>OZ010744.1:9286821-10668363 GCA_963932245.1 Tachinus rufipes
ATTTTCCATTTTTAATGGTAAAATGAACTTGTAATTCAAGAATGTTGATCGTATACTTGAGTAAATTTCATAGACTGGTGACAATTTGTCAATAATTGTCAAATTATTAAACGCCATAGCAACAATGTCACTTAAAAAATTATTGTTACAGGTAATTTCTTTTTAATATTTACAAATTTTTGACGCCCTCTACCGGCTAAACAAGTATTTAGTTAAGTTAATTATTTTAATTATTTTTCTTAAAATTGTTATTTACATTAATTATTTCAAATTGTAGATATTATGTATAATTTCCCTATAATGGATTTTTTTCCGTTGGGCAATAAAGTTATTATTATTATTATTATTGTTATTATTATTATTATTATTAATAACATTTTAAGATCATTCAAGAACATTTTCTGAAAATTGGAAAGATTTTCTGACAATCGGGAACATTTTTTGACAGTTTAAGAACGTTTGATGACAGTTTATGGATGTTTCTATCATTTTCCAAAAACTAAAACATTTTAAGATAATTTAGAAACATTTTAAGATAATTTAGAAACATTTTCTAATAATCGGGAACATTTTTTGATTGAAAACGTTTTATGACAGTTTATGGATGTTTCTATTGTGTTCCAAAATTTTATTTTATGTTACAAAAGCAAAAACATTTTATGATAATTCAGGAACATATTTTGAAAATCGAAAACATTTTCTGACAGTTTGAGATCGTTTTATGACAGCTTATAAATGTTTCTAGCATGTTCACAAAACAAATTTTATGTAACAAAAAAAATTCTATGATAATTCAGAAAAATTTTCTGATAATCGGGAACATTTTTTGATAGTTTAGAAATGGCTGTAGTGTAGTATACCAGAAGTACTTCAACAAAACTTTTTTTTTTTTAATGTAAAAGCAAAAATAGCTGTAGTTTAATTTAGACCAAAACATATTGAAAATCTTAATTTATGAGATTTTTTCTTTATGATTCAAGGTTCTAATTTTTTTAAATTGCTAAATTAAAAAAAACTAAGTTTTTTCTTAATATTTCAAAGTTTTATTTCATGCTAACTGTTTTAATAAATGACAGAAAAAACATTTTTTATCAAAAATTTAAAAATTTATTTTTGGCCTAATGTATGATACAAATACAAAAAAACCTTATTTTTTGTTTATTCTTTGATGTTTCCTAGTCTTAATTTCTAGATAAAGTTATAATAATTGGCAAAAAGTATTTTTCTATTAAAAAATTACTCAATTGTGGCTTAAAGACACAAAAAATAGTTTTGTTGGTTTTTTCCTTAATTTACAACGTCTTAGATTTTGGAAATTGCTGTAATAAATAATACAAAATTTAAGCTTAAAAATATTACAAAAAAATATTTTCTAAACATTTTCCATAGTCTTTCAAGGTTCTAGATTAGAGATATTGCTGTAATATATGTATGCCAAAAGTATTAATATTCAAAATTCAAAATGTAGCGAAATTTAGAATTAAAAATATAAAAACCCTAGTTTTTTGAGTTTTCCTTATTATTTCAAAGTTAAAACTACTGTAATGTGTGCTGGAAGTATTAAAAAAAAAAACATTTGTTATCACAAATTTAATAATTTCAAATTTTCTTAGTTTTGAATTTTTTTCTTAATATTTAAGAATTGCTGCAATATATTCCAGAAGTAGTTCAAAAAAATATTTCTTATTAAAAATTTAAATAAATTTTTTTTGGCCTAAAATATAAGGGCAATTCCACGTGAAGTGAGCAGTCCATTTCACGCGACCCTTTCCGATTTAGCTCAAATTTTGTACACTTATTTGAGTACCCAAAATATGACTTCATGCCAAATTTCAGACCTCTAGGTTACATAATTTGCCTCGTAGAGCTAATTGAATTTTACGGCAATTTTTTAAGTTCAACTTTAATTTTTTTTAAATTTCATTTATTTTAATTGCATTTTAATTTGGAAAATTTTTAGAATAGTCACAATTAATAGGAAATTTCCCAATGAATCGAATGCAGAAATCAGATGTTTGAAATCTTGTCGCGCACGCGCAGAAAATGCAATAAACTATATACATATCTCAAAAGTTGCCACCGATTAAAACTCCAAATTTTGAGCAAAGACAGCCAAAAGTATGTACTTTAAGATGCTTGAATAAAAATGTCCCACACTAGTGGTAGTTTTCGCTCTAGAATCTCTTGAACGCACAAAACCATTTTTCAATCAAAATTTTAGCACATTAATATACAGGGTGTTAATGAATAGGGGTAACAAACTTTTAGAGTGGGTAGGGAGGTTCATTTAAGACACATTTTAATAATAAACTTATAGGCAAACATGTTCACCCTAGAAACTGCACTTCAAAATTATTATTTTTTTTTTGTTATTTTTGTTAAAAATTATGTTTAAAAGACAAAATTTAAAAAAAAATGAAATTCGAAATTCAATTGCGCATTTTTTACCTTAAAACATGTTTTAATGTAGCTCCTACCGATTGTGTGCTATTAAAGAAAAACTTTAAGGAGAACATTTTTTAACCTTATTTAAAAAAACATTAATAGAATGTTACAAATTTGACAAAATAAAAAAAATATGTACAATACGTAATTTTAAAAGTTTTTTAAGTTAAAAAAAAATTATAAGCTTAAGCCTAATTAAATTCTAATCATTTTAGTTTACGAGTCTAATTTTATGTTCAAAATTTAAAATATAATAAAAATATTATAATTTAAAAAATATATATACAGAGTATAATAATGTAAAGTTTCATGTAGAACCTAATTAGCAAGTACTCATTTGCTTTTTTGGGGACCTAGGGTATGCATCTGACTCAAATCTGAAAGCTAATGATGTTTATTAAGTATATTAATTTTAAAAATTCAATGGTAGTGCGACACGTGTTCTTTTGAATCTTAAGGCCTGAAATTTCTTATGGCATACTTTTTTTGTATAAAGATCACTTTCTGAAGGCGCACACAAAGAAATTCCACAAAAAATTTAAAAACAAGTCTAATATCAAAAATTTTGAAAAAGAAAATAGTTTTGTGCGTTCAAGAGGCACTAGAGCAAAAACTATCACTAGTGTGGGAAAATTTTATTTAAGCATCTTAAAGTACATACTTTTTGCTGCATTTGCTCAAAATTTGGTGTCTTAATCGGTGGCAACTTTTGAGAAATAAATTTTTGAAAAAAAATAATGTTTTTTTGCGTTTTCTGCGCGTGCGGGAAAAGATAACAAAAATGTGACCACTGCATTCGATTCCTTGAGAAATTTCCCATCGGTTATGTTTATTCTAAAAATTTTCCAGGCTAAAATGCAATTAAGATAAATAAAGTTAAAAGTTAATCTTAAAAATTGCCGCAAAATTCAATTGTCTCTACGAGGCGAACTATCTGACCTAAAGGTCTAAAATTTGGCATATTTTGGGTACTTAAATATGTGTACAAAATTTGAGTTAAATCGGAGAGGGTCGCGTAAAATGGACTGCTCACTTGACGTGGAATTGCCCATAATGAAATTTTAGTTTTTAAGTTTTTTTTAGTGTTTTAAGGTCTTAATTTTTAGAATGTGCTGTGATTTGTGACAAAAGTACTTTAAAAAAAATCTTTTTAAAAATTTAAACTTGAAAAAATTTTAGACCAATAAAGGTCTAAAATTATAAAAAAAATAAAATCTAATTTCTGGAGTTTTTCTTAATGTTTCAACGTTCTAATTTTTGAATTATTAATTTTAAATAATAAATTTGTTTTGGTCATTCAAATAAAACTCCGTCTGTATAGGGTTTAACTGTATTACAGTTTCCTTCGTACAAAAACAGTTCAACGTTTTTCCTAATAAGAGACATTGCGTTAACACCTTCGACTCACTCTAATGATCAATTCTAAAATTACAAGATTCTAGCCTTAAGCATTAGTTTTATGTTCTATGAAAACTTAAGCAATATAATTTTTTTTTCAAAAAACGGATTGTGTAAAGCTATTTCAAAACATTTGTTATATTAGTATCATAGTACTACTTTAAAATAGTAAAACTGTAATTTATTCTAATAATCGATTACAGAATTACACCATTTTGGCATAAAGCATTCGTTTTGGGTTTTATCAAAAATTAATTAATTTCAAAAATTCATTCAGAATAAGTAAAATTTTTGTTTTTAGAAAAAAAAAACCAATTAATGACTAGATTTTTGTAAATTAAAGACAAGGTTTTTATTATTAAAACTTTAAAATTTTGATTTTGATTAGCTGGATTTTTGTATTTTAAAGTAGGGGTCTGTAAATTAAAGCTGGATTTTGATTATTAAAGCTCAATTTTCATAATTTTAGATACATTTTATTTATTGCTGGCCGGATTTTTGTACTTTACAGACGGGTTTTGTAAATTAAAGCTGGAATTCATAATTTTGCATAAATTTTGATATTGACAATTATTAAAATTTTTTTAGTTTAGAGAGTTACTTACAAATTCAAATTGTTCAGCTAAAACATTTGCAATTTTAGCTTCATTGCCAATATCCTGGCCGTTGACTTTAAGGACTAAATTTTTGAAAACCTTGCCAGTCTGCGCGGTCAAGGTACCATCTCCAAAAAACGCGTTGTCTGATTGGTCTAACAATTGTCTTAAAGCAATCGGAAAATGATTGCTGCAGTAAAGATTATCTAAAACATCCCATAAATGACGTGTGGCAAGACATGGTGACAAAAACGTTATGTCAATTGCTGAAAACCTTGATCTTCTAAAAACCGTTTTGTTTGGGTATTTGAAGTGGTTTTTACTAAAAAACCTTTTTTAACTTTTTTAATATTTTTAGTTTTACCAATAATACATGGATTTTGCAATAAAGAAAAAACTCATTTTGTCAAAGTTTCTTTCTTCCATTGATACAAGCAAGTACCAAGAAATTGGTTCTGTCGTCACACTGATTGTTTGCAAATTATGTTTGCATCCTCTGAAAGGAATTTGGTAATTGGGTAGCTATATTCATTAGTGCAGCCCAATTGTTGCGTTGATCTTCAACCTCAATAGTTATCTTTGACGTGTTGATTATAAAGCCCATTCCAGATTCAACTAGTAGCACAAACTCAAACCATGATTAAATTTGTAACATCAATATAAGAATAAAAATTCCGTTTTTAAGCTATCAACAGGTTGGAAAAAATTAGAAGTAAAAGGTAGATGAAGTACATAGAGATAGATAAAAGGGAAAATTGCCAAAAATGGCTTTCGGTACGTTTAGTTTAGCTTCTGCTCATTGACCCATCCAGCATGGGTGGTACGGAATGAAAATATGTTTTTACTCAAACCAATGAAAATGCCTTCCTGTACATACATTTTGATTATGTAATTTTTTTCAGATTTTTAAGTAAGCCATTTCCGAGTAATAAGTATTCAAAATTTGAGAAACCGTGGTTTTTGAGTTTCTTTACATTTTTTGATCGTTAGCTTCTCAGAATTGCATTTTTAGAAAAAAATTATAAAATACTTTTTTTTCAAAATTGTCTAAAGAATAAGTTTTCATAGCCAAAAATTGTTTTCCTTAAATTTTGAAAATTTTGCAGAACTTTAAAAGGCAGTTTTTCTTAAAAAAAGATTACGGGTATTTTCTTTTTTTCTCAAATATGGATAAAAACGTGCTGTTATATGTGCAAAAGATACCCTGAAAGTTTCAGAAATTCCGTGTGCTGCGGTCCAAGATATCCTACAATGTATCCACAGAAATACTTAAAAATAGCAAACAAAGCTTAAATTTCAAAATTTCTGTGGATACATTCTAAGTGTGTGGACATAACAACTCTCCGATCATCGAACAGCGCTCCTAGCATAGAACATTTAAACTGTTTCTTGCTCATTGCTTCGATCCTGGTATTTATATTGAAATAACACTGTTTTTGCAACGTGGGAGTAAATCAAAACAAATTTTAGTGTTCGATGCTCGGAGCGCTGTTTGATGATTGGAGCTAGGATTGTCGTTGTGTCCGCACACTAAGATACCTCGGAACGTAGTGCACGGAACTTCACAATTGCTAAAACTTTCAACAATATATACCAACATTTTACCGTTTTAAGTCATTTTTAGTAAATTTAAAAGTTTTATACTTTCAAGACTGATAAAAATGATCATTATAAACCCAAGAAAAAAATAAACCAAATTTTTATCAATTTTTTTTCTTAAAAACTCTAGAAACATTGTTATATTCATTTTTCTCTTTTACTTACCTTATATGCTGATAGAATTTTCAAGTAAACACTGAATAAAATAAAACTTGATATAATATTTTGACTAAAAGCATTGAAGCTCCATCTGCTTCTAAAGAAAATCAGCAATATCAAAAATCAGCCAGATGGTATAGTGCAAGGACTGTTGCGCAGGCAGCCCGGGTTCAATTCTCAGCAATATCTAATTTGTCAAATATATTTCGATGTGGTTGTTTCCTTTGCAAGACAATGGCAAACCAGCAAAGTATTTGCCTATTAAACTCATTTAGTGGTGTGGTTTGGATTCCACGTTAAACTTTAGATCCCGCATGTTTGTATAGAACTATTATCGCACACCATAAACATACGAGAAGAGTGCCTACGCAAGCACAACACTATAAGAAGAAACAGGCTTACATATCAATAAACTCAAAACAAAACTGGCATTTAGCCTCCAAAATCATAAAAGTACATATCTCCATTTTAGTAGCACCCACATAGAAAAGGTTATCAAATTTAAATATTTGGAATGCACCATGACAACATATTTGAACCCGGTTATAGAAGTAAAATGCTAAATTAAGTGTGCTCGCATCACATTTATTAAAATAAGACCGCTCAATAATTAAATGCTATGTTCGGTCTATTTTATTATACAGGATGTTAGGTAAACATGCGGCAAAAACTCAAGTGGCCTATTCTATGAATATTTTGTCCTATAATAATTTCTGAAAAACTCTTTGTTTTGAACAAAATTTGCGACAGTTTATTATCAAATACAAGCATTCAATCTTCTCGTCATTGGGTGACAAACTCTTTCAAACACACCAGGGTTGTTTCTAATTAAGTTACACCCAGAAATTATCCTATTTTGCAAGTCGTCCAAATTCTCTACTGGAGTAGCGTAAACTAATGACTCTAGATAACCCCATAAGAAATAATCCAGGAGTTTTAAGTCTGGGGATCAAGCAGGCCATGCGTGTAGCCCACCTCAAACAATTCAGCAAACTCCGTATGTTGCTATTAAATAATCACGAGCAACCAACTAAAATGTGGTAGTGCACCATCGTGCATAAACTACATTGCAATTCTTGTTGCCAATAGTACATCATCCACAAACAGAGGTAGCATGTGTTTCAAAAAAATGCGATACACCTTGCTGGTAAGTCTTTCTAGTAGAAATACTGGTTCAATTAGACAGTCAACTACAATTTTAATCCAATCATTCAAAAAAATTGATGTTGAAAAAATGTTTTTTAAAATAACTCTATTTTAGACTCGATGATGGGGTTATAACTCATAAAATATATTAAAATTTTCAAAAATATTTTGTTTATTTCCAAACTATTATATTTTTTTAATTGTTTACTCAAAATTCAAAAAAAAAAAAATTCAAATTAATAATTTTAAGTAATAGATTCATCATTTTTAAAAACTTTTAATGCAATTATTATTTCTCAAATAAAAATTAAAAATATTGTTTTGTTCAATTTGATTCTTTTTAATTAAATTATTTGAAATATGCATACTTAAAAAAAAAAAAATAAAAACAAACAAAAAATTAGAGTAATTTAAGTCTAAAAATATAAAAAATATTTTAGTTTTTGTATTTTTTTCTTAATGTTTCAATGTAATAATATTTAAAAATGTCTTCAATCAAAAATTTTAAACAAAATAATTGTTTATTTAGACTTAAAAATATTAAAAAAAAAGTTTTTGGGTTTTGTTGGGCTTTATGTTTCAAGGTCCTAGTTTTTAAATATTGCTGTAATATATGCTAAAAGTATTCATATTAAAAATTTAAACCAAAAAAGTAGCATAATTTAGAATTAAAAATTATTCCTTATTATTTCAAAATTTTAATTTTTTAAAACTACTGTAATATGTGCTAAAAGGATTAAAATTTTTTTATCAAAAATTTAAAACAGAAAAACTTTTGGACTAATTTCAGATTTTTGACAATTGGTAAATCAGTTTTCTAACAGTTTGGGAACGTTGTAGTACAGTTTTAGTTATGTTCTAAAAGCAAAAACATTTTATGATAATTCAGGAACATTTTCTAATAATTGGAAACATTTTCTGACAGTTTGGGGACGTTTGGTGACAGTTTATGGATGTTTTGTAACGGGCAAAGTGCCATTTACATGTGTATTATTAGTTTGGTATTTAAATGTAGGGAATAAATGGTATGCAACCAACAAACTCTTCAAGAAATAAGAGAAATAAGAACAACATACATTTATCCTATTTGTTGTATAGGTTTTTTAGTCAGCGGAAATATAGCCAATTCCATTTTGGAAACGTAATAGACCCAGTCGCTTTTTATATCGCTCGGCGGATAGTTAACCGTACATTGTTAAACACATGGGGAGCATAAGTTTGCTACCGTTTCCCATCAAGGAATAATATTATGTACAAATTACGGTTTTTAATTTAAAAAAAAAGTGCATTAAACATCAGATTTTTTACTGGCGGCCTACACCCCTCTTCCAACACCACTAAAAATGTCAAAGGTATATTCACGTGTACGTGTACGTGTATGTGTTTATTGCTAGTGTTAATAGTTTTAATTTGCGTGTATATATGTATGTAATGTAATCTTTGAAGATGTGGAATATTTATTTTTAAGAAAGGTAATTAAAGTGCATTAAATTTAGTTTGAAAGTTTGAGTAAATTTGATATTTAATAATGAAATTTATTCATAACCTATAAGTGTGTTTACATGTTTTACGTCTAACAAATTTTAATTCAAATATCTCAAATAAAATTGTAAAAGTTCTATTGTTAACATACAATCCGAGGTAGCTCAGTGGTAGTGTTTGTTAGTGTAAACTAGCCGGCCCGGGTTCGATACTTGGCACGGGAGAACATTTTTAATAGATTTTAAATATTTAAATTCAAGTAATAATTTCACTTTCTAACTAACAACCATTCCGAGGTCTTCCTTTGTGTGTTATATTTGTTAGCCACCACAATAGACCCTGTGGTGTGAAGTCGAGTATCCCTGTCTATTTATTTGTTTTTAGTTTGTATATTAATTATATTTATTGTGATTGAATTTTATAATTAAATTGAAGTTCATATATTTTATCATCATGGTGGCAAGATATTGTTTATATTGTAAAGAGTTGATACATCCTCGATCATATAATTGTTCTGTTAAATGCAATACATGCAATATGTGGATACACGGAGATTGTGTTTCTACTGACACGGAAAAAGTGCAACAAATAATTAAAAGTTCAGAGAAATTTAGTTGCAAAAATTGCTCACTGGAAGTATCTGATAAAGAAATTTGTAATCTTTCTGCAGTTGAAGTTCTTTTTAAAACTTACTTTGGTCCCTTTGAAGGGAAAATAATGCAAAGTTTAGAAAATATAAATTCTAAACTTGATAATATAACCACTAGAGTCGATGCTTTAGAAAGTGAAACGAATATTCTAAAACAAGATATAAATCAATTAAAAGCTAATTCTAACAATAGTTTTGAAGATATCGTGGAAGAACTGGAAGAACGTCATAAGCGTAAAAACAATATTATGATATTTAATGTCAAAGAATCGGCACATCAATCGGTAGAAGAAAGAATTAAAATGGATAAATCTGCTGTCTCAAAAATATTACAACCTATTGATAATGTTCCAAACCCTACAAAAGTATTAAGGGTAGGTCGAAAATCTGCAAAACCACGTCCTTTAAAAATAGTATTTAATGACTCTTTAATACCTAAACTTATCTTAAAGAATCAAGACAAAATTAAGGAAGCTGATATCAAAATTAGACAAGATAAAACCTCGGCTCAATTGGATAATATAAAAATGGTACAGCAACAATTTCAAGAACGAAAAATGAAAGGAGACAAAAATATTTACATTAAATATCGAAATGATAGGCCTGTAATTTTTAATTCGCAGTCCACTTCAAAAAACTACAACCATTAAAAATCTATTTTCAAAATGCGGGAGGGATTAAGACTAAGTTACGTGATTTGGAAGTAAATGTGTCACTTTCAAATTACGATGTTATTATAATAGTGGAAACATGGCTTACTGAAGAAATTTTAAATACGGAAATTATGTTACAAAACTACGTAATTTACAGATCGGACAGATCTGTATTATCAAGTACAAAGTCTAAGGCTGGGGGAGTTCTAATAGCGGTGCACAAAAGAATAAAATCTCAACAAATTCAAGATATACCTCAAACGGTTGAACAACTTTTTGTGTCATTGACTTTCAATGGGACAACAACGATAGCTGGTGGATTGTATATTCCTCCAGGTTCCGATAATATAAAATATGTTGTGCATTGTGAAACCATGGAAAATATAATGGAAAAGTATCCAAATAGCAGATATATAATCTGCGGAGATTATAATTTACCTGAAGCACGCTGGGCTAATGATGATATTGGAGTTCAGTTAACAACATCGGCTAGTTTAAACGCAAGAACAGTTTGTGAAGCATTTGAGATACTAAACTTTTTTCAGATAAATGATATTCCAAATCCTCGCGGAGTATTTCTGGATTTAGTATTTACTAGAGATAAATCTAACACAATAATAGCTGCAGAAGATACTTTGTTGGAAAATGGTGTTCACCATATAGCGTATGTCATCACTATAGACAATTGCAATCCAGAAGCTCAAATGAAATTTAAGGAACTTGTACCAAATTTTAAACAAGCAGATTTTACACAAATTAATAATTTTCTAGCTAATGTAAACTGGGATTTCTTATGCAATGCCAATGAAAACAACTGTGATATTAATATTCTAGTCTCTCAATTTTATGATGTGCTGTTTAAATCTATTGAATTATTTGTACCTGTGAAATGTGTAAGAACCAGAACATATCCAAGATGGTTTAACTCTGAACTAATTGGAATTATAAATGCAAAAAAGATAGCACATGCTAGATACAAGAGTTCAAGTTTACATCAAGATTATATTCAATTTAAAAACTTAAGAGATCGATGTAAATCTTTGGGGAAAACTTTACATTTAAAATACACTCATTCTTCTAGCCAAATGATATGTGATAATCCAAAACTATTCTGGAGGTATATAAATGAAAAAAGAAATACGGATGGTTATCCAAAAATTATGCAATATAAAGAACAGATATGTGATAATGAACAAAAGTGTGTGAATTTATTTGCAGATTTCTTTTCATCGGTATATGTTAGTGAAGTGTGTTCTGTTCCGTTTTTTGAAAATAGTTTCTTTGTTAACGCTTCAAATTTTTTGTTAAATGTTACGGATGTTTTTGATGGGATATTAAATTTAAACGATTCTGTGTTACCTGGCCCTGACGGAATACCAAGTTTCTTTTTAAAAAAATGTATATATGTGTTAGTTAAACCTCTTTTTAAATTATTCTCAATTTCTATATCAAAAGGTGAATTTCCAGAATTTTGGAAACAATCCTATATTACGCCAATTTTTAAATCCGGCAATAGAAATGATATTACTAACTACAGGGGTGTGTGTAACCAATCTGCTATGCCTAAGTTACTCGATTCTTTAATTGCCGACCAATTAAAATGGATGTGTAAAAACATTATTACTGAAAATCAACATGGTTTTATGAAAGGACGATCGACTTCAACAAATCTTATGATGTATCAATCTAAGATAATTGAGGCATTTGAAAACAAAGCGCAAGTCGACGCAATTTACACAGACTTTGCAAAAGCATTTGATCGGGTAGATCATGGTACCTTGATTAGAAAATTGTTGGCAATGGGATTTGGTAAACGTGTGGTAAATTGGTTACATAGTTTTTTGATTGGCCGAACACAGTGTGTTAAAATTAAAAATCATATTTCCAAAATTGTAAATGTTACGTCAGGTGTACCACAAGGTTCACACTGTGGTCCTATTCTATTTATATTATTTGTAAACGATTTATGTGATGTGATTGTAAATTCAAGTTGTCTCCTATATGCAGATGATTTAAAAGTATTTAGAAAAGTAAGCTCAATAGCGGATTGTATTGCCATTCAACAAGATTTAGATAACATTGGTAAATGGTGTAAAGTTAATAATTTGTTTTTAAACCAATCCAAGTGTTATGCAATGTCATTTAGTAGAATAAATAATCCATTAACTCATTGCTACTCTATTAATAATACGTCTTTAAAAAGTGTGAACGAGATATCTGATTTGGGAGTCATATTTGATTCAAAATTAAATTTTAATAACCACATAAACAGCATGTGTTCAAAGGCTAGGAAGATGATGGGTTTTCTAAAGAGATCATCATGGGAGTTACATAGTGATGCTTGCATAACACTTTACAGGTCCTTGGTACGCCCAATACTTGAGTATGGAACATCAATTTGGTCTCCTTATCAAATAGGCAATATGAACAAAATAGAAAAAGTACAAAGAAACTTTCTGAAATTTTTCTCATACAAATTGGGCATAAATAGAGAAAATATAAATTATGAAATGATATTAGAAACCCACAATCTAAAATCTTTGACAGAGAGACGATTTATAGGTGATATAAATTGGGTTCATAAATTAATAAACAATTACTTAGATTGCCCGGAACTTCTAAGCAATCTAAATTTTAATTTTAATCAACTAAGAATTACGCGCAACATAAATATATTTAGATGCAACATCCATGCAACAAACTACGGACATTTTAATCCAGTGTCACGCATGATGGGAACATGCAACCTGCTTAAATTAGACAAGCATTTTAATTTATTTGAAGCATCACATACATCGTTTAAAAATCAGTGCCGTAAAATTAATTTAAAAAGATATATGTAAACTTGTTTTTGTTAATTTTGTAAATTATGTACTTATTTATTGTATTAAGCAATATGCACAAATGTAAATGTAATTATGTAACTTTAAAGGCGCTGCCGTAAATAAATTTATTATTATTATTATTATTATTATTACTAATATCGAGAAGAAGAGCCGCCTCCAACGTAAGTACCCCGTAAAGAGTTACAGTTTCTATCAAAAACTTTTTATGTTTTATAAGCAAAAACATTTTATGATCATTTAAAAACATTTTCTGATAATCAGGAACATTTTTTGACAGTTTGGGAACGTTTGATGACAGTTCATAGATGTTTCTATCATATTCCAAAAACTTTTTTTATGTTCCAAAAACAAAAACATTTTATATAGATTTAGGAACATTTTTTGACAATTGGGAATAGTTTTTGACAATTAAAAGCATTTATTGACAGTTTGGGAACGTTTTATGACTGTTTGTGGATGTTTCTATCATGTTCCAAAATTTTTTTTTTATGTTTCAAAAACAATAACATTTTAAGATTATTCAAAAACATTTTCTGAAAATTGGGAACATTTTCTGACAATCGGGAACATTTTTTGACAGTTTAAGAACGTTTGATGACAGTTTATAGATGTTTCTATCATGTTCCAAAAACAAAAACATTTTAAGATAATTTAGAAACATTTTCTAATAATCGGGAACATTTTTTGACAGATTGAAAACGTTTTATGACAGTTTATGGATGTTTCTATTGTGTTCCAAAATTTTATTTTATGTTACAAAAGCAAAAACATTTTATGATAATTCAGGAACATATTTTAAAAATCGAAAACATTTTCTGACAGTTTGAGATCGTTTTATGACAGCTTATAAATGTTTCTATCATGTTCACAAAACAAATTTTATGTAACAAAAAAAATTCTATGATAAATCAGAAAATTTTTCTGATAATCTGGAACATTTTTTGATAGTTTGGAAATGGCTGTAGTGTAGTATACCAGAAGTACTTCAACAAAACTTTTTTTTTTTAATGTAAAAGCAAAAACAGTTGTAGTTTAATTTAGACCAAAACATATTGAAAATCTTAATTTATGAGATTTTTTCTTTATGATTCAAGGTTCTAATTTTTTTAAATTGCTAAATTAAAAAAAACTAAGTTTTTTCTTAATATTTCAAAGTTTTATTTTATGCTAACTGTTTTAATAAATGACAGAAAAAACATTTTTTATCAAAAATTTAAAAATTTATTTTTGGCCTAATGTATGATACAAATTATTTTTTGTTTATTCTTTGATGTTTCCTAGTCTTAATTTCTAGATAAAGTTATAATAATTGGCAAAAAGTATTTTTCTATTAAAAATTTACTCAATTGTGGCTTAAAGACACATAAAATAGTTTTGTTGGTTTTTTCCTTAATTTACAAACGTCTTAGATTTTGGAAATTGCTGTAATAAATAATACAAAATTTAAGCTTAAAAATATTACAAAAAAATATTTTCTAAACATTTTCCATAGTCTTTCAAGGTTCTAGATTAGAGATATTGCTGTAATATATGTATGCCAAAAGTATTTATATTCAAAATTCAAAATGTAGCGAAATTTAGAATTAAAAATATAAAAACCCTAGTTTTTTGAGTTTTCCTTATTATTTCAAAGTTGAAACTACTGTAATGTGTGCTGGAAGTATTAAAAAAAACATTTGTTATCACAAATTTAATAATTTCAGCTTAAAATATAAAATTTTCTTAGTTTTGAATTTTTTTCTTAATATTTTAAGGTCTTAATTATTAAGAAATGCTGCAATATATTCCAGAAGTAGTTCAAAAAAATTATTCTTATTAAAAATTTAAATAAAATTTTTTTGGCCTAAAATATAAGGCCAATTCCACGTCAAGTGAGCAGTCCATTTCACGCGACCCTTTCAGATTTAGCTCAAATTTTGTACACTTATTTGAGTACCCAAAATATGACTTCATGCTAAATTTCAGACCTCTAGGTTACATAATTTGCCTCGTAGAGCTAATTGAATTTTACGGCAATTTTTTAAGTTCAACTTTAATTTTTTTTAAATTTCATTTATTTTAATTGCATTTTAATTTGGAAATTTTTTTAAATAGTCACAATTAATACGAAATTTCCCAATGAATCGAATGCAGAAATCAGATGTTTGAAATCTTGTCGCGCACGCGCAGAAAATGCAATAAACTAGTTTTTTTTTCAAAAATTCATATCTCAAAAGTTGCCACCGATTAAAACTCCAAATTTTGGGCAAAGACAGCCAAAAGTATGTACATTAAGATGCTTGAATAAAAATGTCCCACACTAGTGGTAGTTTTCGCTCTAGAATCTCTTGAACGCACAAAACCATTTTTCAATCAAAATTTTAGCACATTAATATACAGGGTGTTAATGAATAGGGGTAACAAACTTTTAGAGTGGGTAGGGAGGTTCATTTAAAACACATTTTAATAATAAACTTATAGGCAAACATGTTCACCCTAGAAACTGCACTTCAAAATTATTATATTTTTTTTGTTATTTTTGTTAAAAATTATGTTTAAAAGACAAAATTTTAAAAAAAATGAAATTTGAAATTAAAGGCCATTCAATTGCGCATTTTTTACCTTATAACATGTTTTAATGTAGCTCCTACCGATTGTGTGCTATTAAAGAAAAACTTTAAGGAGAACATTTTTTAACCTTATTTAAAAAAACATTAATAGAATGTTACAAATTTGACAAAATAAAAAAAAAATGTACAATACGTAATTTTAAAAGTTTTTTAAGTTAAAGAAAAAATTATAAGCCTAAGCCTAATTAAATTCTAATCATTTTAGTTTCCGAGTCTAATTTTATGTTCAAAATTTAAAATATAATAAAAATATTATAATTTAAAAATATATATACAGAGTATAATGATGTAAAGTTTCATGTAGAACCTAATTAGCAAGTACTCATTTGCTTTTTTGGGGACCTAGGGTATGCATCTGACTCAAATCTGAAAGCTAATGATGTTTATTAAGTATATTAATTTTAAAAAATCAATGGTAGTGCGACACGTGTTCTTTTGAATCTTAAGGTCTGAAATTTCTTATGGCATACTTTTTTTGTATAAAGATCACTTTCTGAAGGCGCACACAAAGAAATTCCACAAAAAAAATTAAAAACAAGTCTAATATCAAAAATTTTGAAAAAGAAAATAGTTTTGTGCGTTCAAGAGGCACTAGAGCAAAAACTATCACTAGTGTGGGAAAATTTTATTTAGGCATCTTAAAGTACATACTTTTTGCTGCATTTGCTCAAAATTTGAAGTCTTAATCGGTGGCAACTTTTGAGAAATAAATTTTTGAAAAAAAAATGTTTTTTGCGTTTTCTGCGCGTGCGGGACAAGATAACAAAAATCTGACCACTGCATTCGATTCCTTGGGAAATTTCCCATCGGTTATGACTAATCTAAAATTTTTCCAGGTTAAAATGCAATTAAGATAAATAAAGTTAAAAGTTATCTTAAAAATTGCCGTAAAATTCAATTGGCTCTACCAGGCAAACTATCTGACCTAAAGATCTGAAATTTGGCATGAAGTCATATTTTGGGTACTTAAATATGTGTACAAAATTTGAGCTAAATCGGAGAGGGTCGCGTAAAATGGACTGCTCACTTGACGTGGAATTGCCCATAATGAAATTTTAGTTTTTAAGTTTTTTTTAGTGTTTTAAGGTCTTAATTTTTAGAATGTGCTGTGATTTGTGACAAAAGTACTTTAAAAAAAAATCTTTTTAAAAATTTAAAATTGTAGACCAATAAAGGTCTAAAATTATAAAAAAAATAAAATCTAATTTCTAGAGTTTTTCTTAATGTTTCAACGTTCTAATTTTTGAATTATTAAATTTAAATAATAAATTTGTTTTGGTCATTCAAATAAAACTCCGTCTGTGTAGGGTTTAACTGTATTACAGTTTCCTTCGCACAAAAACAGTTCAACGTTTTTCCTAATAAGAGACATTGCGTTAACACTTTCGACTTACTCTAATGATCAATTCTAAAATTACAAGATTCTATCCTTAAGCATTAGTTTTATGTTCTATGAAAACATAAGCAATATAATTTTTTTTTCAAAAAACGGATTGTGTAAAGCTATTTCAAAACATTTGTTATATTAGTATCATAGTACTACTTTAAAATAGTAAAACTGTAATTTATTCTAATAATCGATTACAGAATTACACCATTTTGGCATAAAGCATTCGTTTTGGGTTTTATCAAAAATTAATTAATTTCAAAAATTCATTCAGAATAAGTAAAATTTTTGTTTTTAGAAAACAAAACTAATTAATGACTAGATTTTTGTAAATTTAAGACAAGATTTTTATTATTAAAACTTTAAAATTTTGATTTTGATTAGCTGGATTTTTGTATTTTAAAGTAGGGGTCTGTAAATTAAAGCTGGATTTTGATTATTAAAGCTCAATTTTCATAATTTTAGATACATTTTATTTATTGCTGGCCGGATTTTTGTACTTTACAGACGGGTTTTGTAAATTAAAGCTGGAATTCATAATTTTGCATAAATTTTGATATTGATGGCCGGATTTTTGTAAAAAAACGGATTTTTTAAATTAAAGTCGAATTTTAATCATTAACAATTATTAACAATTAATTTAAAAAAAACTGATTTTTCTACTTAAGAAACAATTTTGTAAACTATAGCCATTTTTTAATTATTGAAACTAAGTTTTCATATTTTTAGAAAACATTTATTAATCAAAGACCGGATTAATTTATTTTAAAGACAAATTCTGTAAATTCAAACCAAATTTTATTGATAAAAGTTCATTTTTTATGTTTTTGATAAAATTTTAAACTTTGATTTTTTTAGCCGGATTTCTGTAAATTAAAGTCAGCTTTTGCTTATACAAACTTAATTTTCATTTTTCTTTCATTTTTAAATTTGATAGTCAGTTTTTGTACTTTGATTTTGTAAATTAAATGCAGATTTTGTAATTTCAACTAGATTTTAATCAATAAGTTTTGATTTTTATATTTTTAAAAGATTTTTGATAATTGAAGAACAGATTTTGTTAAATTTACAAAATCTGAAGCTTGAATTTATAAAATGCCAGCTTAGCATATATAAATTCAAGCCAATTTTTGATCTAGAACTTGGTTTCATATTTTTAGAGTTTTTCTGATAATTAATGGCTTTTTATTTTAAGACGGATTCTGTAAATCATGCAGAATATTAAAAAAATAAAATATAAATTAAACTAATTTTTGATAATTAATAAACAATTATAAAATTAAGTTTTCTAAATCTAGGCTTTCAAATCGCAATTTTAAACTTAATAAATTATTCTGATACACAAACAAAAATTTTAACTTAAATTAAATTAAACTTTGATAATTATTTTAAGCAGTTTTAAGTTGATATTAGAAACTGATTAATTGAATTATAAAACAAGTCTTCTAACCAAAAATTCTTAAACCGCAACTCAAAACACAATAAGTATTTACATAAAAACCAAAAAAATTAACAAATTAAAACATAAATTAAATCAAATTTTGATAATTATTTTAAACAGCTTTGACTTAATTTTAAAAACCGATATTAACAACAATAATTATGAATCCAAATTTTTAAACTGCTGAAGATTTTTGTATTTTAAAACAAATTTTGTAAATTCAGGCCAAATTTTAAGTTTTTTATATTTGAATTTTTTCTTTTTGGTAATTGTTGACCGGATTTTTGTTTTTTTACAGATTTTGTAAATTAAAGCAAATTTTCGATCATTAAAACTATTAATTTTTATTTATTTTTTTTAATCGTAATAATTGATGACCGGATTTTTTATTTTTAATAAAAATTCTGTAAATTTAAACTAGATTTTAATTATTTAAGCTTAATTTTTATGTTTTTTAATGAATTTTAATATTTGATGACCGGATTTTTGAGTTTTCAAATCGGATTTTGTAAATTAATGCCAATTTTAAATTATCTAAGTTTGATTTTAGTATTTTAAAAAATCTTAATAATTGATGGCCGGATTTTTCTATTTTAAAGACAAATTGTTGTAAATTCAAACTGGATTTTGATCATCAACTCGGTTTTTATATTTTTAGAAATTTTTTATTTGATTTTAATACTTTTAGAAGAATTTTTATAATTTATGGCCGGAAATTGTTAAGACAAATTCTGTATAATCAAGCTAGAATTTGATCATTAATGCTTGATTTTTATGTTTTTAAAATTTTGTTGATAAATTAATAGCCGGATTTTTTAGTTTTAAAAACGGATTCTGTAAATTAAAACCAAATTATAATTATTAAAGTTTAATTTTTATATTCTTAAATAATTTTGATAATTGATGGCCGGATTTTTCTACTTTAAAAACTGATTTTGTATATTAAAACAAGATTTTGATTGTTAAAAGCTTTATGTTTATATTTTTTGATAAATTTTGATAATTGATAACCGGATTTTAACTATTAAAGCTTAAAATTCAAACAAAAAACAAAATTTGATTACCGGATTTTTTAGTTTTAAAGTCAGATTTTATAAATTCAAACCAAATTTTGATTATTAAAGTTTGATTTTTATATTTTTTAAATAATTTTGATAATTAATGGCCGGATTTTTTTTATTTAAAGACTAAAACATTGTCAATTGCAAAGCAACATTTAGTCATTACATCATATACTATAAAACAATTTCAATCGTTTTAGTTTTTGAGTTTTTTCTCAATGTTTCAAGATTTATAAATTAAAAACAGTTTTTTATAGTTTTATTCCTAATTGTATACTTAAAGCTTAATATTTCATTAATTAGTGATAATAAAATGTAATTTTATTTTTTCTTTATTTTTTTTTATATTTTTTAATAGCTCATTTCAATAAATAAATTTTTGTTCACAGAAGAAAACAAAAAATATAAAAATGTTGTTTTACTTTGCTAACATTTAAAACTTACACATTTCTTCTCCTAGAACCCAAACTTCAGGTCGTGAGTTGACTTCCACTAGGACCGTCGGTGTGCAGACCAGAAGCACCATGAGATCGGCCACACTAAGATTAACCAGGAATATATTGGTGCTGTTTCGCATATCTTTGGTCTTGAAGATGACAATAGGCACCATGATGTTACCAATAACGCCCAGACACATAATAATAATACAAAAAACCATAGAGGTGGTGCGTATATAGCTGGGGAAGACCGGGTTATAAGTATCATTGCTGGTGTAGTTGCTGCCGTTGGTAACATCCAAATAGGAGTAATCCGAAGAAGTGGTGGCGCTAAAATCCGAACTGTTCAGGGTGAGCGTGGAGGCAGTCGTGACAATTGTTGAAATCATATCACACAAAACACTACTGCCAATTAATACGCGATGATGGTGGTGGCATCAGCAGTCGCACTGCACTCCGCGAAGGAGTTCGTCGCAATGTTTCTGCTTGCACATTGTGCATAACTACATTTTTTTAATATCCGCACAATATAACAAACGCGTCTTCACATTATCATAGGTTTACGCGGCACCAAGTGTCGCGAGCTTGTGGTGAAACTTTTTTTTAATTCAGTGAACGCGCGTAATTTTTTTCTTTTCAAAGGCGACGGCACCGGCGAAATCGCAGGGGACTTGCGATGGACTAGCGTGCGATGAATGTCGCGGGACAACAACGCGTGTCTGTTTATCCGCGGTCCGTGCGCGCGCTACTCACACGCACTTCACACACAATCGTCGCTTACGAAACCATCCACCTCCTCCAACAAGTGTTGGACCATCAGGAAACTTTCAGGAGCCAACACCCTCTAATTTCAAACGAAATATTATTATATTAAATCAATCTAATAAAATGTTTCAATTTATTGTATTAATTTTACAATTACATCTCCAAATTCCTTTATTATACGATTTATTTACTAACAAAAAATCTTTGCTAACACCACTTTTATTGCTTCTACTTAACATTTACTTCGTGCCACATCGTAACTCCACACATCCCAGTTTAATTAAAAATCCTGCTTAAACTATAATTCTAATTCTTGACTTTTATTATTTATACCATTTAATCATTAATTGAATTGAGTGTAATTAATATTTAGAATGGTAATGACTTTTTATGCGTTCCGATTAGTTTGATTGTGACATTAATTAGTATAATTTTGTTGGAATAAATTATTCGGATGACCTATATCTTTCATGTAGTTCAAAGCATCCACCCTTCGCCTCGATGGTGCTTTTGAAAGCACACATTAAACACATAAAAAGTAATTAACAAAAACTGCATTATAAAGCATTACGGAGAAAGTTTAGGAATTGTCTCTCTTATCTTTGTAAATATTTAGGAACAACAAGGACGTTATGTTCATCAATTGCATCACTAAATCCTGTTCATGTACAATATAGCGTGTTTTCATTTGTTTTTATTGTTACATGACAATGTTGACTGCATATTTTATAAAAAAATAACTAATATTTCTTTGAGTAGTTAATAAACCAAATCTTCTATATCGTAATGACTTAAAATGAATTTTTGTTTTCAATTTTTTTTATTATTAAACTCAATAGCGTTTTCTAATAAGATCATTCATCATCAACAGCCTCTTTTTACGCCACTGCCGGCGCTCTTTTTTCTTCTCTGCCTGCAATGTTGGCCACTTACATTACAAGTGGACCTACCTACATGTTTAAGTATATTTCAAACTATTGAAGAGATTATTAATCTACTCCAAACTAGAAGATCTTAGTCATAAAACTTCACGCTGACAAGGCGGGTTGAAATGGGAAAGCATACAAACGTTTGGAATTGTTTTCGTTATGATGTATGTAATAGCATCTGTGCCTGATGCTACCATTGGCAAAGAGGCAGCCAAAAAAAAGTCCAAGTTAAAAGATACTTCAAGGGATAAACTCAATACCAGCGCTAGAGTATTTGCTCTTTCCCAACAATTACAAAAGATAAAGGGCCACATAGCCACCATTGCAGCCACTACCCAAAATCTCAAAAAACAAATCTTGGACATATTATCACCTTTCCAGGTCCTTGCTAATTTTGTGATAAAAAAACAAAAGTGACCACGCCACACACCGCTAAAAACAAGAATTCAAGCATACCTGCTATCCAAACCTAGAAAAAATAATCGTGGGAGCTATCTCCGGCAGAAACAACAAGCGCCGCCTTAACTTTGTCTTCTCTGATGACCACGATTTGGATTTAGAAAGATCAGGCCACGCCCAAATAAAAAAAAAGCTCCGTTCACCCACCCAAGTGTTTGTAGTCAAGAAATTTGATCACAAACACTTGGGTGGGTGGGCGGGCAATACAAATCTAATCCACACGCGTACAAAGTCTAAATACATAGCCAAATCATACGCTCACTAATTTTAAACTTAGTTACTGCCCGCTCACTTAAGTGATTCTATTCAAGAAATTGAATCACCAACACTTGGGCAGGGGATTTTAATTTAAACCACACTACCACAAAATTTAAACTTAGTTTTCGCCTACCCGCTGAAGAGGGCGGGTGGACGGAGATTACAAATACAAACCACACGCGCACAAAATTTAAACTTAGTTTCCGCCCACCCACCCAAGTTTTAGAAATCAAAAAGTTAGAATACAAACACTTGGGCGGGTGGGCGGGTAATACAAATCAGAACTGCACGCGCACAAAGTTGAAACTTAGTTCTCGCCTGCCCACCCAAGTGTTTGTAGTCAAGAAATCGGATCACAATCACTTGGGTGGGTAGGTGGGCAACACAAATCCAAACCACACGCCCAACAAGTTTAAACTTAATTCCCGCCCACCAACCCAAGTGTTTATAATCAAGAAATTAGATCACAAACACTTGGGTGGGTGGGCAACAAAAATCTAAACCACACGCCCACTAATTTTAAACTTAATTGCTGCCCGCCAACTTAAGTGATTCTGGTCAAGAAATTGAATCACAAACACTTGGGCAAGGGATTTTAATCCAAACCACACGACCACAAAATTTAAACTTAGTTTTTGTTTACCCACTAAAGTGTCAGTGACCAAAAAATTGGATCACAAGCACTTGGGCGGGTGGGCAAAGATTGCAAATACAAACCACACGCGCACAACGTTTAAACTTAGTTTCCGCCCACCCACTCAAGTTTTATAAATAAAAAAATTGGATTACAAACACTTGGGCGGGTGGGCGGGTAATACAAATCTGAACTACACGCGCACAAAATTTAAACTTAGTTCCCGCCCGCCCACCCAAGTGTTTGTAGTCAAGAAATTTGATCACAATTATTTGGGTGGGCAATATATATTCAAATCATACGCCCACTAGTTTTAAACTTAGTTTTTGCTTGCCCACTAAAGTATTTGTAGTCAAGAAATTGGATCACAAACACTTGGGCAAGAGATTTCAATCCAAACCACACGCTTACAAAATTTAAATTTAGTACCCACCTACCCACTAAAGTGCTAGTGATTAAAAAATTGGATCACAAGCAGTTGGGTGGGTGGGCGGAGATTACAAATACAAACCACACGCACACAAAGTTTAAACTTAGTTTCCGCCCACCCTCCCAAGTTATAGAGACTAAAAAACTAGATCACAAACATTTGGGCGGATGGGAAATCATTACAAATACAAACTACACGAGCACAAAGCTTAAACTTAGTTCCCGCCTAACCACTCAAGTTTTATAGATCAAATAACTAGATCACAAACACTTGGGCGGGTGAGCGGGTAATACAAATTTAAACTACACGCGCACAAAGTTTAAACTTAGTTCCCGCCCGCCCACCCAAGTGTTTGTAGTCAAGAAATTTGATCACAAATATTTGGGTGGGCAATACATATTCAAATCATACGCCCACTAATTTTAAACTTAGTTTCCGCCCGCCCACTTAAGTATTTATAGTCAACAAATTGGATCACAAACACTTGGGCGGGTGGGCGGGTAATACAAATCTGAACTACACGCGCACAAAATTTAAACTTAGTTTCCGCCCGCCCACCCAATTGTTTGTAGTCAAGAAATTTGATCACAAACATTTGGGTGGGCAATACATATTTAAATCATACGCCCACTAATTTTAAACTTAGTTTTCGCCCGCCCACTTAAGTATTTATAGTCAACAAATTGGATCACAAATACTTGGGCAGGTGGGCGGGTAATACAAATCTAAACTACACGCGCAAAAAATTTAAACTTAGTTCAAGCCCGCCCACCCAAGTGTTTGTAGTCAAGAAATTTGATCACAAACATTTGGACGGGCAATACATATTCTAATCATACGCTCACTAGTTTTAAACTTAGTTTTTGCTTGCCAACTTAAGTATTTGTAGTCAAAAAATTGGATCACAAACACTTGGACGGTGGATTTCAATCCAAACCACACGCTCACAAAATTTAAATTTAGTACCCACCTATCCACGAAAGTGCTAGTGATTAAAAAATTGGATCACAAGCAGTTGGGTGGGTGGGCGGAAATTACAAATACAGGGAGTTTATAAATGAATGGGATTATGTAATCACTTTAAATGTGCCGCTTTTTTTAAATTGTCCACTATATTATTTGTTTTGACAGATCAACTTTGACATCTGTCAAGCAAACATATGAACATATGTAGTATAGTAAACAATTTTAAAAAGGCGGCATATTTAAAGTGATTACATAATCCCATTCATTTATAAACTCCCTGTACAAACCACACGCGCACAAAGTTCAAAACATAGTTACCGCCCACCCACCCAAGTGTTAGTAATCAAAAAATTAGATCACAAACACTTGGGTGGTGGGCGGGCAATACAAATCCAAGTCACACGGCCACAAAACATAAACTTATTTCCCGCTCACCCACCCAAGTTTTGAAGATTAAAAAAATGGATTAAAAACTTTTGGGCGGGTGGGCGGGTAATACAAATCTAAACCACACGCGCACATAGTTTAAACTTAGTTTCCGCCTACCCACTCAAGTATTTGTAATCAAAAAAATTACATAACTCGCGCACAAAGTTAAAACTTAGTTCTCAACTACCCACCCAAGTGTTCACAAACACTTAGGCGGGTGGGCGGGCATTACAAATACAAACCACATGCGCACAAAGTTTAATACATAGTTCCCGCTCACCCATCCAAGTGTTAGACATCAAAAAATTGGATCTCAAACACTTGAGCGGGTGGGCGGGCAATACGAACACAAGCCACACGCGCACAAAATTTAAACATAGTTCCCCCCACCCACCCAAGTGTTAGTGATCAAAAAATTGGATCACAAACACTTGGGCGGAGCACTTCAATTCAACCCACACGCCCACAAAGTTTAAACTTAATTTCCGCCTACCCACCCAAGTATTAGTGATTAATATATTGGATCACAAACACTTAGACGCGTGGTCAGACTATACAAATACAAACCACAGGCGCATAAAGCTTAAACCGTTGATTGACATATTATATTAGGAAGATATTCAACCTTATGGGAATAAACGTCAGAGATAATGAACCTACCACTACGAGGCGCTGCCTGCGCAATGTAAAAGTTGGATAACATAACACTACGTGGCGCTGAACAAATTAAATATTGCTAATGGTTTAATTCCGTGCTAAACTAAGTATAGAGATCACGCAATTTAATTTAATGGAAGAATGCGTAAACTTGCCATATAAAATTATTTAAAAATATGAAAGAACATATATCCAAAAAACATATTGAAATTAAATCCTCTAAGCAATTTAATTTGTTGTTTGTTATTAATTATTTTACGTATAGTTCTTTAAAAAACATATTGTAAATAGCGTGTTATGTACAGTTCTTGTAGATAAAATTTCAAAGATTTTACTGCTTTGTTGTGCTTGATAACTCAGCATTTTGATTTCACATGTTTTTGGTTTAGCATGGAAACACGTTATACATCTTTTGATAACATTATGTATAAACCTTTATCCTCCAAGAATCCAATATATATATATATATATATATATACAGCGTAGAGTTGCAGTTTGTAGATATCATGGATTATCAATTGGGACAATCGGTGATTCCGTGGAAGTGATATTAAATGTTATTGATCAAAATGAATCAGTGATTTTTGTAAACGACCACCTTACTCGTATGATGTTATTCTTGTCTAAGAATGGTTCTAACATTTCTTTTCTTAACATTTTTTTTATCTTTAATGTTATTATTTCATCACTGTCTGTTGAGTGATTTTAATAATTGTTTCTAATGACTTGGTTTGTTCCTCAATACTTAGTGGTCCATATTGGCAATGATGCATTGAACATGTACAATTTCTAACAAATTGTAAACAATATGCGTATCCATTTTGGAAACTTTGAACATTAGAAAATAGTTTGAATATTGAGTCTGGTTAATAATACTAGTTGTATTCCTTTCCGGTAAAGATTCAGCTTATGCAAATTTGCTTGTAAGCCAATGATTTGGTCTTTGGTGAGCCATGCTGGACCATTTTTGCATTAATTTGCTAATATAAGTGCACCACATAATTCTTGCCGTAGGATGATGGTTGTCTTAATTTTATTGATGATCCTGTCATATGCATCATTGCTGGTATCGGAAAATTGATGTACATCAAATTAAGAAAGTAGTAGAAGTAATATTTGCCAATACATTTTGGCAATATATACAGTCACAACATAAGTATGTTCTCAAAGACTCAATAGGATGTTAAATAGGTATCTTGTAACCTTAGATCAATCAGCAATTTAAGGTTAAGTAATATTCCTGAATTGGTTTTAACCGAACCATCAAACACAACTCTTAGTTTAGTAGTTGTGCTTGATTTTTTTATAACACCGTGGTGTTGAAGATAAAAGTGTTTGCTAGTTTCCTAATCATTGTCTTTAATCAATCTTTATATATGATTCATTTTTATGTATTCTTGAATGAATTCAGTTTATTTATCTTTATACGTTTTTGGCGATTTTTTTTTCAAATGTTTGAAACTTTTTTCCGTCATAAATCTTAATTTTCCAAGTATTTCAAGAGTCGGTTTGAATAGTAGTTTTACAATGAATCTGCCGTGCTTGTCTCTATTGGTATGAGTTTAAAATGTTTTTCACAATATTGTTCAATGATGTAATGTTGGTCAGATTTTGCACTTCTTTTAAATTTCGGAATTTAGACATTGTTTTCTTCATTGATAAATTACAGTATGACAATGCTGGAAAATGTGAACTTCCAGCAATTATCTATCCAAAGTGTGTTTTTTGCAACCATGGATGTTGATCCGTCGGTGTAATCTGACCTGAGTCTAAGAGAGCCCGACAAGGTTGCATAAAACCCTAGTTATCTTCAAGAAAAATTATGGAAGTTGTGAGAGGTTTTATTGGTAGTAATACATAATGAGCATTAGTTGGTGACTTTTAAGGAATAATGGACAGCTAATTGATTTTACTGTTGCTAAGGCAGGATAACATCAAACACAAAAAAAGAAATTGTTAGAACCAAGGACAAGAAAGGAAGAGAGATCGAAGGAAGACAGAACATCATAAGAACGGTACAGACCTGTATCAGACGAAGGTTAAGACCGATATTCCTAAACAGGAAAAAGCAAGGAAAGTTATGAACGTAAACTCTGAGGATATCCCGGAGATTACAAAAAACAAAATAAGAATAGCACTACAGCACATGAAGCAAGGGAAAGCAGCGAAAGAAGATGGAATAGTGGTGGAAATGCTGAAACAAAGAAGCAAAGCACTTGAGAATGCAGTAGTAGCATTGTTTAATAGATGCATGGAAGAGAAAGATATACCACGGGACTGGGCAAATGCACTCGTAACCATCATCCATAAAAAGGGGGACACCGCAGACCTTGAAAATTTTAGACCGATCAGCCTGTTATCCCATATATACAAACTATTCTCAAGAATAATAACGAACCGTCTTACATCTAAACTAGACTACCTAAAGAGCAGGCGGGATTTAGGAAGAGTTTCAGTACTACGGAACACCTTCAAATAATGAGAACACTGATGGAGAAAACGGTGAAATACAATATACCTATATGGCTAGCGTTCGTCGACATCCGGAAGGCATTCGTTACGGTGAAAATATGGGCACTACAGCAAGCCCTCAAACAAGCTAGAATTGACCACAGATACGCAAACCTAATTGGCAATATTTATCGGAACGCCACGCTACAAGTCCAGTTACACAAACAATCAGAGAAAGTTGAACTTAATAGAGGCGTACGGCAAGGCGACCGTATGTCACCTAAGCTCTTTACTCTGGTTTTAGAGTACGCAATCAAAACAATCAATTAATATTCATGGAGAAAATCTCAGTCACCTCATATTTGCGGATGACATAGTACTGATAGCCAAAGACAAGGAAGAACTCATCTCACTCATCAATGACATATACAGTGTCACGAAGCGTATAGGCCTGAAGATTAATTTTGAAAAAACCAAGTTTATGACATCAAATGTAGACGAAGAACAACATATAACGTTAGGTGACAACACAGTGAAGAAAGTAATCACATATAAATACTTAGGACAAACTTTGACTGTTGGAAAGGCAAACCAGGAACTAGAAGTAAACGAGAAAATACGTCAAACCTGGGCGGCATATGGCAAAATTAAGAACATATTGGCTATGGACATCCCCCTTAAACTTATAACTGAGTTATTCAACCAGTGTATATTGCCAGTAACTACTTACGGTGCTCAAACCTGGACCCTCACGAGAGCCATACTGAACAAGCTACAAGTCAACCAGAAAGCTATCGAAAGAAGAATACTCGGCATAACTCTAAGGGACCCTAAAACAACGGAATGGATCAGGGAAAAAACCAAAGTACAGGATGTCGTACAACACACAGCCAATCAGAAATGGAACTGGGCGGGACATGTCGCAAGAAACCAGGACAAATGGAGCCGGAAATTAATTTGATGGAGACCATGGGATAGCAGAAAAAGCGTAGGACGACCTAAAGCAAGAGTTTCGATATTAAATTTAACCTATCGACTGAAGTTACCTATTAATTTTAAATTCATGACAAATAAGTACATACAACCAATTAACAACAATTATAAAAGTTTGTCATTTGTAAAATGAATAGTTTTGATAATTATGTATTTAAGTATATAAGAAAAAATACTTTTATTATTTTATTTTACAATTATATAATTTTTACTAATTAAAATAAATACTAATACTATTGATACAGAATTAAATAATTATATAAAAAAATATTTCATAATTATACTAAATAAATGATTTTATTTATGGATATTGCATATTATATATTGATATAGTAAGCGCCACAATATCTTATAATATACTTGTGCTTTATGCAGCAGCGACAGAAATTTCACCCGCCGTCCAAGCCAACGAGAATTTTTTACAATTCATCGTAGACTCGCACCTACTTATATATAGTATTTTATTTAGCCGCATGGCAGCACTATACGGTTTCCAACTAGTAATGCGTGGAAGAGAGAACGATGTGCCTGTTCTACTTCCTCCCATTGAGTAATAGCGTGGTCGCGTTTGCACATGATGGTTGAATATCTTCCAATATAATATGTCAATCAACGCTTAAACTTAGGCTCCGGGCTCCGACTCTAATCATCACTTTTGAAAAAGCTTTGAACGCCCCAGCTGCTTTCCCAAATCAGCGTTTTCTCTCTCTGGCTCTTCAAGCCAAATGGCAAAATGGCATTCTGCTTTCAAATGTACTGTTTTTGTCCAAAAACAAATAGTTTCTTTTGCCGGCATTTGTTCTTACAGACTTACTTCTTTAGACAAATTCTCGGTTTTGTCGAAGCACTTTAAAAATAACCGCATCTTATCTTTGCGGAACACTCACGAAGGTATCCGCATGGCTCCGACTAGTAGCAAAGACCATATAAAGACAACAACTCTGTGGGAGCGGCTTTTTGTACATGATCAACATTTAAGGAAAGATGCCTCTAGATCGCTATTTTTAACAGAGCAAAATGTGGGTTTTGTTCTGAAAGATCTAAGTTTTTTCGCTACACATGTTTACCGTTTACCGTATAAAGAACGAACACGTTCTGGCCCGCACCCCGCCAACTTTAAAAGTTGCAAAAGTTATCAGAAAATGTTGCCTTGCATGGCAAAACCAACAAAGTAACAAGACCTGCAATCAAACCCACCAATCTAAACTACTGACGCGTTAACAAAGTGTCCCACCCACCCAACCAAGTGTTTAACATCAAAAGATTAAATATTTGACCACTCTGCGAGCATCAGAAGTCATTTCTCACAAGAGAAGGTTGTGATCTAACATTTTGATAACTAACACTTGGGTGAGTGAGTGGATCACTCCAATCCAAACTACTGACGCGTTATAATGCTATGGAGTGTCCCACCAATCATAAAAATTAAATATTTGATCTTTCTGCAAACATCAAAAGTCATTTACATAAAACATTTTAAGATTGGTTTTGTATTAAATAAATTAAAGCAGCATATGAAATCTGCGTACATTTAGAGAACTTTTCCAACAAACAACCAGCAAAGATTGTTTTAAAAACATGCAGATCATATCTTGAGTGCACAACTTGCTAGTGTTCTGATAACAAAACTTGTAAAAAAAAACTTCTGTTGCAACAATCAGCGCTCTACCAATAAGTATTTTTACTAAAAAGTAGAAACAATAATAAATGCTCTAGCCAATCTGGTGGAACACACAATTCAACAATCCTTTAATATTCTGGAATTTTACACACTTGAAAATCTAATCAACTAAACCAACAAAATTAAAAAAAGACATTGAAAGAAGAAAGAACATCAAGAGCAAAACACCCGGTCCGGAAAACGCCTAAAGGATTGGTCAAAAATTCCAACATCTCGTCTCAAACCACAAAGAAACAACACAGCAAACAATAAAAATAATTATAAACCAACGCTGCAACTCTCTAAGATTGAAGTTAACATTGATAAAAATATAAAAGAAGCTTTTTATTTAACCAGAAACCAGCAAAAATTTTCCAAATTATAATTTCTCTAAAATTAGAAGACTAGAAAGTACATTTCTCAAGCAAACCCTTTTGCAAAATTAAAAGTTACAAAAGAAGCCATTATTATGCAAGTAAAGTTTTGATTACTCCACAGTTAAGCAAAAACCTAATACTAAAGCACCCTTGGTTGAAAAAAAACGCTAATCAAGTCTATGCACGTCACTGCATTTATTTTGGCAAAAACAACCAAACTACTATCTATTCAAAGAACACACATCTACCAAGCAAACCAAAATCCCAAAAGTTCTGTGCAATCTTTACCAAAAACCACTCAGACCATAACCCACTACATCTGATTGAAATATAATACACTTGTACAGGCCCCTAGATATACATACAATGCCCAAAAGTAGACAATAATTTCAGATAAAAAAACAATTTTTAATGCTTGTGGTTAGTTTAGCGTATGTTACAGGTAAGTAGCTGCCGTTACAATTTTTTTCTATTTAAAAAATAAAAACTAGTGAAGAAAAAAACTTGTAAAGAAAGCATCCTAAAACATTGCTAACTTAACTCTATTGTTCACTATTGCACGCAAAAAGTAGTTTTTAATATTAATAAAAGTGTTCACAAGAGTTTATTTTTTATTATTTGTCTTTTGTACAACGCAGGATGCCAAAAAGATTTTACACTTGCAACAAATTTTAGTTCTAAGTTGCGTTACTACGGCGATACAATTTTATTTAATGTTTCAATGTTATTACAAATTTTGTTTTGAGGTATTTGTGACAATAAAAAAAATGTTTATGATGATCTAAAAAGATTTGTTGGTGTGCATAAATAGCATTTCCGTAATTTTCTTTTGTACATGTTTGATACTAATGGTTTGCTTCCAATTTGATTTAAGTGCATGTTTTGGTTGCGTGCAAACATGTTTTCAGTCTTGTTTGTTTTTAAGCGTTAGATTTTTTTGTTTAAAAATTTTCAAGTTATCTCCAAAAGTAATTTTATTGGCTGCAATTTTCATAACTAGAGTTTGCAATGTTACTTCGTCAACATACAAAACACATGTAAACATCACTGTTGTTTACCACCTCCCAATCTAGCTGTACATCAGCTAGTCAGCAGCTGCAAAAACATCATCCATTGCAAACAAATAGTTGGGGGTACCTTTCTGAATATGAAATAAAATAAAACGGAATACGGCCAGTGCTTATAAAGTTATCACCCCTTTACCAAATTGACAAACAAAAATTTTCTAAACATAGTCAACAGAACTAGCTTGTATCCAGATAAGACCATAAACCAAAATAACACAAAAACTCAATTTTACAAAAACACACTTTGTTATTGCTGGGCAAACATGCTTTGGTTTTTTAGGCAAAACTAACTGCCTTAAGACAGAACCATACCTCAACAGATTAATAACCATCATGTCAAATTGTCAAGCAGTAATTGCCAGAAATAAAAAACAAACTGGTTATAGATTGCATAAAACAGTCAGTAAGAATTGGCCACAAGCTGATGAGTTAGTCTGGTTTAGACTATAATATCCCAAAAAATAAAATAAAACAGCAAAAGGACATTTACTGGACCAAACCTGCTTTTAAAGTCTTATACAAGATTAGCAAAAAAGAACAATCTAAATGCAAAATACAGCAATTTATAAAAGAGCTGTAAAGATATGACACACTTAAGACATTTTTTTAACAAAACCAGCACATACCAAAATGTTGGTAAAACAGATGAATTAAATCACATTGCAAAAGCACACAAGACTTTGTGGTCTTAATAAGCACATGCATATAATGAGAATAGAAATGGATGGGATAAAGGTATGCTGCGAGTGTTTGGAAAAAGATGAGATTCCGCTACACTTGCTAAGTGAATGCAAAACATAATTTAAACAAAGTAGAGCTGAAAGAAACTCTTTGGCAAAACATTGTAAATTTCATCAAAGAAACATTGAAGATGTACCAGCAGATCCGCAGTGCAAAAGACACTAAACCTAAAAATAAATGGGAAGTTTTCAGTCAGTAAAAACCTGACACTACTAAACAGTACGCGCTGCTCAGAATGTTTTGAAAAAAAATATTTTTCCACACTGTCTGAGTTCCTCTCTGAATTATGGTTAGGTTAGGTTACTGACAATATTTTTTGCTTTGTGCATGTCTATAAAGTTAACTTCAGCTGTAAAACCGCATTTGTATTTAATGTGATTGTTTGCCACTGTGTTCGATAAGTTCTACCTGAACCTAGACCTGCATTTTTAAGTTTCATCAAATATGTTGATGACGCAGATAAAATAGTACTTGATTGCTGACGTTGATTTTAACATATGAATTTGTGCACGTCGATCGGGTTTTTGACAGGTATAGTAATAAAGTTGTATCTATGTATTTCATGTTAATTCATCATTTTCTTGACTCTCAAACTGTCAAAATACTATAGCAGTAATTATCAATATAAGTAAAAGCGCCGTGCTTTTGGTTGCTTAACATTGAGCGTTTATTAATGTTAAGCACTTGCATAAGCTTGTAAAAACAGGACCAAATTGTTGACTTTAGGCGGTAATCCAAACCGGATTCTGGCCGGTTGTTAAATTTTTTTATTTAATTAGGCCCGTGGATAGTAACTTCTCTACCGGTTCAAAAATTATCGTTATCTTCTAGAATGTATAAGTGTATCTAGGTACTCATGTTATACTTTAGATGTGATGGGTTACGGCCTTTGTTGTTGGTGTTCTGTTTTTAGCAAATACAACTTTAAATTCTTAGATAATCTTGTGCAACTTTGTATCTTTAGGATAAGCCTTTGTCGACTCTGGTAAAAATGTTAGTTAGTTTGTTTGTTAGATGGGTGTTTTTCTAGTAAACTGTAGCTAGGCGACTTCTGCCATCATAAATGCAGCGGCGTACATTATTCATATTGGCCTTATTATTTTTTAGCCAACGGTGATTCATTATTAAGTTTTTGTCTAATTGTGAAGTGATCACTTGTATGCCAATTGTGGCTTCTCAAGTAACATTCAGTTTTACAACAAGATAAAAAATATATTTTATAGTCTCCCGGCATTGGGACAATTTCAATTTGGTAAAATTTTTGCTTGCCTCTGAGTTTATTGCTTCTACCATTTTTTCAACTTCAATTCTAGAAAATTGTAGAGTTGGCTTAGTTTTTTCCACGCTTGCTGTGTTTTTTTATGTGGTTTTGGAATTCTCCAAAGAGTGCCTTGCTTTTAGTGCTCTTTTTTGGTGTCATATTCCTTTCAACCTGTGTGGAATTTCAGAATGTAATAAAATTGTTGAATCTTGGGTTTCAATAGACTGGCAAGTACATTTGTCATTGTTTTTTTATATAATGTAGACTCTATGGTAAAATGCTGCTTGTCGCAACAAAATGCTTTTTACAGGTTTCCTAGGTTGTTGGTGCGTCGTCATCAGGACATTGGCGAGTAGCGTCACCAAGTTAGGATTGGCATATCATTAAAGCAATTTTTGCTTAGTGTTGTAGTAGCTTGGCAAGGGCACCTGTTAAAATTTTTATTCAAATTGTTTGGCATCATTATTTTGCATGTCTTGATGCTACTGGCACTTGGTAGATAGCAAAGTGCGTCTCCAGTCTTCTAAAAAAGTCTTCTGGGTCTTTGTAGTTGAGTCAGTCCAAGGTTGGTAGGCTTTTTGCTTCGGTTTTAGTTTGTTGATTTGACGTTGACATTTCTTTTAACGTAACTGTCATTTGCTTTAGATCATCAGCTGTAGTGTTTATAACATCTGCCATGTCACATTAAGTTGAATCTTTTCTTGAAGAGCAAAAAACTAAAATTGAATGTTATTAAAAAAATATTTTTAATTTTAGTAATTGAAGGCATTGTTGTAAAACTTGCAAAAGTTTGAATGCTAAAGTATAATGTTTTTTTTAGTAACTGCTTATCTACTTATTTCAACTATCTTTTAAAATACTTCTGCTTATACCATCAATTAGGTTTTAAAATATGCCAGAGTAACAGCGTAAGAACTATTTTTATTCAAAAACCATGAACATCATTTTAATGTAAGTAGTTAATTAACTTGTAATTAGTTTCTTATTTAATTAAAATGCAAATTTGATTATAAAAGTATATTGTGCAGCAAGCACGGTTTTCCAGAATAAACATTGTACACAAACCTTGATAAGAAATGCAACTAAAAAATAGGCATCAAACCGTGCACACTATGCCTTTTTTACGACTGCAATACTTATAACATATACAAAACAAAATAAATTATTAAAAGTCATTTAACAGATTTGTCACTTTTGTTATAGCTCCGTGCGCAATAAGCACTTCTCGCATGCATTATGCGTGTGTAATTAAACATATAAAATAACATACTTGTTTTTATCAATATCAGTTGGATAATAGCAGTAAGAAGTAGAAAAAAAGTCATATTTCATTTATTATTTTGTTGTTTAGAAAGATTGATATTATTAAATACTAATTATTATATATATTATGTTGATAATTTTTTTTATTATGATATATAATTTATGATATAAAACTATACTCTTTATAATAAATGTATTTTTAAATGTGTTAGAAATAGCTCCATTTGTGGCTAAGCAATATATCATCGCATGATAAAAATTAACGTAAGTCAATTAAAACTAGAAAATACGATACAAAAAATATTAATCTCAATTAATGATTTATGTCTAGATTTTTTATCCAAATTTACATATTTCTGTAACAAGATATTTTGAACCAGTTTTAATGCATATCATTATCACATTATTTGGAAATATTTATTGATTTTTTCATAAGAAATTATATATGAGCAACGATAATTTTAGAGAAAATATACATAATGTAGTAATTTAAATCAGTGCTTGCTACTTATAGATGAAGCTGTACATCATTTTGTTTAGACTGTAATTATTACTGCATTTTAATTGGTGATGGGAATGTGCTCACGGATGAAAGTTTAATTATAATATAAACAGATACGATTGGATGTGATTAGTAATTGTAGGGTGTGTTAGGTAATTACAAATAAAACAGCTTTAAGCGTTTGTTGGTAATAAGAGTGCTTAATCGTAGATTTATATACAGTTTGATCAAATTTATATGATAGGATATAAATTGTTTAATTTGGTACTCTCATCATTTATATGAATATACTTAACTTAAATTGATGAAAATGTCTATATTATTATTAAAAAATTTGAATCTTTTTATTAAGAAATTTATTTTAATTTTGATATTAATACTGCAAGTTAAAATTTCATTTTTTTTTTTTTAGATTTAAATCAATTGAATTTGTCAATCTTATCTAACTTGATTGTAACAGACAGAAAATTGTCATGTTACGGGTATGAAATTAATGTATGGACATTTGTTCATAGCAGAAACACTTGCAGATAAATTTACAAATAATTTTCTAAAACTACAACTAAATATGACGTTCGTTATTACCTTATTATTATTTTGTTTGTTAGTAGTAAACTATTTTGCCTTTTTGTTCATATTTCTTAGTTTCTTGTTTCCAAAATATACATATTAAACAAATCATGCTTGATTTATTCCGTTTACTATTGTAATACTGCTATAAGGCAACCTTCCTTAATTAGTTTGTAAGGCATATAAAAATTTGGAGTTTGAACTTCCGTTTATTTTGTTTTTCAAACGTATAATGACATTTATGAGTTGACAGAAATTTAGTTTTATGTTTCACATTTACAAAATAGGACGCTTTACACTTGAACAAAGTTGGGAAATAATGAAAACTTACATCCAAAGTTGTGAGTTTTTTAGTCAAACAGAAAAAAAATTACGAAATAAATTTGATAGAAAAGAAATGTCTTCAAGCAGTTTGTGGACCAATTTGTGAAGCGAGTTTGAAAAACTGAATCGTTAGTAGATGAAACAACACGTTCACGTTTTTGTCCAGTGCGCTTAGCTGAAAAAAATAATGCTGTTGCTCAGAGCGTGCGCAAACATGCATCAACATCAACTCGTTATTGTTCTCAGAAGCTAAACATTTTTTGCACTTCTCTGAGGAGAATTTTGCATAAAAGCCTCGGTTTGAAGGCGTACAAAGTTCAATTGATCCAAGAAATAAAGCTTCATAACTATCCGATGCGTTTTTAGTTTGTCCAATAAACTAAAGATTGTTTGGCCAAAAATGAGCATTTTTATCAAAAAAATGTTTTTTTTTATTAAGCTTCTTTTTATCTCGAAGACTATGTCAATAAGCAAAATTGTTGCATTTAAAAATCAGCAAATCCACACATGACTATTAAACGGTGTATGCATCCACAACGAGTAACCGTTTGGTGTGCTTTTTGGTTTGGCGGCATTATTAGACCATTTTTCTTTAAAAATAAGCAAAGAGCCGCCGTTACCGTCAATAACGAACGTTACTGTGCCATGCTAAACAAATTTTTGTTTTCAAAAATTGAAGTGTATGAAATGGATGACATTTAATTTCAACAAGACGGAACCAGTTGCCATACAACCAACGTAACCATCAATCTTTTGCGCACTGTTTTTGCAAATCAAATAATCAACCAAAATGCTGACGTCAATTGGCCGCCTGGGAGCTGTGATTTGACCTCGTTGAATTTTTTTTGTAGGGAGATTTTAAGGATAAGTGTTACACTAATCATCCAGAGACAATTGATGCCTGGACATAAAATCAAAGTTGCTATTCATGCAATTGAAGCCCAAACAATCAAAAATGTACTAAACAATTTGGTTGATTGGATAGGTTACTTAAACTATTTTTTTTTTTATTTGTATAGTAAAATCCGACCTTGCTTTTACTAAAAATGCTTTGGTTTCAAGCATTTCTCTGTTCTTCTGTTGTCTTTTCCAGTCCCAACAGTGTAAAGTGTTGAATTTTGCTAAACAGGCTCCAAATTATAAATCCAATTTATAAAACTGAAAATTTGGTTTTAATATAGTAAATCCAACCTTAAATTTAAAATTTAGTTTTTGTAGTGTTAAATTAAACTGCCAAATTATTAATCTGGTTTTAAAACTGTAAGGGCCGCTTTTACAATTGTCAGATAACTTAAACCAAGAATAAATTTATCTACAGTATAAACCTCGTGTAGCATTAGTTATGCCTTTGTTGCAGTCTAGATAACCTATTGAAACGTCAATGATGACTTATAAACTGACGTATAAATCATTTATACGCAAATTTGTTGTGCGCGTTACTTGGTTACTACACTAAAGATAACTACTGCTCCAAGCACCGAATAAGTTATCACTGGTTTATTTTCCTCAAAACATACAATTAAAATTTTATAAAATTGCCAGGACTCCTAAAGTGATCGGAGCCATTGTAAAATTTCAATCACCCACATACTCAAGTGGAATCTCTATTCAATGAATTCCAAATTAGAACTAAAAATAAAGACGAACCCCTTGAAGATCCCAATGATTAGGTCAATTAAGGAAATAATGCTCGACGGTTATCAATTTTCTTCTGTGCAAACATTTTAGCAATAAATCCTACTTTAGTTGTAACGCGTTTTTGCATTTTCTAAAAAAATCATTTATTACAAAGATAGCCGTTTCTGGAACTGACTTATAAATTGACGTATACGTTGTTCATACGCTAATTTGTTGTGCGCGTTACTTAGTTACTACACTAGAGATAAGTTATAAGGGATTGTAAAAGCGTATTTTTATATACTCCTTAGATAGCGCTACTCCTTGTTTAACCGACGATTGTAAAAGCGGCCCTAAATCAGGCATTTTAAACTAAATATCCAATAACGTGTTAAATTTGACTGCCAAACTGTTAATTCGGCTTCCAAATTTCAAATTTGGTCTTTGAAAAATGTAAACAGAACATTTAAAAATAAAAATCCGGTTATCAACTTGTTAAATTCTACTGCCGAACTGGATTCAAATCATAAATTTGGCTTTAAAAACTGTAAACATGGTTAATTTGGCCTCTAAACTGTAAACTGTTAATCCGGTTTATAAAAGTGTAAATTTGGCCTTTCAAAATGTAATTCTAGCCACCAAGAAATTAAATATTATTAGTATTATTACCAAAGTGTTAATCCGGCATTTAACTTATAACTCCAGCATTTTGTAAATTTGGCTTTTAATAAAACTGAACTTTTAGCAAACAATGTTTGGTTTTAATTTAAAAATAGAATAAATCCGGTAACCATCGCGATAAAATTTACTGCCAAAAGAATTTATTGCATTACTTTTAATTCTGTTTGCATAAAAGTGTTTGATTTAATAAAAAAAGAACGTTAATTTATCAACCAAATATAGAGCATTTGTACCTTTAAATAAAAAAACTATAAATTCTATTGCCAAACTGTTAATCAAGCTTTAAAATTGTTAAACTGGTCTTATAAATTGAGGGTTCGATTATTAAAAGTGTAATTGAGGCTTTAAAAATAAAAATCTTGTTTTGAAATTAAAAATCCAGTTTTTAAAACTGTAAATCCGGCTTTTAAAAGTTAATTCGGTCAATGTCTAATTCTACTGCTAAATACCAGATTAACTATTTCAAAATGTAAATCCTGTTTTCAAAGTGTTAAATTTAAAAACTATCGTCACCACATTTCAGTTGTAAGCCGTTATTCAGACGGTTTTGGAAAAACGCGTAAAGAATTTTGTAATTTTTTATCTTGTTAATAACTTTTGTAAAGTGCAACATTTTATTCATAAAAGTAAAAAAATAACAAAATCCAGTTATAAAATATTAAAATATTTTTAGAAAGAACTAAAAACCGTCCAAAAACAGTTAAAAAATTTGCTTTTGTTTATAAAATGTTAAAAGTAACAAAATTAGATCTTAAAACATCAAAATATTGTCAGAAAACACTAAAGTCTTATTGAAATATTGTTAAAATAGCAAAATTTTGCCATAAACTGTGTGCAAAGTTTTATACAAAAAATTTAAAATAGCTATAAAATGTCAGAAAGCACTAAAATTTGGCCAAAAACTATTAAAAATTGTAAAATTCTATTCATTAAACATCAAAAATAACGAATTTTGGCGTTGAAACATAAAAATATTGTTAGAAAAAAACAAAATCCAGCTATAAGCTGATGAAAAATGAAAAACTTTAATTTGTAAAATTTAAAAAACAGCAAAGTTAAGACTTTAAAACATCAAATTTATGTTAGAAAGTAGCAAAATTTGGCCATAAATTATTGAAACATTAAAATATTTTCAGATAGAATCAAAATCTGGCTAAAAACGGTCAGAAATACAAAGTTTTTGCATAAAACATCAAAATATTGTTAAAAAAATTCAAATTCCGGCCGTAAACTGTCAAAAAAATGTAATTTTTATTATAAATTTTAAAAAACAGGAAAATCTCGCTTGGAAATTTACAAAAAAAAATCAAAATCCAGTAATAAACTGTAAAAAAAGTTTAATATTCTATTCATAGAATGTCAAAAGCAGCAAATCCAGCCATAAAGTTTAAAAATATTATTAAAAAGTACCAAAACTCACCACATACTGTTAAAAACTGCAAGATTCTATTTATAAAAAATCAAAATCAAAATTTTAAAACAAAAATTGCGATGTAAAGGTTTTTCAATACCTCTTATTATTGAAACTTTGCTTCTGCTTTTACTGAATACGGCGATTTAGCTAGAGGCGATTATTTGGTGGAAAAATCTATTTGCCAAATTTATTCAAAAAATCTTTTTTTCTATCAATGGTTGCTTCGACTGTAATTTTATAGATGCCTTTACAAGGCCATAGTGCAATATTGCTTCAAGGTTTTTCAAAATTATTGTAATGGCTTTGATTTTTGTTTGTTGGTTTGACCGCTGGCAACTCAGATCCTTCAGTATTTTTTGTTGACACAAAAAAGTTTGTTATAACTCTTAAAAATTGCACCTGGACTCCGTTGTTTTATTTTTTAATCAATCAGAAGTTGTCCGTAGAATCCAATTCTGGCGCTATTTTAAGTCTATTTTTTGCCTGTAAGCCGAAAAGCCATAAAAATATTTTCAAAATTCAAAGCAGGTTTTATAACTCTAATATTTTCATAAATATTGTTTTAGTTTATCATCATTTTTTTTATTGTCACTATACATTATCGGAAGTATTATCATATTGATAATAATAATAACTGTTATTGGACTGTATATATGAAAAAGAAAAAGTAAGTTAAAAAGAATCAATGTGCAAAAATTACATTCACTTATTTTTAGGTTTTATTATAAGGCGAATTAATAACGATCACGAATTATCATCATTAAGGAATAGAAAATTGGATAAAAACCAACCTAAATATTGATAGCAAACGATATATGATTCCTCCAAATGTAAGACAACTTAATTTAGATGATGATGATGGCTATATGCTTCCTCCACGTTTCAATAGTGATGATTACTTAGTTTTTAAAACTTAATATTAAAGCAGTTTAATAATATTTTTTTTTTATATTTTTTTGATACTTTAGTTAAGTTAAGCTTCAGAAGAAAATATTTCCAAATACTTCTCATTCTTCTTCTTCGAATTGCTCATAAATCATCTATAAAATCAAGTTTATTGTCAAGCCAATGGTGCACATATCAAACCCAACTTTTTGCTTAATATTTACCGTAAGATTTGCAAAGCTAAACTAAAAGAATAAAAACTATAACCCCCAACGCACTATCGTTATAGACAACCAAACTTGATGTCGTCTGTAAACCGCAAAACATAAAAAAAACTTGAGAAAACCAGTGGCCACCATTGTTAAACTTTTCTTCAAACAAAATTAACTTTTAGGCATAACAATCATGTAACTAAACTTCTTATTAATATTACGATATTACGTGAAAAAATCACAACTACCAACGTCTAGTTCTCAAGTTTTAAGCTATTAAACAACAAAATTCAAACGTTATATAGCCCACCTTTTACAAACATACTAACAATATGATTAATAAATCTATTTTTTTTAATGGTCATCAAATTTGTAATAATGTACGACGGTCGTCTTTGCAAACATTATCAAAAACTTTATATAAATATTTTAGGTTAAAAACATAATATTTTGACTTGACAATAGTTTTTTAAGACTGTTTAAATTTTCTAAAGGTATTTGCAAGTTTTAACAATGTTTTAAAGTCCTTTACATATATTTAATAAGCTTTATTAAATTTTTCTTAAGTTAAGAACACGTAATTTATGACTTGGCAATAGCTTTTTAGTATTTTAGTAAGTTCTATTAACCTTGACAAGCTTTAAAGTAATTAAAATAATTAGGGGTGCTTGCAATTGAAAACTTCAGCTATCCTATGTCTAACAAAACAACAACATTGTTGTTGGAGCTGGCCACTACAAAAGTACACCAATTTTAACTCTAAAAAAACTTAACTTCTAATTGTTTCAAAATTAAAATCTGAAGTATTATTAGTACCAAATATTAAACTAATCAACAAATACTTATTTAAATCTTCTTTAGTTTCTCTTCACATAATCTTCTTTGGAACGACCATGGTGTTCAGCTTTTGTTCAGCTTTTGTTCAGCTTTTGCTTAGTTACAAAACATATTTGTTCTTGTATTAAATATTGTTTTCAAGTATGAGAAAGAGCATCTAAATTTATTTTTATTTTTAAGGACGTAGTGAGGTGTAGGCCTCAACAAGTGGCCCTTGAGAATAACTAACGCATAGCAATACTTTTCGATTTTCTTCTCTGCGTAAGTCCTGCTGTTAATTTGTCCTAGTCATTGTCTCTAATGTAGTACTAGTTTGAGGTGAGCTGGTTTTAGCCCATTTCTTCCTACACCCTATCTTTCTGTCCTACTTTCTACACTGGCATTCTCCTCTCTTTTCTCCCATTTTTGTGTTATTTGGCCTAGATATTTGCGTTGTCCTTAGGTATCTTCTTAGTTTTTCTATACCTTCATTAACTTCTTCCTTGTTGTATCTTTTTTTTATCATAAATATTATATGCAGCTCCATTAAATGCATCCCTTTTGGTAGTCCTACATTTGCTAGTTTACCTTCTAGTGAGATTCTTGAATCTCCATTTGGGATTAGTGTCCCCTAGTTGCCAGATATACTTTGACCATTTTAAAAGTTGCATTTTTGTCAACCTCGAGATGACGTATCTTCCGTTTGGAAATTGTTTAGTCAATTCCAACAATTTATTTTCCTTGAGCAGTTCTCTCCTTTTCCTCCTTATTTTTGCAGTTTCTGTTGGTACTAGGGTTTCAGTATATGTTCTTCTCTTATCTTTCTGTTTATTTTGCATTGCTTGGCAAGCATAGTTGTTTTGACCTTCTTGGTTTCTTTCTTCTTTATTACTTTTTTCCATATTCTTTTGCTTCCATTTAGTTTCTTGCTCCTCTATCCTTTGTCTTCTGTAGCTTTTAATTTGATTGTTTTCTTCTATTTTGGTTTACCTAAATCTTAAAGCTTCAAACTCTTCTATTTTTTTTTTCAGTACTGTCGTTGCATAGTTTCTTAATGCTCTCCATTTGTTTTCGTCACTCAGGTATATTTTAATAATTGTAGATTTGTCTACTTTGGTTTCTAATATCTTTTCTAGCGTTTTCCTATCTTCTTCCCACGCTTCGCACTCTACCAGCGTATGTTCTGCGTCGTCATGCGTGTCTTCTAGACAAAATATACATTTTTTCTCTTTCTCCATCTTATTTATTTTTTGTAAGTACTTTCCAAACAGTCCATGTCCGGTAAGTAGTTGTGTTGTATAGTAACACGTCTCCGGTTTATTTCTGGTATTAGTTCCTTTGTCCATTCTCCCTTTTCTCCTTCTTTCCACTGTCTTTGCCATCTTTCCATCATATTCTCTCTTGCTTGTCTCTTTGCTTCTTGCTTACTAGTTCTTTTATTTACCATTTTCTTTATACCTAATTTTTCTTCCACTATCAAATCTGCGGGTAGTGTCGCCGCAATTACTTCTAGTGCCTCTTGCGACACCGTCCTGTGGGCCCTGCAGATCCTTAACGAACTTGATGTCATAGCTTCTGTTACTTTTTTTTGTTTTTTTTTTTGTCTTCAAAGCTTCTCCCCATGTTTCTGCGACATACAATAGTTTACTTCTAGCTGCAGTTGCTATTAGTCTTCTTGCCCATTCTCCTGGTCCTTTATTGTTTGGCATAAGCCTACTAAGCATTCCTTCCATATTTTTTGTTCCTCTTACCGCTTCCTTAACCTGTTCATTTAATCCCTTTGCTTCAAGTGTTACTCCAAGGTATTTAGTTTTTTTGCCTATGGTTATTATTTGTTCATCTACCTGTATTTTTCCATTTCCCCCGTTTGTCCTCTTTGTCGATAACCATGCCGCCTCCGTTTTCTGTGGAGCCAGATCTTGATTATCTCTATTGCCAACTTTAACCTTTCATTTAGTACTTCTATGGCTATATTCCTACCTACCAGAGCTACGTCATCCGCAAATGCTGTTATTGTCACTTCTTCCGGCAGCCGCATTCTGAGTAGCTGACTATAAACTAAATTCCATAATTTAGGACCTAGTGCAGAACCCTTTGGTACTACTCTAGTCAGCCAAAATTTTCCATTTTTGGTCAGTAGATTTCTCTCTTGAAGGTAGTTCCATATTATCTTAGTAGTTTTATTTGTTAGTTTTCTTTTTTTTGCAGCTTCTATAATTGCTTCCCATAGTATGCTGTTGAACGCATTTTGTATATCTAACGCTTCTGACACAGTGTAGTCTATTTCTGTATGGTCTACTGTTTGCTTCTTTTGCTATGGCTTTTACCTTTTCAATGGCTCCTAGAGTCGTTCTTCCCTTTGTAAATCCGTATTGTTCCTGTCCCTATCCTTCTTTTTCTTCAATTTCCTGTTCAATTCTCTTCACGATCAGGCATATCGGTCTATATGTCGTTGTTTTAAGTGCTTCCTTCTTTTTCTCAATTGGTACTAGGTTTGCATCCTTCCAACAAGCCGAAAAAATTCCTTCTTTCAGACATCTGTTTATTATTTGTGTTATCTCTATTTCATTTCCTTCTAGTGCTGCCTTCACTATCTCTGTTGTTATCTAGTCTGGACCTGGTGCTTTATTATTAGGTAGTTCCCTTATAATCTGTTTTATCTCCTCCACTGTTGCAGGGGTTAAAGCATTTAGACTAAATCACGATACAAGTTCATTTGCTAATCATATTATAAATTCTAATCATATATTCTCAAAAATTAATAAAATTAAAATGTTACACAACTGTACAAAAGACACTGAGCTTAATCTGTTAAAAGCCGCAAAAATTTACAAAAAACAATGTATACCTTTTGTTAACCTGTTGAATGAGCAAAAGGACTTACCACAATATAATCACTACTTTTTAAATCTTTCTAGAGTCATCAGTAATGCGATTTATTTTTTCCTCACTTCAATTTCTATTTTAACTTTTTTGTATAAATGTACTTTTTTTAGTTTATTCTCACTTGACAATAGCCTTCAAAAGTCAAAACTCAAGTCGTAAAGTTGTTTCTATTTGTAGTAAAAAACTTGATTTATTACCACATAGTGAAGATCTCAACCATCCTTTATATTACATTCTTTATTTCTCTCGCAAAACGCAAATGTGATTGGCTTATTGGGCGGTAAAAATATAGTAATGACTCTCAATTTAATCATGTAACAAAAATGTTTTACTGCTTTGTAAATCGCTAACAATTCTTTATCATAAACTGCGTATTTACGTTCTGAAGTATTTAGTTACTATGAGAAAAACGTTAAGAGCTCCTAGGCGTTGTTGACTTGTTGTTGAAAGGCTGCACCAATAACAAAATCTGAAGCATCGCAAAATATAATAAGTAAAACATTGAGCCGAGATGGGCAAGCAACGCTGCTTTTGCTAGGCTTTCTTTGCAAGCCTCAAACGCTCTCTCTGCCTGTAATGTCCACTTTACTAGTACCTTGCCTAAGTTGTTGAGTAGCGCCTGTACGTGTACTCTCTTGGGAATAAAGCTTCTGTAAAAACTTATTATTCCTAAAAATTGCATAAGTTTCTTGACGGTGTCCGGTGATGGATACAATTGTATTGTTGCATCCTTATTAGGCAATTATCAAGTTCCCTTATCAAACACGAAATAACCAAAAAATTTTACAGACAATTGACCAAACCAAATTTGAGTAGGTTGATGATTACTCTGTAGTCCTGAAAGCGTTTAAATACAAGCTCCAAATGTTTTAGGTGTTGTTCCCGTAAAGACAATGCGAGAAGTCTCTGAAAACTTTGTCAATAAATCTCTAGAACGTTTGCACAGAATTACAGAGACCAAACGTCATACACAAAAACTGAAACAATCCAAACGGCGTTGTTATTGCTGTTTAGTCCCGTCAGTTCTAAATCAGAAAAATCTAAATTGAGCCAAGAAAAAAGTAAAAATGAAGAGGAAAAACTGGAGGTGCAGAAAAATATAAACAACGGAGGTGAAACAAGAAGTAGGGCAAGTTCCGTGAGTAGTAGTATTTCAGACTTAAGTGATTGGATTATGAAAACGGTACCTGGATTAGAGATAGAAGGGAATATAAAGAGGAAAAAGATGGAAGTCAAAACCACTGAAATAGAGTGGGATACCAAAATTATTAATAAAATAAAAGAGGTATTAGTAAACATAAGAAAAGAAAGCGAAACGCTGATCTCGCTTATAAAGAAGCACGTAAGCACAAAGAAAGAAATAAAGGAAGCGATAAATAAAATTGACTCACAGATAAGTAGGGTTAAAAGGGAGGACATTGAAATCTTTACAGCTGAAGCGGAGAAGTACGTAAATAGTAAGAGAAAAGCGGAGACAGATCAAACAAAAAGCTTAGAACAAAAACAGGAACAAGAGAAACAGAAAAATAAGCTAAAAATAAAGGAGATAATGAGCACTACAGGTGACCTGGAAAGACTCAAAAAAGGAATAAACCTTAAGTGGACAGAAGAGGATTATAATAGTAAGATAAAGTCTATGAAAAGCTTATTAGAAAGGAAAAAAGAAGATCTAATCCTGATAGTAGACACAGGTGTAACAATAGAGAGTGGAGTTATAAAGAAAATAGAAGAAAGATACCCACAAATTAAAGAAGCAATCAAAAATGGATGGCTTGTCACCATCAAGAATTGTACTACTATGGAAATAGAAGACATGAATCTGGAGAAGCATGAGCAAAAAGATGTATTCATAATTGGAGCAAAAGTAGGCGAGAAGAATGAAATTATTGAAAATTTGTACAAGGTGATGACAAAAATTAAAGAGAAATTACAGAATAAAAACTGTAAGAGAGTAAGGTGCATCTTGCAGGCCAAGGAGTACTATAAAGAAATTAGAATAGTCCTAGACTATGTTATGAAAAATGAAATTTAGGTTAAAATAAACAAACAGCAAAATATAAATAAAAATACAGAACAAAAATGGCAGTAAGCTAAAAGAAGAAGAAGAACCAAGACAATTATTGTCAAACCAAGCGGTGGGCAAGAAAAAACCTATGCTGACATGGTGAATGAAATAAAAAGCAAGGTGGAAGTAAACGAAAGAGTTACAGTAAAAAATATAACAAAGACAAAGGAGGGTTATATTAAAATTAATATAATAGGTAGAGAAAAAGATAGTGAGAACTTCACAAAGGAAATGACAAAGAAGCTAGGTGATAAAGTAGCAACACATATGTTTAGCGGAAAAAAGGCGTGTATATTGTTGGATTTACATGAAACCACGATAGAAAAAGATGTAAAGGAAGCAATACAAAAAGAATGTAACAACACAATGGAAGAAGACAAATATGAAATTAAGGTATCCGAAAGAATCAATAAACAAAATTTAAGATATGCTGCTCTTCCAATCGAGCACACTAATGCATTGATAAAAAAAAAGCAGCTTAAAGGTAGGCTGGTTGAAAGAGAGGATAAAAGAATTTCAAACGCCAATGAGGTGTTATAATTGCTTCAACTTTGGGCATGATGCTAAAGCTTGCAACGAGAATAAGAAAAAAAATATCTGCTATAAATGCGGTATTACAGGACACGTGGCAAAAAGCTGCACAAACAACGCGCACTGTTACTTCTGCAATAAAGAAGAACACAAGGCAGATGAAATGGCATGCCCACGATTTAGGAAAACCAAGGAGGATATGAGGAAAATAGGGGTACAACCCTACAAAAAATAATGAAGATATTCCAAAATCATGTAAGAAGAGGGAAAGCAGCTATGGACCTCTTTCACAAAAATTCAAACTCAAATGAAGTAGATATTGGCATAATAGCAGAGCCAAACAAAAAAATGACAGAAAGTGGACACTGGATGGTGGATAAAGATAGGGATGTGGCTATCCGCATTTACAATAGAAATATCAAAGCATAAGGATGTGATAATAGTAACCGAGGCTTTGTATTGGTAAAATTGGAGAAGTTAATCATATACTTCTGCTATTGGTCACCAAGCAAAACAGTGGAGGATTTCGAGGATTACTTGCAAAAATTAGGAGAAAATGTCAAAAAGCATAAAAAGAAAGTAGTTATAGCGGAAAACTTTAACTCAAAGGCAAGGCTCTGAGAAAGTGACCAAGATGATAAAAAGGGAGCAATACTAGTGGAGTAGATGAGTAGCAAAAACCTGATGGTTGCAAATGAAGGAAAAACCCCGACCTTTGTCAGAGGAAAATCAAGCTCGTGCATTGATATTACAATATGCAGTAAAAATATTATAAATGAAATAAAGAACTGGAGGATAGTGGACAAAGAAAATCTAAGTCTTTATAAAAATATCTATTATGAGGTTGGGACTGAAAACAAAAGAAAAAGTGGATATGTAAATAAAGGATGGAAAATAAACGAGAAAGGAATAATAAATTTCAGAAATATACTTAAAAAAGAGGTTAACAACAAAATAAATTTGAATCTTGATACTTTATGGAAAGTATAAACAAGGCTGTTAGTATGTCTTTTAAAAGAAAGAACGGTATGATGAGAAATCAAAGGATATACTGGTGGAATGATACCTTAGAGATAACTAAGAAGGAATGCACCAAATAATGTACAAAATAGAACGTAATAAGTATAAATTCGCAATCATGGATGCAAAAAAGAAAATCTTGGCAAGTGCTCTGCAAGGAAATAGACAACGACATATAGAGGTTGGGATACAAAATTGTATCAAATAAATTAAGATGTGGACATAGAATGACCCAAACTAATGAGCAGCAAATGCTGTGGGCAAAGAAATTGTTTTCAACGTATCCGATACGTAATAGAAAGAAAATAAAGGTAGGAGAGGTAGACATGTACACCAGAGAAGAATTAAAAAGAGCTGTCAACAAGATTAAGCTTATAAAGGCGGCAGGTCCGGATGAAATACCACCAGAGCTGGTAAAAGAGACTGTAAAAGAGATGCCTGAGGCAATACTGGAGATCTTTAACCAACTCAGGGCAGGGATATTCCCTGATAGATGGAAGGAATTCAGATTGGTATTGATAGAAAAACCCAACAAAGCAGAAAAGCCACAAGGATATAGACCGATATGTCTGACAAATACTTTTGGTAAATTATATGAACACTTAATCACTAACAGATTAAAAAATGAAGTGGAAAAGAAGCTTTCCAATGATCAGTATGGATTTAAGAAAGGCAAATCAACGATTGGAGCCATGGAAAAGTTATGATTATAGTTAAAGAGGCTAAAAATAGAGCCATTAGAAATAGGAAATTCTGGCTATTAATAACCATAGATATTCAAAATGCCTTCAACACAGTGCCATGGGAAGGTATCATGTCAACGCTCCAAAGTATGGAGGTTAAAGATGTAACAAGGAAGATCATAGATAGTTACTTAACTAATAGGATGTTAAATATAGGTGAAAAAAGGCAAAAGCTAATGACATGTGGTGTTCCGCAAGGATCCATTCTAGGGCCGCTTTTGTGGAATATATATTTTTATGAATTGCTAGAATTGGAAAGACCAGAAGGAGTGCATATGATATATTTTGCAGATGACACGGCAGTGGTTGTAACGTCTAAATCAGATAAAGATTTAGCATCTAAAGCAAACAAAATGTTAGAAATGGTGAAAAGAAAAAGGATTAAAAATAGCGAAAAACAAAACAGAAGCTGTGATCCTATATGGAGGCAGAAGAGTCAAAGAAGTAAAATTGAAAATTGGTAGTATAGAGTTTGTAACAAAAGAGGCTTTAAAGTACCTAGGAGTCTGGTTTGATTACAATGCTGAAATGAAGGAGCATGTTAAAAAAATAACAGCCAAAGCGGAGAAGACAGTAAAGGCGTTGGGTAGACTAATGCCAAATATAAACGGACCAGCTTCTAATAAAAGAAGAATTCTCGGATCAGTGGCACATTCGATCATTTTGTATGCAGCACCAATATGGGAGCATGTACTGAAGTTCGAAAAGTATAAGGGTATGATTGTATCACAACAAAGAAGATTGTCAATAAAGATAGCAAACGGATATAGAACAATTTCGACGGATGCAATACTAGTAATCGCATCCATTATGCTGATTCAGTACATGGCAAAATGTAGAGGTCTATCGCAAGGAAAAAAAAAGGAAAGAAAAAAAGAAATCATGGATGAGGTAATGGAAAAGTGGCAGGCGTATTGGCAAAAGATCCATGGGTCAGACAAAAACATGGAAAAGTGGACTACTTTTTCACACAATTATTGAGTGGACACGGTTGTTTTAAAGAATACCTAATGAGAATCAAGAAAGATGACAATAACAAGTGCAGCACATGCAACGTAACAAAAACGCCAAAACATGTATTCTACGAACGCAGAAGATGGGATGAAGACAAAAGGAACCTAGAGAAGGAAATAAACGAAGAAATAACCCAAGAAAATACAGTGGACATTATGTTGGAGACAGAGAAGAAATGGAGCATGATCTATAGGTACATTAAAACAATAATCCAATATATGGAAACTGAAGAAAGGAGGGATAAAGGATCAAGATCCAATAAATGAATAAAAAAGAAAGACGGATACATCTAGAGTGCGCAGAATGCGTGTCCGGGCGTACTTAGTCTGAAAAAAGATACGAGCTAATTCTAGGCTAAGCGGTATAAAACCAAGTGGAAGTAGGGTTTTAGTGGGTGAGAACTCCACAAACAAGCTGGCAGAACTATCCCAAAACAACATATAAAAAAAAAGTAAAAAACCTATAGTTGATAGATTAATGTAGTTAAGGGAAGTCGGCAAATTGGATTCGTAACTTCAGGATAAGGATTGGCTCTAGCTGACGTGCTGGACCTGGGCAAAGCAAGACGCCTCGGCGTCAAACCGAACTCGGTCCCGTGCTTTGGCCTTCCGCAAAACTTCTTTGCTGCATGGCCCAATTGTCGTTTGCGTCTGCCAGTGTTCTCTTCGACCACCTCTCAACGATCTAACTCTACTAATATAAATCCTCCTATTGCTGTACCCAAAATGCCGGTTAGTAAAAAAATAATTGGTCTAATTCATTTTAGGCAACGGGTTCTCAAAATATATCTCCTTAAATTAAATACCAAAAAGACATCAAGTATCGCTAAAATTCTACCTATCATTTTTAAAACAAATGAATTAACTCCCATTTTGACCAAAATAAGTGCCTTATACAAAAATAAAACATTCCTAAACGCAAATGTTCAACCTATTTGTAAAAGACAAATTCTTCAAATTATAGACCAATTGCATTATTGTCATACAGGAAATTGACAGTAATAATGTTTGTGCCAAATTTTATAAACTATTGTATAATAATGCATTTGATGAATGTATTCCTAAAAAATGTCAGGTATCCAGTGGAAAGCAGTATCCAGCATGGTACAACAAAGACATAATAACACTGTTTAAATTAAAAAACAAGATACACAAACAGTTAAAATCATCTGTCCAAAATAGCAATGAAGTGAACAGAGAACAATATAAACAAATCCGACGTGAGTTTAAGGACAAAAGTACTAAAGCTTATGCTACTTACATTCAGGTTACTGAAAGTTACATTTTTTTGCAACCAAAAAGCTTTTGGTCGTTTGTAAATAAGAAAAAGAAGAAATTTCGTATACCCGGAGAAATGATTCTTGAGAACACTACTTTGGATACCCCTCAGAAAATTATTAAAGGATTTGCGCAAAAATTTGGAATTGTGTACAATTCGGCCACAAATTTGTCTTATCTAAAGTGTAGTAGCAGTGTTGATGTGATGGGCAAATTTAATGTTAGTAAAGAAAGTGTTTTAGAAAAGTTAAAGCAAATTAAAGGCAATTTTACAATGGGTCATAATCAAGTGCCCAGTTGTATCATTAAAGACTGTGCTGTGTACTTTGCAGTCCCGCTTACTCATATTTACAATTTAACGTTGTCTTTTAGTGATTTTCCTAACTGTTGGAAACTAACTCGGGTCTGCCTTATATTTAAATCTGGGGACAAGTCCAACATTGCAAACTATAGACCGATATCATTAATTGCAAACTTTTCTAAAATTTTTGAACGCATTCTATCTGATTATATTCATAGTTGTGTTGATCACAAGTTGTCAATTAATCAACATGGTTTTATACATAAAAGAAGCACCCAAACTAACCTTATGTGTGTAACTCAATACATTTCAGATGCATTAGATCTTGGTAGTCAGGTGGATGTAATTTATACAGATATTAGCAAGGCGTTTGATGGTGTTCCATTTGACAAACTTATGGTTTATTTAAACCATTATGACATTGCTTCTAATCTTATAGATATAATTTAATCTTTTCTAAGTAATAGAGAGTTATTTGTGTGCTATGGAGGTTGTAAGTCTGAGACATTTTTGGCAACAACTGTGGTGCCTCAAGGTTCCAACTTGGGACCACTTCTATTTATAATATTTATTAATGAAGTGGCGAGTGTTTTAGACTGTAACTTTTTTGTGTATGCTGACGATGTCAAACTATATAATGTTATTAAGTCTGTTAATGACTGCAAAAAACATATAGTAGATCCGTCAATAAAACTCTGTATAATTACTCACTTGGTTTAGAAAACATACACAGGAGTGATACTATTAAGGATTTGGGTGTTCTTTTTGATTCTAAACTGTCTTTTAATGAACATATTGAAAAAGTTGTCAACGAATGTTATAAACTACTTGGGTTTATTATCCGTAATACTCGTGAGTTTATTAATGTCACTGCCGCCATAAAACTATTTCAGGCTTTTATCTTGAGCAAACTAAACTATCACCTACCTACGCACGTCACATTAATGCTCTAAAAAAAGTGCAGAAAAGATTTCTGAAATACTTATATTTTAGAAAATACAAAGTATATCCGGATAGAGATGTCTCTTATGAGCAATTATTGGAAGAGTTTGCTATGATATCGATCTACAATAAACACAGATTTTTATTTATTAATGAGTTGTATAAGATCATTCATAATCACGTAGACAATGGACAGTTTTTACAAATGATTGATTTTGCAGTTCCCAGGTTAGCTTGCCGCAGCAAACAATCTTTTCAATATGCTACCCCACGCACAAACTTTCAATTAAATTTCCCATTTCTTTTAATGATAAGAAAGTATCATAAAGTACAATATGGTGTAGACATAGTTGGCAATGACAGAAGCAAATTTTTAAAAGAATTAAAATTCTGCTTGCTTTAATTTGTAATTTGTTTCTAAATGTTTTATAGATCAGAATTATTATTTTTTTATATTGACTATTTTATTGTTATTTCGTTGTATTTTTACTGTTTTTACTTTTAAGTTGCTATTGAATTTTGAATTAGTTTGTACTAGTGGAAATGTTTTTCTTTTCTAATTATTTTTTTCTTTTGTAATTTGGTTGTAACCTGTTTAGGAAAATAAACATATTATTATTATTATTATTATTATTGTACAATCTGTTTTTGAAATTTGAAAAAAAAATAATTTTCACAAGTTCTTAGAACAAAATAACCTCATCTCAAAAACTCAATATGCATTTTGATCAAAACGTTCGACAACAGATTTTCTGACTTATGTTAGTCACAAATGAAATTCTACTTTAGACAAAACAAGAAAAAAAATTTGCAGTAGCTCTAGACATTTCTAAAGCATTTAATAGGGTATGGCATTTTAATTTTAAGCTCTATTGTATAGGTCTTGATAAAAAAACTGTAAATCACAACAATAGTTTTCTTGACAATAAAAAAAATTATAGTTAGATTGATGGTTTTACTCTGACCCTAAAATCATAAATGCTGGTGTTCCTCAAGGTTCTGCTCTTTTGCTAACTTTATTTTTGATTTACATTAACAAACTTCTTCAAATAACTAAAAGTTTTTTTAATAGTTTTGCATATACTTCATACATTCCAAAAATCATTCAAATCTTTTACTTCTAGCTTACTACTTTTATTCATTTCTTTGATAACAAACCAACAACACCGACTATTGACCGTTAAAATAAATTAATAATTAAAATATTACCATGAATCATAATAATTTCAATTTTGTATTTCTTTCCATATAATAAATCAACTAACAACAGCTGTAATTATTACGCATTTAACTTGCGTTTATTTTCAACAATAAAACGCACAATGGGACTTGGCAGCATTATTTAAAACTCACAAATAAGCTTTTATATCCACAATAGCAAAGTCGCAAATGAAATAATAACAATATTTAAATATAAATTTGTAATTACAATTTTAATGTATTATTGTTACCTTAATAAATATTATAATTAATACTAAATTTCCATATAGTTTGTTGTTTCAACAGATGTGAATTTTGAACGGAGACAGATGGTTGTGAATATAATTTGCTATGTTAAGATATAATTTAATATTTCATATGTGTACACAAAGTTGCATACAATAATTTTAAATAAACTAATTTTGTTAAATATAGTTTGTAAAGCGAATTGAAGAGACAGATTTTCTAAAGGAAAATATAAAGATTAAATTTATTTTTCTTGAATGTTCTTTTCATTGGTTTCAGCTTTCCCGACGAGACATTTCTCGTGTCGTATCACGTTGCTTGATATACTTTTATAATAAAAAAAATGAGAAGGAAATCTTAGATGTGAAAACGTTTATTATTTTTATTTATTTTTTCTTTTGATAAATGTGTTCACAGAACAGGTGTGAAATATAATTATTGTGGATTAAATCAAGCTTAACAAAATCCTATTAAAGGTTTATTCATTTTTATTTATAAATCATATTAATCCCTTTGTAGAATTGATATTTGTCAAAAGATATTCTTACAGTTTAGATCAGATTTTATATCTGATTTTTCTCGGATTTATTATTATAGATGCGTTTCCTTGGCAATTTTTTGTTGGCGTAAAATCCATAAATGCTTTTTATTGAATATTATACAATAAATGCTTGATGTGTGTTAAATTTTATCCAATAAGTTCGCTTTGTAAGCAATTGTCTAAGGAATTGATATTAATACTATTTCTAGATAATACTTTATACAGGGTGTTAGGTAAACATGCGGCAAAAATTTAAGGAGTTATTCCTTGGCCTATTCTAAGAATATTTAGTCCTATAATGATTTCTGAAAACCCATTTGTTTCGAAGATACAGAGTGAACAAAATCCGTAGTTATAGTAACTAAATCCGGCATTTAATTGATGAAATCCGGCTCCAAAGAACTTTGAATATCAAAAATTTGGTTGTTAACATTAAAATCTGGCCTTGATTCTCAAAACTAAGTTTTGTTTTAATGAAACTTGGCTTTGTGATATCAAAACACGTCTGAAATAATAAAATTCAGCTCTAAAAGACGCTAAGTATCAAAAATCCGGCCATTAAATAACAAAATTTGATTTTAAATGTCAAAGTTTGAGTTATTATATCAACGGATGCCTTGTAATAGCAAAATACATTCTAAAATTTTAAAATCCGTCTATATACTAGTAAAATCTAGCTCTGTAATATCTAAAATATCAAAAATCCGGCCATTTAACGTTAAAATCCGGCCATATAAGTCAAATTTAAGTTTTGTTTTATAATTGTGATATTTTTGATATATCATTAAAACATCAAAATCCGGCCTTTAATTAATAAATTCCAACTCCAAATACCATAAATATTAAAAATTTTGATAAAAAACAAGCAAATTTAACTATTAAAAGCCGGAATTTCAGACTGGATGTCACAATAAAAGTTTCTTTTTTAAAAACTTAGTTTTGTGTTAACAAAATATGTCTGAAATACTTTAAAGTGATAACATTTAGTTTTAAATACCATAAATCCGGCCGTTAAACATTAAAATCCGGCCATGAATGTCAAAATTTGGTTTATATTTCAAAACCTGGCTTTGTAATATTAAAAATTATTTTAAATATTTAAATCCGGTCTTTGATTGACAAAGGATATCACACAAATTTGAGTTTTGTTTTATTAAAATTTGGCTTTGCGTTATCAAAATATGAAATAATAATAATTGAAATAACAAAATCCGGACAAACTTTTTATTAATGTAATCTCAAAACCACACCTAACTTTTCTGTCACAAACTTTTTTTTGCCTCATACCTAACTTTTGTCATTATATTTCAACTTTTTTTTGACACCAAACATTTAGGCATAAATATCAATTTTTTAAATCTCAAACTAAACTTTTTCAAAAATTTTAACTTTGCACTTAACTTTTCTGCCACAAACCTACATTAAATTTGTGTTTTAAAGCTTATGTGCTTGAATTTTTGTCCCATTTTCACCCAAAACCTAGTATTGAACATGGCACCCAACTTTTCAGTCTTAAAACTAATTTAATATCTAAATTTGGCAATCATAGATAGAATCCGCCTTTAAAGAACGTTAAATGTCAAAAAACCGGCCGTTAAACAATAAAATTTAGTCTTTAATATTATAATTGAGTAAATTGTATCAAAAGCAATATTAAAATTTGTTTGAAATATTAAAATTAATAAAATTTGAGACTAAAAGACGTCAAATATTAAAAATTTGATTAAATTCAACATTAAAATCCGGTCTTTAATGTAAACTTTTTGTTTATTACATTATATCCCGAATTTGTTATAACAAAATATATTTAAAATATTAAAATCCGGCCTTGTAATAACCAAATCCGGCGTTTAATTGAAAAAATCCGGCTCTAAAAAACGTAAAATATCAAAAATTCGGTTGATAAACATTAAAATCCGGCTTTGATTGTGAAAATTAGGTTTTGTTTAACAAAATTTACCTTTGTAATATCAAAATATGTTTGAAATATTAAAATCCGGCTTTGAAACATAATAATCCGGCTTTTAATTAATAAAATCCGGCTATAAAATAAGTTAAATATTGAAATTTTGGCCAATAAACATTGAAATTCGGCTTTCACTGTGAAAATTACGTTTTGTTTTATTAAAACTTGACCTCTGTGATGTCAAACTGTTTGAAATATAAAAATCCAGTTTGGAAAAATAAAAGAACAATTAACATTTAAAAATCCGGCCGTAAATATTAAAATTTGGTCTTTAATGTCAAAATTAGATTTGTTTTATCAAAATTTGATTATGATATCAAAACAGACGTGTAAAATATCAATATCCGGTTCTAAAAATCCCGCCTTTAAACAACAAAAATTGAGAAACAAATGTCAAAATTGGGTTGTGTTGCATCAAAACTGAATCTCGATATCAAAATGTGTCTAAAATATTAAAATTCGGTTTTTTATTCATCAAATTCAGATCTAAAAGACAATAAATTTTAAAAATCCGGTCGTTAAACATTAAAATCCTGCTTTTTATGACTGAATTTGGTTTTGTTGTATCAAATATTTTCTTGATATCAAAATATGTCTGAAATATTAAAATTCGGATTTGAAATGTTAAAATCCGGCCTTTAACTGATAAAATCCGGCTCCAAAAAACGTTAAATTACAAAAATCCGGCTTTTAAACATGAAAATCTGGCGTTAAAATGTTAAATTTAAGTTTTGTTTTATTAAAAAACTTTTCTTTGTGATGTTAAATTGAATTATTAAAATTTGGAATTTAATTGATAAAAATTAGCTTTAAAAAACGCTAAATATCGAAAATCCGGCCGTTAAACATTAAAACGTTGTTTTGAATGACAATATTGCGTTATGTTGTATCAAAACTTGATCTTCATGTCATGGAATGTTTGAAATATTAAAATATGGCTTTAGAATATCAAAATTTGGGGTTCAATTAATAAAATCCGGTTCTAATAGACGTTAATTATTAATAATCCGGCCATTACACATTAAAATCCGTCAACAAATATCAAAATTAGGTTATGTTATAACAAAACTTAATCTTGGTATTAAAATAAGTTCAAAATGTTAAAATTTGACTATGAAATATCAAAATCCGCTTCTTAATTAATTAAATCCGGCTTTTATAAAAATTAAACATTAAAATTTGGCTTTTAATGGCTAAATTTATTTTTGTCGTATCAAAACTCTTATCTTATGAATCAAAATATGTTTGAAATATCTGTCTAATGGACGTTAATTATTAAAAATTCAGACCCGAATGTCAAAATAAATTTTTGTTTTATCAAACCCCACTCAAGTGTTTGTTATCATGAGATTGGATGTTTGACCTCTTTGCAAGCGCCAGAATTCATTTTTGTCAAAAGAGAAAGTCATGATCTAACTTTTTGATAACAAACACTTAGGTAGGTGGGTGAGCCACTCCAGTACAAACTACTGACTTGTTATCCTGCTATGGAGTGAGAGAATTTGTTGTTTTCCTTAAAAAAATTGCACTTCCTTTAGTACTACTTAAAAAAATAAGTTGTGCTTAATAAATTTGGATTCAGAAGACTTGAATTAGTAAAAAAACTCAATTTCAAGTTTGAGAATTAAGCACGGAATTCATAAATTTGGTTTAAATTCAGATTTAAGTTTTTTAAATTTGTTGTTTTTCTTAATTAAGTTACACTAACTTTAGGACTACTTAAGAAAATAAATCACGCTTAATAAATTTGGATTTAAAAGACTTGAATTAGTAAAGAAACTCAATTTCAAGTTTGAGAAATAAGCTCGGAATTAATAAATTTGGTTTAAATTCAGATTTAAGTTTTTTTTGAATTTGTTGCTTTCCTTAAATAAATTGCAATTACTTTAGTACTACTTAAAAAAATAAGTTGTGCTTAAAAAATTTGGATTCAGAAGACTTGAATTAGTAAAGAAACCTAATTTCAAGTTTGAGAATTGAGCACGGAATTAATAAATTCGGTTTAAAATCAGATTAAAGTTTTTTGAATTTGTTGTTTTCCTTAAAAAAATTGCACTAACTTTAGTACTACTTAAAAAATAAGTCGTGCTTAGTAAATTTGGATTTAGAAGATTTGAATTAGTAAAGGAACTCAATTTTAAATTTGAGAATTGAGCAAGAAATTTATAAATTTGGTTTAAATTCAAATTTAATTTTTTTTTTAATTTGTTGCTTTCCTTAAATAAATTGTTCTAACTTTATTGTTACTTAAAAAAATAAGCTCTGTTTAGTAAACTTGAATTAGTAAAGAAACTCAATTTTAAGTTTTAGAATTAAACACGGAATTAATAAATTTGGTTAGAATTCAAATTTAAATTTTTTGAATTTGTAGCTTTCTTTAAATAAATTGCACTAACTTTAGTATTATTTAAAAAAATAAATTGTGTTTAGTAAATTTAGATTCAGAAGACTTGAATTAGTAAAGAAACTTAATTTCAAGTTTGAGAATTAAGCACGAAATTCATAAATTTGGTTTAAATTCAGATTTAAGTTTTTTGATTTTGTTGCTTTCCTTAAATAACTTATTTTAAAACTACTTAAAAAAATAAATTGTACTTAATAAATTTGGATTCAGAAGACTTGAATTAATAAAGAAACTCAATTTCAAGTTTGAGAATTAAGCTCGGAAATAATAAATTTGGTTTAAATTCAGATTTAAGTTTTTGAATTTGTTGCTTTCCTTATATAAACTGTACCAACTTTAATACTACTTAACAAAATAAATCGTGCCTAGTAAATTTTTGATTTAGAAGACTTCAATTAGTAAAGAAACTCAATTTCAAATTTGAGAATTAAGCACAAAATTCATAAATTTGGTTTAAATTCAGATTTAAGTTTTTTGAAATTTCTGCTTTTCTTAAAAAAACTGCACTAATTTTAGTACTTCATTAAAAAAAAATTGTAATTAATAATTTTGGATTCAGAAGATTTGAATTAGTATAAAAACTCAATTTCAAGTTTGAGAATTAAGCACGGAATTAATAAATTTGGTTTAGCTCAGATTAGATTTTTTTTTAAATTGCTGCTGTTGTTAATTGTAAAATTGTTGTAACATAATTCTTGCTTAAAAAAATTTATTGCGTTTAGAGAATTTAGATTAAGAAGACGTTAAATATAAAATCTGCTTATTGATTCGACTGGAAAAAAATTTGAATTCAAATTACGACAAAAGATTGAATTTTTAACTTTTCTGTGAACGCGAAAAGTTATTTTGACAAAAAAAAAGATCGTAATCTAACTTTTTGGTTACAAACTACTGACTTGTTATTATGCTATAGAGTGTCCCATGCACCCACCCAAGTTTTTATCTAGATTCTGACAAAATTTAAAAAAAAAAATAAAAATTACAGAAAAGCTGTAAAAAAGCAATCAAGAACAGTAATTTTTTTTTGTATCAATTTTGCAATTTTTGACATTTTATGAACAAATAATTGTAATTTTCAAACGTTTTTGGCCGAATTTTAATTTTATCTTAAAATATTTTAATGTTTTTAGCCGGATTTAGTTATTTTTGACACTTTTTTAACAGTTAATGGTTAAATTTTAGTTTTTTCTGACAATACTTTCATACTTTTGGGCGGATTTTCCTATTTTTAACATAAAAAGACTTGCAGATTTCAACGGTTTATGGCGTGTGCAATGCCTCGGGTGTAGATGTTATTATTGTTGGGGGGGGGAGGTGCGTAAGATGAAGGATGCAAAGAATGTAAAGGTTAGGAGTTGCAAGGATTGGCAGAGCGTAAATGTTGTCGAAAGAGTTAGCTGGGAGATCAGGGAAGACGGAATTCCTCTCTGTCTGAATGCCAGCAGCGGCCTCTTTGAAGATGTTGGCTATGCTGCCTTTGGTAAGCCCTCTGGTTAGTTGTTGCTTGTGCGAATGACTCTGGAAAACTGTCATGAAATGCTTAAACGCAATTTTTTTATGCTACTCGGTCTGCTGCGATTGGTTGAGTGTTATGATAGTCAGCACCGCCTAGTGGCCTTAAAAACAGTTACAAAGTCTGGCTACTAAATAACGAGACTGCTTATAAAAAAAAAAATTAAAAATTACTCTATAATCAAATGCTCCTCTTCAATGTACTTCCCTCCCCTTGCCACACACAGTTCTATTCGTTCTTTCCATTAATCAAAGCAATGCTGGAAGTCTTTTTTTGTAAGAGAATTTAGGAGCTCCGCCGTGTTTAGCTTTAATTCTTTCATCAACTTGAACTGGGTTCCTTTTAAGGCAAAGCGTTTTTCCACAACACTGGCCGTTTCTTACAAACTTGCTCTTGTAGTGTTGCCAAAACTTTCAAATAGTAACTTTAGGTTCAGTTAGGTTTGGTTAGTTTTTCGTAATTTGTCGCGTTAGGTGTGGCCGTAGCTTAACAATGCATATAGATAAAATTAACGGTTATTTTTTTGCAATTTTTTGGTTAAAAAAATGTTTGCCGCACGCTTACGGGCGGCCGAAATAATCAGTTTTTTGCAGTTTGTCGCGTCAGGTTAGGTTAGGTTAGGTTAGGTTAGGTTAGTTTTTCGTAATTTTGTCGCGTTAGGTGTAGCCGTAGCTCAGCAATGCATATAGATGAAAATTGACGGTTAATTTTTTAGCAAATTTCTTGTAAAAAAATGTTTGCCGCACGCTTACGGGCGGCCGAGATAATCAGTTTTTTTTGCAATTTTTTGAAAAAAAAAATTATGACGCAGGTTTACGGGCGGCTAAGTTAATCAGTTTTTTGTAGTTTGTTGCGTTAAGTTAGGTTAGGTAAGGTTAGTTTTTCGTAAATGTTTTCCTCACGCTTACAAACGGCCGAGATAATTAGTTTTTCGTAATTTGTTGCGTTAGGTTAGGTTAGGTTAGTTTTTGTAATTTGTTGCGTTAGGTGTTGCCGTAGCTTAACAATGCATTTAAATAAAATTGACGGTTTATGTTTTTGCGATTTGTTGGTTAAAAAATGTTTACCTGCCGCACGCTTACGAGAGGCCGAGATAATCAGGTTTTTTTTTTACCTACCTACGCGGACAACCTGGTCATCGTAGTTACGAGGAAAACCAAAACGCTACTGGAAGCTCGTGAGCAACTCGCGATGGCAGAATAGCCTCGGCGATTGAAGACCTAGGCATCAAACTGGCCACAAAAAAAACAGAGGTGGTAATCCTCGCCGGCAGAAAAAAGCTCACCAACATGCTGGTGGAATTGGAGAATCTTCGCATAGACAGCCAACCAGCCCTGGTGACGCACATCCGAAACACATGCGCAAAAGCAAATAAATCCTTTATGGCAAGCATTACAAAAACCTAATGGAAAAAACAAACAGAAGACCCGCAATCAGAATCACGTCGGCCTACCGCACGGTACTAACAACAGCAATCCTAGCGATAGCCAAGCTCCCACCGATAAAGCTGCAAATGAAAGGAAGAACAAGCATGTTCCAGAAAGGAAAAAACTCCAGAACCAAAATCAAACAACAAACACTAACGCACTAGCAAAAAATCTGGAACACATACAAAAGATGGGCCAAGACCTTCATAAAGGACATAGACACTTGGGTAACCACAACCTGGACGAACAGTGACTTTCACACTACTCAAGTGCTCACGGGACATAGAGTCTTTGGGACGTACCTGAAAAAAATCCAGAAGCAGGAATACAATAAATGCTGGTACTGCAATGATGTGGACTTGCCCAAACACACCCTCCTCTACTGCGCACGGTGATAAGATCAACGGGCTCCGACAGAGATAGGCCTCCATGTGAGGGACTAGAGCACATGGAACGACATAACTGCCATGATACTAAAAATAATGGTTACCAAAGAAGGTGATGAACATCAAATGGAAGTAGGGCATGCTTAATGCAGGTCCAGGCAAATTTATCCTGAAGTAATGCTTGACGGCAAATTCGGGGTGAATTACTAAAAACGCCAAGTGAGAAGAGGGTTTAGTGGATGTAAGCTCCACACTCAGGCTGGAAGAGCTTCCCCGACTCACAAAAAAAAAAGTTAGTATTTTGTAATTTGTCGCGTTAGGTATAGCTGTAGCTTAACATTGCATATAGATCAAATTGACGGTTGATTTTTTTTCGATTTTTTGGTAAAAGAATTTATGCCGCACGCTCACGGGCGGCTGAGATAATCAGTTTTTTTTTTTGTTTTTCCGCATAAGGTTAGGTTAGGTTAGGTTAGTATATTGTAATTTGTCGCGTTAGGTGTAGCTGTAGCTCAACAATGGATATAGATAAAATTGACGGTTTATTTTTTTGTGATTTTTTTGTGAAAGACATTATGCCGCACGCTTACGGGCGGCCGAGATAATCAATTTTTTGAAATTTGCAGCATTGAGTTAGGTTAGGTTAGGTTAGGTTAATATTTTGTAATTTGCCGAGTTAGGTGTAGCTGTAGCTTAACAATGCATATAGATAAAATTGACGGTTGATTTTTTTGCGATTTTTTGGTAAAAGAATTTATGCCGCACGCTTACGGGCAGCCGAGATAATCAGTATTTTGAGATTTGCCGCATTAGGTTAGGTTAGGTTAAGATAGTATTTCCTACTTTGTCGCGTTAGGTGTAGCTGTAGCTCAACAATGCATATAGATAAAATTGACGGTTAATTTTTTTGCAGTTTTTTGGTAAAAGGATTTAGGCAGCACGCTTACGGGCGGCTGAGATAATCAGTTTTTTTGGTTTTGCCGCATAAGGTTAGGTTAGGTTAGGTTAGGTTAATATTTTGTAATTTGTCGCGTTAGGTGTAGCTGTAACTCAACAATGGATATAGATAAAAATGACGGTTGAGTTTTTTGCAATTTTTTGGTGAAAGATTTTATGCCGCCCGCTTACGGGCGGCCGAGAAAATCTGTTTTTTTGGTTTTGCTCCATTAGTTTAGGTTAGCTCAACAATGCATATAGATAAAATTGACGGTTGACTTTTTTTGCGATTTTTTAGTGAAAAAAATTATGCCGCACGCTTACGGGCGTACAAAATAATCAGTTTTTTGAGATTTGCCGCATTAGGTAAGTTGTCGCGTTAGGTGTAGCTGTGGCTTAACAATGCATATAGATAAAATTGACGTTTGATTTTTTTGCGATTTTTTGGTAAAAGAATTTATGCCGCACGCTCACGGGCCACCGAGGTAATTAGTTTCTTGAGATTTGCAGCATTAAGTTAGGTTAGGTTAGGTTAGGTTAGTATTTTGTAGTTTATCGCGTTAGGTGTATTTGTAGCTCAACAATGGATATAAATAAAATTGATGGTTGATTTTTTTGCAATTTTTTGGTAAAAGAATTTATGCCGCACGCTTACAAGCAGCCGAGATAATCAGTTTTTTTGAAATTTGCAACATTAGGTTAGGCTAGTATTTTTTAGTTTGTCGCGTTATATGTAGCTGTAGCTCAACAATGCATATAGATAAAATTGAAGGTTGATTTTTTTGCAATCTTTTGGTAAAAAAATTTATGCCGCACGCTTACGGGCGGCAGAGATAATCAGTTTTTTTTGGTATAGCCGCATAAGGTTAGGTTAGGTTAGGTTAGTATTTTGTAATTTGTCGCGTTAGGTAAAGCTGTAGCTTAACAATGCATATAGATAAAATTGAAGGCTGATTTTTTTGAGATTTTTTGGTAAAAGAATTTATGCCGCACGCTTACGGGCGGCTGAGATAATCAGTGTTTTGAGATTTGCCGCATTAGAATAGGTTAGGTTAGGTTAGGTTAAGTTAGTATTTTGTATTTTGTCGCGTTAGGTAAAGCTGTAGCTTAACAATGCATATAGATAAAATTGAAGGCTGATTTTTTTGAGATTTTTTGGTAAAAAAATTTATGCCGCACGCTTACGGGCGGCGGAGATAATCAGTTTTTTGGGATTTGCCGCATTAGGTTAGGTTAGGTTAGGTTGGGTTAGGTTAGGTTAGGTTAGGTTATGTTAAGTTAGTATTTTGTAATTTGTCGCGTTAGGTGTAGCTGTAGCTTAACAATGCATATAGGTAAAATTGACGGTTGATTTTTTTGCGATTTTTGGTAAAAAAAATTTTGCCGCACGCTTACGGACGGCTGAGATAATCTGTTTTTTTGGTTATGCCGCAATTGGTAAAGTTATGTTAGATTAGTATTTCGTAATTTGTCGCGTTAGGTGTAGCACTAGCTTAACAATGCATACAGATAAAATTGAATGTTTATTTTTTGCAATTTTTTTATAAAAAAAATTTATGCCGCACGCTTACGGGTGACTGAGATAATCAGTATTTTTGGTAAAAAGTTTTTTGGGATTTGCCGCATTAGGTTAGGTTAGGTAAGGTTAGTATTTTGTAATTTGTCGCGCTAGGTGTAGCTGTAGCTCAACAATGCAATAAAATAAAATTGACGGTTGATTTTTTTGCAATTTTTTGGTCAAAAAATTTTTGCTGCACGCTTACGGGCGGTTGAGATAATCAGTTTTTTGAGATTTGCCGCATTAAGTTAGGTTAGGTTAGTATTTTGTAATTTGTCGCGTTAGGTAAAAATGGATATAGATAAAATTGACGGTTGATTTTTTTGCAATTTTTTGGTAAAAGAATTTATGCCGCACGCTTACGAGCGGCCGAGATAATCAGTTTTTTTGGTTTTGTCGCATAAAGTTAAGTTAGGTTAAGTTAGTAATTTGTAATTTGTCGCGTTAGGTGTAGCTGTAGCTCAACAATGAATATAGATAAAATTGACGGTTAATATTTTTCCGATTTTTTGGTGAAAGAATATATGCCGCACGCTTACGGGCGGCAGAGATAATCAGTTTTTTTGGTTTTGCCGCATAAGGTTAGGTTAGGTTAGGTTAGTGTTTTGTAATTTGTTGCGTTAGGTGTAGCTGTAGCTCAAAAATACATATAAATAAAATTGACGGTTGATTTTTTTGCAATTTTTTGGTAAACAAATTTATGCCGCATGCTTACAGGCGACTGAGCTAATCAGTTTTTTTGGTTTTGCCGCATATGGTTAAGTTAGGTTAGGTTAGTATTTTGTATTTTGTCGCCTTAAGTGTAGTTGTAGCTTAACAATGCATATAGATGAAATTGACGGTTGATTTTTTTGCGATTTGTTGGTTAAAAAATGTTTGCCAATCAATTATCTAATTAAAATATTAATATCAAATCATCAAGGTTAATTATTTATAAATGTCTATTTTCTTATAAATTAATACAACTATTCTAGAAAAATGCTATTATTGAATAATGTATCAAGTAATTTGATTTCAAATGTGATTTCATTTATCGTTATGAGTTAACATTGATTATTATTTAAAAGGTTTTTCTTCTTGCTATTATTTTTTTCATCATGTTAAAGTATAAGCCACAAAATTGTATATTTTTATATCAAAATTGTTTTCCAAGAATAAAAGTAATAAAATTGTAATGTTGATCTTAAAAAAATGATTAATGAGTAACAAAAATACAATCTTTTAATCAATTTCAATTCTGAAATTTGTTGGTATAGAATTGATTAAATTATAACTCCGTGTACACTTACGCATCTATCAACTCTTCTAAGCGTGGAAGAATTCAGATGGTCTAATGTACAGCTTGTCGAAGGCTATCTTAAACTGGTGACGCAGTTTATCTAATGTGTTTGGAGAATAAAAATTAAACAATCCCAGACATGTTACATAAAATTCAAGTCGGACTATCTTGATGGCCAAAATGAACAATTAATGTTGTTTTGTTTATGAAAGTAGTAGTTATGTTAGCAGAGGGGTTGGACCTATCTTCTTGTGACTGGGATTCTGGTTTTGAGTAAATTGTCTTGATTCTTTCATACTTTCCTATCTATCCTATTTTGTCTCTTCCCTGCCCCATCCTTTAATATAGAACTCCGTTGACAACAACTTGCCAAAATAAGTATAAAATAGAAGAACTAAGTTTATGGACTTATATGATGTACAAACAAACAGAAAAAGCGTTTACAGAACAAGGTTTTGGTCAGGAGCAGTGGCCAATGGTAAGCCTTGCCAAAGCGACTGCCATAACACTGCTAGGCACTAGTCCATTTAATATTGTTCTCAAGAATAAAGAGGAGCCATGAAAACTACACTATCTCTTCTAAACTCTATTCAGAAAAGAGCTTTTAGGATCATTGCCAAAACTGACTAATGACTTAGATACACATTATTCAAATAAAATACAAGACATATTGCTATCTAAACAAATATTTACTTGTAGTACCTACAAGGCTTGCTAGGAATTCTAACAAATATTCACAATTCAGAGATGTAAGACTAAAACGTTTCAGAGAGATTTCTTTAACTGTACTATCAACAAATGGAATAGACTTTCAAATTCAGTATTTCCCGAAACTTATAAGCCACAAATATTCAAAGTCAATGTTCACAAACTGTTTAAATTTAGTCTTCAATGTGATAGTTAAAATTCAAAGATATTTTTATGGTACAAAGCCCCATCATTCCATGCAAAGCATTGCATTGACTAAGAGAAATTTTAATTTCATCACATCTACAATTTTTTGTCAGAAGGTTAATTGGTTTTTCAGACCACAAATTGATTTTTAAATTATGTATTAGATAAATAAATTAATCGGAAGTGAAAAATCCTTGATATGATAGGAATTTTTACAAATAAAAATTTTGTAGGAAATAGTTTGTAATTTATCAATGCAACAAATGCCATTATTAATGCATTTATTAATTAAATTATACATTCATATTTCCCAGACATAATAATTATATCCAATTTATTGATTATTAACAACAATTTAAATGCTATAAACTACTTGGCGCTTATTTGATTAATGACGAAATTCTTAATCAAATATCATCATTATGCAAACGTTACCTTGTATACCAAATAAAAGGTGTCCTTAACTTTGATCTATAAAAAAAGGCTTTCGAATATAACAATAATATGAAGAGGAATGACCTCTTTTATTCATATTATTAACATAAATATGTTCCGTAATCAATAAATTATTAAATTAAAAAAAATGATTTGAAATTTTGTAAACTATTGCATGTCTAATTTGTATTTTTTTGGTAAAAAATCTGTTTTGATTCATTGCTTTTATCTTTTTTCTATCAATGTCACAATGTACACTCTGCCTTGACTTACTAAACGTAAATTAAATCAAAATTATCAAATCCTCAATGCTTGCAATTATATACAAAGTGATTTCAATGAAAATATTCAAAGCATCAGACAAATCCTTGATTTAAATTACTGTGGTTGTTTAGTTTAGTTAATTAAATGTTTAATAAAATTTCCTTATTAAACTTAATGCAATAAGGGTTATACACAATACAATTGATTGAGCTTAATCAAGCGTAATTAATTATGAAATTGGATGTAAAAAATATGTCCTTGAATTGCTTGTTATCATTATTATTGACATTTCTTGTGTTGCTTTTATTTAAATTCATTTCTTCATTTAATTATGGTTCGACTTCTCATGAGAAGTTGTAATTAATTGTAATTAACTGGCTTACATAACAGGACAGATTCGTGCAATTATCTCTAGTATTTTTATAGATAAATGTACGATAAGTGGGATTCGGGTAAAAATCTAACGGATGTAATTGATGTCGCCTTCAACTTGGACGGCTTCCTTTCACACTATCGTAATTACGTTATTGCAGTTATAATAATACTTATTGTGTTGGAAACAAATTTATTGTAATGTGTGATACTTTAATTTAATTTAAGAAACACAAAATAATCGTTCCCAACAAACTAAACAGGATTAGAAGTTAGCTCGTATTTATTGTGATAATCTAATACAATCTGAAAAGGATAGGATTGACCGAAACAAAGCTAATCAAGTTTCTCAGCTTCATATAAACAACAAAAAATGTACAAAACATTAAATTCATTGCAAGGTAGTACAAAATCTTCAATACCTTCTCTTCGAAGTGATCAAAACTATAGAAAAAGCAGATATTTTTGCAAACCAATTTGCATCTAACTCTACTATTATAAATCCTCCTATTGTTGTACCTACAATGCCGGCTAGTGGAAAACTAATGAGTCCAATACATTTTAGGCAACAATTGTCAAAAAATTTCTTCTTAAATTAAATACCAGAAAAGCATCAGGTATAGATAAAATTCTACCTATCATTCTTAAAACAATTGCAAATAAATTAGCTCCAATTTTGATCAAAAAATTTAAAAGAAAGACAAGCCTGATTCTTCAAACTATAGACCAATTGCATTATTCTTCAGTAGGTCAAAAAAATTTGAAAAATATATTAATTTTTACTATGTCAAGTTTTTAGAACAAAATAACTTCATCTCAGTTTTGCTTGTTCATATTAGTTTTAAATTCTAAGTAATACACATTTGTACTGTGATGTGATTCAATATTATTTCCACAATTACACGCAGTTAATAGAAATGAAGTTCTAAGAATAATAACTAAATTGTTCCCTGTAGGTGTTAGAAAACATTATAAATATCTATGAAAGCAAATCCTTGAAAGTTTAATTAAATTTGATTATAGTTATTTAATGAAATGTCAATTTCTTCTTTATATGTATTGAATAATCTATCAAAGTAATTGCATGTTTTGATGTATTCAGTAGCAACATTTACATACATTATTTAATACTTATTTTATATTCCTGTTAAGAAAAATTATATTTATTTGAATAGTATAATTTAAATATTTATATAAACTACTGAGAACTTAGTTGCTGATATTAAATAAAATAAGTTCAAAATAAGTATTGCTATAAAATAAAATGTAACGTTTAGAAAGAGTAAAATACTTTTAACAAAATGTCATAAATAGCAACATCCGGCCTTGAATCTATTTATAAAATGTCAAAAGCAGCAAAATCCGGCTTTGAAACATAAAAATATTGTTGGAAAGAACTAAAATCCGTCCATAAACTGTTGAAAAGTGCAAAATTCTATTATTGAAATGTTAAAAATAGCAAAAATCCGACTATAAACTATTGAAAAGTGTAAAATTTTATTTATCCTGCCTTGAAACATCAAAATATTGTCGAAAATCACCAAAATCCGGAAAAATGCAAAAATCTATTTATAAATTTTACTAATTCCGGAAAAGTTGCAGTACAAATTGAAGCACTATGGTATTAGAGGTTTGCTTCTTAAGCTCAATAAAAGTTATTTAACTAATAGAAAGCAAATAGTTTGGGATAATGAATCATACTCTGAGAGTAAGAAAATGCACTACCAAGATTGCAAGAGTCTATATTAGGACCTCTGTTGTTTCTATGTTACATTAATGATCTTGATAGTAACGTAAGATTGGCACAGACGTATTTATATGCCGACGATACTACCCAACACCTTCCCGGACAATGTTGAAAATCGCCAAAATCCGGCTGCAAATTGTTAAAAAGTCTAAAATCCGGTCATAAACTGTTGAAAACTTTAAAATTTTATTTAAAAATAGTTAAAAACAGCAAAATCTGGTCATAAACTGTTAAAAAGTTTAAAATTATGATTACAAAATGTCAAAAATAGCAAAATCTGACTATAAACTATTGAAATGTGTAAATTATTTTATAAAATTTAAAAAAAATAAAAATCCGACTATGATTATGACGGAAAGCACCAAAATCCTGTCATAAACTGTTAAAAAGTACAAAACTGGATTGATGAAATGTACAAAAATAGCACAAAATCTGGTCATGAAACATCAAAATTATGTAGAAAAGCATCAAAATTTATAAGATTTCAAAAACATCAAATCCGATTATGAAATAGCAGAATATTGTTAGAAATAGCAAAACGGCCTCAAACTGTTGAAAAGTATAAAATTTTAATTATAAGATATTAAATATAGCCAAATCCGGTTTTGAAACATCAAAATATTAGCCATAAACAGTTAAAAAGTGTAACGTATTTCATAAAAATTTAAAAACATTAAAATCCGAGAATGAAATATCAAAATATTGATAGAAATAGCAAAAATAAACTGTTAAGAAGTATAAAATTTTATGAATAAAATATCAAGTATAGCCAAATCCGGCCTTGAAACTTCAAAATTTTGGCGAAAAACTGTTCAAAAGTGTAAAATATGTTATGAAAATTTAAAAACAGCAAAATCCAAGAACAAAATACCGACCATAAACAGTTGAAAAGTATAATTTTTTTTTAATAAAATATCAAATATAACTAAATCCGGCCTTGAAACATCAAAATATTGGCCATAAAATGGTCAAAAGTGTCAAATGTTTCATGAAAATTTAAAAACTGCAAAATCCGAAAATAAAATATTAAAATATTGATAGAAATAGCAAAAATCCGGTCATTAACTATTGAAAATAATAATTTTTTTTTTATAAAATATTAATATTAACCAAATCCGGCCTTGAAACATCAAAATATTGGCCATAAACTGTTCAAAGGTGTCAAATGTTTCATGAAAATTTAAAAACTGCAAAATCCAAAAATAAAATATTAAAATATTGATAGAAATAGCAAAAATCCGGTCATTAACTATTGAAAATTATATTTTTTTTTTATAAAATATCAAATATAACCAAATCCGGCCTTGAACATCAAAATATTGCCCATAAACTGTTCAAAAGTGTAATATATTTCACGGAAATTTAAAAACACACAAATCCGAGAATGAAATAATAAATATTGATAGAAATAGCATAAATCCGGCCGTGAACTATTGAAAAGTATAACATTTTATCTATAAAATTTCAAATATAGCTAAATCCGGCTTTGAAACATCAAAATATTGGTCATTAACTGTTTAAAAGTGTAAAATATTTCATTAAAATTGAAAAACAGCAGAATCCGAAATGATATATTAAAATATTGATGGAAATAGCAAAAATTCGGCCTGTTAAAAAATGCAAAATTTTATTTACAAAAAATTACAAATAGCAAAATCCAGCAGATTTTAAAATTGTTGGACAATATTTTCATGTTTCAATGAAAATATTGTCCAAAAATTTTAAAATCTGGCCGAAAACTGTAAAAAAAGCTAAATTTTAATTATGTATTGTCAAAAATTTTATGAAAATTTTAAAAACACCAATATTTGGCTATAAAATATAAAACAGTTTTTAAATAGTAAACTATTGAAAAGGGCAAAAATCTATTCATAAAAAGTCAAAACTAGCAAAATTTGGTTTTGGCACATCAAAATGTTGTTGGAAAACATCAAAATCCGGCCGCATTGTAAATATAAAATTCTATTTATAAAATATCAGAAATAGCAAAATCTGGTCTTAAAATATCAAAATCAGAAAGCACTCAAATTCGGCCATAAACTGTTGAGAAGTGTGAACAGAGATCCGGTCGCACTCTTAAAATGTGTGAAAAATCTTTCAAAATTTCAAAAACAGCAAATTTCAACTATGAAAAGTCTAAACATTGTGAGAAATAGCAAAAATCCGGCCATAAACTGTTGAAAAATGTAAAATTCTAATTATAAAATGTCAAAAATAGCAAAATCCGGTCTTGAAACATTGAAATATTGTAAAAAAGCACTAAAATCTCGCCATAAACTGTTAAAATGTGTGAAGTTTTATTTATAAAATATAAAAAATGGCAAAATCTGATTTGCACCAGAATTTGGCAGTAAACTGTTAAAAAGTGCAAACAATATAAGCACAACAGCAAAATACGAGCATTAATTTTTAAAATGTTGTTAGAAATACCAATAATCCAGCCATAAACTGTTGAAAAGTATAAAATTATGTTAATGAAATGTCAAGAATAACAAAATTTGGTCTTGAAACATCAAAATATTGTTGAAAAGCATAAAAAACTGTTTGGAATTTAAACTACAGTTTATTTTGTTTTTCAAAAGTATAATGACATTTATAAGTTGACAGAAATTTAGTTATGTTTGACATTTACAAAATAGGACGCTTTACACTTGAACAAAGTTGGAAAATATAAAAAACTTACTTCCAAAGTGGTAACGGTAAGAAATTTACGAAACAAATTTGATAAAAAAAGTGTTTGTAAACCAATTTGTGAATTAAGTTTGCAAAATTGGATTGTTAATAAATATAACAACACGTTCACGTTCTCGTCCAGGGCGCTCAGCCAAAAAAAAATAATGTTGTTGCTCAGAGTGTGCGTAAACATGCATCAACATCAACTCGTCATTGTTTTTAAGAACTGAACATTTCTTGCACTTTTCTAAAAAAAAATGTTCATAAAGATTTAGGTTTGAAAACCTACAAAGTTCAATTAGTTTAGAAATAAAGCCTCAAGACTATCCGATGCGTTTTCAGTTTGCCCAATGGGCTAAAGATCGTTTGGCCAAAGATGAGCTTTTTATCAAAAAAATCGTGTTTTTTGATGATTCTCACTTTCATCTCGGAGACTATGTCAATAAACAAAATTGTTGCAATTGTAGATCAGAGAATCCACACATAACTATTGAACAGCCTATGCATCCACAACGAGTAACCGTTTGGTGTGATTTTTGGTTTGGCAGCATTATTTTTCTTCACAAATGAGCAAGGAGCCCCCGTTATCGTCAATAGCAAGCATGGCACGCTAAAAAAATATTTGTTTTCAAAAATTGAAGAGTATGAAATGAATGACAATTGGTTTCGAAATTAAATAATTAGCCGCCTAAAAGCTGTGGTTTGGCACCGTTAGATTTTTTTTGTGAGAAGACCTTAAGGATAAGTGTTACGCTAACCATCCAGATACAATGAAACACAAAATCGAAGTTGCCATTCATACAAGTAGAGCTCAAATAATCAAAAATGTATTAGGGTAATTCCATTACTTTTCGACTAATTTGAAAAAGTCGACCTCTTTGATTTTGCTAAAATTTTCAGGGATCAAAATATAAATAAAAAAATTGATATTTCCAAAGTTTTAGACCTTAGAATATTGCCTGTTCAACATGACACACAATTGAAGGTTAAAAATTTTACAATAAAACGTCTTTTTTAGCTTTTTTTGTATCTCAATCTTTGGGCTTCTGGAAAAAGATAAAAAAGTCCACGATGGCTCAAATTATTCCTTATTACATGTACTTTAAAACCCATATTTTTATGTTTAATATGGTGGCAGTCATTTTGATATATTAAGCTTCAAACATCATTCCAAAAAAACTCGTAAAATTAACAAAATTGCAAAATTTTGCTTTCTTTAAACCATTCTAACTTTATCTAATCTTAACAAAATTTGATTTGTAAGGTCTACATTTTTTCGTGTTTAATCTTTTTTTAAAGTGATCACACAATACTTATAGAATCAATACGTATACACCATTATTTTGATGCAAAATGTTGCACATGTTTTCGCAATCTTCAAAATTTGTAATTTTTAAGTCCCAAAAAAGCGCTGTCACCCTATGTCGATTTTAGTCAAAATTTAAGTAAATACTCTTTAGAACACAAGAAAAAAGGTAATCTATATAACAAAAGATTTATCGGGCATTATAAAATATTTTTTAATATTCAAAAATTGTCAAATTTTGCAAACGGCACATTTTTGTATCTCAATTTTCGGGCCTCTGGAAAAAGATAAGAAGGTCTACGGTGGCTTTTTTCTTGTGGTCTAAAGAGTATTTACTGAAATTTTGACTAAAATCGACATAGAGTGACAGCGCTTTTTTGGAAACTGAAAATTACAAGTTTTGAAGATCGCAAAAATATGTGCAACTTCCTTCATCAAAATAGTGGTGTATACGTATTAATTTTATAAGTTTTGTGTGATCACTTTAAAAAAAGATTAAACACAAAGAAATCTAGACCTTGTGAATCAAATTTAGTTAAGATTTGACAAAGTTAGAACTGTTTAAAGAAAGCAAAATTTTGCAATTTTGCTAAATTGACGGGTTTTTTTGGAATAATGTTTGAAGCTTAATATATCAAGATGACTGTCACAATATTAAACATAAAAATATAAGTTTTAAAGTACATGTAATAAAAAATAATTTGAACTAACGTGGATCTTTTTATCTTTTCCCAGAAGCCCAAATGTTTTATTGTGAAATTTCTGACCTTCAAATGTGTCATTTTGAACAGGCAATATTCTAAGGTCCAAAATTTTGGGAATCTCATTTTTTCCATCCATATTTTGATCCTTGAAAATTTGAGCAAAATCAAAAAGATCAACTTTTTCAAATTAGTCGAAAAGTGATGGAATTACCCTTTTATGTAATAAATTTTGTTTGTACATTTTTTGATATTTTATGCAATAAATGGTTTTGCACAAAAAAAACTTTTGATAAATTTTTGCAATAAATGTTTTTTGAATAAATTTACTAAGGTTTATTCATTAATTTTTGCCCTATTTTACCCAATTTTTGCAATATGCAATAAATAATTTTCTGCGCAATTTTTGAAATATTATGCAAAAATAAGTTTTTGTACAATAAATAGTATATAATAGCTTTTTTTGTAAAAATTTTAATAAACTTATTAAGAGTTTCTACGCAATGTTTGCACTATTATGGAATAAACATGTTTTTTTTTGCAATTTTTTTGACTACTTGACTTACAAACTACGGATATTAAATTGTATTGTTAGGGCCTTTCCCTTAAAGATGAGAAATGATGGCTTGATCTACTCTTTTTTACAGATTACAAATTAGTTTTCAATGCTAGAAAGTAGGGAGAAGCAATGTATTTTGAAACGCAATAAGTTGGCGTCATGATGACATGTTCAAAATGATCTGTGTTTATTTAAATCTAAATTAATAAAGTATAATATTAGCTGTAGTCGTATCAGGATGCAGTTGGTGACCCTTGGGAAAGGCCACTAGTTAAATACTGCATTAAGTCCTAAGACATGGCTACGACATGGCGAATATTGAAGCCATAAAATAAGCATATCCTCGGGACTATACAACCAAATGTAACAGCTCTCAGTCCCCGGCAGATCTTAAATGGTCAGAGGGTGCTAAGAATCTTAAATGGTCAAAGGGTGCTAAGAATCTCCGGAAGAGTCATGATAAAAATAGCAACGACAACCCATGTCATTATAATGGAGTCGCTATAATAATAACTAAGGAAGTATCAAGAACAGTTAAAACTTTTATACTAATATCTGATCGAGTAATTATACTACAATTACAGGCCCAACCAGTGAATATAAACATAATACAAGTATATACACCCACAAGTACCAATACAGATCAGGAAATTGAAGAATTCTATGTACAAGTCACGAATGCTTTAAAACTCACTAAGAACTCAGAGTTAACAATAGTACTAACCGATTTTAACGCCAATATTGGTAAAGGTGTTTGTGGAGATATTGTTGGTAACTACGGGCTAAGAACACAAAACGACCGTGGTGATAGATTTATTGAATTCTGTGAAGAAATTACCTCCAAGAAGACTCTATACGTGGAAATCTAATGCCAATAACTCAAACAGATTGGTACGTAATCAAATTGATTATGTATTAATCAAGAAACGGTTTAGAAACTGCATAACATCTACAAAAACTTACCCCGGAAGCGACAAAGGTAGTACTTTCTGCACTGCTTAGACTTGATAAATGTAACGTCCGACGTCTGCAGAAAAAAATAGAAATCTCACAATTATCAGACATAAATATCAAAGCAAATACAAGAACAAAACTAAATACAAGACTTCAAACCATCAACATTACAGAAGATGCAGTGAAATTGACGTGAAACAACATCAAAGATGTAATTCTGAGTACGGGCAAGAAATATTTTAAACCAGACTCACAAATCAAAAAGAAAACATGGATGACTTTCGAAATACTGCAACTAATAGCGGCAAAGCATGTCTGTAAAGCTTATAAAGTATTGCAACGGAATATTCGTAAAAAGATCAGATAAGCAAAGGTGCAATGGTTAAGTAAGAAGTGCAAAGAGATAAAAAGCTTGGATAGTAAATATGACACACTCGGCATGCACAAGAAAAAAAAATAAGCTGCCGGTCTCAACAAACCCAGGAAATATGCAATGCTGCTCGACAATCAAGAAAAAGTTATTCCAGACTTAAAAAAGAAGCAAGCAAAATGGAAGAACTGTATCCAAGAATTTTTTCAAGATCAAAGAGTGGATCATCCGGCAGAATACAATGTGACAGAAGGACCCGCAATAACAAAAACCAAAGTAATACATGCAATAAAAATGTCCAAAGAAGGTAAAACACCAGAGCCAGATAACTTATCATCAAAAATGTTAAAACTCATTGAAGAAGATCGAGCTTTAAACGTACTTTTTAATACCATTTATTCAGCCAAAAACATTCCTAAAAACTGGTTAACCTCCGTTTTTGTAACATTGCCAAAGAAAGCAAAAAAACTGTGGTGACTATAGAACCATCAGCCTTATAAGCCACGTCTTAAAGATTTTCTTAAAAATCATCCAAGCAAGAATACATCGTAAATGTGAAGCTTGCCTAAGTGATACTCTTTTTTTGGGTTTTGCGATGGGATGTGATGCTTTGTTCAGTATCCAGGTACTAATTCAACGTTGCCAAGACGTGTCTGTAGACGTGTACGCATGCTTTATAGACTATCAAAAAGCGTTTGATCGTGTAAAACATAGCAAGCTTATAGTGATCCTGCAAGAACTAAGTTTAGATGACAGAGACATTCGTATCATTGAAAAACTTTGCTGGCATCAATCCGCACCCGTGAGAGTAGATAACAACAATAAAGTTGAAGTAGAAATCCAAAGAGGGGTTAGACAAGGGTGCGTGTTATCACCACTTTTATTCAACATATACTCCAAACGAATATTTGCCGAAGTCTTGGATGGAAAATCTGAAGGTATCTTACTAAACGGGGAGGTGGTGAATAACTTGCAGTACGCAGATAATACGGTCCTGCCGACAAATACGGAGAAAGATCTTCAAAAATTGCTGAATTGTGCCGTGGCTAATAGTCAAGCAGGCCTAGAACTAAACATAAACAAGACCAAGGTCATCGTAGTCAGTAAGGAGCGCAATTTGGTAACAAACATAAAAGTAGAAAATCAGCAAATTGAACAAGTTGCCCAATTCAAATATCTAAGGTGCTCCCTGAATCAGCAATAAGACCAATCGAAAGAAATTAGATCCAGAATAGAACAAACTCGCACGGCCTTCAATAAAATGAAGCAATTTATGTGCCACAGAAATCTTAATCTCAATCTGCAAGTTTGGTTGCTAAGTTGTTATGTTTTCTCTATATTAATGTATGGCGCAGAGACCTGGACGCTCACAGATGCTATGTGCAAAAAGTTAGAAGCATTCGAGATGTGGTCATACAGAAGAATGCTACGTATAGTGTGGACAGATAGAATATCTAATGCCCAAGTTCTTGCACGCCTCAATAAGGACACAGAAATTCTATATCTTCTGAAAAAACACAAGCTTGAGTATCTTGGCCATATCATGCAAGGCTCGAAGTATAGATTACTGCAAAATATAATGCAGGAAAAGATAGCTGGTAGGCAAAGGCCAGGTCGCAGAAAGACGTCCTGGTTGAAAAACCTACGACAGTGGTTTGGGGTCAGCACTACAACTCTTTTTCGTAGAGCTAGCAACAAGACTCAAATAATGTTGATGATTGCCAACGTTCGTGGAGGATAAGGCACGCAAAGAAAAAGAAAAATACTTTTTAGCAATAATAAATGTCATGTATATAAATAACAAACATATTGAGCAATAAACAGTTTTCCTGCGTGTGTATGTTATACTATTTTATGCAATAAATAAAGTTTTATGCAATTTTTGAATTTTTGTTTGCAATAAATATTTTTGAAACATTTATTGAAATAAATAAGGGTAATGCGCGTTTTTGCATTACGTTATGCAATAAATAAAGTTTTTGAGCAAATTTTGATTAGTTTATGCAATAAATGCTTTTGTTGGAAATATTTAAATAAGTTTACTAATTCAAAAAATGAGTTTTTATGCAGGTTTTAAAACATTTTATGCAATAAAAGTTAAAAAAAAATAATAAATTTATTACAGCAAGTATTATGCAATAAATGGGTTTTTATGCAAATTTTATAACTTTTTTGCAATCAATTCTTTTTTGTATAATTTGTATTTATTTAGATCAAATAGCCTAAAAAAACTTCATTTGTGTATGCAATAATTTCTTTTTTAGTAGATTGATTAAAATAAATAAGGTTGATGCACTATTTTAAGCAATAAATAGGTTTTTTTGGGCAATTTTTGATGCTTTTTAATAAATTTAATAAGACAAATTCACTCTTCATTTCTGCAAAACTGTACGCAATACTTACGTTTTTATCCAATTTTTAAACCACTTTAAGCAATTAAATAAAAGCTATGCTTTTTTTTGTTCTATTTAATGCAGAACACGGTATTTTTAAGCAATTTTTGCTGATAATTTTAATGCCTTTTTGTAAACTTTTCAATAAGGTTATTAAGTTAAATGAGGTTTAGGTCTAATTTTTTTACTATTTTATGCAACAAAAGGTTTTTTATGCAGTTTTTAAAATATTGTAGGCAACAAATAAATTTTTGTGTCAGTTCTAATCAATTTTATACAATTTTTGTCAAATTTTTAATATAATTATTAAGCAAATGTAATTTTTGCGCAGTTTTTGAATTATTTTTTACAATAACTAAATTTTTGTGCAATTTTTGATAACTTATTTTTTTATTTTTTGATAAATTTAGTAAGACAAATCCGAAATTTTTTAATAATGCATGCATAAATGATTTTTTTCTAAGCAATTTTACAACATTTTATGCAATAAACAGTTTTTATTTGCAATGTTTAGACTATTCTATGAAAGAATTGAGCAATTGTTGATTAATTGTATGTTTTTTTTTTTAATTTTTATTAAGCCAAACAGTTTATGTGCAACTTTTGCAATATTTTTATGCAAAAAATAAACGTTTGTGCAGGTTATAGATAAGGGTGATTGTAATCTTAATCACATAGAAACTGTAACCAAAATTATTGTTTTGGAACCTGTAACCAAACATGAAATTTTAAGAATAATTAAAAACATTAAATTTAGCAAATGTTCTGATTCTGATGGTCTGTCTTCATTTATTATAAAGAAGTGTGCATGCTTTTTGATTTCTCATTTTGCTTATTTGTGTAACTTCTATAGAAACTAGAGTTTTTCCAGAAAGTTTAAAAACATCAATAATTAAACCATTACATAAAAAAAATAATAAAAATGATTACTACAATTACAGACCAAATAGGTTTATTAACAGTTTTTTCAAAAAAAATTGAAAACATATTCAACGCTTGTCTAATAATTTTTTTACTTACAAATAATATACTCAGTGATAACCAACATGGTTTTAGAAAAAACAAAGATCAAGTTTTAGAAATATTAACAAATGGAAAAGACTCTAATAGATTTTGTATGACAATTATGGTAGATCTTAAAAAAGCGTTTGATTGCGTTTTACACAAAATTTTATTGGATAAGTTACACAAATATGGGATTAGAAGCAAAGCACAGAATTGGATCAAATCTTATTTATCAAACAGAAATCAGTTTGTAAATTTTAATAATAACAAATCCAAAACAGTACAAGTCACACCAGGTGTCTTGCAAGGGTCCATTCTAGGGTCAATTTTTAATATTATCTTTTCAAACGATCTCTTGCACTCTAATGATTTGGGTAACCTAGTAGGATATGCCGATGACACAACAATAATCCTGCAGTTTGATGATTTTAATTCCCTTCTGGCAAATGCAAATTTAGTTTTCATTAAAATAAAAATAAATGGTTTGATAATAACCAGTTGATGCTTAAAGAAGATAAAACAACGTGCATACTTCAAACTAATCCACGAAATCAGGATATTTTAACAATAAATTTGGGTAATAGTATTTTGTCTTTGTCTTACAATGCACGTTTGTTGGGAATCTACATTGACAAATCATTTAAATGGGATGCACATATAAACTATCTAACAAATATATTAAATTCGGTTCTTGCAGCAATACGAATTGCTTCCAAAGAATGTAGCGGTGGTGCTTTACGATCCTTATATTTCAGCCATTTCAACTCTCGATTGAAATATGGGATTTTGCACTGGGGACAATGCAGAAAAGAACTTCTCAGTCGTATATTTGTTATTCAGAAGCTAGCAGTTAGAATAATTACCGAATTAGGATTTAGGGATTCGTGCAAAGAAGTATTTGCAGAATTAGCATTATCAACCTTGTATAATTTATACATTTACGAAATTTGTATTTTTGTATATAAAAATTTACAGAATTTTCAAAAAAACGGATGTTTTCATGGTTATAATACCAGAAATCGTGAATTATTAACTGTGCCTTTGCACAATAAAGAAGCCTATAAACAAAAAATTAGATATAATTGCGTTAAAATATTCAATCATATTCCACATATAGTGTAGTTCATTTATTCATTTTAAAAATAAATTGAAATTATTATTAAGAGCAAAGTCATATTATGTAACAGATGAGTTTTTTGCAGATGAATTCTTGTAGTGTTCTTACTATGTTTTGTTTTGTTTGACTGTTATTTGTTATGAGACTTGTACTACATTATCAAATAAATACACATTATTATTATTATTATTATTATATTAAATTTTATGCATTTTATGCTTTTTTGCATAAAAATTAATAAATTTATTGAGACAAATAGGATTTATGCGCAATTTTTGTACTACTTTGTTCAATAAACCATTTTTAAAAAAAAATTAATTCCTTTTATGCAATTAATTTTTTTTTGTAAATTTTAAAAACGAAGCTAAATAGTGTTTATGCGTGTTTATTGTATTTTTTTGCAACAAATGCTTTCCTGTACATTTTTAAATAAGTTCATTAAGCCAAATTAGGTTTTAATATACTGATTTTTATGTAATTTTTAATAAATTTTATGCAATCATAATTGTTTTTGTATAATTATTGATTATTTATAAGCACAAATAGAGACTATGAATTTGCACTATTTTTTGCATTTTTTAATTATTGTGTGTATCTCATTTAGTTAGTTTTTTTGACATTTTTTTTATTAATTTTATGCAATAAATGCTTTTTTTGTTTTTTTTTTGTTTACTTAGCAAAATGAGTTTTATGAACAAAGGCATGAGTTTAACCACATTCAACATAATTTTTGTGTATACTAAGTTGCCTATTATACAGGCCACACTATTCGTGTCTAGCTGTACACGGTATACTATACTCTATTGTAAAAAAATGTCTCGTCATAGAAAGAGGGTTGCTGCTGCTGCTGTTATTGCAATTTCACAAAAACAACAAAAAGAAAAAGCTAAAAAAAGAATGTGAGTTTAAGATTAATAAGATTAATATTATTAGATGAATTAAAGAATAAAGATCCAAATACATTTTAAAAAAAACTGCGTATGTTTGATACCGATTTTAACATTTTACTGCAATTAGTTTATAATTTTTCATGTTTACTAAAACGTAGTTTAAAATTTTGACCAGTTTGACCTATGTATACACTTTCACAATCGTTAGCTTATAGACTCCTGATTTCTCTAGTTTATTATTTCTTTTTTTTGGCGTTATAGAAAATAAGTTGTACATATTATAATATCTGTATAATGTCATATAGATTCCCTTTTATTATTATTAAATTCACCATCCAAAAATTATAACCCAAAAATATTTTTTTACTTTAATTATTAAGTATTAACGTTTTGGTTTAAGATATGAACACGTCAGATAATAAATTTGAAACCGATTTTGGTTTTGATTTCAAACCAACATCTGATTCAGAGTCTACAAGCTCTGGAAAGTCAAAAAAGACAAGTGGTTCTATAGATGAACCCACTATTTGCAAAGGAAGGAAAAGAGCAAGAAAAGAAGATGAATGGAAAAAACAAAAGAGTAAAATTCTGGAAAATCTTATGTTAATACCACTGGTAGCTTGGTACAACTAACTATTGAAGAAAAAAAAATATTTTTGAAAGTTTTTACAAATTGGCCGATTAACTTGCAAACATTTTACATTAACTCACAAATAAATGTTGTCAATAAAGGTCGGCACACACATGCGCAAGATCCAAATAAGTGTACAAAAACACGCATTTACAGATTACCTAAGAAATCAGAGGACATGGTGAATGTATGTAAGTCATTTTTTAAAGATACACTAAGAATTTTAGATGGAAGGCTCACCAGAGCCTCAAAGAAGCAATAATAATATAAATAAAACCAGTGCCGTTGACGTTAAAAATGACAAAATGTTATTAATAGATTTGCAAGATATACTTTTCACTATAGCCGAAATAAAAACCCAAATTGTGAGTCTTGTCTCCGGATTTAAATATTACAAAATTGTACAATATGTATTTACAAAATGAAGAACCGGTAACAAAAGTACCTCAATTTGTATTTTCTAGAATTTTCAATGAAGATTTTAATCTTTATTTTTGCCATCCTGCTACTGATAGCTGCAAAAAATGCGACGCATTCAACATGAAAATTAGCACATTGGCCGGTGACAAAAAAAAAATGAGAAAATTAAAAAGTTGTATTTACGTATGGTGGAATCTGCTCGTTGTAGAATGCGAAAAGATGCCAATAAAGATTCAGAATCAACAACAACCATTGCTTTTGATGTTATGAAAACCTTAGCTACACCAAGTACTTCCACTGGAGAGGCATATTATAAGAGGCTATTATAGACATACTGTTTGGGTATTTATAACCTTACAACAAATCAAGCCATATGAGCTGTGTATGTCTGGCATGAGGGAATGGCGTCACGAGGTCCGCAAGAAACTGGCTTCTGCATCTTGCACTACGTCAAAACCAGAACCGCAATATCAAAATGGCAGCAATATGTATGTACATAGCTACTTCTAATGCGTTCAGTCCTAATTTAATACATCACAAATTTCTTGTTTCGGGACATTCCTACTTGGCCTGTAATAGGGATTTTGGCATGATTGAAAAACAGAAACGCTTTTTTTCTACCAGATGATTGGATTGTAGTGATGTAAAAAATGTGCAAACGTCCCTTTTACATTTTAAGAGATCTCAATCAATGCTGTTCGTTCTACTATAGATAATTTGAAATCAAGTAAATGTAAAGATATTTATGAACTAAATATAGACATTATCAAATTAATAAAAAATTTTATCATAGTACCATTAACCAGGTTATTGAATATGTGTATAAAGAACTGTGTATTTCCAAATGCACTTAAAATTGCGTCTGTATTACCAATACACAAGAAAGGTGATATGAACCAAGCAACAAATTACAAGCTTATAAGTCTGTTGCCTATTACTTCAAAAATATTTGAAAAGCTTTTAAAAGACCAACTGATAGAACATCTAGAAAGCCAAAATATGCTGAACAGTTTGGTTTCAGAAAAAAACGTTCTACTACTGATGCTATTTTAAGCCTTATTCAAGAAACTATTAATGGTTTTGAAAAAAGTTTATATTCCTTATCATCATTCATAGATCTTAAGAAGGCATTTGATTGTGTATTTCACGAAATTCTTTTACGTAAACTGTATGTGTATAATCTACACCCAACCTGCTGCAGAATGATTTAAAAAGTCGTAAGCAACAAGTCAATGTTAATGGTAAGGTCTCAGATATGGTTGAGATTACTTGCGGGGTCCCACAGGGATCTGTATTGAGGCCCTTATTATTTCTCATCTATATTAACGACCTTCCTCATAACATAGATAACGCTAACGTTATTTTGTTTGCAGATGACACAACCATTACAACTCAAGGAAGTGAAATCAATTTTGTTCAGTCTCAAAGCATATTGGCAAAGCAACTAGCGACACAATGGTTTGAAAGCAATCGTCTCTGTATTAATGAATCTAAATCCCTATCAGTTATGTTCTCTTTAAGAACAGTAAATACGAATTATGATAAGTGTACTAAGTTTCTAAGATTGCACATGAATTCAGAACTAACCTAGAAAGAACATGGCGATTCTTTAGCGAGTAAACTATCATCAAATATAATTCTAATAAGAAATTTAAAAAACAATGCCAGCAATGAAGTCGTTCGAATTGTTTATTTTGCATTATGCCAAAGTCATAATAATAATAATAATAATAATAATATTTATTTAATGTTTCAGATCACTATTGTGGTATACATAAGTCATAAAAATTGTAAAATACAAAATACGGTTAAAATCGTCATAAAAACAAATAAAATATAAAAAATTAAACAATGTACAGTTAGACATGCATGAACAGTACAAATTCGTTTATAGTATAAAAACAATTATTAGTCAACGTTAACTTGATTTTATTTTTAAATTTTTTAAAAGTCATTAACTTAATTTGTGTGGGCAGTTTGTTGTATAAAGTGCTGCCAACGTATTGGGGAGATTTTTTATACATCTCTAGATTTATTTGATCTATTAGAATTTTGTCTTTATGGCGGGTATTATGACAATGTAGATCACCGTTGAGTGTATATTTGTTTTTGTTTTTATGTATATACAATAATATTTTGTAGATGTATATTGAACACACTGTCATAATCTTGTGCTTAAGAAAATGTGGACGACAGGAATCTCTATAGTTCAAGTTAAAAACTTCTCTAATTATTCTTTTTTGTACTATTAAAATTTGATGCTGTTGGTTTGAATTAAAAATACCTCCCCAAGCAGTAATACTATAACTTAGAATAGAGTGTACTAATCCATAGTATACTGTTATTAAACTATCTAAATTAAAAACCCGTTTTAAGTTGCTAATCACGTAATAAGCCCGATTTAATTTGTGTATAGTTGCCAAAATGTGAGGTTCCCATGATAAGTTTGAGTCTATTATTAACCCTAAAAATTTTGTAGTGTTACTTAAATTTAGTTGGTTATTGTTTGTAATAACATATGGTATAGATGAATTCCTGTATTTGCTATAAAATTCTACCGATGCAGTTTTTGATAGATTTAATATTAGGTTGTTGTTTTTACACCAAAGTTCAAATGTATCAATTATTTCTTTAGCTATAATTGAACATTCATTGCTGCTTTTGGCACTGATGCATATTGATGTGTCATCAGCAAACATACATAGTTTTCCTTTTTTAATGTGGTCTGCTAAGTCGTTTACAAATAACAAAAATAATAACGGACCCCCTACGCTACCCTGAGGTACCCCTATGTTTATGTTATTCATTTCAGACATAGTTTGTTTGATTTTTACCGTCATAGTTCTTTTTTCCAAATAAGATTTTATCCAGTTATTTAGTGACCCCCTAATACCTAATGCGTAAATTTTGTCTAGTATAAAATTAAAATTAAGGCAATCGAAAGCCCGGGACAAGTCAAAAAATATTCCCATTACTTTATTGTTTTTATTTATTTCATTGTAAATGTATTGAACAAAATCAGTTGATGCAGTTTCTGTTGAGTGATTGGCTCTAAATCCATGTTGAGCTTCATTAAATTGATTATTTGTATTCATAAAATTTATAATTTGGGAAAACACTGCTTTTTCTATTATTTTAGAAAATACGCTAAGAAGAGCAATTGGTCGGTAGTTTATTAATTCATGAGAATTTCCTTTTTTGAAAATTGGAACAACTTTTGAAATTTTTAAGATATCTGGAAACTGTTCAGTTTGAATTGAGAGATTTACTATTTCTGCTAAAATTGGGGCAAGTTCATTTACACATTCTTTTACTAAGATAACTGGTATTTCATCTAGACCTGAGGAAACACTTAATTTTAAGTTTAAAATAATATCCTTAATATCGCAATGGTTGACAGGCGTAAAAAACATTGTTTTATTTTGAAGTCGGTGAGTGGTACATTGATTTGAAATATTACCATTAAAATGATTTAATTGTTCAGTTTCTGCAACAGTGGTAAAATATTTAGCAAAATGGTTTGCAATTTCACTTTCATTGTCTATTGACTGATAGCTTACGGCTTAATTGCATGGGGGCACTCGGCTATCAAAGACAGGGTTTTCTCGTTACAAAGAAGAGCCATAAGAATACTAGCCGGTTTACAATACACAGACGATTGTAAATCATCTTTCATAACGTTACGTATTCTCACACTAACTTACCTATATATATATACGAATGCACGAGGATAAACATGCGTACAATACAAGAGGCAAATGTATGGTTTATTCAAATCGCTTGAGACTGTACAAATCGCAAACAGGCACTAACTTTTATGCTATTAAGTTTTTCAACGTTCTGCCAAACCGCATAAAAGACCTTGAAAGTAAGCAATTTCTAACAACGTTAAAAACTTATATGGTCCAAAAAGCTTTTTACAGTTTTGAGGATTATTTAAATAACAATTTTGAAAATATATAGTTTAATGGCAGCAGTTTATGTTAAATTGAGAACATTGTGTATTTTTTGTTTTATGCTAGTCTTATTATTTTAACATTCTAGTCGATTTTTATTCTATACATTAATTTCTTTTTTTATTCTTTATTGATATATTTCTATTTATATACAGTAAACTATTTTATTTTATTATGCAGTTGCTATTAAAAAAAAAAAACTCAAATATGTGACATATGTATGTAAACATTCTGTGATAACATGCAAAAAATTATTATTATTATTATTAGTCAAAAAGTAATAAAATTACTCATTTATGTAATAAATTTTTTTTGTACATTTTTTTGATAAATAGAATTTATGCGCAATTTTTTAAATAAATGCTTTTTCTGTACATTTTTTAATAATATTACTAAAACAAAAAAGTTTACGCGCGATTTATAGCTTATTTTATGCAATAAATAGTTTTTTGTGCAACTTTTTATAAATTTTTGCAATAAATGTTTATTGAATAAATTTACTAAAACAAATAAGGTTTATTTATTAAGTTTTGCCTTATTTTACGCAAGTATTGCAATAATTGATTTTCTGCGCAAATTTTGAAATACTTTATTCAAAAATATGTTTTTGTACAATAAATTGTATATAATAGCTTTTTTTGTAAAAAATTTAATAAACTTATTAAGTTTCTACGCAATGTTTGCACTATTATAAAAAAAAGTTTTGGCTTTTTTGTTCTATTTAATTCAGAACACGGTATTTTTACGCAATTTTTGCTGTTAATTTTAATGCAATAAATGCTTTTTTGTAAATTTTTCAATAAGATTATTAAGTTAAATAGGGTTTATGTCTAATTTTTAAAATTTTTTGCAATAAAAGGTTTTTTATGCAGTTTTTAAAATATTGTAGGCAACCAATAAGTTTTAGTGCAAATTCTAATCAATTTTATACAATTTTTGTTAAATTTTTAATATAATTATTAACCAAATGTAATTTTTAGTAAGACCAATAGAGGTTATTCATAATTTTTTAATAATGCATGCAGCAATTTTTACAATATTTTATGCAATAAATGATTTTTATTTGCAATTTTTAGACTATTCTAAGAAAGAATTGAACAATTGTTGATTAATTTTATGCTTTTATTACTTTTATTAAGCCTAATAGAGTTTATGTGCAATTTTTTGCAACTTTAAGAATGTTTCATGCAAAAAATAAACGTTTGTGCAGGTTATGTGTAGATTTGCAAATAATTTACCAACTGATATTAATGTATTTTGTGTCTCTAAATCTACGTTCAGAAGTCAGCTATGTCATGCTGACTAATGTCTAATATGTGCGCTTTTATGAATGGTATATTTGTATTCTTTATTTTTGTATTGTAAAACATCATTGTTTATGTATATTTGATGTAGATGTAAATGGTAAGATTATACCGTCAATAAAGTATTATTATTATTATATTAAATTTTATGCATTATAATATGCTTTTTTGTAAAAAAATTAAAAAAATTATTGAGACAAGTAGGATTTATGCGCGATTTTTGTACTACTTTGTGCAATAAACCATTTAAAAAAAAAATTAAATTACTTTTATGCAATTAATATTTTTTTGTAAATTTTAAAATGTTTACTAAGCTAAATGGTGCTTATGCGTGTTTATTGCATTACTTTATTTTTTGCAACAAATGCTTTTTTGTACATTTTTAAATAAGTTCACAAAGCCAATAACGTTTTAAGAAATTTTTTGCAATAAAAGCTTTTTTGATAACTTTTTTACACTATTTTGTGCAATAAACTTTTTTTTATGCAATTTGTTTTGTCTGTGTAGTTTTTAGATTATTTTATGCAATATACTGATTTGTATGCAATTTTTAATAAATTTTATGCAATCATAATTGTTTTTGTATAATTATTGATTATTTATAAAAACAAATAGAGGCTAAAAGTTTGTACTACTTTTTAAATTTTTTTACTATTTTGTGTTCATTTAGTTAGTGTTTTTGACGTTTTTTATTAATTTTATGCAATAAATGCTTTCTTTGTTTTTTTTTTGTTTACTTAGCAAAATGAGTTTTATGTTTATTTTTAAACAGATTTATTAAATAAGTTTTTATGCAATTAATGTTTATTGTGCAATTTTTGATAAATTTTATTTTTTAACACAAATGAGAGTTATGCGCAACTTTTGTACTATTTTGTGCAATAAACGTTATATTTTGACAATTTTTAGACTACTTTATCTAATAAATGGTTGTTGTTGCAATTAAAATTAATAATGTTTTTTTGTACAATTTTTGATAAAGGGTTAACGGTTAACATAAGTGAAATGCCTCCATCACAAATATCTAAATTACTTTAAAAATTACATTCCTAGCATCAAAAAAATGTTTGGTAAGATTTTAAAATTTTGATACCTCCTCCATTTCCATAGAGGACAAAAAATTTCGTTTTTTTTTTGCTCACCTATTGAATAAATAATTCTAAAAAAAATCATGGAAGTAGAGTTTTGAGTAGTCAAACACAATTTTTTTCAACCCCTCAAACCCTGTATACAACCCTTAAAAAAATTTGAAATTTACTTTTGGTTATCTAAACCTTTAATTGCATGAAATTTTATTTTTTTATATATAAGTTATTGAAAAATCGACATCCATGATTTTTTTGGAATTGTGGTGGTTTGCCACTATTAAAAATTGTTTTTTTCTGCTTTTGTGACTCTACAAAGCCTTTATAGTTTTCAAAGTACCAAAATTTAGATTCTATAAAAAAATTTACATCGAGTAGGTATCCTGGGTATAATATTTTCATCAATTTGCAACTATTTGACTGCTCGAAACACTATTTATCGTATTTTTTACCAGTAAAAAAACAAATGAAATAATTTTTTTCAAAATTTTTAAGTGTCAGATATGTATTCTTGTCATCAAAATTAGTCAGTAAACTAAATTTCATCAAAATCGGAAAAATGCACTAAAAAATGAAAACTCAAAAACTGTTAGTAATAGAGACACTGGACAAACTCCATCATCTTCAAAAGGATAAAATCTATTAAATTAATCAGTTTAATTTTTTTTTAATTTAACCCTTTTTAAAAAAAAAACATGAAATTCACATTATTGGCTGTCATTTTTAAATGGTTCAACTTTATCAGTTTTTAATTTTTTATTAGATAAGGTTTATCAAAAACTTTTTAATGATGTATAATAAAGCAGTATATTTTATGCAATCGGAGATTTAGATAACCTAAAATCAATTTTAACCCTTCTGGTTTACCCAAAACTGTAAAAAAATACAAAAAAGTAGAAAAATCGATGTTTAATAGTGGCGCACCACTTGTAAAAATCTCATAAAATTTATAAATGTAGATTTATCAATTGCTCATTAAATAAAAAAAAAAAAATTATGTAATCGGAAGTTTAGAAATTAATTTTTTAGACTGTGAAAAATGACAAAAAAGTAAAAAAATGATTTTTTTGACCTTTGCCGATTTTGATGAAATTTAGTTTACTGACTAATTTTGATGACAAAATACAAATCTGACATTTAAAAATTTAAAAAAAAAAATACTTCATTTTTTTTTTGACTGGTAAAAAATACGATAAATCGTGTTTTGAGCTGTCAAATCATTGCAAATTGATAAAAATATTATACCTAGGGTACCTACTCGATGTAAATTTTTTCGTAAAATCCGAATTTTGGTACTTTAAAAGCTATAAAGGCTTTGCAGAGTCACAAAAGCAGAAAAAAACAGTATAAATAGCAAAAAAGTAAAAAAAATGATTTTTAATAGTGGCGCACCACTCGCAAAAATTCCAAAAAGTAATGGATTTAGATTTTTCAATTACTTATGAAATTAAAAAATAAAATTCTATACAATCAAAGCTTTAGATAACTAAAAGTAAATTTCAACCCTTTTAGAATTTTTTTATAGATTGTATATAGGGTTTGAGGAGTTGAAAAAAAATATGTTTGAAGACTACTCAAAACCCTACTTATACAATAGGTGCGGAGAAAAAAAAAATTAAATTCTACCAAACATATTTTTTGATGCTAGGAAAGTAATTTTTAAAGTAATTTGGATATTCCTAATGAGGTGCATTTCAAATATGTTAACCGGGGGGACCCCTTATTACAATAAATGGGCTTAATGTGCAATTTGTGCACTAACTTTGCAAAAAAATGTTTTTCTTGTGCAGTTTTTAATAAATTTAATTTAGTAAATGCCTTTTCTGTACATTTTATATTAAGTTTACTAAAATAGAAAAAGTTTAAAAGCAATTTTTAAACTATTTTATGCAAATAAATAAGATTTTTGTGCAGTAAATGAGTTTTTTGTGCAATAAATAAGTTTTTTGTGCAATAAATGAGTTTTTTGTGCAATAATATGAATTTTATAGTTATATTATTAATAATAATATTATGTCTTTATTTCTAGTTATTAAATGCTTTTTCAAAGAATTTACCAAAACACAATGTTTGCACTATTTTATGCAATAAACGCGTTTTTTGTGTCATTTTTAGGTAATTTATGCAATAAATAGGTTTTTTGTGCAATTTATAATAAAATTTATGCAATAAATGCCATATTGTTTTTTTTTTGCAAAATAATTATATAATAAATAGAGTTTTTGTGCAGTTTTTGATAATTTTAAGCAATAATTGTGTTTTTGTAGGATATTTAATTAATTTATTAGAACAAATAGAGCCCGTTTTATTTGCAATTTTTTGTGCAATAAACCAATTTTTTTGCTATTTTTAGACTATTTTATGGAATAAACATTTTTCTGTGCAACTTATATATTTACTAGGATAAACTAAACAAATGATTTAAATGCAATATAAGACTACTTTATGTAATAGACAGATGCAAAGTGTGGTTTTTGATTTTGTATTCAAATGAAGTTTATCTATATTTTTGCGTAATTTTTGAATACTTTGTGTAATAATTTTTTTGTACAATTTTTGATGTATTTTCTATAATAAATAAGGTTTATGTTTTGCATCAGTTTATGCAATAAATTGTTTTTTTGAAACTTTTGTTATTTTTTTGCAATAAATGTATCAAACATTTAGTTAACAGATATAGTTTATGAAGATATATTGCACTAATTTTATCAATAAATATATTTTTGCTTAATTTTTATTTTAAGCAATAAATGGTTTATTTGTTTAATTTTCAATCAGTTTATTGCATCAAATAAATTCTTTTTTTGTGAATAAACAATCTTACTAGAAGATTTTGTGAAGGGCGATTCACACTTACTAATTTACTCTGTTATGAAAATGATATTTTAAATGCATTTGAATCTAACGTACAAGTTGACTCAATCTACACCGATTTTTCAAAGGCGTTTGATCGTGTGAGCCATAATATTTTGATTGCGAAGCTCAGTGTTCTGGGTTTTTATCAAGATGTGATTTCCTGTTATTTAGCTTTTTGAAAATTTGCACGCAGTGTGTAAAAATTAATAATTTTTTGTAACAGCCCATCCTTGTTTCATCAGGTGTTCCTCAAGGATCTCATTGTGGACCAATTTTATTTTTGCTTTTTATTAATGATATCCCTCAGTTTATTAATTTATTGTAATTTCTTTTATTTGTGGATGATTTAAAAATGTATAGAAGAATATCATCTCTCAATGACTGCCATCTTTTACAACTCTACTTAGATTCTATGAATACTTGGTGTTTTATTAATAAATTATTTTTTAATGCTGATAAATGTTTTTCAATAAGTTTCTATAGAACTTTAAGTAAAATACCTTTTAACTATATAATTGACACAAAAGTGTTGGACAAAGTTACACAAATAAAAGATTTAGGCGTTATTTTTGATTATAAACAGTTGTTGAACATATTAACATCATGTGCAACCGTGCCATAAAAATGTTAGGATTTGTATATAGAATTTATCAGCCAGTACACTAAAACTTTTATATTGTGCTTTGGTGCGTTTGCATTTAGAGTATGCTAAGTCAGTTTGAAGTCCTGTTTATGAAATTCATAACCGTAGTATTGAACAAATTCAAAAAAAGTTTTGTCGTTTATTGTCTTATAAATCCGGCATATTATCTCTAAATTATGATTACTGCTACATTGCTTCATTGTACAACCTACCGCCATTGAAGATTCGCCGCAAAAGAGCTGATTTGTCGTTCTTGCGTAATTTAATTATGTCTGAGATTGATTGTCCGGAGCTACTTGGTACTCTTCCATTCCATGTAGCACCTAATAATAGACATAGCAGACATTCTTCTTTATTTCGCGAGTCTACCCATTCTACTAATTATGGTTTCAACAATCTATTCGGTAGAATGTGTAGATTTGCAAATAATTTACCAACTGATGTTAATGTATTTTGTGTCTCTAAATCTACGCTCAGAAGTCAGCTAAGTCATGCAGACTCATGTTTAATATGTGCGCTTTTATGTATGTTATTTTTTGTATTGTAAAACATCATTGTTTATGTATATTTGATGTAGATGTAAATAGTAAGATTATACCGTGAATAAAGTATTATTAATATTTCATGCAATAAACAACGCAATTTCTAAAACACTTTATGCAAATAATAATGTGCAATAATTAGTTTTTTGTGCAACGTACAATAAATTTTATGCAAACAAAATTAATTTTGATGAAAATTTAAACGCAATTTTTGTACTACTTTATGCAATAAACGATAGATGCTTCTCCTCATACTTGGAAACAATATGTCAACAACATAGTCGTTCCAGAGAAGATTATGTGAGATTGTAATACGTAGACAAATTAAAAAAGATTTAGATATTGATTCGTTGTTTAGTTTAACATTTGGTTCTGATAATACTTTAGGTTTTGATTTTGAAACAGTAAAAAATTATGTTTTATTAGAGTTAAAATTGACCATGCTAGAAGTGCCTAATTCAGATATTGCTTTGAGGTTTATGTTCATAAATGATTCTAACCTAGAAATTTCAAAATGTTCTGCCATATTTGTCAAAAAGAATTTTCAATAAATGTTAATTTTTTCATTTTCCGCAAAAGAATTTGGAAAATCAAAGGCGGAATCGTGTTCTACGGAAAATGTCCTATAAGATACACTTTTTTGAATATGATTTTGGATTATTTTTTGCTTATTTACAGCACAAAAACTAAAATGAAACAAAATATTTCTAAAAAATTTAAACAATTTTAGAAATCCTCATATTTTGGTACAAAATTTGAGCAAAATCGAAGATATGGATGTTGAGACGATTGTCCAAACTATCGTGGAACTGCCCTAATTATTGTATTAATAATTATTAAATTTCAGTTGCAATCTGTTAAAGTATCTATAATTAACGTTTCTTTAGCATAACTAATTCCATTGTAAAGAATATAATTAATTAAATTTAAAAACCTATAATCATGCACTTATAAAAAAGAAATAATAATAATAATAACCTTTCAATAAAATTGTATATTAGTACGTCATATTAGTATGCATAAATACAATATAGTTAGACAGACAATTAATTAAATACCGATAGAAATGATTGAATTGGCATTTGAACTATTAATATGCAAAGTATTATATAACATCAATTTATGACTTGATAAATTTTAGTAACTGAGCAAAAATAAATAATTATTTTAAAAAAAATTCATTATAAAATTAAAGTAATAGTACAAAAAGGCAAAATTTATCTCAATGGTTTTTTTTTCCACTTATTTTATTGAATTTTTTGTTCTTTATTAATCATTTTTTAAGATCAATTTTACATTTTAATTACTTTATGGAAAAAATTTATATAAAAATATACAGTTTTATACTTTAACAAACATAATTGGTTATTAAAACCTAATCTAGTTCTTGATAAAAAAAAATAATAGCAAGGGAAAGAACCTTTTAAATATAGTTTTTTACAATCAACTTTAACTCATAACGATAAATGATATCACATTTGAAATCAATTTACTTGATACATTATTCAATGATAGCGTTTTTCTAGATAGTTATATTTATAGGAAAAGAAAATAGACATATATAATTAATCAACCTTGATGATTTGATATTAATATTTTAATTGGATAATTGATTGATAGATTAGTTAAAACTTTGACTAAGATTTATTACTAACATTATTATAAACAACATAATAAATGCAAAGCAGATAGATTTAAAAATGTAAGTTTATGATGTTTTAATTTTGTAACATTTTACTTTAATCAAAATTTGTCAAAAATATTTTTTTTATTAAAGAGTACACGAGGCCTCAAATTTATATTTGCAATCTACTACAAATATATAAATTTTTTTAAATATAATTTTACGTTTTTTTTTCAATTTTGCACAATTTTACATGATAAATAGCACGTAATTCTAACAAATAACTACTTCATAACAAAGATATTATTTGAATGGAAACAAGTATTGCCAAGCAATGATCATTGACATGCATTTCAACTATTATTACATGCATGCAAAATAATACATACGCTTTGCATGCAATTAAAGATGAACTTAATACATGTGTTAAAGTAATATTTCTGCTTTATTGCTATTAGTTAAACAAATGATAATTATGTGCTAATATTATGCAAGAAGAAGTATGATATGTGATAGTACAACATATCCTTCGCATGCTATATATGGTCCATCTAATATGATAATAGCGATTATATTACCATAAAAGTAATTATGCATAAACGTTAAATCTTAATTAGTAAATAATTTATTTTTATTTCCAGTAACAAATAATATTTTAAAATGTTCATTAAAAAAGTCTTTTATAAAGTTTCCCGGAATACAATATTGATAACAATCTTAATTAAAAAAAAAAATTAAATCATCCACGTTTCAGTTTCATTTTAAACTGTGTAAATGGCTTCAAAATAAATTTAATTGTTGACTACAAAGGAATAATAAAAGTTTTTATTGTTAAATAAATTTGTTATGATAATTGTTATATTTTAAAACAATCTTTATAAATAATTAAAAAGATAACACGCATTAAATGTAGAAAATAAAAAAATTCATTGTTCAACGTACAAATGTTTTACTTTATCGACGAGATTGGATCTTTATTTTAAAGTTATATTGACTAAAAAAAAATTATCTAGAAAATGAATTATTAATATAAAATTTAAACATCAAAAAAGTTATTTAATAAAATAAAATGTGTTTATTGCCATTTTTGACTTACAATAAATAAGTTTTTTTAGCAATTTCAAATTGTGATATTTAGGAATTACATAATAGTGAAACCACTATTGTTGAAACTATCACATTAAAGATTAGATTTAAGCAGTCTTTGAATATCTGTGGCTTACAAGTCTTAGGAAATACTGAATTTGGAAGTTTATTCCATTTGTCGATAGTAAGAAGAAATTTTTCTTTTAAAAGTTTTGGTTTTACATCTCTTCCTGGGTCAGTGAACATTTCTTAGAATTCCTAGCGAGCCTTATACTAGGAGGCAGTTTAGATACAAATGTCTAGATCATCAACGCTTGGGTAGGTGGGTGGGTGGGATACTCTATAACATGACTACCAGCCGGTAATTTACCCGCCCAAGTGATTTAGAAATTGTAGTTTTTCCTTTCTGCTAGCGTTGGAAGTTTCTATGTCAGAGGAGGCGATAAAGATGCAAATTTCTAGGTAACACATCTTCTTCACCTATTCTTAAAACAAGGAGTCGGCCCTCCGGTGTGGAAGATGCACCAATTGTTTACTTTGAGCCACTTATTCTGCTTTCCCAGGCAACTTATGACCAGCTCTACGACATCCGGTTTTTTTGAAAGCCACAGAGTAGCCTTTGTTAGCCTAGAAAGCCGGCTCAGTGGCACAACGCCTAGTTGTGAGTCCGGCCACAAAGGTTCTAGACCAGAAATCACTTTTTAAAGCCACCCAAGTGAGGCGTTATTATCACAGGTGATCCTAAGGATTTCTCCTGTGTGTGTCAGCCCACTAAAGGTGAGAGGTGTTTCGCCTGGGGTGGATAAGGTATTATCCAGCTTCCGGAAAAGAAATTACCCTGCTAACTAGTGGTTTTACTCAGGAGATGAATCAGGCTGGTAACCGCCACACGAAGGTGCAATGAGACAACTTTTTTGTAGCTAGGTCCCCCCTTCTTTCTTGTAGAAGGGATGTTGAGTTTCCCTCTTGTGTCTTTCACCCTCTTCCTGAGTTGTCCAAGTGAGAATTCAGTAGTAGAGGAGCGTATCCTCTTTTTTGGTGCTCCCTGTTTTTGTGTCCCTTTGCCCAAAGGCTTTGGACCTTGCCACTTTTGACGGGGCTTTCGGTTTGGCTTTGACGCACTCTGTTTTGGGTTAGTAGTTGCTTGCCCAGCACTTGAGGTGTCTGCTTCTTTAGAAAGGAAGTTTGTTTGCTTTTCAGCAGCCAAACCCTCCTTTCTTCGTCTTTTTGCCTCAGTCACGCAGATCTTATATTTTTTGACACCGGTCTGTGGGATGTGATTTAAAAGAGGAACAATTTTGGACGTCGATGAGATATCTGTAGATGCACCCACCAAGTCTGTAATTTTCAGGGTATCCAAAAATTCACTTGATAGATTGGTTTTGAAATTTTGGTTCTCCATAGTTGAGAGACTAAAATTCATTTTTTTGGCACCCCACCCGCCATGGAGGCCGCAAATTTGGGGACATCTACAATAGATCGCCAGGGTTACCAGAAAAATATAGCCCCAAAGGTGGGTTTTATACAAACAAGTGACGCACACCAAACCAATAAGTGTGCAGCCCCCATCACTTCCAAGGACTCACTCTGTTGGCCATCTGACTGGACAACGCAGCCAATTGATCAAGGTGGGTTAGTCTCGACCTCACGTTTAAGAAGAAATCCATGCAAAAGTAAAGTGTTGCCATGCCCTAGAGACGCATCTGTAAGGTGACTCAGCCACCAGGACCCCTTTATCCTTCCTTACGGGTTTTCACGCTCGGCACAAACACGTAGGTAGTCATACCACAAATCCTCAGCGCAACTACTACGTTGCGAGGTGATCGTAATTAGTCTGGAACTTTTCTCTTGGTTGCTTGTCCGATACTAGGAAGTTTCCTTCCCGACCGGACTTACTAACCACGTCCAAGAAGGAACACGCAAGCCCCATAACCACGACAAGGTTACGATCTTCAAAGAAGGAAAAGCGTTGCGTTTGAATAGCTATTGCCCTTCCCATATGAGGCCTTGCCAGCGTTGAAAGTTTCTATGCCAGAGGAAGCAATAAAGAAACAAGTTTTTAGATAACCAACACTTGAATAGGTAGGTAAAACATTTTATAACATGTCTACCAACCGGTAATTTTAACTAAAGTGCCCACCCACCCGCCCAAGTGTTGGTAATTCAGAAATTGAAAATTCTCCATTCTGTTAGCGTTGAAAGATTTTATGTTAGAGAAAACAATAGAGATACAATTATCTGGATCACCAACGCTTGGGATTGGTGGTTGTGCACTTCATAATATGATTAGCAGCCGGTAGTTATGATATGAATGCTTGTTGGCATTAGCAACCTAAGAATTTCATCATAATAAATGTTTCACAAAATTGGGCCAAGGACCGATCCTTGCGGGACAACTCTAGTCATTCTGAACTTTTTAGATTTGCCAACTTTTACTAGCCAACTAAGGCGCTGTTGTTGATGTCTTGTGTGACTAGAGCGCAGTAGTCCTGTAAGCATAATTGTCTTTATTTGTTTTCAATTTCAATTTTGAAGCCAAATTGCATCCTTGTTTAGTCTGGCGCCAATCAATTTTTTTAAAAGTTTGTTACTTACGTTTAACATGGCGAGGGGCCTATATTTTACTGGTTCATTTCTGTTTTTACTGAGTTTTTTAATCAACTTCAAAGATTTCTTCTTTAGTGAACTGTCTTTTGGGTTTACTTTGGGTATATCGTATTTCACAATCCTATCTCTAAGAAAAAGCTTATCAGTTGTCTTAAGCATGTCTTTGTCTGTTATGTTTACTCGTTGCAGAGTTTTTATTTTTCCGCATATAATCTTGTAGGCTTTACCTCACAAGTTGTGTTTAAAATCAGAGCATCTTTTTTTGCTTTATCGATCTTTCTTTTGAGGAGATTTTGCTGGAAATTCTACAGTCTTTTAGTTTCTGCGTAACTAAAACTAACACACATCATAACACCACAAGATACAAAAAAAAAAAAATAAATTTTAATACCGGGCCCCAGGATTCCTTACGGATGGATGGCGGTACTTTTTTTTTACAATTTGTATACTTATATATATATGTATGTATAAAAAAAATTTAAAAAAAATTTAAAAAAATTTATAAAAAAATTAAAAATTTAAACCATATCCACATTTTGTAATCTGACACAAAAATTTTACCTTTTATGCAAAAATTGTTACTCACTATGGTTTTCATGTTCTAATTGTTACCCCAAAAAATATTGTTTATATATATTTATCATTAATGTAAGCATTACACTGTGGCTTTGGTCAAAAAATACTTCTAACAAATTTCTCTTTTAATTTTAAACATTTTAACGCAACATTTTTAATAGAAGAAACAAATCCATTACTTAATTAAATTACATTTCAAATATTTCATATTAACAATATTAATTTTGAAATTACTTTCTAAACACAATGCAAGATTGGCAATAAGTCTACTACTCATAAATATGCACAGTTCTATAAATAACCACGATTTCTTTCCACTGATATTTTTCTCACTTTGACATTTATTTATTCGCACATTTATACGCACACGCCTTTCTTCGCCCTTTATCGCTTACCACTCGCATAGCAATATCGTTTTTATTGTCTATATTGTAAATCTCGATATTGAATTGTGAAATCGAGTTATAGAAAAATACAAAACTTATATAAAATAACAAACAACAAATATTTATGCAAAAATAAATCTGATGAAATAGTGATTGAAAAACACAATATTATTATAAAATTAACAATTAATATATAATAAGTTAAGCCAGTAAGCATACGATTGCATCAAACAAACACAATTTATTTAGCATTGCTAATTAATTTTGCTTTCGCGAAAAAATAAAAGTGATTGTTTTTATTATGAAATTAAGGTATAGTTAGAAACTACTTGAATGCATAATTTTATTGATTGATTTATGTTAATAATAACAAACCTATTTGGAAAATTTTCTTCAATTGCAATAACACTTGTGATTATTTATTGTAATTGAAAAGTGTATGCTATTTGTTTCGATGTTAATTTATTATAAAATATGATTTATTATTGTTTTTGTTGTGCTTCAATTAGAGAAATTCTTGCTAGAATTTTTGTTAATTTAACATTGCTACAAGGTTTTAGAAAAAAAAATTGTTCCGATACACTCGACAAGCAAAAACTATTTTTGGATCTAAAAAGTCTAGAAAATTTTGAAATCTACAAAAACTAGAAAAATTTCAAAAATATTGCAAAAACTTCAAAATGACCAAAAAATTGCAAAAACTTTGAACACAGTTTTTAAATATTGGACCGGTGGTTTGATACAATGTTTTCGCCCATGTGTTTGTTATCAAGAAATTTGCTTACTCTCATATTTGTTGCGTTTCTGCTGTTTTTAATGTGACAGATTGAATGACATTTGACACTAATACGTCAGAAGTGGGTACAACATCAAATTTCGTGGTAACTAACACTTGGGCGGGTGGGTGGAAACACAGTTTATAAATACCGGGTCGGTGGTTTGATACAGTGTACCTGCCTACCTACCCAAGTGTCTGTTATCAAGAAATTTTCTTATTCTCACACTTAGTGCGTTTTTGCTGTTTCTAATAAGACAGATTAAATGACAGTTGACACTAATACGTCAGAGGTGGGTACAATAACAAATTTATTGGTAATTAACACTTAGGCGGGTGGGCGGAAACACAGTTTATAAATATCGGGTCAGTGGTTTGATACAGTGTTCCCGCCCTCCCACCCAAGTGTATGTTATCAAGAAATTTGCTTATTCTCACACTTGGTGCGTTTTTGCTGTTTCTAAAGTGACAGATTAAATGACAGTTGACACTAATAAGTCAGAGGTGAGTACAACAACAAATTTATTGGTAACTAACACTTGGGCGGGTGGGCAAGAACACAGTTTATAAATATTAAGTCGGTGGTTTGCTACAGTGTTCCCGCCCACCTACCCAAGTGTCTGTTATCAAAAAAATGTCATATTCTCACACTTGGTGCGTTTTTGCTGTTTCTAATGTGACAGATTAAATGACAGTTGACACTAATAAGTCAGAGGTGAGTACAATAACAAATTTATTGGTAACTAACACTTGGGCGGGTGAGCAAAAACACACTTTATAAATATTGGGTCGGTGGTTTGAAACAGTGTTCCCGCCCACCCACCCAAGTGTTTGTTATAAAGAAATTTTCTTATTCTTACAATTGGTGCGTTTTTGCTGTTTCTAATGTGACAGATTGAATGACAGTTGACACTAATACGTCAGAGGTGGGTACAATAACAAATTTATTGGTAACTAACACTTGAGCGGGTGGGCGAAAACACAGTTTATAAATATCGGGTTAATAGTTTGATACAGTGTTCCCGCTCACCCACCCAAGTGTCTGTTATCAAAAAATTTGTTTATTCTCACACTTGTTGCGTTTTTGCAATTTTTAATGTGACAGATTGATTGACAGTTGATAATTATACGTCAGAAGTGGGTACAATAACAAATCTATTGGTAACTAAAACTTGGGTGGGTGGGCGGGAACACAGTTTATAAATATTGGGTTGGTGGTTTAATACAGTGTTCGCGCCCACCCACCCAAGTGTTTGTTATTAAGAAAAAAATTATTTTCACAATTGGTGCGTTTTGCTGTTTCTAATGTGACAGATTGAATGACAGTTGACACTAATACGTCAGACGTGGGTACAATAACAAATTTATTAGTAACTAACACTTGGGCAGGTGAGCGAAAACACAGTTTATAAATATCGGGTCGCTGGTTTGATACAGTGTTCCCGCCCACCCACCCAAGTGTCTGTTATAAAGAAAATTTGTTATTCTTTCACTTGGTGCGCTTTTGCTGTTTCTAATGTGACAGATTGAATGACAGTTGACACTAATACGTTAGAGGTGAGTACAATAACAAATTTATTGGTAACTAACACTTGGGCGGGTGGGCGGAAACACAGTTTATAAATATCGGGTCGGTAGATTGATACAGTGTTCTCGCCCACCCACCCAAGTGTCTGTTATCAAAAAATTTGTTTATTCTCACACTTGTTGCGTTTTTGAAGTTTTTAATGTGACAAATTGAATGACAGTTGACAATAAAACGTCAGAAGTGGGTACAATAACAAATTTATTAGTAACTAACACTTGGGCAGGTGAGCGGGAACACAGTTCATAAATATCGGGTCGGTGGTTTGATACACTGTTCCTGCCCACCCACCCAAGTGTTTGTTATCAAGAAAAAAAATTATTCTCACGCTTGGTGCGTTTTTGTTGTTTCTAATGTAAAAGATTGAATGAAAGTTGACACTAATACGTCAGAGGTGAGTACAATAACAAACTTATTGGTAACTAACACTTAGGTGAGTGGGCGGGAACACAGTTTATAAATATCAAGTCGGTGGTTTGATACAGTGTTCCCGCCCACCCAACCAAGTGTTTGTTATAAAAAAAAAATTTATTCTTACACTTGGTGCGTTTTTGCTGTTTCTAATGTGACAGATTGGATAACAGTTGACACTAATATGTCAGAGGTGAGTACAATAACAAATTTATTGATAACTAACACTTGGGCGGGTGGGCGAGAACACAGTTTATAAATATCGGGTTGGTGGTTTGATACAGTGTTCCCGCCCACTCACCCAAATGTCTGTTATCAAGAAATTTTCTTATTCTCACACTTGGTGCGTTTTTTCTGTTTCTAATGTGACAGATTAAATGACAGCTGACACTAATACGTCAGAGGTGGGTATAATAACAAATTTATTGTTAACTAACACTTGGGCGGGTGGGCGGGAACACAGTTTATAAATACCGGGTTGGTGGTTTGATACAGTATTCCCGCCCACCTACACAAGTGTCTGATATCAAAAATTTTTCTTATTCTTTCACTTGGTGCGCTTTTGCTGTTTTTAATGTGACAGATTGAATGACAGTTGACACTAATACGTCAGAGGTGGGTACAATAACAAATTTATTGGTAACTAACACTTGGGCGGGTAGGCGAGAACTCAGTTTATATATATTGGGTCGGTGGTTTGATACAGTTTTTCCGCCCACCCACCCAAGTGTCTGTTATAAAGAAATTTTCTAATTCTTACACTTGGTGCGTTTTTGCTGTTTCTAATGTGACAGATTGAGTGACAGTTGACACTAATACGTCAAAGGTGAGTACAATAACAAATTTATTGGTAATTAACACTTGGGCGGGTGGGCGGAAACGCAGTTTATAAATATCGGGTCGGTAGTTTGATACAGTGTTCCCGCCCACCCACCCAAATGTCTGTTATCAAAAAATTTGTTTATTCTCACACTTGTTGCGTTTTTGCAGTTTTTATTGTGACAGATTGAATGACAGTTGACAATAATACGTCAGAAATAAGTACAATAACAAATTTATTGGTAACTAACACTTGGGCGAGTGGGCGGGAACTCAGTTTATAAATATCGGGTCGGTGGTTTGATACAGTGTTCCCGCCCACCCACCCAAATGTCTGTTATCAAGAAATTTTCTTATTCTCACACTTGGTGCGTTTTTTCTGTTTCTAATGTGACAGATTAAATGACAGCTGACACTAATACGTCAGAGGTGGGTATAATAACAAATTTATTGTTAACTAACACTTGGGTGGGTGGGCGGGAACACAGTTTATAAATACCGGGTTGGTGGTTTGATACAGTATTCCTGCCCACCTACACAAGTGTCTGATATCAAAAATGTTTCTTATTCTTTCACTTGGTGCGTTTTTGCTGTTTTTAATGTGACAGATTGAATGACAGTTGACACTAATACGTCAGAGGTGGGTACAATAACAAATTTATTGGTAACTAACACTTGGGCGGGTAGGCGAGAACTCAGTTTTTATATATTGGGTCGATGGTTTGATACAGTTTTTCCGCCCACCCACCCAAGTGTCTGTTATAAAGAAATTTTCTAATTCTTACACTTGGTGCGTTTTTGCTGTTTCTAATGTGACAGATTGAGTGACAGTTGACACTAATACGTCAAAGGTGAGTACAATAACAAATTTATTGGTAATTAACACTTAGGCGGGTGAGCGGGAACACAGTTTATAAATATCGGGTTGGTGGTTTGATACAGTGTTCCCGCCCACCCACCCAAGTGTCTGTTATCAAAAAATTTGTTTATTCTCACACTTGTTGCATTTTTGCAGTTTTTAATGTGACAGATTGAATGACAGTTGACAATAATACATCAGAAGTGGGTACAATAACAAATTTATTAGTAACTAACAATTGGGCAGGTGGGCGAGAACACAGTTTATAAATATCGGTTCGGTGGTTTGATACAGTGTTCCCGCCCACCCACCCAAGTGTTTGTTATTAAGAAAAAAATGTATTCTCATACTTGGTGCGTTTTTGCTGTTTCTAATGTGACAAATTGAATGAAAGTTGACACTAATACGTGAGAGGTAAGTACAATAACAAATTTATTGGTAACTAACACTTGGGCGGGTGGGCGGGAACACAGTTTACAAATATTGGGTCGGTGGTTTGATACAGTGTTCCCGCCCACACACCCAAGTGTCTGTTATATAGAATTTTTTTTATTCTTACACTTGGTGCGTTTTTGCTGTTTCAAATGTGACATATTGAATGACAGTTGACACTAATACGTCAGAGGTGAGTACATTAACAAATTTATTGGTAACTAACACTTGGACGAGTGGGCAAGAACACAGTTTATAAATATTGGGTCGGTGGTTTGATACAGTGTTCCCGCCCACACACCCAAGTGTCTGTTATATAGAATTTTTTTTATTCTTACACTTGGTGCGTTTTTGCTGTTTCAAATGTGACATATTGAATGACAGTTGACACTAATACGTCAGAGGTGAGTACAATAACAAATTTATTGGTAACTAACACTTGGACGAGTGGGCAAGAACACAGTTTATAAATATTGGGTCGGTGGTTTGATACAGTGTTCCCGCCCACCCACCCAAATGTCTGTTATCAAGAAATTTTCTTATTCTTACACTTGTTGCGTTTCTGCTGCTTTTGATATAACAGATTGAATGACAGTTGTCACTAATGAGTCAGAGGTAAGTACAAAATCATTTTTTTTTATAACAATCACTTGGGCTGATAAGCAGAAACATTGTATCAAACCACCGGTTGAATATTTATACAGAATCTAAAAACTTTTATCAAAAAAGTTTTTAAAGTTTCTTTTTAGTTTTTCTGAACTTATTACAGTTTTTTTTAAATTTCTAACGTATTATGAAAAAATTGAAAAAAGTTCAGGAAAACTGAAAAACAAACAAAAAAATTTATATAAAAACTCAAGTAAGTTTAAAAAGATTCTATAAACATAATAAAAAAAATTATAATTTCAGGAATACTCTATAAATCTATAAACTTTAAAAATACTCTATAAAAAACGCAGAAAGAACAAAAAAACTAAAAAATCATTACCAGAAGATTTCAAAAACTTCAGAAAAACTGCAGAAACTGCAGGAAAGACACAGTAACTTAAAAAAAAAACAAAAATTAAAAATTTATAAAAAAAGTTTAGAAGAATTTCCTAAAACTTATAAATAGAATCCAGAAAGTGAAGACACATTTGTTTTGAACCCAAGAAACTTGAGAAAAAGCTGAAAAAAAAAATACAAATTTAAAAAATCTGCAAAAAAATATAATCAGCTTGCCAAAAGCAAACTAACCACCAACACTAGCCAATGTCGTTCTCTTACTTAATGACGTAGAAACAACATTTTCTGTACTCAAAAGCGTCGCTCTTGCTAATAGTGCAGAATCTTAAACCTAAACTTTAAACTAGAGTGTACACCCACCCGCCCGAATGTTTGTTATCAAAGAATTAGAGATTCTTTTTTCTGCTAGAGTTGATCCTTTATTCAAAGGTAAAGTTGCTGAAATGCAATCTTTTGATGACCAACACTTGGGTGAGTGCGTGGGCCACTCTAAATTGTAATTACTATCAAGTAGTTTTAACTGGAATGACCACCCACTCACCCAAGAATTTGTTAACAAAAATAAAGTTTTTGTCTTTGCAATTGTTAGAAGTCCATTAGTCAGAAAAGAAAAAGGTGATAAACAATTAGTTGGGTGGGTGAACAACTCCAGATAATAATTACTATCAAGTAGTTTAAACTAGAACCCACCGGCACAGATGTTTGTTAACAGAGAATTAAAAGTTTCCCTTCTCTGCAAGTGTTAGAAGTTTATTAGTTAAAAGAAAAAGAAGTAATTTCTAGTCTCTTAATGACCAACAATTAGATGGGTAAGTGGACCACTACATATCATAATTATTATCAAGTAGTACCCAACCACCCGCCCAAAAGTTTCTTATATAAAAAAGTGTTCTTTAGTCAGAGAAGGTAATATGCAATCTCTTAATAACTAACACTTGAGTGGGTAAGTAAGCCTTTCCAGATTATGATTACCATCAAGTAATTTAAACTGACGACAAGACAAAACTCCCAAAATTATTCACTGCATAAACATTTCAAAAAACGCCTTTAAGTTTGATTAAGGTGTCTCATTTAAGCCATTGTAAGAAAAAAAAACACAAAAAAAAGCCACGACCAATATACCATGCAGGAAAATAGCGATTGATTACGGAAGCCCGTATCAAGTCACCCAAGAAAGCAATCGCTTTGCACTGACAGTTTTCCAAATCTTACAAAAAATAAAAATGTTTCCACCAAGCTCAAGCCACCTCGGTAGAACGTCAACATGCAACATAAAGAACTAAAAAAAAATTGAGTATTTTGTTTTGTTTCAGCACTAGCAACGCACAAGCAAAGCCTTGCGGCAACTGAGACAATATCAAAAAGCGCAAAGCTGAAGACAACCCAAAAATCAAGAGTATCTCCAAAAAAATTTAACATTGACAGAACATTTAACGCAACAATAGACGTTCTCGATAAAAGAACACCGTCATTATCTACAAACCAGAAAAAAAAGGTTTTTGTTCATAGCAAAGCAAATGGATTTGCTTCAAATTGAATAAGATTAAAGCAAGTGAAGAAAACAAAAACAAAGAAAAGATGCAAAAAATAATCAGAAAAGCTGAGAAAAGCGACGAATGAAGCAATTCCAAAGTACAGAGAAGAGAGGCAAAAAGGACCATATTGGCAAAACTAGGAAATAAAAGAATGCAGACAAAAACAATACAAACAGGAGTCAAGTCAAAAGCCAGAAAAAAAAAACTAATAAACGACAAAAAATCTTAAAAAATTATTAGAAATGAAGAAGAAGATGCTGGAAAGAAATGATAGAATTTATAAACGTTGATCCTTGGGAAAAACCGTACAAAATAGTGATAAACAAATTAGGAGAAAGAACAAAGGAAGTCTACCTAAAAAAATACGAAGAAGTTATAATTAAGAATTTGTTTTTCAAAGGAAAACCGGCAAAAAAACCAAAAAAAAAAAAGAAAAAGAAAAAGAAAAAGGCAAGTTAAAGCAACAGTGGAAGAGATAAATAAGATCATAAAAAAAATGCCTAACAACAAAGCACCAGATCTAAAGAAAATAAAAACAGAGATTGTTACAGCAGCTCTAGACGGGAACAAGGTAGAAATAATTCAAATAATTAACAAATGTCTGAAAGAAGGAACAAAATGTTGAAAAGAAGCAACGTCATACAGGCCAATATATTTAATTAATAAACTCACTAGCTAAAATAATGGAAAAAGTCATTGTACGGAAAATAGAACAAGAAGTAGAAGAAAAATAATGGAAAGAAAAGGAACAATACTGATTTACCAAGAAAAGAACAATCTTATAAGCTATAGATAAAGTGAAAGCAATAGCAAAAAAAGCGTATTACTGAAAACACAACACTGTGTAATAATAGCGTTAGACATACAGAACGTGTTTAACAGCGTGTTATGGAAAGCAATTATAAGCGACAAAGAAAAGAAAATTGAACAAAAAAACAATTAAAATTATATAAAGCTACTTACAGGATAGAAACCTTGTGCCGCAGAAACATTGGGAGAGAGGCAGTAGAGGTGATTGCAGCAACATTTCCAGCAAATATGATAGTGGAAGAAAAGATAGAAATAAAGAAACTAATAAAAGAAGGAATTAATAAAAAAAAGCAAAGTTGGAATAGAAGAGGAATGAACGAGAGAACTAATCCCAGAGATAAAATATAGGGTAAAAAACAAACCCAAAATGTGCACAAATACTGACTGGACATGGAGCCTTTGGAAAGTTCTTACAAATTAAAAAATCAATGAAGACAAAAATGTATATTTTGTCAGGAAAAAACACACAATAATACAGAACACACTCAAGTAGATCGCAAAGCGTAAGAAAAAAATTAAAAAAAAAAAAAACAAGAAAATATACTGGAAAGCAAAGATAGAACAACAATCATTATGAAATGGCTAAGAGATGAAAAAACATGAGGAATTTGACAATAAAAAAATATAGAAAAAATACAATCAATAAAAACAAACTTAAAAAATAAAAAACATAGAAAAGAAAGAAGAGAAACAAGAGAAGTAAAATGAAATCAAACAAAAACAGGTAAAAAAATTAAAAAAAAAAAAAAACAGGACAATTATGCATACCAAAAAATAAAAGAAAACAAAAAAAAACATTTACAAAAACTACGGTACCAAATAGAAATAATGAGAAGGACAAAAGAAATGTTGAAAGAAAGCTGAATAACAGAAATAACAAAGCAAATACCAAATGGTAGATAACCTATTTTGAGGTTGACGGATAACGTAACTTTTGAAATTGTCAAAATATACCTGGCAACAAGAGACAGCATTTGTGCCGCAGATTCTGTGTACAAATTTTCGGCAATAACCAACCCATCTCAAACTACTTCCAAATCTAGACTAGTTTGACAAGGACATTATAACAACAGGATTTACAAAGAGAAGAAAACCGGAAGGTATTGCTAAAAATAAAAATTTAAAAAAAAAATACGGCCTTAACGCTAACCCTAAGACATAAAATGTCCCCTAACTCTGGCAGCAAAGTAATAATATAATATACTTGAATGCCTAAGTTCTTTATTTTCGACTAGTTTCGACAAAAAAAATAGATTTGTAATTGTAAATTATAAATTATAAGAATCCTGAAAATAACTAAAAAAAAAAAAAATTTGTCAAAACTAGTCTAAAATAAAGAACTTAAGCATACAAGTATATTATATTATTATTTTCCCAACATATTTATTATTTAAATAAAAACTGAATTGGCTTTTATTAAGACTCTTATTTCAAAATTTGCTGATGATGATAAAGGAGTATTATATTTTATAAAAAAATATTTTTTAAGTGAGAATTTATTTAACATTTTTAATTAATTCCTCACAAGTATCGTTTAAATAACGTTGAATTTCAAGTTCTATAAAAAGTTTGTTGTGATGGGTAAGACTTTCTTCACCAAAATCAAAAAAATCGAAACTTGGTAAATTTGGGTTGTTATTTATATTTCTTAATTCCAAGTCTCAGATAGAGTAGCCAATTTTTCTTTGAACAATCTCATAATTTTATTTTGTATTGTAAAATCAATACAATTTAACCACCTGTCTTTAAAGGCAAGATGTGACAAAGAAGCCAAAGTAGCGTCTAAAGACTCATTGGTCAAAACATTGTAAAAGTCTTTAAATTTTGTTTGAACGATGTTTAATAAAAACTCTGCTATAAGTTTGTAAACTGTTCATTTCTTTTGATTTAATATTTAGAGTTTTGGAAGTAACGCGTAAAAAATAAATATTTTAGTTCCGTAGTAAACAAATGTTTTACCTTGCAGAATATCGAAAGCGTCAGCAACAGGTTTGGCGCATTCTAAATGTTCTTCAATGTAAAGAAAGTCTTTTTTAGTCAACAAATTTTTGATTTGTAATGCCTGAAACACTTGCTAAGATTTATCCTTCATTTTTGTGATACTTTTTAAGGAATCATATAATAAATTCCATCGCGATTTACATGGTCGTTCTAAGAAAAATTGCAAAATTTCAAACAAAATTTCAGCACTTTTTGGCTGCCCCACAGCACACCACAAACTGTGCATTTTGACATTACTTTATTGTGAATTGCCAATAAGCTTTTTGACGACAAAATTGTTTTTGTTAAATCAGAAAAAGCACAAAGATTTAAAATACGTGCACTGCATTTTATATGATTAGATAAACGTATTAAAATGTCGTTTTTTGTAACTTCTTAATTTATTGATAAGTCTTTTTCATCTTCTGATTCAATATTTGTGTCATCTAAAAACAATTCTTCAATTTTTTCTTTGCAAGCTTTTTTGTTCACTGAGTAATTTTTAAAAGCTTTCAAAAAATTACTTGCGTTATCAGTTACTGTTGCCCTAATCTTTATAGTAAATAGATCAAATTTATTATGTATTTCAAATAATAATTCTGCAATTCGATGTGCTGTATGCAAACTTAGGAATCTTCTACATGTAATTGCTGTTAATTTTCTTTCCATTGCGTTTTCTTCTATCCAGTAAACAGTAACTCCAATTAAACTTCTTTTTTGTTCAAACAAAATATCCGCTGACGTGCCAACATATCCAACTTTGCTTATCTTTTGTTTGATAAACTGTATATTCTCAGTATATTACGTTTATTATTATTTTTAGTTCTTTCCATATATCCTCTTTTTTGATTCTGTTAAATGCTTTTTTGAGATCAACAAAGAATACGTGCATTATTCTATTTATTATTATCTTCTCACTTAGCTGTCTTATTATAAATATTAGGTTTTGTGTGCTTCTTCTTGTTCTAAAACTACGTTGGCTGTCCTTTATTGTATTTTCTAATTTGTATCTCATCCTTTTTTTTTGTGATTCTTGTAAATATCTTGCTTGGTATGCTTGTTAGTGTTATTTCGCTTTAATTTTTACATTTTCTTTTGTCTCCTTTTTTATGTATGGGTAGGATTATTCCTCTATTATATTCCCTTGGCGTTTTTCTATTTCTGATAATGTCATTTATTAGTTCCGTTATTTGTGCAACTAATAAATTTTATCATTTTCGGCGTAATATCATCTGTTCTTAATGCCTTCCCGTTCTTTAATATTTTAATTGTTTCTATTACTTTGTTTTTTTTTAATTTCTTTTATTTCTTTTTCACTTTTTTCTTGTTTCATTTTCTTCTACTTCTTGTTCTGTTATTTTTTGTAAGTATTGCTTTCCACTATCTTTTTTTTCCGTTATAAATTTTTTTATTTTTACTTTTTATGTTCATCATATTGAGTTTCTTCTTTTGTTTAGATGTTTTTTTCTGTAAAATAGTGTTTGGTTCCGGTTGAAGTTCTCATTAATTTCTTTTCTAACTTATCTTTTCTTCTTTTATTATTTTCTTTGTTTTATTTCTTTTTTCTTTGTATTTTTCATAATCTTTTCTTTGTAAGTATCTTTTTCATTTTTTTTCTTTTATCTCCTTCTTGACTTCTTCTGTCTACCAACAGGTTTTTTATATTTTTGTTTACAATTTTTGTTGTTCCACATCTTTCTTTTTTTTTAATTTTGGCCTGAAATTTTTAGTATAGTTTTTCCAATCATTGCTTAATATGTTTACAAAATTTCAGAATATTGAAAAAGTCCAAACAGCTTTTAACAATTTTTCAAAATACCAAAAAAAAGTTAATTTTGAAAATTTTGAAATATCTTTCTCAATTTTTGGAATTTCAATTTGAATTTTTTTGTGTAATTTCTCCAATCATTGCTCAATATATTTACAAAATTTTAGAATAAAGAAAAAAATTAAATAGCTCTAAACAATTTTTCAAAATACCAAAAAAGTAAATTTTAAATTTTTTTAATTCTTTTTACAATTTTTAGAATTTTAATTTAAAATGTTTTGTATAGTTTTTCCCAATAGTTGTTTAATGTGTCTTAAAAATTTTAGAATATTAAAAAAGTTTAAATAGTTTTTAACAGTTTTTCAGAATACTAAAAAAGTTAATTTTGAAAATTTTGAAATTTATTTTAGAATTTTTGGAATTTTGACCTGAAATGTTCTGTATAGTTTTTCCAATAGTTGCCTAATGTGTCTTAAAAATTTCAGAATACTGAAAAAGTCCAAACAATTTTTTAAAATACCAAAAAAGTTAATTTTGAAAATTTTTAAATATTTTTTACAATTTTTGGAATTTTTAACTCAAATTTTTTGTATAGTTTCTTCAATCATTGCTTAATATATTTACAAAGTTTTAGAATATTGAATAAAATTCAAACAATTTTTCAGAACACCAAAAAATAAATTTTTAAAATTTTTAAATATCTTTTACAATTTTTGGAATTTTAACCTGAAATTTTTTGTATAGTTTTTCCAATCATTGCTCAATATACTTACAAAATTTTAGAATAAAGAAAAAAAATAAATAGCTTTAAACAATTTTTCAAAATACTAAATAAGTAAATTTTAAATTTTTTTAATTCTTTTTACAATTTTTGGAATTTTGATATAAAATGTTCTGTATTGTTTTTCCAATAGTTGTTTAAAGTGTCTTAAAAATTTGAGAATTTTAAAAACGTTTAAATAGCTTTTAACAGTTTTTCAGAATACTAAAAAAGTTAATTTTGAAAATTTTGATATTTATTTTAGAATTTTTGGAATTTTGACCTGAAATGTTCTGTATAGTTTTTCCAATAGTTGCCTAATGTGTCTTAAAAATTTCAGAATACTGAAAAAGTCCAAACAATTTTTTAAAATACCAAAAAAGTTAATTTTGAAAATTTTTAAATATTTTTTACAATTTTTGGAATTTTTAACTCAAATTTTTTGTATAGTTTCTTCAATCATTGCCTAATATATTTACAAAGTTTTAGAATATTGAATAAAATTCAAACAATTTTTCAGAATACCAAAAAATAAATTTTTAAAATTTTTAAATATCTTTTACAATTTTTGGAATTTTAACCTGAAATTTTTTGTATAGTTTTTCCAATCATTGCTCAATATACTTACAAAATTTTAGAATAAAGAAAAAAAATAAATAGCTTTAAACAATTTTTCAAAATACTAAATAAGTAAATTTTAAATTTTTTTAATTCTTTTTACAATTTTTGGAATTTTGATTTAAAATGTTCTGTATAGTTTTTCCAATAGTTGTTTAATGTGTCTTAAAAATTTTAGAATATTAAAAAAGTTTAAATAGCTTTTAACAGTTTTTCAGAATACAAAAAAAGTTAATTTTGAAAATTTTGAAATTTATTTTAGAATTTTTGGAATTTTGACCTGAAATGTTCTGTATAGTTTTTCCAATAGTTGCCTAATGTGTCTTAAAAATTTCAAAATACTGAAAAAGTCCAAACAATTTTTTAAAATACCTAAAAAGTTAATTTTGAAAATTTTGAAATATTTTTTACAATTTTTGGAATTTTTAACTGAAATTTTTTGTATAGTTTCTTCAATCATTGCTTAATATATTTACAAAATTTTAGAATATTGAATAAAATTCAAACAGTTTTTAACAATTTTTAAAATTTTTAAAATTTTTAAATATCTTTTACAATTTTTGGAGTTTCAACCTGAAATTTTTTGTATAGTTCACGAGTTCTGGGAGTACATAAAAACTTTTGACATAATTGGAATGGTAGAGACGTGGATAGATGACAAGAAATGGGAAAAGTTGAAGCTCAACATGCCAGCCGAATACTTCTGGAAATGCCAACCAGCTATAAAAGAAAAAAAAAGGAAGATCCAAAGGAGGCATAATTACCGGCATAAAAAAAGAAATAAGTCAAGAAGAGGATGACGTTATTGAAATGGAGGGAATACAAGAACGAAACTTTTTGAGGGGAGGAGAAAAATATAAAGCAATAACAGTATATAATAGAGGCATGAAAAACACTAGACAAAAGTTAGATACGCTAAAACCAGAAACTGAAGAAAGTAAATTGACTATAAGAGTGGATTTCAACGCAAGAATTGGAAAGAATGGAGACAAAATCAAACACGAAGACACAAAAAACAGAGAATCAAAAGATACCACAGAAAATAGAAAAGAAAAAGAAATGATAGAAATGATAGAAGAGAGAGGTTGGGACATTTTAAATGGAAATATCACAGCAGATAAAGAAAGAGAATTTACTTATACAGGGACAAACGGGCAACCAGTAATAGACTACGTAGTTGTAAATGAGGAGGCGTGGGAAGAGATAGACAATCTTAAAGTAGGAATAAGAGTTGAATCAGACCACCAGCCATTAGAACTTAACTTAACTGGGGAAACTGTAAGAAGACAGGAAAATGAAGAAAAAAGTGAAGAAAGGATAACATGGACGGAAGAAAGTGTGATAAAGTACAAAAAAAATCTGAGGAAAATTAGAGAAAACGGAAGAAATGTCGAAGAGATAATGAGGGAATTAGAGGAAATAATTGGAGATGCGTAGTAAAAAAACCATATAGAAGAAAAGAAGAAAAAATGAAAAAAAGCAAATGGTGGAACAGCGAATGTACTAAGAAAAAACAAGAAGCCAGAAAGATGTTAAGACACTGGAGAAACAACAAATGCACAAAAGAAGAATATATGAAAAAACAAAAGGTTTACAAAAATCAATGTAAAAAAGCTAAAAGTGAATTTATAAAAAAAAAAGAAATAGAAATTAAAAAAATAAAGACAAAAGCAGAAGCATGGAAATACATAAACAAAGAAAGAAGAAGAAAACAGGGAGATATTGAGGAAATACCAATGGAAGCGTGGAAGAAACATTTTTCAAGTTTGTTTTGAGAAGAAAAGAAAAAAGAAAAAAAAACTAGAGAGACAAGAGCCAATCCACCAAGCGGAAAAAATTTCAAAGAAGACAATATGAGAGAAGTTAAAGAAACTAAGGAAAAAGAAAGCGCCAGGGATACAGAATGAAGCGTCGTTGCATGGTACGGAAGAACTGATTGAGAGATTGAGTGAGTTAATAAACAGAGTATGGAAGGGAGAAGGGTTTCCGATCAATGGAGAGAAGGTTTTGTATGCCCTCTACACAAAAGTGGATCCAAAAAGCTAGTAAATAACTACAGTGGAATAACACTACTGGGTACGGCATACAAGATCTACGCCATGATATTAGAAGAAAAGTTAAATGAGGAACTAAGTATGAATGAGATAATTCCAGTTGGGCAAGCCGGCTTCAGGAAGGGAAGAGGTACCATGGATAACGTATATATTTTACATCATATTGTGGAAAAGGAAATAAAATGAGTGAAAGATTTTGGACACCAAAAGGGTTGTCCATTGAGTCCTACTTTATTTGCAACCTACATAGCAGATGTAGAAATAAAATTGAGATTGGCTCAAGCAGGAGGGGTAATAGTTGGTAGAGAAAAAATGTGGTCGCTAGCATATGCAGACGACATGGTAATACTAGCAAAAGAAGCAAAGGAAATGAAAGAGATGATGAAAAGCTTAGAAAAATATTTTAGAAAAAAATGTTTAGAAGTTAATGTAGACAAAACAAAAATTATGGTGTTCAGAAAGGGGGGTAGGAGAAAAAAGGTGGAGGACTGGAAATGGAATGGGCAAGGGATTACGGGATATGTTTTTTGTACGAGTAACACCGAGAGCGAGCACATTAAAGAGATGGCTCGAATAGCAAATAAAGTAGTAGGACAAGTTTGGGGAATAAGTGAAAGAAAATTTAAATGTATGAGAATAAAAGGGCTTATGTTTGATAGTTTAGTTAGGAGTATGATATTGTATGAGTCAGAAATATGGGGATGGAAGGAACAAGAAAAATTAGAAGCAATACATGTGAAATATTGGAGATGGGTGCTAGGTTTAAATAGAGAAATTCCAGCATATATTGTGCTGGAGGAAGTCAAAAAAGATAAGTTAAGAGTAGAAGCAGGAAAAAGAGCAATGAAGTATGAAGAAAGAATGAGACAGAGACACGAATGCAAAATATTACAAGAATGCATGAAAGAGAAAATGAGAGCAAGAAATGAAAAGCTAGAAAAAATTATTACAATAGAAATGGATATGCGAGCCAAGAAATTGAAAGAATGAAAAAATCTGGGAGAGAGACATGGTACGAAATTATGGAAAGAGATAGAGATATACAAAGGCAAGAAAGGAAAATGCGAGTGAAAGAGTCTAGGTACAACGCAAATTATGAACATATTATAGAAAGTGAATTGCCAATGTACTTAGAGAGCGATAGATATAGTAAAGATGACAAAAAGATGATTGCAAGATTCAGATGTAGTAATGAAGAGCAAGTGACAAGATTTTGGATGGAAGAGGATTTGAAAATGTGCAGAATGTGCGGAAAGACTAAAGAAACTATAGAACATATGTTGAAAGAGTGTAACGAAATGAGAGAAGAACAGATGGAAAAAAATGAGATATTGAAAAGGGACGGAAGAGGGGTAGAATGGATGAGGGCAGTTAAAAAACAAAGAAAAAAAATAGACAAACAGAGAAGCAAATATTCTTAATTGGGTTAATTTTATAAGGATTAAGTTTTATTATTTTGGGAAGTTGTAATTGTATTTGTAAATGTAATTTTCAAGGCCAAAAGACAAGAAATAAACGTATTATCTATTATCTACCACCCTATTAAATATTCTGCATTCTTTTTTGGACACCCTGTATAGTAAAAATTATTAAATTTTTAAATAACACAAAATTTATTTATTAATATTTTGAACAAAACATTAAAAAGTTTAGTTTATTATTAGTTACGACACATGATAATTAGATTAAATGGAAAAATTTTATAATTGCTTATATAAAAAGATGACGATTAAAGCTACTTATTTTAGAATTATTATGTTTTTTGTCGGTATTTCTTTGTACTGCAGAATGATAAAGCAACTAATAATGAATGTAAAAAAATATTATCCAATCAATAAATAAAATGCCATAAATGCATGTAAAACAAAACGCAATTCTGAATAATTTGTACTTTGGAATGTTTACATAATTATTTTTTTTTTCAATTTTAATATGTATTTGTGTTATATAAAATGATCAATGAAAAAAGTAATTAATCAATCGTGCAAATAAAAGGAAAAAAGTAATTGTTATTATAATGATAAATACTACATTATTATACCTGTTTATCTACATTTTTAAGAAATTGCTTTAAAATGTCAACAACATAAAAACCCCTTCAATTTCAACGAATTTAACCACAACTGAAGGTGGAACAATATAGATTATAATTTAGAAAAACTGTGGAAGGCTATTTTACTTATTAAAAAATAAAATGTATTCTAAGAAAACTTTATGACAATATTTTAACTGTTGAGACGTATTTGTGTTTACTGTATATGTTTTTAATGATTTTATTATGTATTAATAATTTAATTAAATATTTTTTATTGTTTTAGGTGAGTACAGTCAATGACTGATGAAGTAAACAAAGTAAGAAATCAATATTTACATTTTTAAGACAAGTTCAAACTAGTTTTGGCTAATTCTAATAAACTTTTTCTTCTTTATTTTAATTAGGAAAAAAAAAACGCAATAATTTAAATAAAAATATTTATTAATGAAAAACAAAATTTAAATCAATTATCTAACTTGTGTTAAGAGCATGTAAACCAGTTATTTGAATTCATCTTTCATCATCAAGCGATGCCGTACTACCAAGATGCACTGCTACAGCTCGATTGTTTCATATACCGTTTAAACGTACAGATTATGCGCTACACTTTATTTCTACATGTATTTTGAGACATGTCAAGTTAAAATAAATTTGTTTGATGTTAAATTTATATATTTTCTAAGTTGTAGATATACATTTAATTTGTAATGACTTTTGTTGACTAATAAATAAATAAATAAACAAACTCCGGAACTAAAAGTGACCATATGCAGAAAAAATCAAAATCACACTTTTAGTGTTTTTTTAATTGATTTTGTACGCCTAGAAAAGAAACAAAAAACTGAAATTTTAGTGATTGAGACGTAGGTAAGCGTAATAGACAAACCTGATTTCAAAATCAAAATTGTAAATTGTTAAGCAAATCGAGAAAATCAAGAAGAAATTTAAATAAGTAAGAGCGCAATAATCAGTAAAAACCCTAAACTTTTTGCCTTATAAATATTTTTTTGACTTCTACATTGTTAGCACAATAAATGCCAGATTGAAAACGAGTGATATAACAGTATTTTTGCACTAGCTTACTCAATGGTTCTAAAAGCAATTTATTATTCTCTATTTTGTCCATTTTTAATTGACAATTATGAGCTGGACTAATATCTTTTTTGAGCCAACTTAATAGTCTACAAATGCAATTCAATTTTCAAATTTCTTCCAGATTTGTGGTGTCAAATTTTATATATGTTATCAACGTTGGTTCACATAACAGTCCAGGAGACGGCGTTTGTGTTTGGAAATAAAAACCTGGTTTTCTGTTGATGTGTAAGTAGTTTTGAACAGATTGCAATAGCTAAATGTAAAATTTCGTAAAATTTACATTTTGTCCAGCACAAAATAAGACTTGTTAAAACCAGAAACACAACAGTTGTTGTTGTTGAGTGATAGCGGAATTTGTCATTGTAAGGCATGACACGTTGATAGTTTTTTAGAACAAAGAGTTCATCTTAATGGTTTAAATAACTTTCCGGGTTTGAATTTGAATCCTTGTCCTAATTTTAACTATAGTCTCCATTTAGAAAAACGTGACTTGTTTGTATTTACGGAAACGTAGCAGCCCCTAGTTTCTACCCTAGCGTCGTACTGTTGCTTTTCACTCAAAGCTTCGTCCCTGAAACTTTGATCTTAATTTAGTACTCTCGTTCATTGCTCCAGTTTTTGTATTATACTTTGCATTGATGTAAGTTTTGATCAGTTAACATTAAAAAAAGAGGATAAATAAATACAAAAATTGTAGTGACAAGCAAAGATACCAATCTAGAATCAAAATTCTAGTGTACCAGGGTCGGAACAATGCTATGATCGTAGCAAAAATTTCTGTTATGTCCACAGCCTAACCGCCTACACAGATCTTGTATAATTGTTGTAATTCTGTTGTTGGCAAAACTCGTGTTTTCTCGTGGTAGCAATTTATGACGTCTTTACTTAGGAAAATAAATGGCAACAAAATTATTACTTCAGTAGAAGCAACCATTTGTTGAATTTGGCTTTGGTATCTTAGGAAATGGTCAGCCAACGCCTTGTTGTCAGAGCAAACGGTTAAAGCATCATCTTTGTTGCTTCTTAGTTTACACGATTGCTATACATTTTGACTTCTTTAAGTTGTATCAATGTGAGCTGTGTCTTTTCTAGCTTTTTGCTTAGTATAGGACAGTCATTACTCTAGAGTTACATGCGTCGTTTGTAGCATAAAATGCACAACTGGTTAAGGTCTTGCTAATTGTAGAAATTGATCTATTTTATTTTGTTAATTTTTAAAGCAACCTTTGTAGTTTAAGTCATGCATTTCTATCAAAACTTTGTCAATTTTTCCAAAATTTTGTGTTTATTCTCTAAGCCAGATGCAGAGGCCAAAGAATTTTTAAGCTTTTTTCCTGTCATAACACAGCTCTTAATATTTTACCGCCACAGTTCAAAACTGCACATAAAATTGTTTGTCTATGGCTGCTTATTATATTTCGGTTTTCTTCAATGATTGGCAAACCAAAAAGTATGAAGTATTCAGATCTTTTTGATTTATATGATTTTAATCGATCTTTGGGTCTTAAGTAGCAGTATTTTTGTAAAACTTTTATTTGCTTTTTTTTAATAAATTCAATAAAAATGTTTAACTAACTTGTATAAATAAATAAACGTTTTTTTGGCTTATTTTTTCAATAAATAAAATTTAATACAATTTTTAAAAATAAAATTAGCAATAAATACTTTTTTTGTATAATTTTTGATACGTTTATTAAGGAAAATATGGATTAATGCGTTTTTTGCACTACTTTATGCAATAAACAAAATTTTATTAATGTTTTTTTGAGCAATTTTTGCACTAATTTAAGCAATACATTGTTTTTCTACGTGATTTTTAGATTACTTTAAGCAAGAAATGTTTTATTGTGTACAATTTTTGTTGAATTTAATTCTTTTAAATCAAAAAATTAAGCTGTTATTTATTATAATTGCAAATAATTACTGTACAAATTATAGCAAAAATGTATAGAATTTGCATCAGGGCCAGTTGTAAAAACATAAATGGCCTTTGACATTGTTTTTTATAACGGGATATAATTTGTTAGGCATATACCATACCATCTAAGGCGTTAGTGGAATGTTGTCGATTTGTATAATTACATTAAATTAATCTATATAAAATTGTGTAAATGTTAAGATCTAGTTAACATTCTTTAGATTAAGATAAAAATTTAATGATATATTTATTATATCCTATGTTTTCCAGATACATTCACAATTAAAAGTATTTGTACAACAACACTAGTTAGTGCGTTGTAAATGCAATGATTAAAAGAGATTTATGATTTTATTTTGAAAGGACAATATTTTAGAATTTATTATTGAAACTATTTATTAGAACATTACAATTTTATGGCATCGATAGCTTCAATTAATGTAAGATGTTTTGAAAATTAAAAAAACATTAAACATTAAAACTTTAAATTTTTTTTATATTGTTAGCTTTAACTTCTGTATTAAATACACTGGCAAACAAAAAATGAAGCTCTACACTTTCCGATGTCTGCCTGATCCATTGAGGCAAAAGCGCAACTCATCTGAAAACAGTACTCTCCTCCAGTCCTCATTATCCTATGCTTGGTGGTTTTAGGCTAAAACCAATCTTGCAACACGATGTTGGCGTTGTAAAAGTAGACCTGTAGCCATCTTTCTACAAAACAATCCAGCTTTATCGTAATGATCTATTTACTAACATTTACATCTATAGCTTTATGGAATTGATTTCGTAGATAAACTGCAGAAGCTGTTCTATTCCGTAAACTTGTGGAAAACTGTCATCTTTATTTGTGGAGACCACTTCTTTTTGTCTAAATTCTGATCTTCTAGTTATCAGGCTAGTATCCAAATAACGCTGATACACCTTTTGTACAACACAAAGACTTTTACCAACAATCCTTGCAGTTTTATGTTTTCCTCGCCCGTCTTTAATCGACGCTATAATTTTTGCCACAAAAATAGGGTTTTAGGGCATTATAACTTGTTAAGTACAGTACACCGTGTGAATGACAAGTTTTGCAGAGAGAAATCAACATTAAGTAAAAAAACCACTAAGAAATGTAGGTTTTAAATTAGTACAAAATGGAGAAAAAGAAGTTTTCCCCCCACAAATTTATTATTAAATAATTCTATGATATCTAAATGACATTTGACGTTTATTCTTTTGTATAAAACAGCTACAAAAACTTAAGAGGTGGGAGAAACATTAAGTCTATTGATAACTAATACTTGGGTAAGTAAGTAAGACACAGTAAAAAAAGCTACCCGTCCATAATTTAAGCTTGGTGCCCGCCAACCCACAAAACAAACAAAAAAGAAGAAAAAAAGAAAAGAAAAATGGAACACAAGAAAAATGGACAGAGAAAAAATAAATAGAGATATGGAAGCAGATAAAGTAGCTGAAAACAAAAACATGAAGAAAAAGCGCAAAAAGTAGTCGGAAAAGTTGAGTAAGGCAGCGGAAGAATCGATTACCAGGTACAAAAATGGAGAAAATATAGCACCAAAAAAAACAGGAAAGAAGCAAAGATTCTGATAAAACAAAAAAAAACTGAAAAATTACAGAAAGGAAGCAATCAAGGACTGTAAGAAAAGATGCTGAAAAAAAATGTTTAGAATCTATAGACAGGGATCCCTAAAGCAAACCATACAAAATGCTAAAAGAAAAAAAAAATAAGTAATAATTACTACAAAATTGTTTTTCACTGGAGAAATGGTAAAAAAATTAGCAGGAATAACTGACAAAACAAAAGCAGTTCTTGCAATAGTAGAGGAGATACAGATTATAAAAAAACTATCTAATAATAAAGCATCAGATCCAGACGAGATAACAACGGAGATAGTAAAGGCAACGCTAGACAGAAATGAGATAGAGATAACACAAATAATAAACAAATGTCTAAAGAAAAAAAAATTTCCGGTTTGCTGAAAGGATGCAAATCTAGAACTAATTGAAAATATGCCTGATTAACACATTAGCAAAAATTATGAAAAAAGTTATTGTGAAGAGAATTGAAGAAAAAAATTTAAAAAAGAAGATGGAAACAAAAGCAATATGGATTTACAAAGGAAAGAACAACTCTAAAAATCATTGAAAAGGTAAAAGCCATAGCAAAAGAAGCAAACAGCGGACCATACAGAAAAAGATAAGCATACTATAGGAAGCAATTATAAAATCAAAAAAAAAAACTAACAAATAAAACTACCAAGATAATACTACCTTCAAGAGAAAAATCTACTGATTAAAAATAAAAAATTTAGACTAACACAGGGTTCTGCAGTAGGTCCTAAACTATGGAAATTAGTTTATAATCAGTTACTTGGGATGCGGTTGCTGGAAAGAGTGACGTAACAGCATTTGCGGATAACGTGGCTCAAATAGGTAAGGATATAGGCATAGAAGTACTTAATGAAAGGTTAGAGTTGGCAATAAAGATGATAAAGATATGGATGAGAAATAAAGAGTTAGATCTGGTTCCGCAAAAAACCGAGACGGCATGGCTATCGACAAAGAGATCTAACAGAAAAAATAGAAAAATACAGGTAAGTAAACAAATAATAACCATAGGAAAAAACTAAATATTTTGGAATTACACTTGAAGCAAAAGGATGGAATGAACAGGTTAAAGAAGCGGTAAGAAAAACAAACAAAAATGTAAAGAATGCTTAACGTATGCTTATGCCAAACAAGGGAAGACCAGGAGAAGGAGCAAGAAAGCTAATAGCAACTGCGGCTAAAAGTAAACTATTGTATGCCTCAAAAACATGGGGAAAAGCTTTAAAGACAAAAAAACAAACGAGAAGTAAAAAGAGCTATGAGAGGAAGTTTGTTAAAGATCTGCAAGGCCTACAAGACGGTGTCGCAGAAAACACTAGAAGTCATTGCGGCAACACTACAATTTGATGGTGGAAAAAAAACTAAGTATAAAAAAAAGTAAATAAAAAAACTACTAAGCAAGAAGCAAAGATACGAGCAAGAGAGAATATGATGGAAAAATGGCAAAGACAGTCGAAAGAAGGAAAAAAGGGAGAATAGACAAGAGAACTAATACCAGAAATAAAAGAATGGGGAGAGAAAAAACCGAAGAAGTGTTAATATACAACAGAAGTATTTACCGAACATGGAGCCTTTGGAAAGTACTTACAAAAAATAAATAAGATGGAGAAAAAAGAAAATTGTATATTTTGTCAAAAAGACACGCATGACGACGCAGAACATACGCTAGTAGAGTGAAAAACGTAAGAAAAAGATAAAAAACGCTTGAAAATGTATTAAAAAACAAAGTAAACAAACCAACAATTATTAAAATAGGCCTGAGTAACAAAAACAAATGGAAAGCATTTAAAAATTATGCAAAACAGTATTGAAAAAAGATAGAGGAGTTTGAAGCTTTAAGATTTAAGTAAATCAAAATGGAATAAAACAACAAATTAAAAACCACAGAAGACAAAGGAAGACAAAGCAAAAAGTTAAATAAAAGCAAAAAAATATAAAAAAAAAGAAACAAAGAAGGTCAAAACAACTATGCCTGCCAAGGAATGAAAGGTAAACAGAAAGACAAGAGAAGAACATATACTGAAACATTAGTACCAACAGAAATTGCAGAAATAAGAAGAAAAAGAAGAGAACTGATCAAGGAAAATAAGTTGACGGAATTGACTAAGCAATTTTCAAACGGAAAATACGTTATCTCGAAGTTGACAAAAAATGTAACTGTCGGAATAGTTCAAATATTTCTGGCAACCAAAAAACACAAAGAATTAATCCCAAATAGAGATTCAAGAATCTCACTAGAAGTTAAACTGGCAAATGTAAGACTACCACTTAATAAAGTTGCACAAAATACTTGAATGAAAGAAGATACGACGAGAAAGAAGTTAACAAAGATATAGAAAAACTAAGAAGATACCTAAGAACAATGCAAATATCTAAGCTAAATAACACAAAAATGGGAGAAAAAAAGTAAGATGCCAGTGTAGGAAGTAAAGCAAAAAAATAAGTTATAGGGAGAGATAAGCCGGGGACAGCATGTGTTGCCGCAGCAGGTTGAGTAAGTTCCGCAAGGCCAAAACCAGCCCACCTCAAACTAATACCACATTAGAGACAATGACTAGGACAAATTAACAACAAGACTTACGCAAAAAAAATTACCCGCCTATAATTTAAATTTGGTACCCACCTAAGCGTTTGTTATCAAAAGATTCATTATGAAACAATTCTCTAATGTCTAAATAAGATCTGGCATTTATTTCCTTGTATATAATAGTTTAAAGAATACAAAAGATGAAGAAAACATAGGATTATTTGATGACTAACACTTGCGTGGATAGAAGAACCACAGAAGAAAAAGTTACCCGCCCATAACTTAAACTTAGTGCCCGTCCACCCACCCAAGCGTTAGTTACCAAGGGATTCATTGTTAAACAAATTTCTGATGTCTAAATAACATCTGACATTTATAGCTCACAGAACACAAAAGATGGGATAAAAACATAAAAAAATTTGATGACTAACATTTTGGTAGGTGGATGAAGTTATTCGCTCACAATATAAAAATTATAAAAAAAAATAAATAAATGAAAATAATTAATTAAAGTAAATTGGCATATTTTTAAAACCACTCATTAAAAAATTGCAAACTTTTGGAATTATATGCTTCAATTTAGATAAAAAAAATGAAACAAATTAACATAATTAATTGAAACAAATTTTTATATTTTTGAAACCACTTATTGGAACATTATAAATTTTTGGTTTTGTTATCTTTAATAAATGTATTAAATATTTTGAAAATTACAATTAAATCCAATCGCCTAATAAATTGAAATCCAAATTTTTGAAGAAATAACTGTTAATTGAAACAAATTGGCATATTTTTGAAACCATTTATTAGAACATTACAATTTTTTGGTTTTGTTTTCTTTAATAAATGTTTTAAATATTTTAAAAACTACAATTAAATCCATTTGCACAATATATTGAAATCTAAGTTTTTGAAAAAAAAAAATGTTAATTGAAACAAATTGGCATATTTTTGAAACCACTTATTAGAACATTACAATTTTTTGGTTTTGTTATCTTTAATTAATTTATTAAATATTTTGAAAAATACAGTTAAATCCATTTGTCCAATATAATAAAATCCAAGTTGAAAAAAAAATGTTAATTGAAACAAATTAATATATCTTTGAAACCACTTATTGGAACATTACAAATTTTTGTTTTTGTTATCTTTAATAAATTTATTAAATATTTTGAAAATTACAATTAAATCCATTCGCCCAATATATTGAAATTCAAATTTTTGAAAAAAAAATGTTAATCGAAACAAATTGGCATATTTTTGAAACTACTTATTAGAACATTACAAATATTTGGTAATGTTATCTTTAATAATTGTAACAAATAATTTGAAAATGACAATTAAATCCAATTGCCCAATATATTAAAATTTAACTTAAAACAAATTTAAATAAAAGTGTTATTTGAAACAAATTAGCATATTTTTGAAACCATTCATTGGAACATTACAAACTTTTGTTTTTATTATCTTTAATAAATGTGTTAAAAATTTTGAAAATTACAAATAAATCCATTAGCCCAATATATTGAAATCCAATAAAAAAAAAAATTGCTAATTGAAACAAGATGGCATATTTTTGAAACCACTCATTGGAACATTACAAATTTTTGGTTATGTTATCTGTAATAAATGAATTAAATATTTTTAAAATTTCAAATAAATCTATTTGCTCAATATAATGAAATCTAAGTTTTTGAAAAAAAAAAAATGTTAATTGAAACAAATTGGCATATTTTTGAAACCACTTATTGAAACATTACAAATTTCTGGTTTTGTTATCTTTATTAAATGTATTAAATATTTTGTAAATTTCAATTAAATCTATTTGCTCAATATATTAAAATCTTAGTTTAAAAAAAAAAAAAAAATGTTAATTGAAACAAATTGGCATATTTTTAAAACCACTTACTGAAACATTACAAATTTTTGGTTTTGTTATCTGTAATAAATAAATTAAATATTTTTAAAATTTTAATTAAATCCATTCGCTCAATATATTGAAATCTAAGATTTTGAAAAAAAAAAATTGTTAAAACAAATTGGCATATTTTTGAAACCACTTATTAGAACATTACAATTTTTTGGTTTTATTAAATGTTTTAAATATTTTAAAAACTACAATTAAATCCATTTGCACAATATACTGAAATCTAAGTTTTTGAAAAAAAAATTGTTAATTGAAACAAATTGGCATATTTTTGAAACCACTTATTAGAACATTACAAATTTTTGGTTTTGTTATCTTTAATAAATGTATTTAATATTTTGGACATTAAAATTAAATCCATTTGCTCAATATATTAAAATCTAAGTTTTTGAAAAAAAATAATTGTTAATTAAAACAAATTGGCATATTTTTGAAACTAATTATTGAAACACTACAATTTTTTGGTTTTGTTATCTTTTATTAAATGTATTAAATAATTTGAAAATTACAAATAAATCCAATCCCCTAATATAACAAATCAAAATTAAAAAAAAAAAAATTGTTAATTGAATACAAATTGGCATATTTTTGAAACCACTTATTGAAACATTACAAATTTCTGGTTTTGTTATTTTTATAAAATGTATTAAATATTTTGAAACTTTCAATTAAATCCATTTGCTCAATACATTGAAATCTAAGTTTGTGAAAAAAAAAATAAAAAATTGTTAATTGAAACAAATTGGCATATTTTTGAAACCACTCATTGAAACATTACAAATTTTTGGTTTTGTTATCTGTAATAAATAAATTAAATATTTTTAAAATTTCAATTAAATCCATTTGCTCAATATATTGAAATCTAAGTTTTTGAAAAAAAAAATAAAAAATTGTTAACTGAAACAAATTGGCATATTTTTAAAACCACTTATTGAAACATGACACATTTTTGGTTTTGTTATCTTTAATAAATGTATTAATTATTTTGAAAATTACAATTAAATCCATTTGCCCAATATAATTAAATCCAAATAAAAAATAAAAATTTGTTAATTAAAACAAATTATTTTTGAAACCACTTATTAGAACATTACAAGTTTTTGGTTTTGTTATTTTTAATAAATGTATTAAATAGTTTAAAAATTAGAATTAAATCCATTTGCCCAATATATTGATATAAGTTTTTGAAAAAAAAAATTAATTGAAACAAATTGGCATATTTTTGAAACCACTCATTAGAACATTACAAAGTTTTGGTTTTGTTATCTTTACTAAATGTATTAAATATTTTTAAAAATACAATTAAATCCATTCGCCCAATATAGTGAAATCAAAGTTTGAAAAATAAAAAATTGTTAATTGAAACAAATTGGCATAATTTTGAAACCACTCATTGGAATATTACAAATTTTTAGATTTGTTATCTTTAAAAAATGTATTAAATATTTTAAAAATTACAATTAAATCCATTTGCCCAATATAAAAAATCCAAGTTAAAAAAAAAACTGTTAATTGAAACAATTTGGCATATTTTTTAAACCACTTATTGGAACATTACAGTTTTTTTGGTTTTGTTATCTTTAATAAATGTATTAAATATTTTAAAAATTACAATTAAATTCTTTCGCTCAATATATTAAAATCCTAGTTTAAAAAAAAATGTTAATTGAAATAAATTGGCATATTTTTGAAACTACTTATTGGAACATTACACATTTTTGGTTTTGTTATCTTTAATAAATCTATTAATTATTTTGAAAAATACTGTTATATACATTTGCTCAATATATTGAAATCCAAGTTTTTGAAAAAAAAAATTATTAATTGAAACAAATTGGCATATTTTTGAAACCACTCATTGAAACTTTACAAATTTTTGGTTTTGTTATCTGTAATAAATAAATTAAATATTTTGAAAATTTCAAATAAATCCAATTGCTCAATATATTGAAATCTAAGTTTTTGAAAAAAAAAATAAAAAATTGTTAATTGAAACAAATTGGCATATTTTTGAAACCACTTATTGAAACATTACAAATTTTTGGTTTTGTTATCTTTAATAAATGTTTTAAATATTTTGAAAATTTTAATTAAATCCATTTGCCCAATACATTGAAATTTGAGTTTTGAAAAAAAAAATAAAAAATTGTTAAATGAAACAAATTGGCATATTTTTGAAACCACTTATTAAAACATTACAAATTTTTGGTTTTGTTACCTTTAATTAAAGTATTAATTATTTTAAAATTTACAATTAAATCCATACGACCAATATATTAAAATCAAGTTTAAAAAAAAAAAAAAAAGTTAATTGGAACAAATTGGCATATTTTTGAAACCACTCATTGGAACAATACAAATTTTTGGTTTTGTTATTTTTAAGTAATGTTTAAAATATTCTTAAAATTACAATTTAATCCATACGTCCAATTTATTAAAATCAAAGTTTTTGAAAAAAATAATTGTATATAATAATAAAAATTGCAGAAATAAAAAGAAAAAGAAGTAAACTGATCAAGGAAAATAAGTTAACGGAATTGACTAAGCAATTTCCAAACGAAAAATACGTCATCTCGAGGTTGACAGAAAATGTAACTTTCGGAATAGTTCAAATATTTCTGGCAACCAAAAAACACAAAGAATTAATCCCAAATAGAGATTCAAGAATTTCACTAAAAGTTAAACTGGCAAATGTAAGACTATCATTTAATAGAGCTGCACAAAATACTTATGAATGAAAGAAGATACGACAAGAAAGAAGTTAACAAAGATATAGAAAAACTAAGAAGATACCTAAGAACAATGCAAATATCTAAGCTAAATAACACAAAAATGAGAGAAAAAAAAAGTGGGATGCCAGTGTAGAAAATAAAACAAAAAAATAAATTATGGGGAGAGATAAGCCGGAGACAGCATGTGTTGCCGCAGCAAGCTGCGTAAGTTCCGCAAAACCAAAACCAGCCCACCTTAAACTAGTACCAGATTAGAGACAATAACTAAGACAAATTAACAGCAGGACTTACGCAGAAAAAATTACCCGCCTATAATTTAAATTTGGTACTCACCCAAGCGTTTCTTATCAAGAGATTCATTATGAAACAATTCTGTGATGTCTAAATGAGATCTGGCATTCATTCCCTTGTATATAATAGCTCAAAGAATACAAAAGATGAAGAAAACATAGGATTATTTGATGACTAACACTAGTGAACATAGGTGAACCACAGTAGAAAAAGTTACTCGCCCATAACTTAAACTTAATGCCCGCCCACCCACCCAAGCGTTAGTTATCAAAAAAATTATTGTTAAACAAATTTCTGATGTCTAAATAACATCTGACATTCATTCTTTTGTATATCATAGCTCACAGAACACAAGAGATGGAATAAAAACATAAAAAATTTTGATGACTAACACTTGAGTAGGTGGATGAAGTTACTCGCTCACAAAATAAAAATTATGAAAAATAAATAAATAAATGAAAATAATTAATTAAAGTAAATTGGCATATTTTTAAAACCACTCATTGAAAAATTGCTAAATTTTGGAATTATATGCTTCAATTTAGATTAAAAAAAATGAAACAAATTAAAATAATTAATTGAAACAAATTTTCATATTTTTGAAACCACTTATAAATTTTTGGTTTTGTTATCTTTAATAAATGTATTAAATATTTTGAAAATTACTATTGAATCCACTCGCCCGATATATTAAAATCCAAATTTTTGAAAAAAAAATTGTTAATTGAAACAAATTGACATATTTTGAAACCACTTATTGGAACATTACAAATTTTTGGTTTTGTTATCTGTAATAAATAAATTAAATATTTTTAAAATTTTAATTAATTCTATTTGCTTAATATATTGAAATCTAAGTTTAAAAAAAAAAAAAAAAATGTTAATTGAAACAAATTATTTTTGAAACCACTTATTGAAACATGACAAAATTTTGGTTTTGTTATTTTTAATAAATGTATAAAGTATTTTGAAAATTTTAATAAATACCATTTGCTCAATACATTGAAATCTAAGTTTAAAAAAAAAAAAAAATTGTTAATTGAAACAAATTGGCATATTTTTGAAACCACTCATTGAAACATTACAAATTTTTGGTTTTGTTATCTGTAATAAATAAATTAAATATTTTTAAAATTTTAATTAAATCTATTCGCTCAATATATTGAAATCTAAGTTTTTGAAAATAAAATAAAAAATTGTTAATTGAAACAAATTGGCATATTTTTAAAACCACTTAATAAAACATGACACATTTTTGGTTTTGTTATCTTTAATAAATGTATTAATTATTTTGAAAATTACAATTAAATCCATTTGCCCAATATAATTAAATCCAAATAAAAAAATAAAAATTTGTTAATTATAACAAATTGGCATATTTTTGAAACCACTTATTAGAACATTACAAGTTTTTGGTTTTGTTATTTTTAAATAGTTTAAAAATTAGAATTAAATCCATTTGCCCAATATATTGATATAAGTTTTTGAAAAAAAAAATTAATTGAAACAAATTGGCATATTTTTGAAACCACTCATTAGAACATTACAAAGTTTTGGTTTTGTTATCTTTACTAAATGTATTAAATATTTTTAAAAATACAATTAAATCCATTCGCCCAATATAGTGAAATCAAAGTTTGAAAAATAAAAAATTGTTAATTGAAAAAATTGGCATAATTTTGAAACCACTCATTGGAATATTACAAATTTTTAGATTTGTTATCTTTAAAAAATGTATTAAATATTTTAAAAATTACAATTAAATCCATTTGCCCAATATAAAAAATCCAAGTTAAAAAAAAAACTGTTAATTGAAACAATTTGGCATATTTTTTAAACCACTCATTGGAACATTACAGTTTTTTTGGTTTTGTTATCTTTAATAAATGTATTAAATATTTTAAAAATTACAATTAAATTCTTTGGCTCAATATATTAAAATCCAAGTTTAAAAAAAAATGGTTAATTGAAATAAATTGGCATATTTTTGAAACCACTCATTGAAACATTACAAATTTTTGGTTTTGTTATCTGTAATAAATAAATTAAATATTTTTAAAATTTCAATTAAATCCATTCGCTCAATATATTGAAATCTAAGTTTTTGAAAAAAAAAATAAAAAATTGTTAATTGAAAAAAATTGGCATATTTTTGAAACCACTCATTGAAACATTACAAATTTTTGGTTTTGTTATCTGTAATAAATAAATTAAATATTTTTAAAATTTCAATTAAATCCATTCGCTCAATATATTGAAATCTAAGTTTTTGAAAAAAAAAAAAAAAAATTGTTAATTGAAAAAAATTGGCATATTTTTGAAACCACTCATTGAAACATTACAAATTTTTGGTTTTGTTATCTGTAATAAATAAATTAAATATTTTTAAAATTTCAATTAAATCCATTCGCTCAATATATTGAAATCTAAGTTTAAAAAAAAAAAAAATTGTTAAATGAAAAAATTGGCATATTTTTGAAACCACTCATTGGAACAATACAAATTTTTGGTTTTGTTATTTTTAATTAATGTTTAAAATATTCTAAAAATTACAATTTAATCCATACGTCCAATTTATTAAAATCAAAGTTTTTGAAAAAAATAATTGTTAATTAAAAAATTGCAAATTTTGGCAATGTTTTGCTTTAATTGTTGTATTAAATATATTAAAATTTTAATCAAGTTTATACGACCAATAACTTTAAAATAATTTCTAATTAAAAAAATTATGTGTTAAATTAAATTGACATATTTTTGAAGCCTATGTGAACACATTAGTACAATTTTAAAATTTATCTATATTTACCTAATTATTTTGTGTCTTATCTTTAATTGTTTAAATACCACACATCGCTTCTAAGATTACATTAACGTAATATGTAAATTAAGCGCGCACGTGAAATCATTACACGTCTAATTGATGATTATTTTTTAAACATAATTACCAAGTAAATAAAATTCTACTCAACAAACAAAAACAAACTTGTTATTAAAGAAATTACACTTTTGTTACATGCAATCAGATTCGTGAGTGTATAATTGATTTGAAACGTCAATCCAAGCATCATTAAAGTCAAATCAAGTAAAATATAAATTTTTATGATGTATTGATAATAACAAATAAATGTGCAAATATTATTGCGTAATCTAAAATAACACAATTTTTGAATTTGCAAATATTTATTGATTCATCCGTAGCCTTGAGTTGAAAAAAGTATATTATGGTATTAGCATTCTCTTGAAGATATTAATAATAATTGTTATTAGTGATTACGTTATAACTAATTAATAATAAATTAAATCTAATAATAAATTTAATTGTTAATAAATTAAAAAATGCATTTATTTATTTTTAATTCGGTGATAGTGTAAAATAAAAAATCCTTGAGTAATGTTTATGTTTACATAATTAATTTATTAAAAGAATAAAATATTAAAATTAGATTGCGTTAGGTAAGTTATCTTAAAAACTTTTGAAATTAGTTATAAAAAATGCAGTAAATAATTAACATCAGCTTTGCCACCGTTTGTAACATGCATTTATATTTTTGGTAAACTAATCAATTAAATTATTATTGATTATATAAGATTAACTCCAGCTGTATATTCAAGGTCCTTGATATATAAATAAAACAATTATTTTTTACTACAACGTTTCGTATGAAAAACGATTGGAAGCTCTCAACTTCCCCACACGATAGTTGCACGTAAAAACCCAGTCCGGCAACCAACCGACCAGAACTTGCCCGATAATCGTCTTCAAGACATTTATTAATCATCCGGACAGTTGAACCCAAACAAGGAAAAAATGAAAACAAAAAATCCTCATCAAATTTCCCATACGCAACTGAATTATCGTTACAGTGACCCAATAACGATAAACTCTTACAATTTATTAGTAAACAATAGAATAAATATAATAAATTAGTATAATCGTATTAATATTTAATTTGATTCTTAGTATTTGATAAAAAAAATACAATTCCTAGAACATATTTGTAAACAAAATTAATGAATGTCGGGTATTCACACCATCCAAATTTTTTCTAATATTTGGGCATTAAATTATGATTATGCTTAGTCAACAATTTTAATAATTTCATTAGAAACATTCTAAATCTCATTTAGATAAAAACAGGAAGACTTCAATACAGATTATTATTATAATGATAGGATTAATAAAGAAATTCGAGCTCATTAGTATGCGCATATTATTAATTTCAGTTTTATGTAAGGAAAATGTACATACGTCACGTGCAATGCGATCCGATTGAAAAATCCCGCTTGTGAATCACATAAAAATAATTACGCTTTAATTAGTTGCATTACTTGGAAATTGTTATTTTACATAAAATCAATCAATTAGGCCGTAATATGAGAAAATAATTAATAAATTTATGGAAATAGTTAATTATTAAATTATAATTACGCATATTTGGATTTCTAATTATTGTACGCGTACAATTTACATATTTTTTTGTTTTAAATAAATTTGCACTATCCCAAGATATATTGTATGAAAATATTTTCTCAATTAATTTAATTAGTAATAAAACAATACTATCTTTATGGGATTAATTAATATTCTCTAATCATATTATTAATTGATGAATAAAATATGCATTTTTACAATTAATAGCGATGATGTTTGCATACACAATAAGTGAACCTCTCTCGTGCTACTTAATTGTTGCATCTGATAATTATAACAATTTGCAATGCGGATGTAGGCAAGAGGATCTAATTATTTAGTTGGAATTGAAGCAATTAATCAATAAACTTAACTTAGATAATTACAACAACATGACATAATTGTGTTTTATTTTTTAGTTTAGCAATTTATTTCATACTGAACAACTTCCGACCGCATTTGTTAATGAAACTTGTTTTGCTCTAATATTTTTAAAATCTAAATTTAAATAATTTAATGTTTCTGACAATCAAAAACATTTTTTTTTGCAGTGTAGGAACGTTCTATGACAGTTTATAGATGTTGCTACTATGTTCCAAAAGCAAAATCATTTTATGATGATTTAAAAACATTTTCTGATAATCGAAAACATTTTTTGATGACAGTTTATGGATTTATCATGTTCAAAAAACTTTTTTTTATGTTCTAAAAGCAAAAACATTTTATGATAACTTAGAAACATTTTCTGATAATCAGAAACATTTTTTGACAGTTTGGGAACATTAGGTAACAGTTTATAGATGTTTCATGTTCCAAAAACTGGTTTTATGTTCCAAAAGCTAAAACATTTTATGATAATTCAGAAACATTTTTTGAAAATCAGGAACTGTCAGAAAATGACAATTGGGAACATTTTTTGACAGTTTTGAAACGTTTAATGACAGTTTACGAATGTTTTTATCATGTTCCAAAATTTTTTTAGGTTCCAAAAACAAACAAAAATTATGATAATTCAAGAACATTTTCTAAAAATCAGAAACATTTTCTGACAGTTTGGAAACGTTTTATGACAGTTTATGAATGTTTCTATCATGTTCCAAAAACTTATTTTATGTCCTAAAATGTAAAAACATTTTACAATCATTTATGAACATTTTCTGATAATTGAAAACATGTTTTGACAGTTTCAGAACGTTTTATGATAGATTATGGATGTTTGTATCATGTTCCAAAAAAAAATGTTTTCGTCTTAAAATGCAAAAACATTTTACGATAATTTAGAAACATTTTCTGATAATCGGAAACATGTTTTAACAGTTTTGGAACGTTCGATGACAGTTTATGGATAGTTCTATTATGTTCCAAAAATTTTTGATATTTGGAAAGATTTTTTGATAGTTTTGGGAACGTTTTATGACAGTTTATAGATGTTTTTATTATGTTCCAAAATTTTTTTATGTTTTAAAAGCAAAAACATTTTATGATAACTCAGGAACATTTTTTAAAAATCGGAAATATTTTTTGACAGTTTGGAAACGTTTTATGACAGTTTATGGATGTTTGTATGATGTTTCAAAAACTTTTCTCTGTTTCAAAAACAAAAATACTCTATAATAATTCAGAAACATTTTCTGAAAATTGGGAATATTTTCTGACAGTTTAGGAACATTTTCTGACAGTTTGGGAACGTTTTATGACAGTTTATGAATGTTTTTATTATATTCCAAAAACTTATTTTATGTTCCAAAAGCAAAAACATTTTATGATCATTCAAGAACATTTTTTGAAAATCGGGAACATTTTCTGACAGTTAGGTAGAAGGCAAACATGATGTACAATTTTTTAGTGACCAAAGCTTAGACAGGTGAGTAGGTTATTCCAGATCATAACAACCAGCAAATAGTTTAAATTGGGGTGCCCACATATCCGTCCAAAAGTTTGTTATTAAGAAATTAAAAGTTTCTTTTAAAAAATTGTTTCTGAAATGTTCAAAAGTGCAAAATATGTTCCTAAACTGTTTAAAAAAATCATTAAAAGTACAAAAATTGGTACTAAACTATTCAAAATGTTCCAGAAAGAAATAAAAAAGTAAACAAAATGTTCTTAAGTTAAAAATATTTAAATTTGCAATCAAATGATTCAATTCTCCAACAGATTCTGATGGGTTAATATGCAAAAAATTTCCTAAAATGTTCTAAAGTGCAAAAAATGTTCTTGAACTGTCATGTATTGTTTCTGAACAATAAATATTCTAAAACATGTTCCTAAAATGTTTTATAATTTATTTTAAACTTTCAGAAATGTTTCTAAATTCTCATTAAATAATCTGAAAGTTTCTAAAATGAAAAATATGTTCCTAAACTGTTAAAAATATTCCTGAAAAATTTAAAAGTGCAAAAATATGTTCAAAAGTTTTCTGAAATATTCTTAAGTTCAACAAAATGTCAAACTTGTTTGTAAAATGTTCTAATATGCTAAATAAATGTCCCTAAACTGTTTCTAAAAATATTCTAAAGTGCTAATATGCAAAAAAAATGTGTTAGCTAAATATATCCCTAAACTTTGAATAAATAATCAATTTTTCTTGAAATGCAAAATATGTTCCTAAACTGTTCTAATGTGTGTATAATAATAATTAATGTACTGTATAACAATGAATTATTAACGCGTTACTATGCTTTGGAGTGGATAACCTACTCACTCACCCAAGTTGTAGTTATCAAGAAATTAGATCACAACCTGCTCTTGTAACAAAATGACTTCTGACGTTTGCATAAAAAAGAATTTGATAACAAACATTTGGGTAGATGGATAAGCTATTTTAATACAAAATATTAGCTGTTACTATGTTTTAAAGTAGCACACCCACCCAACCAAGTTGTAGTTGTAACCAAAAAGTTAGATCACTATTTTCTCTTGTGACAAAATGACTTCTGACGTGCCCATAAAAGATAATTATTAAATTTTTTGATAACAAACACTTGGGCAGGTGGGTGGGCTACTCAAATCCAAACTATTAGCGCGTTATTATGCTTTAAAATGGGCCTTCCACCCATTCAAGTTGTAGTTATCAAGAAGTTGGATTACGACCTTCTCTAGTGACAAAATGTCTTCTGACGTCTGCATAGAATACTATTATTTAATTTCTTAATAACAAACACTTGGGCGGGTGGGTAGGCTACTCCAATCCAAATTATTGATATATGCTTTAAAGTGGCCCAGCCACCCACCCAAGTTGTAGTTATCAAAAAGTTAGATCACAAACTTCTTTTGTGGCAAAATGCTTTCCACTTCAATTAAAATTATTGGCGCGTTTTATGCTTTGGAGTGGCCTACCCATCTACCCAAGTTGTAGTTATTAAAAGATTAGATCACGTCCTTCTCTTGTGACTAAATGACTTCTGACGTCTGCATAGAAGACAATTATCAATTTTTTTGATAGCAAACACTTAGGTGGGTGGGTAAGAAAAAGTGTTAAATTTATTCAAAAATAGACCAAATAAGTTTTTAAAATGTAAAATTGTATCCATAAATTGTCAAATTTACTTGGAAACATCAAAATATTTTTAAAAAGTACCAAAATTAAGCCATAAAGTGTGAAATTCTATTTATAAACTATCAAAAATAATCAAATCTGGTATTATAATATTAATATTATGTCAGAAAGCACAAAAATTTGTCCAAAAACTATTCGAAAGTTCAAAATTTTATTAATAAAATGTCAAAATCAGCAAAATTTGATTTTAAATATTAAAAAAAAATTAAAATTTTGCAAACTTCTAAGTTAGTCATAAAACTGTATATTTGGCCAAACAAAGTTTAAACGTGCACAATTTTATTTATAAAATGTCAATAACGGCAAAATTTGGTTTATAAACATTAAAATATTGTTATAAAGCACCAAAGTTTGGCCATAAACTGTTAAAAAACTCAAAAATACAAACCCCAAAATAGCAAAATCCAGACATAAAATATCAATATGTTGTTAAAAGTAGTAAAAATTGGCCCAAAACTGGTTCAAAATAGCAAAATTCTATTTATAAAAAATTAAAAATAGCAAAATCTAGCTTTGAAACATCAAAATAACTGGTAAAAAAGTAACAAAATTTGGCCAAAAATATTGTTAATAGCAAAATCTAACTATAAAATATTAAAAGATGCAAAATTATGTTTATAAAAAATCAAAAGTAGTAAATTCTGGTCATAAAATATTGAATTATAATTACAAAAACAAAAATTTTGCCAAAAATAATTAAAAATTGCAAAATTCTGATTTTAAAGTTTAAAACGGCCAAATCCAATTTTTAATTTTTAAACAATTGACAGAAAACACTATAAACTTTGCAAAAATCTTTTGAAAATTTCAAAAATAGCAAAACTCAGCTATAAAGTATAAAAAATGATCTAAAAAAAAAATCAAATTTAGTCATAAACTGTAAAAAATGACAAAGTGTTAATAATAACAAAATCCGGCTTCCCAGGTTTAAAATTAACGTCAAGAAAGCCCTGTAGGCTTGAAGGCTTTTGAAGGCTTTTCCGTATTTTAGAAACTTGGTTACAAATAGCTACGTCACTGTTTTTGAGACTCATTTTGCAATATTTTTCTTTATATTTATTGCATATTGTGCAATTTTACTTGTTATCCATCTAAATCATTATATCTACTTCTAAAAGGTTTCTAACCAAACTATATTTTTTGATATGAACATTGTACTTTCAAAGTTTTTCAAATATTGTAAAAATTTGGCATTGTTTTCAAAAAATAAAATTAATGTCATTGAAATCTTCCAAAAACAAATTCAATATTAAAAATAAAATAATCCTTTTTTAAAGTTATTTGAAGGTTGTCCATAACCCATCCAAATACCTCCTGCAACCCAATTTTGAGTCCCGATTGAGGTTAAAAATCACTGCTCTAATGTCACTTAGTCACTCAAGTATTGGTCATCAGGAGATTGATATTTGCAAAATAACTTTAGAAAGAAGTAACTTCCAATATCTTAGTCTTTTTTAGAGAATTAACTTCTAATTTATGAATTACAACAACTTAAATAGTTAAGTAAGAACCCCAGTTCATACTATTTCTTCGTAAGCATCTTCTAGATTGGGTCCCACTTACTAAGTGTGTTATCATCAAAAAATTTGATACCATTATCATATAGGGCTTTCCAATAAGAGGTTTCATATTGATATTTAAAAAAAAACGGGTATTTTTTAAGAGAAATTAATAAATGTTTATTTGATTGTAAAGAAGAAGGTATGCCATTACGATTGCAGTACCACATTCTTTTCATAAAATTTTCCATGACCAATTTGCACATTTGCGGCTGTATTTCCTCGATAACTTTACGAATTCTATCTTTAAAGTCTTGAATCGATTGTGGAGCATTGGCATAGGTTTTATCTTTTACGTGGCCCCAAAGAAAAAAGTCTAAAAGTGTTAAATCACAAAGCGATTGTTTCGGTGTTTGTGTGGCGCGTTTTGCTAAAAATAAACATCGTCAACATCAATATCTTCCAATTTTGGCAATAAAAAATCATTAATCATAGCTCGGTACCGCCATCCATTCACCGTAACAGTTCTACCAGCTTCATTTTCAAAAAAATAGGGTCCAATCACACCGGCAGCCCAAAAACCGCACCAAACAGTTGAGGATGCAAAGACTTTTCAACAATCATTCTTGGATTTTCTGAACCCCAAATGCAATTCTGCTTATTAACGTAGGCTCCGAAGTAAAAATAGGCTTCATCACTAAAGATGATTTTTTTATGAAATTCCGGATCATTTTGATGCATTTGAAGAATCCAATCAGCAAAGATACGATGTTTATGGTAATCGACCGGCTTGAGTTCTTGTGTTAACTGAACTTTAAAAGCCTTAAGACTTAAGTCTTTATGCAAAATACGGTGTAATGTCGTTTGTGGAATGTCTAATTCCAAATATTGACGAGAAATCGACAAACCTGGGTTTTCTTTAACACTACGGTCTACATCAGCAATATTCTCATGTGTTCGTAAGCGATGCACACGGTTTTGATTCTTCACATCACAAACATGTCCCAATAGCTCAATTTTTTTTACCAAGTTTACTACACTTGAGCAGATGGCCAAAACCTCACTTCAAACTATCCGTCCGTGGATTTTAAAGTAAACTTCCTTCCCAATAAAATGTTTTTCATCAAAAGTTACAACCACTTCTAACGCTTGCAAAAGAAAAAAAACTTTTAATCGTTTGATGACAAACACTTGTGTAGGCAGGCAAGATCATTCTCAAGAAAAAAGCACTCTGGCGACAGAACAATTCTTTTTCTTTCTTCTTTTCAACCTTTACCTATCCACTCCCAAACTTCTCTATGTCTTGAGCAATTTGTATCCAGTTTTTTCCTACAACTCCTTGGATGTCGTCTCTCCACCTTCTCAGTGGTCTTCCTACGCTTCTTTATGTGTTCCTCGAGCGCCATAGCGCCAATCTACTTGTCCATCCGGTATGATCCTGCCTTGCTACATGGGCATTCCATCTTCATTTTGGTTGTGCTATTTTTTTAAGAACGTTGGTTACCTGGTTCCTTCTTCGGATTTCCTCGTTTCTTATTTGGTCTCTGATGCTGATTCCCAGCATGGCTCTCTTCATTGGTCGTAGTTGGGTAGTTAGTAGTTTATTTGCTGTTTTGTTTGTTATTGCCATGATCTCAAAACCGTAAGTGCGTGATTATGAATCCAAGTTTCCTAAACACCGCCTAGCATTGACCTATTCTCCTTGTTATTTCGGTAGTTTAGTTTTCTTTGCTTGCCTAAATTTTATGGCCTAGGTAGATGTATTTGTCTACGGTCTCAAGTATTTTGTTTTCGATAGTCACCTGATTGTTCTTGGAGGTCATTATTTTTATTATATTGATGCTTGGTGGAGTTCTTCTAGCATGGTCTTTAGTTCATCGGTTGAGCTGCTGATAATAACAATATTGTCTGCAAACCTGAGGTGGCTGAGGTACATTCTGTCAATTTTAATTTTTGTTTGATTCCAGCTTATGCTCTTAAACTCCTCTTCTAATGCATCTGTAAGCAGTTTTGGAGAGATCGTACTTTGGAGGTACTCCTTTTCCTATCAGTATTTGCTCCGTCTTGGTATCTTCATCAATTTTAACGTGTATAGATGCATTTTTGTAGATATACTTAATGAGGTTTGACAAAAGCAATGTGCAATGGTATTATACACAACTAACTTATTAGAATTCAGAAAACTGAAAAGAAAAAAATTGAAAACTACCCACCAAAATAAATAGAAACCCTCAGAAACTTAATAAATAAGATACTTAATACACCAAAATCAAAAGCTTGAACTATTGATAGACACTATAAACCAAAAAAAGTAAGCTCAAACAAACTATAAAACAATAATTTATAAAAGACGTTAAAGATAAAGATAAACAAGCGCAAACTCAGTTTGGTTTGAAAAAAGGTTTTTAATTATAGATGGAATACAAACGGTCCAAAACATTGCAAACAAAATGAGAAAAAACTCGAACAATTTAGAAGTCATAGTAACGCTAGATGTCAAGAATGTTTGCAACTCTGCAAAGCAGTCAAAAATAACTTAGACAATAACACTATACTTGACCAGGTTTATCCGCAACTACTTAGAAAATTCTGGTCGGCAAAATCCTGTACATGAGTATAAGTTCTTGGTCCAACTGTTACCGGCGCGGAGAGAAGAAGTTTGTTCAAGTCAATAGAGTAACTTTTGGTAGTGTTCTCAAGAGCGTTGGAGGTCGTTGTGATGATGTTTTTAAACAAACCAAAAAAAAAATAAACCAGAAAAAATCTGCAGCATCAAAAAGCACGTCATCAGGATGATCAACAATAAGGCAAACAGATTGACATTGTTGCCAATAATATCAAACAGAACAGGTTAGATCTCCATAAAACTTTTCTAGGCTTACGTAAAAACACCTCCCAAAAACTTAAAAAAAAAGAAACCGTCTCCAAAGCGTCTACAGTTTTGCTTATTGCTAGGTATACTACCCATTTAGCCACGTCACAAAAAGTTTTGGCCCAAAGCAGTCCAGTAAACCTTTGCATCTTTTCCAGCTGTTAAAGACAAACACTAGCTTACCAAGACCCCGGATTCACCAGTCTTGGCTTCTCTCAAGAAGCTTGTCAAAAATTTGGAAAATTTCAGCTCATCCAAAGACGAAGATCAGATAAATATCCAGTTGAAAATCAATGTGCTCACAACAAAACTCAAGTTTTTTTTTTAGTTTCTGGTTTAACTGGGCTATCAGCTAATTAAGACTTTGAACTCCCCGATCTAGACCTTTCTAGAAACTTGCCAAAAATCAAATGGTTGTCTAGCTAAAAAGCATGCCGCCCACACGAAAACCCCGTTATTAGAAAAGAAGTTTACCATTGTGGCTAACTCCAAAAAGTTAAAGAAACTAAGGTAAGTCTTTTTTGACCATCAAAACCGGCAGGTCCTGCATTTCTCATGATGTACTATTAGCAAGAAGAATTGCAATGTGGTTTATGCACGATGGTGCAGTACCACATTTCAGTTTAGTTGCTCGTGATTATTTAACAGCAACATACAAAGATTGCAGGATTGGTCAGCCACACAAATGGCCTGCTCAATCCCCAAACTTAAACCTTCTGGATTATTTCTTATGGAGCTATCTGAAGTCATTAGCTTACGCTACTGCAGTGGAGAATTTGGACAATTTGCAAAATCAGATAATTGTTGAGTGTAACTCAATTAGAAACAATACTGGTGTGTTTGAAAAAGTTTGGCACTCAATGACAAAAAGATTGAATTTTTTTACCAAGGCTAGAGGAAGTCATTTCAAACATTTATTGTAGATTCAGCAACTTTACATGTACTTTTTGATAATAAAATATTGTAACTGCAAATTATGTTCATTTTTAAAACAAAAAAGTTTTTCAGAAATCATCGTAGGACAAAACATTCTTAGAATAGGCTTTGGAATATTCCCTTGCCGCATGTTTACCTAACACCTTGTATATTGCTGCAAAAAAATTGTTATTACAAAAATTACCCTAAAAGTATTAATAATATAAGATTCTAATTTTTAATAAATTAAGCAACATACCAAGCAGTAACTGTTGATTAAGTTCAGTGAACTAAAAATATTTGCCTCAAAACTAAATTGAATATCAATTATTATAATTTAATGATAAAATTTTATTTAAATAAATTCTACCTTTAATTTGCAATATCCTATCCATCCTATTAACACTCATTGTTCACGTGTATCACCCACTGAACCACCTGTAAATAAAAAACTCTGTTAACTACTTCCGGATACAACACAGAATAAATTTAATCAAAACTATAAATTAACATCGTTTACCAACGTGAATGCCAATCCACAATCAGCTATCTACTGCAAAGAATGAGATGCGCAGAAGAAGCATCTTTGCTGCATTACAAGGAATCAATTAAATCAAATTAGTTGTTTTCTTATTATATAAACATTCTAAAAATATTTTAGAGAAAATTTAAAAAAAACTTTGATTTAAGAAATAAATATTTTATTCAACATATTTTATAATTGCGCTAAAACACAATTTTAAGTTTGGAAACTATTTTTTATTATCAATTAATTTTATTAAACAATAGCAATCTAATTTATGCAATTGCAAAATTGTGTGGTATTATATTCGATTTCAACAATAAAATCGAAATTAAAGAAGGTCGACTAGTTTTGGTGGGATAATTTAATTAAAAGTTTTACAATTAATGTTTAATTTGGTTGAATTTGTATTGTAGTGAACAGTGTTTATTATTATTATTTGCATTGAATAATTATGGGGTCATTATGCAGTGGCTCGATGCCAATTTTTACTCAAGCCGAAATGTGTTCGAAATATCATAGAGATAATGGAGTTGAGATTGCTGCAACGTACCGAGCCTTAGTAAGTACATAGAAAGTTTTTAATTTTATTTGGGAAATACAGAGTTAGTCAGTGAAGCAGTAATGTGCTCAATTAAATATAAAATAATGGATTATCATTATGTTGTTAACAATTTTAGTACAACTACGTCCGTCATAATATCAGTTAGTAAAAGTTCAACTTAGTTGTTCTAAAAATTTAAATAAGTTTTGTTAATTGATCAAATTTTGTTTCTAATTACAAATAATTTAATCATTTTTTTTTTTAAATTTTAATATGTGTTTAAAGTAGAATTTTATTTAATAATAATAATAATAATAATACTTTATTCACGGTATATTCAAAACCATTTACATCTACATCATTATGTACATAAATAACGATGAATTACAAACAATATTACAATTACACAAAAATATATAAAAGAATATTGAATAATAAAAGCATGGAAAAAAGTATACATAAATAAAAACAAAATATAAAATTATTCATCAACACATTTTAATTGACACTTAAAACTACATTTTGAATCACAAAATAAATCAATATTATTAGAGAAACTATTTGCAATTCTCTAAATAATGAAGACTGTCTGGTTCGGCGATTATTGTTGGGGACTTGAAATAGAAGAGTTACTAGTAGCTCTTGGCAATCAATCTCAGACATCATTAGTCCACGTAAAAATGATAAATCGGCTCTTTTGCGCCGAATTTTCAGCGGCGGAAGATTATATTGCAATGAGATTAAAATTGTAATTTTCGGATAAAATGCCTAATTTTTACGATAATAAACGAAAAAATTTTGCCCAAATCTTTTATTTGTGTTACATGTTCCAAAACATTATTATCGATAGTATAGTCATACGATACTTTACTAAAAGGTCTGTTGAAGCTTATCGAAAAACATTTATTGCGTTAAACAACAAGTTATTAATAAGACACCATGAATGAACAGAATCTAAATCATTTTGCAAACTAAAGCAGTCCTCGATAGATGATATTCTTTTATAAATTTTAAGATCGTCAGCAAATAAAAGATAAGACGAAGAATTAATAAAATAAACAAGATCATTAATAAAGAGTAAAAACAGAATTGGTCCACAATGAGATTCCTGAGGAACCCCAGAAGGAACAACAATTGGTTGTGATAAAAAGTTATTAATTTTCACACACTGTGTACGATTTTCCAAAAAACTCGACAACCACGCAACAACAGATTCATGAAAACCATGAAAAGCTTAGCAATCAAAATACTATGATTAACGCTATCAAAAGCCTTTGAACAATTTGTGTAAATAAAATCTACTTAAACTCTTGATTGAAAAGCATTCAAAAAATCACTTTCGTAACAAAGAAGATTTGTAAGAGAAGAACGACTCTCCATGTTGCTGATCCACTAAAATGCTTTTGCACATCCATTGTATTTGACCAGTTACAATTTGATCAAACAACTTAGGAATAGCAGACTAGATGCATATACCTTTATAATTAGTAATATCCTCTTTAGCTTCAGATTTATGTAAAGGCATAATGTAGCTTTGTTTCCAAACTAACGGAAACTTGGCTTCATTAAAAAAAGCCTCAAAAAGTATATGCAATGGCGTAGAAATTGAATAAATACATTATTTTAACAGCATAGATAGAACACCGTCCGGTCCAGTGCTAAAGTTACATTTAAGATTCTCAATCCCTTTAAATATATCCAACAAACTAATTTAAAATGCTCAATGTAATACGTTTTTCTTAAAATCAAACAACGGAGTTGGATGAGTTTGTGTATCGTAAACACAGGAAAAGAATTCAGCAAAACTATTAACATAGTCATCTCCATTACTGCAAGTTTTTTGTTTATAATACATTGTAGCTGGAAAATCATTAGTTTTTCTAGAGTCGCTAACAAATTTCTAAAGGTGTTTATATTGCTTGTATAGACATGTACTGAGATTTTTACACGAAGTACGAATTGATTAAAACTCGTTGTCTATCAGTTTTTATGTTTATTCCTTTATACAATTTTAAAAAGTGCATCTTCCAGTATTTAATTAAAACTTGTTTGTTTTCTCTTCATTTCTTTTTTTTTTTCCTTTGTTAATGTATTTTTATGCTTCTTTCTTAAAACTTATTTATTTTATCTCTAATTTCTTTTTTTTTGTATACATTGCCTTAACTTTTTTTGTATTTTTCTTTGCATACCTTTTTTTGTGTGCATTCTGTGTTTCATTTGCAAAAAATTTATTGTTGCGTCTGAAATTGTGTTATCTAATTCTGCTATTTTTTGTTCTATGCCTTTCTCTCAAAAATGCCTTTTATATAAATTTTGCTTGTACATTTCTACGTTTTCTTGTGCCCATGTTATTTTTGTTACAATTTTCTTTTCTTTTTTTGGTTCTTACTTGGGCGGGTGGGCGGAAACACTATGTTAAATCACCAATTCATTATTTATAAATTGTGATTCCGCCCAACCGTCGAAAGGTTTGTAATCAAAAAATTAGTTACGTTACCACCTTCGACTAACTTAATAACATCTGTCACTTGTTCTGTCATGTTTGATAAAGCATAGTAGGTGATCGTGACTTTTATTTTCTTAATAACAAACACTTGGGCGGATGGGCGGGAACACTATATTAAATTACCTGTCCATTATTTATAAATTGTGTTCCCGCCCACCCGCCCAAGTGTTTGTTATCAAGAAAATAGTTACATCACCACCTTCTACTAATTTAATGACTTCTGTCACATATTCTATCATGTTAGTTAGCTGCATAAACGCAGTAGATGATTGTGACTTTTATTTTTTTGATAACAAAAACTTGGGCGGGTTAGTGAGAACACTATTTTGTTATCAAAAACTAGTTACGTCACCACTTTCTACTAATTTAATGACCTCTATCACTTATTCTAGCATGTTTGTTAGCTGCAAGAACACAGTAGGTGATTGTGACTTCTATTTTCTTGATAACAAACGCTTGGTCGGGTAGACAAGAACACTATTTTAAATTACCGGTCCATTATTTATAAACTATGTTCCCGCCTACCCGTTCAAGTGTTTGTTATCAAAAAACTAGTTACGTCATTACCTTCTACTAACTTGATGACATCTGTCACTTAATCTGTCATGCTTGTTAGCTGCGGTAGGTGATTGTGACTTCTATTTTCTTGATAACAAACACTTGGGCGGGTGGGCGGGAACACTATATTAAATTACCGGTCCATTATTTATAAATTGTGTTCCCGCCCACCCGCCCAAGTGTTTGTTATCAAAAAACTAGTTACGTCATCACCTTTTACTAACTTGATGACATCTGTCACTTAATCTGTCATGTTTCTTAGCTGCAGAAACACGGTAGGTAATTGTGACTTGTATTTTCTTAATAACAAACACTTGAGCGGGTGGGTGGGAACACTATATTAAATTATCGGTCTATTATTTATAAACTGTGTTCCCGCCCACCCTCCTAAGTGTTTTTTATCAAAAAACTAGTTACGTCATCACCTTTTACTAACTTGATGACATCTGTCACTTAATCTGTCATGTTTCTTAGCTGCAGAAACACGGTAGGTGATTGTGACTTCTATTTTTTTGATAACAAACACTTGGGCGGGTGGGCGGGAACATTATATTAAATTACCGGTCCATTATTTATAAATTGTGTTCCCGCCCACCCGCCCAAGTGTTTGTTATCAAAATACTAGTTACGTCATCACCTTTTACTAACTTGATGACATCTGTCACTTAATCTGTCATGTTTCTTAGCTGCAGAAACACGGTAGGTAATTGTGACTTCTATTTTCTTAATAACAAACACTTGAGCGGGTGGGTGGGAACACTATATTAAATTATCGGTCTATTATTTATAAATTGTGTTCCCGCCCACCCTCCTAAGTGTTTTTTATCAAAAAACTAGTTACGTCATCACCTTTTACTAACTTGATGACATCTGTCACTTAATCTGTCATGTTTCTTAGCTGCAGAAACACGGTAGGTGATTGTGACTTCTATTTTTTTGATAACAAACACTTGGGCGGGTGGGCGGGAACACTATATCAAATTACCGGTCCATTATTTATAAACTGTGTTTCCGCCCGCCCGCCCAAGTGTTTGTTATCAAAACATTAGTTCGACACCATCCTCTACTAACTTAATGACATCTGTCTCTTATTCTGTCATGTTTGTTAGCTGCAGGAACACCGTAGGTGATTGAGACTTTAAATTTATTTTTAGCAAACACTTGGGCGGGTTGCAAGAACATTATATCAAATTACCGTTATATTATTTATAATTTCTGTTCCCGCCCACCCGCTCAAATGTTTGTTATCAAAACATTAGTTACGACACCATCTTCTAATAATTTAATGATCTCTGTTACTTATTCTGTCATGTTTGTTAGCTGCATGAACGCGGTAGGTAATTGTGATTTATTATTTCTTGATAACAAAAATTTGGGCGGGTCGGCAAGAACACTATATTAAATTACCGGTTTAATATTTATAAAATGTGTTGCCGCCCACCCGCCCAGGTGTTTGTTATCTAAAAACTTGTTACGTCATCACCTTCTACTAACTTGATGACATCTGTCATTTAATCTGTCATGTTTCTTAGCTGCAGAAACACGGTAGGTAATTGTGACTTCTATTTTCTTGATAACAAACACTTGGGCGGGTGGGTGGGAACACTATATCAAATTACCGGTCCATTATTTATCAACCGTGTATCCGCCCACCCGCCCAAATGTTTGTTATCAAAAAACTAGTTACCTCATCACCTTCTACTAACTTGATGACATCTGTCACTTAATCTGTCATGTTTCTTAGCTACAGAAACACGGTAGGTGATTGTGACTTCTATTTTCTTAATAAAAAATTCTTGGGCGGGTGGGCGGAAACACTATATCAAATTACCGGTCTTTTATTTATAAATTGTGTTTTTGCCCACCCGCCCAAGTGTTAGTTATTAAAATACTAGTTACGTCATTACCTTCTACTAACTTGATGACATTTATCACTTAATCTGTCATGTTTGTTAGCTGCGGAAACACGGTAGGTAATTGTAAGTTCTATTTTCTTGATAACAAACACTTGGGCAAGTGGGCGGGAGCACTATATTAAATTACCGGTCTATTATTTATAAATTGAGTTTCCGGCCACCCGCCCAAGTGTTTGTTATCAAAAACTAGTTACGTCATCAAATTCTACTAACTTGATGACCTCTGTTACTTATTCTGTCACGTTTGTTAGCTGCATGAACGTGGTAGGTAATTGTAACTTCTATTTTTTTGATAACAAAAACTTGAGCGGGTGGGCGGGAACACTATATTAAATTCCCGGTCTATTATTTATAAATTGTGTTTCCGCCCATCCGCCCAAGTGTTTGTTATCAAAAAACTAATTACATCACCACCTTCTACCTATTTAATGACCTCTGTTACTTATTCTGTTTGTTAGCTGCATAAACGCGGTAGGTGATTGTGACTTCTATTTTCTTGATAACAAAAATTTGGGCGGGTGGGCGGGAACACTATATCAAATTACCGGTCTATTGTTTATAAACTGTGTTCCCGCCCGCCCGCCCAAATGTTTGTTGTCAAAACATTAGTTACGACACTATCTTCTACTAACTTAATGACATTTGTCACTTATTCTTTCATGTTTGTTAGCTACAAGAACACCGTAGGTGATTTTGACTTCTAATTTATTTTTAGCAAACACTTGGTTGGGTGGGTGGGAACGCTATATCAAATTACCAGTCCATTATTTAATTATTGTGTTCCCGCCCACCCGCCTAAGTGTTTCTTATCAAAAAACTAGTTACGTTACCACCTTTTACTAATTTAATGACATCTGTCACTTATTCTGTCGTGTTTGTTAGCTGCAGGAACGCGGTAGGTGACTATTGTCTTGATTACAACACTTGGACGGGTGGGCGGGAACACTATATCAAACTACCGATCCAATATTCATAAAATGTGTGAGAGTAAAATTTCTTAAAAAAAAAATTATTTAGTTTAAATAACTTTAATGTTTGTCAATTTTGTTCGTGCAGCCAAACAGTGATAGCATGATTATAAGTTATTTGAAGTTTGAAGCGGTTTTCATATTTTTGTATTTAATCACTTTTTAATTCACATTATTATTTTTTCGATAAATTAGGTTTACCATAAAAAAATTTTAACTTATATAACGTAATAGACTCTATTGGCAATTTTTTTTACTAATTTTATTTAACAAATTAGTTTTTTATGTAATTTTGTGTTATTAGCAATAAAAAATGTAAATTTTACGCCATTAATTAGATTTTAAAGCGATATAAAAATTCTACACTATTTTTGATTAATTGTATGCAACAAAATGGAATTTTTGTGCAAATTCTATGCAATAAAAATATTTTAAGCTCAATTTCTTTATTAAACATAGCTTTAAATTCAAAATACAATTTGCATACCATGTTTTCTAAAAAAACGTAAGTTTTGTTATTGAATACTATATATATATGTATAAGCTACAATTAAAAATTAAATAATTATAGGATTTCCAAATCACCTTCCAGTAATTAGTGTACGCATTAGAAATAGAAAGATGTAAAACTAATACAAAACAATGATTTGCAATAAAATTGTTTTGAAAACATAACACTTTCCAGAGTTATAGTAATATTTCGCAGAACTATGATGCCGAAAACGAAATCATAGAAATAATAAACAACAAAATAACAGTATTACCGACACCCATCCAAAACAGTAGCCTCTCCCACCCCAACAACCAGTAGAAATTTTAACGTCCTCTTTGTCTTGCACCTTTCAAATATCACCAATAATTCCCCCACACACGAAATCTTATATAAACAGTACGATAAATCGGCCGCTTACTACTAATCTTTGCTCCATTCCATAAACAACAATTGAGTCAACGCGCAGGGATTTTTTTAAGTTAGTGCTTGTAATCATTTCAGTCGGATCTGCGACACATCACAACGCGCATCTAATAATAAAAGTGCTACAGGAGACTTAAATTAATCTTGCCTAACCAACAACAAGTAAGTGCGAAAAATAGTGTTAAATTGTTTCAATGACCCGGTCATTTATTTTATATTTTTTGCAATTAGTGAAATCCGCGAAAGACCTTGTCTGTTCCGCGCTAGTGGCTGCGATGCACTTTCGACACAATTATTAACCAATTTTCTTCAGTCACTCAGTGTGTGTTATTAATGTTATTATTTCATAATTTATTTTATTGCCGATTGCAAAATGAGTTTATTTAAAAAATAGTGTTTCAGTTCTAATTGTCGGTCGTAAAGTTATTAATTAATTCATGTGAATTCATTATTTTATCGTTGTTATTGCTGATGCTAATTTAATGATTGAATTTATTATTGTTGATGCATCCTAGCAATTATTAATAAAATGTTATTGTTGGTTTAAATTGCAACGGCTATAAATGAATTCATACATTAGATTGGACATACAAAAAAATTAAACGCATTCATATTCTCACTATTTATAGCACTTAGACTGACAGTACATTAATCTCTGAAAATTATTAAAGTAGACAGTACATAATGGCAAAAAATTACAATTATAGTGAATTACGTATAAATAAAAAAATAGTTTATTAATTTTTAATTTAAAATAAAATTTTTGTATGGATTTTTATAAATACCATAAATCTCTAATTTTTTGAATTATTCAGATTTTAATTGTTTATTAGGTTTTTGATTATAATTAAATTATGTCAAATTGAGCGTATGGATTTTAATAAATGTTTTGAAATTGTCACTTACGACTTTGTAGCGTATTGGTACTAAATACAAAAAGTTTTTTATTGTTTATAAGTTTTTAGAATTGGCTAAATAATTTTTTTTGGAATAAACTAACTCTAAATTTGGCGTATAGATTTTCATAAATATTTTACAATTGGAACTGATGACATTATAGAATATTGGTACTAAATTACAAAAAACTTTTATTACTATTTTTGAGTTATATACTTTTTAAAATTTGCTTAACAAATTGAATTGCAATAAAGTTATGCCAAATTGTGCTTATAAACTTTCATAAATATTTTACAGTTAGCACTACTGACATTGTAAAATATTGGTACCAAATTACAAAACAATTTAATGCATCATTTGTGAGTTATTTAGTTTTAGTAAAATTTCTGCAATTTGGTAATTACATTTATAAAAAATTCAAAATTTTAGAAATCCAAAACTGCGCTTTCTAGCATATTAATAAAAATTAGGTTTATCTGTTGCAAAAAAATAGAAAAAAAATTAAAATTAGTTTTATCTATTGTAATAGAAAAATTTAAAAAAAAATTCAAAATTTTGAAAAAAAAAAAATACTTTTATTTTTAGTTTTAGCCTATTTTTGTAAATAAATTGTTATTGAAATAGAAATTTTGAAAATTTAAATTTTTTTAACTTACTTTTGATCTATATAGTTTTAGTCTATTTTTCTAAAAAATCATTATTTTGTATCAACCGTTGCGCTCCTCTAACGCATTAATACCAAATTATAGAAAATTTAAAAAACTTTAAAATTTTGTAAATTTTAAATTTTGTAAACTATTTCTTAATCTATATGGGTTTACCTCATTTTTAAAAAAAATATCAATAATTTTTAATAACTATTGCGCTCTCTAGCTCATTAATACCAAATAAGTTTCATCTATTGCAAAAGAAAATAAAAAAAAAAAATTCAAAGTTTTAGAAAATTAAAATTTTGTAATCTATTTCTTAATCTATATGGGTTTACACAATTTTTGTAAAAAAATCAATAACTTTTAGTAAATCTACTGCAAAAGAAAATTAAAAAAAAAAATCAAAATTTTGAAAATTTAAAATTTTGTAAACTATTTTTTAATCTATATAAGTTTACCTTATTTTTGTAAAAAAGTCAATAATTTTTAATAACTATTGCGGCCTCTAGCTTATTAAAACCAAATAAATTTCATCTATATCAAAAGAAAATTTAAAAAAAAAATTTTTAAATATTAGGAATTTAAAATTTTGTAAACTATTTCTTATCTATATATGTTTACCTCATTTTTATAAAATTATCAATAATTTTTAACAACTATTGCGCTCTCTAGGTCATTAAGACCAAATAAATTTCATCTATTGCAAAAAAAAATTTAAAAAAAAATGAAAATTTTGGAAATATAAAATTTTGTAAACTATTTCTTAATCTATATATGTTTACCTTATTTTTGTAAAAATGTCAATAATTTTTAATAACTGTTGCGCCCTCTAGCTCTTTAATACTAAATAAGTTTCATCTATTGCAAAAAAAAATGAAAAAAAAATTCAAAATTTCAAAAATTTAAAATTTTGTAAACTATTATTTTATCTATATGAGTTTACCATATTTTCATTAAAAAAAAACAATAATTTTTAATAACTATTGCGGCCTCTAGTTTATTAAAACCAAATAAATTTCATCTATATCAAAAAAAAATTTAAAAAAAAAAATTAAAATATTGGAAATTTTAAATTTTGTAAACTATTTCTTAATCTATATGGGTTTACCTTATTTTTTCAAAAATATTAATAATTTTTAAAAACCATTGCGCCCTCTAGCTCATTAATACCAAATAAGTTTTATCTATTGCAAAAGAAAATTAAAAAAAAAAAATCAAAATTTTGGAAATTTAAAATTTTGTAAACTATTTCTTAAACTATATGGGTTTACCTTATTTTTGTAAAAATATCAATAATTTTTAATAACTATTGCGCCCTCTAGCTCATTATGTTGTATCTAAAGCAAAAGAAAATATTAAAAAATTTTAGAAATTTAAAATTTTGTAAACTATTTTTTAATCTATATGAGCTTAATTTATTTATGTAAAAAAATCAATAATTTTTAATAACTATTGAGCTTTCTAGCTCATTAATACCAAATAAGTTGAATCTATTGCAACAGAAAATTTAAAAAAAAAATTCAAAATTTTGGAAAATTAAAATTTTGTGAACTATTTTTTAATCTATATGGGTTTACTTTATTTTTGTAATAGAGTCAATAATTTTTACCAACTATTGCGCTCTCTAGCTCATTAATACCAAATAAGTTTCATCTATTGCAAAAAAAAATTTAAAAAAAAAATCAAAATTTTGGAAAATTTAAAATGTTGTAAACTATTTCTTAATCTATATGGGCTTACTCTATTTATGTAAAATAATCAATAATTTTTAATAACTATTGCGCCCTCTAGTTCATTAAGTTTTATCTAATGCAAAAAAAAAACTCAAAATTTTGAAAATTTAAAATTTTGTAAACTATTTCTTAATCTATATCGATTTTCCTTATTTTTGTAAAAAAAAACAATAATTTTGAATAACTATCGCTCTCTAGCTCATTAATACCAAATAAGTTTTATCTACTTCAAAAGAAAATTTAAAAAAAAATCAACATTTTGGAAATTTAAAATTTTGTAAACTATTTATTAATCTATATGGGTTTACCCTAATTAAAAAAAAAATCAATAATTTTTAGTTCATTAATACCAAATAAGTTTTATCTAATGCAAAAGAAAATTGAAAAAAAATATTTAAAATTTTGGAAAATTAAAATTTTGTAAAAATAAATAAAAAAAAATCAAAATTTTGTAATCTACTTCTTAATCTATATGGGCTTGCACGATTTTTGTAAAATTATCAATAATTTTTAATAAATATTGCCCTCTCTAGCTTGTTAATAGAAAATAAGTTTTATTTATTTCAAAAAAAAATCAAAATTTTGGAAATTTAAAATTTTGTAAACTATTTCTTAATCTATATGGATTTACACTTATTTTGTAAAAAAAATCAATAACTTTTAATAACTATTGCGGCCTCTAGCTCATTAAAACCAAAAAGTTTTATCTACAGCAAAAAAAATTTTTAAAAAAATCAAAATTTTGAAAACTATTTCTTAATCTATATGGGTTTACTCTATTTTTGTAAAAAAAATCAATAATTTTTAATAACTATTGCACCCTCTAGCTCATTAATACCAAATAAGTTTCATCTATTGTAAAAGAAAATTCAAAAAATATCAAAATTTTGGAAATTTAAAATGTTGTAAACTATTTCTTAATTTATATGGGTTTACCTCATTTTTGTAAAATTATTAATTATTTTTAATAATTATTGCGCTTTCTAGCTCATTAAAACCAAATAAGTTTTATCTACCGCAAAAAAATATTCAAAAATAAAAATCAAAATTTTAAAAATTTTAAATTTTGTAAACAATTTATTAATCTATATGGGTTCACTCTATTTTTGAAAAAAAAAACAATAAATTTTAATAACTATTGCGCTCTTTAGCTCATTAATACCAAATAAGTTTCATATATTGCAAAAGAAAATTTAAAAAAAAAATCAAAATTTTGTAAAATTTAAATTTTGTAAATTATTTCTTAATCTATATGGTTTTACCTTATTTTTGTAAAAATGTCTATAATTTTTAATAACTGTTGCGCCCTCTAGCTCATTAATACCAAATAAGTTTCATTTATTGCAAAAAAAATTGAAAAAAATATTAAAAATTTTGTAAATTTAAAATTATGTAAATTATTCTTTAATCTATATGGATTTAGCATAAAAATAATAATATTTTTTACCCATTATTGCGCTCATTAATACCAAATTAGCGTTATCTGGTGCAATAGAAAATTGAAAAATATATTCATTAATTTAGAAATTTAAATTTTGTAAACTACTTCTTAATCCATTAAGTTTTAGCCTATTTTTGTAAAAGAACTCAATATTTTTTACCAACTACAAATATACAGATAGTTAATACAGATAGTTAATTAGTGCTATCTATTGCAATAGAAAATTTAAAAAATTATTTAAAATTTTGGAAATTTATTTTTTTTTTCAATTGTTTAGCCTATTTTGTATTGAAATTTTGTAAACTATTCTTTAATCTATATGATTTTAGCCTATATTTGAAAAAAAATCAATTGTTTTAATAACTATTGCGCTCTCTAGCTTATTAAAACCAAATTAGTTTTATGTATTGCAATAGAAAATTTAAAAATATATTCAACATTTTGATTTTTTTTTTATCTATATGGTTTTAGCTTATTTAAAAAAACTTTTTAGACTAACTATTGCGCTCTCTAGCTTATTAATACCAAGAATGCAATAAAAAAATTTAAAAAAAATTTAAAATTTTGAAAATGTATAGTTTTTTAAAGTACCTTGTCGATATAGTTTTAGCCTATTTTTATAAAAAAATCATCATTTATCATGTATATGCGTTTCTTTAACGCTATTAAATTAGTTTTATCTATTGCAATAGAAAATTAAAAAAAAATATTTGAAATAAGCAATCAAAATTTAAAAAAATCGACTTTTTTGCATTTTTTTACATTTCTTGATTGTTTGTAATCTTCTCAGGGTTGCATTTTTAGAAAAAAACTGTACTAAACTTTTTTCTTTCAAAATTGTTCAAAGAATCATTATTACAGCAAAAATGTTATTTTCTTGAATTTTGAAAAAAGGTTTTTTTTTAACGTGTTTTTATATGTGCAAAAAATACTCTGAAAATTGCCGTGTGCTACGTTCCGCGATATCTTTCAATGTGTCTACAGAAAAATGGCGAAAAAAGGCTTAAATTTTTAATTTACATTTTTTGATCGTTTGTAACTTCTCAGGATTGCATTTTTAAGAAAAAATTATTACAATTTTTTTTCATTAGGTTTGTCTAATAATAAGTTTTCACAGACATTTTTTTTTTATTTTGAATATTTTGAAAACTTCAAATAAGAGTTTTTTTTCAAAAAATTTTTGTCTGTGAAAATTTATTTTTTAGAAAATTTTGAACATAAAAATATGTTTTAATTTTTTCCTAAAAATGCAATCCTAAGAAGTAAGATATCTCGGAGCGTAGTACAAGGCATTTCCTAAAATTTTTATGATATCTTTTGCACATATAAAAGCACGTTTTATCTATAATTAAAAAAAATACCCGTCATCTTTTTTTATGAAAAAATGTTTTTTAAAGTTCTGCAAAATTTTCAAAATTAAAAAAAACATTTTGGCTGTAAAAAATGATTTTTTAAACAATTTTGAAAAAAAAAATCCAGTACAGTTTTTTCCTAAAAATTCAAAAGTTACAAACAATCCAAAAATGCAACAAATCATTTTTTTCAAATTTTGATTGCTTATTTATCACTCAAAAATGGCTTATTGAAAAAAAATCTAAAATATTTACAAGATCAGGACTCATGTAGAGAAAAGCATTTTTAGTGATTAGAGCAAAATCTAATTTATATTCCGTACACTTGACAAATACAAAATGCCTTTCTCTACATAAATCCTGATTATGTGATTTTTTTAGTAAGCCATTTCCGAGTAATAAGCAATCAAAATTTGAAAAAATTGAGGAAGTTGAGGTTTTTGACATTTTTTGACCGTTTGTAACTTCTCGGGATTGCATTTTTAGAAAAAAATTATAAAAAACTTTTTTTTTAATTATCCAAAGAATAAGTTTTCCTTGAATTTTTGCAGAACTAACAAAATCCAGACATAAAATTTTAAAATATTTTCAGAAAGTACTAGAGTTGTTGGCCGGATACAGTTAAAAAGTATAATTTTTTTAAAAATAACATAATTTGGTTTTGAAACATCAAAATATTGTTAAAAAGTAACAAGAGACGGCTATAAACTGATTGAAAAGTACAAAAGCCAACATAACAATCAAAAATTAGCAAAATTCGGCTATAAAGTATTAAAATATTGTTATAAAAAAACAAAATTTGAGCAAAAACTGTTTATAAAATTAAAAAATTAAAAATGTAAAATTTTTATAAAACGTAAACTGTTTAAAATGCAAAATTTAATTTATAAAATGTCAAAAAAAGCAAAATTTGTTTTCAAAGTATAATTTTTTTTTTTCAAAATGTATCAAAATTTACCATAAACTACCATATTTGAAAATATTTTGCTAAAATCGGTTGGAAAGTGCAAAATTTGTTTAAAAGTTTAAAAATAACAAAATAAAAACACTGTCGGAAATAGTTTAAGAACATTTTCTAACAATTGAAACAATTTCTGACGATTAGGAACATTACCTGACAACTATGGAACATTTTATGACAGTTGATGGATGTTTTTATCATGTTCCAAAAGCTTTTTTGTGTTTCAAAAGCTTTTTTAAATTTCAAAACATAATTTATATTTGCAAAGCCTAACAATATTACTCAATTAAGTTCCAGAAACGTTCTTGTTTTGTAAGTTTTATTCATGTCTTCAAATTATCAAAATGTTCTAAAAGCATTAAATATGTTTCCAAAAATGTTCTAAAAGTTACCAATACTATTTTCAAAAGTTTACATTAAACGCTCAAAAAGAAACGGTTCAGAAACATCTTCTGATAGTTCAGGGAACATTTTTTTGACAATCGGGACCATTTTTTTGACAATCGGGAACATTTTCTGACAATCAGGAACATTTTTTGACAGTTTGAGAACGTTTTATGACAGTTTATGGATGTTTCTATCATGTTCCAAAAACTTTCTTTATGTTCCAAAAACAAAAACATTTTATGATCATTTAGGAACATTTTTTGATAATCAAAAACATTTTTTGACAGTTTAGGAACGTTTAATGACAGTTTATAGATGTTTCTATTATGTTCTAAAAACTTTTTTCATGTTCCAAAATCAAAAACTTTTTATAATAATTCAGAAACATTTTTTTGAAAATCGGGAGCATTTTCCGACAATCGGGAACATTTTCTGACAGTTTGGAAACGTTTTATGACAGTTTAAAGATGTTTCTATCATGTTCTAAAAGCAAAAACATTTTATGATAATTGAGGAACATTTTCTGATAATTGGAAACATTTTTTGACAGTTTGATAACATTTTATAGATGTTTCTATTATGTTCCAAAAACTTATTTTATGTTCTAAAAGCAAAAACATTTTATGATTATTCAGGAACATTTTTTGATAATCAAAAATTTTCTTTGACAATTTAGGAACGTTTTATGACAGTTTATGGATGTTTCTATCATGTTCCAAAAACTTTTTTTATGTTCCAAAGAAAGAACATTTTATGATCATTCAGGAACATTTTTTGATAATCAAAATCATTTTTTGACAGTTTAGGAGCGTTTTATGACAGTTTATGAATGTATCTAACATGTTCCAAAATTTTTTTTTAATGTTCCAAAAGCAAAAACATTTTATGATACTTTAGGAACATTTTTTGATAATTGAGAACATTTTCTGACAGTTTGAGAAAGTTTGATGACAGTTTATGGATGTTTTTATTATGTTCTAAAAAAAATTTTATGTTGTAAAAGCAAAAACATTCTATAATAATTCATGAACATTTTTTAAAAATTGGGAACTATTTCTGACAGTTTGGGAACGTTTTATGACAGTTTATAAATGTATCTATCATGTTCCAAAAACTTTCTTTATATTCTAGAAGCAAAGACATTTTATGACAATTTAGGAACATTTTCTGATAATTGGGAACATTTTCTGATAATCTGGAACATTTTCTGACAGTTTGGTAACGTTTTATGACAGTTTATAGATGTTTCCATCATGTTCCAAAAACTTTTTTTATGTTCTAAAAGCAAAAACATTTTATAAAAATTCAAGAACATTTTTTAAAAATCGGGAACATTTTTTGACAGTTTAGAAACGTTTTATAACAGTTTATGGATGTTTCTATCATATTCCAAAAAGTTTTTTTTATGTTCCAAAAGCAAAAACATTTTATGATAATATAGGAATATTTTCTGACAATCCGGAACATATTCTGTCAATTAGGAACATTTTTTGACAGTTTGGAAACGTTTTGTGACAGTTTATAGATGTTTCTACCATGTTTCAAAAACTTTCTTCATGTTCACAAAAACAAAAACATTTTATGACAATTTATGAACTTTTTTTGATAATCGGGAACATTTTCTGACAGTTTGGTAACGTTTTATGACAGTTTATAGATGTTTCTATTATGTTCCAAAAACTTTTTATTATATTCCAGAAACAATAGCATTTTATGACCGTTTCTAAAAATTATAAACATTTTTTTACAGTTTAGAAACGTTTTATGACAGTTTATAGATGTTTCTACCATGTTTCAAAAACTTTCTTCATGTTCACAAAAACAAAAACATTTTATGATAATTTAGGAACTTTTTTTGATAATCGGGAACGTTTTCTTTCAGTTTGGAAACGTGTTATGACAGTTTATGGATGTTTCCATTATGTTCCAAAAACTTTTTTCATGTTTCAAAAGCAAAAACATTTTATAATAATTCAGGAACATTTTCTGACAATCAAGAACATTTTCTGACAGTTTGGAAACGTGTTATGACTGTTTATAGATGTTTCTATCATGTTTTAAACGCAAAAACATTTTATGATCATTTAAGAACATTTTCTGATCATTGATAACATTTTCTGGCAGTTTTGGGAACGTTTGATGACCGTTTATGGATGTTTCTATTATGTTCCAAAACCTTTTTTCATGTTCAAAAAGCAAAAACATTTTTAAATAACTCAGAAACATTTTCTAAAAATCAGGAACATTTTCTAAAAATCGGGAACATTTTCTGACAGTTTGGAAACGTTTCATGACAGTTTATAGATGTTTCTATCATGTTCTAAAAATAAAATCATTTTATGATGATTTAAGAACATTTTCTGATAATCGGGAACATTTTGTGACAATTTGGGAACGTTTGATAACAGTTTATAGATTTTCTAAAAGCAAAATTATTTCATGATAACTTAGGAACATTTTTTAATAATCGAAAACATATTCTGTCAATCGGAAACATTTTCTAATCGTTTTGGAGCGTTTTATGACAGTTTATAGATGTTTCTACCAGATTCCAAAAATTTTCATTATGTTCCTAAAGCAAAAACATTTTATGATAATTAAGGACTGTTTTTTGATAATCAAAAACATTTTTTGACAGTTTAGAAACGTTTTATGACAGTTTTTAGATGTTTCTATCATGTTCAAAAAATTTGTTTAATGTTCTAAAAGCAAAAACATTTTATAATAATTCAGGAACATTTTCTGAAAATTGGAAACATTTTCTGACAATAGATATTATTTTCTGACAGTTTAGAAACGTTTTATACATCTATATGTTTCTCTCATGTTTCAAAAGCAAAAACATGTTATGATAATTTAGAAGCATTTTCTGATAACTCAAGAACATTTTCTGACAATTGGAAACAATTTCTGACAATTGGAAACATATTCTGACAATCGAAAACATTTTATGATATTTAAGAAACATTTTCTAAAAAATGTTCCTGATTTTTTCCTGATTTTTTTATTTTTTTATTTTTCTGACAATCTAAAACATTTTCTGACAGTTTTGGAACGTTTTATGACAGCTTATGGATGTTTCTATTATGTTCCAAAAACTTTTTTGCAGAAAGACCGCTCATAAATGTTAATGTATGTCAAGCAATAAATAGGAACATTTGATGATAGTTTAAGAACATTTTCTGACATCTTAAAAACATTTTTTGACAGTTTAGGAACATTATTGACAGTTTATGGATGTTTCTTTTATGTTCCAAAAACTTTTTTTATGTTCTAAAAGCTTTTTTTTAATATTTATTCATGTTCCAAGTTTTTTTTTAATATTCTGTTATTTTCTAGATACATCAAAAACTTTGTTGCTTTAGAAAACTTGCAGAATATTTTATAAACTTCTTTGGACTTCTAAAAGCTTTATTTAAGTCCAAATTTTTTGATGGTTTAAATACTTCTTTGGTGTTTCAAAACATTATTCATGCTTTCAAAGCATAAACATATTTATGTTTTAAAAATATTTTTTATGTTCTGTAAATTTTATTAACGTTTATGAAACTTATTTTTATTGCTTCACAAACCTTGCAGAGCAATCTGTAGTAAACTTCATTTATTTTCTAAAAGCTTCATTTATGTTCCAAAAACTCAAATCATCAAATTGAAACTTCTACCATCTTTCAACAACTCGTTCTTATTCGGAAAGCTTCAATCTTGTTACTGTATATAAAATAATGTTAAAAAAACCCCATGGCCTCAACAAACATTAATTTAATAAAACCGAGAGTGATTATGTATTATAATCTAACAACTTCACACATTGTTAATTCTGTTTACAACATGATTATCAGACGTATACATAAATATTTGATTGCTTCAATGAATTGAATGCATAAATAATGAACTATTACACTACACATAAATCTTTCACGAGTCTTCTTTAGTTGATTTAATATGATTTTATAAATAAATAGCAATCTGTAAATCTCAAAAACATAAATTAAGAAATTTATTCATCTTTAAATGATAAGTGATCCGGATTAATTATACAAAGTTACATTAATATTAAACAACATAAAAGGGTTTCGACATCCCTGCTCTTAATTCATTGCAAAATATAAATTAGAAAAGTCAATGACCAAGTAATTACAATTTTAATATTTGAAAATATTTTTGCAAAATTATTGCATTGAATGAAGGATTAAATTTGCAGTTTTATATATAACTCTGTTTACATTCAGTATTTGCATATGAAAGTAAACATTGTTTTTTTTATTATTTGCACTTTGCAAATATTAACTAATTAATTAATTTGTATTAAAATAAAATTTAACCTTGAGTTAATAGTAAATCTACAAATTAATGAATAAAATCACAGCCTGCAATTATCTATTGACCGCAAGGTTTAGATTTTTCTGTGAAATTTAATTGTTGGTTGCGTTTATAGCCTGATTTATTATAATAACATTCGTTACGCTATTAATTGCTGTTTTATTATTAGGTCAATAGCGTTATCATTTTTACAATTTCGATTTGTATACATATTTTAATAGAATGACATTCATTATATTTCCATATTTTAATAGCAATGTTAACATGTTAGTTTTTTTGTTATTAATATTTATATGATTATTAATATCTGTTTATAATTTATATTGATTTTATTATGGTAAACGGTAGCAATCGAATCGTATTAGATTATTTTATTCTGACCTCAACTTATTTATGCTTAAGTATGCAAGTAACTGAACATTTATTTTTAGTTTGGAATTAATAAGTTTCACATTTTAACATCAATCTTATCTCACTAATTAGATCATAGAAGCGCTTTGATTTGGTCTTAAATTGATGAAATCTAGCTCTAAATGACGTTAAATATGATGTAATAAACATAAAAACCCTAAATTTTTTTTTTTTAATATTTTGTATTAATTTTTAAATTTTGCAAATATTGATCAAATTAATTTTTTCTATAAATATTTATCATCTTACACGTACATTGAACTCTGATTTGCATTGGTGTCGAGTAATATTATGTAAATACAGTTACGCAGCAACTCTTTTGCAAAAGTATAATTATATTGAAGAGCATTCGTTATAAAGATATTGTATTCACATATGTTCCTTCTCATGGTCACTTTTTATAATGTGTTTTGAATTCAATATTTTCCAATGACTAATGAGCAAAAAGTGTTGAAAACACTCAATTATATTTTGTTTGTAAATATTATGTTTATATAAATATATTTAAAAAGCTTGTCTGGTCTGGTTTGTTTAATAAATTTTAATTAAAGATAACATTATCAATTTTGAATACAAATTAGAAATAATCATGCTTTCTAATCCTTTATCAATAATAACATAATAATTGAACGTATAGGAAACAGAAAAACAATCTACAATGTTTATACAAATCAATAGGTTAAAGATTTAGTAAAAACCTTTTTTTGTTTTAAAAAGCTATACTTAACAGAGTCCAAAGATCAATAATTTGTTCAAAAATCTATAAATCTGTAGACAATGTCAGGTGCATAATTATATAAAATTATAACAAATTTAGGTCATGTAATAATTGATTCTGATCAAATGCAGTTGTGTGAAAATAGTCATTTTACTAAATAGAGACAACCAATTAAACACAAAAAGATTTTTAATAATGTTTAGTTTCATTGTGATTTGAAGAGTACAATTTAAATTCAATATCAACAAATTCATTGCCAGATAGTATAAAATCTTTGAACAGATCAAAAAAATCTAGTTACTAATCCAAAAAAAAAAAGCAAATATTTTTGAAAACCAATTTACATCAAACTCTACTATTATAAATCCTCCCATTGCTGTACCTACAATGCCGGCTAGTGGGAAAATAATCTTATCGTATCTTTTTAAATTAAATACCATACCAATATTTGCCTTATCATACAAAAAAAAATATTTTGAAAATTGCATAAGTTCAACCTGTTCCTAAATAAGGAGACCAGTCTAATTCTTCAAATTATAGACCAATTGCATTATTGTTTAATTTGACAAAAAAAATTGAAAAATATATTAATTTCAATATGGATTTTGATCAAAACGTTCGACAAAAGATCTTTTGACTTATGTTAGTCACAAACAGAACTCTACTTTAGACAAACAAGGAAAAGATCTTGCAGTAACTCTAGACATTTCCACAGCGTTTGCTAAGGTATGGCTTCCTAATCTTGTAAACAAACTCCATTGTATAGATCTTGATAAAAAAACTGTAAATCTCATCAATACTTTTTTTTTACAATCGAAAAATTATAGTTAGAATTGATGGTTTTAACTCTGACCCTAAAATTATAAATGCTTGTGTTTCTCAAGGTTTTGCTCTTTTGCTAACTTTATTTATATTAATAAACTTCTTCAAATAACTAAAAGTCTTATTTATAGTTTTGCAGATGATATCACCCTTCATAATTTGTTGTCAAATATAGCAGAACGTCTTGAAATTTCTAGGTTAGAATCTGTAGCATCTATAAACAAAGCCTTCAAAACAATATCTGAATAGGGCACTCCCAACACGATCAATTTTAACTCTAAAAATACTCAATTTCTTACTGTTTCAAAATCTAAATCTAAAGTATCGTCAATACCAAATATTAAACTAAACAACGAATCCATATCTAAATCTTTTTTAATTTATTTTCTAGGGGTTACAATCTCACATAATCTTCTCTAGAACGACCATGTGGTTGACATAGTTTCAAAAGTATCTAAAAAACTAAGATAAATGTAAAAAAAAATACTTTTGTTTAACTTTTGCATATATATAAAACTTATTTGCCCTTGTATTATTGTTTTCAAGTATAGGAGGAGCATCAGAAACTACACTATCTCTTCAAAATTCTTTTTAAAAACGAGCTGTTTGAATAAACACAGTTGTAGATTTTTGCATTTTTTATAGATATTTTAAATAACATTGTTCAATCAAAATACAAGACCTTTTACCATCTAAACAAATATTTACTGGTAAGACAAGGCTTGCTAGGAATTCTAACAAATATTATTGACAGTTCAGAGATGTAGGACTGAAACTTTTATGAGAGATTTCTTTAACCGTACTATTGACAAATGAAATAAACTTCCAAATTTAGTATTTCACGAAACTTATAAGCTACAAATATTCAAAGTCAATGTTCACAGACTGCTTAAATCTAGTCTTCAATGTGATAGTTTTAAAATTTAAAGGTATTTTTATGTTGTTGTGGCATATTATGTAATTCTTAAATATAACATTTTAAAATTAAAAAAAAAAAATACTACTACTATCAACTGCATAAATTGTAACTAATTTGATACAACAAGTTTTACTTAACCTCAATTACTTTATTTATTCAAAAAGTTTTGGTTTATTTTGTATAGATTTCTTAAAATACTTAGTGGTTATTAAAAGAATTTATTAAAAAATTACATTTTTGTTTCGTTTTAAATATTTTTTATGTAATAAATGTGTTTTACAAGCATTTTTTTATAATTTTCTTTTATATTTATATATTTATGTACAATTTAATATGTTTTTTATTTAAAAAAATGTGTTTTATAAGCAATTTATTATAGGTTTTTTAAAAAACTTAAGCAATTTTTAAAACATACTAAGTTGTAATGTTTTTTAATCATTTTTTTAAGACATTCTTAAAATAATTAGATTTTTTTAAATTGATTCAAATATTATTTTCTTACACAATTTTTGAGTTTTTGTACAATTTTACAATTTTACCAAAAATATGTTGTTTAACCAACTTTTTATATATTTTTTAATAATGATTATTTTGCTTAAAATTGATTTAAATTACTCTGCTAAGTAATTTTTAAAAAATTATTAAATTTTTTTTTTTTTTTAATTTTAATTTTTAATAATTTTTTTTTTAATATTTTTTTTTGCATTATTTATCAAATAATTATGTTAGTTGCAATATTTTAATAACAATTAATGCAAATAAAACTTTAATAAACAATTTTTTATTTTAAAAATTCATTTTTTATATAATTTTATTTATTTTTTATACGAAAAATTTGTTTTTTGAGCGTTTTTGTGGGATTTTATATTTATTTGCATTATTTTATTTAAAATTGGTGCAAATACAACATTACTAAGCAATTTTTAAAATACTTGATTTAAAACTGTGTTTTATGAGCAATTTTTTAAAGATTTTTTAAAATAATAATAAGTATTATAATTGATCAACAGCATGGTTTTTGTGAGAGTTGTTCCACATTTACTAACTTATTCTGCTACGAAAATTATATTTTGAAGGCTTTTGGATCAAGAGTACAAATTGATTCTATTTACACCAATTTTTCAAAGGCTTTTGATCGTGTTAACTACAGTATTTTGTTTGCTAAGCTTTATGCTTTAGGTTTTCATCATGCTGTAGTTTCATGGTTATCTAGTTTTTTTGGAAAATCGTACTCAATATGTAAAAATTAATAATTTTTTTTCACAGCCACTTCTTGTATCTTCAGGTGTTCCACAGGGATCACACTGCGGTCCAATTCTATTCCTGCTTTTAATCCATCATATTTCTCAGTGTATTCATTCATCGTCTTTTCTTTTATTTGCTGATGATCTAAAGCTTTACAGTAAAATATCATCTGTTAATGATTGTCATCTGTTACAACAAGATTTAGATTCTGTAAATGCTTGGTGTCATAATAATTATCTTTTTTTTAACGTTAACAAATGTTTTTCAATTAGTTTTAATAAAACAATGAATAAAATACCTTACGGTTATGATATTAATCATAAACCGTTGAAACAAGTTTCTCAAATAAAAGACTTGGGCGTAGTCTTTGATCACAAACTCACATTTGTCGAGCATATTAACTATATGTGTAACCGGGCTATGAAAATGCTGGGTTTTGTTTACAAAATGTTAGCAGATTTATCCCCAAGTACGCTCAAATTACTTTATTGTTCTTTGGCGCGCTCTCATTTAGAATAGGTGCCCGTCTTACAAAGTTCATATTCAAAGTATTATTGAACGAATTCAAAATAAGTTTGCTAGATTATTATCTTATAAATCGGGAATTTTAGCGGTTGATTTTGATCGCAATTACATTACATGTTTGTACAATTTGTCACCACTAAAACTTCGTTTTTGCGTAGACTAGTGTTGTCTGAAGTATACTGTTCTATGCTTCTTGCATCTCTACCATACAGTATTCCTACGATCGACGTACCATGCAGATGCTATTATTTAGAGAATTCTACAAATTACGAGTGCAACAATCCACTTGTTAAGATGTGTAAACTGGCAAATTGTTTGCCAAGTAATTTTAATTGGTTTTGTATCAAATTGCAATTAAATCGTATTGATTGAATTGTATTTTAGATTAAACTTGTTTTTATTTTTTTTTTTTTATTTTTAGTTTATGTAATATGTTTATTTATATATTATATTGATGTAAATGGTTTAACTTTTACCGTGAATAAAGAATTATTATTATTACTCATCTAAAAAAAATGTGCTTTATAAGCTATTATAACTTTATTTAAAAAGTTAAGTATTTTGTAGTAAAGTATACTTGAATTCATTTAAAAAAATTAATTAAAAATAATTTAGTTTCTTGCATTAGATCATTTGAGTTTTTTTTTTAAATGATTTAAATGATGAAAAAATACAGTTTTCAAACAATTTTATATATTTTTCATACAAAAAATGAGTTTTTAAAGCAATTATTAAAAAAAAATAAAAATTCCACATAATTGAAACTTTTTTTGTATAATTTTTTATGTTTTTTAGACAATAAATATGTTTACAAGCATTTTTTATATTTTTTTTTAAATAAATACATGTTTTGCATTATCTTACTTAAATTTTATAGAAATATTACTCCAATAAACAATTGTTTTAATTTTTTATTTAAAAAATAATTTTTTTTTAATATTTTTTATTCAAAAAATTTATTTTTTAAGCAATTTTTTAAAATAATTACTTTTTTTGTAAAATGTGTTTTACAACAAACTTTTTAGAAATTCTTAAAATGTAAGCAAATATTATTCTGCTAAGCCATTTTTAAAAAATTGTACATATTTTTTTACAATTGAAAAATTTTGTATGAAAAAATTTTGTATGAAAAAATTTTGTATGAAAATACAAAAAATATGTTTTCTAAACAATGTTTGGTATCTTTTATTAAATAATTATGTTTGTAGGATTATTTTACTAACATTTTATGCAAATATTACTCTAATAAGTCATTAAAAAAATTTTAAACAAATTTTAAATACAATTTTATTTAAAAAAAAAAAATTATACAAAAAATGTCTTTGAACATTTTTTTGGATTTTATAAAAAAATATTTTTAAAAACTTTATTTAAAAAAACATTTTTTAAACAAACTTATATAATTTTACTACAAAAAGTGTGATTTATGAGCAATTTTTTAAAGATTTATTTTTAAATAACTACGTTTTCTGCATTATTTTACTTAAAAATTATGTGAAAGTACATACTTAAAATTTTTTTAAAGATTTTATTTTTTTTTTAAATAATTTTGCATTTACTTACAATTTTGTTTAATTCAAAATGTAAAATATTGATGCAAATATTATTCTGCTAAACATTTTTATTGTAAAACTACATTTTTTGTATATGTTCATACATTTTTTATACAAAAAATTTGTAAGCAATTTTGTGGAAATTATTTAAAATAATTGCTTTTTAATTATTATTCTATTTACAACAGTTGCAAGTATTTTTTTTTGTTTAACCATTTTTAACAAAAAAAAAAATACTTTTTTTTTATGTAAAAAATGTTTTTAGAGAGATTTTTTGAATAAATTGCATTTTTGCATTACTTTACTTAAAATTAATGTAAATAATAACCACTTTATAATAGATTCCGGTTATTAAATATATTTTGTGTAAATTCTTTTATATTTTTCATACATTTATTATGTTTTTTGCATTAGATTTTTTTGAATTTGATATGCTTTTAAAAAAGGATTTTTTGAAAATTTTATAATACATTTTTTGAACAATTTTATGTCTCTTTCATACAAAAAATAATTTTTCTGAGCAATTTTTTGAAGATTTCTTAAACTAATTACGTTTTTTGCATTATTTTGTTTAAAACTGATGTACATATTACTTTTTGTATTGCATTTTAGCAATTTTTAGTAGATTTTATTTAAGAAATACATTTTTTGTACACTTTTATATATTTTTTATACAAAAAGTGTGTATTATACGATTTTTTTAATTTTTTTTTTTTAAATAATTACCTTTCTTGCATTAGATTGCGTAAATTTTATACAAATAATATTTTACTAAGCAATTTCTAAAAGATTTTATAATAAAAATATAATTTTATATAATTCTTATATAAAAAATGTGTTTTATAAGCGTTTTTTTAAGATTTCCTGAAATAAATCCGTTTTTTCATAATTTTACTTAAATTTGGTGCTATATGATTATTTTACTAAATAATTTTTAAAAGGTTTTATTTTTTAACTGTTTTTGTAAAGTTTTATATAATTTTTATAAAAATAAAATTGCTTTCTAAGCAAAGCTAATTTTTTGCATTATTTTACTTAAAATTGATGCAAACATTACTTTACTACGTAATTTTTAATTATTTTTTTTTGTTCTAAAAGTACATTTTTGCATAAGATATTTTTTATAGATTTCTTAAAATACTAAGTGGTTATTAAAAAAATTTATTAAAAATTCACATTTTTGTTTCATTTTAAATAATTACGTTTTTTGCATTACTTAAAATTGATGCAAGTTTTTTTTTATATTTATATATTTATGTACAATTTAATATGTTTTTTATTAAAAAAAATGTGTTTTATAAGCAATTTATTATAGGTTTTTTAAAAAAGTTAAATTCTTCATTACTTTACTTAAAATTACTTTTAAAAACTTATTAGATCACTTCAATTTAATGTAAATATCACTTAAGCAATTTTTAAAACATACTAAGTTGTAATGTTTTTTAATCAATTTTTTAAGACATTTTTAAAATAATTACATCTTTTTAAATTGATTCAAATATTATTTTCTTACAATTTTACATATTTTACCAAAAATGTGATTTTTAACCAACTTTTTATATATTTTTTAAAAATGATTATTTTGCTTAAAATTGATTTAAATTACTCTGCTCAGTAATTTTTAAAAAAATATTAATTTTTTTTTTTTAGTTTTTAATTTTTAATAATTTTTTTTTTTATATTTTTTTGCATTATTTATCAAATAATTATGTTAGTTGCAATATTTTAATTACAATTAATGCAAATAAAACTTTAATAAACAATTTTTTTATTTTAAAAATACATTTTTTATATAATTTTATTTATTTTTTATACGAAAAATGTGTTTTTTGAGCGTTTTTGTGGGATTTTATAAAATAATTTTATTTTTTGCATTATTTTATTTAAAATTGGTTCAAATACAACTTTACTAAGCAATTTTTAAAATACTTTATTTAAAACTGTGTATTATGAGCAATTTTTTAAAGATTTTTTAAAATAATAATAAGTATTATAATTGATCAACAGCATGGTTTTTGTAAGAGTTGTTCCACACTTACTAACTTATTGTGCCACGAAAAATATATTTTGAAGGCTTTTGGATCAAGAGTAGAAATTGATTCTATTTACACCAATTTTTCTAAGGCTTTTGATTAACTACAGTATTTTGTTTGCTAAGCTTCATGCTTAAGGTTTTCATTATGCTGTAGTATCATGAATATCTAGTTTTTTTGGAAAATCGTACTCAATATGTAAAAATTAATAATTTTTTTTTCACAGCCACTTCTTGTATCTTCAGGTGTTCCACAGGGATCACACTGCGGTCCAATTTTATTCCTGCTTTTAATCCATGATATTTTTTAGTGTATTCATTCATTGTCTTTTCTTTTATTTGCTGATGATCTAAAGCTTTACAGTAAAATATCATCTGTTAATGATTGTCATCTGCTACAACAAGATTTAGACTCCGTAAATGCTTGGTGTCATAATAATAATCTTTTTCTTAACGTTAACAAGTGTTTTTCAATTAGTTTTAATAGAACAATGAATAAAATACCTTACGGTTATGATATTAATCATAAACCGTTGAAACAAGTTTCTCAAATAAAAAACTTGGGCGTAATCTTTAATCACAAACTCACATTTGTCGAGCATATTAACTATATGTGTAACCGGGCTATGAAAATGCTGGGTTTTGTTTACAAAATGTTAGCAGATTTATCCCCAAGTACGCTCAAATTACTTTATTGTTCTTTGGTGCGCTCTCATTTAGATTATGCTCCGTCAGGTTCAGTTCATATTCAAAGTATTATTGAACGAATTCAAAATAAGTTTGCTAGATTATTATCTTATAAATCGGGAATTTTAGCGGTTGATTTTGATAGCAATTACATTACATGTTTGTACAATTTGTCACCACTAAAACTTCGTCGCAAAAAGGCTGATCTTTCGTTTTTGCGTAGACTAGTGTTGTCTGAAGTAGACTGTCCTAGGCTTCTTGCATCTCTACCATTCAGTATTAGCGATCGTCGTACCACTACCAAGCAGATGCTATTATTTAGAAAATTTACACATTCTACAAATTACGGGTGCAACAATCCACTTGTTAGGATGTGTAAACTGGCAAATTGTTTGCCAAGTAATTTTAATTGGTTTTGTATCAAATTGCAATTAAATCGTATTGATTGAATTGTATTTTAAATTAAACTTGTTTTTTTTTTTTTAATTTTTAGTTTATGTAATATGTTTATTTATATATTATATTGATGTAAATGGTTTAACTTTTACCGTGAATAAAGAATTATTATTATTACTCATCTAAAAAAAATGTGCTTTATAAGCTATTATAACTTTTGTAGTAAAGTATACTTAAATTTATTTAAAAAAAAATAATTAAAAATAATTTAGTTTCTTGCATGAATGATGAAAAAATACAGTTTTCAAACAATTTTATATATTTTTCATACAAAAAATGAGTTTTTAAAACAATTATTAAAAAAAATTAAAAATTCCACATAATTGAAACTATTTTTGTATAATTTTTTATGTTTTTCAGACAATAAATATGTTTACAAGCATTTTTTATAATTTTTTTTTAAATAAATACATGTTTGCATTATCTTACTTAAATTTGAAAGAAATATTACTCCAATAAACAATTGTTTTAATTTTTTATTTAAAATTTTTTTTTTTAATATTTTTTATTCAAAAAATTTATTTTTTAAGCAATTTTTTAAAATAATTACTTTTTTTGTAAAATGTGTTTTACAACAAACTTTTTAGAAATTCTTAAAATGTAAGCAAATATTATTCTGCTAAGCCATTTTTAAAATATTGTACATATTTTTTTACAATTTTTCATACAAAAAATATGTTTTCTAAACAATGTTTGGTATCTTTTATTAAATAATTATGTTTGTAGGATTATTTTACTAACATTTTATGCAAATATTACTCTAATAAGTCATTAAAAAAATTTTAAACAAATTTTAAATACAATTTTATTTAAAAAAAAAAAATTATACAAAAAATGTCTTTGAACATTTTTTTGGATTTTATAAAAAAAATATTTTTAAAAACATGATTTAAAAAATACATTTTTTAAACAAACTTATATAATTTTACTACAAAAAGTGTGATTTATGAGCAATTTTTTAAAGATTTATTTTTAAATAACTACGTTTTCAGCATTATTTTACTTAAAAATTATGTGAAAGTACATACTTAAAATTTTTTTTAAGATTTTATTTTTTTTTAAATAATTTTGCATTTACTTACAGTTTTGTTTAATTCAAAATGTAAAATATTGATGCAAATATTATTCTGCTAAAACTACATTTTTTTGTATATTTTCATACTTTTTTTATACAAAAAATGTGATTTCTGAGCAATTTTGTGGAAATTATTTAAAATAATTGTTTTTTAATTGTTATTCTATTTACAACAGATGCAAGTATTTTTTTTTTGTTTAACCATTTTTAACAAAAAAAAAATACTTTTTTTATGTAAAACTGTTTTTAGAGAGACTTTTTGAATAAATTGCATTATTGCATTACTTTACTTAAAATTGATGTAAATAATAACCACTTTATAATAGATTTCGGTTATTAAATATATTTTGTGTAAATTCTTTTATATTTTTCATACATTTATTATGTTTTTTGCATTAGATTTTTTTGAATTTGATGCAAATATTACTTTAAAAAAAGATTTTTTAAAGATTTTATAATACATTTTTTGAACAATTTTATATCTCTTTCATACAAAAAATAATTTTTCTGAGCAATTTTTTGAAGATTTCTTAAACTAATTACGTTTTTTGCATTATTTTGTTTAAAACTGATGTACACATTACTTTTTATATTGCTTTTTAGCAATTTTTAGTAGATTTTATTTAAGAAAAACATTTTTTGTACACTTTTATATATTTTTTATACAAAAAGTGTGTATTATACAATTTTTTTAATTTTTTTTTTTTTAAATAATTACGTTTCTTGCATTAGATTGCGTAAATTTTATACAAATAATATTTTACTAAGCAATTTCTAAAAGATTTTATAATAAAAATATAATTTTATATAATTCTTATATAAAAAATGTGTTTTATAAGCGTTTTTTTTAAGATTTCCTGAAATAAATCCGTTTTTTCATAATTTTACTTAAATTTGGTGCTATATGATTATTTTACTAAATAATTTTTAGAAGGTTTTATTTTTTAACTGTTTTTGTAAAGTTTTATATAATTTTTATAAAAATAAAATTGCTTTCTAAGCAAAGCTAATTTTTTGCATTATTTTACTTAAAATTGATGCAAACATTACTTTACTACGTAATTTTTAATTATTTTTTTTGTTCTAAAAGTACATTTTTGCATAAGATATTTTTTATAGATTTCTTAAAATACTAAGTGGTTATTAAAAAAATTTATTAAATAAATGTGTTTTACAAGCATTTTTTTATAATTTTTTTTTAAATAATTACGTTTTTTGCATTACTTAAAATTGATGCAAGTTTTTTTTTATATTTATATATTTATGTACAATTTAATATGTTTTTTATTAAAAAAAATGTGTTTTATAAGCAATTTATTATAGGTCTTTTAAAAAAGTTAAATTCTGCATTACTTTATTTAAAATTACTTTTATAAACTTATTAGATCACTTCAATTTAAAGTAAATATCACTTAAGCAATTTTTAAAACATACTAAGTTGTAATGTTTTTTAATCAATTTTTTAAGACATTCTTAAAATAATTACATTTTTTTAAATTGATTCAAATATTATTTTCTTACAATTTTACATATTTTATCAAAAATGTGTTTTTTAACCAACTTGTTATATATTTTTTAAAAATGATTATTTTGCTTAAAATTGATTTAAATTACTCTGCTAAGTAATTTTTAAAAAATTATTAAATTTTTTTTTTTTATTTTAATTTTTAATAATTTTTTTTTTATATATTTTTTTGCATTATTTATCAAATAATTATGTTAGTTGCAATATTTTAATAACAATTAATGCAAATAAAACTTTAATAAACAATTTTTTATTTTAAAAATACATTTTTTATATAATTTTATTTATTTTTTATACGAAAAATGTGTTTTTTGAGCGTTTTTGTGGGATTTTATAAAATAATTTTATTTTTTGCATTATTTTATTTAAAATTGGTGCAAATACTACTTTACTAAGCAATTTTTAAAATACTGTGTTTTATGAGCAATTTTTTAAAAATTTTTTAAAATAATAATAAGTTTTATAATTGATCAACAGCATGATTTTCGTGAGAGTTGTTCCACACTTACTATCTTATTGTGCTACAAAAGTTATATTTTGAAGGCTTTTGGATCAAGAGTACAAATTTATTCTATTTACACCAATTTTTCAAAAGCTTTTGATCGTGTTAACCACAGTATTTTGTTAGCTAAGCTTCATGCTTTAGGTTTTCATTATGCTGTAGTTTCATGGTTATCTAGTTTTTTTGGAAAATCGTACTAAATATGTAAAAATTAATATTTTTTTTTCACAGCTACTTCTTGTATCTTCAGGTGTTCCACAAGGATCCCACTGCGGTCCAATTCTATTCCTGCTTTTAATCCATGATATTTCTTAGTGTATTCATTCATCGTCTTTTTTTTTATTTGCTGATGATCTAAAGCTTTACAGTAGAATATCATCTGTTAATGATTGTCATCTGTTACAACAAGATTTAGATTCTGTAAATGCTTGGTGTCATAATAATTATCTTTTTTTTAACGTTAACAAATGTTTTTCAATTAGTTTTAATATAACAATGAATAAAATACCTTACGGTTATGATATTAATCATAAACCGTTGAAACAAGTTTCTCAAATAAAAAACTTGGGCGTAATCTTTAATCACAAACTCACATTTGTCGAGCATATTAACTATATGTGTAACCGGGCTATGAAAATGCTGGGTTTTGTTTACAAAATGTTAGGAGATTTATCCCCAAGTACGCTCAAATTACTTTATTGTTCTTTGGCGCGCTCTCATTTAGAATAGACTTCTTACAAAGTTCATATTCAAAGTATTATTGAACGAATTCAAAATAAGTTTGCTAGATTATTATCTTACAAATCGGGAATTTTAGCGGTTGATTTTGATCGCAATTACATTACATGTTTGTACAATTTGTCACCACTAAAACTTCGTTTTTGCGTAGACTAGTGTTGTCTGAAGTAGACTGTTCTATGCTTCTTGCATCTCTTCTATTCAGTATTCCTATTAGCGATCGACGTACCAGGCAGATGCTATTATTTAGAGAATTTACACAGTCTACAAATTACGGGTGCAACAATCCACTTGTTAAGATGTGTAAACTGGCAAATTGTTTGCCAAGTAATTTTAATTGGTTTTGTATCAAATTGCAATTAAATCGTATTGATTGAATTGTATTTTAGATTAAACTTGTTTTTATTTTTAGTTTATGTAATATGTTTATTTATATATTATATTGTAGATGTAAATGGTTTAACTTTTACCGTGAATAAAGAATTATTATTATTACTCATCTAAAAAAAATGTTCTTTATAAGCTATTATAACTTTATTTAAAAAGTTAAGTATTTTGTAGTAAAGTTTACTTAAATTTATTTAAAAAAAATTAATTAAAAATAATTTAGTTTCTTGCATTAGATCATTTGAGTTTTTTTTTAAATAATTTAAATGATGAAAAAATACAGTTTTCAAACAATTTTATATATTTTTCATACAAAAAATGAGTTTTTAAAGCAATTATTAAAAAAAAATATAAATTCCACATAATTGAAACTTTTTTTGTATAATTTTTTATGTTTTTCAGACAATAAATATGTTTAGAAGCATTTTTTATATTTTTTTTTTTAAATAAATTTATGTTTTGCATTATCTTACTTAAACTTGAAAGAAATATTACTCCAATAAACAATTGTTTTAATTTTTTATTTAAAAAATATATTTTTTTTTAATATTTTTTATTCAAAAAATTTATTTTTTAAGCAATTTTTTAAAATAATTATTTTTTTTGTAAAATGTGTTTTACAACAAACTTTTTAGAAATTTAAATTTTTTTTTTTATTATTATTTTCTTAAAATGTATGCAAATATAATTCTGATAAGCCATTTTTAAAAAATTGTACATATTTTTCTAAACAATGTTTGGTATCTTTTATTAAATAATTATGTTTGTAGGATTATTTTACTAACAATTTATGCAAATATTACTCTAATAAGTCATTAAAAAAATTTAAAACAAATTTTAAATACAATTTTATTAAAAAAAAAATAAAAATTTTATACAAAAAATGTGCCTTTGAACATTTTTTTGGATTTTATAAAAAAAAAAAATTTTAAAAACTTTATTTAAAAAATACATTTTTTAAACAAACTTATATAATTTTACTACAAAAAGTGCATTATTTTACTTAAAAATTATGTGAAAGTACATACTTAAAAAATTTTTAAAGATTTTATTTTTTTTAAATAATTTTGCATTTACTTACAGTTTTGTTTAATTCAAAATGTTAAATTATTCTGCTAAATATTTTTATTGTAAAACTACATTTTTTGTATATTTTCATACATTTTTTATACAAAAAAATTCTAAGCAATTTTGTGAAAATTATTTAAAATAATTGCTTTTTGTAATTATTATTTTATTTACAACAGATGCAAGTATTTTTTTTTTGTTTAACCATTTTTAACAAAAAAAAACACTTTTTTTTATGTAAAAAAGGTTTTTAGAGAGATTTTTTGAATAAATTGCATTTTTGCATTACTTTACTTAAAATTGATGTAAATAATAACCACTTTATAATAGATTTCGATTATTAAATATATTTTGTGTAAAATCTTTTATATTTTTCATACATATATTATGTTTTTTGCATTAGATTTTTTTTTTAATTTGATGCAAGTATTACTTTAAAAAAGGATTTTTTAAAGATTTTATAATACATTTTTTGAACAATTTTATATCTCTTTCATACAAAATTTTTCTGAGCAATTTTTTGAAGATTTCTTAAACTAATTACGTTTTTTTGCATTATTTTGTTTAAAACTGATGTACATATTACTTTTTGTATTGCATTTTAGCAATATTTAGTAGATTTTATTTAAGAAAAACATTTTTTGTACACCTTTATATATTTTATATACAAAAAGTGTGTATTATACAATTTTTTTAATTTTTTTTTTTTTTAAATAATTACGTTTTTTGCATTAGATTGCGTAAATTTTATACAAATAATATGTTACTAAGCAATTTCTAAAAGATTTTATAATAAAAATATAATTTTATATAATTCTTTTTTTTTATTTTTTAACTGTTTTTGTAAAGTTTTATATAATTTTTATAAAAATAAAATTGCTTTCTAAGCAAACCTAATTTTTTTGCATTATTTTACTTAAAATTGATGCAAACATTACTTTACTACGTAATTTTTAATTATTTTTTTTGTTCTAAAAGTACATTTTTGCATAAGATCACTTAAATTTGATGCAAATATTACACTATTAAACAATTTTTTACTTTATATATTTTTTTACAAAATAATGTGTTTTTTAAGCAATTTTTTTCAAATAATTACTTACTTTTTTTGTATTAGTTTACTTAAAATTGATGCAAGTATTATACTACATTAAGCAAATTTTAATTTTAAAATATGTTTTACAATCAATTTTTTATAAATTTCTTAATATAATTACGTTTTTTGCATTATCTTATTTAAAACTGATGCTAATAGTATTTTGCTAAGCTATAATTAAAAAACTTTATTAAAAAAAAAAAATAGAATTTTATATATTTTTTATTCATAAAATGTTTTTTAAGCATTTTTGGGTGTTTTCTATTAAATAATTATTTTACTTACAATTGATGCAAATATTACTCTTTTTTTTATTTAAAAAATCATTTTTGTATACAAAAAATGTGTTTATTAAGCATTCTTTTAGGATTTCATAAAATAATTCTGTTTTTTAGTTAAACTTGGTGCAAATACTATTCAACTAAACAACTTTTAAAAATTTTTATTTAAGAAATGCATTTTTTGAACAAATTTTTATATTTTTAAGACAAAAATTGTGTTTTATGAGCAATTTTTTAAAGGTTTTTTAAAATAAATACGTTTTTTGCATTATTTTACTTAAAGTTAATAAAACATGACTCTACCTAAAAGTTTGTGAAAGGTTTTATGTAAAAAATACATATTTTCATAACAAAAATGTGTAATTTTTTTAATTAATTACATTTTGCATTTATTTACATTTTTTTAATTTCATAATGTGATATATTAATGCAAATATTATTCTGCTAAGCTATTTTTAAAGATTTTGTTCTAAAAATACATTTTTTGTATAACTTTAATCATTTTTATGGAAATTATTTAAAATAATTACGTTTTGTCTATTATTTTACTTATAGATGCAACTAAAATCCTGTTAAGCAATTTTTAACAAACAAAAAATTCTTTATTACTATAAAAAAGTGTGCTCATTGATTACTCTACTAAACATTTTGTTAAAATACATTTTTTGTGTAATTTTATATATTTTTTAAACAAAAAAAAATTGTTTTTTAAACATTTTTTAAGGCTTTTTTTAAATAATTACATTTTTTGCACAAGATCACCTGAATTTGATGCAAATATTACTCTAATAAACGATTTTTTAATTAATTTATTTAAAATATACGTTTTTTTAATAAATTAATGTATTTTTTTACAAAAAATGTTTTTAAGCTTTTATTTTAAATAATTACTTTTTTCGTATTAGTTTACTTAAAATTGATGCAAGTTCAAAAAATACATTTTTGAACAATTTTAAATACTTTTCATACAAAAAACTTGAAAAAATTGTTTTTTTTTTTCATATTTTGATTGTTTGTAACTTCTCAAGGTTGCATTTTTAAGATAAAACTGTAACAAACTTTTTTTTCAAAATTGTTCAACAATCTTATTTTATAACCAAAAGCTTTTTTTCTTAAATTTTGAAAATTTTGCAGAACTTTTTTAAGATGACGGGCATTTTCGTTTTTTCTCAAAAATGAATAAAAACGTGCTTTTATAAGTGTAAAAGATACCCTGAAAATTTCAAGAAATATTGAAAAAGGCTTAAATTTCACAATTTTCTCTGGATACATTCTAAGATACCCCGGAGTGTGGTGCACGGAACTTTCTAAAATTTTCAGAGTATCTTTTGCAGATTTGCACGTTTTTATCTATGTTTGAAAAAAAAATACCCTTCATCTTATTTAAAAAAAAAACTGTCTTTTAAATTTCAGCAAAATTTTCAAAATTAAAAAAAAAATTTTGGCTATAAAAACTTATTCTTTAAATAATTTTTAAGAAAAATGTACAATTTATTTTTTTTCAAAAATGCAATCCGCAAAAGTTACAAACGATCAAAAAATAAAAAAGGCTTAAATTTCAAATTTTTAAGTATTTCCGTAAATATATTCTAAAATATCTCGAATCGTAGTGCACGGTACTTTTTAAAAATTTAGAGTATTTTTTGCACATACAAAAGCACGTTTTTATTCATATTTGAAAAAAATAGATAATACCCGTCATTTTTTTTAAGCTGTCTTTTAAATTTCTGCAAATTTTTCAAAATTTGACGAAAAAAAGTTTTAGCTGTAAAAACTTATTTTTTGACAATTTTGAAGAAAAAAAAATGCAATCCTAAAAAATTACAAACAATTAAAAAATAATAAGGTTTAAATTTCAAATTTATAACTATTTTTGTGGATATATTCTAAGATATCTCAGATTGTAGTGCACGGTACTTCCTGAAACTTTTAAAGTATCTTTTGCACATATAAAAGCACGTTTTTATTCATATTAAAAAAAAAATACTTGTAATCTTTTTTTAAGAAAAACTGTCTTTTAAAGTTCTTCAAAATTTACAAAATTAAAAAAAAAAACTTGAGAAAACTTATTTTTTGGATAATTTTAAAGTTTTTTCTAAAAATGCAATCTTGAGAAACGATCAAAAAATGCAAAAAAAACATATTTTTTTTTAATTTTGATTGCTTATTACTTGAAAATAGCCTATTAAAAAAATCTAAAAGAAATTACAAGATCAGGACTCAGGACAGGCATTTTCAGTGGATTGAGCAAAATCTAATGTTTGTTTCGTACACTTGACTCAGACATTATTTAATTTAGTAAATAAATAAACAAAATACAAACAAATTTAAAAAAATTAAAAAATTGTTTTTTTTTTATTAATATTTTTTCTAATTAAAGAAATTTATTAAATTTAAAAAAATGTTTAAAAAACTATATTTTTTGTTTTTTAGGTTTGAGCGCTTTAGTAGGGCATATAATTTTCTTTCTCGTCCGAAAAGCATCACTTTCCAATCTAAAATAGTTTTTCAGAGTGAACAGGCAAAAAATTACACATAAAATGCCTTTGTTGTTTGATTTTTTATTAAATTTACTCAGAAAAAACATTTATTGCATGAAATAAAACAAAAACTGACAAAAAAGTAAAAAAGACATGGATAAAATTTTTTTGGCAAACTTTAATGCTCAATGCTTACTATCTGCATAATTTTTTTTTTTTTTTCATAAAGGACAGGTAAGCACTGTGCAAAGTTTCAAGGAACAGAACTGCTGGTCGGATCAAAAGCAGTTTTTTGTATAATTCCCAAAAAATGTATTCAAATATAATAACAAAAAAAGCTTAAAAAATATTTTTTTTTATAGTTTTTACTTTAAAAAAATCAATATTTGATTTAAACTTTTAAACAGCCTTAGCCTAGAATTCTACATACTTTGTATAAAATTTTTTTTTTTTATCAATTTTGATTCATAATTTTTATTTTAATAATGCTTTAACATCATTCAAAGTTACAATCGCGTATTTTTCAACTGATTAACTCAAATTGCATCAATTAAAATTGAAAAAAATCGATTCGATCATTTCTTAGGAACTGAGACCTTAAAATACAATTTTATGCGAGGTCGCATAAATAATTTTTTTTTTTAAGTTGATTGAAATGTGTGTCCACGGACATGCCGGCGTCCATAATACTTTTACTTTATAATGAATTTCCTTTCTAATTAGTTAAAAGAACAATGTATTCATTATCAGAAAAACAGATGATGTGAAGGTAAAACTGACGAGCTAATTAAAAATTTTAAAACAGTAAAAATTAATCACCTTGAGTGCATGCCATAATTGAATAGCAATCAAATGTTTAAATCAATTGAATAGTTTTGCATTAATTGAGATTTATTTTGACAAAGATAAAATTGATTTTGTAATTATTTATTAGGAAATAAATAAATAAATTGTAAAAAATGATTTAATAGAATACAATTATGTTATTATAAACTGACATTTTAATTTTTGCAATCTAATGTTGTTTATTATTGGAATATTCCGAGAACGAATCTTGTTATATAATTTAAAAAAAAACGCTAATACCTTCACCAATATTAAGTGATCAACTAAAAAACAAGTCTGCACCAACATGTTAAAATATGACCTAGATTCCAAGCAGGAACTTTAAGATTTCGCGGACGTTGCCTCTTGATTATTAATTCCAGATGATGCAATTAGTCGTAATAATAATAATTACCTGTTAAAATGTCTCGTCTTGATAACCTTGAAACTTATTGAGTTGATCCAAATAAATTTATTGAAAAAATAATCACTTGCATTTCTTTTGCTAGGTCGGGGTCAGTGTTTGAAAGTGAATATTGATGACAAATTTTGATTTGTATTACATAATATGTGGAATTATTATAGGAATGTTGGATTTTGTTATGTAATATAAATATTAATTGAGTTAATTTGATCAAAATCCATACGATCGATTTGGCATAACCTTAATCAAAGCAATCTTTTAAATTATAGTCCAGATGGCATAATTTAAAAAAAAAATAATAAGTCTGAATTTGTACATTGGAATATGATCAAATTTGCAATAAATATACTTTGATGTCATAGATATTGATTGAGCAGGTTTGATCAAAATCCATACGATACATTTAGCATAATCTTAATCAAAACAATCTTTTAAATTATAGTCCATATGGCATAATTTTATAAAAAAAGTAATAAGTCTGAATTTGTACATTGGAATATGATCAAATTTGCACTGAATATACTTTGATGTCATAAATATTGATTGAGCAGGTTTTATCAAAATCCATACAATCAATTTGGCATAATCTTAATCAAAGCAATCTTTTATATGATAGTCCAGATGGCATAATTTTATAAAAAAAGTAATAAGTCTGAATTTGTACATTGGAATATGATCAAATTTGCACTGAATATACTTTGATGTCATAAATATTGATTGAGCAAGTTTGATCAAAATCCATACGATCAATTTAGCATAACCTTAATCAAAGCAATCTTTTAAATTATAGTCCTGATGACATAATTTAAAAAAAAAAGTAATAAGTCTGAATTTGTACATTGGAATATGATCAAATTTGCACTGAATATACTTTGATGTCATAAATATTGATTGAGCAGGTTTGATCAAAATCCATACGATCAATTTGGCATAATCTTAATCAAAGCAATCTCTTAAATTATAGTCCAGATGGCATAATTTTATAAAAAAAGAAATAAGTCTGAATTTGTACATTGGAATATGATCAAATGTGCACTGAATATACTTTGATGTCATAAATATTGATTGAGCAAGTTTGATCAAGATCCATACGATCAATTTGGCATAACCTTAATCAAAGCAATCTTTTAAATTATAGTCCAGATAGCATAATTTAAAAAAAAAAGTAATAAGTCTGAATTTGTACATTGGAATATGATCAAATTTGCACTGAATATACTTTGATGTCATAAATATTGATTGAGCAAGTTTGATCAAAATCCATACGATCAATTTGGCATAACCTTAATCAAAGTAATCTTTTTAAATAGAATGATTTTATAAAAAAGCAATAAGTCTGAATTTGTACATTGGAAATTGATTAAATTTTGCACCTAATATACCTTATTATGATAAATATAAATTGAGTTAATTTGATCAGAATCCATACGATCAATTTGGCATAACCTTAATCAAAGCAATATTTTCAAATAGAATGATTTTATAAAAAAGCAATAAGTCTGAATTCGTACATTTGAAATTGATCTAATTTGCACCTAATATACTTCATTATGATAAATATAAATTGAGTTAATTTGATCAAAATCCATACAATCAATTTGGCATAATCTTAATCAAAGCAATATTTTCAAATAGAATGATTTTATAAAAAAGCAATAAGTCTGATTTCGTACATTTGAAATTGATCTAATTTGCACCTAATATACTTCATTATGATAAATATAAGTTGAGTTAGTTTGATCAAAATCCATACAATTAATTTGGCATAACCTTAATCAAAGCAATCTGTTTAAATAGAATAATTTTATAAAAAAGCAATAAGTCTGAATTCGTACATTGGAAAATGATCAAATTTGCACCTAATATACTTTATTATCATAAGAATAAATTGAGTTAATTTGATCAAAATCCATACAATCAATATGGCATAACCTTAATCAAAGCATTCTTTTCAAATAGAATGATTTTATAAAAAAGCAATAAGTCTGAATCCGTACATTGAAAAATGATCAAATTTTCACCTAATATACTTCATTATTATAAGAATAAATTGAGTTAATTTGATTAAAATCCATACGATCAATTTGGCATAACCTTAATCAAAGCAATCTTTTTAAATAGAATGATTTTATAAAAAAGCAATAAGTCTGAATTCGTACATTGGAAAATGATCAAATTTGCACCTAATATACTTCATTATCATAAGAATAAATTGAGTTAGTTTGATCAAAATCCATACAATTAATTTGGCATAACCTTAATCAAAGCAATCTTTTTAAATAGAATGATTTTATAAAAAAGCAATAAGTCTGAATTCGTACATTGGAAAATGATCAAATTTTCACCTAATATACTTCATTATCATAATAATAAATTGAGTTAATTTGATCAAAATCCATACGATCAATTTGGCATAACCTTAATCGAAGCAATCTTTTCAAATAGAATGATTTTATAAAAAAGCAATAAGTCTGAATTCGTACATTGGAAATTGATTAAATTTTGCACCTAATATACCTTATTATGATCAATATAAATTGAGTTAATTTGATCAGAATCCATACGATCAATTTGGCATAACCTTAATTAAAGCAATCTTTTCAAATACAATGATTTCATAAAAAAGGCCAATAAGTCTGAATCCGTACATTGGAAAATGATCAAATTTGCACCTAATATACTTCATTATTATAAGAATAAATTGAGTTAATTTGATGAAAATCCATACGATCAATTTAGCATAACCTTAATTAAAGCAATCTTTTCAAATACATTGATTTCATAAAAAAAGCCAATAAGTCTAAATCCGTACATTAGAAAATGATCAAATTTGCACCTAATATACTTCATTATCATAAGAATAAATTGAGTTAATTTGATCAAAATCCATACGATCAATTTGGCATAACCTTAATCAAAGCAATATTTTCAAATAGAATGATTTTATAAAAAAGCAATAAGTCTGAATTCGTACATTTGAAATTGATCTAATTTGCACCTAATATACTTCATTATGATAAATATAAATTGAGTTAATTTGTTTAAAATCCATACAATCAATTTGGCATAACCTTAATCAAAGCAATATTTTCAAATAGAATGATTTTATAAAAAAGCAATAAGTCTGAATTCGTACATTTGAAATTGATCTAATTTGCACCTAATATACTTCATTATGATAAATATAAATTGAGTTAATTTGTTTAAAATCCATACAATCAATTTGGCATAACCTTAATCAAAGCAATATTTTCAAATAGAATGATTTTATAAAAAAGCAATAAGTCTGAATTCGTACATTTGAAATTGATCTAATTTGCACCTAATATACTTCATTATGATAAATATAAATTGAGTTAATTTGATCAAAATCCATACAATCAATTTGGCATAACCTTAATCAAAGCAATCTTTTCAAATTATAGTCCAGTTAGATTGATTGTATAAAAACAGCAATAAGTCTGAATCCGTACATTGAAAATTGAGCAAATTTGCACCTAATATACTTCAATAACATAAGAATAAAATGAGTTGTTTTGATTAAAATTCTCACGTACAATTCGGCATAACCTTAATCAAAACAATCTTTTCAAATTATAATCTAGATACAATAATTTCATAAAAAAGCAATAAGTCAGAATTTGTACATTGGAAAATGATCAAATTTTCACCAAATATACTTCATTATCATAAGAATAAATTGAGTTAATTTGATTAAAATGCATACGATCAATTTGGCATAACCTTAATCAAAGCAATCTTTTCAAATACAATGATTGCATAAAAAAAGCCAATAAGTCTGAATCCATACATTGAAAAATGATCAAATTTGCACCTAATATACTTCATTATCATAAGAATAAATTGAGTTAATTTGATCAAAATCCATACGATCAATTTGGCATAACCTTAATCAAAGCAATCTTTTCAAATACAATGATTTCATAAAAAAAGCCAATAAGTCTGAATCCGTACATTGGAAATTGATTAATTTAGCACAAAAAATACTTCATTATTATAAATATCAATTGAGTAAATTTGATCAAAATCCATACAACTTATTTGGCATAATCTTAATCAAAGCAAACTTTTCAAATTATAGTCCAGATAAAATAATTTTATAAAAAAAGCAATAAGTCTGAATCCGTACATTAGAAATTGATCAAATTTGCACTTAATATACTTCATTATCATAAATATTTTTTGAATAAATTTAATCAAAATCCATACTATCATTATAGCATAACCTCAATTAATAATTTAAACAAATAACATTTTACCCAATATTTGATTAAAACATTCACATAATAATGAATTAAAAATGACATGATATCAAATGACCTATTTCAAAATTATAAATTCCTTTTAAGCAATTTAACATTTTTCTTCAATTTTTTTTCAATATAACTGATCAAAACAAAATCTTAATCAATATTATTGATTTCTGTAATATTTGCTTTAGCCGGCCCATAAACAATTCCGCTTACAAATATTATTTTCCTACAACTATTTTTAAATATAATCTTATCTCTAACATTTCACAAATAATTATAGAATGTCTGAGTTAACTCATTCAGTATAATTCAGTCGATGAATAACGCATACTACATTAATTTCTCTCCGATAAATAATAGTTTTTATAAACAATGGTATAGTAGTGCTTATTAATGTAATAATTATTTAATTATTTTGTTTTAGGAGATGGGATCGATACCACATCTATCGATATTGAAGGGTCCTAGTAGGACCCTGAAGACGAATTATATACATCGATTGTTTGAAGAAGTATGTGAAACTGTACCAGATAAAACTGCAATTATATATGAAGGTGAGTAATGAATAAATGTTTGTGCAAAAAACTGATGACAGATTGAACTCAATCGTTATTTATTAATGCATGTTAGTTTGACCCAGATTAACATAACAGAATTGGAAAGAATTATATACAAAGTTTGAAGGATTTTATGGTTTATTATTTGATTGAAAAGAAAATTATCTTTGTCACTATTTGAATTACCTTGAGATTTACAATTAAAGTCGATTACATCATAGTTTAATTGGGGTTTGTAATATGCTGTTTTTATATTTATAAAAAAGTTTATAAAAATTTTGCCACTCTGAGCGAAGTAACTCCAAAACAAGTGATTTAAATGCTTCAACGACCTCATCAGGCGATGAAAAACGCTCGCCACGCATTTTATTTTTGATATGTCCAAATAGGAAGAAGTCGTTGGGCAATAAATCAGGCGAATATGGGCAATGAGTCATTAATTGGATGTTGTTACTGGTCAAAAACTTGGAAATTTGATATTGAAGTGTTAGTTATCAAGAAATTTGTTGTTGTACCCACCTCTGACGTATTAGTGACAATTGTCATTCAATCTGTTCTAATAAAGACAGCAGAAACGAACAAGTGTGAGAATAAGCAAATTTCTTGATAACGAACACTTGGGCTGGTGGGTGAAAACACTGTATCAAACCACCGGCCCAATATTTTTAAAATGTGTTCCCGCCCACCCGCCCTAATGTTAGTTATCAAGAAATTTGTTGTTGTTCTCACTTCTGACGTATTAGTGACAACTGTCATTTAATCTGTCACATTAAAAACAGCAGAAACGCAACAAGTGTGACAATAAGCAAATTTCTTGATAACGAACTTTTGGGCGGGTGGGCGTTAACACTCTATTAAACCACCGGCCCAATAATTATAAACTGTGTTCCCGCCCACCCGCCCAAGTGTTAGTTATCAAGAAATTTGTTGTTGTACTCACTTCTGACGTATTAGTGACTACTGTCATTTAATCTGTCACATTAAAAGCAGCAGAAACGTAACAAGTGTGAGAATAAGCAAATTTCTTGATAACAAACATTTGGGCGGGTGGGCGGGAACACTGTATTAAACCACTGGTCCAATTATTATAAACTGTGTTCCCGCCCACCCGCCCAAGTGTTAGTTATTAAGAAATTTGTTGTTGTACCCACCTCTGACGTATTAGTGACAACTGTCATTCAATCTGATCTAATAAAAACAGCAGAAACAAACAAATGTGAGAATAAGCAAATTTCTTGTTAACAAACACTTGGGCGGGTGGATGGAAACACTGTATCAAACCACCTGCCCAATATTTATAAAATGTGTTTCCTCCCACCCGCCCAAAAGTTAGTTATCAAGAAAGTTGTTGTTGTACTCACCTCTGACGTATTAGTGACAACTGTTATTTAATCTGTCACATTAAAAACAGCAGAAACGCAACAAGTGTGACAATAATCAAATTTCTTGATAACAAACTTTTGGGCGAGTGGGCGTTAACACTCTATTAAACCACCGGCCCAATAATTATAAACTGTGTTCCCGTCCACCCGCCCAAGTGTTAGTTATCAAGAAATTTGTTGTTGTACTCACCTCTGACGTATTAGTGACAACTGTCATTTAATCTGTCACATTAAAAACAGCAGAAACGCAACAAGTGTGAGAATAAGCAAATTTCTTGATAACAAACATTTGGGCGGGTGGGCGGGAACACTGTATTAAACCACTTGTCCAATTATTATAAACTGTGTTCCCGCCCACCCGCCCAAGTGTTAGTTATCAAGAAATTTGTTGTTGTACTCACCTCTGACGTATTAGTGACAACTGTCATTTAATCTGTCACATTAAAAACAGCAGAAACGCAACAAATGTGACAATAAACAAATTTCTTGATAACGAACATTTGGGCGGGTGGGCGAGAACACTGTATTAAACCACTGGTCCAATAATTATAAACTGTGTTCCCGCCCACCCGCCCAAGTGTTAGTTATCAAGAAATTTGTTGTTGTACTCACTTCTTACGTATTAGTGACAACTGTCATTTAATCTGTCACATTAATAACAGCAGAAACGCAACAAGTGTGACAATAAGCAAATTTCTTAATAACAAACACTTGGGCGGGTGGGCGGGAACACTGTATTAAACCACCTTCCCAATAATTATAAACTGTGTTCCCGCCCACCCGCCCAAGTGTTTGTTATCAAGAAATTTGTTGTTGTACCCACATCTGACCTATTAGTGACAACTGTCATTTAATCTGTTCTAATAAAAACAGCAGAAACGCAACAAATATGACAATAAGCAAATTTCTTGATAACGAACACTTGAGCAGGTGGGCGGGAACACTGTATTAAACCACCGGTCCAATAATTATAAACTGTGTTCCCGCCCACCCGCCCAAGTGTTAGTTATCAAGAAATTTGTTGTTGTACTCACCTCTGACGTATTAGTGACAACTGTCATTTAATCTGTCACATTAATAATAGCAGAAACGCAACAAGTGTGACAATAAGCAAATTTCTTAATAACGAACAATTGGGCGGGTGGGCGGGAACACTGTATTAAACCACCTTCCCAATAATTATAAACTGTGTTCCCGCCCACCCGCCCAAGTGTTTGTTATCAAGAAATTTGTTGTTGTACCCACATCTGACCTATTAGTGACAACTGTCATTTAATCTGTTCTAATAAAAACAGCAGAAACGCAACAAATATGACAATAAGCAAATTTCTTGATAACGAACACTTGGGCAGGTGGGCGGGAACACTGTATTAAACCACCGGTCCAATAATTATTAACTATGTTCCCGCCCACCCGCCCAAGTGATAGTTATCAAGAAATTTGTTGTTGTACTCACCTCTGACGTATTAGTGACAACTGTCATTTAATCTGTCACATTAAAAACAGCAGAAACGCAACAAGTGTGACAATAAGCAAATTTTTTGATAACAAACAATCGGGTGAGTGAGCGGAAACACTGTATCAAACCACCAGCCCAATATTTATAAAATGTATTCCCGCCCACACGCCCAAGTGTTAGTTACCAAAATAATTGTTATTGCACCTACCTCTGACGTATTAGTGACATTTTTCATTCAATCAGTCACATTAAAAACAGCAGAAACGCAACAAGTGTGGCAATATGCAAATTTCTTGATAACAAACAATTGGGCGGGTGGGTGGGAACACTGTATTAAACCAAGCAGAAGTTTTAACGATAAAAATATTTCAATTGAAGATATTGAAGCAAGTACAGTTACTACAGAATCTAGCAATTTTGATGATGTATCTAAACAACTTGATTTTTTATATAAAAGTGATCAAGTATCAAAAAAAGAATATGGTGAAGAATTAACAGATGATAATAAAAGTCGAACTTTTGTAACCGAGTTTACATCAGATGAAGACCTGTCTGTAGAAAGTATTGAGAATGTTATTAAGAATGACTTCAGTATTAATGAAGAAGTAAATTATAAAAAAAACTATTAATGAAAGTGAATGATTGGTTACATCTACAGATGTAACAGATGACCATAGCAAAGACGTTGCTTAAAAAAAATATCTAAGGATGTACATGCTACTGATGAATTAACCATTAAAGCAGATGAGGAAAGAAGATATACCAAGTAAACAAGAAGGAGGAAAAGAAGCAGAAGAAGAAGAAGAAGAATTCATTACTGATCATACAGATGTGACTACAGATACTGAGCTTACTGATACAACTGCTAAAGCTTAAAGTACTACTTATACAATTTTCTTTTTTAATTTTTAGACTTATAATTCAATCCATATACAGTGTATTTAAAAGCAGTGTTGCCAACTGATTTAACTTAAAAAGCAATAAACATGCTAAACACCAACCAAACTCAACAAAGGCTATTAATATTTTGAAGTAAACAAAAGTTTCCTAAGTCAAATCAAATTATGAAGTTTGGCAAATTTTTGAAGTTTGACAAATGCCAGTTTAATAAATATATTTAATACATTACATCAATTTGACAGTTCTAGATTATTGTTGGCAATTCTAAAACATTTTTGACATTTTTTAACAGTTCCAAATTAATATTGACATTTCTAGATTATTCTGGACATTTGTAGATAATCTTGACAGTTCTAGAAAGTTCTTTACATCTGTTTGACACTTTTAGATTATTTTTAAAACATTTTTACACTTTTTGTCAGTTCTGAAAAATTCTTAACCTTTCTAGATTGTTTTGACAATTCCAAAACATTCTTGGCACATTTTTGAAAATTTAAGAACATTTTTGACACTTTTTGAACACTTTTTACCGTTCCAAAACATATTTGACACTTTTTCAACAATCCTAAATTGTTTTCAATAGATCTCAATTATTCTTGAGACGTTTAGACCAATTTTAGCATTTTTAAAACATTTTTTTGACAGATCTAAAAAATGACACTTTTCTAAAAGTTCTAAAGCATTTTTGACTCTTTTAGATAATTTTTTACATTTCTAGAACATTTTTGACAGGTTTTTGAGAGTTTAAGAACATTCTTGACATTTCTAGATCACTTTTGACCATTTTAAAACATGACACTTTTTTTCAATAGTTCTAGTTTCTTCTTGACAATTTTATATAATTTTGTAACGTTTTTGACACCTATTTGACACTTCTAGATTGTTTTTAAATTTTAGATCATTTTTGATACGTTTCTTACAGTTATAAAACATGTTTGACAGTTTTAGAAGACTTTTGACATTAATTTGACAGTTATAGATTACTGTTGACTGTTCTAGAACACCATTGACACTTTTTCAACATTTCTAAATTAATTTTGACATTTCTAGATTATTCTGGATATTTGTAGATCATGTTTGACAGTCCTAGAAAATTTTTGACACTTATTTGACACTTTTAGATCATTTTTAGAACATTTTCACACTTATTGTCAGTTCTAGAAAATTCTTAAAACTTCTAGATTGTTTTGACAATTTTAAAATATTTTGGCATTTTTTCAAGAACATTCTTGACACGTCTTGATCATTTTTGATCGTTTCAGAACATATTTAACACTTTTTTAACAATTCTAAATTGTTTTTAATAGATCTCAATTATTCTTGAGACTTCTAGATCAATTTTAGCATTTTTAAAACATTTTTTTGACAAATCTAAAAAATGACACTAGTTCTAAAGCATTCTTGACTCTTTTAGGTCACTTTTAACAGTTCTAGAACGTTTTTGACAGTTTTAGAGTATTCTTGACACTTCCAAATAACTTTTAACGTTTCTAGATCATTTTTGACAACTTTGTAACTATTTTTATATTTTTAACAGTTCTAGAACGTTCTTGGAATTTATTTAAATTTTTTAAATAATTTTAGAACATACTTCTAGATCAGTTTTGACAGTTCTGGAACATTTTTGAAATTTATTTGACACACCTAAACTATTTTCGATCTTCCTAGATTATTTTGAAAGTTCTAAAAACTTTGTTGATAGTTCTAGAACATTTTTGACAATTTTAAATTATTTTTAACAATTTTAGTACATTTTTGACATATTTTTTGACAATTCTAAAACATTCTTGACTTTTTTTTTAATCTAGAATATTTTTAAAATTTCTGTTTCATAATTTAAAATCTAAAAATCTATAAAATATTAAAAATAACAAAGTTTGCCAAAAAGTGTAAAAAAAATCATAAAATCTTAAAAATAGCTATAATCCGGCTATAAAACATCAAAATATTTTTAGAAAGCACTAAAATCTGGCCAAAAATAGTTTAAAAGTACAACATTTTATTTATAAAATGTCAAAAATGTCAAAATTCGGTCTTAAAGCATCTATAAATATTGTTAAAAAGTTACAAAATCCGGCTATAAACTGATCACCTTGTATATTAAAATTTGTATATTTGTAAACAAACAAAAAAGTTTTTTTAAGTCATTTTTTTTTTTTTATTTTAATCTTGTTTGAAAAAACACCCTGTATGTTAGTAAAAAAAAAGATTAAAAACAGAGAGCGGCAGTCATAACCATAAGTTTGATTATAAATCGACAAGAAGTACAAAACAAATAAATACATTTAACAGAGTCGAGAAATAAGCCATTTTGTTACTCAGTACTACTTTTAAGCATAAGCAACTGAAAATATAATACCCAAGACATCTTAATATTATTAATTTAACCAAATATCACTACAATATTCCTATAATACATAACAATAAATTTGTAAAAATAAAATAATAATTTACCACTTACAGCAACAATGAGGTCATTGAACTCCCAATCCAATAACACTGAATTCCTATATAAATCTCCGCACAATCTTCACAGCACTCACACATAATTAAAAAGTCACTTAAATCAACACAATTCACACAAAATTACATCCCAAAAAGTCCAAAAGTTAGTAAAAATTGATTAATTTATGCACAGAAATCCGAACCGTGTATCACCGTCGGAGATGTCACCGGGTACTAAAATTCATACGCTATGCTTAGCGTATGATAAATAAGCATAATAATTACATTTTGTGGAAATGCACCCTGATTGTATTACAGTGTAATATTATTGATATTAGTAAAGCTAAAAAAAATTTATATTATTTATAGAGTAAATATATTGCTTAAGTAGTTTGATGCATCATGGTACTACATTTTGATGCGAAATTCATCAGGGACCGATACCAACTTATTTTAATAAAATGAAAATTTTAAGTAAAAATGAATTTAATAAAACAGTCTCTTTGGTAGGAAAATTTGCGTCTATTAATGTATTTATTTTACGCTAAAACTGATTTGATTGTTTTTGGACTGATAAATCTAAAAAGTCTTATCTCATGTTTTCTATACAATTATAAAATGTATACAGGGTGTTCAAAAAAGAATGTAAAATATTTAAGGGGGTTGTAGTACAAATCACAACAAACAAAAAAGTCTTAATAAACATGGGTTGTCATAGCAACCAATAAGCTAATTTAGTATTATTACTTAGAAAAACATTACATACTAAAATATTAAACATAAATTATTAATTTCTTCATCTATTTTACTTACAGCACTTCTTAAAATAAACAATATATTATTATAATCATTAAACTAATATTTAAACAAGAAAATGATAATTTGTAGAACCTACTTTACAATCAAATAATTTAACCTTTATTGATAAATGACCATCTGTTTTCTATACGACAAGTTACAATAATTAAATCAATTTCAATACATGTAAAGATAACTCATATCAACATCCGATCAATTAATTATCGATTCTAAATGTTACAATTTACAACTGACATTGAAATAAAAGAACAAGGTTTTATTTCTCTCTACATTCATACATTCTTAAAGGCCTTTACTGTATATGCGCCCACCTCGATCATTACACTTATTAAGTTATTTGCTCTGGAAATGATATGTTAAAATATGTAATAGTGTTATCAGAAATAATAGATCTATATATGCAAGCATTTACATATGAACTGACGGATATGGAAACTTATTATTGGAATTAAATCAATTGATATTAATAACATTTTTTATTATGTTTTTATGTTGATAAATGGCAAGGAATATGATTTTTAACATTCTAATTTAAAATATTATATAACCTAGATCTAAATTATTTGTATAAAAAATACTTTTATTTTTTATTCAAAATTCCTCATAAATGGTTTAAAAATGTTTTTCTCCAATAAAACAGAGCATTTTGAAGCTCTAAAAAGCACTTTTGAAAAAAAACATTTGAACTTTGAGAACAAATTATAGATCATTTTATAAAAAAATTTAGAAACTTTAGAAAACAATCATTTTGAAGCTTTTAGAATAACTAAGATGTAGAGGTTTTAAAACGTTTTAAAGGTTTGGGATGTTCTTAGAATAGTTTTGTTTTGACAGAAATTTAGTTTTATGTTTGATATTTACAAAATGGAACGCTTTACACTTGACCAAAGTTGGGAAATAATGAAAACTTACTAAGTAGTGAGTTTTCTATTCAAACGGTAAGACATTTTTGCAACAAATTTGATAGAAAAGAAGTGCCTTCAACGCAGTTTGTGGACCAATTTGTGAAGCTCAAAGTGTGCGTGAAAATGCATCAACATCAACTCGTCATTGTTCTCAGGAACTGAACATTTTTCGCACTTCTCTGAAAAGAATTTTGCGTAAAGACCTTGGTTTGAAGGCCTACAAAGTTCAATTCGTCCAAGAAATAAAACTTTATGCGTTTTCAGTTTGCTCAATGGGCTAAAGATAGTTTGGCCAAAGATGAGCATTTTTATAAAAAAAAATGTGTTTTTCAATTAAGCTCATTTTCATCTTAGAGGCTATGTCAATAAGCAAAATTGTCGCATTTGGAGATCAGAGAATCTACACATGACTATTGAACAGCCTATGCATCTACAACGAGTAACCGTTTGGTGTGGTTTTTGGTCCGGTGGCATTATTGGGTCATTTTTCTTTGAAAATAAACAAGAAACCAACGTTACCGTCAATAACAAACGTTACTGTACCATGCTAAACAAAAGTTTGTTTTCAAAAATTGAAGAATATGAAATGGATGACATTTGGTTTCAATAGAGCGGGGCCATTTGCCATACAGCCAACGTAACCATCTATCTTTTGCGCACTGTTTTTGGAAATTGAATAATTAGTCAAAATGCTGATGTCAATTGGCTGCCTAGGAACTGTGGTTTGACCCCGTTAAATATTTTTTTTGTGAGAGAACCTTAAAGATAAGTATTGCGCTAACCATCCAAAGAGGTTGATGCCTTAAAACACGAAATCAAAGTTGCCATTTAAAACTTTAAAAAACAAATTGAAATATTTTGAAAAGTACTTTTTGAACTTCCAGAATAACTAAAATGCAATTGGTAGAAATTTTAACAAAGTTCAAAAGTTGAAGAAACGTTTAAAAATATTGAGATGCATTTCAAAAAACATTTATACAATTTGTGTAGCATTTTAGAACTTTGAAAAGCATTAAAAAAAATTTAAAAAGCATTTTTAAGTTTTAAGAAGCGTTTAAAAGCTTTTAGATTATTTTAAAAACAATTTTAAAAAGCGTGTAAAGGTTTAAGAAGCATTTTATGTGTTTTAAAATTCCGAAAACCAAATCAAAACTTTGGGAAAGTTTTTTTAAACTTTGATAATCATACAGAAGCAATTAAATAGAACAATTAAAAAACGTTTAGAAACTTTTAAAAAACATTTGATTGATTTTTGAAGAACTAGATAGAACAAGCTTTAAAAAAAGCATTTTAAAGTTTAAAAAAGCTTGATAAACTATTTTGGAAAATTTTGGAAATTTTGAAATTTTTTAAATATCTTTTACAATTTTTGGAATTTTGACATAAATTTTTTTATATAGTTTTTTCAATTATTGCTTAATATATTTACAAATTATTAAAAAAGTCCAAATAGCTTTTAACAGTTTTTCAGAATACCAAAAAATTTATTTTGAAAATTTATTTTAGAATTTTTGGAATTTTGACCTGAAATGTTCTGAAGAGTTTTTCCAGTAGTTGCTTAATGTGTCTTAAAAATTTCAGAATATTGAAAAAATCCAAACAGCTTTTAACAATTTTTTAAAATACCAAAAAAGTAAATTTTAAAAATTTGAAATATTTTACAATTTTTGGAATTTTGACCTGAACTTTTCTGTATAGTTTTTTTCAAATTTTGCTTAATATATTCACAAAATTTTAAAATATTGAAAAAATTCAAACACATTTTAACGTTTTTTTAGAATACCAAAAAAGTAAATTTTGAAAGTTTTGAAATATTTTCTACAATTTTTGGAGTTTTGACTTGGAGTTTTCTGTATAGTTTTTTTATTTATTTTTTACATTTTTTGAAATTTTTACCTAACATTGAAAAAGTCCAAACAGCTTTCAACATTTTTTTAGAATATCAAAAAAGTAAACTTTGAAAATTTTGTATCATTTTTTAGAATTTCTAGAATTTTGACCTGACATTTTTTATATAATTTTTCCAATTATTGCTTAATCGATTTATAAAATTTCAGAATAATGAAGAAGTCCAAACAGTTTTTAACAATTTTTTAGAAAACCAAAAAAGTAAATTTTAAAAATTTTGATTTTTTGATCTTTTAGGATTTTTGGAACTTTGTCTTGAAGTTTTTTGTAAAGTTTTTTTAATCATTGCTCAACATATTTACAAAATTTTAGAATTAAAAAAAAAATCAAATTAGCTCCTAAACAATTTTTCAAAATACCAAATAATAAATTTTGAAAATTTTGAAATATCTTTTACAATTTTTAGAATTTTGACCTGAAATTTTTAGTATAGTTTTTCCAGTCATTGTTTAATATGTTTACAAAATTTCAGAATATTGAAAAAGTCCAAACAGCTTTTAACAATTTTTCCAAGAAGTTAATTTTGAAAATTTTGAAATATCTTTCTCAATTTTTGGAATTTCAATTTGAAATTTTTTGTGTAATTTCTCCAATCATTGCTCAATATATTTACAAAATTTTAGAATAAAGAAAAAAATTAAATAGCTCTAAACAATTTTTCAAAATACCAAAAAAGTAAATTTTAATTCTTTTTACAATTTTTGGAATTTTGATTTAAAATGTTCTGTATAGTTTTTCCAATAGTTGTTTAATGTGTCTTAAAAATTTTAGAATAATAAAAAAGTCTAAACAGCTTTTAACAATTTTACCGAAAAAGTAAATTTTGAAAATTTTTTAATATCTTTTACAATTTTTGGAATTTTGATCTGAAATTTTTTGTATAGTTTTTCCAATCATTGTTTAATATATTTAGAAAATTTCAGTATATATTAAAAAAGTCCAAACAGCTTTTAACATTTTTTCATAATACTAAAAAAATAAATTTTGAAAATTTGAAATATTTTTTACAATTTTTGGAATTTTTGACCTGTAATTTTTTGTATAGTTTTTCTAATCATTGCTTAATATATTTACAAAATTTCAGAATATTCAAAAAAATCAAACAACCTTTAACAATAATCATTCAGAAGCAATTAAAAAATAATTAATTATATGTTTGCAGTTTTTAAAACGTTTTGTAACATTTAAAAACTTTGATCAAAAACAATTACATAGAATAATTGAAAAGAGGTTTTGAAACTTTGAAATTTATTTATAAGCAATAAGTTTCGAAAGCATTTAAATCGTTGAAAAACGCATTAACTTTTAAATGCAATTTGAAGAACTTAAAAACTTTGAGAATTGTAAAAACGCTTTGTTTCTGAACAATTCTCAAAGTTTTTATTATAATCAAACAGCGTTTAATACTTTGAAAAGCATTTAGCAAACTTATTGAGATGCATTTTGAACACTTGAAAAACATTTTTTAGTTTTGAAAAGTGTTAGAACTTTTAGAAAAAATTCTAAAAATAATTCAGAAGTTTTGATAATAATTAAGAATATTTCTAGGGTAATTCCACGATAGTTCGGAAAATCGTCTCCACATCGATATCGATTTTGCTCAATTTGTACACATGTTTGGGGTACCAAAATATGACAATGTCTAAAATTTTAGATCTCTAAGTGCAATACAGTGTAAATGGCGGCCATTTTAATTTTTTAGGAATATTTTCTCTTCTTTCAGTTTTTGTGCTGTAAATAAGCAAAAAACAGTCAAAAATTATATTCAAAAAGGTGTATCTTATAGGAAATTTTCCATAGAACACGATTTTCCGGTTTTCCAAATTTTTTTGCAAAAAATGAAAAAATTACCATTTTATTGACAATTTGATATCTTTGATTCCGCTACACCTGGAGACTTGAAATTTAAGTATGGTACTCCTGAAACATAGTACTTTTGATCCTAAAAATAAAAAAACTGGATTTGCTTGGCCTAGTGTGAAATATAACACATAATTGCTAAAAATAGGTTACTTTTAAGTGATTTTTTGTAGTTTTACTAATTTTTTGGCTTTTTTTGGGAGAATTTAAAAAAACGGACATAAGGAACGCAATTCCAAGAAAAATTTCCTTTCAATTGCACTAATTCAATTTGTTTTTTACCTTTTTTTGCAAAATTATGAAAACATTTGAAGTTTTTAGAAGCAATTTAAAGCTTTAGGATAAGTTTTAAAACTTTTGAAAGCATTTTAAAACCTTTTTCTTGAAAGAATAAACAGTATATGAAATTTTTTAAAAGCTTTAAGAAACGTTTAAAAAAAGTTTATTGGTAAAATGCTTAAAGATTGGAAATTAGCTTAGAAACTTTAAAAAACGTATAAAATCCTTTTGATGCGTTTTGAAGCATTTATAAACTTTGAAAAACAATATAAACCTTTTAAAAACATTTAAATACATTTTGAAGCATTTATAATAGTTACGATGCAAGTAGGTAAGTAGATAGAAGTTTTACCAAGTTTTTAAAAGTTTTAGACATTTTTGAGATGCGTTTTAAAGTTTTAAGAACTATTTTTAAAGTTTGAAAAGCATTTCAAAACTTTAAAAAACATTTAAAAATTTATAAACATAAAAATTTTGCATTTTATAACTTCAAAATATCTTTAAGAAACAAATAGAAAATAACAAATAAAAAGCCTTTAAGTTTTAAGAATTTTTTAAAAACTTTAAAATAATTGTATTGAGCGTTTAAATAGTTAAAAACATTTAGAAATGTTTAAGAAGCGTTTTGAAACATTTAAAAACTTTTAATCAAAAGTAGGCAGTTAAAATAATAAAAAAGCGATAAAACTTTTAGAAACTTTTTAAAACTTTGGGAAAGTAATATACAATAAATTAGAAGTTATAAAGCATTTAATTTATATGAAGCGCTTAGAAACTTTTAGATGTGTTTTGAAACACTTAGAAGCTTTGAGCATTATTCAGAAGATATGATAACTAAAAAAGTTGAAAAAAGCATTCAAAAGTTTAACGATTTACGCATTGTATAGACTTTAGGTTTCAAATTTGGTATATAACATCGTAACAGGTGACGAATCTTGGATATATTCATATGAGCCTAAAACTAAACAGCAATCGACTGTATGGGTGTTTCAAAATAAACCTAAAACCAAAAAGGTGGTACGTTCACGAAGCGTTTTGGAAAAAATGATTGCTTGTTTCTTCAGAAAAACAGGTCATGTTGCAACTGTTGTATTAGAGGATCGAAGGACAGTTAATGCTGACTGGTATTCTTCAATTTGTTTGCCGAAAGTTATTGCTGAAATCAGAAAGAACAACATAAACCGGCAAATCATTGTTCATCACGACAATGCAAGCGCTCACACAGCACGACAAACTGTAGAGTTTTTGACTAATAACAACAACCAATTAATGACTCATTGCCCATATTTGCCTAATTTATTGCCCAATAACTTCTTCCTTTTTTAACATATCAAAAATAAAATGCGTGGCTAGCGTTTTTCATCGCCTGAAGAGGCCGTTGAAGCATTTAAATCACTTATTTTGGAGCTACCTCTCTCAGAGTGGCAAAATTGTTTTGAAGATTGGTTTTATTGAATGCAAAAGTGTATAGATTTTAAAGGAGAATATTTTAAGAAGCAATTTATATAACGTAATTTGTGTTTTGTTTTACATTTTTCGCAAACTTTGGCAATGTCCCTCGTATCAGTAGTTTTAAGAATAGAAACATTTTGAATTTTTAGAAACGTTTTGTAGTTTTACGATAAGTTTTGAAGCTTTAAAATGCGTTTTAAAGACCAAAGGACCTTTTTTCAGATTTAGAAACATTTAAAAGTTTCAAAAATAAATTTGAAATTTTGAGAACAATCCAAAAGCAATTCAAAGTTTCAAAACGTGTTTGAAGTTTCTAGAAGTTTCCGTTTTAAGCTTTTAAAAGTGCTTAGAAGTTTTCAGATGCAATTTAGAAGAAGAAGAAGCTTTAATAATTATTCAATCTTTAAGATTTGAGATGCGTTTTAAAAATTTGAAAAACTTTTATTGATTTTAAAAAGCAGTCTAAATTTTTATAAAAATTTAAAATTTTTGAAAATAACTCAAAAACAATTTTAATTGGTTTTCAAAAGCTTTTAAGAACGGTTAGAAGCTTTGGAAGAGCTTAAAAGTTAACTAAAATGATTTAAAACTATTTGAAGTTTTAAAAAAACTGTAAAAGCTTTACAATGCATTTTAAGCTTTAAAATACATTTTTTAGGTTTGCAAATTTTTTTTTCAGTTTGGTAAGCATTAAAAGTTTTATAAACATTTAAAGGTTTTGAAAATAATTTAAAAATTTTAAGAATAATTTAAAAGCAATTCAAACAGTTTTTAATAGCTTTTAGAAACAGGCAAAAGCTTTGAGAAACACTTAAAAGCTTTTAGCTACTATTAGGACTTTTAGAAACATTTAAACTTTTTGAAAATAAATCAAAATGTCAAAAACAATTTAGAAGTTTTGAGAATAACTTAAAAACAATTTAGATAGATTTTTAAAATTGTTTCAAGCTTTCAAAAATGTATAGTTTTTTCAGTTTTAGAAAGCATTTAGACTTTTAAGCATTTAAAGATTTTAAAAATAATTTAGAAATTTGAAAATGATTTAGAAAGAATAACAATTGAAAATCTTCTAGAAGCGGTTATAAATTTTAAAACGTTTTCAACAATGCCGTAATTAAGCCGGTGCCGTCGGTGCCATTGCACCAGGCGCAACTTGATTGCGGCGCATTTATCATCTTAACTTCATAACTTTGGAGTTTGAAAACTTAAAAAAAAAATAAGAATTTGCTATTAACATTTTTTATAAATTTTGTAAACATTTTTATTTCTAACAACTGTTATTTAATAACTTTTATCCAACTTTTGAGATATTTGAAGTAATTGGTTCTAAAATCTGCATTTTGACAGTTTAATTGTCAATATAATAATCAAAGTTACTATAATTTTGCGTATTTTTTATGGTTCAACTTTTGTTCTAACTTTCATAACTTTTGAGATATTTGAAGAAATTAGTTCTAAAATCAAGTTATCTGCATTTTGACAGCTTAACTGTCAAAAAATTTAAAAAAAACTACTTTAACTTTATCAAGATAATTAAATTTTAAATAATTTTTATGGTTCAACTTTTGTTCTAACTTTCACAACGAGATTTGAAAAAATCAGCTCTAAAATCAAGTTATCAGCATTTTGACAGCTTAACTGTCAAAATATTAATTAAAGTTACTTGAACTTTATTAAGATAAGTAAATTTTACATAGTTTTTATTTTAAAATTGTTGTTCTAACTTTTATAACTTTTGAGATATTTGAAGAAATTAGCTCTAAAATCTAGTTATTTGCATTTTGACAGCTTAACTGTCAAAATATTAATTAAAGTTACTTGAACTTTATCAAGATAATTAAATTCTGCATAGTTTTTATTTTTAAATTGTTGTTCTAACTTTTATAACTTTTCAGATATTTGAAGAAATTAGCTCTAAAACTAAGTTATATGCATTTTGACGGCTAAACTGTCGATATATTAATCAAAGTTACTTTAATTTTGCATAATTTTTATTATAACTTTTGTTCTAACTTTCATAACTTTAAAGAAATTTGAAGAAATTAGTTCTAAAATCAAATTATCTGCATTTTGACAGCTTAACTGTAAACAAATTAATAAAAGCCACTATAACTTTATCAAAATAATTAATTTTTTAAGTTAAGTTATTTGCATTTTGACAGCTTAACTGTCAAAATATTAATTAAAGTTACTTGAACTTTATTAAGATAATTAAATTTTGCATTATTTTTATTTTTAAATTGTTGTTGAACTAGTTTCTAACTGCATTTTGACAGCTTAACTGTCAAAATATGAATCATGTTATCAGCGTTTTGACAGCTCAACTGACTTGTTATATTTTGGAATCACGATTATTTGTGGTAGACGAGGGAAGGGGAGGCGAGACAATCTTTATTTTTAGGTTTGAATATGGTTGATAAGGTTTTGCTTGTTCTTTTTGGAAACGGTAGAAGAAGTTACTTGCTCACAATTTATACTTAGTCATTTGTTAATAATTTAAGGAAAACACAACGGTTTACTTGAAGCTTTCACATACATTTTTTTTTTTTTTGGTTTTGGAAAACATTAAGAGTTTTAAAAACATTTAAAAGTCTTAAAAATAAATCAAAAGTTTGATCAATAATTCAAAAATTTTGAAAACAACTTAAGACCATACCGACCGCTACCTTAATTTGTAGTATTTTAACAAAAACGGCAACTTTGGCTTTATCGGTGCTTCTACAAATAATTTGATGATAATCGATTTATTTTTTTATCAGTACATTTAGAAAAGATTAAACGATGAAATGTTGAAGTCTTTTTGGTGAATTTATATTTGCAAATAGCAACAAAATGCATTCAAAAATACAGAAAAACGCATTTAAGCAGCGATGAAGCCAAAGTTGCCGTTTTTGTTAAAAAAATACAAATCAAGGTAGCGGTCGGTATGGTCTTAAGTTGTTTAAAAAGAAAAAAAAAATTTAGTCGAAACTAGTCGAAAATAAAAAACTCAAACAAAGCATACAAGTATATTATATTATTACTTTTCCAACATAACCTCAATGTATGCATCTCTGAAAAACAACAATATAATTTATAAATTGTTAATATACAAATATAAAAAGAAAACATTAATCAAATATTATAATAAATATGGTTTTATTACATAAATTAAAAAAAAAAAACCTTAATCTTGTTTTTTATGAAATTAGATTAAGTGGTATGTATATCAGATTCAGAAATGCTAAGTAGCTCTGATTAATGTTAATAATTAATATAATTAATAACATTATTAAAAAGTCCTTCAAATTTTTATAAAAAAATTGCATAAAATGCAAATTTATTAAAAACTGCTTTTTTAACAAAAAATGCAATTTTAATCTTTTGGGTCATAGGCCCTCAGGTTGGAACATATAACGCTCCGGGCATTATAATTATTATAATGAGGGAATTAGATGCAATTGGCTCAAGAACATAGCCAATTAAATGAGATACAGAAGGCCTATGTCCACTTAATGCATAAATAATATTTACTATTCAACAAAATTTTGTTTATTTTCCAGTTGCGATTATAAAATCTTATTATATTTAACATCCCTCCAATTAAATCTACAACGCAACGTAAAGAAAATAAAAGAAACAACAAAAATCTAAAAATAAATTTGTTCCAGATAATGGCAAAATAAACAAAACCTCTTATAAGGAGCTCAACGAGACCACAAACAAGATCGCCCGGTTAATAACAAACACTATAAAAGGGAACTCGTTAAAGCGAAATACGGATGGCGATTACATAGTAGCAGTATGCATGACCCCCAGTGATAAGTTAGTTTCCGTGCTCCTCGGAATATGGAAAGCAGGAACCGCGTATCTACCAATTGATCCTACATTTCCAGCAGCCCGCATCGAACACATCGTAAGAGAAGCAAAACCCATCATAATGATTTACGAAGAAGACAACGATAGCTTCGTGGGAACTCATAAAATATCAATCACAAATCTGGAAAAATCCAGCAATGGATTGAGCGGTAATAATTTAACACAGTTGGAGTGTGTTAAACATATTAGAGATGATTTAGCTATCGTTCTCTACACATCTGGAAGCACAGGAGTGCCTAAAGGTATTTATTGTTGAGTAAATGACATTAAATCATTAACAAATGTTATTACAGGTGTCCGACTTCCACATAAGGTGATATTAAATCGTCTGCAATGGCAATTTAGGACGTTTCCATATAGTAAAACTGAATCAGTCGGCGTTTTTAAAACTGCTCTTACTTTTGTCGATAGCGTTTCTGAAATATGGGGACCTTTAATCAACGGATTATCAATTTTGGTTGTACGCAAGGAAACTACTAAAGATCCTGAAAAATTAGTCGCTTTATTGGAGAATTATAAGGTAATTTATTGTGCAATTAAATTCTGATGAAATAATATTATTATTAACTAATAAGATTTGTTTAATATAATTAATTATTACAGATCGAACGTCTCGTCCTTGTGCCCTCGTTGCTCAGGTCGCTGCTCATGTTTCTTGAACTGCAGGTAATTTTTTTTTTGTGCTGGTACACAAGGTCTTAATTACAATCACTATAATTTCCGTTATTTATTATAGTAATTAAATTAATTGTCTGTAATTGTTGATAGCGATGCAAGAATGCCCTGTCGAGCTTGAGGATATGGGTATGTTCCGGAGAGACATTGTCAGTGTCGCTTGCTAAGGAGTTTTTCAAGTATTTTCCGGAAAACGAGCACGTGCTTTGTAACTTTTATGGTAGTACTGAAATCATGGGGGACGTTTCTTTCCATATCATTAAGAACGGACAGCAATTGCAGCATGAAGATAAGGTTCCAATAGGTATGTTTTTGTTAAGATTTATTAATTGAAGTTAGTTTTGTAAATTTGCAAAATAAGCAGAAAATATTTTTTTTTTGCATATTTACTCATTTAGCAATAATTTCCTTAATGATTTAGCAATTGTTGCGCAAATTTTGGAGTAGTTAGGCCATAATGTTTGCTAAAATTAGTCTAAATAAAGTTTTTTGATATTTTAGTAAATTTTGAAAGTATTTGCAAATTAGCCAAAAACATTTTTTTGGATAATTACTCAACTAGCAATAATTTGCTTAACTATAAAGCTATTCTTGCGCAAATTTAGGATTAGGTAGCCCACAATGTTTGCTAAAATTAGTCTAAATAAAGTTTTTTGATATTTTGGTAAATTTTGAAAATATTTGCAAATTAGCCACAACATTTTTTTTTTGGATAATTAAGCAAGTTATTGCTAGTTAACTAGCAATAACTTGCTTAACTATTAAGCCATTCTTGCGCAAATTTGGGATTAGTTAGGCCATAATAATAATAATACTTTATTCACGGTATATACAAAAACCATTTACATCTACATCATTATATACATAAATAACGATGAATTACAAACAATATTACAATTACACAAAAATATATAAAAGAATATTGAAAAATAAAAGCATGGAAAAAAGTATACATAAATAAAAACAAAATATAAAATTATTCATCAACACATTTTAAATGACACTTAAAACTACATTTTGAAACACAAAATAAATCAATATTATTAGAGAAACCATTAGCAATTCTACACATTCTACCAATTGGATTATTAAATCCATAATTGGTAGAATGTATAGATTCTCTAAATAATGGAGACTGTCTGGTTCGGCGATTATTGTTGGGGACTTGAAATAGAAGAGTTACAAGTAGCTCTTGGCAATCAATCTCAGACATCATTAGTCCACGTAAAAATGATAAATCGGCTCTTTTGGGCCGAATTTTCAGCGGCGGAAGATTATATTGCAATGCAATGAGGTTAAAATCGTAATTTTCGGATGAAATGCCTAATTTGTACGATAATAAACGAAAAAATTTGTTTTGAATACGTTCTATATTGCATATATGAACGCTGTAGTATGGACACCAAACTGACGGAGCGTACTCTAAATGAGAACGTACTAAAGCGCAATAAAGTAATTTGAGTGTGCTAGGAGATAGGTCAGTAGACATTTTGTAAACAAATCCTAACATTTTCATAGCATAATGTTTGCTAAAATTAGTCTAAAAAAGTTTTTAGTTATTTTGGTAAGTTTTGAAAATATTAGCAAATTGGCCAAAAAAAATTTTTTTTGGATAATTACTCAACTAGCAATAACTTACTTCACTATTAAGTCATTTTTGCGCAAATTTAGGATTGGTTAGGCCATAATGTTTGCTAAAACTAATCTAAATAAAGTTTTCAGATATTTTGTTAATTTTTGAAAATATTTACAAATTTGCCAAAAAGTAGAAATTTTGCCTAAATACTTAACTAACAATAACTTGCTTAACTATTAAGTCATTGTTACGCAAATTTAGGATTAGTTAGGCTATAATGTTTTCTAAAATTAGTCTAAATAATTTTTTTAGATATTTTGTTAATTTTTGAAAATATTTACAAATTAGTCAAAAAGTTAAAATTTTGTCTAACTACTTAACTAACACTAACTTGCTTAACTATTAAGTTAAAGTTACGCAAAATTGGGATTAAATAAGCTATAATGTTTTTTAAAATTAGTTTAAATAAAATTTTTGGATAATTTGGTAAATTTTGAAAACATTTGCAAATTACACAAAAACTTATTTTTTTGCATAATTACTAAACTAGCAATAACTTGCTTAACTATTAAGCCATTGTTTCACTAATTTTGGATTAGTTAGGCCATAATATTTTCAAAAATTAGTTTAAATAACATTTTTGAATATTTTGTTAATTTTTGAAAATATTTACAAATTAGCCAAAAAGTAAATTATTTGCCTAATTACTTAACTAAGAATAACTTGCTTAACTATTAAGTCATTGTTATGCAAATTTGGTATTAGTTAGGCCATAACGTTTTCTAAAATTAGTTTAAATAAATATTTTGGATATTTTGTTAATTTTTAAAAATATTTACAAATTAGCCAAAAAGTAAAAATTTTGCCTAATTACTTAACTAACAATAACTTGCTTAACTATTAAGTCATTGTTATGCATATGTTGGATTAGTTAGGCCATAATGTTTTCTAAAATTAGTTTTTGTAACATTTTTAGACATTTTGCTAATTTTTGAAAATATTTGCAAAATTAGCCAAAAAGTAAAAATGTTGTCTAAATACTTAACTAACAATAACTTGCTTAACTATTAAGTCATTGTTACGCAAATTTAGTATTGGTTAGGCCATAATGTTTTCTAAAATTAGTTTAAATAAAAAAAAATTATATTTTGCTAATTTTTAAAAATATTTACAAATTAGCCAAAAAGTAAAATTTTTGCCTAATTACTTAACTAAGAATAACTTGCTTAACTATTAAGTCATTGTTACGCAAATTTGGGATTAGTTAGGCCATAATGTTTTCTAAAATTAATTTAAATAACATTTTTGGATATTTTGTTAATTTTTGAAAATATTTACAAATTAGCCAAAAGTAAAATTTTTTGCCTAATTACTTAACTAACAATAACTTGCTTAACTATTAAGTCATTGTTACGCAAATTTGGGATTAGTTAGGCCATAATGTTTTCTAAAATTAGTTTAAATAACATTTTTGAATATTTTGTTAATTTTTAAAAATATTTAGAAATTAGCCAAAAAGTAAAAATTTTGCTTAAGTACTTAACTAACAATAATTTGCTTAGCTATTAAGTTGAAATTACGCAAATTTTTGATTAGTTAGGCCATAATGTTTTCTAAAATTAGTTTAAATAATATTTTTTGATATTTTGTTAATTTTTGAAAATATTTACAAATTAGCCAAAAAGTAAAATTTTTGCCTAAATACTTAACTAACAATAACTTGCTCAACTATTAAGTCATTGTTACGCAAATTGTGGATTAGTTAGGCCATTATGTTTTCTAAAATTAGTTTAAATAAATATTTTGGATATTTTGTTAATTTTTGAAAATATTTACAAATTAGCCAAAAAGTAAAATTTTTGCCTAAATACTTAACTAACAATAACTTGCTCAACTATTAAGTCATTGTTACGCAAATTGTGGATTAGTTAGGTCATAATGTTTTCTAAAGTAAATTTAAATATCATTTTTGGATGTTTTGTTAATTTTTGAAAATATTTACAAATTAGCCAAAAAGTAAAAATTTTGCCATAATACTTAACTAACAATAACTTGCTTAACTATTAAGTAATTGTTCCGCAAATTTAGGATTTGTTAGGCCATAATGTTTTCTAAATTTAATTTAAATAACATTTTTGGATATTTTGTTAATTTTTGAAAATATTTACAAATTAGCCAAAAGTAAAAAATTTTGCCTAATTACTTAACTAACAATAACTTCCTTAACTATTAAGTCATTGTTACGCAAATTTGGGATTAGTTAGGCCATAATGTTTGCTAAAATTAGTCTAAATAAAGTTTTCAGCTAATTTAATAAATTTTGAAAATATTTGCGAACTAGCCAAAAAATGTTTAGTTATTTTAGGTTTCAACTCGGTTAAATTGAGTTTATTAGGTAACCAATAAGAATTTTGAGTTGAGGATTAAAAATTTGAGTTTAAAAGAATTGATTTGATTAGAAAATCTTTTAGAAACAATTTGTTACTATTAATTTGGGCTGAAATAGTCTTCAAAATCACCAATTTTGAGTTATTTTTGGTTTCATTTCATTTAAGTTGAGTTTAAAGAAGAACTAATAAGAATTTTGAGTTGTAGATTGCAAATTTGAGTTTAAAAGGCTTGATTCGGTTAGGAATTATTTTTATAAATATTTTGTTACAATAGTTTGCGTTGAAATTGTCTTTAGATTTACCAATTTTGAGTTATTTTTGGTTTCATTTCACTTAAGTTGAGTTTAAAGGAGAACTAATAAGAATTTTGAGTTGTAGATTGCAAATTTGAGATAAAAAGGCTTAAATTGGTTAGGAATAAATTTTAGAAATATTTAGTTACTAATAATTTGGGCTGAAATCGTCTTTAGAATCACCAATTTTGAGTTATTTTAGGTTTCATCTCATTTAAGTTGAGATTAAAGAAGAACCAATAAGAATTTTAAGTTGTAGATTGCAAATTTGAGTTTAAAAGACTTGAATTGGTTAGGAATAATTTTTAGAAATATTTTGTTACTAATAATTTGAGCTGAAATCGTCTTTAGAATCACAAATTTTGAGTTATTTTAGGTTTAATTTCACTTAAGTAGAGTTTAAAGGGGAACCAATAGGAATTTTGAGTTGTAGATTGCAAATTTGAGATTAAAAGGCTTAAATTGGTTAGGAATAAATTTTAGAAATATTTAGTTACTAATAATTTGGGCTGAAATCGTCTTTAGAATCACCAATTTTGAGTTATTTTAGGTTTCATCTCATTTAAGTTGAGATTAAAGAAGAACCATAAAGAATTTTAAGTTGTAGATTGCAAATTTAAGTTTAAAAGACTTGAATTGATTAGGAATAATTTTTAGAAATATTTTGTTACAAATAATTTGAGCTGAAATCGTCTTTAGAATCACAAATTTTGAGTTATTTTAGGTTTAATTTCACTTAAGTAGAGTTTAAAGGGGAACCAATAGGAATTTTGAGTTGTAGATTGCAAATTTGAGATTAAAAGGCTTAAATTGGTTAGGAATAAATTTTAGAAATATTTAGTTACTAATAATTTGGGCTGAAATCGTCTTTAGAATCACCAATTTTGAGTTATTTTAGGTTTCATCTCATTTAAGTTGAGATTAAAGAAGAACCAATAAGAATTTTAAGTTGTAGATTGCAAATTTGAGTTTAAAAGACTTGAATTGGTTAGGAATAATTTTTAGAAATATTTTGTTACAAATAATTTGAGCTGAAATCGTCTTTAGAATCACAAATTTTGAGTTATTTTAGGTTTCATTTCACTTAAGTTGAGTTTAAAGGAGAATCAATAAGAATTTTGTGTTGTAGATTGCAAATTTGAGTTTAAAATGCTTGATTCGGTTAATAATTATTTTTAGAAACATTTTGCTACCAATTATTTAGGCTAAAATTGTCCTTAGAAGTACCAATTTTGAGTTATTTTAGGTTTCATCTCATTTAAGTTGAGATTAAAGAAGAACCAATAAGAATTTTAAGTTGTAGATTGCAAATTTAAGTTTATAAGGCTTAAATTGGTTAGGAATAAATTTTAAAAATATTTTGTTACTAATAATTTGGGCTGAAATTATCTTCAGAATCACTAGTTTTGAGTTATTTTAGGTTTCATTTTATTTAAGTTAAGTTTAAAATAGAACCAATAAGAATTTTGAGGTGCAGATTAAAAATTTGACTTTAAAAGATTTGAATCAGTTAGGAATAATTTTTAGAAATATTTTGTTACCTATAATTTGAGCTAAAATTGTCTTTAGAATCAACAATTTTGAGTTATATTAGGATTCATTTCATTTAAGTTGAGTTTAAAGGAGAACCAATAAGAAATTTGAGTTGAAGATTGCAAAATTGAGTATAAATGACTTTAATCGGTTATAAAAATATTTGTCACTAATAGTTTGGAGCAATTTTAAGTTACTTTTGGTTTTATTTCATTTAAGTTGAGTTTAAAGGAGAAATTTGTATACTTCTTTTGTTGGAAAGTCTTTATTTACTTCCATTTTGGAAGTTATTGTTTTCACTACTTTGTGCATTGCGCCATAGGTTTTCTTCTTCATTATTTCAATGCGGATGCTTTAATTTTTTGTTTTCTTTGTTTACTTTAATCCCAATTTTGGTCATGTCAACTTTTTTTTATTTCTCTTGCGATTTTGGCCTAAGATCATCCTGTCACAAGATTAATTTTACTTCTGCACTTCTTTAACGGTTTTTTTGGTTCATTTTTCGTTCAATAATAACCTTAGTTTCTGTGTCTTTGAATATATACTTCAGCATATTTTTAAATTTAATTATATTCAAGTCGTTTTCTTCTAACCACAAAGCTACGTTGACGTAATTTTCTTTGTTTTTGAAGGGATTTTCTGCGTTGACTGTAGTGTTTTGGTATTTATTGGTTGTCCATTCACATTATTTGACCGCGCAGAATCCTTTTAAAAAATTTTGGGCACTACATTTCTAATTTTTGCAGTTTGGACTAACATTTTTTTTCTGTCTTCACGCTGATTATTATTTGTTTTGCTTTTATTAAATGTAGTCTTAGAGAGGCAATTATTTCCTTCCGCTGTTGCATTTTTTTCTCATGTTGTCTGATTTGGATTTTTTCTCTACTCTATTGGACTGCTTTGCCGTTTTTAATTTCCTTATTATTCTCTTTAGTTGATTTAGTTAATGCTTGTTTTATGTTCACTTCTTGATTGATTATTTGAGATTGCTAGCAAGCATTTTGTTTGTAACTGGAAAATGTTCAGCACAAAGTTTGGTTTAACGAAACGCCTAGGTTTTTGACATTTGCTGGAGGAGTTTTCAAAATCTATCTCGTGACTTGTGGTGCTAGATCCGAAGCCGGTTTAGGAGGTTTTGTTCAAGATCGGTGTTCTCCAGGTGCAATAAACTTTTATTGGACTGCAGATTGTGGATGTTTTTTGTTGTTGCAACATAAATATTGTGCGCTGAATTTGGGACTAGAAAATGATTCCGTGAATCTTTCCGTTACCTTGTTTCTGTCCATTGTAGTTGACAATGCTTTTATTAGATTTATATATGTACACTGGAAAATAACTACAGCAATTCTGAGAGCGTATATTTGCTAACACAACTTAATTTCTCTAGTCTGCACTGTAGATCTTGCTTGGTTCGTTTCTGTCAGGTGCTAAGATGAATAATTGATATTGCTTGCAGGCTCAACTGATGTGGGCGTTGGGGTTTTACTTTGATCTTTTTTCGACTCACAATTGTGACTTGGCTGATGGACTGCTTTGCCCCTTTTTATAGCAGCGCGTAAGAGCTTCTTTTTTTTTTGAAGAAGTGGTAGTTTAAAGTTTGTCGGCCAAAAGTAGTAGCGGCAAAAAATGCAGATAACTTCTTCCTTTTATTTTTTATGTTGATTTCTTGATTGACTATGTAGGACTGAGAGCAAACTTTGTGTTTGTTTTAAATTTATAATTCCCGCCCATCCGCTCAAGTGTTTCTTGTCAAGAAATTAGTTACGTCATCTTATTTTTGTAACTTAATGACATCTGTCAGTCATTCTGGCAAGTTTGTTAGCTGCAGGAATACAATAGGTGGTTGCAACTTTTAATTTTTTTGATAACAAACACTTAGGTGGGTGGGCGGGGACACGATATTTAAGTACCGGTCTAATGTTTATAAACTTTGTTCCCGCCCACCCGCCCAAGTGTTTGTTGTCAAGAAATTAAATACGTCATCTCATTTTTGTAACTTAATGACATCTGTCAGTCATTCTGGCAAGTTTGTTAGCTGCAGGAATACTGTAAGTGGTTGCAACTTTCATTTTTTTTTTATAACAGACACTTGGGTGATTGGGCGGGGACACGATATTAAACTACCGGTCTAATGTTTATAAACTTTGTTCCCGCCCACCCGCCCAAGTGTTTGTTGTCAAGAAATTAGTTACGTCATCTCATTTTTGTAACTTAATGACATATGTCAGTCATTCTGGCAAGTTTGTTAGCTGCAGGAACACGGGTATCTTCAAAATTGCTAATGTTAGTTGCTATTTTATAAAAACTATCGAAATGGGGTATGTGGATTTTTGTATTCTACCACATTTTATGACTAAGTACGGATTAAAAAAAAAAACAGTGGCGGCGTGGGATATTTTTTAACGAAAAAACTTGCGGCGTAAGAATATTTCTTAGATTGGCAATAACTGGAGTAGTTTTGATAATAGGATGGTGGGGTATAAACAAAAAGTTTCTTTTGATGAGCTTCTTCTCCTCATGTCTGATTTTTAATTTTTTGTGCAGTGGCGTTACCAAATTTATTTAACTTTTTCAACAACTTACTTCCAGGAATTACCGTTTTACCCTTATTTTAAACGATTTAAATATGAATTTTCCGATTTAACCACTCTTTAAAAACTAAGCAGGATTTTTCAAAAAATCAGATTTTTTTTACAAAAAAGAAGCGTAGATATGGCAACAATTGTAGCAGTTTTGATCCCAGGACGGTGAGATATGAACAAAAATAAATCTTTTGATGAGCTTTTTTTCATATCTCATTTTTTGTTAGTAACCATTTATCAAAATTTTTAAACTCAAACTTTTTCAAAAATTGTTCTCTAGTTATCTTCAAAATCGTCCATGTTAGAATAATTTTTGGATTCTATCAAACTTTAACTACTATTTGGGAACAAGCACGGATTCTTGAAAAAATCAGTGGCGACGTGAGAATATTTTTACAATTGACAATAACTGGAGTAATTTTGATCCCAGAAGAGTGTGATATGAATTCAAAAGTTTTTTGTGATTTCTTTCTTATATCAGACTCCATTTTTTTTGTTTAGTGTCATCATCAAATTCAATAAAGTTAATTGGGATTTAGTACGCTATTTCAAGAAATAAACAGATTTACGTATTTTCCGTCAAAATTAAGCTCCTAAACTGGAGCCTATTTTGCAATTTGCAAGTTACATTAAATTGCGGTTTGAAAATTTAGATGCAGCATACTGTGGTCTATAAGGAATGCTTTAATTTAGTTCAAAAATGTTAATTGTGCGGGCGGGCGGAAACACTATATCCAACTACCGGCCCAGCACTAATAAACTATGTTCCCGCTCTAGTGTTTGTCATCAAGTAATCAGAAGTTGAAACTACTTCTAGTGTTCCTAACAAACATGACAGAATGACTGAAAGATATCATTTAATTACAAGAGAGACTTGACGTAATTAATTTTATGATAACTAACACTTGGGCGGGAGGGCGGGAACACCATATCTAACTACCGATCCAATACTCATAAACTGTGTTCCCGCCCACCCACCCAAGTGTTTGTCATCAAAAAATTAGTTACAAGAGACTTGATGTCAACTAGCTTCTATTTCTAGTTCTTCTTGGTTTTGTTTTTTATTTCTTGCTTTTATTGCTGCGCATCATCAACTCGAGCATGACGTTTTGTATGCAGTCCATGCGTAACGTATAAAACTGGAGCATTTAAGTTGTAGGAGATACCATGAGAGGTGTTTTGTTGGCGGTCCGTGCACTTTTGCCCTATTGGCGGATCTTACGTTTTGTGCGCAGCAGTTTGCACACTTGCTTACTCTCGCACGAAGACGTTCGGCCTGCCGTTAGCATCAATTTTTATGCAAATTATAAAATATTTCAAGATCCAAAGTATTGTACGTCGGTCACATTATGTCCAAAATAATTTGTACAAACAACGTTTTTTCTTCTTAAATTCTTTTTTTGGTTTAGAATTTCTGAATCACAAACATTGGATCAAAAATATTGTTTGGCTGAAAATTGTCAAAAAATTTAAAATTTTATTCATAGAATGTAAAAGATTTAGCTATTAAGCCATAAAGTATGAAAACATTATCAGAAAAAACCAAAATTTGGTCAAAAACTGTTAAAAAGTGTAAAATTTTCTTTATGAAAAATTAAAAATAGTAATATTTAGTCTAAAATGTAAAATATTTAAAAAAAAAAAAAAACAAAATAAACAGAAATCTGGCCAAAAACAATTGAAAATTACAAAATTCTGTTCATAAAATTAAAAAAAAAAAAAAAAAAAAAAAAAGCAAAATCCGGATTTGAAATTAAAAAAAAAGAAAAAAAAATTAGTTTAGTATGTTTAAGAGCATCAGTTTTTTGAAAATCTAGTTATATTTAACATATTCTAAAGAATCTTAAATATTTAAAATAAATCATTTTTTTTTTAATTAAATATTTTTCTTGTAGGTATTCCCGTAGACAACACAATCCTATACTTGCTCGACAAAGATTACCGCCCAGTCAAAGCAGGAGATGTAGGCGAACTATTCGTTTCCGGTTTAAATCTAGCAGCCGGATACGTAAACGGCCGCGATCCTGAAAAATTCATCGAAAATCCATTAGCAATCGATCCAGTATTTTCAAGACTTTTCCGCACCGGTGATTTCGCAAGAGTTGAAAAAAGTTCTCTTCAATATGAAGGTCGCACAGATTCACAAGTAAAAATCCGTGGACATCGCGTGGATTTATCAGAAGTAGAAAAAGCAGTCAGTTCCATCGATGTTATTGAAAAATGCGTAGTGCTATGTTACCAACCAGGAGAAATCAATCAAGCTTTATTAGCTTTTGTTACCACCAGTGCTTTAATGGGTGAACATCAAATTGAATCAATGGTTATGGGAAAATTGACTTCTTATATGGTCCCTCAAATTATTTTAGTTGAAACTATTCCGTTGCTTGTTAATGGAAAAATTGATAGACAAGCTTTGTTGAAGTCTTATGAAAATACTAATAATAATGGTAAGTTTGTTTACTTAAAAAAAAACAGTTTTTCTGCTCGTTTTTTTATTATCACTTATTTAATATAGCCAAAAAATAGTTGTAAACACCACGGATAAGAAAGCATTTGCAACATTTTCATGTTTGCCACCTTCGTTTTGCTCAATGCTGCAAACATTGCTTTCCTGCCTTTGATACTTAAGGTCTGTTCCAACCTACAATTTGGACTGTTTACAAACCGTCCAAACTATGCACACAAACAAATATTTGTAGTAGTATAGTTTGAACAGTTTGCAAACTGTTCAAATCATAGGTTGGAACAGGCCTTGCGTTACAAAATATTTTTAATAATTATTGATTTTTTTTAGATGATTCCAGTTTTGAAGCTGAGATTGATTTCACCGGTGTACCACAAAATAAAATGGATGCTGCTAAAGTACTATTTGAAACAGTAGCTTCAGTACTAAACCGTTCAGCCAGATCAGCAATTTGCATGAATGCCAACTTTTACGAAATAGGTGGAAACAGTCTCAATTCAATCTTCACAATTACGAATTTAAATGAAAAAGGTTACCACATCAGTATTGGTGATTTTATTGCTGCTATGGATTTAGGAGAAGTATTAGAAAGGATGAGTTCTGATAAAGATAATATTGAGTTATCTTCTGAACCACCACTATTCCGTTCTCAAGGATTAAGATTTGAACATAAAAAAGAAGTTATTGGGTAATTATTAATCAAATTTAAATGTTATTAATGTTACTTATGAATTATTTTTAGTATGATTACAACGAGTTTCTACCTGAAAGCTGATTTGGAACAATGGTTGATGCCCGATATTTCCGAGTCGGATTATTCGGAATTGATGGATAAAATTTGGGAACCGCTTGTTGATAAGGCGTTGAGTTTTGTTACAATTTCAGAGGAAACTAATAAAATTATTGGTGTTGCTTTGAATTTTGATGCGCATGATGAACCGGAAGTGGAAATTACGTCGAAACTTGTTGTTATTTTTGAATTTTTGGAAAGCATTGAAGGACCTGTCAGGTATGTTATAAATTTAAATTTTAGTTTGTTTGTCAAGTTGATTAAATTGTTCTAATTTTTATTATTTTTTTTTAGGGATAATAAGCTTCCTTTAGGTAAGGGTAAAGTATTACATTCGTTTATGATGGCTACGCATTCAACGTTATCATCAAAGGAAAATGTAGCTGTTATGAAATTTATGGAGGATGAGGTACTCAAGTTAGCCAAAGAGAAGCGTTTTGCGGGTATTTTGACAACAAATACCAGTCCCTTGACGCAGGTAAGATATTTTATTCTTTTTAATACTTTTAAGTTGGTACTACACTTAAATTTATAAAAATGTACTCAACCTCTTAAAATAAGTTTTGGTGTTTTTGGTTGGTATGAATTATCTTTCCGCAAAGCCATTGTAAAGCTAATCGCAAAATTTGAACAAAATGATCAAATTGCTAGTTTGAACTCGTACTATGAGATTAGTCTAAAACGTTGCATTGTGGGCGAGAACACAGTTTATGAATGTTGAGCCGGTAGTGTTTCCGCCCACCCGCCCAAATGTTTGTTATAAAAAATTAAAAGTTACAACCACTTTCCGCATTCGTGAAGCTAACAAACATGACAGATTGACTAACAAATGTCATTAATTTGAGAAAGTAGTTGACGTAACAATTTTCTTGATAACAAACACTTGAGCGGGTAGGTGGGAAGTAAATTTGAGAATGTTGTGCCGGTAGTTTGATATAGTGTTTCCGCCCACCCGCCCAAGTGTTTGTCGTAAAAAATTAGAAGTTACAACCACTTCCCGCGTTTGTGCAGCTAATAAACATGACAGATTGATTGTCAAATGTCATTAAGTTTGAGAAAGTAGTTGACGTAATAATTTTCTTGGTAACAAACACTCGGGCGGGTGGGCGGGAACACAGTTTATAAATGGTGGGCTCATAGTTTGATATAGTGTTCCCGCCCAGCCCCCCCAAGCGTTTGTTGTAAAAATTAAAAGTTACAATCACTTTTTGCGTTCGTGCAGCTAATAAACAAGACAGATTGACTGACAAATGTCATTAAAGATGAGAAAGTAGTTGACGTAACAATTTTCTTGGTAACAAACACTCGGGCGGCTGGGCGAGAACACAGTTTACAAATGTTGGGCCAGTAGTTTAGTTTAGTGTTCCCGCCCACCCGCCCAATCGTTTGTCATTAAAAATTAAAAGTTACAACCATTTCCCGCGTCTGTGCAACTAATAAACTGGACAGATTGACTGGCAAATGTCATTAAGTTTCAGAAAGTAGTTGACGTAATAATTTTTTTGATAAAAAACACTTTTGCGGGTGGGCGGGAACTAAATTTAAAATTGTTGGGCCGGTAGTTTGATATAGTGTTTCCGCCCACCCGCCCAAGCGTTTGTCATTAAACATTAAAAGTTACAACCACTTCCCGCTTTTGTGCAGCTAACAAACATGACAGATTGACTAACAAATGTCATTAAGTTTGAGTAAGTAGTTGACGTAATAATTTTCTTGGTGACAAACACTCGGGCGGGTGGGCGGGAACACAGTTTATAAATGGTGGGCTCGTAGTTTGATATAGTGTTCCCGCCCAGCCCCCCCAAGCGTTTGTCATTAAAAATTAAAAGTTACAACCATTTCCCGCGTCTGTGCAACTAATAAATTGGACAGATTGACTGACAAATGTCATTAAGTTTCAGAAAGTAGTTGACGTAAAAATTTTTTTGATAACAAACACTTGGGTGGGTGGACGGGAACTAAATTTTAGATTGTTGGGCCAGTAGTTTGATATAGTGTACCCGCCCACCCGCCCAAGTGTTTGTCGTAAATAATTAGAAGTTACAACCACTTCCCGCGTGTGTGCAGCTAATAAACATGACAGATTGATTGTCAAATGTCATTAAGTTTAAAAAAGTAGTTGACGTAATAATTTTCTTGGTAACAAACACTCGGGCGGGTGGGCGGTAACACAGTTTATGAAAGTTGGTTTGGTAGTTTAAAATAGTGTTCCCGCCCACCCGCCCAAACATTTGTCATAAAAAATTCAAAGTTACAATCACTTCCCGCGTTTGTGCAGCTAATAAACATGACAGATTGACTGACAACTGTTATTAAGTTTAAAAAAGTAGTTGTTGTAACCATTTTTTTGATAACAAACACTTGGGCGGGCGGGCGGGATCACAGTTTATAAATGTTGGGCCGGTAGTTTGTTATAGTGTTCCCGCCCACCCGCCCAAGTGTTTGTCGTAAATAATTAGAAGTTACAATCACTTCCCGTGTTTGTGCAGCTAGTAAACAAGACAGATTGACTGACAAATGTCATTAAAGATGAGAAAGTAGTTGACGTAACCATTTTTTTGATAACAAACTCTTGGGCGGGTGGGCGGGAACTAAATTTGAGATTGTTGGGCCAGTAGTTTAATATAGTGTACCCGCACACCCGCCCAAGTGTTTGTCATAAAAAATTAGAAATTACAACCACTACCCGCGTTTGTGCAGCTAATAAACATAACAGATTGACTGATAAATGTCATTAAGTTTGAGAAAGTAGTTAACGTAATAATTTTTTTGATAACAAACACTCGGGCGGGTGTGCGGGAACACAGTTTACAAATGTTGGGCCGGTAGTTTAATTTAGTGTTCCCGCCCACCCGCCCAAGTGTTTGTCATAAAAAATTAGAAGGAACAACCACTTGCTTTCTGGTCTTATGCTGAGTGAGTTAGTTTTGCGTTATTAATTGCTTTTTTGATCTGGTTGTATTGTTCTTCTATAATTTTTCTTGTACATACGCGGATGTTTGTGCTAATTTTGTGTTTGTGCCTGACGTAAGAAAATCAAATATTGTTGTACTAAATCGAAACTAGTCTTAAAAGTTGCAGAATTTTATGTAGATTTAAGTGTACTGTTTGGTTTATATAGGCTTAATACAATTTTTTTTATGCAAATTTTGTGTTTATGTCTCTTCTACGGAATCAAATATTGTCCTAATAAGTTGAATCTAGTTTCAAAAAATGCACAATTTTATTTAGATTCACATGAGTTTTTCAGTAAAATGCAAAAAACTATCGGAAAAACGCATTTTTGATGCAAATTTTGTTTTCATTTCTCTTCTACGGAATCAAATATTGTCCTAACAAGTTGAATCTATTTTCAAAATATGCACAATTTTATTTAGATTTACGTGCGTTGCTTGGTTTATGTACGCTCAGTACAAAGTTTTTGAGTAAAATGCAAAAAACTATCGGAAAAACGCATTTTTGATGCAAATTTTGTGTTAATTTCTTTTCTAAGGAATTAAATATTGTCCAAACAAGTTGAATCTAGTTTCAAAATATGCACAATTTTATTTAAATTTACGTGCGTTCCTTGGTTTATATAAGCTTAGTACAAAGTTTTGAGTAAAATGCAAAAAACTATCGAAAAAACGCATTTTTGATGCAAACTTAGTGTTCATTTCTCTTCTACGGAATAAAATATTGTCCTAATAAGTTGAATCTAGTTACTAAATATGCAGAATTTTATTAAGATTTAGGTGCATTGCTTGGTTTATGTACGCTCAGTACAAAGTTTTTGAGTAAAATGCAAAAAACTATCAGAAAAACGCATTTTTATGCAAATTTTGTGCTCGTGTCTGTCGTAAAAAAATCAAATATTGTCGTAGCAAGTTGAAACTAGCCTTAAAAGTTGCAGAATTTTATGTAAATTTAATTGCATTGTTTGGTTAATATAAGTCCAAAGCAAAGTTTTTGAGTAAAATGCAAAAATTTAACAAAAAAACAAATTTTTGATGCAAATTTTGTGTTTACGTATGTCGTAAAAAATGAAATAACGTTGTAGCAAGTTAAAACTATTCTAAAAAATTGCAAAATTTTATATAGATTCACTTGCGTTGCATGGCTTATCTAGGTTAGTACAAAGTTTTTGAGTAAAATGCAAAAAACTATAGAAAAAACGCATTTTTCATGTAAATTTGTGTTTGTCTGTCGTAAGAAAATCAGAAGAAAACCGTAGCAAGGTAAAACTAGTGTTAAAAGTTGCAGAATTTTTTGTGGACTCAAGTGCGTTGCTTGGTTTGTATTGGATCAGTACAAAGTTTTTGAATAATATGCAAAAAACTATAAAAAAAACACTAAAATTCAAAAATCTATGCAAATTTTGCATCCGTTCTGTCGTAAGAAAATTAGATAGTGTTGTAGCAAGTTAAATTTAGTCTTAAAAGTTGCAGAATTTTATTTTGCGTGCTTTACTTGGTTTATATAGACCCAGTACAAAGTTTTTCAGTAAAATGCTAAAATCTATTGGAGAAACGCATTTTGATGCAAATTTTGCGCTTATGTCTGTTGTAAGAAAATCAAATAATGTCGTAGCGAGTTAAAATTAGTTTTAAATTTTGCAAAATTATATGTAGGTTTGGTTTATACAGGCCAAAGTACAAAGTTTTTGAGTAAAATGCAAAGTTCTTGATCTATACTGTTATAATTGTGTTTAAGTTTGATAGAATCTTAGTAGATCTATTCAAAGATTATTTTAGAAAAACCTAAGATAAGTCTTAACTGGTTAAATATAGTAATTTTTGATCTACATTATTGGTGTTGTTTTTGAGTTTGATAAAATCACTTTGGATTGATAAAGATCATTGTAAATCAATTAAAGATCACTTTAAGTAATTTTAATATATTAGTTTTTAATCCACATTTTTTTAATTGTTTTTAAGTTAAGTAAAAATCATTCTATAATATTCAAAGATAACTTTCAGATGTTTTAGACTTCTAAAATATTGTTGGTGTTTAAACTTTTCTTTTTTTGGTATTTTTTGCCACCTACATACAGCACCCAAATAGCGTATGTTCTCAATCTTGTACAAACCATGCACTGTCCAAACTTGGGTCGGGAAGTAGTCACTTATTCTAAAAATACACTTTAGTTTTAGCTAGTTTGGTATGAGGTGCCTGTCCACTGCAAAACTCTTTCGGTTCTGTCCCATCTATATTGACATCGGTTTATGATTTCTTCCTTTTTCTCAGATTTAGCTTGTTGTGTTAATGCAGGGTGCTCTCTCATATAGCCTACTAGCAAAAGCTCCGGCTACAACCTGAAAAGCCTCTAACGAGACTGTCCCATAGGCGCTTACCACCCGCAACAGCACTGATCAGTTTGAATCTAACAGTTCAACAATTACTTCTTGCTGCTCGACGGTCTGCATATGTTAGGCATAATTCTGGCCAGGTTTGCCGCTCGTTTTTCAGTTCCTAAAGTTTTCCCTAACAAAAATTTAATAATCTCCATTGTTGTGTGTACAATCATATTCAGGGCTGCAAACCAATCAACAATATAGGCGCTTCTTTTGTCCGCCGCTGGAAAAGCCCATTCATGCGCTTTTGCATTAATGTCTCCAAGAATGAGCATTCAGATCGGGCTCTTCGGAGTTTTTGCATGATCAAGTCGACGTCTGCTTTGTACTCTTTGAAGTTTGTATTTGGTGTAGATCACTGTAGATTGATAAAAACTATTCTAGATCAACCTAAGATCACTCTTAATTAGTTTCAATATATTAATTTTTGATCTATATTATTATAATTAATTTTGAATTTGATTAAATCTCAGTAGAACATTATTAAAAAGAATTTAACATATTTCTTAAATATTATAAAACCAACTTATTTGAAATCATTAATATTGTACTAATAAGAGTTTAATTTTAAATTACAATTTTCTATCAAATAAGTAAGGTAATATTATGCACATTCTCACAACAAAAAACTTCAACTAATCATATATTATATCTTTATGTGTATAATTTATTATCTTGCAAATTTTATGGGATCTAATTATGGCATAGTAAATAAACCAATTGAAAGGCAAATTAATCATAACAGCATTGACATTTCAATGTGTAATCTAAAGTGTAATTAATGTATGACACATTACAATAAAATATATAATTTGCATTGAAAATAAGAGCAAAGTTATAAATTGTAATAATCCATAAATTTTATTACCAACAACACAAACTAATTATTTTATTATTACATTTTTTTATATATACTACCGAACCCGTTAAATGAGTCATGCCATACATGATAATTGTAAAATGAGTAGATTCAAAATTTTAATATTCTTTTATCATTTTCAGCAATTGGGAACGAGTGTATACGGCTACAAGAGTATGCTGGATTGCCAGGTAAACCAATACATCGCACCAGACAAGACGAAACCATTCGGCCTCGCTTCAGATTCGCAACTGGCTATTGTGCACTGGAAAGAAATCTAATCCATTTAATATAGTTCCTAAATTATTTATTCTAGTTTAGTATTTAAGTTCCGCTTCATGAATACTTTGTAAATATCCAGTTAAGTGCATCATAGTTTTTCATTTATTATTATTATGTTATGGTAGAGTAAAAAATAAAAATATATTATATTAGATAGATTATACCAGTTCAAAGTAATCTATGCGAAGCCCATAGCACAGCAACTGTGGTGATTAATTCAGTTGCAGTCTTAGTGATACACATGCGATATTCTTGCACTAGATTATTAAGTTATTTAGTTTTAGTTTCGAATATTTGTAGATTCATTTATGTATATTATTTGTGTGTATTAAATATATTTATTTCTTGAAAAATTATTTTGGTGCTTCTCATAACCTTACCCAACTTTTTCAGCAAATTTTCTAGTGATTACTAAACCACTAAGCTAGGTTGTTGGCTAACTTAGAGCATCAGTCATCTAATGACACTTAAATCTCTCACAACTTCAGAATAGTCCAACGTTTCGGCTGTCAAATAAGTGCATTTTCAAAATTTTGCAAAATAATTACAATTTTTTGAGTTCATAATCAAGATAATGAATGTATGGCATAAATTTAGGCGGGTGGTTGACGTTTGTGACCCCGCCCACCCACCCAAGTGTTAGTAATCAAGGTATTGAATGTTGTACCCAATGTTAATGTTCCTGAAGATATGTTATAACGAAAAATGAATGTCAACAGTCAGTAAATCAGAAAAAAATGACAAAAGACTAATTTATTAACAAAAAACACTCGAGCAGGTGAGCAAAGCACTTAGTTCATAAATATAGGCGGGTGGTTGACATTTGTGTTTTAGATGTTATACCCACTGCCAATGTCATAAAAAAGATCAAATGTCACTTGTCACTGAATAAGAACAGAAGTGGTTAACATTAGTGTACCCCGCCCGCCCACCCAAGTGTTTGTAATCAAGAGGCCATCTACACACAGACCACATCTAAGCACAGAGGTCGCTCCTCTGAAGATTTCAAGAGATTATTGCGCACCAACCTACACCATGTGCTTCAACACTTTACAGATACACCTATTGTAATGTTTGGTCTTACTCCTTCAACGACCTACAACAGAGGCTTATTTAATATGATTAAAACTTCAAGCAGTATTTTTTCTTTTAGAGATTCTTGCGTTCATTCCTTTCTACTTACTGCTCTTTTCCTGCGCTTCCATTTTATCTATTTGTGCTTCCTCCTCCTTTGGTGTTCTGAAAGCTTCCTTATTTAACCTTTAAATGCGCGATTTAGGAACTGTTGGGTACAACTTCATACACACTCATCGAGAGTGCTGTTTTTGGATAAGAACAATGGTTGCTTATGTAGTGGGGCGACGTGCAGATGCGTACATAAGCAAGCATCAAAGATGTAGCACGGATTGTGACAAACGGCGATTTAAAAAAAAAAAAAGTTAAATACCTAAACCGCGCCCTTAAAGAACTTAATTGGTCCATCTGCAAACAAAGTAGAAGTAAAACAACTTACATCATTTTATTGCAACATCTTTAATTATAAATCTGCTTCTGAAAATTTCGCTGTACAAACATGTTTGGTTTTAAGCAGTACAATAAACAATGAAATAAAAAATATATATTATATACTTAATAAAATTAAACTAAAAAACGTATTTGTACAATGTTCTTATTATTTTTTGTTGTATACACTAATTAATTCACATTTTAACAATGGAAAACAGCCTGATAATATTCTTTCCTTCTCAAAACTGAATCAATTGATTAATCTCATACTAAGGCGGCGGTCTGCGTATTCTGCGGTATCTGATCGACCACATTTTCGAGATGCCTATATTTCTTTATCCTCTTCCATTCCCCATTATTGTAATTCATCTGGAAGTGAGTTTCTACCAACATGGTAAGGTATGTTTCATCTGGTTGTTGAACATTTTCTTGATCTTCTGATAATTTGATTGTGACAATATTACCCAAATGAGGACAAGGATTGTCTCTGGAGCCAGCCATGAAACCTAATATAAGGGCCTTTTCTGGTCTGGTTACCTTGTTTGCAGTACGGAACATATCTTGAGCTTCCAACATTTGTTCTCTCTGAAAACAAACAAATTGTGACAACTGTAATTACAATTTCTTTATATTTTACCGTAAGCGCCAATCCTCTTCTTTGTAATGAGTTTGTTGTAGGTGGAGGTTGCAACCTAATTTGTGTGACTGTTTGCTGTACTGGTCGGTTGGTTATGACAATAGAACTGTTGGCTGGTGTTGCCGCTGCTGTTGGTGTTGCTGTTGTAATTATAGTCTGCACAGGTCTAACAACTTGAGCTGGAGATGTTGATGCGGCGGGTGTGGTGGCTTGTTGAATGGGAGATTTTGGCGTCGCCGCTGCAGGAGGCGTGGCCACCGCAACCGGTGTATGTGCAATAACAGGAGTTGTACCTGCACCTAAACAATAATTATTAAATTTCCACCCATTAAAATTAACATTATATTCTTACTTGTTGGTGTCGTTGTTTGTTGTGGAGTATTAGGAACGTACGTAGGCGTCGTCAATCCAGCAGCATAATCCGGTGTAGCAGCAGTTGCATTTGTCGGTGAAGTAACAGCAGGCGTCAATTCCGCGGTCTTCTTAGCCTCTTCCAATTCCTGCATACGTTTCCTCTTCTTAGCAGCCGCATAACCCAACGGTTGATCGGCAATATCTAATAACTTAACACCACCTTCTTTTCGTCCAGCTGGTGGTCGGGCTAAGGGTGGTCTATTACTAATGCTGGCGCTTAAAACGCCAGATCGGAAGCTCGAGCCTGGATGCCGACTAGGTATTCCTTTGAGAGGAGCTGTGAATATAAATAATTTTATTTGGTTTTAATTTGTTTTTGAGTTGGTTGAGATTCTTACTTGTATCGGTCATTTTTCTTGGCATACCACGTGACCTTACAGGAATCACTGGTGCGGAAGCCTTTTTCACATTGGAAGCTGCGTCTGATGATTTTTGTAATAGATCCGATCGTAATAGTACTGATTTCGGTTTCTTTTTTAACATAAAATGTTTTGTTGCTGCTGGTTGTTGACCAACCTAGTACAAAAAAAACCAATTACAAACAATACAAAATATCGTCCAAAATACTTGTCAATCAGATTAGGTTAGGTTGTCAATTTAAAATTTCTTCATAGCTGTCGTTTGTGCATACTACAACCGCGCATGCGCAGACTATTACCGCGCATGCGCACTACATATATTTAAACTAAAAACTTGTAGCCAGAAAAAGGTTTAAGCTGTAAAAGTTGTCTATAAACATAACAAGCACGGATGCGGCGTCGATATTAATAAGAATGAAGTCCCAAGTCACAACTTCCCACATAACTAAGGCGCCGTTGCAAATGCGGTGCAATCGACCCAAATACCAGCACTCATGATTGCAGGCGATATATCACCAGGAGCCACCTGCAGTATTTTAGGCAAATTTGAGGAAACTCAAACAGATTTTCACCAAATGCTCCTCCAGAAACTACCAAGCACTTGGAATCTTTCAATAAGTGCCGTTGCAAATGCGGTCCGTGTGCAATAAACACAAACACCAGCACACAACCCTGGGGGTTGTTAATTAGCAAATTATCAAGTACATACACCTCCTTCATCACTAAGCGGCCTTCGCAAGAAGTGTTTTAGGTGGATTCTTTAACAGAATTATTTAAAAAACTATTTTTTGTAAAATAGTCACATTTTTGCAATACTTTAAATTGATGCTAATATTACTCTACTAAGCATTGGTCACCAAAGCATCACTTTTCGATCCAAATTACGAGCGGAAAAAATTACATTAATTATGCAACACAGAAAGCCCCCAATGATTATCAATGTCTCCAACAAAGTATGATTTGTTTTTTTTAATTACTATACAGTTATACTGATAAGACTAACGCATATTTTATTAACATTAACTGTAATAAACAAGAACTTATTATATTTTGTTGCCATGTCAATTCAACGTAATAACAAAGTCATTTATTGATTTCTTGATACTACACATCACTAGTAATTCAACGCACATGCTGGCAAGAAGCAAAATGCATACAGTTAAAACATAAATATATAGTGGTGAATTAATATTTAAGGTAAAATTTGTGTTGCATGTTGTGTTTTGATTCCTGACATTTTCAACTTACCTATCTTACGATTCAAATCAAATTAATAATATTAATTGCTCCACTATTTTATGTTATTGTGAACGCGAATCGAGCTCTTATATTAAATATTTCATATTTCGACCAGTTAAAAACCAATAAAGTAAAGAAAACTAATTTAAATTATCAACGCATTTATCGCGTGTTCCATGTATGGTTGTTATTAATTTTTCTTGCTCAATAAATTTAATATAATGAAACGAGTCGTAAATTAATAGTTTTCATAAATAATTGGATTATTAGTGAATTATTTTGACAATTAAATTAAATTTTTATGTGTACAATTTTGATTGTTCAGTTTCATAACAAACGTTTAAAATTTAAATTTTATAAATGATTTTATGTAAATTGCCACCAAGTGTGAAACAGATACACTAGTGTTTCAGGGTATGCACCCTTTATCGGTGTGCCTAGCATCTCGCTGGTCAGAGAGACAATTTACATAAAACCGTAATTGCTATTATACCTTTTATGTATAAAAATATGTATATAAATATACAGATCAACTTTCTCGTAATAGAAGGCTTTGCTTTAACACCCCCACGTTTAAAATTTTGAAAGACGTAGAGAAACGTTTCCACTCATTTTAGCAATTGCTAAGCTTTGCAGCAGAATTGTTCAGATGTAACAATATTATTATTTGAATTTATCAATAAATTTGTTTGTACAGATCTTCTCCTTTATTTTATAAACTAAAGCTAAAAACTAAATTGAACACCACCGATCTTCGAGCGCACTGTATATGATATTATCGGTACTAGCGGCGCATGCTTGATCACACTAAAAATTTAATTTTGGAGGTTATGAAACTCTATTAAAAACATAATTAAAAATTTCAATAAATGTCTACCAATCCTATAAATAAAGTCTTAAAGATGTTACTAACTCATTTAATAATAAAGATATGGAGAATAGACCATCAATCCTAAAACCAAACTTAATCGAAAAATGTAAATATGTAATACAGATCTTGAAACAAACTCGCTGCGGATACAACATCTAACATCCGTCTAACCATCCATCCATCTATCCAACCATTTATCAAAACAATAAATTAAAAAGTCCCTAAAACTTTCCCAGGCCCAATCGTCCCATTACCTACTAACACGGCATATTGAGACTCGTACTCAAACCAACTCTACTCCATAGCCTCGCTCCCAAACCCTGAGGAGCACTATAACCTAGACATAGCGTCCCACCAACATTGTAATGGGGAGCGCCCATACCTGAAAAACCACTCCAAGACTATTAGCCACAGAAAACAGCAACATCATCGTTAACGCGACGACAACCGGTTTAGCCTAAAGCCCCAAAGAATGACCTTATGCATACTCACGTGCACAAGGTGAAACTACCTCAACCACCAGACCCGCCGGTAACACAACCAATCAAAAACGACACATCGAAAAGACCTTTCGTATCCCGTTGGAAAGAAACAGCTATTTCCTACATCCCAATTATCAGCATTCCAATCACTGGCGTAAATCCCAGAAAAAGATGTTCATCAACAAAAGCTGTATTCTTAATCAAAACCTAATAATTTTAAAATGCTGGGTAAATAAAATCAAGCAGCTGCGCCATCTCTAACCGCACCACCAAAGAGTATCAACAGCCATTCGAGGTAGCCATGAGACCCAGGCCAAGACCTTCTAGACAAGGTCTGAGAGCCAGATTATTCTGTATCTTCAATACCATTGGTATCCCATTGTAGGAAACAGTTGTTTCCTACGCCGTATAGGCGCTTCCTTCACTGTAAGAAACAACCCAGAGATTTTATTATTATTCTAAATGTGCGAGTAAATAACATCAAGCACAGGACTACCTGCGCCGTCTCTAAGCTCCAACCGCCAAAACTAACCTGCAGCAATTGGCACCCCAATGTGGGCAAAATAAAGCAAAGGCGCAACCCAACCAAAGACACATCAAACTTTTCTAAACAAAATACCTATCCTCTGCGCATCGGCCAAGGAAAGAAAACAAACCCAATAGAGTATCCAAAACCAGCAGACCATCAGGGGACGTCACGGGACTGGATGAAGGTAACCTGACTACGACCCAGAACAAAAAACTCTAGAAGCTAATCTTACCTAGGTACCCCCAAAGATATGTAAAACTGCTAATCCCTAAGAACCTAAGAACGATCAAGACTCAACTGTCAACACATCAGTTCCAGATAGTCCAAAATCTTATCTTCAAAAGTATGTGTAAAAACCTTTGCAATGTATCCAGGTTCTTCTTTATTGCGCGTTTTACAGCTATTTTACATCGCCTCAGATGTACAGCTTGTTTGAAAGGGGTTGATGAGACTAACGGCTTATTAGGTGACTTCCGAATCACCCCGGTGGATAAAAAGCAAGTTATTATTTTAGTCATAGGTCGGGGATCAAACCCGAGACTGTTAGCGTGCTAAGCTAACGCTCTATAACTGAACTATCTCACCGATTTGGTTCGAGATACTACCCCGGAAGATCTGGCCAAGATATAACACACGTACACATATATAGTCCCATATGAGCTCCGACAGAAACTATAGCTACTACTACTTGGCAGCGTTTGAGGCAAAAGCAGATAAAAGACATACCGCTAGAAAACTTAGTTCTCAATTAAAAATAAAATTTGAACAAATCAAAGAGTTCTCAAGCAAGCATTGGCACCACGACTGTACATTCAAACAGCAGACCTTACGATGTCAGACCTGATGAGCTTTGATTTGTCAGAAAAATCAAGAATCCAAACCAGAACAAAGCTTAGGCAGGCCCACCCACATTGAAAAAAAAAGACGCCAAAAAAACCAAACCGCCAATCCGTCAGCTTCTCAGCAACGTAGGACCTAAAATCCGGGCAAAACCACCACCACTGGTACAAGATTTGCCAACCGCGATTCCACCAAAACCCAGACCAAAAAGTGCAGTGCCAGCAAAGCACCCGCAAGACCATAACGCCAAGTAACGACAAAATATAGATAATCCCACAACCACCGGAAGTGACCAATCCGTAAAACTGTTCAGCATGACCTATTAACATTCAACAAATTTACTACAAGACTACCCTAAAACCCAAAAAACTATAATAAAATTTGCACCCAAATCCTACGCCAGCACCGTCCTAGTTCGGTTTTACAACACACGGTGAGCCAGAGGAAGCGCAACATATTCCAATAGTTTCAACAAGTTTCGGGTCTAAACCACACCCTGCAACACCACACCACAATACTGAATCCACGTCCACCATCTTCAACAGCATCCTGAAGACCTCCACCAGCACCCATCAGATCAACTGCTGGAAACGTGTGCTGTCTATTCTTAGACCTCTTAATTGTGAAAGGGATTTATCTCAGACCATCCGATAAGCTATTAAAGTAGAGAAAAATCAGCCGCTTCACTTCTTCAGTGTGAAAAACCAAGCTAAACAGTTAAACTGTCAGTTGGGTAGTTGTTAAGACTTCACGGCAGCTACTCAGCTACTCTTAGAACCGGGAAAGTGGGCAAACCCATCCTCTACGTAGCACCAAGAATCATTAGCCGTTTAGAAGCAAAAGATGCCATCCCCAGAAATGAGGTAGAGTAGTGGTGCCCGTAAGAGCCCACGACTGAGACTCTTCAGCGTTGCCAAAAAATCTTGGCTAATATGAGTACTGGGTTGCAGGGAGTGTTTGTCATGAGCACTCAGACCGGGATATGGTTGTACCTCACGGCCCTATCCCCTTGAACTAAGTGCAGTTTTTGCCCGATCCAAAACTGCTTACATTACAGGATGTGAGGTACAGGTGGCGTAAGCTACCTGGACGGTTACTCATCACACGTTGCTCTTGCAGACATGAGTGCAGATGGAGAGTAAGAGCCTCATCGGTTGGTTGCCGGTGCCTGCTCGCATGGCGTTGGTCTCTCAGTGGCAGTGTCGTTCCTTTAAGTTGAAGAGGGAAATACGCCCTCGTCCCACCATCTCTCCGCCGAGCTTGGTAATATAAGGTTCATTGTGAGAGACAGTCTTCGCTGGCGGAGGTACATCTTCAGTCAAAATAAGTGGGTATAGGTCTATAGGTAAACGCTCTACGTTTGAAGTGGCGACCGGAGAGGGTAGATGAAAGTAGGACTAACTAGCGATTTAAACGCCTAGTCTAGAAGTTAAGCATGTAGGTGAGCTCCTGCCACGCCAAGGAGGCCGTTCTAGGGAAGTGGAGTGAGCCCCCCACCTTCGTTGGAATGCCTCACGTGTGCCAGTATAAAGACTTATGCTGGCGTCTTACAACGACGTCACAGCAACAATCCCTACGTTATTCGCCCGTTCAAAAAAGTGAGGGAAGAAAGATTGTTACAATCAAATGTGTCCCGCCAAGACGTGGCCGATAGGCGTGCAGTACATGTACACTTTCAAGGAAATGAGTACCCCGCCAACCCATCCCAGTCTTTGTCATCGTAGTATCGGATCTGTCAATATACCTCTCCTAATTTAGTAACAAATAACATTTACAGAAAGATAAAAATCCTATTTCTAGATAAACAATTGGGTCGGTTAGCGTTTAACCAGTAGAAACTACCCGCCCACTTTCAATAAAGTGAGTGCCACGCCCACCTACCCAAGCGTTTGTCATCATAGAATTGAATGTCACCAACCTCTCACTAATTAGTGACAAATGACATTCACAGAAAAAGAAATCTCATATTTCTAAAAAACTAACAATTGAGTGGGTGAGCGGATACCCTAGCAGAAACTACTCGTCCACAATCAATCACCCAGCTGTTTGTTGTAATAAGTTAGATCTGTCACGCACCGCTCCAAATTTAGTGACATTTGATAGTTGCAGAAAGAAAAAACTCCTATTTCTGGATTACCAACAATTTAGTGGGTGAGTGAAAACTCCAGTGTCCCTAACACCCGCCCAAGTGTTAATTGTGTGGGATTGGATCTGTCACCCACCTCTCCCAATTTAGTGACAGATAACATTCACAGAAAAAGAAAACTCCTACTTCTAATTACCAACAATTTGGTGGGTAGGCAAGAACTCCAGTAAAAGTTACCCGCCCACATTCAAAAAAGAGTGTCCTAAACACCCGCCCAAGTGTTTGTCATCATGGGATTGGATCTGTCACCCACCTCTCCAAATTTAGTGAGGAAAAACTCCTACTTCTGGATCACCAACAATTTTGAGTGGGTGGGCAGAAACCCCATTAGAAATTACTCTCCACAATCAATGTTCAGAGTAACCCGCTCACCCACCCGGCTGTTTGTTGTAAAAAGTTGGATCTGTCACCCATCGCTTTCAATTTAATGACAGATGACATTTGCAGAGAGGACAAACCCTATTTCTGGATCACCAACAATTGACTGAGTGGGCAAAATACCCCAGTAGAAACTACCCAACAACTTTTAATAAATTGACTGCCCCAAACACCCGCCCAAGTGTCTGTCACCTACCTTTCTCAATTCAGTGACAAATGACATTCGCAGAAAGAAGGATCTCATATTTCTGGATCACCAACAATTGTGTGGGTGGGCGGAAACCCCAGTAGAAGTTACCCGCCCACATTCAATAAACTGAGTGCCTCGACCACCCTCCCAAGTGTTTGTCATCAATAGATTGAAACTGTCACCCTCCTCTCCCAATTTCGTAACAGAAGCCACAGTAGAAACTACCCGGCCATTTTCAAGTAAATGGTTTGTCATCATAGGTTGGGATCTATCTCCCACCTCTCCCCACCCATTCAGTGACAACTAACATTTGCTGAAAAGAAAACAACTGAGTAGGTAGGCGAAAACTCCAGTAAAAACTAGATACGCCCACGTTCAATGTTCTGAGGAACCCGCCTGACTGCTTGTTAGTAAGAAGTTGGATCTACTACTCCCAACTTAGTGACAGATGACATCCGCAGAAATGAGAAACTCCAATTTCCAAACAACAATTGGGTGGGTAGGCGCTAACCCCAGTAGAAACTTCCCACCCACATTCAAGAAACTGAGTGCCCCACTCACCTACCCGACTGTTTGTTGTTAAAAAGAAATAAATTATCTTTTTTACAAATTTCTATATTATTATCATAACAAGAATTGCCTTCTCAACATAACTTAATTGAGTCTATTTGGGAAAATTGGTCTGAGAGACCCAAAAAATTTTCAAGATTTATTTAACTCTTTTGCAGAAATTTGTAATGTTATAATAGGTCTGTTCCAACATACGGTTTGGACAGTTTGCAAACCGTTCAAACTATGCACACAAACAAATTACTGTGTATAAAAGATTGCCTAATGATGACAAATATTTATTTGTGTCCACAGTTTGGACGATTTGCAAACTGTCCAAATCGTATGTTGGAACAGACCTATTAAAAAAGAAGGTAGATTATGTGAATAACCTACTTATTAATATTCAATTAAAATATAACACAAAGTTCATTTGCGCGCTTCAAGCAACGTGGGTCTGAAGGACCCAAATAAATCTTGCAGAATAAATTCCAATATGTTGTGCAAAAATCTGCAGTGCCACCTTAACAGGCAAGCTATATGTAATATAAATTGTCCACTTATTTAATTTATTAAAATATACCACAAAACTCAATAAGGTCTCTATAACGACATGGGTCCGAGAGACCCAAATAAATTATTCGCTTTTTTTTTATAGAATTTTGTAGTACATGCCACCGTAATGCTAATAAATGCAACAATGATTAATATGGGTCTGTCAGACCGTCAAATATAATTAAAAATACGTATTTTTGGATAACAAATCAAGCATTGATTAAACACAATTAAGAGTTCAATTTACAAAAATTTGTATTATCATAAAAAGAATGGAATTGCCTTCTTATTTAAATTTATAAAAATTTAACACAAAACTTAACTGAGACTCTCTGGCAACATGGGTCTGACCAACCAAATAAATTTTACATAGTACTATCATAATGGTAATCAATGCAACAATGATTAATATGGGTCTTTTAGACCCTGAAATACAATTTGAAATAATTAAAAATAATATATTTTTGAATCACAAAACAAACATTAATAAGCACTTACAACAAAAATGAATTTAAAAAAAGATTACAGAAATCTGTATTATCATAACATAAAAAGTGTCATATAAATTGCCTATTTTTTTTTTAATTTATACAAAATTAACCTAAAATTCAATAAAGTTTCTCCAACAACATGGGTCTGAGAGACCCAAATCAATTTTATAGTAATTTTTTGCAGAAATCTGCAGCAGCATCATAACAGAAAAGATATACATATGTGATATAAATTGCTTACATAATTAAATTTATATGCATAAGATTAGCATAAAATTCTTGAGTCTTTTGAAAACTTGGGTCTGAGAGACTCAAATAAATTGTCCAGAATCATAACAAGAAAAATTGCCTACTTTTTAAAATGTATACAAAATGTAACACAAAATTCAATTAATGGGTCTATTCTGAACATATTTTAACATCGATGTTAGCTAACATCTCTGTAGAAATTGATTTTTAACCAATCAGGTATCAAGTTTTTTAAATATTGTCTAGCAACATTCAAACATTTTTTACAGCAATGTTAATTAACATAGTTAACATCGCTGTAAAAAATGTTCAGAATACGGCTATAAGTCTCTACAACAACATGAGTCTGAGAGACCCAAATCAATTTTATATTAAATTTTTGCATAATTCTGTAGCAGCATCACAACAGAAAAGATATATGTAATTTAAATTGCTTACATAATTAAATTTATACAAAATTAGCATAAAATTCTTGAGTATTTTCAAATCTAGGGTCTGAGAGACTCAAATAAATTTTGCAATATCATAACAAAAAAAGTTGCCTACTTTTTATACAAAATATAACACAAAATTCAATTAAGTCTCTCCAACAACATGGGTCTGAGAAACCCAAATAAATTTTATATTATCTTTTTGCAGAAACCTGTAGTAGCATCATATCAGGGAAAATATATGTAATATAAATTGCTCACATATTTAAATTTATAAAACTTTTGCCAACTTGGACCTGAGAGACCCAAACCAATTTTATATTAGTTTACTGCAGAAATCTGTAGTAACACCCTAATAAGAAAGATATATGTAACATGAATTGCTTTACATATTAAAATTTATATAGAAATAGCACAAAATTCATGAGTCTTTTGAAAACGTGGGCCTGAGAGACCCAAATAAATTTTGCAGTATGTAACAAAATATATGTAATATAAATTGCTTAATTTATTTAAATCATGTTGTGCGACAGTTTTTAGGATCTGCTTTAAAATGCACAAAATTACTTGTCACCAGCAACAAGTAATACTACTTACCCCCGGGGACAAGTAACATTTTTAAAAACTGCACAGTCAATTAAATTGATTTAGGATATATCACAAAATTGATTTGAATCTTTTGTATCTTGATTGATTGATTGATCTGAGAAACCCAAATAATATTTTGTAAGGTTAAGTTTATATAAGTGTATATTATTGTAGTTTATAGATAGCATTCTATTTGTACTTTTTACCATATATACATACATATTTGACTTGACATATATCGTGTACACGATCATTTTTAATGTCTAATAAAGATTATTATTATTATTATTATTATATCTGACTATTTGTCCCACATTATTGTTTATTGTAATTAAACAGATTCGCAATTTTGTAAGCTCCATTTTCTTTACTTTCTGACAGTTAAGTATGCTTGATCAAAATCCCATTACATAATTATGCAGCATATTGTGCAATATAGGAATTGCGTCACTTGATCACAGCAATGCAGCCTCCAAATTTAATAAAATATTCATAGTTTTGAAATATCATCATAAAATATTTAACAATAACAAGTTCCAATCCTAATAATCAAAGATAACGGGAAAAGTAATCAAACAAATCAATAATAATTTTCACATTAGTTTGCTATGGAATTTAAGGATTCAACAATATTAAAAATAATCGCAGCCATAGAAACAACTTTTTTATTAAATAAGTCAATTTTAACATATTTATTAGCTGAAATTTGTTACTTACCACAGATACGAGTGCGGCTTTATTTAAATAATGGCATTCCATGGGTAACATAACTTGTTCGGCCTGTTTTTTAACAAGCTGCCTCAGATCATTAACTAAATTAGTAAATATAGGCCGCACCTCGTCTAAATCTGCAATTTCCGTATTCAACGATCCGGTTGCAGGAAACGTTTTTAAAGCTTCGGCAATCATCGATACCCATAAATCGGAATCACCTACAGCCACTTCAACAATTTGTTCCAATTCACCTCTCCACTAAAAAAACAAATGTTGTCAAACCTAACCTAAATTAATAAGTAAACATGTCATTTGTTTTGCAATTGTAAGCAATTTTATGTTGTTTTTAGTATGTGTATATATAGTTTCGGTTATGTAATTAGTGTTGGTGCAATTCGTTACCTCGTCGATGTTTCTTCTTGGTATGTGGAAGAAACTAAGGAGTAACTTTAATTTGACTTGTGTTTGAAGGTCGGGGAAGCAGTCTTTTATGTTTCTGAGCACTTCCGCATTTAATTGGGAACATATTGAGCCGCCAGTCCATGAATCATTCGAAGTTCCTAATTTGTTATGAAGCCACAGAGAGGTATCACTATCACGCATATTCGCCATCTTAATAACTAAATAACAAACGCGTTCGTCCGACGCCGCGTGACGTACTGTCGCTCTGTTGCGTGACGTAGCATGCGTTTATGCAACAGTGTTCGCGACAGATGGCGCCACTTGCTTGATAATTAACTATTTTCTTCCCGCTCATATATTTATATCATATACAGGGTGCTCACTAATAACAAGATTTTAATAAAAAAAAAAAAAAATTAATTTACTTATTTAGTTAAGTAAGTATATTAATTAAATTAATATTTATATATTTTTTTTTTCAGTGAAGAAACGTATTCCTTATTTAGCATTATGAAATGAATATTGTTTTAATAAAAATAAAAATCTGATTTTATCGTTTTTTGCATTTTTAAGATACCAAATACCATTTTATTATTACAATATTACAATTTTTGTAATTTTATTGAGTTTAACAAGATTTTAATTAGCAATTTTTATAAAACTTAACTGATTGGTTTATATTTTATAACCAATTATGCAAGAATTTTACCGTTTTTCATACTTTTATGTTTTCTGTAACTGTTTTGTTTTTACAATATTACAACTTCTGTAATTGTAACACACATTTTGGCCTTCATATTAGCTGATTTAATTAAAATTGCCTGATTGGTTTTTGTTTTATAACCAAACATGCAAGAATTTTACGGTTTTAGCACTTTTAAGCTACCAAAAACCATTTTAATGTTCCAATATTGCGTCTTTTGTAATTTTAATGAGTTTATTAACTCTGACTTTCTAGTAAGCAAAGGTTTTTGTTTTATAATCAAATATGCAGAATTTTATAGGTTTTTTGCACTTTGAAGCTACTAAAAACCATTTTACTGTTACAATATTGCGTCTATTGTAATTTTAATGAATTTAGTAATACTTTGGCTTCTTAGTAAGCAAATTATATAAAAATTGTTTGATTTATTTTTGTTTTATAATCAAATATGCAGAATTTTATAGGTTTTTTGCACTTTTAAGCTACTAAAAACCTTTTTACTGTTACAATATTGCGTCTTTTGTAATTTTAATAAACTTAGTAACACTTTGGCTTTTTAGTAAGCAAATTTTATAAAAATTGTTTGATTGGTTTTTGTTTTATAATTAAATATGCAAGAATTTTACGCTTTTTTGCACTTTTAAGCTACTAAAAACCATTTTACTATTACAGTATAGCGTTTTTTGTAATTTTAATAAGTTTAGTAACACTCTGGCTTTCTAGTAAGCAAATTTTATGAAAATTGTTTGATTGGTTTTTGTTTTATAATCAAATATGCAAGAATTTTACTGTTTTTTGCACTTTTAAGCTACTAAAAATCATTTTACTTTTACAATATTGCGTTTTTTGTAATTTTAATGAAGTTAGTAATACTCTGGCTTTCTAGTAAGCAAATTTCATAAAAATTGTTTAATTGGTTTTTGTTATATAATCAAATATGCAAGAATTTTACGGGTTTTTGCACTTTAAAGCTACTAAAAACCATTTTACTGTTACAATTTTGCGTCTTTTGTAATTTTAATGAATCTAGTAACACGCTGGCTTTATATTAAGCAAATTTTATAAAAATATTTTGATTGGCTTTTGTTTTATAATCAAATATGCAAGAATTTTACCGTTTTTTTCACATGTAAGCTTTCAAAAACTATTTTATTGTTACAATATTACAATTTCCGTAATTTTAATGAACTTAACAACCATCTGACCTTCTAATTAGCAGTTTTTATAAAAATAGATCATTTGGTTTTTATTTTATAACCAATTTTGCAAGAATTTTACCGTTTTTTGCACTTTTAAGCTCTTAATTATTTTATTGTTTTAGTATTACAATTTTTGTAGTTTTATTGAGTTTAATAATTAATTTTTTTTATAAAATTGTTTTATTTGATATATATTTTATAACCAGTTACGTAAACGCCAACTTAGCTTGCTTTGATTGAGCTGATTATTTATAAAAAAGTTAATATTGTAATTTGTAAACTAAACACTGGATTTTTATACAATCCGGCAACAATGTGCTTGAATAGCATTGCTACCAATTGTGTAAATTGTATTTAATTTGATTTGTCTAATTTTGACTAAAATTAACTTCAATTGAACTAAGTTGTTTGTAAAAGATTTAATGAATCAATCGTAATTTGAAAACCAAACATTGGTTTTTTGTACAATTTGGCAACAATGCGTCTAAATAGCTTTGTTACCAACTGTGTAAATTGTATTCAATTCGATGCGTTCAATTTGGACATCAACTTAGCTTGTTTTGATTCAATTAAGTTGTTAGTAAAAAAGTTAATAAATCAAGTCGTCATTCAAAAACCAAACATTGAATTTTTGTACTATTTTGCAACAATGTATTTGAATAGCATTGTTACCAACAGGGTAAATTGTATTCAATTTGATACGTCAAATTTTGAATAAAATCAACTTAGCTTGCTTTGATTAAATTGAGTTGTTAGAAAAAAGTTAATAAATCAAGTCGTAACTTGTAAGCTAAACATTGGATTTTTCTACAATTTGGCTACAATGCGCTTGAATAGTATTGCTACTAAAAGTGTAAAGTGCATTTGATTTGATACGTCCAATTTTGATTAATAACAACTTAGGTTGTTTTGACTGATTCAAGTTTTAGTAAAAGAGTTAATAAATCAAGTCATAATTTGAAAATCAAACATTGAAATTTTATACAATTTGGCAACAATGTGCTTTGATAGCATTGTTACCAATAGTGAAAATTTTATTCAAATTGATACGTCAAAATTTGAATAAAATCAATTTAACTTGCTTTGATTAAATTTTGTTATTAGGAAAAAGTTTATAAATCATGTAGTAACTTGTAAACCAAACATTGGATTTTTGTACAATTTGGCAACAATGCGCCTGAATAATATTGCTACTAATTGTGTAAATTGCATTTAATGTGATACGACCAATTTGGACTAAAATTAACTTAGCTTGTTTTGATTAAATTTTGTTATTAGGAAAAAGTTAATAAATCAAGTCGTAACTCGTAAGTTAAACATTGGATTTTTGAATAATTTGGCAACAATGCGCCTGAATAGTATTGCTATTAAATGTGTAAAATGCATTTGATTTGATACGTCCAATTTTGATTAATAACAACTTAGGTGCTTTGACTGATTCAAGTTTTAGTAGAAGAGTTAATAAATTAAGTCATAATTTGAAAACCAAACATTGAATTTTTATACAATTTGGCAACAATGTATTTTGATAGCATTGTTACCAATAGTGAAAATTATATCCAAATTGATACGTCAAAATTTGAATAAAATCAATTTAACTTGCTTTGATTAAATTTTGTTATTAGGAAAAAGTTATTAAATCAAGTCGTAACTTGTAAGTTAAACATTGGATTTTTGTACAATTTGGCAACAATGCGTCTGAATAGTATTGCTACCAATTGTGTAAAATGCATCCAATTTGATACGTCCAGTTTTGATTAAAAATAATTTAGCTTGCTTTGACTGATTCAAGTTGTTAGTAAAAAAGTTAACGAATCAAGTTATAATTTTAAAGGTAAACATTGAATTTTAGTAATATTTTGCAACAATGTATTTGAACAGCATTGTTACCAACAGTGTAAATTGTATTCAATTTAATACGTCCAATTTGGACTAAAATCAAATTAGCTTGCTTTGATTAAAATTTGTTATTAGGGAAAAGTTATTAAAACAAGTCATAACTCGAAAGCTAAACATTGGATTTTTGTAAAATTTTTCAACAATGCGCTTGAATAGTATTGCTACCAACTGTGTAAAATGTATTTAATTTGATACGTCCAATTTTGATTAAAAACAACTTAGCTTGCTTCAACTGATTCAAGTTGTTAGTAAAAAAGTTAATGAATCAAGTCATAATTTTAAAACCAAGCATTGAATTTTTAAATTAAACTAATTATCTTATTCATAGCTGGGGTAGCTGACCACTATGACCGCTCCCAGTTTCCAATTCTAGGAGTACGGCAATAACATGATATGATTAAATTTGTTGGGTTTTTTGTTCTTATCATTATTTATGTATACGTTTTTTTCCAAGAAATCCGAATACATTCACACGTTAAATGATACGTAAATTATTACTTCAATATATTGTTAAATTATCATATAAATGATGTAAATTTCAGAACAATATTGATGTTTACACAATGCATAATTAAAATTAATTATGGAACTTTATCAAACAAAAAATATTATCATTCTGCAAGTAGCTATTCTTAGCATTGAACTGAGACGTAAAAGTAGATTTTTTTAGCATTTTATACGTTTAACCTTACTTGTTTCAACATATTTAATTCAACTATTACTCATCATTATAATAAAATTATTTTTGACTTTTTCACATTATTTACTTATTTGAAATAAATTAATATTATTATAAGCTTAGTATGCCAAAAAATGTATATTAAAATAAAATTTGCAACTAGCAAGAATTAAATTACTAGAAAAATCATTTAAGTTTTTTTTATTTGCATTGAGAAAGTAGATAGATGTCAGCAATTATTTTAATATAACAACGAATGATGAATGACGAATGAACAAACATTAAAATATATTTTATTGTTAACGCCGCAGGACATAAGCTAATAGCCTATACAATTTTGTGGAAAATCCTTTACCTCACATACGTAATCTTTTAATCTCTTCCTGGTAATTTAAAATATATTGATTGCCTGTATATATTTGTATTTTTAATTAATTAAATCAAATTATCGAAGGTGTTAATAATATACGAGGGGCACTGCTAAAGTTCGCGGAATCAAGTACTGCCTGTATTGCAAGCGTTCTGCGATTGTCATATTCGTAAAATTTGACGTTTTTCACCTATAATTCAGTTGACAGTTTGATTTTAAACTACTCGGTTTTGTTCCAACAAAATTTAACGAGAGTAATAATTGTGTAAAAAATGGAAATTTTGAATCGTGACTGATGATTCTTTATAATTTTCGATACGGTTTAACACCGCAGCAATGTGTAGAAAACCTTAGTTTGTTATTTGGGGATGAAACACCATCTAAAACTATGCTTTACAAATGGTTCGCAGAATTCAAAATATTGATGAATTGATTTTGTCAGATTGGCATGTGACCTATAGTGAGATAGAGGCATCCTTAGGCATTGCAGCAAAACAATTACATACAATTTTGCACAATCATTTGTACGTCAGGAAGCTTTGCAGTCGATGGATTCCACACAATTTGAAAGAAGAACAAAAACAGGCACCTGTCAAGTAGTGCAAGGAAATGCTAAAGAAATTTGAAGGGGGTCGTTCAAATTTGGTATAAAACATCGTAACAGGTGACGAATCTTGGATATATTCATATGAGCCTGAAACTAAACAGAAATCGACTGTATGGGTGTTTCAAAATGAACCTAAACCCATAAAAGTAGTGCGTTCACGCAGCGTTTCAAAAAGAATGATTGCTTGTTTCTTGGGAAAAACGGGTCATGTTGCAACTGTTGTATTAGAAGATTGAAGTACAGTTAATGCTGCCTGGCATACTTCAATTTGCTTGCCGAAAGTTATTGCTGAAATCAGAAGAAACAACATAAACCGTCAAATCATTGTTTGTCGTGACAATGCAAGCGCTCACACAGTACCACAAACTGTAGAGTTTTTGACCAGTAACAACATTCAATTAATGACTCATTTGCCTGATTTATCGCCCAATAACTTCTTTCTATTTTAACATATCAAAAATAAAATGCGTGGCAAGCAATATGCATTGCCTGAAGAAGCCGTTGAAGCATTTAAATCACTTGTTTTGGAGGTACCTTGCTCAGAGTGGCAAAATTGTTTTGTAGATTGGTTTCATCGGATGCAAAAGTGTATAGATTTTAAAGGAGAATATTTTAAGAAGCAATATACATAACGTAATTTGTGTTTTGCTTTACATTTTCCGCAAACTTTGGCAGTGTTCCTTGTATAACAATCAAAAATAAAGAAATTGAAGTAATCAAGGATTACTTCTACTTTGGACACCATAAAACTTGGCAAAAACAACTAAACAGTGGAGATTGCTTTATAGATACGCATGATCTGAGCAGCCTTTGCTACACTTAAATTTATTTTAAAATATTCAGACATTTCAATGTGCGCTTCTCTGGTCTACAAACAATGGTTTTGACTATAAAAAGTTTAAGCCGACTACTAAAAACACCCCCACCCCTTACAAACGGGAAATGCTGAGATTGAGCTTAAAAAATTAGAACAAGAACAAAATTATCCAAAACAAAACTCATGTCCAAGATGTTATAATTCGTATACTGGTTAAGCTAGACGAGATACGTGATCAGAATTAAAAGTTCACAAAAACAAGGAATGATAACATCCGGGAAATAACGGCACCTAGCTGCAAAAGACCAAAAAAAAAACTGGCAAAGAATGAGAAAAGCCTACATCCAAAAGTAAACAACACAAAGCTAAAGAAAAGTTTTATTTGGGGTTAATTGGTAAAGAAAATTGTAGGTAAAAATTTGTTTCACAATTTTTAGAGATAATCCTTAAACGTGGTGTGTGGTTGTAGTGTGGTAATCGTATTTTTACTTAACTGCTATTTTTTAGAATAGTTATTTAACAAATAAACAAATTATTACTCAATACATTTTGTTAAATCTTGGTAGCAACTGGTTAGCGTGTGGATAATGATTTTGCTACTATCCAGCAACTACACATATCAATGGCAGTCAGTATGAAGTAGAAAAGATTAAATGTGGAAGTTTTCAAATAAACAAATCACAAAAACATTTTTTTTCAGTCTCTGCCCGATGTTTTAACATATAATTCTCTAGAGTATAGTTATAAAAATTTGAAACAGTTATTGAGATGGGACTGCAATGTTTTCTTGTACTGACGTTGGTGAGGCAACCTTAATATCCTTTTAGACTGACTAATGACAATTCTTCAATATTGTTTAAGCAGTTTTATCTTATCTAAGCTGTTTTGCAGTAACGTCGACTTAGTGTTGACAAATCACTCTGCGTTGCATGGCTAGTGGCAATACTAGCTGGTCCCAGAACCATATACAGAAAATGCTTAATTTTAGTTTTTAACTGGTAATCTGGATTAGTACATTTTGGTTTTTTTACAGAAAAAAACTTTATTCTTGATTTAATGATTTTAGATTGTCAACAAATTATTAGATCTATTACACAAACCAAAACAAAATTTAATAAATATTTTGAAGACTCTTCACCATCGATTAAAATAGTTCAGAGGTAGTTTATTAATTTTTGTTGTGGTCGTACAAGCTCAATTGATGCCAAACATTCAAAACAAATTAATATGGAAAAAAAATATGTCCAGATCAAGGAAGAAGTAAAATCACTAAAGATCAAATACGAGTTGCAGTAGAAAAAGTAATTCGCTTACAAATTAAACTTTGTTCCTACATACCCACCCACATTAGACAAAAATTATTATTAAACAATTTTCTTGTATCCAAATCTAAGCACGCAAGAGGTGGGACAAACAATAAATCTTTTGATGACTAACACTAAAGCAGGTGGGTGGATCACAGTAGATGAAGTAACTTGCCCACAAATTTAACTTTGTTTCCACCCACTCACCCAAGCGTTAGTTATCAAGAAATTTGTTATTAAACAATTTTCTTGTATCTAAATCAAAGCACGCAAGAAGTGGGACAAATAATGGATCCTTTGATGACAAACATACGAGTGGGTGGGTGGGTCATAGTGAAAGAAGTAACTCGCCCACAAATTAAACTTTGTTCCCGCCCACCCACCCAAGCGTTAGTTATCAAGAAATTTATTATTAAACAATTCTTTTGTATCTAATTCAAAGCACGCAAGAGGTGAGACAAACAATGGATCCTTTGATGACAAACACTTGGGCGGGTGGGTGGGTCATAGTAGAAAAAGTAACTTGCTGACAAATTAAATTTGTTCCCACCCATCCAAGCTTTAGTTATCAAGAAATTTATTATTAAACAATTATTTTGTTACTAAATCAAAGCACGCAAGAGGTGGGACAAACTATGGATCCTTTGATGACAAACACTTGGGCGGGTGGGTGGGTCATAGTAGAAAAAGTAACTCACCCACAAATTAAACTTTGTTTCCACCCACCCACCCAAGCGTTACTTATCAAGAAATTTATTATTAAACAATTCTTTTGTTACTAAATCAAAGCACGCAAGAGAGGTGGGACAAACAATAGATCCTTTGATGACAAACACTTGGGCGGGTGGGTGGCTCATAGTAGAAAAAGTAACTTGCCCTCAAATTAAACTTTGTTCCTACTCACCCACCTAAGCGTTAGTTATCAAGAAATTTATTATTAAACAATTTTCTCGTATCCAAATCAAAGCACGCAAGAGGTAAGACAAACAATGGATCCTTTGATGACAAACACTTGGGCGGGTGGCTGGGTCATAGTAGAAAAGTAACTTGCCCTCAAATTAAACTTTGTTCCCACTCACCCACTCAAGCGTTAGTTATCAAAAAATTTATTATTAAACAATTCTTTTGTATCTAACTCAAAGCACGCAAGAGGTGAGACAAACAATGGATCTCCTTTAAAATATTCACTTTGATTTGTGGTGGTGAACAATGTTGACGAAGTAAGTTAAAAATCAATTATTAAGTTTAAATAAATAAAGCCATACTGATGAGAGGTAAACCTCAAAACGCGTCTATGGATGTTTTTAGTTTAGAATATTTTTTCATAAATTTAATTTTTTAATGTTAAACAATGGATCCTTTGATGACAAACACTTGGGCGGGTGGCTGGGTTATAGTAGAAAAAGTAACTTGCCCACAAATTAAACTTTGTTCCCACTCACCCATCCAAGCGTTAGTTATCAAGAAATTTATTATTAAACAATTCTCTTGTATCTAATTCAAAGCACATAAGAGGTGAGACAAACATTGGATCCTTTGATGACAAACACTTGGGCGGGTGGGTGGGTCGTAGTAGAAAAAGTAACTCACCCACAAATTAAACTTTGTTCCTACACACTCACCCAAGCGTTAGTTTTTATTAGATTTATTATTAAACAATTCTTTCGTATCTAAATCAAATCACGCAATAGGTGGGACAAACAATGGATCCTTTGATGACAAACACTTGGGCGGGTGGGTGGGTCTTTGTAGAAAAAGTAACTTGCCCACAAATTAAACTTTGTTCCCACCCACTCACTCAAACGTTAGTTACCAAAAAAATTATTATTAAACAGTTCTCTCGTATCCAAATCAAAGCACTCAAAAGGTGAGACAAACAATAGATCTTTTGATGACAAACACTTGGGCGGGTGGATGGGTTATAGTAGAAAAAATAACTGACCCACAAATTAAACTTTATTTCCATTCACCCACTCAAGCGTTAGTTATTATTAGATTTATTGTTCACAATTTTCTTATATCTAAATCCAAGCACGTAAGCGGTGGGACGAACAATAGATCTTTTGATGGCTAACATTTGGGCGGATGGGTGGGTCACAGTAAAAAAAGTAACCCGCTCACAAATTAAACTTTGTTAAAGCGTTACTTATCAAGAGATTTAATATTAAACAATTTTCTCGTATCTAAATTAAAACACGCAAGAGGTGGAACAAATAATAGATTTTTTGATGACAAACACTTGGGCGGCTAGGTGGGTCATAGTAGAATAAGTAACTTGCCTACAAATTAAACTTTGTTCCCACCCACCCACCCAAGCGTTAGTTATCAAGGCATTTATTGTTAAACAATTCTATGGTGTCTAAATATAAGCACACAAGAAGTAAAAGGAAGAATAGATTCTTTAATATCTAACACTTGGGCGGCTGGATGTGCCACAATGAAAAAGCTACTGGTCCATAAATTAAACTTTGTTCCCGCCCACCCACCTAAGCGTTAGTTATCAAGAAATCTGTTGATAAACAATTTACTGGTATGTAAGTATAAGCACACAAGAGATAAAAGGAACAATAGATCTTTTGATGACTAACACTTGGGCGGGTGGGTGGGTTACAATAAAAAAAGCTATTGGCTTACAAATTAAACTTTGTTCCCACCCACCCACCCAAGCGGTAGTTATCAAAAAAATTATTATTAAACAATTTTTTCGTATCTAAATCAAAGCACGCAAGAGGTGAGACAAACAATGGATCCTTTGATGACAAACACTTGGGCAGGTGGGTGGGTCATAGTAGAAAAAGTAACTTTCTCACAAATTAAACTTTGTTCCCACCCTCCCACCCAAGCGTTAGTTATTATGAGATTTATTATTAAACAATTCTCTAGTATTTAAATCAAAGCACGTAAGCGGTAAAATATCCTGGGTGGAGCACATCACAAACGCTGAGGTACACAAAGAATTACTGGAAATTGTTAAGAAGCAAAAGACAGCATACTTTAGACACATCTTTAGAAGCAGTAAATATAGTCTGCTTAAACTTATAATGAAGGGCATGATAGAAGGCTAAGATCAAGACTGGACAGGACTAAACTTCCACACTTTATTTAGAGCATGATGATTGTTGCCAACCTTCAATAATGGAGACAGCACCTAAAAAAAAATACTTAGGCGGACGAGCATGGCAAATTACTTTCCGTAATTATAAACTAGTGTTCCCGCCCAATCACCCAAAGATTATTCATCAAGGAATTAGAAATAACAATCTTCTTCTTCAACAAATTGATAAAACAGAAACGATCTTCAAAAAGACTAACATACAAATTCTACGATAAGAACATATTTTTAAATAAGATAAAAAACATGGCATTTTTAAAGAATCTAACAAGATGCAAACTGGAAATAGATAACAACCATTGGCGTAGCTAAGATTTTTGGGTTTTACTGTAAAATATTAAAAAAAACCTTATTTATAAAAAGGAAAAAAACTAAAATTTGCTAAAACCAATCTGTAAAATTTTGTTTATAAAATGTTAAAAATAACATAATTTGGTCTTCAAAATGTCTAAAAGCACTAAAATTTAACTATAAACTGACAAGAAGTTTAAAATTCTTTTCAGAAAAAGCCAAAAGAAGCAAAATTTGGTCTGGAAAGCATCAAAATTTGATCATAAATTGTTGAATTTTTTTTAAATAGCATAATAGCAAAAGTTGGCTATGAAATATCAAAATATTGTTAAAAAGATTCAAATTCTAATCAAAAAGTGCAAAGTTTTATTTATTTATTGAATGCCCAAAATAGTAAAATCTGGCCATAAAAATATTGTCAGAAAGTAAAAACTGCAACATTATATTATGAAAAGTAAAAAATTACATAACTTAAACATAAAATATAAAAAAAAAAAAATTTGGATAAAAATAGATGAAAAGTGCTAAATTCTTTATAAAATTAGCAAAATCTAGCTAAAAAATGCAAAATTTGATTTATGAAATGTCAAAAGGAGCAAAATTAGATTTGATTTTGGAATAGACGTCAGAGGCTCACTGTGCATTGCAGAATTTTGCCACTGGTTTGACAAAACAACTGCCAACTATTTTACAAATCTGGCATCTAAACTGTTCAGCTTTATCAGCAAATCTTTTATATATTATCTGCAACCTTCAATTTTCAGAAAAATTATTTAAAAATTTTTGAAAAATATTAAATTTTGAAATTGCATTAAGTAACTTATTTTCATTGTGTGTTGCAAATTTGAGAAAAATATAAATTATGTCCGGAAAATTCAAATTGTATTGTGAATTTGAAATTTTTTTATTCCAAAGTGAATTAATGTTTAATTAATTAATATACGACCTAGATGCTTGGTGGGTGGTTGGGAAGTAAAGCATTTTGATACGTTAGTAATAAAAAATTTTTGAATATATCAAAGAATGAATGAAATAATCTTCCAAATTCATTACTTTCCGAGAATTATAATCTTCAACTATGCAAGGCTAATGTCCTGCTTAAATTTAAACTTTGATGTGATTATTTAATTTTATAGTAATTGGTTCATAGATTTCATAGAATTGGATTGTCAGTCAAGTCATCCTTAAATTCAGGAAAAGATTAACCATAAAATAATTATACTTTACATTCCACTGGTTTTGTAAATAAATTTTATTTAATAATATGCCAAATAAAATGATAATCAATTAAAATAAATATTTACAACACACCACAATAATAATAATAATACTATTCAATTGAATATCTAATAATTATCACATTGCTTTCACGTATTTACTGCCACTAGCTATTGTCAGAAACCATACATAATTATTGGAACGTAATAAATATATTTATATGATTTATTATATAACATGATCCATGCATAATGGTATAACAAACAGTGAATAAGCAGATTTGCGTCGACATTGGCAGAGATCTGTCGGGCAATCGATCGTCCGGTGAAAGTGAGAATAATACCAGAGTTATGCATTTAACATTGACAGTAATCGATTATTTTCTAGATCATTAAAGTACATACATTATGTGGAACATGGTTTGCATGCATAGAAGTAATTCTGCACATATAAATAATAGAATTTTAATGCAACAATTGGAAAGTTTGCACAAAAAGCGTACAATTTTGTTTTTTTTTTACTGGTAGCTAATTATTTATTACTGCAAGATATGTAAGATGAATTAATAAAAAATTTCTAATTGATTTAATCAATTCTTACGCTTTGTTATTAATCATTAAAATTAGTTTAAGTATCACTCAAAATAAAGCAAATTGTTTACATAATGTAAAATTAAACTGAAATCAAACTTAAATATTACAACAAAACCAGTTTATTTAAATCTTTAAAAAAATTGTTTTTTAATTTAAATACTATTGTTATCGTTTTATACTGTGTATGCTTATCAAGTTTTGTGGCATATATAAAATAACTAGCTTTCGATTGTGCAGTTACTAAAGTAAATTTGGCCAAATCATGTTACTTAAATTATTAATATTAGTATTGACTCTTTGTTATTTTGCAATGAGCTTTAAATTGACTGAAATGTTTGCATGGAAGCAATTGGATTTTGTTTGGCCAGATATGAAAACCAGAGATAACGCTTTACGTAGCGGTGAATATATTCCAATTAATAATGTTCCAGTAGGTTTGGGTCTTTGGAGGAATAAGTTTTTTGTTACAGTACCAAGGTATTATTATTAATATAGATAATTTGTATTACATTTACATTTCTTGTATCCACTTTTAATACAGTTTATAATAAATTTATTTACTTAACAACACTCTAAGACAGCTTCTAAATATTTATAGTATCTGTTATGTTAATTTAAAACAATTTTTGTTCCTTACTTTTTAAGATGGAGAACTGGTGTCCCATCAACTCTAAACTACATTGATCTAAATAATGCAACCAAATCACCAAATTTAATCCCATATCCAAATTGGAAAATAAACGCCCTTCCAGAAACCGGAAACAAAAATGGCAATTTAATATCATTGTTTAGAATCTACATAGATGCATGTGATCGTTTATGGGTTGTAGATACCGGCAGTCATGACATTTTAGGAACACCGGAACGATTAGCACCTATCACCATAATAATTTTTGATTTAAAAACAGATACTGTAATAAGAAAATATGAATTAAAAGATACAGATGTTACAGCTAGCTCATTTTTGGCTTATATTGTAAGTGTTATATATTTTCAAATCAAAAATATACTATTTTTTATTATAGATTGTTGATGTAACTTCAAAAACATGCAATAATGCATACGCATACATACCAGATTTAAGAAATTATAAACTAATTGTTTACTCATTTGCTGCTAATGATTCTTGGACATTTGCTAATAATTATTTTAGAGTTGATCCACTTAAAGGTGATTATATAATAGCTGGTCTTAAATTTCAATGGTCGGATGGTATATTCAGCATTTCATATTCCTCTATAAAACAAGATGGTTTTCGTAAAGTTTATTTCCATTCTTTGGGAAGCACAAAAGAATTTTCAGTATGTTCTAGTGTATTACAAAATAAAACTGCTGCCACTGATAGTAAATCATATAATTTATTTAAGGTAAATATTTATTTTAAATAAGTTCTGTTCTTATTTATTTATTTTTTTAGTTGGAAGGTGATAAAGGTTTTAATAAACAATCTTCTGCAAGCTATATAGATGAAAAAAGTCAAGTATACTTTTTTACACAACCGAATCGTAATGCTATTGCATGTTGGAATACTGAAAAGATATTGCATCCACGAAATGTTGGTCTTGTTGCTAAAGATGATGAAAGATTAATATTTCCAAATGATTTAAAGGTGCACTTTTAAATTCAATTTTAGCTTTTATATTAATCATTTTGTTTTTAGATCTTTAATCAAAATATTTATATCTTCTGCGATAAGTTGCCTGTATTTATGTTTAGTCATATTAATGAAAACGTGATCAATTATAGAATATTTAATACTACAGTGAATGAGGCAATTAAGAATACACCTTGTGCTTAATCATGAAGATGGACCAATTTTTTGTTTATATTTGATGCATATTAATATATTTTACATTGCAGACTTTTACTTACATGTAGCTTTGCCACTGATTACAATCAAATCACTGCAGCAGAAAACTCTGCATTAACTATGCCATGATTTTCTTTATTTTTATATTTTTTAGTTTAATTTTAACAATACGTTTTTGGTTATAAAACAAATATTTATGACTGAATGCTGATTTTCTTGTTTTCTGATATAAAACAAACCTTTCCACTGATTTTTAGTTAAATTTTGACGGTTTATTACCAAACTTTGTTAATTTACATTCAAATTTTGTAGTTTTCTTTTTGAATTTCTTCTTGCAGCTAATTTTTGACTAAACTTTAGTGTTTTTTCACTTGTATCTAAGTTTTATTGTTTTCTGGCTAAATTTTAATAAACTCTTGCTTAGTTTTGATGTTTTTGGCCATAAAACTTCAACCTTTGATGTTTTTGTTGCATTAAACGCCAAATTTTTACGTTTATAGCCACAAAACATAATATTATACTAAATTTTGATGTTTTTTAAATAGATTTTAAGAGTTTATGACTAATACTTTTACGTTTTTGTTAAATTTTAAAGATTTATTTTATGTTTGCGGCTACAAAACATATATTATATTAAATTTTTATGTTTTTAGTTAAATTTTGACGTCAAATTTTGATAGTTTTGATCATAAAACTTCAAATTTTAATGTATTTGTTGCAATAAATGCCAAATTCTTACGTTTATGGTCACAAAACATATTAGTATAATAAATTTTGATGTTTTTTAGATAAATTTTAACAATTTATGAGTAATACTTCTATGTTTTTGTTAAAATTTGATGTTTTATTTCAGGTTTACGGCCACAAAACATATTTTTTACTAAATTTTTATGTTTTTTGTTGGATTTTGACCTCAAATTTTTATAGTTTAGACCATAAAACTTTAAACTTCGTTGCAATCAATACCAAATTCCTACGTTTATGGCCACAAAACGTATTATTATAATAAATTTTAACCTTTTTTAAATAGATTTTAACAGTTTATGACTAATACTTTTACGTTTTTGTTGAATTGTAATGATTTATTTCATGGTTACAGCCACAAAACATATTTTTTGCTAAATTAATTAAATTTTGACGTCAAGTTTAGATAGTTCTAACCATAATACTTCAAACTTTAATGATTTTGTTGCAATCAATGCCAAATTCCTACGTTTATGGCAACAAAACATATTATTATACTAAATTTTGATGTTTTTTAGATAGATTTCATCAGTTTATGACTAATACTTTTATGTTTTTGTTGAATTTTGATGATTTATTACATGTTTACGGCAAAAAACCTGTTTTTTACAAAATTGGTTAGATTTTGAAGTCAAATTTTGATAGTTTTGATCATAAAACTTCAAATTTTGATGTTTTTGTTGCAATAAATACCGAATTCTCACGTTTATGGCATCAAAACATATTATTATACTAAATTTTGCTGTTTTTTAGATAGATTTTAACAGTTTATGACTAATACTTTTATGTTTTTGTTGAGTTTTGATGATTTATTATATGTTTACGGCCACAAAACATATTTTTTACTAAATTGGTTGCATTTTGACGTCAAGTTTAGATTGATTTAACCATAAAACTTTAAATTTTGATGTTTTTGTAGCAATCAATGCCAAACTTCTATGATTATAGCTACAAAACCTATTATTATACTAAATTTTGATGTTTTTTAGATAGATTTTAACAGTTTATGACTAATATTTTTATGTTTTTGTTGAAATTTGATGATTTATTACATGTTTACAGCCACAAAACATTGTTTTTAGTAAATTGGTAGGATTTTGACGTCAAGTTTAGATAGTTTTGACCATAAAACTTCAAACTTTGATAATTTTATTGCAATCAATGCCAAATTCCTACGTTTATGGCCACAAAACGTATTATTATACTAAATTTTGATGTTTTTTAAATAGATTTTAACAGTTTATGACTAATACTTCAATGTTTTTTGTTAAATTTTGATGATTTATTACATGTTTACGGCCACAAAACATATTTTTTACTAAATTGGTTGGATTTTGACGTAAAATTTAGATCGTTTTGATCATAAAACTTCAAACTTTAATGATTTTGTTGCAATTAATGCTAAATTCCTACGTTTATAGCCACAAAACGTATTATTAAACTAAATTTTGATGTTTTTTAGATAGATTTTAACAGTTTATGACTAATACTTTTATGTTTTTGTTGAAATTTGATGATTTATTACATGTTTACGGCTACAAAACATATTTTTTACTAAATTGGTTAGATTTTGACGACAAGTTTAGATAGTTTTGACGATAAAACTTCAAATTTTAATGATTTTGTTGCAAACAATGCTAAATTCATACGTTTATAGCCACAAAACGTATTATTATACTAAATTTTGTTGTTTTTTAGATAGATTTTAACAGTTTATGACTAATACTTTTATGTTTTTGTTAAATTTTAATGATTTATTTCATGTTTACGGCCACAAAACATATTTTTTACTAAATTAGTTGTATTTTCACGTCAAGTTTAGATAGTTTTGACCATAAAACTTTAAACTTTAATGATCTTTTTGCAATAAATGCCAAATTCTTACGTTTATGGCCACAAAACATATCATTATACTAAATTTTGATGTTTTTTAGATAGATTTTAACAGTTTATGACTAATACTTTTATGTTTTTGTTAAATTTTGATGATTTATTACATGTTTACGGCCACAAAACATATTTTTTACTAAATTGGTTGCATTTTGACGTCAAGTTTAGATTGGTTTAACTATAAAACTTTAAACTTTGATGTTTTTGTAGCAATCAATGCCAAACTTCTATGATTATAGCTACAAAACCTATTATTATACTAAATTTTGATGTTTTTAGGTAGATTTTAACAGTTTATGCCTAATACTTTTATGTTTTTGTTAAAATTTGATGCTTTATTACATGTTTACAGCTACAAAACATATTTTTTTACTAAATTGGTTGGATTTTGAAGTCAAGTTTAAATAGTTTTGACCATAAAACTTCAAAATTTAAAGATTTTGTTGCAATCAATGCCAAATTTTTTACGTTTATGGCTACAAAACGTAATATTATACTAAATTTTAATGTTTTTAGATAGATTTTAACAGTTTATGCCTAATACTTTTATGTTTTTGTTTAAATTTAGTGATTCATTACATGTTTATGGTCACAAAACATATTTTTTACTAAATTAGTTGGATTTTGACGTCAAGTTTAGATAATTTTGACCATAAAACAACAAACTTTGATGATTTTGTTGTAATACATGCCGAATTCTTACGTTTATAGCCACAAAACGTATTATTATACTAAATTTTAACGTTTTTTAGATAGATTTTAACAGTTTATAACTAATATTTCTATGTTTTTCTTAAATTTTGAAAATTTATTTTATGTTAACGACCACAAAACATTATTTTTACTGAATTTTTAAGTTTTTAGTTGGATTTTTACATCAAATTTTGATAGTTTTGATCATAAAACTTTAACTTTTGATGTTTTTGTTGCATTAAATCATAAAATTATATTAATTTTTACAAGTTTTGATTGATCTTTACAAAGGTTTTCTAACTTTTTCTTTTAAATATTATATTTTTTATGACTTTACTTACATTTTCTCTAACTAAATTTTCAAAAACTCTAAATTCTAATGCGTGCAGTTTGAATGCCAGTTCCAAATGCAATACTTTGATATAATGCTGAATGGCATCCTTCCTCCAATGAAGATATTTTTGCTCTAAGCCATGCTCGTTGGACTGCATGGACGGTTGCTTTTGCTGCTGGCGTTGTTAAACGCGTTTTTATTTTTATGAAACTGGGGACAAGGTTTTCGCGTAAGCACGTTGAATTAAACCAGATATTTTGTGATGTAGTTCTGTACTTTTTCTTTAGCTTTAGCTAAGTTCAACATTTATGAACGTGTGGTTTCTATTAGTGTGCTCCACCCAAGTGTTTGTGTTTTATTTTTTTGATTACAAACACTTGGGTAGGTGGGCGAAAACTAAGTTTAAGTTTTATGGGCGTGTGGTTTCAACTAGTGTGCCCCACTTTCCTACTCAAATATTTGTGTTCTATTTTTTTGATTGCAAACACTTGATGGGTAGGCGGGAACTAAATTTAAGCTTTATAGGCGTGGTTTTTACAAGTGTGCTCCACCCAAGTGTTTGTGTTCTATTTTTTCGATTACAAACACTTGGGTAAGTGGGCGGGAACTAAGTTTAAGTTTTATGGGCGTGTGGTTTTTATTAGTGTGCCCCACACACCCACCCAAATGTTTGTGTTCTATTTTTTTAATCACAAACACTTGGGTGAGTGGGCGGAAACTAAGTTTAAGATTTATGGGTGTGTGGTTTCTATAAGTGTGCCCTACAGTAATGTTATTATAAACTAGAACACCCTTTATCGGAGCAGCTGAGACAGCGTTCCAAGAACCGACCACGCGAGTGCTGATTCGGCACTCTGTTGGAATAAAACCAGATGCATGCAGCATCCTAACGTATTCATTTTTATATTGTAGTAATAATTAAATCTAAGGCCTTCAGCACATAAATATATATTAATAAAGCTCATGTATAATTATTAAATAAATGTTTTTAAAAACTAAATCAAGTAGTTATAAAACTTAATTGGCGCAGTCAAAGGTAGGATTGCACAATTCGTGAAGAAGATCCATTCAAATAGGACCAAATAGAAGATCCATTCAAATAGGACCAAAGCGAATTTAGACTCCAGTCTTTAAGTGCAATTGAGAAAAGGACGTACGAAGCAAAAAACGATCACAACATAATCGTAGCAACCGTAAGTGTGAGAAATCCTAATTATCAATTCCATTCCCTGTGTACATGAGCTTTGACTCAGATTTTAATTTAAACGATTTATTCGATATAATAAATCAAATTCAATCAGAAATGCCTGATCAACCTACTATTAGTTCGGCGGAAAAGATAGCCAATACAATTTCTTATTTTAATGGTAATAGCGAATATTTAGAATGTTTCATTAACGCATGCGACAAATTGTTTAATCGTTACGGAAGAACAACTGATAACAGTTTAAGTGAATATGTTTTCTCGGCAATCTTATCTAAGCTTCGCGACGCGGCATCAGCGTTTATTTTATGCAGACCTGACTTAACTACATGGCCGCAAGTAAAAGAAGTGTTACGTATTAAATTCGGAGATAGAATTGATCGCCAAACACTACTCCAAGAATTTCTTTATTTAACAAAATATCGCAACGAAAACATAATCGATTTTATTCAGCGTATGCAACAAATGAAAATAAGATTAGATTTAAAAATTAATTCAGACAGCGATTTAGACGCTAATTTAAAAACATTATTAATTCAACAAAACAACACTACCGCAATCGACGTATTATTAGGAAACGTCAGTAGCGAACTAAAAACAATATTAATGCTAAATAAACCTAAAGATAAAGCTGTTGAAATAGTAATTAATTTTGATCATACAGAACAGAGAACTGCAAGGTTCATGAATCCACAAAATATTAAACAAAAACCAAATATTATTAATAAACCAAATAATAATAACCAATATCCACAAAATTTTAATCACAAAATTGTTGATAATAAGCAATGGAATAATTCTCAATTCCAAAACCAACACCAAATACAATATGTACCAAATTATAATTACCAAAAACAATTTGTACCAAATTATAACCAACAACAATCACAATTTGTACCTAATTATAATCAAAAACAAAACCAAAATTTTCCAAGCCAACCTATACATATACAACCGCGCTCAGTTCAACAAAGAAAATATTTTACTAACGAACAAATTTTTGGAAAACCGAAAAACGCATTTGCTCCACAAAATACACCACGAGTAATGCATAAACCAGAACCAATGTCTACTACTTCTAGACTAACGTTCAAACCCAATTTAAATAGAAACTACAACCATTTCCGGAATAACAACCCGCGCAACTTTACATCAGAGGAACTATATAATGTAGAGGAACAAGTTGAACCAAACTACTACGAAGAAGAAGATATTTTTGAGAAGGATAATGAAACACCGGGCGAATTTGATTCGAATGAACATGAATATTACCAAGAGGAAAATTTTCAGGAATTAGCCTCAAACCAAACGGGAAGTTAGAATTAAATACCCAACAATTAAATTCATTACCTTATATCAAAATTTCAAACCCACCATGCAAACTTTTAATCGATACAGGATGTCACGGATCCCTGATTAGACCTTCAATTGCGGAACGTTATTTCCCAGAGTTCACATACAGGAAAGATTCACCAATTACGACCTGCAATGGCGAAAGTAAAGCTGAACTTAAAGCCCATATCTCTGCATTCGATGAATTCAAATCGGATGAAACTTTTAATTTTATTATATTCAATTTTCACGAATATTTCGATGGAATTATCGGCAAAAGAGATTTAATGAAATTGCAAGCAAACATAAATTTTCATAAAAATCTTTTAGAAAGCCCTAAATTTTCTATTCCAATATTTTATCAGGACGATTTTTCAACTATCACATTAGAAGTACCACCTTTATCGTACATAACAAAAAACATACCTGTACCAATAGAAAATGGAGAAATATTGATAAATCAACAACCAATAAATAATCTGATTATACCAGAGATGGTAACAACAGCAAAAAACTACTATGCAAAGATTGAGATAAGAAACCCAACTACGAAAACACAAGTGGAAATAATACCAACTGATTTATTAAAAGAAAGTCAAACACTTGATCAGTTTGAACTACACAATTTTCAAATATTTGAAAATTTAGAATCACAAAACACCTTTGATATAAAAACTTTGATTAGAACTAATCATCTTAATAAAGAAGAGTCCCAAGAGATAATAAAATTATGTCAAGAATATTCAGACATTTTTCATGATCCAGAATCTAAATTAACGTTCACAAACCAAGTGAAGCACGAAATTAAAACAAGTGATGAAGATCCAATCTATACAAAAAGTTATAGATATCCTTACGTTCATCTTAAAGAAGTTCGGAAACAAATTACAAAAATGTTGGAAGACGGAATAATAAGACCTTCACAATCTCCTTGGAGCTCACCCATCTGGATAGTACCCAAGAAATTGGATGCCAGCGGCAAAAAAAAAATGGAGGATCGTAGTCGATTACCGAAAGGTGAACGAAAAAACCATCGATGATCGATATCCTATTCCCAACATAACTGATATTTTGGACAAATTGGGAAGATGCCAATATTTTTCAACTCTCGATTTGGCATCGGGATTTCACCAAATAGAGATGAGCGAAAAGTCTATTCCAAAAACTGCGTTCAACACAATGAATGGACATTATGAATACACCAGAATGCCGTTTGGCCTAAAAAATGCGCCGGCGACGTTCCAGCGTGTCATGGATAATGTGCTAGCAGGACTTCAAAATAAGATATGCATGGTCTACATGGATGATGTAATTATTTTTTCGACGGCACTCCAAGAACACATTACCTCATTAAAAACAATCTTTCAACGGTTAAGAGAAACTAAACTAAAAATACAATTAGACAAGTCCGAATTCCTAAGAAAAGAAGTTGAATATCTTGGACACGTCATAACGCCGAATGGAATCAAACCAAATCCAACAAAAATTACAGCTATACAAAATTTTCCGATTCCAAGAACAACAAGACAAATAAAAAGTTTTCTCGGGTTACTAGGATACTATCGAAGATTTATACCTGATTTTGCAAAGATCACAAAACCATTCACCAATTGCTTAAAAAAGGGAGAAAAAATAGAACACACCTCAGAGTTTTGCAAAACGTTTGAACTTTCTAAGAAATTACTTATCAATGAACCTATACTAAAATATCCTGAATTTAATGAACCCTTCAATTTAACAACAGATGCTAGCAACGTAGCGTTAGGGGCCATCTTAAGTCAAGGACCCATCGGAAAAGATCTTCCGATAGCGTACGCTTCTCGTACACTAAACCCAGCTGAGCAGAACTACAGCACAATTGAAAAGGAGCTCTTGGCTATTGTATGGGCCACGAAGTACTTTCGTCCGTACCTATATGGAACCAAGTTTAAGATCATAACTGACCACAAGCCACTACAATGGTTGTTTTTGCTAAAAGACCCCAATTCAAAGCTTGTAAGATGGAGATTAAAACTGGAAGAGTTTGAGTACGAGGTCATATACAAAAAGGGAAAACAAAACGTCAACGCAGACGCTTTGTCCCGAATCGAAATTAATCTAATTGGAACAGATAATCAATCAATAATTGCTAATTATGGAGATTTAGACGAATTGCCTGAAATAAGTTCAGAAGAAATGACAGACTTTATAAGGACAGAGTTTCCTGACGAATATCGAGAAAAACCAAGAATAAATATTCTCGAAGATGTGTCGATAAAACCAAACGTCAAAGAATCCGAAGATGAAACCGTACATTCATCAGAAGAAAACCCTATACTAGAGATTCCCACAACCGAAAAGGCAATAAACACCTTCCAACACCAAATAATGTTATCTAGTACAGATTCACAAAATATAAAAATTAACAAACAAAAAATATTTGACAAAACCAGATTATCAATTAAAGTACCACCAGATAAATTTAAAGATAATATTATTCAAATAGTAAAAGAATATTTTAGACCAAAAAACACCTATTGTATGTATTTTGAAAATCAAGAATTAAAGATTCCATTCATAACTACGCTGCAAGAGAAATTTAAAAATAAAAGCTTCAATTTGATAATTGCAGAAAAATTTGTAACAGATATAATTGATAAAGAGGAACAAGATTTAAAAGTGACGCAGCATCACGAAAGAAAAACTTGCCATAGAGGTATTCAAGAAACACTAGCGAGTCTAAAACAAACTTACTACTGGCCTCATATGGAAGTAACTGTTAAAAATATCATAAACAGTTGTGACATTTGTCAAAGAACAAAATATGAACGACATCCAACAAAACTAAAATTTAAACCAACGCCCATAGGTAGTGAAGTGTTTGATCACCTCTACATAGATACTTTTAAGATAGGAAACACTACGTTTATTACAATCGTAGACAGTTTTTCGAAATTTGGACAAGCATACCCAATAAAGTCAAAAACAAGTATTGAAATATCAGATAAAATACTTCAGTTCATTAGTTATTACGGAATTCCACACAAAATCACATGTGACAATGGCACGGAATTTAAAAATGAAGTTGTTCAATCTTTTTGTAAATACCATCATATAGAAATACACTACGTTACTAATTATAATCCAACTAGTAATAGTCCCATAGAAAGGTTTCACTCAACTTTAATCGAAAGCATTCGTGTTCTAAATCTAGAAAAACCCAAAGAAAATATAGAAACTAAAATGGCGTATAGCATTCTAGGATACAATAACTTTATACATTCTTCCACCGGATATACACCATTCCAGATAATTAAAGGAAATTTAGACCTTAAAGATCCCTTTGAGTATGATGAACATACAAAAATGACTAACTATCTACAAGATCATAACGACAACTTAAAAATTATTAATGAACTTATTCTCAATAAGCAAAAATCAAAACAAGAAAAACGTTTAGAAACTGCTAATCTAAAACGCAAGGAAACACTGATCATAAACACCGATCAACCCGTTTATCGAAAACCACATTTAAGAAAAGTCACTAAGCAAAAATTAAACAACCCTTTTGAACCCATTGATAACCCTGTAAATGTCGATGACATAAAATTTAAAATGAACAACAAAACTTATCATAAGAATTTATTAAAACCTCAACGTCTCGTTTCAGGACAAGATGCACCAACGAATGTCAATAATCCTATTGATGATTCCACTACTTCACTCGTTAGAAATTAAACCTTTTAAGACTCCAATCTTAACCCTACAATTAGGACAAGCAAAAATAGTTACGTCAAAACATTCATTCGCGTATCATATCAATCTAACGCAGATTCAAAACAACATCGAAATAATTTCAAATAACATAAATCATTTTAACCAAAGCCTTTATCAAAATCAACCACGGTCTCACTTTCAAATACATTTAATAACACAAATGCAACACATATTAACAACACACCAAAAAACTAAACAGAAATTTGAAACTATAAACCAGCACAATATACAAAAGCGAGGTTTACTAAATGTAATCGGTAAAGTAAATAAATGGTTATTCGGAACATTAGACAGCGACGACGAAGAAAAATATAATAACTACATCGAAATGTTAAACTCGAATGACAAAAAGTTGCATCATGACCTAACACAACAGTCAAGTGTTTTGAAAGAAATCACCCATTCGTACAGTGAAGCTTTCATCAGATTGGATGAAAACCAAAAACGGCTAAACATTCAAATAACAAATCTTTTTCGCAAAATAAAACGAATAAACGATCTTGAACATGTATTTTCAATTCAAGCTAGTCTTAACGCTCAACTTGTAGCAACACAAAATTTAGACGGAGTTTTGACAGATATTCTACTGGCTATATCCTTTGCGCACCTCAATATATTACATAACTCAATAATAAATCTTCATCAAATAAACCAGATGATGATTGAATTACATCAAACTTATAAAGCGGAACAGATTCCAAAAGTATCAAATTTGATAAACTTTTATTTACTATTATCTGCTCAAGTAACTATAAAGCACGGATTGATCATTTTTCATGTACATATCCCAATTGTAACCAACTCTTATAGATATTTCCAACTTTATCCAATACCTATTGACAATTTAATGATAATTCCTGAGCACCCTTACCTCTTGCTCACACCTAACGATTATTGGAACAGCGATATAAAATGCCCAGATGTTGAAGACATCCACTACTGTCAGCAAGGACTACTCTACAAAAACCAGCCATGTCTGAGCCAAATGATAACCCTTGGAACCAACACTTGTAACAGAACCAACATCAAGTAGGAAACGGAACACGTAGAACAAATCAGTTCTAATCTACTGCTTGTAATCCCAAGCAAGAACATCAGTGTTCTAAGCCGATGTAACACTGATGGAATATATATTGTACACCAACCAAGCCTGATTATCTTGGAAGAAAAGTGCCATGTAATCATCAATAACAAAAGATATCAAGAAGAAACAACACTTCATGAAGAGTACGAATTTGAGTTACCTGCCGTCCAATTCGAAACATCGAAAGAATCTGGCACACCAACCCAAATACTACACAAAGTTCCATTGGAAGATATACGAAAAGTTACAAATCTAGCCAATAACCTTCGAGGACAACAACTCAATAATAAAGTCACGATACATCATTGGACCAACTTCACATTAACAATAGTGCTACTTATTGTTGCAATATTCATATTCATATATTGGAAATACCGACAAGTGTGCAAAAAGAAGAATTGCCAAACCCAGGAAGCAATCGAAACCAACGAACAACCTTCACCAACATCGTTGTTTTCTCACTTAAGAAGGGAGGAGTAATGTTATTATAAACAAGAACACCCTTTATCGGAGCAGCTGAGACAGCGTTCCAAGAACCGACCACGCGAGTGCTGATTCGGCACTCTGTTGGAATAAAACCAGATGCATGCAGCATCCTAACGTATTCATTTTTATATTGTAGTAATAATTAAATCTAAGGCCTTCAGCACATAAATATATATTAATAAAGCTCATGTATAATTATTAAATAAATGTTTTTAAAAACTAAATCAAGTAGTTATAAAACTTAATTCCTACCCAAGTGTTTGTGTTCTGTTTATTCGATTACAAACACTTGGGTAAGTGGGCGCAAACTAAGTTTAAATTTTATGGGAGTGTAGTTTTTATTAGTGTGCCCCACCCACCCACATGTTTGTGTTCTATTTTGTTGATCACAAACACTTGGGTGGGTGGGCAAGAACTAAGTATAAGATTTATGAGCGTGTGGTTTCTATCTTTTATATCACAAACACTTGGGTGGGTGGGCGGAAACTAAGTTTAAGTTTTATGAGCGTGTGGTTTCTAGTAGTGTGCCCCACCCGCCCACCCAATTGTTTGTGTTCAATTTTTTTAACCACAAACACTTGATGGGTAGGCGGGAACTAAGTTCAAGATTTATAGGCGTGTGGTTTTTACTAGAGTGCCCCACCCAAGTGTTGTGTTCTATTTTTTTGATCACAAACACTTGGGTGGGTGGGCGGGAACTAAGTTTAAGTTTATGGGCGTGTGGTTTTTATTAGTGTGCCCCGCCCACCCACCCAAGTAATTGTGTTCAGTTTTTTTTTTATCACTAACTTTTGGGTGGACAAGCGGGAACTAAGTTAAAGTTTTATGGGCGTGTGGATTTTATTAGTGTGCCCCACCCAAGTGTTTGTGTTCTATTTTTTTTATCATAAACACTTGGGTAGGTGGACGAGAACTAACTTTAAATTTTATGGGCGTGTAATTTTTGTTAGTGTGCCCCACCCACCCTCCCAAGTGTTTGTGTTTCAATTTTTTGATCACAAACACTTTTGTGGGTAGGCGGGAACTAAGTTTAATTTTTATGGGCGTTTGGTTTCTGTAAGTATGACCACCCACCCACCCAAGTGTTTGAGTTTTATTTTTTTGATCACAAACACTTGGGTGGGTGGGCGGGAACTAAGATTAAGTTTTATGAGCGTTTGGTTTCTGTAAGTATGACCACCCACCCACCCAAGTGTTTGAGTTTTATTTTTTTGATCACAAACACTTGGGTGGGTGGGCGGGAACTAAGTTTAAGTTTTATGTGCGTGTGATTTCTATTAGTGTGCCCCACCCACCCACTCAAATGTTTGTGTTCTATTTTTTTGATCACAATTACTTGGGCCGGTGGGCGAGTACTAAGTTTAAGATTTATGGGCGTGTGGTTTCAATAAGTATAAAAAAAATTATTAAAAATTATTAAAATCTAATTAAAAAGTATCAAAGTTTAGTAAAAAAATATTTTTTAAGACGGTAAACGTAAACATCTGACATCTACAGTTATTAAAATTCAACTAAAAAACATTAAAACTTAGTCATAAATTCTGAAGACTAAAATTTGTAAGAAAACCAAATTTGATAATAAACTTAAAATAAATCATTAAAATTCATTCATAAAACATTAAAGTTTTGTCATTAATTACGTTTTGTGACTCAAAACATCAAAATTCAGCAAGAAATCATTACAAACGGCAATAGAACTACAAAATTTAGATCAAAACTATCAAAATCCGATTAATATCCATTAAAGTTTGGTCATAAATAATTTTTATGATCCTTTTATTAAGGCACTATTTGGTCACAATCAAGAAATAATAAGAAAACAATTTTTTAATATAAACAATTACATTGTAAATAAAATTGGTCCATCTTCATGATTAAGCACACGGTGTATTCTTAATTGCCTCATTAACTGTAGTATTAAATATTCTATAATTAATCACGTTTTCATTAATATGACTAAACATAAATACAGGCAACTTGTTGGAGAAAATATAAATATTTTGATTAAAAATCTAAAAACAAAAAAAATTTAAAAGTGCAACAAACACTTTTATATATTTGATAGTGTTGTAATGAATTTTTTTACCTTTAAGTCATTTGGAAATATTAATCTTTCATCATCTTTAGCAACAAGACCAACATTTCTTGGATTCAATATTTTTTTAGTATTCCAACACGCAATAGCATTACGATTTGGTTGTGTAAAAAAGTATACTTGACTTGTTTCATCGATATAGCTTGCAGAAGATTGTTTATTACATCCGTTATCACCTTCCAACTAAAAAATTTAAATCAAAACAGGTTTTTCATTCATAAATATTTACCTTAAATAAGTTATATGAGTTTCTATCAGTGGCAGCAGTTTTATTTTGTAATACACTAGAAGATACTGAAAATTCTTTTGTGCTTCCCAAAGAATGGAAATAAACTTTACGAAAACCATCTTGTTGTATAGAGGAATATGAAATGCTGAATATACCATCCGACCATTGAAATTTAAGACCAGCTACTATATAATCACCTTTAAGTGGATCAACTCTAAAATAATTATTAGCAAATGTCCAAGAATCATTATCAGCAAATGAGTAAACAATTAGTTTATAATTTCTTAAATCTGGTATGTATGCGTATGCATTATTGCATGTTTTTGAAGTTACATCAACAATCTATAATCAAAAATAGTTTATTTTTGATTTAACAATATAAAATACTTACAATATAAGCCAAGAATGAGCTAGCTGTAACATCTGTATTTTTTAATTCATATCTTCTTATTACTGTATCTGTTTTCAAATCAAAAATTATTATGGTAATAGGTGCTAATCTTTCCGGTGTTCCTAAAGTGTTATGACTGCCGGTATCTACAACCCATAAACGATCGCATGCATCTATGTAGATTCTAAACAATGATATTAAATTGCCATTTTTGTTTCCAGCTTCTGGAAGGGCGTTTATTTTCCAATTTGGATATGGGATTAAATTTGGTGATTTGGTTGCATTATTTAGATCAATGTAGTTTAGGGTTGATGGGACACCAGTTTTCCATCTTAAAAAGTAAAGGAACAAAAATTGTTTTAAGATAACATAAAAGGTACTATAAATATTTTTATATTTATAAAAGACAGATTCTTTGAGTGTTGTTAATTAAATAGATCCACAAAATCCTGGAAAGTTTATTATAAACTATATTAGATGTGGATGCAAAAAATGTAAATGTAATGCAATTTTTGCATATTAATAATAATACCTTGGTACTGTAACAAAAAACTTATTCTTCCAAAGACCCAAACCTACTGGAACATTATTAATTGGAATATATTGACCGGTACGTAAAGCGTTATCTCTGGTTTCCATATCAGGCCATACAAAATCCAATTGATTCCATGCAAACATTTCAGTCAATTTAAAGCTCATTGCAAAATAACAAAGAGTCAATACTAATATTAATAATTTAAGTAACATGATTTGGCCAAATTTATTTTAGTAACTAAACAATCAAAAGCAAGTTATTTTATATATGCAACAAAACTTGATAAGCACGTACAGAAAAAAATTATAACACATTATTTAAATTAAAAAAACAATTTTTTCAAAGATTTAAATAATCAGGTTTTGTTACTATGTACATATTTAGGTCTGATTTTAATTTAATTTTACATATTGTAAACAATTTGCTTTATTTTGAGTAGAATTGACTGATATTTAAATCAATTTCAAAAATATATCATTTAGAAAATTGTTTCTAGATCATATAAATTCATCTTACATATCTTGCAGTAATAAATAATTAACTACCAGTAAAAAAATGACAAAATTGTATGCTTTTTTGTGTAAACTTTTCAATTGTTGCATTAAAATTCTATTATTTATACTAGATAACATTTGCAGAATTACTTCTATGCATGAAAAACATGTTCTTCATAATGTATAGACTTTAATGATTTAGAAAATAATCAATTACTGTCAATGTTAAATGCATAACTCTGGTATTATTCTCAATTTCACCGGACGATCGATTGCCCGACAGATCTCTGCCAATGTCGACGCAAATCTGCTTATTCACTGTTTGTTATATCTTTATCATCATATTATATAACAAAATCATATAAATATATTTATTACGTTCCAATAATTATGTATGGTTTCTGACAATAGCTGGTGGCAGTAAATACGTGAAAGCAATGTGATAATTATTAGATATTCAATTGAATTCAATTGAATAGTATTATTATTATTATTATTGTGGTGTGTTGTAAATATTTATTTTAATTGATTATCATTTTATTTGACATGTTATTAAATAGAATTTATTTACAAAATCAGTGGAATGTAAAATATAATTAAATTCTGGTTAATATTTTCGTGAATTTAAGGATGACTTGACTGACAATCCAATTCTATGAAGTCTATGAAGCAATTACTATAAAATAAAATAATCACATTAAAGTTTAAATTTAAGCAGGACATTAGCCTTGTACAGTTGAAGAATAAAATTCTCGGAAAGTAATGAATTTGAAAGATTATTTCATTAGTTGATAGTCTTTAATATATTTTAAATTTTTTATAACTAACGTAACAAAATGCTCTACCTCCCAACCACCCACCGAGCATCTAGATCGTATATTAATTAATTAAACATTAATTCCCTTTGGAATAATTTTTTTTTTAATTTACAATACACAATAGAAATAAGTTACTTAACAATTCTAAATTTTGGAATTTTTCAAAAAAATTCAAATAATTTTTTCAGAGATTTTTGAGAGAAATTTTGCTTTAATAAAACTAATTTTCCGGACATAATTTATGAAATATTTCTTTTAAACTTGCAACACATTAAAATTAAAGTTACCTAATGCAATTCCAATTTTTTTTAATTTTCAAAAATGACTAAATATTTTTTTAAAATTATGAAACAAATTTTGCTTTACTAAAACTGATTTTTCGGACATAATTTATGAAATATAGGTCTTAAATTTGCAACACACATTGCAAATAAGTTGCTTAATGCAATTACAAAATATGGTATTTTTCAAAAAAATTTAAATAATTTTTCAAAATTTTCAAAGAATAAAAAAAAAATTGCTTTAATAAAATTGATTTTTCGCACATTATTTATTAAATATTTTTTTCAAATTTGCAACATATAATGAAAATAAGTTACTTAATGCAATTCCAAATTTTGGTTATTATTCAAAGCCGAGGTAGATGACCATCATGACCGGTCCCAATTTCCATTTCTAAGACTACGTCAGTAACATGATACTTGCAATAAATTAAATCTTATTTCGATGGGTTTTTTTGTTATCATTATTAATTTTTTTTACAACTTTCAAGAAAACCGAATTAAATGATACGTTATTTTTTAATTCAATATTTTATTAAATTATCATATAAATGTTGTAAACTCCAGAACAATATTGATGTTTACACAATTCATAATTATAATTAATGATGGAATTTTATCAAACAACAAAAAATATTATCATTCTGCAAGTAGCTATTCTTAGCATTGAACTGAGACGTAAAAGTATTTTTTTTTTAATGCTCGTTAGCATTTTATGCGTTTAACCTTACTTGTTCCAACATATTTAATTCAACCATCACTCATCATTATAATAAAATATAATAAAATTAAATATATTAAAATATATTAAAATATATTCTACGTTCGGATTATTTTATTATTTTATTATATTATTTATTTTTTGTATGACAAAAAATGTTTTTAAAAATTTTGCTCTAGTAATTTACTTAAATAATTATTTTAAATCATTTTTGTTTGCATTGAGAAAGTAGATAAATGTAAGCAATTATTTTAATATAGTTCCAGAAACATAAAATAAATTAGTGTTAACGCTGCGGGTTATCAGTTAATAGCCTATACAATTTTGTGGAAAATCTTTTATCTCAAATACGTAATTTCTAATCTTTTCCAGGTAATTTAAAATGTATTGATTGCATTTATATATTTATATTATTGTTAAATGCTTGACTTAATGTTAACTTAAATCAAATTATTTAATACACTGGCGATGTCACTTTAAAATTATGATTTAGTTTTGGACTTTTTTGTTGCATTCCCTCTTGCTTTAATGACTGCTTGAAGTCGACGAGGAACAATTTGAATTAAATTAAGGATCACATTTTGGTTGATATTATTTCACTCCTGCAATAGCAGCTGTCTTAACTTCTGAGCAGTTCTTAGAGTAGGTGTATGCTTTTGGATACGTTGTTCCAACTAATCCCAGACATGTTTTATAAAATTCATGTCCGGGTTGAGAACTGGCTAATCAAACCGCAAAATTCCCACTTCATCCAGATAATCTCTGACAACTCTAGCTACGCGAAGTCTAGCATTATCTTGCATGAAAATGCCGCACTTGCCCATAATTGTCATAAAGGGCATACCATGATTTTTGAAAACCTCCAAAATGTATATGTGAGCTGTCAAAGAGCCATTCTCTATAAAGACCAACTATGTGCGTGATTTGGTAGAAATTCCTGCCCAAACCATAACCGACCCACTGCCAAATGGAAGTCGCTCATCAATAGAAACTGAAGCGTATCTTTATCCGCGTTTTTCCCACACTTTCCGACGTTCATCTGATCCATTGAGGCAAAAGCGCAACACATCTGAAAACAGTAGCCTGTTCCAGTTCTCATTATTCCATGCCTGGTGATTTCAGGCAAAAGCCAATATTGCAACACAATGTCGGCGTTGTAAAGGTAGATCTGTAGCCGTATTTCTACAAGAGAATCCAGCAGCCGGAAGCCTTCTCCTAACTGTCTATTTACTAACATTTACATCTTTAACTTTATGAAGTTAATTTTGTAGATAAACTGCAGAAGCTGTTCTATTTCGCAAACTTGTGGTCACCAAAAAAACGGTCATTTCTGTTTGTGATGACTTTTTTTTGCTCGGATCCTAATCTTTTGGTTATCAAGCCAGTATCCAAGTAACGCTGATACACTTTTTGTACAGTACAAAGGCTTTTACTAACAATCCTTGCAGTTTCACGTTTTTCTTGCCCATTTTCAATCGACGCTATAATTTTTGTTACAACAATAAGGCCTAAAGGCATTATGACCTGTTAAGTACAGTACACGTGTGAATAACAAATTTTGCAAAAAAAAATCAACACTAAGTAAAAAAACCACAACAAAATGTAGGTTTTCAATTAGAGCAAAATGGATGCTGTTTTATAAAAGTCTGTAACACGGTGATAATAACTAACAGATAGATAACATTTGTCAGGAAATGAATTATTAAACTTAAAGCTTACTTTATCGTCGATGTTAGTTCTTTTAAGCAGTATTTTAACTAATTTTGCATGTTTACTATTGTCAAATGCCATTTTATAATCTATGAAACAAGCATAGACTGTGTGGCGTTGATCTAAGCATTTTTGGGTTAAACTTTGGAAGAAAAACAGTGCTTTTCTTGTACCAAATCTGTGTTTGAAACCAAACTAGATATATTCAATGTTTTGGTCTATTTTTTTCTATACTTGGATGTGTATAATACGTAAAAATGAATAAAATATCAAAATATTGTATAAAATAGCAAAATTTGACCATAAACAAAATAAAATCTAGTCTTGAAACATCAAAATAATCTTAAAAAACACTAAAAGTAGTTCTCCTACCTAACAATGCTGTTTGTAATTAAGAAACTAAATAATGCAGCCAAATCACTTTTGTAAGAGACTCTATGCTTAGCAGTACTACTTTCTCCTTTGGTTTTCTTTATTTTGTTAGTTTTTTATTGTTTATATTCTTATTTTTTTCAAAGTTTTGATGTTTTTGGTTATAATTTCTAAATTTTAATGTTTAATGCCTAATTTTTACGTTTACCGTCACAAAACATATTTTTAGTTAGATTTTGATCTAATTTTTATTATTAGTATCTTAATTTTGTTGTTTTCTATCTGTATTTTAATGATTTCTAGCTAAATTTTGATGTTTTTGGTCATAAAGTATGTTCTATAATTAAAGATTTTAATCATATCTATCTAAATTTTATTGTTTTCTGGCCAAATTTTAAAGATTGCTTGTTATTTTTTGTCACAAAACATAATTTATAACCAAACATAGATTTATAATTAAATTTTGATGATTTATTTCAGGTTTACAGTTACAAAACATATTTTTTACTAAGTTTTATGTTTTTTAGTTAATTTTAATAATTTATTACAAAATTTTGGTCATAAAACATCAAACTTTAATGTTTTTTTGCTAAATTGTTTACCAGATTTTTAGGTTTATGATCAAATTTTTTTTTTTTTTATATATTTAGATTCTAACAGTTTAGTGCCGAATTTTGATTATTTATATTCAGTTTTTGTTATTTTCTTGTCTTTAATATTTTTTTACAGTTTTTTATATTTTTGGTCATAATTTATAAACCAAACTTGTTTTTTTAGATAAATTTTGATAATGCCGGATTATCTAAAACATAGTGTACCTTTAAGCTTTGGTGTTTTTAATTAGATTTTGACGGTTTATTAATAGATTTTGATAATTTACATCCAAATTTTGTTGTTTTCTGTCTGTACTTTAGTAATGTTTTTGATCTTTTTTTTCTTCTTCTTCTTTTTAGTCTTTATATTTTGATTGTTGGATATAGACCTCTTTCATTCGTTTCCATGCGTTTTTGTCTTTTGCTGTCCTCATCTACTGTTTCCTCGTTATGATTCTGATATTGTCAATCCATCTCGTTTGGGGTTTCGGGTTTTGTTTGGTTTCCCGGGGTCTCCAGAAAGTGATTTTATGGCTTTATTGATTTGTATTTTTTCTATCCAAATGTCTTACTCATTGTCATTTAAACTTTGCTGTTCTTTCCATAATGTCTGTTATTTTTGTTCTTGAACAGATATCGGTGTTGCACATTTTATCTTTTAAAGTGATTCCTAACTTTGCGCTTTTTATAACTTTTTGTGTCACTCTAAGTTTTGCGCTAATTTTTTAGTAATTGCCTCACATAACGGGACATTTTATCTTTTAGAATGTAGCTGAGCTTTCCAAAGGCGGCTCATGCCAGTTGAGTTTTGCGTTTGATTTTGCCAGTTTGGTTTTTTTTATTAAATTAAATTGAAATCAAACTTAAATATTTAAATATAGCAACAAAACTGGTTTATTCAAATTTTTGAAAATATTGTTTTTTAATTTAAATAATGTTGTGATATCGTTTAATAATGTGTATGCTTATCAAGTTTTGTTGCATACATAAAATAACTTTCGATTGTGCATTTACTAAAGTAAATTTGGCCAAATCATGTAACTTAAATTATTAATATTTGTATTAACTCTTTGTTATTTCTCAATGAGCTTTAAATTGACTGAAATGTTTGCATGGAAGCAGGTGGATTTTGTTTTTCCGGATATGGAAACCAAAGATAACGCTTTACGTACCGGTCAATATATTCAAATTAATAATGTTCCAGTAGGTTTGGGTCTTTGGAGAAATAAGTTTTTTGTTACAGTACCAAGTTATTATTATTAATATATATCATTTGCATTACATTTACATTTCTTGTATCCACATTTAATACAGTGTATAATCCAGGATTTTGTGGATCTAATTGTAGAATTCTACACAACACTCTAAAAAGCTGTCTTGTATAAATATCTAAATATTTATAGTATCTGTTATGTAATTTAAAACAATTTATGATACTTTACTCTTTAAGGTAGAGAACTGGTGTCCCATCAACTCTAAACTAAATTAATCTAAATAATGAAACCAAATCACCAAATTTAATCCCATATCCAAATTAGAAAATGAACGCTCTATCAGAAACCGGAAACAAAAATGCAATCTAATATCATTGTTTAGAATCTACATAGATGCATGTAATCGTTTATGGGTTGTAGACACCGGCAGTCATAACATTTTAGGAACACCGGAACGATTAGCACCTATCACCATAATCATTTTTGACTTGAAAAAAGATACAGTAATTAGAAGATATGAATTAAAAAGTACAGATGTTACAACTAGCTCTTTCTTAGCTTATATTGTAAGTATTTTATATTTTCAAATCAAAAATAAACTATTTTTTATTATAGATTGTTGATGTAACTTCAAAAACATGTAATAATGCATACGCATACATACCAGATTTAAGAAATTATAAACTAATTGTTTACTCATTTGCTGATAATGATTCTTGGACGTTTACTAATAACTATTTTAGAGTTGATCCACTTAAAGGTGATTATGTAGTAGCTAGTCTTAAATTTCAATTGTCGGATGGTATATTTAGCATTTCATATTCCTCTATACAACAAGATGGTTTTCGTAAAGTTTATTTTCATTCTTTGGGAAGCACAAAAGAGTTTTCAGTATCTTCTAGTGTATTACAAAATTAAACTGCTGCCACTGATAGTAACTCATATAACTTATTTAAGGTAAATATTTATAAATGAAAAACTTGTTTTGATTTAAATTTTTTAGTTGGAAGGTGATAAAGGATGTAATAAACATCTTCTGCAAGCTATATAGATGAAAAAAGTCAAGTATACTTTTTTACACAACCAAATCGTAATGCTATTGCGAGTTGGAATACTAAAAAAATATTGAATCCAAGAAATGTTGGTCTTGTTGCTAAAGATGATGAAAGATTAATATTTCCAAATGACTTCTTGAACTTCTAAATTAAATTTTAGATTTTATATTAATTACTTTGTTTTTAGATTTTTAATCAAAATATTTATGTCTTCTCTAACAAGTTGCTTGTTTTTATGTTTAGTCATATTAATGAAAACGTAATTAATTATAGAATATTAAATACTACAGTTAATGAGGCAATTAAAAATACACCTTGTGCTTAATAAAGAAGATCCAACTGTTTACTACGTTATTGTTTATATTTGATGTATATTAAAAATACGTTCCTTTATTAATTCTTGTTTGTGACCAAATAGTGTAATAATGAAAAAGTTAAGACGTATATAGTAGTATGCTAAACAATAAGTTTGGCTATTTAGGTTGTGTTGCCCAGAAAAACAAAATGATGCAAAAATAAGTCAATTGAATAAAATACATGTAGAAATATGTACTAGATCTGTTAAATTTATTCTAAACTGTCAAAACAAAAAGGTGACTACATATGTTAATAAGCCTTAGTGACTTAGTAACTGTCAACAAAAGTTTGGTTTGGTTAAAAATATTTACCAAATCCAATTTTAAAAACACTTCTCCTTAAATTTTCTTTATTTTAATGTTTTTTAGTTGAATTTTAACCATTTACAAATTTTGATGTATTCGACTATAAAACATAATTTATGGTTATAAAATATAATTAATGTTTAAACTTTAATGTTTTTTAGTTAGATTTTGATCATTTGTATCCAAGTTTTTAATGATTTCTTCATACTTTTTTATGTTTTAAGTTACAAAAACAATTTATTACAACGTTTTAATGTATTATAATTGATGATTTATTTCAGATTTACCGCCGCAAAACACATTTTTTACTAATTTTTTAAGTTTATAGTTAGATTTTGATTATAAAACAACAAACTTTGATGTTTTTGTTGTAATAAATGGGGGGTTCTTACGTTTATGGTCACAAAAAATGTTGTTTACATAGATTTTGACAGTTTATTGTTATAAAATTATAATTTATGACTAAACTTTAATGTCTTTTGGCTAAACTTTGATAACTGAATAACAAGTTTTTACATTTACTTTTACAAAATATATTTTTCAAGTTTTGATGTTTTTTAGTTAAATTTTGCTGGTTTATTACAAGATTTTGATGATTTATGTTCAAATTTTGTTGTTTTTTGCCTGGATTTTAATGATTTTTAGCCAAATTTTGATATATTTATCACCAAACTTTTTTTTGTTTTGTTTGATATTTTCTATCCAAATTTTGTTGTTTTTTTGTCAGATTTAAATAAAAAAGTTTATGTTTTCACAAAATATAATTTATAACTAATACTTTTATGTTTTATGATTGAATTATGATAATTTATTACAGGTTTACAGTCATAAAACATATTTTTTACTAAATTTTTATGTTTTTAGTTGAATTTTGAAGGTTTATGAATTTGTTGATTTCTTGTCAAATTTTAATGGTTGCCGTCGTAAAACTCCAAGTTTTAATGTATTTTTGTTAAATTTTTAACATTTCTTTTCAAATTTCTAAGTATAGTAAACATATTATTTCACTAACTTTTTCAATGTTTTTTGGTTAGATTTTGACAGTTTCTTACCAGGTTTTGGTAATTTACATCCTAATTTTGTTGTTTTCTACTTTAGATTTTAGTAATTTCTAACAAGATTTTGTTAATTTATGAACAAATTTTAATAATTACAAATCATAATTTATGACAATTTCAATGTTTTTTGGTTAAATTTTGATTTATTTTAGGTGAACGTTCATAAAACATATTTTTCATTAAATTTTATAATTTAGCTAGATTTTGATGGTTTATTATTAGATTTATTGCCAAATTTTGTTGTTTTCTAACAAAACTTTAATAATTTCTTGTAAAATTTTAATGGTTTTGATCATAACTTAATGATTTTGCTAAATTTATTGCCGAGTTTTTATGTTTCGGACCATTTTAGTTAAATTTTAATGATTTTTATTCAAATTTTGTTGTTTTCTCGTTGATTTTTAATGATTTTTGCAAATTTGTGTGTTGTATTCGGCTACAAAACATAATTTATAGTTAAAACTTTAATGTTTAATAATTGGATTTTAATGATTTATTTTAGGTTTACTATTACAAAACATATTTTTGCTAAACTTTTATGTTTTATTGAGAAATGGACTATTTAATTAATAATTTATTACCAAATTTTGCTGTTGTTTTAATACATTTTAAAGATTTCTTGTTACATTTTGATAGATTTGAGTTAGCAAAAACGTTACAAGTTACAACTTAATTTATTAACTTTTTATTAACAACTTAATTTCATCAAAACAAGCTAAGTTGATTTTAGTCTAAATTGGACGTAGCAAATTAAATACAATTTACACAGTTGGTAACAAAATTATTTAGGCGCATTGTTACCAAATTGTACAAAAATCTAATGTTTAGTTTTTAAATTACAACTTTATTCATTAACACTTTCACTAACAATCAATTCAATTGAACCAAAGTTGATTTTAGTCAAAATTAGACAATACAAATTGAATACAATTTACACAATTAGTAGCAATGCTATTCAAACACATTGTTTTTGGTTTGTATAAAAATCCAATGTTTAGTTTACAAGTGACAATATGATTTATTAACTCTTTTATAAATAATCAACTCAATCAAAGCAAGCTAAGTTGATTTTTACGTAACTGGTTATAAAATAATAACCAATTTAAATCAATTTTAAAAAATTATTAATTATTAAACTCATTAAAAATACAAAAATTGTAATACTATAACAATAAAACAATTAACAGCTTAAAAGTTCAAAAAAACGGTAAAATTCTTGCATATTTGGTTATAAAACAAAAATCAATTTAACAATTTTTATAAAATTTGCTAATTAGAAAGCTAGAATGTTGATAAATTTATTAAAAATACAAAAGTTGTAATAGTCTAACAATAACATTTTTAACGGAAGCAAAAAAGAGCAAAAAACGGTAAAATTATTGCATATTTGGTTATAAAACAAAAACCAATGTAACTATTTTAATAAAATTTGCTAATTAGAAAGCTATAATGTTATTTAACTCAATAAAAATTAAAAAAATTGTCATAGTGCAACAATAAAATTGTTACCAGAAGCTTAAAAGTGCAAAAAACGGTAAAATTCTTGCATATTTGGTTATAAAACAAAAATTAATTAAGCAATTTTTGTAAAATTTGTTAATTAGAACGCCAAAGTGTTGTTAAATTTATTAAGACTACAAAAGTTGTAAAACTGTAACAATAAAATGGTTTCTGGTAGCTTAAAAGTGCAAAAAACGGTAAAATTCTTGCATATTTGGTTAAAAAACCAAAATTAATAATTAAATTTTTATAAAATTTGTTATTTAGAAGGCTAATGTGTTCTTAAATTTATTAAAATTACAAAAGTTGTGAAACTGTAACAATAAAATGGTTTCCGATAGCTTAAAAGTGCAAAAAACGGTAAAATTCTTGCATATTTGGTTATAAAACAAAAATTAATTAAGCAATTTTTATAAAATTTGTTAATTAGAAGGCCAAAGTGTTGTTAAATTTATTAAAACTACAAAAGTTGTAAAACTGTAACAATAAAATGGTGTCTGGTAGCTTAAAAGTGTAAAAAACGGTAAAATTCTTGCATATTTGGTTATAAAACAAAAATTAATTAATAAATTTTTATAAAATTTGTTATTTAGAAGGCTAAAGTGTTCTTAAATTTATTAAAATTACAAAAGTTGTGAAACTGTAACAATAAAATGGTTTCCGGTAGCTTAAAAGTGCAAAAAACGGTAAAATTCTTGCATATTTAGTTATAAAACAAAAATTAATTAATAAATTTTTATAAAATTTGTTATTTAAAAGGCTAAAGTGTTGCTAAATTTATTAAAATTACAAAAGTTGTGAAACTGAAACAATAAAATGGTTTCCGGTAGCTTAAAAGTTCAAAAAAAGGTAAAATTCTTACATATTTTGTTATAAAACAAAAATTAATTAAGAAATTTTTATAAAATTTTATACTTAGAACGCTAAAGTGTTCTTAAATTTATTAAAATTACAAAAGTTGTAAAACTGTAACAATAAAATGGTTTCGGGTAGCTTAAAAGTGCAAAAAACGGTAAAATTCTTGCATATTTGGTTATAAAACCAAAATTAATTAATAAATTTTTATAAAATTTGTTATTTAGAAGGCATAAGTGTTCTTAAACTTATTAAAATTACAAAAGTTGTGAAACTGTAACAATAAAATGATTTCCAGTAGCTTAAAAGTGCAAAAAACCTAAAAATTCTTGAATATTTAGTTATAAAACAAAAACCAATTTAACTATTTTAATAAAATTTGCTAATTAAAAAGCTATAATGTTATTAAACTCAATAAAAATTTAAAAAATTGTTATAGTGCAACAATAAAATTGTTACCAGAAGCTTAAAAGTGCAAAGAACGGTAAAATTATTTGGTTATAAAACAAAAACCAAATAAACAATTTTTATAAAATTTGCTAATTAAAAGGTCAAAATAATGTAAAACTCATTAAAATTACAAAAGTTGTAATACTGTAACAATAAAATGATTTTAAGGAGTAAATAGTATTTATTTTAATTATATTTATAATATTCAATTATGTTTTTTATATATTTGTTAAGTTAAAAATACAGACTAGTTCAATTAGGTTGTCGCAATTAATGTTTACAAGCTTTTTTATCATTCTGATTCTGTTTTTTGTTTCTTATTAACCTGTCTGTATGAATTGAGTATTTTGTTTTGCTTTAATAGCAAAGAATGCAACACACTTTTTGAATAAAACTATTGAGGTTTGAAAAAAACTTGTATGGTGATTTAAGTTTGCATTTAAGTAACTATTAATCCAAACAAATTGAGTTTAAAACATAAAATAAATTTTATTAAAACTGCATTAACCAAGTAATAAAAACACATGAACTTTTACTTTCCACATTACATAAAAGTAACAGCAGCTTAATGAAAAATAAAATTGACATCATTTTAATCCAGATGCTTCAAATAAGATTTTATTTAACCTTTTCCATTAATGAATAATTAACTGTAAATGATAAATTTAATTCAATAGTGCCGACAGGTATAATTAATAGGATAATTAAAAGGTAAGTCAGGAAGAGATAAAAATCCTCTTCGTCCTCGCATGTATCCGCCTTATCATCACAAACGATTGCAAATACAATATTTAAAATCGTAAATGAAGAAAAAACTAATCGAGGTCACCCAAAATATAATCTTCAAGATTTGTTAGTGTGAACATACATTCTTTAATATTTTTTTATTGTTTTTATGCAAATTTAAGGAGCCCAAGGATTTCAACAATGGAAATCTGGATTAGATTCACTAATTTTTTTATAATCAAATTTATTATATTTAAATTATAATTAAACTGCAAATAATCAATTATATATAAAGAGTGGTGGATTTTTATTAAGTTCACGGTCAATTGGTGGGAGGTGACATCGCTGCTTCACTTTTATTTATCTACGGACCTGCACTTATCGAATTCAGTTAGTCACATCATGTTGCTGAAGTTGGTGTTTGTATTGGCCGTTGCTGGCTTGACCGTAGCTGCAAAACTTAATGAGTTGTTTGCATGGAAGGAATTGGAATTCACATGGCCGGATCAGGCAACTAAAGATAATGCTATAAAATCCGGCTCTTATATTCCAATTAATAATTTACCATTGGGTTTGGAAAGATGGAAAAATAAACTCTTTATAACTGTGCCAAGGTAAGTGATTTTTGATTTTCTTTATTTGTAATTTTGTGCAATTGAAATCGTGTCATATGTACTGGTTTATAGTGGAATAATTATGGGTTAACTGCAAGGTGATTTAATTATGTTAGATTATAAGCAGCCTACGGGAGTTTTGTTGTTGTGTTGCTTAAGAAACTGAAATAAATGCGTTTTTAATTTCTAGTTAATCATTATATTGTTTACAATATTTTAATAATACAGAAAATAGAAATATTGTACAAATTGCAGTAAAATATTGAGTAACAAATCAAATTATTTACTAATAATAATTTAAAAAAAATGTTTTTTTGATTTTTTGATAATTTAAGTTAAAATTACATTGTAAAAAATTAGTACGCTAGCAACAAATTATTCTCTATTAAATTCTCTATCTTTTGGTATAAAATTGTCACTAGTTTTGGAAGAAAAAACGGTATAAACTATAGGTTGAAACTAGAAATTTTGATAAAATTATAGTTTTCTGTCAGTTTTTTAATAATTTACGTCAAAATTACGTTGTAAAGAATTAGTACGCTAACAACAAATTATTCTCTATTAAATTTTCTATTATTTGGAATAAAATCATTGCTAGTTTTGGGAGAAGAAACGGTACAAACTATTGGTTTAAACTAAAAATTTTGATAAAATTATAGTTTTCTGTCAGTTTATTAATAATTTACGTCAAAATTACGTTGTAAAGAATTAGCACGCTAACAACAAATAATTCTCTATTAAATTCTCTATTATTTGGTATAAAATCATTGTTAGTTTTGGAAGAAAAAACGGTATAAACTATAGGTTGAAACTAAAAATTTTAATAATGTTATAGTTTTCTGTCAGTTTTTTAATAGTTTACGTCAAAATTACGTTGTAAAGAATTAGTACAATATCAACAAATAATTCTTTATTCATTTTTTTATTGATTGGTATAAAATGATCTATAGTTTTAGAAGAAAGAGTTGCAAATAATTACTGTCAAATTTTGCAAATTTTCAAAAGTGTTGCACAAAAATAATAAATTAATTGAAAACTTAAAAAAAATTGCTGCAAACTGCAATAACAATTAGTAAATTGTTATAAACTATCAAAAATGTTCATAACTATCAAAAGAGTTGCAAATAACTATTGTCAAATCTTGCAAATAGTCAAAAGTGTTGCACAAAAATGATACATAAATTGTAAATTGTAAAAAAAGTGCTGCAAACTGCAATAACAATTTGTAAATTGTTGTAAACCGTCAAAAATGTTCATAACTGTCAAAAGAGTTGCAAATAATTACTGTCAAATCTTGCAAATTGTTAAAAGTGTTGCAAAAATAATAAATTAATTGTAAATTGTAAAAAAATGCTGCAAACTGCAATTACAATTTGTAAATTGTTATAAACTGTCAAATATGTTCCTAACTGTCAAAAGAGTTGCAAATAATTACTGTCAAATTTTGTAAACTGTTAAAAGTGATAAATTAATTAATATAATATAATATAATATATATATTTGTGATAACTAAAATGTTTTACACAGGTCAAAGGTACATAGATATGACATAAAATACATGTACATACAATTATTTCAAGATTTAATTTAAACATACTTAGAACTAAAACTAGCAGATTTTTTTCAGTAACATATACAAGCATTAAAAAAAAAAAAAAACATTATATTTACATAATAATTTGACTACAATCAATAGATAAAATTTTAGTTATACATATCAGGCAGCTTAAAATACATACTAGCAACTACTAAAAGACAATACAACACATTAAAATTTAATAAGTTAATTAAAATTGTGATTAAAATACTCGTTGAAATTATAAAAAGCATTAGATAGTAAAATAGCTTTTATTTTACATCTAAAAACATTGAGCGGCAATTGTTTTAAATAAATAGGCAGTTTGTTAAAAAACTTAGATGCATAGTAATTTTGACAGTTTTGTGATTTTGATAAACGTAGAAATTTAGGACATAAGTTGCTCTTATTCCTAGTATTGTATTCATGATTAGTTGAGTGTTGGGCATATAATGTGTAGTTTTTTTTTAGATATACTAAACATTCATAAATGTAAAGACAAGGTAGAGTTAAAATTTTAAGATGTTTAAATTGCTCTCTACAATCTTCTAATAATAGCAAGTATAGGTTATCAAACCTATACTTGCTATTATCCTCACAGCTCGTCGTTGTAGTTTAAATACTCTTTCTTTAATGTTAGAATGGCCCCAAGCTAAAAGACCATATGATATGTGGCTGTGACACATAGCAAAATAGGCAGTTTTAAGTACACTTTTAGAAACAGCACAACTGAGATTTCTTAGCAAAAATATGTTACTGCTTAACTTATTAGCAATTGCGTCACCTTGATACGACCATGATAGTTTATTATCTAAATGATTACCTAAAAACTTTGTATTTGCACTTAAATTAACTTCACAATGTTTTAACGTAAATAATAGCATTGATGATTTGCTATTGTTTAAGCACAACCTGTTGCTTAAAAACCATTCTGAAGCTTTTGATTCAGCATGTTCTTGCTTAGAAACAACTTCGCTCAACGTTTTTCCGTTGTTAGTGATTATGGTATCATCTGCAAAAAGTATAATTTTTGCTATAGGATCGCAATGCGGTAAATCATTAATATAAATTAGGAATAAGAGTGGTCCTAGGATTGAGCCTTGTGGAACACCTTGAGTTATGTTTAAATTAGTTGATCTGTTACCACCATGGTTAACAATTTGAGTCCTATTTGTTAAGTAAGACATTAATAGCCTACAACTTTTAGGGTGAATATTATATGCATATAATTTTCTTATCAATATGTCATGTGATACACAATCAAATTCCTTAGACAAATCCATAAACGTTGATAACGAGTATAAACCATTTTCAAAGCATTCAATTGTGTTTTCTATAAAATCTAAAACTGCATCAGAAGTACATTTATTCTTTCTAAAACCATATTGTTTTTGGTTTAACAAATTACAATCTTCAAGATACTGAAGTAATTGCATTTTTAAATTTTTTTCTAATACTTTAGAGAAGATTGGTAGTAATGCAATTGGTCTGAAATTGCTGGGATTATTTACATCACCTTTTTTGTATACTGGTATTACATTTGCAGCTTTCAGAGCATCAGGAAAAATGCTATTTCTGATACAATTATTTATCAGCGTTGTTAGAGGCTGAGCAATTAAATTAACAACGTCTTTTACAACTTCTGAGTTTATTTTATAGATATCTCTACTATTGGACTTTTTTAGACTACTAATAATATCACAGACATGTTTACAATTAATTTCCACAAAATTAAAATAGTAGTTGCTAGTATTACACACACTATTACACGTTAAAATGAGTGGATCAATGTTAGGTTTAGGCATTGAATTAGAAATGTTCTCAGCTACACTAGTGAAATATGAATTAAAATCATTAGCAGATATAGATAACTTTTTTTCCAACGGTCTGTTCATACAATTATTAATAACGTTCCACATTGCTTTTGGTTTATTGGTACTATTAGTGATATAATTGTTATTAGCAATTATTTTACTTTCTGTTAGTTTTTTCTGTACTTCTATAGTTATTTCTTTGTACTAATACGTTAGGATCTTTTGTTTGTGTATAATGATCAGAGATGAGATTTAGATTATTTCTCATGGTACGTAAAGTATCATTAAACCATAAAATGTGTTGTTCTATATTATTTTTTGACGTGTAAGTTTTAATAGAAAGCTTACATTATAATGTATTAAAAACTTTTTTATAAACACATTACAGCATGTATTTGAGTTTGAAGAATTATCTAAATCCCATATAGCATTTCTTAATAATCCAAAGAAAGTTCGTTTACCTTCCACTGTTATGAAACGTTTTATTACTGACTGACACGTTTGCTTCATCTGAGGAATATTAAAACAAGCGTTTATTCCTATATGATCTGACATGCCACTATTTAAAGGTAACATTGTATGTTTTTTGATATTGGTAAATACGTTATCAATACAGTTGTTTAGCCGCGTTGGAAAAAAAACTGTTTGTTCTAATCCAAATCCTTTTAACAGGTCAATTAAATCAATTTTTTTAGTATCATTATCATTAAACCTAACATTGAATTCACCTGCTAGAATTAGATTTTTTGTTTGAAGTGAACATTACTAATGCAAATTACATCAAAACTTGTTTCGTCTAAAATACCTTCCAACTGGTTTAATTTATGCTTTATGCCTTCTATGTTCAGTGACAATTGTAAACTGTAAAAAAAGTGCTGCAAACTGCAATAACAATTTGTAAATTGTTATAAACTGTCAAATATGTTCCTAACTGTTAAAAAAGTTGCAAACAATTACTGTCAAATCTTGCAAATTATCAAAAGTGTTGCACAAAAAGGATAAATAAAGTGTAAATTGAAAAAAAATGCTGCAAACTGCAATAACAATTTGTAAATTGTTATAAACTGTCAAATATGTTTCTAACTGTTAAAAAAGTTGCAAATATTTTTTCTCAAATTTTGCAAATTGTCAAAAGTGTTGCACAAAAATGATAAATTAATTGTAAATTGTAAAAAAAGTTCTGCAAACTGCAATAAGAATTTGATATAAACTGTCAAAAATGTTCCTATTTGTCAAAAAAGTCGCAAATAATTACTGTCAAATCTTGCAAATTGTCAAAAGTGTTGCACAAAAATGATAAATAAATTGTAAACTGTAAAAAAAGTGCTGCAAACTGCAATAACAATTTGTAAATTGTTATAAACTGTCAAATATGTTCGTTACTGTTAAAAAAGCTGCAAACAATTACTGTCAAATCTTGCAAATTGTCAAAAGTGTTGCACAAAAATGATAAATTAATTGTAAATTGTAAAAAAAATGCTGCAAACTGCAATAACATTTTGTAAATTGTTGTAATCTGTCAAAATGTTTTTAACTGTCAAATAAGTTGCAAGTAATTACCGTAAAATTTTGCAAATTGTCAAGTGTTGCACAAAAATGATAAATAAATTGTAAACTGTAAAAAAAGTGCTGCAAACTGCAATAACAATTTGTAAATTGTTATAAACTGTCATAAATGTTGCAAACTGTCAAATGAGTTCCAAATAATTGTTTAAAAAAATTGTGAATTGTATAAAAGAGCTGCAAACTGCAATAAAAATTTATTAAATTGTTGTAAACTGTCAAAAATGTTGCAAAATGTCAAATGTTGAAAATTGTCAAAAGTGTTGCAAATATATAATTAAAAAAATTGTAAATTGTAAAAAAAGCTGCAAACTGCAATAAAAACTTATTAAAATGTTGTAAACTGTCAAAAACGTTGCAAACTGTCAAATGTTGCAAAATGTCAAAAATGAATAAAAAAATTGTAAATTGTAAAAAAAGTGCTCCAAACTGCAATAAAAATTATTAAATTGTTGTCAACTCTCAAAAATGTTGGAAACTGTCAAAAGAATTGTAAATAATTGTAAAAACAGTGCTGCAGACTGCAAGAAAAAATAATTAGACTGTCAAAAATGTTGCAAACTGTCAAAAAATTGTTAAAATAACGTTGTAAACTCTAAAAAAAAGCTGCAAGCTGCAAAAAAAAAACAAGTAAATTGTTATAAACTGTCAAAAATGTTGCAAAACGTCAAAAATGTTGTATATAATTGTTAAAAAAATTGTAAACTGAATAAAAGTGCTGCAAAACGCAATAAAAACGATAAAAATTTATCAAAATTGTTGTCAACTGTCAAAAATGTTAGAAACTGTCAAAAAAATTGTAAATAATTGTAAAAAAAATTGTAAATTGTAAAAAAGAGCTGCAAACTGCAAGAAAATTTAGTTAAACTGTCAAAAATGTTGCAAACTGTCAATTGTTGCAAACTGTCAATAGGTTTGCAAATAATTGTTAAATTTGTTTAGTAAATTGTAAAAAAAGTGCTGATATCTGCAAGAAAAATTAATAAGTTGTTGTAAACTGTCAAAAATGTTCCAAACTGTCAGAAGAGTTGTAAATAATTGTAAAAAGAAATTGTTAATTGTATAAAAGTACTGTCAAAAATGTTGCAAACTGCTAAATGTTGCAAACTGTTAAAAGCGTTGCAAATAATTGTTAAAAATATTTGTAAATTGTATAAAAGTGCTGCAAACTGCAACAAACATTAATTAAACTGTTGTAAACTGTCAAAAATATTTCAAACTGTCAAATGTTGCAAACTGTCAAATATTTTGCAAACTGTCAAATTTTGCAAACTGTCTAATGTTTTGCAAACTGTTAAATGTTGCAAAACTGTCAGAAGTGCAACAAATAAATGTACAAAAAATTGTAAAAACTGTAAGAAAAACATAATTAAATTGCTCTGTAAGTTGTCAATAGAATGTTAAAAACTGCTAAGATAATGCAAACTGTCAAAATAGGTTTATAAAATGTCAAAAATGTAAAAACTTTGTGAAATTAAATTAAATTGTTAATATATTGGTGGCCGTCAAAATAATGTTGCAAAATTTCAAAATAAAATAAAAAATTCTTAATATGTTGGACGTTATCAAACTATTGTTCAAAAACGATGATACTAAAAAAGAAGAAGTTTAAATTATCAAAAAAACATTATTGACAGCTTTAAAATAAGTTGAAAACTGTCAAAAATGTTATTAATTGTTAAAATAGTATTAAAAACTGACAATTGTTTTAGAAAGTGTTAAAATATATTGACAAATGACATTAAAATAGTTGAAAAAGCTCATAAATTTAAAAAATATTTAAGAAAATAGAATAAATTGTCAATTGTCATAAAATATCAAAAAAATTTAATGTTATCTTTTATGTTTAAATGTCATTCACTTTTCAACAAACGTTAAACGTCAACTGACTCATATCAAAGTCATTTTCTGAAAAGAAAAAGTAAGCTTTGTTAAGTTGCAAAACAATTAAAGAACATATTTGATATTAAAAAACATTTTTGATAGTTTTGGAACATTTTTAGCACTTTGTAGAACATTTTTGACAATTTGAAATGAAATTTAGTGTTAAGAATCATTGTTGACAGTTCAAAAATACTTTATAAACAATTTTTGAGAATTAGAAAACACATTTGTTAGTAGAGAACATTTTTTGCAGTTTAAGAACATTTTAAGCATTTTGTAGAATATTATTGATAATTTAGAAGTAATTTTGGTGTTAAAGAACATTATTGACAATTCAAAATATTTTATAAATTATTTTTGAAAATTAAGGAACATATTTGTTAGTAGAGAACATTTTTGAAATTTTTAGAACATTTTTAGCATTTTGTAGAACATTTTTGACAATTTGAAAACAATTTTGGTGTTAAGAAACATTGTTGACAGTTCAAAAACATTTTATAAATTATTTTTGAAAATTAAGAAACATATTAGTTAGTAGAGAACAGTTTTAGCAGTTTAAGAACATTTTTAGCATATTGTAGAACATTATTGACAATTTGAAAACAATTTTGGTGTTAAGGAACATTTTTGACAGTTCAAAATTATTTTATAATTTTTTTTGAAAATTAGGGAACATATTTGTTAGTAGAGAACATTTTTGGCCATTTAAGAACATTTTTAGCATCTTGTAGAACATTTTTGACAGTTTGAAAACAATTTTGGTGTTAAAGAACAATGCAGCAGTTCAAAAATATTTTATAAATTATTTTTAAAAACTAGGGAACATATTTGTTAGTAGAGAACATTTTTGGCATTTCTAGAACATTTCTAGCATTTTGTAAAATATTTTTGATAATTTGGAAACAATTTTGGTGTTAAGATACATTGTTGACAGTTCAAAAACATTTCATAAAACGTTTTCAATAGATAAAGAACATATTTGTTAGTAGAAAATATTTTTGACAGTTTTAGAACATTTTTAGCATTTTGTAGAACATTTTTGACAACTTGAAATCATTTTTGGATTTAAGAAACTAGTCACATATTAAGCAATGATTAAATTATGTTTGGCTCAAATTTGAACTTAATATTCATAAAAATATGACTTCAGAGTTTGTAAAAATAGTTTTACTGAAACATAAATTTCCAATTTCCTCCTAAGAATTGTAGGTTCTTAAAAGCAAATCGCAAATCTATATTTGATTCGATTTAAATCAAATATTATATAAGAAATATTAATAATTTTATTAAGCAACTTTACTAAATATAGTAATAATAATTTATGCAACAAAAGCAATAAATATTATTTATTGATACTTAACCGCAGAGGTTATTAATCTTTACAAACACAAATTCCAAATAACAGATTTCTTCTTCTACTTATATATAAAGGTGAGGCTGGTTTTTACGTCTATTAATAATACACAATAACATAAGCTAATTGATTTGTTCGAAACCATTAGTTTTTCATATTGTATTTGATGTTAATTATATATGAATTCTAATCATACAACCCACATTGAGTAGTTATGAAACCGAGTAATTAACATTCCTGTTTATAATATATTTAAATTGTTATAATAAATTCTGTTTGTAACAAAAATGTGGTGAGTTGTTAAGATTATAATCTTGATTTAAAATTGTTTTGAAACTTTGTTTTTAACATCATTTTATGCATAAAATATTCAAATGTTGTTGACTTTGTCAATGTTATTCAATTAAGTAGTAACACCATTGCATCTAAATGTTGGCTTGAATATATCATTAAGTTGAATAATTAATCAGTAATTACATATTTATTTCCGTAAATGATTGTAAAATATATGTTAATTATATTAAAGAGATTTTTTCAAGACCATTAATCTCGAAGGTTGGAAATTTCTCATTGAACAATAGTAATGATTGTTATAAAATCGTTGAGAATTCAATCGATAAATATCTCAATATATTTTCACAGAACCTTGGGTTTGTTCTTCTTATTGAGATATAAAGTTTGATGCTTTGAAACAATATATTTTTGTTACTATTTCTTAGAATTGGTTTAAATATTAGCTAATTGTACTCAAGATATGTAAGATAAAATAGTGAATATTGTGCTAAAAAAGACAATTTTCCAATTGATTTAATTCATTTTAAATACTTTTTACGCTTTAAAACAATGTATTTTTGTTATTAGTTTAATTATAGGCCAATTAAATATATTTTTATAATGTAATGTATTTTTCATTTCAGATGGAAGGCCGGTGTAGCTGCATCCCTCAACTACGTAGAACTCGAACCCCTGAACAAAACAGCAGCTTTAAAACCATACCCAGATTGGCAAGCCAACACTCTCCCAACTGGTGATAACAAAATCGATGAAAATGGAATCGTTTCCGTCTTCAGAGTACGCGTCGATGCATGCGATCGTCTTTGGGTTATGGACACCGGTCTCGCTGATATCCTCGGCGCACCTAATCAAGTCGCAAAGTCAGCTCTAGCTATTTTCGATTTGAACACCGATAAACTAATCAGACGTTACGAGTTCAAGCCAACCGATCTCAAGGAGGACTCGTTCTTTGCTAATGTTGTAAGTAGAGAAATGATGATATATGTTTAAATAATTATCGCCGTAGGGGTTTTATTATTGTAATATTTTTCGGTATTACGACAATAGGAATTGTAATGTTAATAACGGAGCAATTGTTTGGCCTTGGTGGAATATAATTAATATTTAGAAACTTTTACGGTGATTTGTGTCTGTTTTTTTTTTTTAATTTTATATGAATAGTAATTAGTTTTATCTACATACAATTTGAGATTTAAAAGCTAACAATTAACAACAATGCGTACACAAAGTTAGATTGTCAAAACAATTGTGTCATAAATTGTATGCTTTTGTTGCATTTTGTATGTATATCATTGAAGTAAAAACATTTTAAGAAAGTGTTTTGTAATGAGTATTTTATAAAACAATGTATTTAATGCAAAAAACCAGTTTTAAAATATTTTTTTAAATCTTAAAAATATTTATTTATTTATTAACCCAATAAGTTTTGTAATATTTTGCCGCTTTGCGATTGATTGTAAACTACTTTTGTTAAGTTTTTGCTGTACTTTATTGTCTTTGTCAATTTATTGAAAACCATATTAATCAAATTCTATGATACTTTGTCGGTTTGTGATTCATTAACTCAATAACTTTTGTGATACTTTGTTGCTTTGCGATTAATTGTAAATTACTTTGATCAAGTTTTGTGATACTTTGTCGCTTTGCAATTGATTGTAAACTATTTTAGACAAATTTTATGATACTTTGTCGCTTCGCGATTAATTGAAAAACAAAATTCTATAATACTACGTCGCTTTGCGATTAATTATTCATTAAGCCAATAACTTTTGTGATCGCTTTTCACTACCAAACTGTATGGTAATTTGTCGCTTCGCGATTGATTGAAAACCATCTTGGTAAAAGATACTATTATTTATTAACCCAATAACTTTTATAATATTTCTAAATAATCTTATGTTTTATCATTTTCAGATTGTTGATGTAGATGCCAACAAATGCGACAAAGCATACGCATACATTCCAGATCTTGGAGGATACGGCATCGTAGTATACTCCTTCGCCGACAACGATTCATGGAGAGTAAAACACAACTTCTTCCATTTCGACCCACTCAAAGGTGACTTTAACGTAGGCGGTGTAAACTTCCAATGGACTGATGGTGTTTTCGGCATCGCATTATCACCATTGAAGCAAGACGGTTTCCGCACTGTATATTTCCACGCCTTAGCAAGCACAAAAGAGTTCTCAGTTTCATCTCATGTTTTACAAAACAAGACACTTGCAACTGACTCCGGCGCTAATTATTACTTATTCAAGGTAATATTAAATTAAAACAAATTTAAAAATATAATTAATTGCTTTATGATTTTAGTTGGAAGGTGAAAGAGGTGATAAAACTCAAACTTCTGCCAGCGATATTGATGAGAAGACTGAAGTAATGTTCCTTACGCAATTGAATCGTGATTCTGTTGCTTGTTGGAATACAAAGAAACCATTGAATCCTGAAAATTTGGGAATTGTAGCTGAAGATAAAGAAGGTCTTATTTTCACTAATGATTTAAAGGTAATTAAATTAATTTAATTAAATTAGAGGTAATTTAATTTTTATTTTTAGGTTGATAGGGATCAAAATCTTTTCATCCTTTCTGATAAGATGCCGGTGTTCATCTACAGACAACTTGATCCAACTGAAGTCAACTACAGGATTTTTAATATCAAAGTGGCTGATGCTATTCAAGGAACACCTTGTGCTTAAAATAAATTAGTTAAGAAATCTTTGACGCTTTTTTAATTTTTAGAGAATGAAAATATATTCGTGGAGAAAAATGTACTTTATAAAATGATACAAAAAATATAATTAAAACTTTTTTTATATTATAGAGTTATATTTATTATCTATTCCTAGATTGTCGAATTTACTATAAATATCCTTTATTTGTCCCAATTAGTTTATTTCCTAAAAGTGGTATTAACAAAGGAATGAGATAATTTTAGTTTTTTGTTAACAATTTGTAAACAGTTGGTAGTATTGAAAAATTATTTAAGTAAAATTAATTGAAAATTTGATTTTACACAAAATAATTTATATACTTTTATTTCCTAAAGTTGGCATTAACAAAGATAATGCATTAAATAAGATTATTTTAGTATTTTGTTAACAATTTGTAAACAGTTGGTAGCATTGAAAAAATATTTAAGTAAAATAAATTCAAAATTATATTTTACACAAAATGATTTTTATAGTTTTATTTCCTAAAGTTGGTATTAACATAGATAATGCATTAAGTGTACAGAATAAGATTATTTTAGTTTTTTGTTAATAATTTGTAAACAATTGATAGTATTAAAAAAAAATTCAACTAAAATTAACTCAAAATTCTGTTTTACACAAAATAGTTTATAAAGTTTTTTTCTCTAAAATTGGTATTAACAAAGATAATGCATCAAGTGTACAAAATGAGGTTATTTTAGTATTTTGTTAACAATTTGTAAAGAGTTGGTAATATTGAAAAAATATTTAAGTAAAATTAATACAAAATTTTATTTTACTCAAAATTATTTACATAATTTTATTTGCTAAAGTTAATATTAACAAAGATAATGCATTAAGTGTACAGAACAAAATTAGTTTAGTTTTTGTTTAATTAACAATTTGAAAACAGTTGGTAGTATTGAAAAAATATTTAAGTAAAATTCTGTTTTACACAAAATGATTTATATAATTTGTTTTCTTAAAGTTGGTATTAATAAAGATAATGCATTAAGTGTACAGAATGATTTTTTCTTTTCTTTAAACTTTTTTCTGTTCTTTAAACTTATTTTTATAATATGACAATTTTAACCAATTTATAGTCTTTCATTCTAAGCCTCAATGATGTTTCAGCTAGAATAAGTTACAACACTGCTTTAGTATCTACTACAGATGCCTTCAACAAGGGTTGAAACACAAACCCAGACAACAAATTAAAGCCAACTACTTAGGTATAACTTGCTATTGTGACAAAATAAGAAAACTAAGAAGTTAGATGACAACCTTCTCTTGTAACAAAATGACTTCTAACGCTCGCAGAGAAATCAAACATTTAATCTCCATAGCAAAATAACTAGTTAATAGTTTGGAATAGAGTGGTTGGATCACAATCTTTTCTTGTAATAAAATTACTTCTGACGTTCGCATAAAGGTCAAACATCCAAATCTCCATAGCAAATTCAAGTCAATAGTTTGAATTAGAGTGGCCCACCCACCCACCCAAGTGTTTGTTATCAAAAAGTTGGATCACAACTTTTTTTTGTGACAAAATGACGTCTGACGCTTGCAAAGAGGTCTGTTAATGACAAACAATTGGGTTTATAGCAAGATAACAAGTCAATAGTTTGGATTAAAGTGGCCCACTTACCTACTACCTACAAGTGTTAGTTATCAAACATTTAATCTCTTGATGACAAACAATTGGGTGGGTGAATGGGTCACTCCACAACAAGATAACAAGAGTCAATAGTTTGAATTAGAGTAGCCCGTCCACCCACTCAAGTGTTGTTATCAAGAAGTTGGATCACAACTTTTTCTTGTGACAAAGTATTTTCTGACGTTCACAAAGAAGTCAAACATCAAATTTCTTAATGACAAACACATGGGTGAGTAGGTGGGTTACTCCATAGCAAGATAACAAGTTAATAATTTAGATTGAAGTGGCCCACCCACCCACCTAAGTATTAGTTGGCAAGAAGTTTGACTTCCAACTTTCTCTTGTGAGGTCAAACATTTAATCTCTTAATGACAAACAATTAGGCAAATGGGTAGGTCATTCCATAACAAGATAACAAGTCAATAATTTGGATTGGAGTGACCCACCTACTCACCCAAGTGTCAAAAAGTTGAATCACAATCTTCTCTTATGACAAAAAGGCTTCTAACGCTTGTAGAAAGGTCAAACATCTAATTTCTTGATAACAAAAGCTAGAACGGGTGGTTGGGCTACTCCAGAGCATAATAACAAGTTAATAGTTTGGATTTGAATGCCCACCTACCCACCCAAATCAAAGATTAAATTACAATCTTCTCTTGTGACAAAATGACTTCTAACGCTTGCATAGAGGTCAAACATTCAAATCTTTTAATAACGAACACTTGGGTGGGTAGTTGAGTTATTCTATAGCATGCTAAATGTCAATAGTTTGGATTAAATGCTTGCAGAAGTCACTCCATAGCAAGATAACAAGTCAATGGTTTAGGTTGGAATGGCCCACCCACTTGCTCAAATGTTAGTTATCAAAAAGTTAGATCCCAACCGTTTCTTGTGACAAAAGATAACAAGATAACAATTTAAAAGTTTGGATTGGAGTGGCCCACCTAAGTGTTAGTTATTAATAGATTGGATTACAACCTTCTTTTGTGGCAAAGTAACTTCTGACGTTTGCAGAAAAATCATTCAACATTCAATTTCTTGATGACAAACACTTGGGTGGATGGGTGAGTTATTCCAGAGCATAATAACAAATCAGTAACTTAGATTAGAGTGGCTCACTCACACATCCAAGTGTTAATTATCAAGAGGTTGGATCTCGACCTTTTCTTATGATTAAGTAACTTTTGACGTTTGCAGAGAGGTCAAACATTTAATCTCTTGATGGCAAAGACTTGGGTGAGTAGGTGGGTCACTCCAGAGCATGATAACAAGTCAATAATTTGGATTAGAGTGGGCCACCTACCCACGCAAGTGTAGTTATTAAGAGGTTAAATCACAATCTTCTCTTGTGACAAAGTAACTTCTGACGTTTGCAGAGAAGTCAAATCTCTTAATGACAAACACTTGGGCGGGTGGTTGGGTCACTCCAGAGCATGATAACAAGTCAATAATTTGAATTTGAGTGGCCTAACCACCCAACCAAGTGTTTGTTTGTGTTTACGGAGTTTACAGCTGCGAGCTAGAATGACTCAGTTTAGTGGTAAGTCGCTTTGCAATTAATTTCAGCATACTATCATTCAATTAAATGTTCTGTAAATTTGTTCAGTGACACATTGCGTTTTACCAATTAAGTATGAAACTATATGACTCAGTTTACTCATAATATGTCGCCTTGCAATTAACTTCTTTAGTCATGAATTATTAAATGTTTTGCAACTTTTGCGTATCAAAGATAATTTATTGTTTTGCGTACTTAGCCTCCAGCTTGACAGGTTTGCCGGAGTAAATGGAGTAGCTATTGGTAAACTCTTTAATAATAATTTACAACTAAGCTTATATGTATACACAGAAACTTGGTTACTCAATTTTGAGCTCGTGGCTGGTTTCAAATCTTTAATGTGGACGTAGAACGTTTTACAACCAACAAGTTTTCCATAAACGGACTTGCAATATTTTGCGGACAACCACATAGAAGTTTTTATACTTTGGCTGCAAACTTTTTGCCTGCCAAAAAAGATAATTCAGCCTTTGCATCCCTTAGTCTTCTTCTTGCAGAACCCAAGTACGTTTGCTTAGATTATAATAGTGTTTTTGTTGGTCACAAGCGGCGGCAAGATTGACACGTAGTAGATCTTGTAGAATTTATGGAATAAAGTAACAGCCTACACCAAGAATAGCAAGGATATTGGACCAGAGTGCATTGGCGAGAGATAATTTAGTAGTGGCGTGCTTGTTGGAGTTGAGAACAAACATTAGAAGGTGTTAGTCCCGTTTTGATGAACTAGTTTGCGCATTTAACGGGGTTAGCCTTTGGAGTATACCTTAATTTAATTCCAAAATCTTTCAAAAGAGTGCAGAATTTTTTATTATTGTTCTGCCTTTTACCGTTTAGTAGAATTAGTTTTCAATATACAATCATTTGACTCTAAAATATTTTAGGAGTTTACGGAATTTCTTGTTGTTATTTTGTTGATAATCATACGAGCTAAACTAGTAAAAGATCTTATTCTAACATTAAGGTAAGGTAAAGTAAGGTTTGCGCTAAGGGTTTCCCAAAGTTCTGGATTTAGAGTTGGAAAGTAAAGCAAAGTTTACAGGCTTCATTAGGCTCTTTGTATCTCCTCCAATGGTAACCTCATTCTGGCAATCACCTTTTAATAATAATAAATTTGCAAGTACAACGTTTGGAAGAGTCTCCCTTATACTGGTCATGTTAAGTCAACAACTTAGACATAGACTCTCTATCGTATGAAAGAGAAGGGCATGTACATAGCACGTGCTCAATTAACTTATCATCTATTTAACATCTTCTGCAAGTTAAACTGTCTCTAGTGTCAATCAAGTGCATGTGTTTTCTTAGTTGCCAGTATTCTATCAAAATCACTGTCATAGTTTGCATTGTCTTATTTGCTTGTCTGCAGCTCCGAGTGTTATCCCAACGTCATCTCAGTACGTTTTGTGTGTTATTTTTTATTAGGTTATTGAAGCTTTAGAGTGGTAAAACAATCCAGGGTTGATTCTTTACACGCCGGCCAATCTGCTTCAGTGTTTTGTTAAAATGCCTTTTTACCCAGAGTAGCTCAATCTTATTTCCACAAGCTGTTAAAGTAAAGGCATGGTAATATTCAAAATTTAACTTTAATGTAATTTTAGGCTTGTTTATTACAATTAGAGCCGCCTTATCCTTTAGAGTTTAGACATTTGTGCCAGATACTTTGCGGTTTATTATTTCCATAACCCCATAGTTTATCCCAACTATTTCAGCTTAAAAAATAGTCGTGTGCGTTCTTAGTGGTAAAAATAGTTTGAGTTCCAGGTTTTGTAAAAAAATTAACGCTCCAGTACCTTTATTAGTTTTTGAGACATCCAAGTAGATTCTAATCAAATTGTTGACTATACTCTGCTCTTCTTGTTTATGTATGCACACGTTGTAGAGTCTTTAAAACACAAAATATGGTAATATGTTTATAAACTTTGATCCTTGATCCGTTAGAGGTGTTTAAAACGTTGGCAAGTCAGACAGGATTGAATGTACTTTTTAATGTTCCGGACGTCTTGATGTCCGGTGATGAGATTGTCGTGTTTTTTCATTAGTCCGAAGTCCAGGAATCCGGTTTATTCATACACAATTTCCAAGAAGTAGTAGTCAAATTACTGTGGTAGATAATATAGTGGATAAATGTTTGTAAAGTTTGCCTTCCCAAATGGCAACGTCTGAGTAGACATCAGGATGTTTGCAGACTTTATCCATTAACCGAAGATGCCAAGAATTGACTAAGGGTATGGTCACTGCTAGGTTTAACACGTTAAATTGCTGCATTAAGATCGCACAGTCAGCAATTCTTTTAAAAGAGCTTTTCCAAAAATGCAAGTCATTGGTGATCAAATATTGCTGTAAGTTTGTAGCCTTCTAAGTACAACCAAATTTTTTGTATGGTTCATACGATGGCCAAGCACTCTTTCTTGCTGGTAAAATAATTCCTCTCTGTAAGATTTAATGTTCTGCTTGGTAGTATCCCTAAGTACGTTTCAAAAGAACTGTTGCAACGCTATAATTTAAAGCGGTTAGAAGAAAAAAAAAATAAAAGTTAAGCTTATTTATAATATTTTGAGAAACTTTGTAAATATTTTAAAGTTTCCAAAGTTTTTTTTTCTACTGGATTACTTATAAATTCAAAAACTATTCACGACTTGCGTCTTGGAGTCAGTGGCGGCGCTAAGTACTATGACGCTCCCCAGTAAGCTTCAAATATGTAGCACCCGGCTTTTAAAATGTTAAAAGAACAAAAAAATATTACTAAAAAAATTATATCTTTTTAAATTCATTTTAAAATAGTAAAAAAATATGTTAAAATTGTAAATGTATCTCGCACCAGCAAAAGAAATATATTCGAGATTACATATAAAGCCGGTTTTATTCTATGCGATTGTGTCGCCGTTACGCAGTTTTGTGATGTATTAAAACTACGTATAGAGTTGCACGTTGAATATTAGAAATTTACTAGTTTGTGCAGTCATTTCCTAATAGCGTAGAACTTTAATGCTTCTCCTCAATGACTAAGAACACAAATCTGGAGCACGTTGGTCTACCAAGAAGTCAATGATTTCTTAAAAGACACTGACGACAACACAGCGTTAGACCTTCTTGAACCAGAGAAATGATTTCAAAATTAAAAACTTGATCTGTTCTTGGACATAATCCAAGACCACACGGAATCTAACAATTTTCTTCTTTAGGGCTGCACGTTGGACATCACTTCAATGACTAAGACCACTAATCTGAAGCACGTCGATCTACCAAGAAGTCAGTGACTTTTTAGAGAACACTGACGCCAACACAGAGTTACGTAGCGTTTGACCTTCTTGAATCAGAGAAATGATTTCAAAATTAGAGACTTGATCTGCTCTTGGGCATAATCCAAGACCACACGGAATCTAACAATTTTCTCCTTGTCCACCAATTTAAAATTTGACATGACTAGTTTACCAAAATCCGAGTGATTGACCACATTGTCACAGGTTTCAGACTGATAAAAATCTTTGACAAGGCTTGACACAAAGGTTTACTTTTAAATCTACACAAACTAAAATTTCCTCTGCGTCTTTTAGAGCTGATAGCTTCATATCTAAATTGCAAAACTCTGGTGTTTTAAACAACGTTTTTATACTGTGGCGCAATATCTGTATCAGTCCATTCTATACAAACCGGCTAATTTCAATTTTTTGGCGGAACAGCTGCATGTTGCTTTAAAACAAAATCCGAATGTACACCATCATCAAACCAGACCAAAAATAACTTTTGAGTCTTTAATCTAGACAACAGTTGCAAACTCACACCTCAATCGTGTGTGTAACTTCCAAAATTTTATTTTTTAGTACCCCTTTAGTATGTTCAGAACAAAAAATTTGTACCAATCTCGGTATTTTCTAGCTGCGCCAACACATAACGTTAACCAAAAAGTATTTTAAAAACTCGTGGTTTCTCCCGACCCTGATCTAGCCAGATTTGTTAAAGCATACAAATATAAATATTTCTATAAGGAACCAATCAATATCATTACTTCCTAAAGTAGTTTACCACACAATTCTACCCCGCAGTCTATAGGGCGTCATAACTATTCTTCTTCTAAAATACAATTTCGAGTAAAGTTTAGTCTATTAGGCATTCTCCTTCAGAGGGTAAATCAAGCAGTTTTTAAAAGATTTTTTTTCAAAACCATAAAAAAAGTCGGTGCAGTTAAAGCAGACCACCAGTCACTAGTTGTTAACACCAAACAGACATGAACCAAACCAGAGCTAAGACCAGATAATATCTAAGTTTATAAAAGTCTATAACTAATGCACATATTGGATGTATCAGCAAGCAAACTCCATAGTAGCCCTTTTACCTGTCAGGATGCCAACAAGACTAAGCAACATCTGCCTTGCGACAACTCACACAGATGGATCAAGGCGCATAGCCTAGTGCAAGTGGAAAAAACAGGATGACAGACAGACCACTAGTCAGTCACAATCACAGAAGCAGCTCCGTAGAAGCAATTCTAAGTATTTCAATTAAAATTTAAGACTAAATTAGGAAGCAATGAGTAAAGTCCGCAATACAGCAACCAAACAGAATCACAACAAAAATTCCTAGACTGGGTAACAAGATAAATATAAACTACTTGTACACTAACAAACGCTCCACTCTCACGCCAAATGAACGTTTTACTACTACACGTGCTTTGCAGACGCCGCTCTTAGAGTTGTAATTGAGGCGGCCCCTTGGTCGAAATCAACTCCAATTCACCAACCTTAGGTTGCATCTAGAAGTTCTTAAAACAAGAAGCAACCACAACAGCCTCGATTCTTCTCTACACTTAAAAGAGTGTAACAAAGTAAATTGTTAACTGATATCTTATTAGTCTTAGTAATAATATCATTGTTTATATTTTTAAAAGCAAATAGAATACTTTTTTAAATCTGCAATAATTGCAGTAAGTACAGAAAATAATTTTAAAAAAACACAATAATATAATGCAAATGTCGCGGCGCCGCTGACGTATTGCGCCCCGAAGCGGCGCTTACCTCGCTTACCGCCTAGCGCCGTCCCTGCTTGAAGTCATCTCTTGCAAGACTTACCTTAAGTACAGTTCAAATAACGCAATCTTTTAAATCTAAAGCATGCCAATTAGCACTGATGACAACTTCCAATTAATTCAAAACCTAAAAAAAATAGAAATTATTTAATAAATTATAAAAATATTTTATAATACTCAATGTAATGGAGCAGGGGTATACAAATAATTGTTACTCGCTGCTATCTTTTATCTCTTGACAACAAACACTTGAACGGATGGGCGGGAATCTTAGTTTAAACTACTCTGTAATCATGCACTAGACGGTTCTGCTCAACTAATTTAAACTACTCGATGATAATCATAAATTGAAGTTGGTATCACAACATCTTATTTGAATATAGAGACTTCTAACGCTTGCAGAGAGAAAAAACTTTTAATCTCTATTGATAACAAATACAGGGAGTTTATAAATAAATGGGATTATGTAATCACTTTAAATGTGCCGCTTTTTTTAAATTGTCCACTATACTATTTGTTTTGATAGATCAACTTTGACAGCTGTCAAGCAAACATATGTAGTAGTGGACAATTTTAAAAAGACGGTATATTTAAAGTGATTACATAATCCCATTCATTTATAAACTCCCTGTACTTGGACGGCTGAATAAGCCTCCACTTCAAACTACTCAATGGTAATCATGAATTAGAGAGTTTCACCCACCCACCCACCTAAGTGTTGGTTATCAGGAGATTGGTAGGTATCAACGTCGCTTCCTCTCATATAGTAACTTTTAACGCTTGCAGAGAACAGTAACTTACAGTCTTTTGATGACAAACACTTGACACCAAATGTCTGTTATCGAGAGATTGGATATTACCATCACTTTCTGTGACAGAAACTTTTAACTAATACTCAGACGAGTAGCCAAAAACTTCAGTTCAAACCATCCGTCCGTACTCATGTTTTGGTGTGACCCACCCACCCACCCAATCGTTTGTCATCAAGGGATTAGATGTCACCATCACCTCCTGTAACAGAATTTTAACACTTGCAAAAAATGAAAACTTTTAATTTCTTGATCACTCACACATTTGTACGGGTAAGCAAGAACCTCAGTTTAAATCATCCATCCGTACTCATGTTTTGGTTTGACCCTCTCAAGTGTCCACTATTAAGGGATTGGATATCAATATCACCTTTTGTGGTGCAGAAAAGAAAAACTTTTAGTTTCTTGATAACTAAACTTGGACGGATGGGCGGTAACTTCAGTTCAAACCATCTGTTCGTACTCATGTTCTGAAATAACCCACCCACCAATTCAACTATTTATCATAAAAGAATCAAAATCCAATTTCTCCAACTGTTATTTTCAGGTTATGCAATTACTATAAGTTATTTTTCAATTCCAAAACAACAAATTAGATTTAATTAAAACATTTTTAGGTTATGCAAGCGTCGTGCTATACTAATTGCAAATTGACAAATTAAAAGTTGTTTTAACCTAAATACGCAATACCATAAATTATTTGTCAATCAAGAAGCAAGAAGTTAGATTTAATTAATGACATTTTTTAGGTTATGGAAGCTTCGTACTACACTAATTGCAAAGCGATAGATAAAAAGTTATTTTTTTTAGGTTATGCAATACCATAATTATTTGTCAATTGCAAAGTGACAAACTAGATTTAATTAAAAACATTTTTAGGTTATGTTAGCCACGTGCTACACTAATTGCAAATTGACAAATTAAAACTGTTTTTTTAGGTTACGCAATAACATAAATTATTTGTCAACCAAGAGACAAAAAATTAGATTTAATTGATAACATTTCTTAGGTTATAGAAGCTTTGAGCTGCAACTAACCTCGAAGCGAGAAATGGAATGTAGTTTTTTTTTTTAATTTAGTCTTAAAACAGGCACATATGTTGCATTGTGAGCGGGAAGGCCGCAATTGCTCCTAAGTCCGAAAGTCCGTGGCTCAAAGAGTTTTCCTGATCAGTTTGTCCAACTTTTGTCTAATTGATCCAAAAATATTCAAAATATTACATAAATAAAAGAAACTGATCCATAATAATCCAAACTTATCTGAAGTGATCCAAATTATCTCTTAACTGATTGCTGAAGTAATCCAAAGTCCAAAGTAAACAAAACTAATCCAAAGTGATATAAACTGATAAATTAAAGTGATAAAACGGATCTTAACTGATCCGAATGTTCTAAAATGAATCAACAGTAATCTCAACAGATCGGAATGATCTACTAAACTGATCACTTTACAAAATTTCTAACTGTTCCAAAAAGATTACCAGTTTTTTTTTTGCATTTCCTGACGTTAATTTTACGTCACCTCTTATTACAATTTTGAGATCCCGACCCCGATATTCTTAGCATTTATCTGTCAATTTCAAGATAACCTTCAAAAACATGTTTTTTGCGTTTCGAAGAGCAAAAATTCACCACTAAACGGTCAAGAAGACATACGCAATTGCTCCTAAGACTAGGCAAGAGACCCATCTGAACCCCTCCAAACCGGAAGTCTGTAGGTCAAAAGAATTTCCTTTGGCAATCGACAAAATGTTCGGTTTTATCGTCAGTACGTACTCGTACTCGTGCCGAGACTAAAATTTGCAAACGTAGACGTTTCCGGTTTCTGAGGTAATTTGGACCCCTGATTACAATTCCGGAATCGCCGTTTCGGTATTCTTAACATTTCACCTTCTAATCCAAAGCGGTTTTTATTAATTTTAATATAGGCGAGCCCCGGCAGATGCTGCTGCAAACCGGAAGTGAAAAAGTTTTTTTTCGGCGATCGAAAGAAGCAAAATGTGAGCAATCGTGGTTTGTAATTTTTCGATTTCTAACTGAATTAAACTAATTAAATTTTTAGTAGATCATTTAGGGAAGCTCTTATAGTAAGTCTTTAAAAGAAGAAAAGAATCAATTAGATGGTATAACATTTTATTAAAATAATCAACTGCATCATTTGAATTAAACATCTGAGTTTGTTGCCACCTATAAAATCATTCCTAATTTTAAAATTTGCTTTAGAAACAGACTGAATCCCTGAATTATAATATTTACAATTAGAATGTATTTATTTAAAAGTATAAAATGTACATTTTTATCTATTTCTATGGGTTATTTATAGTAATATAAGGAAGGTTAAAAAGTACACACAATCAATAAGAATCAAGTGCGTCGATCATAAAGTTTTTTTGCGGCCGAGTTCTGGAAATAAATAAAATCTTATCTCTTAGCCAGAGGTGAATTTTATGCATGCAGATTATAATATTTAATTCAGTCGGAGTTAAATCTTTGCCAGTATGTGTTGTGTTAGTGAAATATCAGTAATTATTGGAAACGATTGTGTGTGATGGGAAAATAAGATGTAAGTTTTAATAATTTTGAAAAGCTTTAGTAATTATAATAAATTTGTTCTGCGTTGTAACATTATTACTAAAGCTTTGTTTAATTAATCAATAATTAATAACTCTGAATGCTCATTATATATGTTGTTCAGTATTCATAAGAATGGCATTAAATTGTGCAGTTATTTTATTAAATTTAGGAACATTCCAATTACTTCATTGTAGTTCATATAATATTTTGTGAACATGAGAATGCAAATTTTTATTTGTATTATTATATTTTATAATTCTGCTGATCAGTTAGGGTTTACCGATAAACTAAAAATGTAGATGTTCTATGTCCGGGAACAAGAATATATACCACAACAGAGAAGCCCTTTTTTGTTGATGCGTAATAATAGTTGATCAAAATTTACAATGCTACAAAATGAAATCAGTAATTGTCTAAAGGGAAACCCAATAATTGTGCTATAAAATAAAGTTTACAGTATTCAAGGGAAATTATGCTACTAATTGAAGTTACTAATTAGGGGAAACACAATTAATTGGATGAAGTTTGCAGTTATTGTAAGGGGAAATATTATGAATAATGGTATAAAATGAAGATAGTCATTATTTTAGGGGAAATACACTGAATGGTGATACAAAATGAAGTTTGCTGTTAATTTAAGAGGATTTATTATGAATAATGCTACGAAATAAAATGTTTTTTGCTTATTTTTGCGGGACTTATTGTGTTTCCGCCCACGGGTTTGTTATTAAGAAATTGATTACGGCACCACCTTCTACTAACTTAATGACATCTGTCACTCATTCAGTCTTGTTTCTTGATTGCAGGAACGCGGTAGGTGGTTGTGACTTCTAATTTCTTGATAACAAACACTTGGGTGGGTGGGCGGGAACACAATATCAAATTACCGACCTAGTACTTTTAAACTGTGTTCCCGCCCACCCGCCCAAGTGTTTGTTATCAAGAAATTGATTACCACACCACCTTCTACTAACTTAATGATATCTGTCACTCTTTCTGTCATGTTTCTAAGTTGCAAGAACGCGGTAGGTGGTTGTGACTTCTAATTTTTTGATAACAAACACTTGGGTGGGTGGGCGGAAACACAATATCAAATTACCAATCTGATACTTTTAAACTGTGTTTTTGCCAACCCGCCCGAGTGTTTGTTATTAAGAAATTGATTACGACACCATCTTCTACTAACTCATTGACATTTGTCACTTATTCTGTCATGTTTCTTGGTTGCAGGAACGCAGTAGGTGGTTGTGACTTCTAATTTTTTGATAACAAACACTTGGGTGGGTGGGCGGGAACACAATATCAAATTACCGACCTAATACTTTTAAACTGTGTTCCCGCCCACCCGCCCGAGCGTTTGTTATCAAGAAGTTGATTACAACACCACCTTCTACTAACTCAATGACATCTGTCACTCATTCTGTCACGTTTCTTAGTAAAAGGAACGCAGTAGGAGGTTGTGACTTCTAATTATTTGATAACAAACACTTGGGTGGGTGGGCGGGAACACAATATTAAGTTATCAACTTGGTACCTTTAAACTGTGTTCCCGCCCACCCGCCCAAGTGTTATTAAAAAGTTAATAACGAGACCACTTTGTACTAACTTAATGACATCTGTCACTTATTCTGTCATATTTCTTGGTTACAGGAACACGGTAGGTGGGCGGGAACACAATATCAAATTACCGACCTAATACTTTTAAACTGTGTTCCCGCCCACCCGCCCGAGTGTTTATTATCAAGAAATTGATTACAACACCACCTTCTACTAACTTAATGACATCTGTCACTCATTCAGTCTTGTTTCTTGATTGCAGGAACGCGGTAGGTGGTTGTGACTTCTAATTTCTTGATAACAAACACTTGGGTGGCTGGGCGGGAACACAATATCAAATTACCGACCTAGTACTTTTAAACTGTGTTCCCGCCCACCCGCCCAAGTGTTTGTTATCAAGAAATTGATCACCACACCACCTTCTACTAACTTAATGATATGTGTCACTCTTTCTGTCATGTTTCTAAGTTGCAAGAACGCGGTAGGTGGTTGTGACTTCTAATTTTTTGATAACAAACACTTGGGTGGGTGGGCGGAAACACAATATCAAATTACCAATCTGATACTTTTAAACTGTGTTTTCGCCAACCCGCCCGAGTGTTTGTTATTAAGAAATTGATTACGACACCATCTTCTACTAACTCATTGACATCTGTCACTTATTCTGTCATGTTTCTTGGTTGCAGGAACGCAGTAGGTGGTTGTGACTTCTAATTTTTTGATAACAAACACTTGGGTGGGTGGGCGGGAACACAATATCAAATTACCGACCTAATACTTTTAAACTGTGTTCCCGCCCACCCGCCCGAGCGTTTGTTATCAAGAAGTTGATTACAACACCACCTTCTACTAACTCAATGACATCTGTCACTCATTCTGTCACGTTTCTTAGTAAAAGGAACGCAGTAGGAGGTTGTGACTTCTAATTATTTGATAACAAACACTTGGGTGGGTGGGCGGGAACACAATATTAAGTTACCGACTTGGTACCTTTAAACTGTGTTCCCGCCCACCCGCCCAAGTGTTATTAAAAAGTTAATAACGAGACCACTTTGTACTAACTTAATGACATCTGTCACTTATTCTGTCATATTTCTTGGTTACAGGAACACGGTAGGTGGTTGTGACTTCTAATTTCTTTATAACAAACACTTGGGTGGGTGGGCGGGAACACAATATCAAATTACCGACCTAATACTTTTAAACTGTGTTCCCGCCCACCCGCCCGAGTGTTTATTATCAAGAAATTGATTACAACACCACCTTCTACTAACTTAATGACATCTGTCACTCATTCTGTCATGTTTCTTGGTTGCAGGAACGCGGTAGGTGGTTGTGACTTCTAATTTTTTTATAAGAAACACTTGGGTGGGTGGGCGGAAACACAATATCAAATTACTAACTTGCTGCTTTTAAACTGTGTTCCCACCCACCCGCCCGAGTGTTTGTTATCAAGAAATTGATTACGACACCACTTTCTACTAACTTAATGACATCTGTCACTCGTTCCGTCATGTTTCTTGATTGCAGGAACGCGGTAGGTGGTTGTGACTTCTAATTTCTTAATAACAAACACTTGGGTGGGTGGGCGGGAACACAATATCAAATTACTGACCTAATACTTTTAAACTGTGTAACCTAAAAAAACAATTTTTAAGGTTACGCAATAACATAAATTATTTGTCAATCAAGAAGCAAAAAATTAGATTTAATTAATAACATTTCTTAGGTTATAGAAGCTTTGTGCTGCAACTAACCTCGAAACAAGAGATAGAATGTAGTTTTTTTTTTATATATATTCTTAATTAGTGCATTTAAAACACGCACATATATTGCATTGTGAGCGACAAAGCCGCAATTGCTCCTAGTCCGAAAGTCCGTGGCTCAAAGAGTTTTCCTGATCAGTTTGTCCAATTTTCAAAACTTCTAACTGATCCAAAAATATTAAAAATATTACATAAATAAAAGAAACTGATCCATAATAATCCAAACTTATCTGAAGTGATCCAAATTATCTCTTAACTGATTGCTGAAGTAATCCAAAGTCCAAAGTAAACAAAACTAATCCAAGGTGATATAAACGGATAAATTAAAGTGATAAAACGGATCTTAACTGATCCGAATGTTCTAAAATGAATCAACAGTAATCTCAACAGATCGGAATGATCTACTAAACTGATCACTTTACAAAATTTCTAACTGTTCCAAAAAGATTCCCAGTTTTTTTTTTGCATTTCCTGACGTTTATTTTACGTCACCTCTTATTACAATTTTGAGATCCCGACCCCGATATTCTTAGCATTTATCTGTCAATTTCAAGATAACCTTCAAAAACATGTTTTTTGCGTTTCGAAGAGCAAAAATTCACTACTAAACGGTCAAGAAGACATACGCAATTGCTCCTAAGACTAGGCAAGAGACCCATCTGAACCCCTCCAAACCGGAAGTCTGTAGGTCAAAAGAATTTCCTTTGGCAATCGACAAAATGTTCGGTTTTATCGCCAGTACGTACTCGTGCCGAGACTAAATTTTGCAAACGTAGACGTTTCCGGTTTCTGAGGTAATTTGGACCCCTGATTACAATTCCGGAATCGCCGTTTCGGTATTCTTAACATTTCACCTTCTAATCCAAAGCGGTTTTTATTAATTTTAATATAGGCGAGCCCCGGCAGATGCTGCTGCAAACCGGAAGTGAAAAAGTTTTCCTTCGGCGATCGAAAGAAGCAAAATGTGAGCAATCGTGGTTTGTAATTTTTCGATTTCTAACTGAATTAAACTAATTAAATTTTTAGTAGATCATTTTGGGAAGCTCTTATAGTAAGTCTTTAAAAGAAGAAAAGAATCAATTAGATGGTATAACATTTTATTAAAATAATCAACTGCATCATTTGAATTAAACATCTGAGTTTGTTGCCACCTATAAAATCATTCCTAATTTTAAAATTTGCTTTAGAAACAGACTGAATCCCTGAATTATAATATTTACAATTAGAATGTATTTATTTAAAAGTATAAAATGTACATTTTTATCTATTTCTATGGGTTTATTTATAGTAATATAAGGAAGGTTAAAAAGTACACACAATCAATAAGAATCAAGTGCGTCGATCATAAAGTTTTTTTGCGGCCGAGTTCTGGAAATAAATAAAATCTTATCTCTTAGCCAGAGGTGAATTTTATGCATGCAGATTATAATATTTAATTCAGTCGGAGTTAAATCTTTGCCAGTATGTGTTGTGTTAGTGAAATATCAGTAATTATTGGAAACGATTGTGTGTGATGGGAAAATAAGATGTAAGTTTTAATAATTTTGAAAAGCTTTAGTAATTATAATAAATTTGTTCTGCGTTGTAACATTATTACTGAAGCTTTGTTTAATTAATCAATAATTAATAACTCTGAATGCTCATTATATATGTTGTTCAGTATTCATAAGAATGGCATTAAATTGTGCAATTATTTTATTAAATTTAGGAACATTCCAATTACTTCATTGTAGTTCATATAATATTTTGTAAACATGAGAATGCAAATTTTTATTTGTATTATTATATTTTATAATTCTGCTGATCAGTTAGGGTTTACCGATAAACTAAAAATGTAGATGTTCTATGTCCGGGAACAAGAATATATACCACAACAGAGAAGCCCTTTTTTGTTGATGCGTAATAATAGTTGATCAAAATTTACAATGCTACAAAATGAAATCAGTAATTGTCTAAAGGGAAACCCAATAATTGTGCTATAAAATAAAGTTTACAGTATTCAAGGGAAATTATGCTACTAATTGAAGTTACTAATTAGGGGAAACACAATTAATTGGATGAAGTTTGCAGTTATTGTAAGAGGAAATATCATGAATAATGGTATAAAATGAAGATAGTCATTGTTTTAGGGGAAATACACTGAATGGTGATACAAAATGAAGTTTGCTGTTAATTTAAGAGGATTTATTATGAATAATGCTACGAAATAAAATGTTTTTTGCTTATTTTTGCGGGACTTATTGTGTTTCCGCCCACGGGTTTGTTATTAAGAAATTGATTACGGCACCACCTTCTACTAACTTAATGACATCTGTCACTCATTCAGTCTTGTTTCTTGATTGCAGGAACGCGGTAGGTGGTTGTGACTTAATTTCTTGATAACAAACACTTGGGTGGGTGGGCGGGAACACAATATCAAATTACCGACCTAGTACTTTTAAACTGTGTTCCCGCCCAAGTGTTTGTTATCAAGAAATTGATCACCACACCACCTTCTACTAACTTAATGATATCTGTCACTCTTTCTGTCATGTTTCTAAGTTGCAAGAACGCGGTAGGTGGTTGTGACTTCTAATTTTTTGATAACAAACACTTGGGTGGGTGGGCGGAAACACAATATCAAATTACCAATCTGATACTTTTAAACTGTGTTTTCGCCAACCCGCCCGAGTGTTTGTTATTAAGAAATTGATTACGACACCATCTTCTACTAACTCATTGACATTTGTCACTTATTCTGTCATGTTTCTTGGTTGCAGGAACGCAGTAGGTGGTTGTGACTTCTAATTTTTTGATAACAAACACTTGGGTGGGTGGGCGGGAACACAATATCAAATTACCGACCTAATACTTTTAAACTGTGTTCCCGCCCACCCGCCCGAGCGTTTGTTATCAAGAAGTTGATTACAACACCACCTTCTACTAACTCAATGACATCTGTCACTCATTCTGTCACGTTTCTTAGTAAAAGGAACGCAGTAGGAGGTTGTGACTTCTAATTATTTGATAACAAACACTTGGGTGGGTGGGCGGGAACACAATATTAAGTTATCAACTTGGTACCTTTAAACTGTGTTCCCGCCCACCCGCCCAAGTGTTATTAAAAAGTTAATAACGAGACCACTTTGTACTAACTTAATGACATCTGTCACTTATTCTGTCATATTTCTTGGTTACAGGAACACGGTAGGTGGGCGGGAACACAATATCAAATTACCGACCTAATACTTTTAAACTGTGTTCCCGCCCACCCGCCCGAGTGTTTATTATCAAGAAATTGATTACAACACCACCTTCTACTAACTTAATGACATCTGTCACTCATTCAGTCTTGTTTCTTGATTGCAGGAACGCGGTAGGTGGTTGTGACTTCTAATTTCTTGATAACAAACACTTGGGTGGCTGGGCGGGAACACAATATCAAATTACCGACCTAGTACTTTTAAACTGTGTTCCCGCCCACCCGCCCAAGTGTTTGTTATCAAGAAATTGATCACCACACCACCTTCTACTAACTTAATGATATGTGTCACTCTTTCTGTCATGTTTCTAAGTTGCAAGAACGCGGTAGGTGGTTGTGACTTCTAATTTTTTGATAACAAACACTTGGGTGGGTGGGCGGAAACACAATATCAAATTACCAATCTGATACTTTTAAACTGTGTTTTCGCCAATCCGCCCGAGTGTTTGTTATTAAGAAATTGATTACGACACCATCTTCTACTAACTCATTGACATCTGTCACTTATTCTGTCATGTTTCTTGGTTGCAGGAACGCAGTAGGTGGTTGTGACTTCTAATTTTTTGATAACAAACACTTGGGTGGGTGGGCGGGAACACAATATCAAATTACCGACCTAATACTTTTAAACTGTGTTCCCGCCCACCCGCCCGAGCGTTTGTTATCAAGAAGTTGATTACAACACCACCTTCTACTAACTCAATGACATCTGTCACTCATTCTGTCACGTTTCTTAGTAAAAGGAACGCAGTAGGAGGTTGTGACTTCTAATTATTTGATAACAAACACTTGGGTGGGTGGGCGGGAACACAATATTAAGTTACCGACTTGGTACCTTTAAACTGTGTTCCCGCCCACCCGCCCAAGTGTTATTAAAAAGTTAATAACGAGACCACTTTGTACTAACTTAATGACATCTGTCACTTATTCTGTCATATTTCTTGGTTACAGGAACACGGTAGGTGGTTGTGACTTCTAATTTCTTTATAACAAACACTTGGGTGGGTGGGCGGGAACACAATATCAAATTACCGACCTAATACTTTTAAACTGTGTTCCCGCCCACCCGCCCGAGTGTTTATTATCAAGAAATTGATTACAACACCACCTTCTACTAACTTAATGACATCTGTCACTCATTCTGTCATGTTTCTTGGTTGCAGGAACGCGGTAGGTGGTTGTGACTTCTAATTTTTTTATAAGAAACACTTGGGTGGGTGGGCGGAAACACAATATCAAATTACTAACTTGCTGCTTTTAAACTGTGTTCCCACCCACCCGCCCGAGTGTTTGTTATCAAGAAATTGATTACGACACCACTTTCTACTAACTTAATGACATCTGTCACTCGTTCCGTCATGTTTCTTGATTGCAGGAACGCGGTAGGTGGTTGTGACTTCTAATTTCTTAATAACAAACACTTGGGTGGGTGGGCGGGAACACAATATCAAATTACTGACCTAATACTTTTAAACTGTGTAACCTAAAAAATCAATTTTTAAGGTTACGCAATAACATAAATTATTTGTCAATCAAGAAGCAAAAAATTAGATTTAATTAATAACATTTCTTAGGTTATAGAAGCTTTGTGCTGCAACTAACCTCGAAACAAGAGATAGAATGTAGTTTTTTTTTTATATATATTCTTAATTAGTGCATTTAAAACACGCACATATATTGCATTGTGAGCGACAAAGCCGCAATTGCTCCTAGTCCGAAAGTCCGTGGCTCAAAGAGTTTTCCTGATCAGTTTGTCCAATTTTCAAAACTTCTAACTGATCCAAAAATATTAAAAATATTACATAAATAAAAGAAACTGATCCATAATAATCCAAACTTATCTGAAGTGATCCAAATTATCTCTTAACTGATTGCTGAAGTAATCCAAAGTCCAAAGTAAACAAAACTAATCCAAGGTGATATAAACGGATAAATTAAAGTGATAAAACGGATCTTAACTGATCTGAATGTTCTAAAATGAATCAACAGTAATCTCAACAGATCGGAATGATCTACTAAACTGATCACTTTACAAAATTTCTAACTGTTCCAAAAAGATTCCCAGTTTTTTTTGCATTTCCTGACGTTAATTTTACGTCACCTCTTATTACAATTTTGAGATCCCGACCCCGATATTCTTAGCATTTATCTGTCAATTTCAAGATAACCTTCAAAAACATGTTTTTTGCGTTTCAAAGAGCAAAAATTCACCACTAAACGGTCAAGAAGACATACGCAATTGCTCCTAAGACTAGGCAAGAGACCCATCTGAACCCCTCCAAACCGGAAGTCTATAGGTCAAAAGGATTTCCTTCGGCGATCGACAAAATGTTCGGTTTTATCGCCAGTACGTACTCGTACTCGTGCCGAGACTAAAATTTGCAAACGTAGACGTTTCCGGTTTCTGAGGTAATTTGGACCCCTGATTTCTAATCCAAAGCGGTTTTTATTAATTTTAATATAGGCGGTAAATACGGATCATTATAATTAGGTAGATCGTAGTTTAAAATTAACTCAATTTGTTCATTTTGAAAATATTTATTTAATTTGAAAAATTATTGTTTAAAAAAATTGATGCAGTTAATTTAAAATAGATCTACTGCAAATTCAGCATCTGGCAACGCTGTCAACAACTGATCTGTTCCAACAATGCCCACCAAAGCACTGGTCTGAAGTTGGTCACACTGACATACATGCCTATTGCCTGATTGACTATGTTCACTTAAGCACACTTAAGTCACATCTGCACAATGGACACATACAAAAATTGATGCATTAATAAGTAAGTTTTTAAGTGTTCTTTATGATTAATATAAACATTTACACTTCTGTGGCAATACATTTAACATTTTAATTATAAAAATAAAATCGCATATGAGCCATGGTTTGTTTTATGGTGGAATTACCAAAACAAAAGCAATATTGGGGTAATCACATTTACATAAATCCTAAAAAGAGCATTGCTTGCTCCACATAGAACTTCTAACTGTTGGTCTTTTAGTTAAAAAATGATAAATTGAAGTAATTTCATTGGAAAAACACAATTTAATATTTACTTTTTGAAAAATCTTTTGTTTTATTTCAATAATAATCATTTGTTTATATTATATACAATAACTACATAATGAATGGAGATAATATAATACATTTTATAAAATAATTTACAAAAGTTTTACAATATCAAGGCACATATTTTTCTCATAATAATAATTCTCTCATCTCTATACATATAACAGAATTATATATAAATTTAAAGTCCCACATAGACCAAAATTTCTTTTCTTTCATAAAATAGACATCTAAAAATATATTTCTATAAAAATATAAATTTCACACTTGCAGGCATGATTATTAATAGTAATTGTAATAATAATAATAATATAATAAAATCAGATCATCAATATTCGACAAAAAATTTACGATGGAAGTTATGCAGGCAGTTGTTAAGGTTAGTCAGTTCATCTTTGGTAATCCTACCAAATATTATTACAGGTTACAAATGGTATTAAATCAGTATCAGTATATGTACAGGTATTTCTTCGTTCTTCAAATAATAATATAAATAACTTAATATATATAAAAATTGAATTAAAAACAAAATTGTTATTTACAGTATGATAATATTAATTAATTAATTAATTAAAAAAAAGACTAATTTTATATCTTAGTCAGTCTTACTAGGTATCATCGTCAGACCGAGCGCTGCCATTAATTAGATGACCCAGGAATAGTTTAAACACGCAAGTGTAATATGATTAAAACACAGCCACAACATGTAACTCAGCCCGATTATAACATTATTGGAGCATTAGTATTTCCAAGTTACGATTTAATATTGTATCTTTAACGGAATTAAACACAACCTTAATATTTTCCGTATCAACAGCCGTCGTGAAATGGTGATAAAGTGGTTTTTTAGGTTCGCGTTTCACACCTGTAAACATAGCCAGTATAAAAGCCTGCACGTCCTGTATCGAATGAGAATTCCCTGCAAACTGTGGAAAATACCAACGTATATCCGTTTCCGGATTAGAAACTTTTTTCTCTAATAAATCGTATTTATTAAGAAATAAAATTATCGAAACGTTTGTAAATATTCGGTTATTGATTATTGTATCAAATATGTCACGGCTTTCTTCTAAACGGTTTGTTTTGCGGTCTTCAAGGAGGACTTGATCGAATTCCGATGATGATACTAGGAACAATATTGAGGTTACAGAATCGAAACATTGGAACCATTTTTGTCGTTGCGATCTTTGTCCACCGACATCTACAAATAGGAATGGTACTGTGTTTATGGGAATGACAAATTCGGTTATGCCTTTCGTTGCTTTGCGACAATGGAGGATGTCCTTGTTCGTCGGGATGTAATCTGGACGTGCTATTCTATCTAAGTTGTTTAGGAAGAATTCCACTGAGTCACTCTGCAAATAAAAAACAATATTAATTAAACTATTTACACAAATTATTACTTATTTTAGAAAATCATCAATTATTGTCATGATTGCCAACTGTTGTTATTTGAAATAATTATTATCATCTATTTCCCACTGTATTTAGCTAATTTTGACTTTTATGAATAAAAATTTGCACTTTTTAACAATAAATTTTGGTGCTTTCTGGCAATATTGTAATACTTTGTGGCAGGATTTTGCTATTTCTGATTATATGGAAAAAAATGCACTTTTTAACAATTTATAGCCAGATTTTTGTTTTTTTTTTAAATATATAGATATTTCATGGCTAAATTTTGACATTTTTTTGAAGAATTTTAAACTTTTTTAACGGTTTATGCCAGATTTTTGTTCTTTTCAACAATATTTTTGATATTTCATAGCTCGATTTTGCAATTTTTGAGATTTCATGAAGATTTTTTACATTTTTATCAGTTTATGACTGGATTTTGGTGCTTTCTGACAATTGTTTAAAATTTCAAGGGCAAATCTTCCTATTTTTTACTTTTTATGAAAAAAATGTTGCTGTTTATGGTGAATTTTTGTGCTTTCTGACAATATTTTAATACTTCATGGCCAGATTTTGCTATTCTGACATTTTATAAATAGATTTTTGCACTTTTAAACAGTTTATGACTAAATTTTGCTATTATATGAGTACAACTTTCCATTTTTAAGCCGTTTTTGGCCGGATTTTGATTATATCTAATGATAATAATCTATTTAAATGTTTTATGAATAGAATTTTGTACTTTTTAACAGTTTATGGCCGGATTTTGAAACTTTGAAAGTCGCGTTTTGGTATTATTGGGAAAAATTACAATTTTCAACTATTTATGGCTGGAAAAATAAACTATCTGAAAATATTTCAATTTGTTATAACCAGATTTAGCTATTTATGATTTTTTTTGCAAGTTCTAACAGTTTATGACCAAAATTTGGTGCTTTCTGGCAATATTATCATACTTTAAGGCCGGATTTTGATATTTTTGACATTCCTTGAATCGAATTTTGCTCTTTCAAGCCACATATAGCTATTTTTTAATTTCATAAATAGAATTTTACACTTTTTAACAATTTATGACTAAATTCTGATGCTTTTTGACAATATCGTCTTACTTTATTTTATGGCCGAATTTTGCTACTTTTGATATTCCAAGAATAGTATTTTGCACTTTTCAATCGTTTTTGGCCGGAATGTGTTTATTTAACATTTTATGACCACATTTGGACAAATTTCTGTAAGAAACATTTTGCATTTTTTAACAGTTTACAACCAAATTTTAGTGTATTATGACAATATTTACCTACTTCATGACCGGATTTTGTTAATTTTGACATTCTGAATCAAATTTTGCACTTTTTAACCGTTTATGACTAGATTTTAGTGTTTTCTAACAATATTTTGATATTTTAATGTCGGATTTACCTTTTTTGGTATACTATAAATAGAATTTTACACTTTTAAACCATTTTTAACAGTTTATGACTAAATATTGGTGCTTTGTCACAATATTTTGCACTTTCAAAACTTTATAGCCAGATTTTGTTGTTTTTAAACAATATTTTGATATTTTAAAGCCGAACTTAGCAATTTTTTAATTTCATAAATAGAATTTTGCACTTTTTAACAATTTATGACTAAATTCTGATGTTTTCTGACAATATTGTCATACTTTATGGCCAAATTTCGCTACTTTTGATATTCCAAGAATAGTACTTTACACTTTAAAACTATTTTTGGTCGGATTTTGCTATTTTTGACATTTCATGAATAGAATTTTCCACTTTTCAATAGTTTTTGTTAGGATGTAAGTGTTTTCTGACAACATTTTGATATTTTAAGGCTGGATTTAGCTGTTTTTAAATTTTATAAAGACATTTTACGCTTTTAAACTATTTTTGGCAGGATTTAGTTATTTTTGACTTTTATGAATCAAACTTTTTAACAATTTATGATTAAATTCTAGTGCTTTCTGATAATATTGTCATACTTTACGGCCAAATTTTCTTAATTTTGACAGTTTATGACATAATTTTTAATCGTTCTGATAATATTTTCATATTTCATAAGATTTCATAATGTTTTTAAACATTTTTCATCAGTTTATGACTGGAAACCTAAACTATCTGAAAGTATTTAAATTTTTTGAAACCATATTAGTTATTTTAGACTCTTTATGAATAAAATGTTGCACTTTTTAACAGTTTATGAACAAAGTTTTGTACTTTCTGACAATATTTTCATTCTTTATGGCCAGATTTTGCTAGTTTTGACATAAAATTTTGCACTTTTCATCAGTTAATGGCCGGATTTTGGTGTTTTCTGACAATATTTTGATGTTTTTGAATTTTATAAATAAAATTTTACGCTTTTAGACCATTTTTGGTCGGATTTTGATTGCATTTGACCTTTGACATTTCATCAAAAAAAAAAGTTGCGCTGCTTAACAGTTTATGGTCCAATTTTGGTGTTCTTTTAGTAGTATTTTGAAATTTCGAGGCCGGATTTTAATTCATTTGCTATTTCATTAAAAAATGTGCAGTTTATGCCAGATTTTGGTTCTTTCTAACAATAATTTTGATGTTTTATAGTTGGATTTTGCTATTTTAACAGTTTATGACCGGATTTTGATGCTTTCTGACAAAGTTTGAAATTTCAAGACCAAGTTTTGCTGTTTTTTGACATTTTATAAACAAAATTTTGCATTTTTCAACCGTTTTTGGCCCAATTTTGGATCATTTTAAAAATATTTTGATATTTTATGACTTTATAAATAGAATGTTGTAGTTTTTAACAGTTTATAGTGAATTTTGGTACTTTCTGACAATATTTTTATACTTTATGGTTGACTATTTTAGATAATGTGAATAAAATTTTACACTTTATAACTATCTGATGCCCAAAGTTTTGTGCTTTTTGGCAATATTTTCATATTTTATAGCCAGATTTTGCAATTTGTGACATTTCATAAGTGTTTTTTGACAATATTTTGATGTTTAAAGATAGTATTTAGCTATTTTAAAATTTTATAAATAGAACTTTACACTTTTAAACCAGTTTTGCACTTTTTAACAGTTCATAACTACATTTTGGTGCTTTCTGACAATACTGCCAAATTTTGCTATTTTTGATATTCATAAACAGAAGTTTTCCTTCTTTTCTACCGTTTTTGGCCAGATTTTTGTTGTTTTAAATATTTTAAGACCAGATTTTGCCATTTTTGACCAAATTTTTGTGCTTTCTGACCATATTGTCATACTCCACGGCCGGATTTTGATATTTTTGACATTCTGAATCAAAGTTTGCACTTTTTGACACTTTATGACCGGACTTTGAATCTTTCTGACCAATATTTTTAAATATAAGCGGATTTAGCTATTTTTGACTCTATGAATATAACTTTGCAGTTTTTAACAGTTTATGAGCAAAGTTTGGTGCTTTTTGACAATATTTTGATGTTTTAAAGCCGAATATAGCTATTTTTGAATTTCATAAATAGAATTTTACACTTTTAACCATTTTTGGGCAGGTTTAGTTATTTTTAACTTTTATAGATCAAATTTTGCAGTTTTAGTCATAACCTGTTAAGTTTTCGACAGTCTATGACCGGTTTCTGAATCTTTCTGACAATATTTATATATTTCATGGCCGGATTCTCCTATTTCTGATATTTCATAATTTTTTTTTCATTTTTTAACAATTTATAGCCGCAAACCTAAATTATCTAAAAGTATTTGAATTTCTTTAAGCCAGATTTAGCTATTTTTGACTCTTTATAACTTTTTAACATTTTATTAACAACGTTTTGTGCTTTCTGATAATATTTTCATACTTTATGACCGGATTTCGCTATTTTTGACATTTCATGTATAGAAGTTTGCACTTTTGAACAGTTTTTGGCCGGATTTTAGTATTTTCTGACAATATTTTACACTTTTAAACCATTTTTGGTTAGATTTTATTTGCATTTGAAAATATTTCAAAGTTTTATGATTGGATTTGGTTATTTTTGACTTTTATAAATATGTTGCACTTTTTAACAGTTTATGATTAAATAAAATATTGGTGCTTTCTGACAATATTTTCATACTTTATTGTTGGATTTTGCTATTTTTGACATTTCATGAATATAATTTTGCACTTTTCAACAGTTTTTGGCCGGATTTTATTGTTTTCTGACAAGCCAAATTTAGCTATTTTTGAATTTTATAAATAGAATTATACTCGTGAACTATTTTTGGTCAGATTTAGCTATTTTTGACTTTTATGAATAAAACTTTGGACTTTTTAACAATTTATGACTAAATTCTGGTGCTTTCTGATAATATTGTCATACTTTACGGCCGAATTTTGTTAATTTTGACATTCTGAATCACTTTTCGACAGTTGAGATCAATTTTGAATCTTTCTAATAATATTTTGATACTTCATAACCAGATTTCTATGATTTCATTATTCTTTTTAACATTTTTCAACAGTTTATGATTGGAAACCTACTACTTTATGGCTAGTTTTGATATTTCATAAACAGAATTTTGAACTTAATAGTTTATGGCCGGATTTTGGTGTTTTTTAACAATATTTTGATGTTTTAAAATCGGATTTAACTATTTTTATATTTTATAAATAGAGTTTTACACTTTTAAACCATCTTTGGTCGGATTGTGAATCCATTTGGAAATATTTCAATAATTTATGACCAAATTTAGTTATTTTTGACTTTCATGAATAAAATTTTGCACTTTCAACAGTTTATGGTCGGATTTTAGTGTTCTCTAGCAATATTTTGAAGTTTCAAAGCCGGATTTTTAATTCTTTTGCTATATCATTAAAAAAATATACAGATTTTGGTTCTTTCTAACAATAATTTTGATATTTTATAGTTGGATTTTGCTTTTTTGAGATTTCAGTTATTCCACTTTTTTACAGTTTATGGCTATGGTTTATGTTGCTTTCTTACAAATGTTTAAAATTTCAAAGCCGAGCTTTGATGTTTTTGACATCTTATGAACTAAATGCACTTTTTATAGTTTACGACCAGATTTTGGTGTATTCTGACAATATTTTCATACTTCATGACCGGATTTGGTTGATTTTGACATTCTGATTTAAATTGTGCACTTTTCAACAGTTTATGACCTGATTTTGAATCTTTATGACAATATTTTGATATTTCATAGCCTGATTCTGCTATTTTTCAGATTTCATAATTTTTTTATTCATTTTTCTACAGTTTATGGCCAGAAACATAAACTATTTGAATATATTTGAGTTGTTTACAACCAATTTTAGCTATTTATAATTTTTATAGTTAAAATTTTAAGTTTTTTACAGTTTAAGACTACATTTTGGTACTTTCGGATAACATTTGTCATACCTTATGGCCGGATTTTGCTATTTTATGAATAAAATTGTCCACTTTTAAGCCATTTTTCACCGGTTTTGCATTCTATCTAAAAATATTTTTTGTTTTATGAATAGAGTTTTGCACTTTTTAACAGTTTACCAAAATTTGTTGCTTTCTGACAATATTATCATACTTTATGGCCGGATTTTGCTATTTGCAACATTCCATGAATAGAATTTTGCTCTTTTAACAGTTTATAGCTGGATTTTGTTATTTTCAGAAGAATTTAAAGCCAGATTTAGCTATTTTTGAATTTCATAAATAGAATTTTACAATTTTAACCATTTTTGACCAGATTTAGCTATTTTTAACTTATATAGATCAAATTTTGCAGTTTATAACTAAATTTTGATACTTTCTGTAATATTTTATGGCCAATTTTGCTACTTTTGATACTCCATGAACAGAATGTTGCATTTTTTGACAGTTTATGACGAGTTTCTGAATCTTTCTGACAATATTTTGATATGTCATAGCCGGATTCTGCTATTTTTGAGATTTTATAATTTTTCTTTTCATTTTGCAGTCATAAACTGTTGAAGTTTATGACAGCAAGCCTAAACTATCTAAAAATATTTGAATTTTATAAGCCGGATTTATCTATTTTTATAACTCTTTATAACTTTTTAACATTTTTTACACAAAGTTTAGTGCTTTCTGACAATATTTTCATACTTTATGGCCGGATTTTCCTATTTTTGATGAATAGAATTTTGCACTTTTCAACAGTTATTGGCCGGATTTTGGTGTTTTCAAACAATATTTTGATGTTTTAAGGCCAGATTTGACTTTTTATAAACCATTTTTTGTCGGATTTTGATTGCATTTGAAAATATTTTAATGTTTTATTTATGACCGGATTTCATTATTTTTGACTTTTATGAATAAAATAAATGTTGCACTTTTTAACAGTTTATGAGTAAATTATAGTGCTTATTGACAATATTGTCAAGTTTTCAATAGTTAATAGCCAGATTTTAGTATTTTTTCAATATTTCATAGCTGGATTTTGCTACTTTTGAGATTTCATGAAGGTTTTTAACAGTTTATGACAAAATTTTGGTGCTTTCTGAAAATTGTTTAAAATTTTAATACTTTTGAAATTTTATAAACAGAAATTTGCACTTTTCAACAGTTTTTTGGTTTTTATTGAAAAAAATGTATGACCAAATTTTGCCATTTTTGACTTTCATAAAAAAAATGTTGCAATATTTTTTCAAAGACCAGATTTTGCTATTTTGACATTTTATGATTAAAATTTTGCACTTTTAAGCCGTTTTATTTTATAAATAGAATCGTGCAGTTAATAGCTGGATTTTGGTGCTTTATAACAATATTTTGATGTTTTAAAACCAAATTTAGCTATTTTTGACATTTCTTAAATATAATTTTGGACCTTTCAACAGTTTATGGTTGGATTTTGTTTCTTTAATTTTGATATTTCATGACCTTTGCTATTTTTGACTTTCATTAAAAGAATCCGGTCATAAATAGTCGAAAAATGCAACTATTTATGACCAAATTTTTGCTACTTCTACATAATTTTGATATTTCATAACTAGACTTTGCTATTTTTGATATATCATGAAAAGAATTTTGCATTTTTTAATTGTTTTTGGCCGGTTTTTTGCTATTTCTGACAACATTTTAAAATTTTGCTACGTTTTGACATTTCATAAAAAGAATTTTACACTTTTCTATGGCTTATTTTGCACTTTTTAACAGTTTATAATTACATTTTGGTGCTTTCTGGCAATATTTCCAAATTTTGCTATTTTTCATATTCATAAACAGAAGTTTTCTTTCTTTTCTACCGTTTTTGGCCAGATTTTTGTTGTTTTAAATATTTTAAGACCAGATTTTGCCATTTTTGATCAAATTTTAGTGCTTTCTGACCATATTGTCATACTCCACGGCCGGATTTTGATATTTTTGACATTCTGAATCAAAGTTATTTAAAAATAATTTAAAAAAATATAAACGGTTATTTTTGACTCTCTATGAATATAACTTTGCAGTTTTTAACAGTTTATAAGCAAAGTTTGGTGCTTTTTGACAATTTTTTTATACTTTATGTCCGGATTTTGCTATTTTTGACATTCCATGAATAGAATTTTCCTCTTTCAACCATTTTATGGCCGGATTTTGTTGTTTTCAGACAATATTTTGATGTTTAAAAGCCGAACATAGCTATTTTTGAATTTCATAAATAGAATTTTACACTTTTAACCATTTTTGGCCGGATTTAGCTATTTTCAACTTTTATAAATCAAATTTACAGTTTACGACTAAATTTTGTTACTTTCTGACAACATTTTTAAAACTGTATGATTAATTTTGCTACTTTTGATATTTCATAAACAGAATTTTGCACTTTTCGACAGTTTATGACCGATTTCCGAATATTTCTGGCAATATTTTAATATATGATTTCATGGCTAGATTCTCCTATTTTTGATATTTCATAATTCTTCTTTTCATTTTTCAACAGTTTATGACTGCAAACCTAATCTATCTAAAAGTATTTGAATTTTTTTAAGCCTGATTTAGCTATTTTTGAATCTTTATAACTTTAAACATTTTATTAACAAAGTTTGGTGCTTTCTGATAATATTTTCATACTTTATGGCCGGATTTCGTAATTTTTGACATTTCATGTATAGAAGTTCGCACTTTTCAACAGTTTTTGGCCGGATTTTAGTATTTTCTGACAATATTTTATTTGCATTTGAAAATATTTCAATGTTTTATGACCAAATTTGTTTATTTTTGACTTTTATGAATAAAATGTTGTACTTTTTAACAGTTTATGAATAATATTGGTGCTTTCTGACAATATTTTCATACTTTATGGCCGGATTTTGCTATTTTTGACATTCCATGAATAGAATTTTCCTCTTTCAACCATTTTGTGGCCGGATTTTGTTGTTTTCAGACAATATTTTGATGTTTTAAAGCCGAATTTAGCTATTTTTGAATTTCGTAAATAGAATTTTACACTTTTAACCATTTTTGGCCGGATTTAGCTATTTTAAACTTTTATAGATCAAATTGTGCAACTTTTAACAGTTTATGACTAAATTATGATACTTTCTGACAACATTGTCAAAATTGTATGACTAATTTTGCTACTTTTGATATTCCATGAACAAAATTTTGCACTTTCTACAGTTTATGACCGGTTTCGGAATCTTTCTGACAATATTTTGATTTTTCATAGCCGGATTCTCCTATTTTTGATATGTCATAATTTTTCTTTTCATTTTTCAACAGTTTATGGCCGCAAACCTAAACTTTCTAAAATTATTTGAATTTTTTTAAGCCAGATTTAAAAACCGAATTTAGCTATTTTTGAATTTCATAAATAGAATTTTGCACTTTTTAACAATTTATGACTAAATTTTGATGCTTTCTGACAATATTGTCATACTTTATTACGGAATTTTGCTACTTTTTATATTCCAAGAATAGTACTTTGCACTTTCAAACTATTTTTGGTCAGATTTTGCTATTTTTGACATTTCATGTATAGAATTTTGCACTTTTCAACAGTTCTTGGCCGGATATTAGTGTTTTCTGACAATATTTTGATGTTTTAAGCCCAGATTTAGCTATTTTTGAATTTTATAAATCAAATTTTTACGCTTTTAAACTATATTTGGCCGGATTTAGCTATTTTTAACTTTTATAAATCAAATTCTGCAATTTTTAACAGGTTATGACTAAATTTTGGTACTTTCTGACTACATTATCATATTTTATGGCCAATTTTGCTACTTTTGATATTCCATGAACAGAATTTTGCACGTTTCGACAGTTTATGACGAGTTTCTGAGTCTCCCTGATAATATTTCGATATTTCATAGTCGGAATCTGCTCTTTTTGTGATTTCATAATTTTTCTTTTCATTTTTCAACAGTTTATGGCCGCAAACCTAAACTATCTAAAATTAATTGAATTTTTTTAAGCCAGATTTAGCTATTTTTGACTTTTTAACATTTTATTAACAAAGTTTGGTGCTTTCTGATAATATTTTCATACTTTATGGCCGGATTTCGCTGTTTTTGACATTTCATGTATAGAAGTTTGCACTTTTCAACAGTTTTTATTTGCATTTAATAATATTTCAATGTTTTATGACCATATTTGTTTATTTTTGACTTTTATGAATAAAATGTTGTACTTTTTAACAGTTTATGAATAATATTGGTGCTTTCTGACAATATTTTCATACTTTATGGTTGGATTTTGCTATTTTTGACATTCCATGAATAGAATTTTATTCTTTTAACAGTTTATGGCCGGATTTTGTTGTTTTCAGACAATATTTAGATATTTTAAAGCTGGATTTAGCTATTTTTTAATTTCTTAAATAAAAGTTTATGCTTTTAAACTATTTTTTACCAGATTTTATAGATCCAGATTTTGCTATTTTTGACATTTCATGTATTTTCTGACAATATTTTACACTTTTAAACCATTTTTGGTTAGATTTTATTTGCATATATTTTTGACTTTTATGAATAAAATGTATGTATGTATGTTGTACTTTTAAACAGTTTATGACTAAATATTGGTGTTTTCTGACAATATTGTCATAAATTTAAAACTGAATTTTGTTATTTTTGATATTCCAGAAAAAAAGTTTTCAACAGTTAATAGCCAGATTTGAGTTTTTTTCTATATTTCATAGCTTTGCTATTTTTGAGATTTCATGAAGGTTTTTAACACTTTTTAACATTTTATGACAGTATTTTGGTGCTATTTTGACATTTTATGATTAAAATTGATGCACTTTTAAATAGTTAATAGCTGGATTTTAGTGCTTTATAACAAAATTTTGATGTATTAAAGCCAAATTTTGCTATTTTTGACATTTCATAAATAGAATTTTAGACCTTTCAACAGTTTATGGTTGGATTTTGTTTCTTTCTAACATAATTTTGATATTTCATGACTTTTGCTATTTTTGACATTTCATTAAAAGAATTTTGCACTTTTTAATTGTTTATGGCCGATTTTTTGCTATTTCTGACAAGATTTTGAAATTTTGCTACTTTTTGACATTTCATAAAAAGAATTTTACACTTTTCTACGGCTTACGGTTCATTTTTTGCACTTTTTATCAGTTTGAAACCAGATTTTGATTTTTTTTATATTATGTTTACATTTTATGACTATTTTTAACATTTCATTAACAATTGTGGTTCTTTTTTAACTTTCGACAAAAAAATTATATATCATAGCAGGATTTTGCTAATTTTGAGACTTCCTGAAGGTTTTTTAAACTTTTTAATAGTTTATGACCTTATATCAAGGCTGAATTTTGTCTTTTTTGACAATTTGTGAATAGAATTTTACACTTTTCAACCATTTTCTGGTTTCTTACTGAAAATATTTTATGAGCGGATTTTACTTTTAAAAACATTGCATTTTTTGCTAATTTGACATTCTAAAAATAAAATTTTGTACTTTTTGACAGTTGTATGATTTTGTATCTTTCTGACAATATTATTATATTTCATATGCAGATTTTGCTATTTTTCATTTCATTTTCATTTCATAAATAGAATTTTGCTTTTTCACCTGACCGGATTCTTGCTATTTACTATAATTTGATATTTTATAGCCGGATTTTGCTGTTTTAGATATGTATTTCATGAAAAAATTTAACTTTCCAACAGTTTATGACCAGATTTCAGTTCTTTCTAAACAACATTTTGCTACTTCATGACCAAATTTTGTTATTTTGGTCTTTATATAAATTTCTTTTGCAATTTGTACAAATAAATCTTTGAAAGTGTCACACAAATATCTAAAAATGCAAAAATAGAACGTTAAAAAGTGCCAACAATTGACTAAAAGTATTAAAAAAATATTTAAAATATTAACAAAAACTGCCTCAGAAATGTCTAAAAGTAGACAAAAAAGTCAAAGCACAAAATGTTTTTATTGTATTAAAATAAGTGATTATCATCAAATTTGTGAAATACTTGACACCTGACAGTTTATTTGATGCATTTAATAGCTCTTATGACAGTTGACAGATCAAATTGACAGTTCATATTACAGATTTATAAAACAATTGACAGTTGCTTTGTTGAATTGACATTTGACAAATTTTGTAAATCAATTGACAGTTACATTATTGAATTAATAGACGTATGATAGATTTGTAAAAATTAGAAGCTCTTAACTTTTCACATAACTAAATATTTTTTTTTAGCAAATTAACCTAACTACTGCCTTTGAAATGAATATGTATCTGCAAACACAATCATATAAAGAAAGAAAGAAATTGGGAGAAAATTTCAATAAAACTTATTATTGAATTTCTAATTCAGCCCACATCTCAATTTAAATTACATCCAATAAATTTTACTTTATTTATGTAAAATTTCCCATGAGTAATGTTTACATGAATTAAAAACGATTGCAGTTTTAATTTACTTATTATCAACTGTAATAACTAATTAATGATAATTACCCAATTTACATATAATTCCTCTATAGGTTATAATTATTATTATTAAAAATCTTACATTTAAATATCAATTTCCATGTAACTGCAGAGAGTGTGATGTTAATGGAATAAAAATGTAAATAAATCCACATTAAATATTAATTAACACTTATTCATCAGTTTAAAACCAGTTCTTATCTTTCATTGTTCTAGTAACTTTGATGAATAATTAATGCTGATAAATTTTGGTTTTATTATTAATCTACAAAAATGTTAGTTTGCTATAAGTGATTATAAAAATGATTCATTACATTATCAATAGCACGTGTTGTGATTTAAGGTCATGGATTTTTAATTAATTTGCTAACATTATTCTACAATAATGAATTGTATTTGAAAAATCCGTGTCCAATCAAGAAATGTACAAAATTTAAAAAACTATAATATTATTAATTAAATATGTAAATATTCTTATTAATTAAGTCCAAAAGTCTTTGAATATTTCTATGAAATAAAGCAATGGCAAAAACTAATATTTAGTGACATTTAGGGTTACCTCTCATGTTCACAAGAAAAGAGTACCATCAATTCTTTAAATATTATGTACAGATTTGTCTTTTTATATTCAAAAAAACCAGAGTCGACCTTATAGGCACAGAATCTGCTTTTTATGAATAAATATGCGTTAGGTTGACATTTAGATTCAAAAATTTCTTTTGATGCATAAATTCAGCTTTTATAGCTTTTGAAAGCTTATATCCGAGTTTGTTGCGCACAAACAAGGCGTTTTATACGCAAAACAAGCAAAAATCACTAATTTTTTCATAAATTTGGCAACCTATTCCAACTTTTACAAGCTTGAATTAAAATTGATTGTTATGCATACATTTGACTTAAAAGTGCATAAATCCAGCCCTCTATTAGCACAAATAAGGCCTTTAATTGATGTTTAATATTTATATCCTTCTTCTTTGGCAAAAATCTGGTTTTTTGATCTTTAAATTTGGTTATTTACACACAAATCTGGTATAATACGCGCAATTCAAGCCCAAATATAAGCAAATCTAGCAATTTCATAGGTAAAGTGATCTTTATAATACCAAAACCGAACATATAATTAGAATATGTTGAAAAATTTGCATTTTCTTCAATAAATATCTATTTTGCGGAAACATTTTTGTGATAAACATTGTTGCCACATCATCTGGCATTCAAAACTAGAAATCAATCCACCAACGTGCTAAGTTTGGCTGTCAAACTGTTAATTCAACCTCAAAAGTAAAAATCCGGCATTTAAATTGAAAATCCGGTCACCAATGTGTTGAATTTGATTGGCAAATTGTTAAACTAACCTCCTAATTGTAAATCCTATATTTAAAATTGCGAATCCGGCCTTTAAAAGTAGAAATCCGGCCACCAAACTGTTAATTCAACCTCAACACTAAATACCTGGTATTTAAAAGTCAAAATCCGGCCATTAAAACTGAAAATCCAACCACTAACATGTTAATTCAATCTCAAAATTATAAATTCGGGCTTTAAAACTGTAAATACGATTACCCAAAGTGTTTTAACAACTGTCAAAGTATTAATTCAACCCCCAAATTATAAATCCGGCCTTTAAAACTGTAAATTAAGCTTTTAAAAGTGTAAATAAGGCATTAATAAAACTACTATCTTGTCATCAATGTATCAAGTTTAGCTGCCAAATTATTAATCCAGCCTCCTAATCGTAAATCTGCCTTTTAAAAGTGTAAATCCGGCCTACAAATCTAGAACTTCGGTAACCAACATTTTAAATTCTGGTATTAATGCAATTATCAAACTAAAAACTATAAATCAAACCTTTAAAACTAAAAACCCAACCTTTAAAACTGTAAATCAGACTACTCGAGGTATTTCAACAACTGTCAAACTATTAATACGGCCTCCAAATTATAAATCCGTCTTTTAAAACTAGAAATCCAATCACCAAGATGTTAATTTGACCTTAAAATAATAAATTCGGTTTTTAAAACGCAGCTAAACTGTACATTCAACCTCAAAATTTAAAATCCTTCCATCAAAACCAGAAATCCGGCCCCTAACATGTTGAATTATACTGCCAAACTATTAATCCAACCTCCAATTTAAAGATTGGGCCTTTAGATCTGAAAATTTGGCTTTTAAAAATATAAATCCGGCCAACAATGTCCTAAGTTTGATTGCTAGAGTGTACATTCGGCCTTTATGAGCGTAAATCCGGCCTTCAAAACTAGAAATCCGGCGTGCAACGTGTAAAATTCTACTGCCAAACTACTAATGCGACCTCAAATTGTAGATTGAGCCTTTAAAACTAGAACTTCAGCTTTTAAAACTGAAAATCCAACCAAAGTTTAACAGCCAAACTGTTAATTCATACTGAAAATTAAAAATCCTTCCTTTAAACCTAAAAATGTAGTTTGAAAACTGTAAAACTGTCCTTTAAAACTATAAATCAAGCTTTTAAAAGTGTAAATCCGGCCACAAACATGTTAAATTCGGCTTTTAATCCAATTACCAAACTTAAAACTGTAAATCAGACTTTTAAAACTAAAAATTCTGCCTTTAAAAATATAAACCCTGCCCTTAACAATAGAAATCCGGTCTTCATCTACATAAAATTCTTCTGTCAAACTGTTAACACAGCCTCCAAATAACAAATCCGGCCTTTAAAACTGTAAATCTGGCTTTTAAAAGTGTAAATCCGGCCTTAAATACCAAAAACTTGTTGTATCAACAAACCCAACCTTTGAAACTGTAAATGCAGATTTTAAATTAGTAAATCCGGCTATCAACATATTAAGTTTGGCTGTCAATTTGTAAAAAAATATCTTAAAAACCATTTTCGTCTTGAAACATTTGACATAACTACTACATCTTGGTACTTGGACAAGCTATGTTATGATATTTTGAGTTTATTAAAAGATTTATGACATTTGAAAGTCATATTTTATGGTTAAATTTATGCCAAAGCATTTTAGGTTAATTTTTGACACTTAGAAAGTTATCACAACTTTGTCAAGTTAAGTTCAACCTTAAAACTATAAATCATGGTTAAAATTTTAAATCCGGCCACCAATGTGTTAATTTAACCTTAAAATTATAAATCCGGTTTGTAAAACTGGAAATCAAGCCACCAAAATGTTAATTCGATCTCAAAATTATAAATCCGGCCTTTAAAACTGTAAATCCGGCTACCAAAAGTGATTTAACAACAGTCAAAGTATTAATCCGGCCTCCAAATTGTTAATCTGGAGTTAAAAGTATAAATCTGGCCTTTACAGTAAGAAATCCAGCCACCAACATGTTAATTTAACATCAAAATTATAAATCCGGCCTTTAAAACTGGAAATGCGGCCACCAACGTGTAAATTCGACCTCAAAATTATAAATCCGGTCTTTAAAACTAAAAATCCGGCCAACAATGTCTCAAGTTTGACTACAAAATTGCTAATCCAACCTCTCAATTGTAAATCCGGCTTTTAAAAGTGTAAATCTGGCCTTCAAAACCAAAAATCCGGCCACCAACATGTAAAATTCAGCTCCCAAACTGTTAACCTAGTCCAATAATTGTAAATCCAGCCTTTAAAACTGTAAAGCCAATTCCTGCAAAAAAAAAACGTCTGCTGTCCAACCGTTAATCTAACCTCCAAATTGTAAGCCCAGCATTTGAAACTGTAAATGCAGCTTTCAAAATGGTAAATCCGGCCAACAATGTGTTAAGTTAAGCAGCTAAACCATAAATTCAACCTCAAAATTAAACATTCGGCCTTCAAAACCGGAAATCCGGCCATCAACATGTGGAATTGAGCTGCCACATTGTTAATTCAACCTCAACATAGTAAATCCTGCTTTAAAAGTATAAATCCGACATTTAAAATTAAAAATTTAAAAATCTAGCCACAAGCTTGTTAAATTCTGCTGTTATTGCAACTATCAAATTTAAAACTATAAATCAGACTTTTAAAACAAAAAATCCGGCCTTTAAAACTGAAAATTCAGTCACCAATGTGTAAAGTTTGACTGCCAAATTGCTAATCCAATCCCTCAATTGTAAATCCGGCCTTCAAAACTGAAAATCCGGCCACTAACATGTGGAATTCTGCTTCCAAACTGTTATACAACCTCCAAAACTGGAAATCCGGCTAATAACATGTTAAGTTTCGCTGCTAAACTGTAAATTCAACCTCAAAATTAAAAATCCGGCCATCAAAACCAAAAATCCAGCCACCAACATGTAGAATTCAGCTACTAAACTGTCAATCTAACCTCAAAATTGTGAAAAACTATAAAACTAGCATTAAAAAGTGTAAATCCAGAACCAAATTACAAGCCCAACATTTGAAACTATAAATACAGCTTTTAAAATTGTAAATCCGGCCATCAACGGCTTAGTTTAAAATTTTGAAAATTAAAAAAAAAACTTTGAAAACAATTTGCAATTTTTAAATATTTGATATGATTACGTCTTTTGACATTTGACGATTTTTACTCATTTTTAATAAGTTTTTGACATCTTTGATAGTTTAAATGATACCAAAGCATTTTTAGGTTAAGTTGTTACATTTCTGATATTTTTTCAAGTTTTTGACTAATTAAAAGTTATATAATTTTATCAGGTTAGGCTAGGTTAGGAGTAATTAAGATTATAAAAAGGTTTATGACATTTGAAAGTCACTGCACAATTTCTGACTAAGTTTTAACAAAGTTTATGGAATCTTTGACAGTTTATATGTCAAAAAAAAAATTCAAGGTTAGATTGTGACATCTAACAGTTTTTGACAATTAAAAGTTATATCATAATTTTGTCAGGTTAGGTTAGGTTAAGTAATCAAGATTATCAGAAGGTTTATGACATTTAAAAGTTATCACTGCACAATTTTTGACTAAGTTTATGACATCTTTGACAATTTAACGTATGTCAAAGCATTTTCAAGGTTAGATTGTGACATTTGACAGTTTTTTATATCATAACTTTGTCAGGTTAGGTTAGGTTAGATAATTAAGTTTATCAGAAAGTAAATAACATTTGAAAGTAGTTGTTAGTGTACAATTTTTGACTAATTTTTAATTATATTATGACATCTTTGATAGTCAAAGAAGCATTATTAGGTTAAGTCATGACATTCTTGACATTTGAAAGATTTTTCAGTTTTTCAGAATTAAAAGTTAAATCATAATTTTCTCAGGTTAGGTTAGGTTGAGTAATTAAGTTTTATGACAATGGAAAATTGTCACTGCACAACAAATAGTTTGTCAAAGCATTTGTAGGTTAAGTTGTGACATTTGACAGTTTTTGAAAGACAATTCAAATTTTTATCATAATTTTGAGACATATTTGACATATACATATTTGATACAATTTTTTGAAAATAGTAACTAAAACTGTCAGAAGTATTTCACACTTTTTGACAGATAAATTTCTAAACCAATTAACATGTTAATTCATTGAAACAATTAAAATTGATTGATAGTAAGCTAAGCTAACCTAACCATAAAATTAATTATTGATATTTTAGATAAAATTAAACATCTTTAGCCATTGCAATCTTATTTATACATTTTGGGAGGGTATAATGCCTAACCCGAATAACCCCATTTGTCTACACAACTGATGTCATATAACATTGAAAAAAAGAGGTTATGAATTTGTACATTACATTAAAGACTCTTTAAATTAGGTATTTATTATTATTATTAAATAGTTTTTTCTATTACTGCATTGTCATTATTGGTCATTTTTATTTTGGCATTTTGATGTTACTTGGATATTTTTATTGGGCCATTTGTTAGTAGGATGTTGGTGGGCATATTATTACTTCTTCATAATATTTTCCCTCAGATTAAATTCTTAGAAATTGTTATTTAAGCATTGATAAGCAAATTGTTAGAAATTGTTCATGTCAGTTTAAGATTTCTTTGAATATTGTCAATTTGACATTTAATTTTTTATTGGGCCATTTATTAGTTGGTGAGCATATTACTACATCTCAAAACATTTTCAATCAAATTAAATTCTACAGCATTCTTACTTAAGCATTGTTTATAGGTGAATTGGAAATTATTTGATATTTTTAATTGTTCATAATGTCACTTTGGACATTTTTTAAATATTGTTAGTTTGACATTTAATTATTTTTTTATTGGGCCATTTATTAGTTAAATTTGAGTAGGCATATTATTACTTCATAATTTTTTCCTTCAGATTAAATGCTGCACCAGTTTTAATAGGTAAGTTTTCAATCTTAATAACCCCTTATGCAAATAATTATAAACATTCAAATTAATTCTACCGTCAACAAAGATAAGCAAATTAAGCAAGTAAATTTGCTTATCATGTTCCACTGTTAAATTTATCATGCGAAAAAAGCTAAAATAATCAACAAGTGTTCCAAATTCACTAATTGCTTACACAAAATAGTAAAAAAAAAACTATAGGAAGATTATAACAATAATGAGGTCAATATTACATCAGTTGTGACAATAAAGGATGAATCATCACACTTTAAACCTATTTATATTCAAATATGAAATCAAAATGATTTCCTGGAATAAAATCTGACTTCCTTGAGGAAATAATAAAATTTTGTTATGATTATATATATATATATAATGTTATATAAGTATACAAACCAATTGGAATTCTCTTCGCCTTTCGAATGCTCGTCGTATTCCGATATCTTTCCATAACGTCGAAAGCAATGGTACGGTTTGTATAAATTTAATGAAATCTACTGTTTGATTAGTGTTGATTTGGAAGAGTTCTTTTCCGATATGCTGGTTACCGGTGTCACCCCAAGCTATATCTAGTTTGTCTCTAGCATCGACTAACACTTTCATACCTCGGATTACGTTTTGGTAAATAATTTGTTGATATTCTTTCACTAATTCCTGTTCGAATTTGATGCCATGTATAATCCTCATTTGTTTGAGAAACGTTGATTTACCACTCTCCCCGGCACCTAAGAGTAACAACTTCACTTGCCTCTTCAACACTTGCTTGTCTTTCTCTATCATCTTATCTATCTCCTGGCTCTTATAACGCTGTTCTAATTCCTCAGGGCTGAACTTGAAGCGCAGACACCACGGACAAGACCATAACACGACGGACATTTTCACTATGTTTTTACATCACTATACTACATTTTATGAGCGGAGTTACATGGATTTGCTGTCAGGGCAGTCATTAGTAATGAGCCAGCGCCATTGAGCGCCATGCTACTTGCTCTTGTTGCGGCTGCGCGGTTTAGAGGCGTCACGCGCATCGCATTTCACACGCGCCGGTCACGCGCATAATACAAAAAATATTGAAAAAGAGCGTCTCTTAAAATGCGCGCCCAATTTTCACACCTTTCTATAACTTTCACACAGGATGTAAATAGCGAGCAACAGATTGAGCAAAACTTGAAATTTAATGTATTTAGATTAAACAACACAAAACAAAATTACATAATATTGAGATAGGATTTTGGAAAAAAGTGTACAATTTTCTTATTCTTTTTAACTATTTGTGGCACGTGTGCAGTGTCGTACCTAGAGGGGGCGGTGGGTGCGGTCCGCACCGTGCGGCACATACTTTGGGGCGGCATTTTTTATATCTAGTAGTTCTACGAATTATGAATTACTATATAATTTCGAATATTTTTCCTCATCGTCAAGTCAGTGTAAGGTTGAAAATATTATCTCTAAAAATTTTGCTTGACATTAATTTATAAAAACCACCATTTGATTGACTTAGAAAGGAAGGCAAATTGGAGACCGTCCGGGCGTCAAAAGTTTTATGTACGCCACTGCACGTGTGCCATTCCGCATTACAAACCATTGCTTACAGGTATCTACGCCACTGTTGCAAATTACTTACTGAAAAGTTACCAGTTCAGACTGTATCTGAAATGTTCCAATAAGATATAAATTGCAATCATGGATTTCAAAGTACATCTGAACTGTTTTCAACTAAGCTGGAGCAGTTAAGAGTTGTCCAAGATGTTTCCGAAAATAGTGAGCTATTTTTAAATATAATAATTATATTAGAAACCGCTCTAAAGATGTACCGGAGCTTTTTGAAATTGCACCTAAAGTGTTCCAAACCCTCTCCGAGGTTTTGAAATGTCAAGTATACCAGCAGCATACACAAATACGCACACATTCATTTATTCAACGGTTGTACTGAGCTATTTCAAGCTAAAATTGACCTGTTTTAATGTAATTTAAGTTTCTATCAAGCGTTTTCAGTTGTTTCTAAACAGTGGCGTGCGTAGCTATCTGTAAGCAAGAGTCTGCAATGCAAAAGTGCTTACAAACTACAGAAGGGACGTCTATATTTTAAAATCTGCTCCAGTTTTTACTATTTTTCATCTTTTATAGACAGAATTTTGCATTTTTTAACCGTTTTTGATCGGATTTTGTTTTTTTTATTTTTTATGACAGAATTTTGCTATTTTTGACTTTTTATAAATAAAATATTGCACTTTTTAACAGTTTCCGGTAAATTTTTGTAATTTTTGTCAATACTTTATTGTCAGGTTTTTTTTATTTTTGACGTTTTATGAATATAATTTTGTACTTTTTGACAGCTTATGGCCGGATTTTGAATCTGTTTGGCAATATTTTGATATTTCATAGCCGGATAGCTATTTTTGAGATTTTTTTAATATTTTTCTACAGTTTATGGCCGGACTTTAGTGCTTTCTGGTAATATTTTGATGTAATGAATACTAAATTTTGTTCTTTTAACATTTTATAAATAAAATTTTATACTTTTAACAGCGGAAAGGCCTCACACACCTCCCCCAAAGACCTGAGACCAATGTTGTCAAAGTGTCAGCACGCATACACAAAGGGGAAATCTGTAGAAACGGCACTCCACTCCTTGGTAAACCAGATTGAGAGCTTGATGAGGCATACGGAGTTTACGATGGTTGTCTTCCTCGATATAGAAGAGGCTTTTAACAACGTGAAGCTTAAAGCCATAGAATCAGCCTTAACTGGACTAGCAATAGACAACGCTCTATGTTACCTGATTGGAAAAATGCTCCGTGAAAGAAACATCAGAGCCACAATGGGAGAATCCTACATAAAAAGGAAGGTGAGTAGGAAGATCCCACAAGGGGGCGTCCTCTTGCCATTGCTTTGGAACACCACGCTAAATGAGCTGCTCCTCCAACTTAGGAAATCTGGCTGAAGGGTCGTCGCCTATGCGGATGACGTAGCAATAGCGGCCTCAGGGAAACACCTTAATATAATGTCGCTACATGTCGAAGAGGCCCTATCAAAACTAGCGCAATGGTGCAAAAGGTGTGGCGTAAATGTCAATCCGGCAAAAACCGAGCTAGTTGTTTTCACAAGAAAACATAACATCCCAGAATTCAAGCTCCCAATGCTAAAGAGCACTGAACTGACGATCAAGGAGAGCGCCAAATACTTAGGTCTCATACTAGACCGAAAGTTATCATGGAAGCTCAACATAGACGAAAGAGTACGGAAAGCAACGGTGGCGCTGTACTTTTGCGGTAGGAAAATCCTGGGGCCTCAACCCCAAGATTACCTTTTGGCTATACAGAACCGTAGTTACACTAATACTCTACTACGGCGTATTCATATGGTGGCCGGCACTTAATAAAATAGTCAATCAAACTTGACATTACCACAGCACTCAGACTAAAGCCGGTGCAAATGTTGACATCGGATTATTGTAGTCACGCCGGAATAATCAATGAATTTAAAAGGCCCAAAAACATAGACCGCTGTCTAGCAACACTTGCTTTTTTCAACAAATTTTCATACCACATACCCTCTAAAGAGGAGTGGATGGAGAAGAAAAGTATACCAGCAGGACACACGCAAGTCTACACAGACGGTTCACGGAAGGAGGACAAAGTGAGCTGCGGAGTTTTCTCCAACGACTCCAACTTTAGAATCAGCCTACGCCTGCCAGACTACTGCAGCGTTCTACAAGCGGAGGTAACCGCCATAAAAGAAGCAGCAGAGTGGCTGATAGTAAATGGAAACCCTGGTGAACAGATCTACATTTACACCGATAGCCAAGCTGCTCTCAAGGCAATTACTAGCGTGTGCACCAACTCAACAGTGGTCTCTGACTGTCGGAGAAAGCTGAACGAGCTGGCAGCACACACAAACTTGAGACTCATGTGGGTACCAAGCCACAGCGGGATCCCAGGTAACACAGAAGCAGATGAGCTTGCAAAGAATGGCACAAGCCTGCACTCAACCGAATTATTACGGGATATTGGTATTCTATTTGCCTCGTGCAAGGAGATCATAGCCGTAATAACCTCAAACCTAGCGGAGCAAAGGTGGAGGGATGAAGACACCTGCGAGGTAACCAGGCAAGTATGGCCTCACCGAAACAGAAAAAAAAGCACCAACATCGTCTCGCTAAAAAGAAACAATATCAGACTGACAGTGGAAGTTATCACGGGACACTGTCCCATTGGCAAACACGCGGAGAGACTAGGTATAGCAAAGCGGGATTACTGCAGAGGCTACCTGGACGAGGAGAAAGAGCAGAGTGTTTAGCATTACTTATGCAAATGCCCCTCTCTGTTTGCAACACGATTGCTCTTCTTAGGCCGACCTTTCGTTGATGACCTCTCTGACCTCGCATCACTAGATGCGCAGACTCTCATGAGGTTTATTCACGGCTCAAAATGGTTTGACAAAGTCCCCTGAGGAGTACTGTGGAAACACAACGGGCCCATCTAAAGCCTATGTGAGCGTTAGCTGCCACTTAAACCTAACCTAACAGCGGAAACAGCTAAAAAAAGAACAGTTTGCTCACGCCTTTCAGTTTTATCTAGTTTTAATTATTTTAACAGTTTATGGCCATTTTTTAATACTTTGTTATACAATCTTTGAGTTTTATAGCCGAATTTCAGTGTTTTTGATATTTTATAACCGGATTTATTGTTTCTTTTTAATATTTTAAAGTTTTTTGACTGGATTGTTGATATATTATTGTTTTACGTTATTGTTTTATAACTAAAGACGTAATTTTTTACGTGATTCTTAAGTTTATGGCCGGATTTTAATGTTTTTGACATTTTATGGCCGGATTTTTTTAATTTTTTGGTCGGTTTTTTGGTATTGTATTGTTAGATGTTGGCATTTTGTAACCAAATTTTAGGAGTAATTTTTTTTACATTTTATAGCCCGACTTTAGTATTTTTTACGTAATTTTCAAATTTTGTGGAAGGATTTTAGAATTTTTAACATTTTTTTGCCGGAATCGGTACTTTTCTTACAGTTTTTGAATTTTTTCTCCATATTTTTTGACATTTTATTATAAGATTTTGTTTTTTTATGAATCAGTTTTGTCATTTTTAACGTTTTATAGCAAGATTTTAGATTTTTTACGTATTTCTTAAAACTATTAGCCGTATTTTATTAATTTTGAGAATTTGTGCCTGGATTTAAGTACTGTTTGCTATTTTATTGCCGGATTTTTGCGTTGTTGACACTTAATGAAAATAATTTGGTACTTTAATTGTGACTTACTGGTTGGATTTTTTAAATTTTACAATTATATTTTTGGCTTTTTAAGGCCGGATTTTGCATTTTGTTTACATAAAACAAGTTTTTTTACTACTTTAAAGCAAGGTTTTGATACTTTTTTGTTATTTACTGGCCGGATTTTGGTTGTTTTGAGCAAAATATTGTAATTTTTTGTCAGGATTTTGATATTTTTTAGTTTTAATGGTCGACCAAACTTTTACAAGTGATCTTGCTTTTGCTAGAGATCGGTAGTCGGTCTGCTTTGAATGAGAACTTGTGGTTTTTGCAGACGACTTATCTTGCCAAGGACCAATTGATTTAATGTTTGTTACTTTACTTTTTTAAGTTAAACATTTGCTTTGCAATTGCAAAATTGTATGTAAAAAAATTAAATCATTTAATTTTTAAAGATATGCGATTGGTTTACTGTTTGTTACTTTACTTTGAAACGTTTTCTTTAAGTCCAAGTTTCTACAGCTTTGGGTCTCTGGTGTCTTGTGCATAAAACTCTATTGTTTGGTCAATGTATATTTTTTTTTTCTAAACTAAATCTACTACTTTAAATTGTAAACCTCTACGCCTCAAATTATACGTTCCAGCATTTTTTTGATAAGTTTTCTGTAGATTTTTAGAGACATCTGATAATTTACCTAATTCCTCTCTAACTACATTGTTCCTACTTTTATCGATCTTTAAAATATCAGTGAGTTTTCTACAATACTCACAAGAAACTAGTAATACTCTGCTAAAATTCAAATAATTTGGGCTGCAACCCTTAATCTGGTAAACAGCTGAACGTATTGCAAAATCTATTTTGTACAAATTTACAATCCATTTTTTCTAATTTTCATTATTTAGGTCAGTCCAAATTAAAGTCTTTACGGTGCGATTGATCCTTTTTATAAAACTAACTTGAAGATGATACCTAACGTTGTATTATGGCATTTTGACTTGGTAATTGAAACACTTTACTCCTTTAAAATTTATTGTTTTATAAACCTGGTGACTTCTTGAACTGTTGTTCGTTTTATTGGATGTAATATTACAAATTTACTGAATCAATCAGACATCTTCAAGATGTACTAGTGTCTCTTGCTTGATCTTGGGAGAAGACCTATAATGTCTGTCAAAATTATTTGAATTAAGATTTTTTTTTATTCTGCTTATTAATCTTGGTTCAAGTGTATTTGGAGCTTTTTCCTACAATTTCTAACACACTAAAACACATTTTGCTTGAGTTGTGGTCAGTAGCATCGTTCTCTCACTCTATTCAATCTCTTAAAGTATTCAAAATGACTGGTTGTGATATCATCATGGCTTACATCCTTTGTTTTTTTAGCAGCACTTCTAGTTTCTACAAAAGATATTTGTTAGGAGATATTGTAACGGTTAAGACCATTTTCTGGTACTATTGGTCTTGACAATTTGGATCTACTTTATTAACTTTAAGCGTAGCTCTTGGTATCCTGGACAACGCATCTGGAACAACGTTTAGCGAAATTTTAATTTTACTAATCTAGCTTCAAATAATTGAAACCATCTATAACTTTGAAACCATATATTGGATCTTGATACAATTAGGTATGAGTTTAAAATCATATCAGAAGTACCAACTTGCAAAACTATATTAAATTCCATACGCTCACTTTGATGAAATCTTATTATTACTAATCTGTCTTTAAATAATTGAAATCAACTATAACTTTGAAACCATATATTGGATCTTGATACAATTAAGTATGAGTTTAAAATCATATCAGAAGTACCAACTTGCAAAACTATATCAAATTCCATACGCTCACTTTAATGAAATCTTAATTTTACTAATCTATCTTCAAATAATTGAAACCAGCTGTAACTTTGAAACCGTATATTGGATCTTGATACAATTAGGTATGAGTTTAAATTCATATCAGTACTACCAACTTACAAAGTTATATCAAATTTCATACGCTCACTTTGATGGAATCTTAATTTTAGTAATCTGATTTTAAATAATTGAAACCAGCTGTAACTTTGTTACAACGTTTAGCTTCTCTTCTTAATCAAGTCCATGCTATGCTGTGACAACTTCATTGCCCACCTTGCTAATTTGCCAATTGAATCCTTATACTTTTGTAGCCATAACAGGATAGAGTGGTCTACAATTGCTTTAAAGTGCAATCTCTAAAAAATCTCTAAAAGCTCTGAACCCAAATAATTCCTTTCAGCTCTGGATAACGATCTACTTGCATTAGCAATGACGTGTTCCTGGTTATCTGTTTTCTGCGCTAGGACAGCACCTATGCCGACATCTGTTTTAATTTATTTTGTGTTAAATGTTGTGTATTTTAGTTAATTTTTTACTAAATAAAGCGTATTTTAGTTATTTTTTTATTAAATAAAGTGTATTTTAGTTATTTCTCTATTAAATAATGTGTATTTTAGTTACTTCTCTAATAAGTATTATTTATTTTAGTTATTTTTGTTCTTAAATAATGTGTATTTTAGTTATTTTTCTATTAAATAAAGTGTATTTAGTTATTTTTCTATTAAATATTATAAATTTGAATTATTTTTCTACTAAATAAAGTGTCTTTTAGTAATATTTTTAATGAATAAAGTGTATTTTAGTTATTTTTCTTTTAAATAAAGAGTATTTTTGTTATTTTTTTATTAAATAAAGTGTATTTTAGTTATTTCTCTATTAAATATTGTGTATTTTAGTTATTTTTTAAATAAATATTGTGTGCTTTGAATTGTAAATGTTTGCCTGAAATCTGGGCTAACTAAAACTGAGGAACTGGTCAAATGCTTATTGAGCAACTTCCGTCCACACTATACTTTGATGCTTTGTACGCCCTTTTAGTAATGCATTTAGAAGCGCAACTATATTTGAAAAATAAAGAATAAAACGTTGATACCAACCACATAGCCCAAGGAATTGCTTAACTTAATTACTGTTTGGGTATAGATAAAAAACCATCAATTTGATCTTACTAAGATCGGTCCTAAAGCCTACCCAGGTATTTACTTTTTGATATTTACGGTCAGTTTTGCTTTCTGAAGCTGTTATCCAACAAACAAATATTCTCGGTTTTTATTTAAGTCCGAAAAATGCATTCATCAATCTTTGTTGAGTTTGAGTTGCGTTGTTTAAACCAAAAAGCATCACAATAAACTTAAACAGACCTAAAGTGCAGCAAAAACAGTTTTCTTTTTTGATTCTTGTGGCTCTTGACTGATGACAAATACCGGGTTTTTCGCAGCTTGTTTAGAATATTATCTACTATTGAAAGAAGATAACAAGTTTTTTTTAAAGCATTAAGACGCGGTCATTGTAAAATTACCTCATCATGTGTACTAGGCTGCTCCAAGCAGATGACAAAAGTTAGACTTCCAACTGCAGCATCTCATCCAATTTTTTGTTTAAAGTTCCTTGCACATGTGTTGAAAAGGCGTGATGGCGTTGTTTTTTTTTTCTTCTTTTTCTTTGTATTTCCTCTTGTCAGAGGAGTCGTGACCATGATTGACATGTCATTTCAATTAGCTGTGGCCCGTTTGATGACGCCACGCCATCTTTCTCTATTGCGTGACCGTGTTGCTGCATCATAGACTGTTGAGCTGGTGGCTTCTTTAACTTGATCAGCACAACGTTGAGGAGATCTACCTCTTGGCCTAGAATCTTCTACTCTGCCCTGTACTATGAGCCGTTCCAGATTTTTGCAGGGTCTTCGTTGAATGTGACCGAAGTAACTTAGAATTTGCAAATATACGATTTTTGATAGCCGTTGTGGTTTGTTTATTTTGGCTAGAACAGATACATTGGTTCTTCTAGCCGTCCACGGAATTTTAAGTATGCTTCTCCAGCACCAAAGCTCAAAAGCATCAACTTTTCTTCGATCTTGGGCTTTCATTGTAAATGATTCGGCGCCGTAGAGAATCATGGGGAACACTAATGTTTTTATAACTTGTTTTTTTGTGTTTAGCGTCATACTCTGATGTTTCCATGTATTCTCCAGCCCTTTCGCTGTTCGCCTTGCAATCTCACATCTTTTTTTTATTTCTTGTGTACACCCTCCTTCGTTCGATATAAGTGCCCTCAGATATATATATATACTGGTTAACTACTCTACATTGCTCTATTTGTTGTATGCGTTGTTGGTTGTTGTTCGCTCTGTCAATAATCATTATTTTTGTTTTTGTGTAGTTAACCAGTAGACCACAATCTTTGCTCTCCTTTTCTAATTTAAGGAGAATTTGTGTGAGCTCATCGCTCGATTCTGCTAGGAGGACCGTGTCGTCGGAGTACCGAAAGTTGTTAAGTTTTACACCTCCTATACTAACTCTTCTACCCCATTTGTTTGTTACTTTTCTCATTATGTACTCGCCATATATATTGAAAAGCAAGGCTCTCTCCCTTGCTTTTCAATATATGCAACCCTGCCTAACTCCTTTTTTGATGGAGCAAAAGTTTGATGTTTGGTTATCTATTCGTACGACGGCTTCGCTTTTTACGTAGAGGTTGTGGAGAAGCACAGTCGAGTGTTGTGGTACTCCCATTTCTCTCAGTATTTTCCACATTTTTGTTCATTCGATGCTATCAAATGCCTTTCGGTAGTCAACAAAATAAAGGTATAGCGTTTTGTTGAATTCTCTGAATTTCTCAATTATCTGGCGTACGTTTGAGATTTGTTTCCTTGTGCTCCGTCTTTTGACAAAGCCTGCCTGCCTGTGGTATTTGCCATGAAAGAGATGATTTCAGCCTTTCATTTAGTATATGTAGAAATATTTTACTGGAATGTGAGATGAGGGCTATCACACGGTAATTTTCAAAGTCTCTTCTTGGTTCTTTCTTATGTAAAGGCATAAATATGGATTTTGTCTATTCTTCAGGCCACTTTTTTTGTCATCCAGATCTTTTGACTTACTCTGTGAAATAACTACCCCGATGTCTCCCATAGACTTTATGATTTCAGCTGAAATTTCATCGATCCCAGGCGCTTTATGGAGTTTCAGTTTTTTAATAGCTCTCTCTACTTTATCTTTTAGAATTGATGGTTCCTCTTCTTCTTCTTGCACTTCTGTTATATTGGGAGCTTTGTCATCTAAAAACAGTTTCTCACAGTATGTTCACCAGATCTCTAGAATTCCATGTATTTCCGTTACATTTTTGCCATCCTGGTTACAGATCGACCAAACTCTAGGGGAAGATTGCCTATTTATCTGTTTCACCAGTTGGAATAAATCCTTCGTGTTATTGTGGTCTGCATGTTGCTGGGCTGTATGACATAATTCCCTTAGATATTTGTTTTTGTATTTTCTGCATAGTTTCTGGATATGCTTGTTGAGTTTCGAGTATTGCAGACGTTCTTCTTGAGTGTTTAAGCCAGAGCATCTAAGTGTTCGTTTCTGTTCTATGATGTCTAAGGTGTCGTCAGACATCCAGCGTTGTTTCACTGGTTTAGTATTACCAAAATCTATGTGATAATCTGTTTTGTTATTTCTACACTGCAGGAAATTGGTGTAGTATACGCTTTTTTTTGCAATCAAAGCAAAATAAGTTTCTATGCTTTATGCACTCTTTTTGTGTCACAATTCCAACATCTGACAAAACTGGTCTAATTGCTAGGCTTGGAGTTAGCTGGGTTTTGCCTTAATTGAAAACGGTTGTTTGCCGGATTTTTATACTGATTCAAGCAATAATCATTGTTGCGTTGGATCCTGGTCTTGTTGTTTGGTGAACTTTTTTTGGACTTTGCTGAAAAGTATTTTCTGAATTCCTATTTTGGTCAACATCTTGGTCACTGTTAAAATTTTTGGTTTTTTTTTAACACTTGTAACTTTGGCGTCCCTGTCTGGGATTTCTTCAATTTGAGCATTTCTTGTTTTATTTTTTTTTTCTTGAATGAAAAGTTTTCTTTTTGTTAGACCTAATCTAACAAAAAGAAAACTTTTCACTTACAACTATATTTATCAAACTTTTTATTATACTTGTCCAAGATACCGAATTGAAAGCATTTCTTATATCTATTCTTACTAGAAGACATAATTTTCTTTATCATCTAACGTGGGTTTATCTTTGTAAACCCAAATCAATTTTCCAAAGTTGTTGATCAGGTGTATTGGTTTGTAGCTGATTGGTATATCGTTTTTACTGGTTTAGCTTTAAAAGCTAAAAATTTTATAGAAGATAGGTGTACCTTCTTAAAATCAGCTTTGCTTACTTAAACCAAACGGAGGAGGAGCTAATTGTTGGTGCAAGCCTTTGATATTTTTGGTTTACTCTGGTCAATTTTATCTTATTTGTTATGAAGCGGCTTTTCTCCAATTTATCATGTTTGTGTTGCCACAGATGTTTGTAGCTGCGTAGAAGGTAGAGTCAAAGTGTAACACTTTTTTGTAGCATTCTTTCTCGATGTGTTCTGCGACACAAGTTGTTGGCTATATTAGTTGTTTGTCTTCAAAGTATACTACTGTTTGCATTTTTAAAGTTCTGATACATATTCTTGGACCATGTTCCTTGGTAATGTTGTTGATGTTAGCATGTTGCAGTTGGTCTTGCACGATAACCAATATTACTTGTCCGCCAGGTAGTTTGTGGCTCACTCAAAGTCTGCAATGACTTTTAGTTTGTTTTTGAGATATACTCGAGGGTAATTCCACGATAGTTCTGATAAACGTCCCCACATCGACATCTCCGATTTTGCTCAAATTTTGTACACATGTTTGGGGTACTAAAATATGACAATTCCTAAAATTTTAGATCTCTAGGTGCAATACAGTGTAAATAATATACAGGGTGTCCGGAAAATACGTGTACAACGTTTGACGACAGACTCCTGACGTCAAAATAGGTCGATCTAAGCCGACATAGTTATATCCAAAATTGTCTCGTTTAGCCGGTAGAGGGCGTCAAAAAAAACAAAAGTATAACAAAGTTGAAAGTATCTATTGTAAGAAACTAAGTAAAACAAAAACATTACTTAAGCAAATGTGTAAAATGACCGCCATCTTGCTGAATACACTTATTAACACTCTTTAAAAAATGATATTGGACCCTATCTAATGTCTCGGGATTATTAAAATGGTTGCCTGCATTTAAAATCCGCTGCAATAAATCATCGCGTGTGTTTACCGGAGTCTTGTAAACTTCTGTTTTAATAGCGCCCCACAAAAAGAAGTCACACATATTTAACTCAGGAGAACGTGGTGGCCATTTTACTGGTGCATCATTGCCTCTTCCAATCCATCGGTTGGGATATTGATGATGTAAGTATTGCCGAACGGCAACGGAAAAATGGGGCGGGGCACCATCATGCATATACCACATTTCCCTCCGAAGTAAAACAAAACAAAAATTTGGAACAAGGATTCTTTTGTTTCTAATAAATTGACAAAATGTAAGCCGCATGGGGGGATCAGTCGGTAAAATTTCCTGGACTTTTTGTATGTGGTAAGGATGTAACAAATGTTCTCTTAAAACCTCATTGACAATCGTTTTAGGAACATTTAACTCACGTTCTAAGAGACGGGTACTGGTACTTGGTTTTTCTTCAACTCTTTCCAGAATCATCTCTTCTGTTTCCACAGTTCGAGTTGTTCGCATACGACCCCTGCCTTCAAACTTTTTCTCAAAACTGCCCGTTTCCCGAAGATGACGCTCAATATTGGCAAATGTTTGGTGGTTTGGTATTCGACGGTTAGGAAACCTTTCCATGTAAACCCTAACACTCTGACGCCCATTTCCTTAACAAAACCCGTATACCAGGAGCATGTCAACTTGTAATTCAAGAATGTTGATCGTATACTTGAGTAAATTTCATAGACTGGTGACAATTTGTCAATAATTGTCAAATTATTAAACGCCATAGCAACAAGGTCACTTAAAAAATTATTGTTACAGGTAATTTCTTTTTAATATTTACAAATTTTTGACGCCCTCTACCGGCTAAACGAGACAATTTTGGATATAACTAAGTCGGCTTAGATCGACCTATTTTGACGTCAGGAGTCTGTCGTCAAACGTTGTACACGTATTTTCCGGACACCCTGTATATATTATACTTTTTTGAAAAAAAAATAACTTTCATAATTTTGCAAAAAAAAGTAAAATAAAATATTGAATTAGTGTAATCAAAAGAAAATTTCTTGTAGAACTCAATCTTTATGTTTGTTTTTTTTTAATTCTTTAAAAAAAAGCCAAAAAATTAGTAAAATTGCAAATCCGAGAAAAATCTCTTAAAAGTAACCGATTTTTAGCAATAATGTGTATTTTACCATAGGACAGGCGAATTTAGTTTTTTTTATTTTTGCGATCAAAAGTACTATATTTTAGGAGTATCATATTTAAAATTCAAGTCTTCAGGTATAGCGGAATCAAATATATCAAATTTTCAATAAAATGGTATTTTTCCTATTGGGAAATTTATAAAAACCAAAAGCGGGGTCGTGTTTTACAAAAAATTTTCTATAAAATACATATTCAAAAAGGATTTTTGACTATTTACACTGTATTGCACCTAAAGATATAAAATTTTAGAAATTGTCATACCTGTATTTTGGTACCCCAAACATGTGTACAAATTTTGAGCAAAATTGGAGATGCCGATGTAGAGACGTTTGTCCAAACTATTGTGGAATTACCCTTCAATGTTCCGAGCTTCTTCAGTATGTTTATTGCTTTCTTCATAACAAATAGATATGGAAATTTGTTTTGAAAATGTGCCGGAGTTGCTGACTATTATTACAATTGTTTGGTTGACAGGGTTTTTGACCGAATTGAGAACCTTAATGTCATGGTTATCCATCATCAGAGATGGCTAGCTGTTGCAAGTTGTTATTTTTTCAGAGCGTCTTTGTTGCTAAGTTTTTTTTTCTTTTTTTGGGTTGTTGGCTTACTCTGGTTGATTTTGATTGGGCTTTATTTGTCATCGGCTGGGCACCTGTAGATTTTTAGATTCTCTAAAGTCAAAGAGTTTTGGTGAACTAAGTTTTTGGGATTGTTATGATGGTGTTTTTTATAATATTGGTTCCTTTGTTTGTGCTTGCACTCTGGCGATGTGTGTAACGCAGAGTGCAAGGGTTAGTAGTCTTGGAAGTTACCGGAGGAAGTCTTCTAATTGTGGTAAAAGTAGCTGCTGGTTGTTTAGATTTTAAGATTTTAGAATGGCTACCTGTAAACAAAGGTCTACGAACACAGCTTCAAAACCTGGAGGGCGCAATTTACAAAAGTTTTTAGAACAAAAAAACGACAAAAACAAGCCTGCAAGATGTTAAAAACCAAAGAACTATAAATAGGAAAATAAATATTAACATGTCTATTATTTAAGTAGTAGTTTGATTTAAAGGTTTTGGGAAAAGCAACTCACTCACGCTCTTTCAACTCAGTTAAAACAAAATCCATCAAAGCCTCTATTTTAGGTATAATTTATGAACTGAAGAAAGGACAAGCATTACTTCGTTTTCAGAAATGCATCTTCAATAAAAGGTTTCTAAAAAGCCAACCAAAGATTGGTTCCTTAGTACATTAACCAAAAAACCCTGTTAGACGGTAAAAAACTCCAAACTATTCTAAATAATTTGCTTTATTCGAGAAAGGTTATGATATAGGTACCAAAACCACATTTGAAACCGGCAACCTTACTAAATAGGTTGACGGTGCAAAACACTGTCAGCAACAAGATCTGGCAAGTTGTCAACTTAAACCCGAACCCCAAATAAAGCCTACACGACCTGCTTATAGACAAAGGTTCTTGGAAAAAAGGTAAACTCAGATTTTCAGAGCCAGATTTACCACTCAGCTTTCATTTTACAGTTCAGTTAGCTTAACAATATTTTACACAAAAACTGGGATGGCGGGTTCTCACAAAAAAGTATACTTTTACCATTACTATGATGCTTTGTTGTGGACAGTGCCGTAACTAGAACGGTGCCACTGGGTGCAGCTTATTTGGGGCGTAGATAACAACTATTACTTTATAACTTTGGGTTTTAAACACGTAAAAAAAAAGATTTGCTATCAAAAAATTCTAGAAAAACGCAACGATTTGCTCGACGCTTCATCTGTGAACAGTAAAAGAAGGTAGTTACAGTACTGGTTGTAGATGGTCTACTACAGATACTCAATAGCATGAGCATTTTTGCTTAGGCTACGCCAATGTTCTCATCATTTTCGTATACGGAAAGTTTAAAACAATTGCATCAAACATGATACATAGTGCACTAAACGCCGTAGAAAAATGATGCAAAAAAGAAAGATTATCAGTAAGCCTAAGCAAAACTTCAAAACACCACAGACCAAAAAAACTTGAGAACGTTTGAAAAATGATGAAAAAAGTACAATACCTGAGACTCACGCTTGACACCAAACTAAACTACACATTTATCTAAATAATGTAATGGCAAAGACTATTCAATTGTTTTTTGCAACCAAAATAATGGTTGGACGCACATAAGAACCTAATATGACCATATGGCTATATACGGTGGTCGTAAGACCCATTATTACATGTAGAAGTTGTTGTATTAAAATAACATTTGATGTGATAATAGCTAATAATCTACAAGAACAAAGACAAGGACAAACTTGCTTCGGATTTCAGGCAGAAGTAGCTGCTATTTAGTGGTGCGTCAGCGACATAATCGAAACAAACAAATAACCATTGTGTAATATAATCAAACGGAATTGCAGTTGCCAATAAAAAAATTCTAACTGGTTATAGCCTGTATCAACAGTATGGAAGAACTACAATCTGCAAAGTTAGTGGATAGCAAAAAACAAGGAAACTTTATAGCAAATTAGTTTGCCAAAAAGGGAATATAGAGGACATTTACTAGACCCAAACCTGCTTTTAAAGATACAAGACCATGAAAAAAATAATTTGCAGCAAGCACAGCAACCTGTGAAAAAATTGCAAAACTATTTCAAAACTTTGGTAACACAAATGACTCAAATAAGGTTGCAAAGGTTTACAAAACTAATAGCCGGGCACTGTTGTCTTAATAATCACATGCATCAAATGGGAATAAAGATGAACTTATGCCGCAGGTGTATGGAAAGAGAAGAGACTCTGCTACACCTGCTGAGTGAATGCAAAACTTTAAAAAAATTCTAAACGCACAGCCTTCTTTGGCAAACCTAACTTAAACAAAGAAAAGCTAAAATTAGGCTTATAGACAAAGTAAAGATTTAAAATGGCGCCGGAATTGGATTCTACAGAACATTTCTGATTGATTTTACCAGTAAATTTTTTTTTGCGTTTAATTTTCAATTTTTATACAAAAAATGCAATTTTCAAAGCTTAAAAGACTACTAATAGTTGTAGAAACCCATTTGCTCTGGTTTGTTTAAAGTTTGAAATTTCTTATCCAAATTGGCTCATCTGGACCATGACTTATCATTAAAGTTGTTCCAGATGGTTTATTTAATTTAGAATTTACAAAAAAAATCTAGAATTTGTTTACTAAATTTTCTTTGTGTTTTACATGAAATTGTTCACTAAATTACATGCTTTGAACTAAAGTTTGGTTGTTAGACTACTATCTATCTTAAATAACTTATTACGGTGTTCAGTAAATTTATATTTAATTATTCAGACAATCAATTAGATTTTTGAATCCAAAATTAAGTTCTTAAATTTTTGTTGTAAGTATGTTTGAAAAATTTTGCATTTGCTGAACACACTTGTCAATTAGAAAATGTTTAAAATATTTGAATTTTCCCTTCATAGCATGAAAGCGAATTTTCCTGATTTTACTGTTTTAATAAAAATATTATTCCAATTTGTAAATAAAATATATTACCAGTTTTATTTTATTGCAATGACAAACCAAGAATACACTAAAAGCATTTTATAAACTACTAAAAAGCGATAAGAAATTTATTTTAACTAAAAATGGAAACGAAATCAATTGTATCAATAAAAAAATTGTTTTAATCCAGATAAATCCAAGCCGAATGCATCGAATCTACTAGAGCGGATGAAATCGGAGTGGGGACGCTAGCGACTCATCTCTTCGAGGCTCTGACTCAGTCTCTTTTCCGTAGTGGCAGGCGTACAGTGCGTGTCGGGCGTACGTCTTTAATATAATTAACAAAATTAATATAAAAGTGCGAGAAGAAAAGAAGAGGATTTAATTAATTTGTGATCAATAAGTGATGACCAATGGATTATTGTGTGATAATTCTTTTGCAAGTTTGATTTTAAAATTAAATGAGAATTTAACGGTATTTTTTAAATATTAATTTAATCAATTAATTCTACTTTTAATGTTTTTTGTTGCTTATACGGTTAAAGGACAAGTGTCAGTTAATAATAAATTGTTGATGATGAAACTATCAACCAATTCCTTGATGACAAACACTTGGGCAAGTAGGCGATTCTTGCCCAAGTGTCTGTTATCAATAAATTGGATTGTTATTCTACTTTTGATGTTTCTGTTGCTATTAAAGTTAAAGCACAAGGGTCAGTTGTTAATAAACTGTTGCTAATCAGATTAACAACAACCAACTCCTTCATGACAAACACTTACGCAAGTAGGCGATTTTTGCCTAAGTGTCTGTTATCAAAGAATTTTGATGGTTCTGTTGCTATTAAAGTTAAAAGACAAGTGTCAGTTGTTACTCAATTGTTGTTAATAAGGCTAACAATCAATTTCTTGATGACAAATACTTAGGCAAGTAGGCGATTCTTGCGCAAGTGTCTGTTATCCAGAAATTGAATTGTTATTCTGCTTTTGATGTTTTTGTTGCTATTAAAGTTAAAGCACAAGTGTCAGTTGTTAATAAACTGTTGCTAATAAGACTAACAATCAATTCCTTGATGACAAAATATTTAGACAAGTAGGCGATTCTTGCTCAAGTGTCTGTTATCAAGAAATTGTACTGTTATTCTACTTTTGATGTTTTTTTTGCAATTACGGTTAAAGGACAAGTGTCAGTTGTTAATAAATTGTTGCTGATGAGACTAACAACCAATTCTTTGATGACAAATACTTAGGCAAGTAAGCAATTCTTGCGCAAGTGTCTGCTATCAAGAAATTGGATTGTTATTCTACTTTTGATGTTTCTGTTGCTATTACGATTAAAGGACAAGTGTCAGTTGTTAATAAGTTGTTCCGATGAGATAACAACTAATTCCTTGATGACTAATACTTAGGCAAGTAGCCAATTCTTGCCTAAGTGTCTGTTATCAAGAAATTGGATTGTTATTCTGCTTTTGATGTTTTTGTTGCTATTAAACGATTAAAGTTAAACGACAAATGTCAGTTGTTAATAAACTGTTGCTGATGAGACTAACAACCAATTCTTTGATGACTAACACTTAGGCAAGTAGGCAATTCTTGCCCAAGTGTATGTTATCAACAAATTGAATTGTTATTCTACTTTTAATATTTCTGTTGCTATTAAAGTTAAAAGACAAGTCTCAGTTGTTAATAAATTGTTGCTGATGAGATTAACAACCAATTCCTTGATGACAAAACACTTAGGCAAGTAGGCGATTCTTGCCCAAGTGTATGTTAATAAGAAATTGAATTGTTATTCTATTTTTAATATTTCTGTTGCTATTAAAGTTAAAAGACAAGTCTCAGTTGTTAATAAATTGTTGCTGATGAAACCAACAACCAATTCTTTGATGACTAACACTTAGACAAGTAGGCGATTCTTGCCCAAGTGTCTGGTATCAAGAAATTGGATTCTACTTTTGATGTTTCTGTTGCTATTACGGTTAAAGAACAAGTGTCAGTTGTTAATCAATTGTTGTTAATAAGGCTAACAACCAATTCCTTGAAGACAAACACTTAGGCAAGTAGGCGATTGTTCACCAAGTGTCTGTTATCAAGAAATTTGATTATTATTCTACTTTTGATGTTTTTGTTGCTATTACGGTTAAAGGACAAGTGTCAGTTGTTAACAAATTGTTGCTGATGAGACTAACAACCAATTCCTTGATAACAAACACTTAGGCAAGTAGGCGATTCTTGCCCAAGTTTTTGTTATCAAGAAATTGGATTGTTATTCTACTTTTAATGTTTCTGTTGCTATTACGGTTAAAGCACAAATGTCAGTTGTTAATAAATTGTTGTTGATGAGATTAACAACCAATTCCTAGATAACAAACACTTAAGCAAGTAGGCGATTCTTGCCCAAGCGTCTGTTATCAAGAAATTGGATTGTTATTCTACTTTTGATGTGTCTGTTGCTATTACGGTTAAAGGACAAGTGTCAGTTGTTAATAAATTGTTGCTGATGAGACTAACAACCAATTCTTTAATGACTAACAGTTAGGCAAGTAGGCGATTCTTGCCCAAGTGTCTGTTATCAAGGAATTGAATTGTTATTTTGCTTTTGATGTTTTTGTTGCTATTAAAGTTAAAGGACAAATGTCAGTTGTTAACAATTTGTTGCTGATGAGATCAACAACCAATTCTTTGATGACAAACACTTTGGCAAGTAGGCGATTCTTGCCCAAGTCTCTGTTATCAAGAAATTGGATTGTTATTTTACTTTGATGTTTTTGAATGTTATTACGGTTAATGGACAAGTGTCAGTTGTTGATAAATTGTTGTTGATGAGATTAACAACTAATTCTTTGATGACAAACACTTAGGCAAGTAGGCGATTCTTGGCCAAGTGTCTGTTATCAAATGAAACTTATTGTTTTGTGACCGTAAACGTAAAAATACGGCAATCAATCATCGGAATTTATCCAAATAATACTAAAGTTTAATCATAAATTAAGTTTTGTGGCTAAAAACATTGAAATTCGTCAAGAAATCATTAATACAAATGATTTTGGTGAAGCAATATGGTTTGTGACTTTAATTGCAAACAAAATTCAACCCTAAAACATTAAAATTTGCTAAGAAATTGTTAAAGTCCGGCCAGAAAACGACAAAATCCGGTATTAAATTATCAAAACTCAACTAAGATACATCAAAATTTGAAAATCTTGTGTTTTGTGTTTGAAAATATTAAAATTCAGTAAGAAATTGTTAAAATCTGGCTTGAAAACAATAAAATATTGAAACAAATTACCAAAATCCGGTAAGAAACTCTTATTTTTTTTTTAAAACATCATAATTTTGTGAATCATATTGTTTTGTGACTGTAAACGTGAAAATCTGACAATTGATCAACAAAATTCATCAAAAAACATTAAAGTATAATCATAAATAATGATTTTTTGACAAACTTTTATGTTTTCGGTCACAAACTATCAAAATTTGACCTGAAAACAACAAAATTTAGATAGAAGTAATGACAGTCCCGCAGTAAACTCTCAAAATCTACTAAAAAACATTAACATTTGATAAAACAATATGTTTTGTGACCTTAATTGTATAAGTTTGTCAATTAATCAACAGAATTCATTTAAAAACCTTTAAAGTATTACCGAAAAGATCAAAATTTGGCCTGAAAACAACAAAATTTTGATAGATTTAATCACAATCCGGCAGTAAACTGTAAAAATCTTCTAAAATACATCAAAATTTGTTTTAACATTATATTTTATGACTTTTATCGTAAAAATCCGTCATAAATCAATAAAGTTTGGTCATAAATTATGTTCTATGATTGAAAACATCAAAACTCAGCGCAAATTCTATAAAATATTGTTTAAAAACACCAAAACTGTCGAAAAATGTAAAATTTTATTGTTAAAATGTCAAAAACAGCATAATCCGACCATGATATGTTGTTAAAAGAAATCAAAACCAGGTGCATTTTTTTAATAAAATGTCAATATAAAAATAAAACACTAATATATTGTTAAAAAAAGCAAAATCTTGTAAAAGAACTATCAAAAAATGCAAAATTTTTTTTATGAAATGTCAAAACTAGCAAAATCCTGTTATAAAATACTAAAATATTGTTAGAAATAGCAACATTTTAGAAATAACTGTTAAAAAGTGCAAAATTCTATTTATAAAAGGTCAGAAATAGCTTATTTTCAAATTTTAAGGTTTGCGACTTTGGTTAATGTGGTTTGTAACTTGACTAAATTGTAATAGATTAATTAAAATTCCCAATAAAATAGATTTGCTGCATTTGTTTTTACGATATAAATATTATTATAAAGTTTTATGGTTTGCGGTTCGACTAAATACGGTTTGCGACTTGACTGAATCATTAAAAATGATTTGCTGCGTTTGTTGCAACTTGGCTAAATATATGTTATTAATTATTTTTTTAAATTGCAAATAATATGAATACAATAGTTTTTTACAATGGTTATTTTGAAGTTGTACGGTTTGCGACTCTGCTAAATATGGTTTGCGACTTGACTAATTTATTAAAAATTGGATCAAATTTTTGTAGAATAATATAAATTTCTTTTTAGATGTTCAACTAAAAATATGATATTTTCTTTTATGCTTTGCGACTTAGCTAAATGCGGTTTGCGACTTGGCTTAATACGGTTTGCGATTTAACTAAATATGATTTGCGATTTGACTAAATTATTAACAATTAAAAAAAACTATAAATGAAATTAATTTATCTTAGAAACATTTGTTTTTTAGACGTATAATTAGTGTTTTATTTAAAGTTTGCAACGTGGTTTACGGCGGTTTCTGTATTTGCTAAATATGGTTTACAACTTGACTACGGATAAAAATTTAAAGTTTGCAATTTTGCTTATTACGGTTTGCGACTTTTTTTAGGCGTATAATAAGTATCTTATTTAAAGTTTGCAACTTTACTAAATACAGTTTGTGTCTCGGCTAAATTTGGTTTGCAATTTGACTAAATGATTAAAATTGCAAATGAAATGAATTTGCTGCGCATTTATTTGATTTTTGGGAAATTTAAGATTATTTTAAAGTTTTATGGTTTGCAACTCGACTGAATATGGTTTGTTACTTGACTAAATTGCCAATTGTTGTCACGTAAAAATTTTAATGAAATGAGTTTGAGTTTACTGCGTTCATATTTTTTTAAATTTTAATGGTTTGTAACTTGGCTAAATTTGGTTTGCAACTTGACTAAATCATTAAAAATTGGCAATAAAATCAATTTTTTGCAAATACATTTATTTTTCAAGCATATACAAATTATATTTAAGGTTTACGACTTTGCTTAACACGATTTGTAACTTAACTAAATTATATTAATTTGCTTAAAATTGTCGACAAATTAAATTCGCTGCGCTTGCGATTGTTTTGCATACATATAAAGATTATTTGAAAGTTTTATGGTTTGCAACTCGGCTAAATGTAACTAAATCATTAAAAATAAGAATAAAATAAATTTTGTCACTTCTACTGACGCAGACAGACAGTCCAACTGGACCTAGTAAAAGGGGGCTTGAGACTAGCAACGGATCATCGTACACTTAATTTGCAAGCAACCCAAGAAGATAAAAAAAGTCAAGCAGCGTCTACTACTTAACTAAATGGATACTTTGAGAGTCCGCAATACTGTGCCGCAAATGCAACACTTGTGCGCAAAACGTGGAAATTTCCGGACAAGTACTACCGCAATACAATGTACAGGGAAGGAACCGCTTTAATCTGGACCATAAGAAGTTTAAGCCGCAAGTGTTTTAAACTTTTTAAACCACCCCGATACCCAGTCTCAGTAAAACTGCTGTAGATTTTTTGACTATAAACTACTCTTTTTTTGTACTATAATGCCGCAACCAAATGTCAACACCACCTGAACACTATTTCTAAACAACCAGATGGGTTAGAAACTCCGCCTCAGAAGTTGGGGGAATTGTTGCAGCTAGCAACCAACACTGACAAATCCCGCTTCTATAAAAATCAAACTTTTTTGTTGCCTCCTAGCCTTACCTTGTGTGCGCTTAGAGGCAATGATTTGGGTGATTTTGCTAGTAGTCTAGGCATCCGACTGCTGCACCAAAGATCATAGGTTTAAATCTCACAACAAAAACTATTTTAAACGTTTATACTCTTTTCTACTCCCCAACTTGCTTTATGAGCGTGGAGTTTGATGACTAAAATCATTTTCTGGTTTGGAGTAGATTAATAATCTCTCCAGTGGTTTGTGTAGGTCTACTTGTAATGTAAGTTGCCAGCATTACGGGCTGAAAAGAGATTAATGCCTACAGTGGCGTGAAAAAGGGCTGGTAATAATAAATGTCTTTTTTGGATTGATTGTTGTGGGTCTTGTGAAAGGGGAAGAGTCATGTGGTTTTCTGGTTGCGCAGTAAGGTTTGGTACGTTACACTACGGTCTATTATTACTACAACTGTTCACCCGGTAATACGGGAGGCGCACTGTTCTGGTTAATCTGGTTGTGGGATTGGCTTTTTCGGACCGCTAGTCTACAATCTCGTCTTTGCACTATAACCTGGTTACTAAGTTTGTATTTCATTGGCTTCCAGGTACATACGTACATTTTAGTGTGATGATAACATTCTACTTGGCGGTAATTTATTAAAATTTATGGGTAATAAATTGTGGGCTATTCAGCACTATTTTTGGGCTCCATTAAGTTACCCCCCCCCCCCCCCACTAAAAAATATGAAAATTTGAAAATACCAAATTAATGCGCTCGTAATGCGCTCTTATGCGCTGCAAAAAAAAATTATGCGCTCATCTTTAAATATGATTTTTGAACCATTTTAGATGGGGGGGGGGGGCAACTTAATGATTAGCCCCCCCAGTAAAATTTTTCAATTTTAAATATACTATATTAATGCGCTCGATATGCGCTCTTATGCGCGACAAAAAGAAATTATGCTCTCAATTGTAAATATGATTTTTGAACAGTTTTAGGTGGGGGGGGCCAACTTAATGATTAGCCGGTTTTATAAAATTGGCCTTCTAGGAAAAAAAATATAAATTTGAAAATTTTTAGTGGGGGGGGGGCAACTTAATGGAGCCCTATTTTGGATAACCGAATTGGCAAAAAAACTTGCAGCTTCAAGATATCAATTGTCACATCAATAGTAGTGTGACTGGTACACATGTCTATGATTTTACAATAAACCTTTGTCTTGTTGGTGTGGTGGGCAACTGACCCATATAATTTATGGAAATATTTTTAAGAGCGGCTGTTGTGATGTGGCTTCTCGTTCGTCATCAGTCTTTATATGCGCCTACGTGGTGCATTTTTGGACGTTTTTTCTGACGCCCGGCGGTAACCCACGCTTCTTCTTGATTTGACCATCTTTGGTGTAGCCTATCGATGATGTGGCGTACTTGCGGACACTCGCCTTTGCTTTCCTTTTCAACCTTGGCTAGCATCTCAAACCCAAGAATTCCAGGGTAATAACTTATTGGTGGCTTTGGTTCCGCCGCAATAGGCGATGGTATAGGCCATTGAGGATCACAGATTGAGTTATGATTTTTGGGTAGCACTAGCCAGTCCAGGTCATTGGCTTTCTTGCTGAAAACTTGGGATAAAGCATTGAGCAAATAGATTTTGGCTCCGGGAGAGTGCTCAATCTCAAACCTAAACTCTGTCAGCAGTAGCTACCTTTGCATGAAGTTGTGTGTTGGTTAACTTTGGCGTTTTTTTTTGGCGTTTTGCGGTAACCCACGTCTCTTCCTGTTTTGGCTATATTTTGGTGTAGCCTGTTGATGATGTGGCGCACTTGCAGACACTAACCTTGTTTTACTTTTCAACTGCGGCCAGAGTCTTAACGCCCAAGAGTTGCACTGTAATGACTCTTTGGTAGTCTGGGTTTTACCGCAATAGGTAATAGTATAGACCATTGAAGCTTACTGATTGAGACTTGATTTCTAAGGGCACCAGTTAATCCAGGTTATTGGCTTTGTTGCCTGGAACTCGGAATAAAGCGTTGGAAATGTGTTCAATCTCAAATTTAAATTTCGTCAGCAGTAACTACTATTGCATGAACTTGTGTGTTGGTTAGCTTTGACTTTTTTTTACATCTGGCGGTACCATATTTTTTCCTGACTTGGCCATGTTTAGGTGAAGTATGTTGATGATGTTGTGCAGTCTGACCAAAACGTGACTTTAGTTCAGCTGCAATAGACAATGGTATAGACCATTGAGAATCACAAGTTGAGAGACGATTTCTAAGTGCACCAACTTGTCCAGGTCATTCGCTTTGTTGCTGTGAACTCGGGACAAAGCGTCTCGCAAATAGATTTTGGCTTTGGGCATACAAATTTTTAAATTGTACCTTTTGTAACTACAATTTAAGACTCTTTTTTTAAAAAATCAGTAGCAAGATTTTGTTTCAAAAAAAAAACGTAGATTTGGAATAAAAGGAGTAGTTTTGATTCCAAGAGGGTGGGATGTAAACTAAACTTTTTCCAATTTTCTTAATCGCGCCAACTTATCACATTTTTATTTTGAACAGTGGCGTCTTAAAATCGTCATTTTGGGCAATTTTTGAAAGTCCGCCACTGCTAAATTTGGTCACACAGAAAGTTCTGCGTAGTTTCAAACAAAAGATCCATCCTTTGACTACACATTTTTATTCCTATAATGTTTAGATATTTGTATAAATAAGTCAGTGACAGTTAATGTCAAAAAAACCAAAACTGTTATGCAAGAGCTTACTCTTCCTACAGTTTTTGAGATAAAGATTTGAACATAGGTTTATTCGATAGAGCAGAAGTGCGTTCATTATTTTATGTAAATACCGTCTCAGCTATTGACACAACCCCTTCATTGTCTCAAGTAATGTAGTCTAACTTTTATATGTAATTACTTCCTCCTCCCTCCCTCCCCCCTTCCCACTAAATTTTCTGGTTTTAGATTCTATATTAGAAAAGTCTTGATAAGAAACCTAAATACCGTTTCAACTACTGACACAATGATCAACTAGACTCGACATACACTATCAAGCCCCCCCCCCCCCCTCCTAAATTTAACCCTGCATTTTCCTAACTATTGTAATTCAACTTTTATATTTTTTAAAAAGATTATTATTTCTCACTTTCCCCAATAAACTAGCCCGCAAAGACACTAAATAGAGGGGGAGATGTGGTGCCTTCTGCGGGAGGATTCAAGCGGTTTGAATAAACGTTGCAAGGCCTCTTAGTAGGTTTCTGGGCAGATTTTTGTTTGTAATTGTGAACAGGAGGTTTGTATAGGTGGATTGTTTATTTATTTAAGTTATTTTTGTGTTGCTTTTCTACGCTATATCTTGAAATTAAATAGACTGCGGCAACAAGGGAAATTTAGTTTGTTTACAAGTTTTTTAATCATCTTGTGGTGTATTTATTTATTATAATTTATAAATGAACAATAATGTCAGTGGCAAAGCTAGGATTTTGCGCTTGCTCCCCCCCCCCCCTCCCCTCCCATAAATTGTTGCCTTTGTTCTGAGCTTGTGGGCTTTTTCGCATTGCATTGCAGCCTTTTGATTACAGATAGCTCCGCTCCTGAATAGTGCTACGTGATTTACATTATTTGTTACGGTGCATCTTGATTTAATCATTAACTTTCTTCAATACTGCAAAGAATGAATAGGAGGCCTTCAATATCTACAAAAAAGCAATACATTACAAACAATGTAATAAAAATAATGTTATTATTAAATTATACCGCAACAAATGTAGTAAGAGTTAAAGGCGCAAATTTTCCAACAGTTAAATAAACCGGTTTCTTCATTCTAATCATAGTTATGAGCATTGAAGTACGAAATGGTAATGCCGATTGCAACCAATTACCTTCCCAAAGAGATTGAGGTATATCCATTGCCTAAAAATAAAATACTTTTGTCTTACAAATATTAATACATAAAAGGTATTATAGTAAATTGTCTACCTGACCAGCGAGATGCTAGGCACACTGGTTAAGAGTGCATACCTTGAAACACCAGTGTGCGTGTCTTGCACTGGGCGGAGAAGCAAATTACACAAAAAACTTAGCACGATATGAAGTATTTACCCTTAATGTAACTTGGTTTCCAAACCAGCAATAAAGTACCAATTGGAAACCCATTGCTATCATGTAAACAGCTTCAGCAGCAAATTGCTTGCTTGCAATTGGTGCCTTAAAATAAATTATTTTAATTTTGTTATTAGTTTTCTTAAAATTGTACGTACAGTTGAGACTAAGAAGAGGCTAGTGCATAAGATAAAAAGTGTTGCCATTATTTGTCCCAATGTTAGATACTTGTGAATATTTTCCAACTCATCACACATCCTAAAACATAATATTTAGTATAAATTTGTTCAATTTTAAGGTAGAGCGTGGGAAAACAAACAATATTGCCCAATTAGTTGAATAAAATTAATCTATTTAAAAGAAAATTGCGATTGTGTTCTCACACTCTATTTTAAAATTGAATAGAATATAATAAATCAGTAAAAAAAAATTATAAGATGAATTAACCTTTTTAGTCAATCTTCAAATTAAAACTGTTTTGGTTCTACACTTAGACCATACACAATGTAAGCTATTTTTTGCTTGTTGCATGGTGAAGCTAACATAACAACGTTTTATGCCAACAACTGACGTCACGCGTTCAAAAAATTTAATATTTATGTAAAACAAATAATATTTGTTAATTAAACAATTTAACAACGTTATGTGACAAGATTTGTAGACATATTGGTAGATTAAGTGCGTAAAAATGTGTTTCTCACAACTAACGTCACACGCATCACTTATGTTTGCTTCACCGCTGTCTATGAGTGCCATGAACAAATTTGAATAAATAATTTTGTGATTATAAACTTCAAATTGCTTCTACATTTTATTTAAACACAATTACACTTACTCAATAACAGTTTGTAAATGTTTAACACTTTTCTTCATCTCCTTAGCCATTTCTTCATTCAATTCATTAGAATTATACAAACCATCATCTATAGTTAAAGGTCCTTGTATTCTTTTAACACATCTGCAATGAATTGTACGAAAAGCACCCTTCAAAATAAGCAAATGTGCCCCGATATAATTCATTATATTCATAAACAGTGTATCCATTCCAACAATACTATAAGCATACGACCACATTGGTCCGGCTTGATAGAATATAGCCAAAATATACATCGAAGGTGTGTCTATACGAAATGGCATCCAACTAAAATAGGGCAATCTTTGACTAAAAACTGTACTATTATCATCAGTTTGAATATAAATTGGACTGATTGCTGCTGTTAGCAATGCTGGTATGTAAGAAGATGATAACGTCATATGAGCTAACATGAAGAATGATAGAGTGTATTTGAATCCTAAAAGAAAATATAGAATATTAAGTATTAAGGTCAGGAAAGCATTGTTGCACAAATGCTTTTTTTGCATTTTTCTACTTGCCTACTGTGGTAATTAATATTTGAAAAAATTTAAATCAAACAAAATAAAAAAATATGTCATTTTTTTAATCTAAGAATTTTACCGTCCTAGTACCGTAATGCATCATTTTCCGACCCATAATACAAGCAGAAAAACGGTGAATAAATTACCTATTTTCTTAGCCTTGTGTGTAATCTCCCCAGGATCAAAATCTTCAGCACATTCATAATGAAACCCTTCATCTTCCAAAGTATTAATAATAAATCTCAATTTATGTCCTTGCATAAACCAAAAAACGCATTTAACAGCACCCATCAAATGAGTCAATCCAAAATTAATATTCTTAATCAACAATTCCAAATCATCATAAGTTTCCATAATACTCATAAATTCCGTAGTTGTAAAATAAACGTTCACAAATAAGAAAACAATAATTTGATAAATTTTATACAAATAATATAATATTTTTGAATTCGTTTCTGGTTCCCATAATCCGGCATATTTTAATATAGTTCTATTAAATGAGAAATGTTTGGTTGCGTAATTAGCTGGTTTCAATTCAACATCCATTTTATTTGTGGTGTATGATGAAAAGGAATTGTCGAGTTGTCTTGAATTTTGAATAATGGAGGCTATTAATGTAAATTGCCGTGTATTAACTAAATATGTTAGAGACCTGTAATTTGCTTAAAGGAATTGTGCCAAACTTTTTCTTTTAAATTGACTGAATCATATGTTGTTTTTATTTATTCATGAAGTGTGTATGTAATGTTTGACATTTTTATACGGATTTGTTTAATATAATTGTATTACATGTGGTATTAGTTTTAATAATATGTTTGATTTGTTTTCTAGAAGTTGTGGGAAATATTAAGTTTTGTAATTAAATTAAAAATTAATTTCCTAATTATTGGAAACCGATGTAATGTGTGCTAGACATTAAAAAAAAAAGTTTTTGTTTCAAATTTAAAAAAAAACAAATTAAGTACTTTAAAAAAATTATTTTTTTAAATTAAAACAGAAAATATTTTGTCCTAATTTATGCCTAAAATCTTTCTTAGTGTTTCAAGATCCTAATTTTTGGAAATTGCTGTAATATATGACAGAAGTACTTTAAGAAATAGTTTCTTTTCAAAATTTAAAACAAAAAATGTTTTTGTCTAATTTAGGCCTAAAAATATGGAAAATCCTAGTTTTTGGGTTTTTTCTTAGTGTTTCAAAGTCCTAATTTTTGGAAATTGCTGTAATATATGCCAGAAGTACTTTAAGAAATATATTTTTTTTTTATTTAAAACAGAAAATGTTTTGGCCTAATTTAGGCCTAAAAATATGTAAAATCCTAGTTTTTGGGTTTTTTCTTAGTGTTTCAAGGTCCTAATTTTTTGAAATTGTTACAATATATGCCAGAAGTACTTTAAGAAATATATTCTTTTTAAAATTTAAAACAGGAAATGTTTTGGCTTAATTTAGGCCTAAAAACATGGAAAATCTTAGTTTTTAGGGTTTTTCTTATTGTTTCAAGGTCTTAATTTTTAGAAATTGCTGTAATATACGCCAGAAGTACTTTAAAAATTGTTTTTTTTTTTTTTTAATTTAAAAGAGAAAATGTTTTTGCCTAATTTAGGCTTAAAAATTTGGAAAACCTTAGTTTTTGGATTTTTTCTTAGTGTATCAAGGTCCTAATTTTTGGAAATTGCTGTAATATATGCCAGAAGTAGTTTAAGAAACATATTTTTTTTTAATTTAAAACAGAAAATGTTTTGGTCAAATTTAGGCCTAAATATATAAAAATCTTAGTTTTTGTGTTTTTCTTTAGTGTTTCGAGCTCTTAATTTTTGGAAACTGTTGTACAATATGCCACTTTAAGAAAATTACACTTTTGAAAATTTAAAACAAAAAATATTTTGACCTAATTTAGGCCTAAAAACATAGAAAATCTTAGTTTTTGGGTTATTTCTTAGTGTTTTAAGATCCTAATTTTTGTAAATTGCCGTAATATACAATTAAAGTACTTTAAGAAATATATTCTTTTTAAAATTTAAAACAGAAAATGTGTTGGCTCAATTTAAGCCTAAAAATATAGAACATTTTAGTTTTTGGATTTTTCTTTAATGTTTTGAAGTCCAAATTTTTGGAAATTGTTCTACAGTATACCAAAAGTACTTTAAGAAAATTGTTTTTATCAAATTTTAAAACAAAAAATTGTTTGGCCTAATTTAGGTTTAAATGATGGAAAATCTTAGTTTTTGGGTTTCTTCTTAATGTTTTAAAGTTCTAATTTTTGGAAACTGCTACAATATATGTCAAAAGTACTTACTTAGTTTAAAACTAAAAAAAATGTCGACTAATTTATTTTCTAAAATCTGCCGTATATATAGATGTCTGCGGACACCACTTAGGCACAAGTTGTATTTTGATTGCTGGACTTTAATCGGACTACATCAACTTATTTTGCTGGGTTCCAATTGGATGCTTCTGATGTCAGATGGACACGTTCAGGCAAATGACATCAATTCTTCTCTTTCTTTTCTACAATGGCATCATGGGTTAGTCAAGCCGATGTTCTTTTTTTTTTGTAATCGCATGGTCTGGTTTGTCTTGTTTTGGGATTGTAGTTTAATTTTTTTTTGTCTGGATCAGTTTACTTTTTGTTCGGGTTTATGGTTGCTATAATCCTGGTGGCCTTGGCCACTTTTTTGCGGTCAGCACAGTTTGCAGCGTTTTTTGTCCGACATGGGTTAGTAGTTCTGTATTTTTTATCTTCTAGGTACGACAGGCATCATTATATTTTTCTGGCCTTGATGTTAATCTTTACTAAATAATTTTTTAAGTTTTCATTTTTTTTGTGATTGTTTTTTGTTTTGCTTTTTGTGTAAGTGAAGCTTGATGGTAGGTAGTTCCATCAGTACCAACTGCTGAAATTCTTACAATAGCAAGAATAATATTAATGGTTTCTTTGGCAAGGATTTTTTCCATAAATTTCCACACTTGTTCCAGTGAAAATAAGGAAGTAAGTGAGCAATAGGTTTGTTCCTTCTTGCTGCTGACCTAGTTGACTGCTTCGCAAAAGTGTGTGTTTGACGGGGTAGACAGTGTAAGTTCCAGGCACTTTTTATACTTTATGGTAGCTTCTTTTACACTGGACATCTGGCTGCCAAATCAAGTATGCAAGCTCAAGCAAGCGTCGCATAGGTAAGTGCCAGCATTTATAAAAATATTGCGTTCACAGTAGTAGTCGGGGTTTGTAAAAGTATTTATCAATTGCATAAGGTCGAGCAATTAGTGTTGAGTGGCCAACAGGTTTAATTACCCTACCTGGAGATTGTTCTGGTTACGAAAAATTGTGTTGTGATGAGTACTGTTTCTTTCGGACTTAGGAGAGAAACTTTGCTAGGTTGCGTGTACTGCCTCAATGTTGCAAGCACGTTAAAGAACCCACTAATTTAGAATGAAATTCCTGAATTTGCGGCAAAATTCTCAGATGTGGTAATCTTTACTTCTAGCATCGGTAATTAACTTAAGTGGCTAAATTGGTATAGGCTATAGTGGTAAACTGACTTTGTTTACAGTCGATTTGGGTCTCGACACAAATATTTGTAGCTGCAGATGGTTTGTGTTTCTTGGGAGCAGTTATAAAATTACTACTGAGGAATTTCTGCAAACCTTTTAAGTATTTTTCAGTTTTCTTTTCTGGGTACATCATGATATCTTTGTCGTTGATTTCTGCAGTGTAAAGTTTGTATTTGTCTTTGAGTGTAGGAGTAATTCGAGATCTCTAAGCTCCTTACGTAGTTTCCTATGATCTGGAGATCTTTGTCTTGCACAATGGTTTCCGTAATTTTTGGTTGTAACATAGAAGTTGCTCTTACAAGCAAACGGAGTTTTAATGACCTGCCAAATTGTGGTTATATTTGTGTGGGATCCGTTGGGGGAGTTTTTCAGCTGCAGTAGGCCTTATAGTGCTTCAGGCGGTGATGCAATGTTATTGTTGGTGTAGTTTGCTACTTGGCTTTTGAAAATTAATGTAATATATGCCAGAAGGACTTTAAAAAATATTTTTTATTAAAATTTAAAACAGAAAAATTTTTAGCCTAATTTAGGCTTCAAAAATATGAAAAATTTTAGTTTTTACATTTTAACGTTTTTAGGTTTTAAATTTTGGAAATTGCTGTAATATATACCAAAAAACTTTAAAACAATATAAACAAGTTAAAACAGACAAATTTATAGCTTAATCTTAATTAGTCTTAGCCTTAAAGTATGAAAAAAATAATTGTTTTTGGCTTTAATTTTGTCAAAGCTTGTGTAATGCATCTCAGAGGTTGTGAACAAATTGTGTTATCTACGATCTACGCATGCTATCATAGTTATAACATTAATGCATTGTAATTTCAATTTCTTTTTGTATAAATATCATAGCTTTTAGTTTTTTCTGTAAAAATTACTCTTTTTTTAGTCTAACATTGTATTTTTCTAGTTACTTTTGCGCCAGAAGTCGCATTTTAAAATGAGTTATTACTCTAAAACTGTATACAGGTCATAAATTGTAAACGTGTGATTTTAAGTATTGTTCCCGCCGTTTGTGATTCATTATTTTGCCAACAAACACTTGCTTGGGTGGAGGGAACATATTTTATGAATTGTAAAGGTGTGATTTTAAATTATGTTCCCGCCCACCCTTCCCAGTGTTTGTAATCCATTTTTTTTTACAATTCATAAATTATAAACGTGTAATTTTGAATAATGTTCCTGTCTACCAAGTGTTTGTAATCAAATTTATTGACAACAAACATTTGGGCAGAAACACAGTTTATGAGTTGTAAAAGTGTAATTTTAAATAATGTTTCCTCTTACCTGCCCAACTGTTCGTAATCTAATTTTTTACCAACAAACACTTTGGTGGGTGGGCGAGAAAAAAGTTTATTAATCGTAAGCGTGTGATTTTAAAAAGTGTTCCCGCCAAAGAATTCTATAACTAGAGATTCCAAGCTGCCGTTTAATCAATGTATAAGCAGCGTACATTTTTCGGTATCACTGTCTTTGTCGCACCATGACGCCGCTCAATCATTAGTAGAGAGAGGGAGAGGGTACAGTGTTATGCAACAAAAATAAAGGAATCTCTAGTTATAGAACTCTTTGGTTCCCACCTACCCGCCCAAGTGTTTATAATTCATTTTTTTTCCAACATACACTTTGATGGGTAGGCGGGAACACATTTAATAAAATGTAAGCGTGTTATTTTAAATGGTGTTCCTGCTCACCAGCCCCAGTGTTTGAAATCTAATTTTTTGACAACAAACACTTGGGCGCGTGGGCGGGATGTCTCATACATTAAAGAAGTGTATTTTTGAATAATGTTCTTGTCTACCCGCCCAAGTGTTTGTAATAAAATTTATTGTCAACAAACATTTGGATGAGAAGGCAGAAACACATTTTATGAATTGTAAGAGTGTGATTTTAAATAATGTTCCCGTGTTTGTAGTTCAATTTTTTTGCCAACAAATACTTGGGCGGGTGGACGGGGGCACAATTTATGACTTGTAAGCGTGTGATTTTAAATAGTGATCCCGCCCACCTACCAAAGTGTCTCCTCCATTTCTGAATAATTGTGTTTTTGCTGACTTTGCAATTGAGTTTTTTTTTTAAGTATTTTTTTATTAAGTTTCTGCAAGTTTTTAGATTTTTACTTGGAATTGCAATTTTTTTATAGGTTTTTAGTCCAAAATTGCATTTTTATTATTTGATCTGAAACTGCAGTTTTTAGTCAGAAATTAAATTAAGTTTTTTTGTTAATTTTCTGCGTAAAATAATATTTTCTGATATTTTTTTTTTGTTTATAACGCCTTTTCTATAAAGTTTTTAGTCAGAAACAGCATTTTTAATTAATTTTAAGTTCAAAATTGCATTGTTTCTAGTTTAATGTTGTTTTTATAGCTTTTAGATTACAAAAATAATTTCTGATAAGTTTTTTGCACAAAATCATATTTTTTTAGTCTAAAAAGCATTTTCTGTTAATTTTTTAATCAAAAACATTATTTTCTGATAAGTTTAATTCCAAATTTATTTTTTTTAATGATTTCTTAATCAACAATATCATCTTTAATTATTTTTAATTTGAAAGTACATTTTCTGTTAACTTTTCTGCATAAAATTATGTTTTTTGATTATTTTTTTAGTTTTTAAATTGCATTGTTTATAATTTTTTTAGTCTTAAAGCTATTTTTATGAGCTTAAAAATATAATTTTTGATAAGTTTTTTTCACAAAGTCTAAGATCATTTTTTAATCAGAAGCATCATTTTCTGATAAGTTTTTAGTCCAAAATTAATGTTTTTAATGAGTTTTTTCACCATAGCCTTTTTAATCATTTTTATTTTGATATTATATTTTTTGTATTTAAAGCATTTTCTGTAAAGTTTTTAGTCAGAAACAGCATTTTATAACCAATTTCAAATCCAAAATTTTCTAAAATTGTGTTTTTTGTGAGCTCTTTTAATTTGAAATATGATTTTTGATAACACAACCATATTTTTTTATCTAAATAGCATTTTTTTATTAAGTTTTTAGTCAGAAACAGTCCAAAATAGTATTTCTTGTTGAGTTTCTAGTCCAAAATAGTAGTTTTCTGATAATTTTTAATTTGAAATTACATTTTTTGTTAACTTTTCTACATAAAATCATGATTTTTGATTATTTTTTTGAATAAAAAGCATTTTCTTTAAAGTTTTTAGTCAGAAACAGGATTTTTTAGTCTGAAGTGTTTTTTGTGAGCCCTTTTAATTTGGAAACATGGTTTTTGACTTTTTTTTTGCACAAAACCATTTTTTTTGTTGAGTTTTTAGTCAGAAATAGTCCAAAATAGCATTTCTTGTTGAGTTTCTAGTCCAAAATAGTAGTTTTTTTTTTAATTATTTATCTGCATAAAATCGTAATTTTTGAATTATTTTTTGGTCTAAATTTATTTCATTATTAAATTTTTAGTTTAAAAAGGCATTTCCTAATAGATTTTTAGTCTAAAACTGCATTTTTTTAATCATTTTTAGTCTAAATTAGTTTTAAGTTTGTAATTTCAATAGCTTTTTTGCACAAAATCATATTTTTCTTATGATTTAAAAAGCTTTTTTTTTAGTTTTTAGTCGGAAGCATTAATTTCTGTACTATTTTAGTTCAAAATTCCATTTTTCATCTATGTCTAGTCTAAAATAGTATTTTGTAATGACATATGTACTTAAAATTACATTTTGGTGCCTTTTTTGCATAAAAGTTTTAATACTTTTTACTTTTAAAGCATTTTGTATTGGAATTTTTAATCAAAACAGCATTTTTTAAATTATTATTTGGTCTAAAAATCATTTTCTTTTGAGTTTTTGATCTAAAACTGCATTTTTGATATGATGATAATTTGATTTATGAAGTTTTTAGTTCATAATAGCATTTTCTAATGATTTTTCTATCTGAAATTACGTTTTTTGTTAACTTTTCTGCATAAAATCATATTTTTTTCATTATTTTTGGATTAACACGCATTTTTTATAAAGTTTTTAGTTACAAACAGCATTTTTAATCAATTTTAAGTACAAAATTGCATTATTGTTAATAATTTTTTTAGTTTAAAGTTGTTTTAAAAGCTTTATTTAGATTAAAAAAAATTACTTTTGATAAGTTTTTTTGCACAAAATCATATTTTTTTAGTCTAAAAACCATTTTCTTTTGAGTTTTTAGTTGGAAACAACTATTTTTGAACTATTTTAGTCCAAAATTGCATTTTTTAAATGTTTTTTTAATTCAAAATAACATTTCTAGTAAGTTTGTTTAAAAAAATATTTGTTAGCACAAATTTATAATTTTTGGACAACTTTTTGGTCTAAAACTGCATTTTTAATAAGTTTTTAGTCCGACATTACTTTTCTTGATGAGTTTTTATTTCATAATAGCATTTTCTAATGATATTTCTGTCTAAAATTACGTTTTATGTTAACTTTCTTGCAAAAAGTTATATTTTCTGATTATTTTTTTGTTTAAAACGCATTTTCTATCAAGTTTTTAGTCAGAAACCGCATTTTTTTAATCAATTTTAAATCCAAAATTACAAGTTTCTAAAATTTTTAGTGTGAAGTGTTTTTGTGGGCTTTTTTAATTTGAAAATATGATTTTTGATAACTTTTTTGCACAAAACCATTTTTATTATTAAGTTTTTAGTCAAAAACAGTCCAAAATAGCATTTCTTGTTGAGTTTTTAGCCTAAAATAGTAGTTTTCTGTTTGAAAAATTATTTTTTTGCACAAAAACATAATTTCTGAATTATTTCCGAATAGATTTTTAGCCTAAAACTGCGTTTTTTGTTTATTTTTAGTCTGAAGTAATTTTAAGTTTGCAATTACATTTTCAGTAACTTTTTTTGCACAAAATCAATTTTTTTATAATCCAAATAGCTTTTTCTTTTGTGTTTTCAGTCGAAAACAACAATTTCTAAACTATTTTAATCCAAAATTGCATTTTTAGTGAGTTTTCTGTTTAAAAATTATTTGTTTGCTCAAAATTTCTGGACAACTTTTTTGTCTAAAAAGAATTTTTAATTAAAGTTTTAGTTTATTCAGCGTTTTAAGTTTTAAGTCCAAAATTACATTTTTGATTTGGTTTTTTTATCTAAAGTTGTATTTTCTGATCAGTTTTCTGTAACTAACTTTACTGCACAAAATTACATTTTCTGTGGGAGTATTCTGTACAAGCTTCACGGTAATTGTATTTTTAAACATCAATATGAAAAAAAATATTAATAAAACAAAAAGTTTGAGAACCTCTGCTTTGTCCTTAATTACAACGCACCCTGTATATATAGTTACTTTCTGTTTCTAATGTTGAAAACACTGTTTCGATATACAGAATTTTATATACAAAGCAGAATTGGCTGTCAATGTCAAAAACAACACAAACATAGGTTATATTTATTTATATCCGCATTGTTTAAATATTAATGATTAAAAATGTTCAAATTAATTTCGAAATTCAAACCTTTTATACAAAATGCTGAAATTGTATCACGAACGATACAATCGAATCGATTAACATTACCTAAACAAGTTTCGATAAGATACATAAGTTCACTACAAATTGAGGATAATGATGAAGGTTTGTATTGATTTACATGATTACAATTTTATTAATAATATTATTATAGCTTTAATGCCGAATTTAGAAGAAATAGCGCAAGGTGACGCGGAATTAGAACACAAACTAAAAGTAATAGCTTTGGAAGCTGAAGTAATGCGACAGGATGGTAAAAACGTTCCTAGCAATGCTTTCATGAAGAATCATCATTGGGAAGAATTACTAAGATTACAATCGCGTTCAGGCAGAAAAAAATATTTAACGTTCCTTTTTAAAATTGAAAAAACCAAAGAAAGCGAGTCTGTACGTATCTTATTATTTAATTATTACATTATTTATTAATTTAATTTTAGCATAAACGTGAGTTAAAACGAATAGAAAAGGAAAATAAGCATTATGAACCGAATATTGAAAGTGGAATCAGATATGATTTGGGACATAATCATATTATGCTTAGGATTTATGATACGACGATAAATCAAATGTATAATAATAGATTAATCCAGGCGATGCAATTTAGTCAAAAATTAATTATTGATTGTGGATATGATCAAGATATGAATACACGGGAAAATAATAATTGTGCGAAACAATTTATGTTATTGTTTTCTGAAAATCGATTCCATGATGGTAAGTGTAAAATTACACTAAAATTAGTTTATTGTGTAATTTATGTTAATTAGAAAGTTTGAAAAAATTAGCTTGAAAACTAAGCAAACTATGTCAGATTGAGTAAATTAAAAAAAAAATTGCAAATTTTTTAATATTTTCAAAATTTCATGAAATATCAAAAAGGTTATAAATGTATTTTTTTGCCAACATGATGTTCTACGTAAATTAGAAAGTTTGAAAAAATTAGCAAACTATGTCAGTTTTAATAAATAAAAAAAAAAATATTTTCAAAATTTTACAAAATATCAAAAAGGTTATAAATGTAATTTTTTGCCATCATGATGTTCTAGTTAATTAGAAAGTTTGAAAAATTTAACTTGAAAACTAAGCGAACTATGTCAGTTTCAGTAAATTTAAAAAAAAATTGAAATTTCAAAATTTTACAAAATATCAAAATGGTTATAAATGTAATTTTTTGCCAATATGATGTTCTAGTTAATAAGAAAGTTTAAAAAATTTAGCTTGAAAACTAAGCAAATTATGTCAGTTTGAGTAAATTAAAAAAAAAAAATGCAAATTTTAAAATTTCACAAAATGTCAAAAATTCACAATTATAATGTTTTCCCGACATGATGTTCTAGTTAATCAAAAAGTTTAAAAAAATGTAACTGAAAAACTAAGCCAACTATATCAATTTAAAAAAATTTTAAAAAGCTTTTTAATTTTTTTTTTTTAATATATTTTTTTCTTTTTAGAACCGTTTGATTTACACTTCTGCAACGCCAATAAACGAAGCACTTTAATAAAATCATTACACAGATTCATACCAACATTATACGAACCCTGGTTTCCATTCAATCTTCATGAAGAAAGTTACCTCGATTTATTTCCTAAAGAAAAATTAGTTTACTTAACGCCACATTGCCGTGAAGAAATGACTGAATACGATCACGATGCGATTTATATAATCGGCGGCATTGTTGATAAAGTTAATAACGAACCATTATCATTAGCTAAAGCCAAAAGGGAAGGTATACGTTTTGCTAAATTTCCCCTAGATCGTTATTTACAATGGGGAGCTGGATCTGGTAAATCATTAACATTGAATCAAGTTACATCAATTATGTTGGATTTAAGGAAAACCGAGAATTGGGAACATGCTTTAAGACATGTACCTAAGAGGAAATTGGTGGAATATGATGATGTTAATAGTTTCAATAATAATTCAAATAAAAATTATTATTCACGTGAAAATAAGTATGGAAATAATTATCAAGCAATGGCTACAGCTAGGGAACCAAAAGTTAGTGGTCCTTATAGGAAATATGCGGAAATGGAATTGAAGAAATCCTGGAAGCCTAAAGATAAAGATGGAAGTGGGGGTGGAGGGAGGATTAATTTGAAGAGTATTATGAATGATAATTAAATATAATTTTGTTAGTTTTTTTATTGTTTGTTTAACTTTTTGACAATAACTTAGCAATGGTTTTTGGTTCACCAAATGAAATAATCAATTTGCAGCAAAAAAAATGATTGTTGCATAGAAATTGTATTGCGCACAAACGCATGTTTACTGTATTCTTTTTAGGATTCAAGCTGTGGTCATTTTTGATTTTGAGAGGCGTTAATATGTTTTATGTTCTAACTTTTATTTCTTTTACCAATTTTGGAGTTGCGTGAAGTAATTTCAAATAAGTTTGATGATCAAAAAACATAAAAATTTAGTGGAACATAATGTATTGTTTCCGTAAACGTGAAAATCCGGCAATCAATCTTTCCAAATTCAAGTTTGGTCATAAATTATGTGTTGTGGCCGAAAATATCAAAATTTGGATATAAATGATCAAAATCCAACTAAAAAACATCAACAATTAGTAAAACAATATATTTTGCTACCGTAAACACGTGAAAATCCGGTAACAATAATCAAAATTCAACTAAAACACATTAATGTTTAGTCATAAATTATGTTTTATGACTGAAAACATAAAAATCCGGCCAGAAAACAACAAAATTAGATATAAATGATGAAAATTCGACAATAAAATGTCAAAATCCAACTAAATAACAGTAAATTTTAGTGAAATAATGTGCTTTGTGACTAAAAACATTAAAATTTTGCAAGAAATCATTAAAATCCGGCTATAAAACAACAAAATTTAAATATAAATTATCAAAATCCGGTAATAAACTGTCAAAATCAAATTAAAAACATCAATATTTAGTAAAACAATTTGTTTTGTGATTATAAACGTAAAAATCCGGCAATTAATCAACAAAATTTGGTAATAAATTATGTTGTGACCAAAAACATCAAAATTCACATCAAAAACACAACAAAATTTGGATATAATATATCAAAATTAGTAATAAACATCAAAATTTAGTTAAACATATTGTTTTGTGACCTTAAACGTGAAAATAAGGCAATTAATCATCGAAATTCATCCAAATAATATTAAAGTTTAGTCATAAGTTATGTTTTGTGGCCGAAAACATTGAAATTCGTCAAGAAGTCATTAGAGTCCGGCAGAAAACAACATTTGGATACAAATGATTTTGGTGAAGCAATATTTTTTGATTTGTGACTTTAGTCGGCAATCAAAATTCAGCCCTAAAACATTAAAGTTTGTAAATTATAACCGAAAAAATCAAAATTTGTCAAGAAATTGTTAAAATCCGGTAATAAATTGTCAAACTCAACTAATCTACATCAAAATTTGGTGAAATAATGTGTTTTATATCTGAAAACATTAAAATTCAGTAAGAAATCATTGAAATCCGGCTTGCAAACAACAAAATATTGATACAAATTATCAAAATCCGGTAAACTGTTAAAATTCTTTTTAAAAACATCAAAATTTAGTGAAACATATTGTTCTGTGACTGTAAACGTGAAAATCCGGCAATTAATCAATGAAATTTACCGAAAAATATTAAAGTATAGTCATAAATAATGATTTTTTGACGAATTTTTATGTTTTCGGTCACAAAACATAAAATTTTTACTAGAAAACAACAAAATTTGGATAGAAGTAATCACAATCCTGTCAAAATCTACTAAAAAACATCAACATTTGATGAACAATATGTTTTGTGACCTTAATTGTATAGATTTGTCAATTAATCAACGAAATTTACCCAAAAACCTTTAAAGTATAACGGAAAACATTAAAATTTGGCAAGAAATCATTAAAACAACAAAATTTTGATAGAAGTAATCACAATTTGGCAGTAAACTGTCAAAATCTACTAAAAAACATCAAAATTTGTTGTAACATGTTTTATGACCTTCATCGTGAAAATCCGTCAACTAATCTTTAAATTTAACTCTAAAACATTAAAGTTTGGTAATAAATTATGTTTTATAACGGAAAACATCAAAATTCATTAAAATTTGCTCATAGAACAACAAAATTTAATAATAAACTGTCAAAACATAATCAAAATTTGGCGAAACAATATTTTTTGTAAACTTGAAAACCTGTCAATCAACATTTAACAATAAAACATTAAAGTGTGGTCATAAATTATGTTTACACATCAAAATCCGGCCAAAAAATAAAATTAGAATATAAATGATCGAAATCCGGCAATAAACTTAAAATCCAACTAAAAACATCAACAATTAATGAAGCAATATGATTTGTGACCGTCAAAGTTCAACCAAAACACAATAAAGTTTGGTCATAAATTATGTTTTTTGACCAGAAACATCAAAATTATAGTTACTTCATTAAATGGGGATAGGTGATGCGGGGGGGGGGGGGGGAGGGCGTTTCTCGGTGTTGGATGTTCTAGTATGGCAGCTATATTACCTTCTTCGCAAAGGTTCGCGATCACCGGCGTCTCTTCCACCATGGGGTGGTGGAGTCCTCGTTTACGGTTGTGTTCTCTGGGGGTTGTGGATCGTAGCATTTTGTAAACGAATTAATCGTTATGGTTTGTCACATGCCTTCACACAGAAGGCCAACACTTCTAACACACTTACCCAGAGTCTCCTTCCTACTGACACACTCACCTCATCGAATACCTGGTTTGCAAACATTTGCGGAAGAGAAGAAAGAAGTCGGCCAGTAACAACCACCTATCCCAGTGAATGTGTGCCGTAGAAACCTCTGCCTATACCTAGACCATCCCCAGTTTTGGACAGCGCGTCCCGCAAGTGAGTTAAAACTTTTCGAAACACCACGTTACCCAGACTTAGTGAAACCTCCGTGGACACTTCTTTACAATAGACCCGTCCCCATGCAATAGTGTCGAAGTCACCTAGATCCCATTGCCAAACAACGATATGGAAAGTGGGGGGAATTGATACTGCGAGTGGGCAAAGCCAAGCTACACCAATAGCGTCCCTTCTCTTCAATCCCTACTGCTATAAATATTAAACTTATCTGTTGCCGGCCTGAAGGCAATTAACGTTATTTTTTTCACGATCACAGTCAGATTCTGTGGACATAAAAAATGATAATTAGTCGGTTGCTAAGTGCTTACGTAGTTGTACTTTGTTTTTATTAGTGCGTGGTCGGTCTGAAAAGATCGATCCCTGCTGTGACCTGAAGAAGTTTTAATTTAAGGACGTTAAAGGACGCCCGGGGCCTGCCGAATAAGTGGTCCGATCAAAGTGTGGTTGGTGCACTTAGCATGGACAACTCCTGCTTCTCTTGGGACTGTCCTCGTGGTTGATCGGGCAGTCTCTGGCAAGCAACTCAGTTGGGTAAAGGCAGCATTCCAATTCCGTCGTTGGGCAGAAGTGATGCACAGTGCGTAGTGGTGCCAGCGGCTGCCCCAGACCTTCGGAACGTAGCCTCTCACCAGATACCTTGTTGCTGCTTCGGCCTCTGGGTCAAGAAAGCGATCTACAAAAAAAAACGTTAGTGTGAGGCAGAGCGTATGCAAAACGCCGCTCGAGAGCTCCGTGATGGCGGAGGAGAAGCCGTGTTCTTTTCTTTCTCTTGGGACGCCTCCAGGCCGCTAACATTCTGTACAGATCTCTCTCTGAGCCCAAACGTCGAAGCAGCAACAAGGTACCTGTAAGAAGCCCCGTCACGAAGGAAGTCTGGGACAGTCGCTCCTCTGCTCAACGACAGACTTGGACCAGTGTCCTTACCAATCTAATCTAATTGCCGAGAGAAGCAGGAATTGTCTCTGCTAAGTGCACCAGCAACACTTCAATCGCACCACTTTTTCGGCAGCCTCTGAGCGTCGTTTAATGTCCTCAAACTAAGACCTCTTCAGGTCACAGCCGGGATCGATCTTTTTAAGCCTACCCCGCGCTAGCAAAAACAAAGTGCAAGCACTTAGCCACCCACTAACTAGCATTTTATGTTCACAGAACCCGAAAGCGGCCGAGAGAGTCATCACAGACCCGGTCGAGAGCCCGAAGTCAACAAGCTAACATCGGACCGGAAACACACTAGGGCAGCCTTGGACTGGATTGTCCGTCTGCTATCAACATATAATGCCACCACCGTCCCCAAGCTGCAGCTTGCACACCCCGCCAGAGTATCAAGACGACCACTGGTAGCTACAATATGCAATAAACTCTTTGTGAAATTTGTGTGAAAACGCGTCAAGTGCGCATGTGAGTTCTCGACATTCTTAACACTTTGCTCCAATTATTAAGTCCAATAACGGAGCTTCCTATAAGCAAAAGTCTGCAATGTTGAAGGGGCCTACTCGACGTTTATTTCAAAACTTGGGGGGACAAATGAAGTTAAACAATCAAAATTGTACAATTTTTTTAAACCCTTCTCATTATTTTGCTGTAAGGCCTAAAAAACTTAACTACGCCACTGGCTAGGTCAAGGTTCATTTCCTTAGTGACCATCGTGCTTTAGTACACTTAAATAAGTAGATTATTATCACCCTGAATCTCCTGTTAGGGTACTCTGTTTACAAGAATACAAGCTTCCGGATCCGTTCAAGAACCGTTCGGTTAACGAAATCGTGCAGCGTTGATCACCCGGAAACAACTTTTCAAACTTAAATTAAATGTTTTTACAAAATTGAAAAAAAAACCGAGACCACGCTGTTTCAGCCGTTTACGCTGACGCGTTAGTTAATTGTCCCGGTCTTAAGTTCTTCGTCCAGACAATTCTTTTCGAAACAGTTATTTGTCCCGGTTAACTAAAAAAAATTTCCATAAATAATTTTAAAAAATCACGATAATAGAAGTTAAAGCAATCATGAATGAAACGAACTATAGAAAATAAAATTCATGACAAATTTCTACCTATAAAAACAATTTTTTTTTGCAAGAAATTAATTTCTTTACATTTTATCGTTTTTTTTTTAGTTGTGTCCCGGTTGGGTTCTGAAAAAATGTGGACACCTTACGCATTAGCCTCTTCTCTGCCTGTAATGCTGGCAACTTACATTACGGATGGACATACAGTTTTTCAGTTGTTAAGTTCGAACTTTTGTGCAACAGATGCAGACTACAGCGCCACATTCCTTCCCGTGACCGCATATTTGGTATATGGGGTTTGATCCAAGTAAATTAATAACAAGCAGAAAATCTTTCACAAAAGCACTAACCAAGCAACTATGACTTGACAGATAGCTAGCTACCATTTTAAAATTTAAAAAAAAAAAAAAAAATTTCATACAAATTACAATTTGACTTAAATTAGATGTATGCTATAGGTAAAGTGATAAATATGCATTATGCACAGTGCCCGAGCAATATGATAAATGCTCAATATGTCTGTATTGTAAATAAAAATCTGAAACATGCTTTTGGATCTTAAAAATGTATACTTTATTCATCACTTAGCTTGAGTTTTATGTATAGTGAACTGATTCATCACTTTTCCCAAGCTTTATGTATAATGACATGATTTAATACTTAGCCCGGGCTTTATGTATAGTAACCGAATTTAATTTAGCCTGGGCTTTATCACATTGTCTAAACTTTATGTATAATTACTTGATTTATCACTTTGCCCATAACATATGCATAATTAACAGTATTCTAATCAAATTAACAATTCCATTCTCAATCAATAACAATACATTTATTAATAAACAATTCATTATACAACGCATCCCGTTTATTAGGCACAATTTTCACATCCTCCTCCTCTTCATCATCTTCATCATCATCATCCAAATCTTTCTCAGATACTGTATTAAACAAATCGTCAGATATATCAAATATCTCAATTTCAGTATCATCCTCATTCAAAATACAAATATTATGCAAAATACAAGCCCCCATAATCATCTCAGCGGCCGTTGTAATATTTAAATTATGCAAATGTGTTAACCGCTTAAACCTTCCTTTAAGTAAAGAAAAAGTAACATCACTGGGTGATCGCGTCGAAGTTAACTTTAAATTAAGCATCTGCTGTTCTTCGGTTAAATCATCACTGAATTTATAAGCCGGCACTAACCAATCGTAACTAGGATAAGCTTCATCTCCCAAAATAAAATAATTTCCATAAAAATCTGGGTTTAAAAATTTAAAAAATATTGAAGAACTTCGTAATATTGTTGCATCAGAAAATGACCCGGGTTGTCCACAATGTATATCAGTGAATAAATAATTAGTAGTACATATGGCTTGTACTTTTAAGCTATAGAAACCTTTATTATTTAAATAAGACTCTTCATCTTTTGGGCGTTCGATTTTTACATGACATGCATCAATAATTCCAATAACGTTGTTGATACCTTGTATATCATTAAATTCAGCAGCTATTGCAGGATAATCTTCGTTATGTGGCCATTTAATAATATCCGGTGCCATGCTTATTAAAAATTCCATTACACGTTTCAAAGTTCTATAAGCGGAACTATAAGAAACTTTAAATCTCGTTGATAATTCCCTAAATGTTTCCGTCTTTACTAAATACCATAAAGCCATTAGGACGGTTTTCTCAGCGGATATTTTCTTCCTACCGGCATCACCATGTCGTAACATTCCGCTTTGCTCGTATTGTTCTAAATAATATTAATTTAAATGATTTTTAAACATTTTATAGCTATTATTACCTATTAGTTTATATACTATTTCTTTATTAATGCTGAAATTGCTTTGAAATGTTCCCGCTGAAAAATAAGCAACTTCATTTAGAATAAAATCCTCAACAATTGGTTCATTATCTTCATCGCTGCTTTCTTCTTCTAGTGTTTCGTAATATCTTGAAATTAGTGGTGAGGTTCCAAATTCGGTTAACATTTCTGAAAATTAATTTTGTATCAAAAAATTTATAAATGTTATAAATCTTACCAAGGATGACTTTCTTTAAAATGCTATCAGTTTCTTCTCTTTTCGTTTTTAAAGACATTTTTATTTCAGTTTGTGATTGTTTACAAATAATAAAATAGGTTATGTTTATGTTTTTATTATGTGAACGCTACTTTAGTTACTCACTTCAGGATGTATTTTTTTATTAAATCAATCTGGCAACGTTGTTTTATTTTTATATACAGAGTGGTTAAGTCTGAATCACCCTGAAGTAAGCAGCCAAAAGGTATTAAGCCTCGTTCATACTCATCCGATTTGCGATATGCGTTTTTTTTTTTATTGTAACAAAGTATTTCTCGCAAAATCTCGTTCATACTGATCCGATTTTTTTATTGCGATTTTTTCTAGTGACATTTTGTTTTTATTTTAGTAACTTTTATATTTATACTAATATTTTATTTAAAAATTAGATCAATAATACCTTTCAAAACTTAAAAATATGTTTTAATTTAATTATACTTGTTTTAAACAATAATTATTTTATTGTATTTAAACATTATTTAAAGTTTAAAAGTAAAATTATTTATTTTTAGTATTTATATGAACCAATTTTCACCACATATTTAAAACTAATTATTTTTGTAAACATAGTTTTATGTAATTTGTAATAATCAGTAAAATTATTATTTTTTTAAATACATAACCTATATGACATATCAACCTTTAAATGAAATGAAGTTAGGCACTTTTATTAAACAAAAAATCGCACAATGTTCAAACTGATTCAACTTTGTCCGATTGATAAAAATACAAAACATCATCAAAAATGACTTTCGAAAATACAATTTAAAAAAATAAATTTTATCAAAGTTAACCTCGAGAACACATAAACAAATGTAGATATGTTACAAAACGCGTCATTTTTTTAAAATATTTTTGTTATATTGTTGGAGTTGAATTATTTTACTTTATTTGATGTTTTAATTAATAATTAACATTGGAGATTGTTAGTATTTAATAAATAAATTGTTTTTAGCATTAAATTATTGTACGTAAGTTTGGCAACAGCGCGCGAAACGTCGGTTCAACAAAAAGTATAATGAAGTGAAGTTACAAATACAAACATAACCACAATCTGATCTGTTTCATTACAGAACTGGCGTTTGATTTAATAACTGTAAAATCTGATTTAAATTTAGCGAAACTTTCAATTACAGTTATTTTAACAATAATATTTAATTACAATTCATTTAATTACATTATTAATAAAAATTCAATGGCATGAAGTTAGGTACATTCTTAAATAAATCGCAAAAAGTTAAAATAATCGCAATTTTTGTTTTCGACAGGCGGCCATTTTTAATCGCAAAAAAAATGAAAAAATCGGATGAGTATGAACGAGGCTTTAAGCCTCGTTCATACTCATCCGATTTGCGATATGCGATTTTTTTTATTGTAACAAAATATTTCTCGCAAAATCTCGTTCATACTGATCCGATTTTTTTATTGCGATTTTTTCTAGTGACATTTTGTTTTTATTTTAGTAACTTTTATATTTATACTAATATTTTATTTAAAAATTAGATCTATAATACCTTTCAAAACTTAAAAATATGTTTTAATTTAATTATACTTGTTTTAAACAATAATTATTTTATTGTATTTAAACATTATTTAAAGTTTAAAAGTAAAATTATTTATTTTTAGTATTTATATGAACCAATTTTCACCACATATTTAAAACTAATTATTTTTGTAAACATAGTTTTATGTAATTTGTAATAATCAGTAAAATTATAATTTTTTTAAATACATAACCTATATGACATATCAACCTTTAAATGAAATGAAGTTAGGCATTTTTATTAAAAATAAAATCGCACAATGTTCAAACTGATTCAACTTTGTCCGATTGATAAAAATACAAAATATCATCAAAAATGACTTTCGAAAATACAATTTAAAAAAATAAATTTTATCAAAGTTAACCTCGAGAACACATAAACAAATGTAGATATGTTACAAAACGCGTCATTTTTTAAAAATATTTTTGTTATATTGTTGGAGTTGAATTATTTTACTTTATTTGATGTTTTAATTAATAATTAACATTGGAGATTGTTAGTATTTAATAAATAAATTGTTTTTAGCATTAAATTATTGTACGTAAGTTTGGCAACAGCGCGCGAAACGTCGGTTCAACAAAAAGTATAATGAAGTGAAGTTACAAATACAAACATAACCACAATCTGATCTGTTTCATTACAGAACTGGCGTTTGATTTAATAACTGTAAAATCTGATTTAAATTTAGCGAAACTTTCAATTACAGTTATTTTAACAATAATATTTAATTACAATTCATTTAATTACATTATTAATAAAAATTCAATGGCATGAAGTTAGGTCAATTCTTAAAAAAATCGCAAAAAGTTAAAATAATCGCAATTTTTGTTTTCGACAGGCGGCCATTTTTAATCGCAAAAAAAATGAAAAAATCGGATGAGTATGAACGAGGCTTTAAGCCTCGTTCATACTCATCCGATTTGCGATATGCGATTTTTTTTATTGTAACAAAATATTTCTCGCAAAATCTCGTTCATACTGATCCGATTTTTTTATTGCGATTTTTTCTAGTGACATTTTGTTTTTATTTTAGTAACTTTTATATTTATACTAATATTTTATTTAAAAATTAGATCTATAATACCTTTCAAAACTTAAAAATATGTTTTAATTTAATTATACTTGGTTTAAACAATAATTATTTTATTGTATTTAAACATTATTTTAAGTTTAAAAGTGAAATTATTTATTTTTAGTATTTATATGAACCAATTTTCACCACATATTTAAAACTAATTATTTTTGTAAACATAGTTTTATGTAATTTGTAATAATCAGTAAAATTATTATTTTTTTAAATACATAACCTATATGACATATCAACCTTTAAATGAAATGAAGTTAGGCATTTTTATTAAAAATAAAATCGCACAATGTTCAAACTGATTCAACTTTGTCCGATTGATAAAAATACAAAATATCATCAAAAATGACTTTCGAAAATACTATTTAAAAAAATAAATTTTATCAAAGTTAACCTCGAGAACACATAAACAAATGTAGATATGTTACAAAACGCGTCATTTTTTTAAAATATTTTTGTTATATTGTTGGAGTTGAATTATTTTACTTTATTTGATGTTTTAATTAATAATTAACATTGGAGATTGTTAGTATTTAATAAATAAATTGTTTTTAGCATTAAATTATTGTACGTAAGTTTGGCAACAGCGCGCGAAACGTCGGTTCAACAAAAAGTATAATGAAGTGAAGTTACAAATACAAACATAACCACAATCTGATCTGCTTCATTACAGAACTGGCGTTTGATTTAATAACTGTAAAATCTGATTTAAATTTAGCGAAACTTTCAATTACAGTTATTTTAACAATAATATTTAATTACAATTCATTTAATTACATTATTAATAAAAATTCAATGGCATGAAGTTAGGTACATTCTTAAAAAAATCGCAAAAAGTTAAAATAATCGCAATTTTTGTTTTCGACAGGCGGCCATTTTTAATCGCAAAAAAAATGAAAAAATCGGATGAGTATGAACGAGGCTTAAAGCCTCGTTCATACTCATCCGATTTGCGATATGCGATTTTTTTTATTGTAACAAAATATTTCTCGCAAAATCTCGTTCATACTGATCCGATTTTTTTATTGCGATTTTTTCTAGTGACATTTTGTTTTTATTTTGGTAACTTTTATATTTATACTAATATTTTATTTAAAAATTAGATCTATAATACCTTTCAAAACTTAAAAATATGTTTTAATTTAATTATACTTGTTTTAAACAATAATTATTTTATTGTATTTAAACATTATTTAAAGTTTAAAAGTAAAATTATTTATTTTTAGTATTTATATGAACCAATTTTCACCACATATTTAAAACTAATTATTTTTGTAAACATAGTTTTATGTAATTTGTAATAATCAGTAAAATTATTATTTTTTTAAATACATAACCTATATGACATATCAACCTTTAAATGAAATGAAGTTAGGCATTTTTATTAAAAATAAAATCGCACAATGTTCAAACTGATTCAACTTTGTCCGATTGATAAAAATACAAAATATCATCAAAAATTACTTTCGAAAATACAATTTAAAAAAATAAATTTTATCAAAGTTAACCTCGAGAACACATAAACAAATGTAGATATGTTACAAAACGCGTCATTTTTTTAAAATATTTTTGTTATATTGTTGGAGTTGAATAATTTTACTTTATTTGATGTTTTAATTAATAATTAACATTGGAGATTGTTAGTATTTAATAAATAAATTGTTTTTAGCATTAAATTATTGTACGTAAGTTTGGCAACAGCGCGCGAAACGTCGGTTCAACAAAAAGTATAATGAAGTGAAGTTACAAATACAAACATAACCACAATCTGATCTGTTTCATTACAGAACTGGCGTTTGATTTAATAACTGTAAAATCTGATTTAAATTTAGCGAAACTTTCAATTACAGTTATTTTAATAATAATATTTAATTACAATTCATTTAATTACATTATTAATAAAAATTCAATGGCATGAAGTTAGGTACATTCTTAAAAAAATCGCAAAAAGTTAAAATAATCGCAATTTTTGTTTTCGACAGGCGGCCATTTTTAATCGCAACAAAAATGAAAAAATCGGATGAGTATGAACGAGGCTTAAATATAATCTATTTTATTTAATAAATGCTTAATTTAAAGTTTGCTTCAACACGATCACTTCTTTACTTATAGGAAGGGTTAAACGATTAACACGTTTACATAATTTTAATATTACAACGGCTGCTGAGATGATTACAGTTACAGTTTTTGAGGAAAATTTTGATGATGAAGATGAAAATTAAGCTCATTATTTTCATCATAGACGGGATTTATTGTATAATAAAATGTTTATTAATAAATGTACTGTTCCTGATTAAAAATAGAATTCCTTATTTGTTTACAGTACTGTAAGATATGTATATATCATTATGCATTAAATTGAAATTTATTTATTGTTTATAAAATGTTTCTTTCAATAATAATTTTGGAATCTCAAGGCGCTAAACTAACCAAAAAATTGCTATTGAACTAAAATTAAAAAGGCATAAATTTCTTTAATTTTTAATAATTGCGTCACTAATTTTAAGTTTGAAATGAAGTTAGCGTTATCAAAGCTATATAAACTAGCTTTGCTAACTTCATGTATCTAATGAAGTTAGTAATAATTGAAAATAACATGAAGTTAGATGTTATAGCTAACTTCATATAATAAAATAAAATCAGTATGACCAACTTCAGGTTTGTGTTTTGGTGAGCATTGTTGTAACAAATAATGTTGGCAGCTTTGATAGGTAAATTAAAGGTGGTATTAAATAGTTTGTGATTCATGACTTCTCAGTGAAGGTAAAATTTTAAAATGTAGTTATGTAATTTATATTGTCATTTATCTGCAAACACTTTGCAGAATAAAACGTTATAAAGATCGTAAAGTAAAATAAACTATGCTAAACATAAGATTAAGCTGATTAAAATACTGGCACAGAAAGTATAAAAAAAATATTTAAATTTAGACGCCATTGATGTAGATTGGGTTGCATAACTGCAAACATTTCTGTTATTCTCCAGCCTGAAAAAAGTTTTAATATTGACCAACTTAATAATCTTTAAAAACTAAAATAGCTTTATTTATAATTATTAATAATTTTTAAGAAATTCTGCTTAAAATCACATTAATTCCAATTTATTTTTAATGAAAACTTATTGATATAATTCAATTTATTCTAATTTCCACATTTGCGCTTTTTAATTGTAAATATAACCTCTAAATATGTAAACCAAGGTCAATTCAATCTCAAACAAAAATTTAGAGATAGATTATATAATCAACCATATTGTTATTCATGAGCTAATACTTAAACATTGTGTGCATAATTAATAACAATGGCAGAGCCAGATCCTGAATTTCATCTCACCCAATTCTCAGATTTGCGAGGGTGAGGATGTAAAGTCCCTCAGAAAGTCTTAACAGAATTTCTCGAGGGAATGCAAGATGAAGATGAGAAGAAAGCCAATGATAAATCAATAGCAATAGGTTTAGATTCTTGTTTAATTCCAGTACGCGATAACTTATTTTTAATACAAAGCACCGATTTCTTCTATCCACTTATTGATGATCCTTATATGATGGGAAAAATAACATGCGCAAATGTAGTTAGTGATGTTTATGCATCCGGGGTTACCAATATAGATAGTTTAACGATGATAATTTCATATTGTGATCGAATGACGGACGAGCAGAGAAATATGATAATGCCGTTGATAATTAAAGGATTTCAGGATAATGCAAAATCGGGGAATATAAAAGTAACTTTAAATAATGCAGTTATAAATCCGTGGTGCATGATTGGAGGTACGGCTACATCGATTTGTAAGAGGGAGGAATATATAAGTCCTCTTAACGCACAAGTTGGTGATGTGCTTGTACTAACAAAACCACTGGGCGCACAAATGGCTTGTAATGTTAAACGTTGGTGCGATGAAAATAAGGAAAAATGGTCAAACCTCAGCAAACTTTTTGGTAAAGTGGATGTTGATATAGCGTATACGAATGCGGTCAGTTTGATGGCTCGATTGAATCGACATGCTGCAATTTTAATGCACAAATATGATGCGCATGGTGCTACAGATGTAACTGGATTTGGAATACTAGGACATGCTGAAAATCTCGCTACATTTCAACAAAGTGAAGTTAAATTTATTATTCATACATTACCGATTTTGAAGAATATGCTTGAAGCTGCAGGTTCGGCTAAGGGTGGTCGAGAGAAATTTTTAGCTGGTCGTACTCCAGAAACTTCAGGTGGATTATTGATCGCAATGAGTGAAGAAAGTGCTGAATTGTATTGTAAGGAATTATATGAAATTGAAAATTATGAAGCATGGATTGTCGGTGCCGTTGTTAAAGGTGATAAATCAGCAGAAATTAACAAGGATGTTAAAATTATTGAGGTTATATTTTAAGAAAATTTTGAAAGGATATTTGTATGACTAAAATTAAATAAAGTTCATTAGAATCGTTAATTTTACGAAGTAAAAATCCTTTTTGAAAATATATTTTTGTAATGAAGGAAATAAAAAATAATTAAATATAAATTTTGTGTTTTATTTTAAATAAACGTCAGAAAACATATTTAAGCTGAAGCCAATTCGTCTTGGACTTTCTTCCAAGCAGCAAGTGGTCCATGCTCTCTCCTGAATTGAACGTTGCAACCATCTTGGGCTAAACGTCCATCGTCTCTGTAACCTTCATATTCTTCACGTTCGAATTTAGTGAATCCCCATTTCTTTGATACGTAGATCTTTTGACGACCAGGGAACTTGAACTTGGCACGACGCAAAGCCTCAATAACTTGAGCCTTGTAACGGTCACTTGAGCGTACGCTCATAATTGGCTGTCCAATACGGACACGGGCAACTGTTCCTTGTGGTTTACCAAAAGCACCTCTCATTCCAGTTTGAAGCCTAAGAAAAATAACAAAAGAAAATATTACAATCATGATGAATCATTAGATTTAATAATATTGTGCAATATCACTGACCTTGGTCAATAAAATTAAAATTATTTTATTACAAATAAAGTAGGTTTCTGAATTTGAAATTAGATAATAAAATTAAGTTTAAAACTTACCTATCAGCTCCAGCGCACGACAACATCTTATTGATGCGAATAACATGGAAAGGATGAAGTCTCATACGAATATGGAATTGATCTTTACCACAATTCTTAACCAAATATTTGTTGCAGCAAATACGTCCTGCTTCCAATGCTTCAGAACTTAACTGTTCCAATTCATCGGAAACAAGATGAACGCAAAGTGGGAAATCATCTACGGCTGCCTTCTTCCTACCCAAATCAAAGATACGGATTTTGGAGTCTGGGACACCACGACAGAATCGAGATTTTGGATATGGTTTGTTTTTACAGTAGCGATAACTAAAAAATGTAAACAATTTAATATTAATAAACAAAGACATGTTTTTTAAGGTTACTTACCATCTTGCTGGGCGGCGACCCATCGTTGGACTGAAATTGCAATAAATAATTAGTAATCACGTTTGTTTACACTGAGCACAATTGATTTATAATTTTAAATTGGTTTTATGTGTTATGATGTCTGAAATATTTGCGGATACAAACCTTGTGCACTAACACCAAGCCAACGTTGAAATGGAAAAGAAATTATAGATGGACTGAGTGCTACCAACTAATAAATATAAAAATGCAGTGTTGCCACCTTAAGAAGTTTAAGCGTAAAATTTGTTTCAAAAAACAATCTAATTAAAACTAATATTATTTAAAATAACGCTACCACATTCTATAAAAAAAAGAATAAATTATTATTAAATAACTTTATAATTATAGTCAAATTAAAAATATAATCTAAGATGTAAACAAAGTTGCCTAGGTATAACATGAAGTTGGTTGTGTTCAATGAAGTAGTTCTACTTCATTGGTTGTGTTCTATTTCAGTTAAAAAACTCAAAAATAATGAAAAAACTACTGAAGCATTGTCGCCAATGCTAGCATAATTAAATACTACAAAAAGCAGAGGTTCTCAAACAAATTAATTAATAATAATAAAAGTACAATTATTAAAATTGAATTTGAGGGCATAAATGTTTAAGATATTGTGGCATTTATTAATTCAAAACATTAGCCTAATATATGATAAGTGTTCATGTAACCATAATTACATTTAATATGAGAGCATAAGCCCTAAAATACATATTATTATTATTTATCGCTTTTAATGATCATTAATTCAAAAAATCGGCCAGTAATCTTATTTCGTACTACAAGGCCATCTAGTAATATAAACTCAATACCGAACCGCCAATGATTTATTTGTTCGGTTTTAATTAATTTAAGTTGGTAGTAAATTTTACTGCAAATTGACAGCTTTTAATATATGTGCAAAAATTTGTTGAAAATTAATCAATATTTTAATCGTGTAATGAGTTAAATCTATAAAAACAGTTAGTAATAGTGTTGGACCCAATGTTACTTAAAGCGATACGAATGGAATTCATGCCGCTGCTGAAATATTAACGAAAATTTGACTTCATCAAAACGAGGTAGTTTTGTTATTGAATTTACTTAAATGATTAGATAATTTGGCTAAAAAGCTAATTGGTAATCTTATTATTAATAATAAAAATGCGTATTATTATGATTGATACGATATCTGCTGCCTGCTTTATTCTAAGTTTCTTAAGTATTAGCTTTTAGTCGATAATGAAGGTCACTGTAATAGAGATCAGTTAATATTGCTTTATGCAGTGTCAAAATATATAAAAACAGTTAGTAATAGTGATAGATTCAATGTTAATCATTGATGATGGATACTTGGGTGAGTAGATGGGCTACTGCAACAAACTCTGACTGGTTATTACTGAAATCTAAACTAGTGACTGGTTATTGTGCTATGTTGTGTCTCACCCACCCACCCAAGTGTCCATCATTAAAATATTGTAGGTTTGACCTATCTGAGGATGTCAGAAGTCATTTTGTACCAAAAGAAGGTCGTGATTCAACCTCTTGATAAGTAACACTTAGGTGGGTGGGTGGTCTACTGCAATCCAAGCTACTGACTAGTTATTATGCTACGGAGTGTTTCACCTACCTACCCTAGTGTTTGTTATCAAGATATTGCAGGTTTGATCTTTCTGCGGACGTCAGAAGTCATTTTGTCACAAGAGAAGGTCTTAATCAAATTTTTTGATGATGAATACTTGACTGGTTATTATGCTATGGAGTGTCCCACCCACTTACCCAAGTGTTTGTCTTTAAGAGATTGTAAGTTTGACCTCTCTGCGGACGTCAGAAGTCATTCTGTATCAAGAGAAGGTCGTGGTTCAATCTTTTGATGATAGATACTTGGGTGGGTGGGTTACTGCGTTCGTTCCAAACTACTGACTGACTATTATGCTATAGATTGTAGGTTTGACCTATCTGAGAACGTCAGAAGTCATTTTGTACCAAGAGAAAGTTGTGGTTCAATCTTTTGATGATAGATACTTGGGTGAGTGGGCTACTGCGTTCTAAACTACTGACTGGATATTATGCTATGGAGTGTCCCACCCACCCACCCAAGTGTCTGTCATCAAGAGATTGTATGTTTAACCTTTATGTAAACGTCAGAAGTCATTTTGTCATAAGAGACGGTTCTCATTCAATTTGTTGATGATGGATACTTGAGTGGGTGGCTGGGCTACTGCAATTTAAACTACTGACCAGTTATTATGCTATGTAGTATCCCATCCACCCGCTCATGCGTTTGTTGTCAAAAAATTGTATATTTCCTCCTTGCGGACCTCAGAAGTCATTTTGTCACAAGAAAAAGTTGTGATCCAATTTCTTGACAAATAACATGGGTGGGTGAGCTATTGTAATTCAAACTACTGACTGGTTATTATGGTATGGAGTATCCCACCCACCCAACCAAGTGTCCGTCATCAAGATATTGTACATCCGACTTCTCTGCGGACGTCAGAAGTCATTCTGTACTAAGAGAAGGTTGTAATTCAACATCTTGATAAGTAACACATGAGTGGGTGGGCTACAGTAATCTAAACTACTGACTGATTATTATGCTATAGAGTATCTCTCAGCTTTATTCTATGCGATTGTTTTGTCCGCTACCCAGTTACGTTCTGAGCTGTTGTTGATGCCTGGGAATGTAGGGTTATTTGTTTGTTATTATTGTGTAGTTGTGGTTTGATTTACTATAGTTTGCATTCGGTTCACAATCACTGGTCGGGTTTGGATGCTGCGTTTTTGTGGAGCTGATGTTAACAACTAAACAGATTTTGTCTGTCGACGCTTACCGGTTTGGAAAACGTGGTTTTTCCTAGCTCTGGCCACCTGAGCTATGGGCAAGCTAAGGTTGCTCTGCGTCAACTCTTATGCCGTCTGGACAACAAAAGCTTCAATATGCTGGGGTGCTGCTGGCTTGACATGGCCAGTATAAAGAAAACCTCTCCAAGCGTTGTACTTGCATACATCAGCTACATAGTGTAGTTGAATGCCAGGACAATGGAGCAAGGTCATCACTTGAAGCAGTAAACTTTGGTTTACTCTCCAATTCTAAATTTAGAAGCAAAGGTTATCATTGAGTATTGTCCTATATTTGGTAGGTGTTGCTAATTGACTTTAGCTAAGTTTGAGTTTAGTTTTTAGATCCGTTCCTGGGTTGTCTAGGTTGATCAAATGTTATTGTCAATCAGGAGTATTATAGAATAAGTTGAATTTTTTGTTTAATTTTGATGTTCTTGTTGCTATCAGAGTTGCAGGATTAAAATGATTTGTTATTAAATCAAAGCCAGAACAACAAAATTCTTTATTGTGAGTACCTTAATGACCTTATTGTCAATGTACTTTATTACACTTTGAATAACCAAGCGCTCGCTCATTGTCCACCAAATATACAATCTGAAGATGGCCGCACGCCATCTTTCGCTGTGAGAATTTTCGCTAGAGGTTAACGTTTTTTCTAAATCACCAAACTGAAGTGAGCATATAATTCATCCATAATCTATACAACTTCATTCGTGTCACATCATCTGTTTCCTGACGTTTGCCTTGACGAATCCGTCAAACGGATCAAACAGTATTCATGACAAGGCACCGGTAAATTTGATAATTCCGACGAACAAACATGAATATTCCATTAGTTCTATGTTTTACATTCCTTGTTTATTCATCACAAGCTGAAAGCAACACAGATGGGGCGCATTATGCCAGAGCTAGAGTGGAGGTTAGTATAGAAAGAAAAACTATTGTTTCCATTGATTTTTACAATACAAATACTAAGAAAATTATATATTATCATAAGTAGCTTTTAATTTGTTAGAAAATCTAGAGATTAAATTATATCAAAGTTTTATTAATCACAAAGGATGATTTTTTTTGTAATTATAATGTAATTTTAATTTTCATCAGCTGGTTTTTGTCTGTAATTATGCACAGGCTTGATTATAAGCTTATTCTTAATTATACATGATTCTGTTGTATTGCAGGATGTTGATTAATTTTGCTTTTATCATGAACTAAGCTAATAAATTGTATTATTTTTAATATTGCAGAAACTTGTTGATAAAACTATGTATAAGCATAGATTGTGATTATTAATCTAATCTCAATATTGACAAGGTAGTTGTTATAGCAATTAATTAATATTGTACAAAGTAGATTATGCTCATAAACATGTTTTGTTATGGAAAAACACTTTAACACATTAAATTATCGTTATGCAATGAAAATAATTTTTTGTGCAGAGTTGTCCAGGATGTTCCTTAAACCGATTAACTGAAGTAAAAAAATTCGTATACGAAGACCTTCCTAAATACGAAAATGTTGAATTCAAAAAAATTCAAGGCGCTCCACCAGAACTAGTCCTCTTAAATGATGCCGATGAAGAAGTTGAACGTTTAGTATTGGGTCGATTGAATCGTCGTGAATGCAATGAACTTCTGACCTCCAAAGGATTCAAACTCAAAGAAAATGCCAAACTAGAGTTATAAAATTAATTAAGCAATATTTAAAATAAGCACACACACATTTTACGTTAATATATCGCACAAATATTTCTTTTATATAATTTTTATTTAGTATGATTGTTGTTTATAATTTTGAAACGTTTTTTAAAAGCAATGCTTACTCTAAAGCTAACCTGTGATGAATAGTAGAGAGAGAAACACAGTTTAATTTTTTTTGTTTTTATTTTACAGTCGTAAATAAGGATTCTTAGAGTAAATAATTAATCATAGGTATTATATCTAATGTAATTACTTGTATCCTTATTTATTTAAAATATTGTACAATAATCAAGTAATTATTTTAATAAAATGTAGAAATATATTATAATAAGCAAGATGGTGGCAATAATAGTTTTATTTAATTCAAAATTTCATTTTAAATTAAAATTTGAAGGTATGAAACATGTATGTAAAGTTTTAATAAAGGTTAACTTCATCTAAACACTGACGAATGTCTATGGGGTACACACACAAGTATGGCCAACTTCAGGTCGTATATCTGGTGGGCATTGTACAGTGACGTAGCTAGGATTTTGGTAGTCACCGCAAAAAATTGGGAAAAAAGATTTTTTTCAATATTTTTAACTTTATTTTGTAATTTTTTTCCAGATTTTGAAATAAACATCGGAGGAGCTCTGTGACTTGTGGGCCCATCCACATAACAGTCCAGCTTATGACCAGTTGCACTTGAACTGTTTCAGACTGTACCAGAAGTGCTCTAAGCCTTTTATTAGTTTACAGGAGCTTATTCCAACTGCGTTTTAAAGGGTTCTTGGGTGTACCAAGCTATTTCAATTCAAATTAATCTGTTTTAATGTAATTTAAGTTTTTCTCTAAGCAGATCACGTTTTTAATTAATTTTAAACTTTTTCAAAATGTTAGGGATTGCTCTCAAACTGTTCCCAACTACACCTTAGTGTTCCAAGCTGTTCCTAAATGTGGTTAGTCATTTCTAATTTGTTTTAATTCAATTTGAGATGCTCTCAGTTTCTTATGAACTGTTCCGAAGTGTATCTAAGCTGTTTCCAAGTTAAGTAAACTGTTTTAAATTAATTTTAAACTTTTTTAAGTGCTAGCCATTGCTCCAAAGTGTATTGGAGCTGTTCCTAGATTGTACAGAACTATTTTAAGTCCAATTTAATCTGTTTCAATGTAATTTATGTGTTTTCAGTTGCATATCTGCATCTAGACAGTTCTCAAGTGTTTTCTGTTTTCGAGTGCAATGAGCAGTTTCTAGTTAATTTTAAAATTATGAATAAAAAAAGTTTGTCTTTTGCTATCATGCAATGCCGTGGTCATACAAGGCACTCTGATAAGGTTTGTAGAACCGAAACAATTGTCTGTGCTTGACCCTTGGTCGATGGAGTTTGAATAAATTATTAATTTATTTCATAAGATATTGTTCCAAGGAACTGTTTCCAACTGCACCTAAAGTGTGCCATACTCTTCCAGAATGTACTGAGTGGATTTTAGGTTAAAATGAATCTGTTTACAAATTATGTGTAATTTAACTTTCTTTTAAGTGTTTCTAGTTGCACAAATGTATTTAAGCGTTATCTAAATTATTTTTAAATATCCTAAATGTTACTGTGTAATATTGAGCTTATCAATGATGTATTATGAGTTGTTTGTGGTTTTCAGTTAGTCACATTTATGTCATTTTTGGTATTGTTATAATTGGGTGATTGTGGTTTAACTCATTATAGTTTGGACTTGGTTCACAATTACTGTGCCTAGGCGCCCGGCTTAAGTAGCGCGCTTTAGTCTTAGTTTTGGGTATTGCGTTTTTGTGGAGTCTGTGTTGACGAATCGGTTTTGCCTTGTTGGTTTTTACGAAGTTTGCCGATTTGGTGAACCTGGCTTTCTCTAGACGTACCTGAGCCTTGGGAAAACTAAGGTCATTCTGGTGATCTTCCATGAGTATCGTTTTATAGGGTTTTAGGTCCGTGTCTAGTAGTGAAGGAACGATGTTAGCTAGTGGTGGTGGTTGACTTTAGTTAAGTTTGGGTTCAGTTCTTGGGTGATTTCCTGGGTTGTCTAGATCGATCAGATCAAGCACCTTCAGATTTGGTGTTGGAACGAAGGCATTGCTAGTTTATTCAAAGTTGGTGGAGATTGACAGTACAATTTTTACAGATATAGATTTTTTTTATGCGAGAATTCTCTTACAGTAACAGTACCTGTATGTAGTTTATTTCTTGTCCATCAGGAGTTTTAAGTTAATTTTGGTTTGAGAATGTTGAATTTATTATTAATAATTTGCCTAATTTCTCGGGGAAACTTTACTAAGTATCGGAAGTTCTTTGTGGAGACGGGTACGTTGAGTGCCAACTGATGCAACCTAGTTTTGTCAGAGGTGGTAGCTAGCAACGGTTCTAGGGTGGTGTTGATGCTTGAGAAGGTTGGAACTAATGAAGAGTTGTGCGGGGCTTTTGATTGTCGTTTCTTGCTGAAAATTGCCACAAAAAGAGAAAACGGTTGCGGGAGTGGCTGTCTTTCCAGGAAAATGCCTTTACCAGGGTATCACAAAGTTTTGGCAAAAATAGTTGAAGATACGCTCCATGATTAAAAGTTCTAGAATGGGTAGTCTTGGCCCATCGCGGCCGGTATATTTTCTATATAAATATCCATTTTTTTTTCTCAACAGTCGTTCGAGTCATGGGGTTAAAGCAGACATTGCACGGACAACACACAAGACCACATCATAGACTGGACTTAAGCTCTTGTACCACTTTAAATCTTAATCCCGATATGACGTTGCAACTTCCAACCGACGACTATTAGTTTGGTACCGTCAATTCCACTACTAGTTCATACCTTTTGATATGTAAACTAAAGAAAAGTAAGTCGTAGTGCTTGATCACTCTGCAATTTTGCATAGTGACTGTTGCTTTTTTTAAGATGACGTGCGGACGAGAATTAAAATGATAATTAAGCCAATTCATCTGGGGAATTATTATCAATCAGCCCCTTAGCATCCACTGTTGGACATAGGCCTTCCCTATGATTGCCCACTTCTTCCGATCTTGGGCTGTTTGTATTCAGTTGGTGGCCATTTGTTTTAGGTCATCTGTCCACCGTGCAGGTGGTCTTTCTCTGCTCTGTTTGTCTGCGCGTGGTCTCCATTCGAGGAACCTTTTTGTCTATCTTTCATGCGTGCTACGTGTCTAGCCCAATTCCACTTCAGTCTGACTAATCGTTCAATGACATCCGTGATGCCAGTTCTTCCGCGTGTGTCTTCGTTTCTAATATGATCATTTGGGGAATACAACCAGGTTATGAAGTTGGGCGCAAAGCCCGGTCACACTTTAAAATTGTTTAGGAAAAATCAAGTCCGGATGATTGCTAGTCTATCCGGCTATGTTTAAACAGGCTGCAAGCACGCACCAAAGCTACTTCTAAAAAAGCCAAATGTGGTTGATGGAAAAGGTAAGTAGTTGCCGGTTGCTTGTAGGTTTTAAGCTTGTGCAAACTTCTCCTCTCCCCATGCTTTATTTGACAATGTTTTCAGTGCATGAATGAGTGAATGTTTAAAATCACGGAAAAAATTACACAGAACTTAAGTGCTGAGCTGAGCGACCTAGGTAGGACGTCCTGGTTTTGTAGTTGCGCACAATTAATCACTTGTCCGGAATCGCACGCAAGGAATCACCGTACTTTTGGGAATAGGTATTATTTTTTTCAAAAACTCGACAGATTCTGGAGCACACCAGTCAAGATGCTCTGCGTTTTTATTAAATTTTGTGAAGTGAGGTAATTTGCACAAAGTTTTCTTTTTTCTTTCTTTTTTGGCTCTAACTTTTTAAGCCGGGCGAGTTGCACTTGCTCATTTGATTGGCTGATTACATTCAAATATTACTTTTGATTGTTATTTGTGTTTTAACGTTAATTAATTAAAATAGGCATTACATAAATGTAACAAATCATTATTGTTACTAGGATTTGAAAATCTGTCTAGTAACATATGCACAAACGCTACTGAAAAAAGTTATCGATACTTGAGTGGTAACTTGCTCTGGCGCCCGCTAGCCTCTAGAGTAAGCTCTGGGTTAGTTATCTTAGTAATTGAAAACCAGCTTATGTTTTGTATTAGGTTAGGTTAGGTTTGTATTAGGTTAAATTGCGTTGGTTGCATTTGCATTATGTTTACTTTAAATGACGGTGAAACGTAATTGAAGTTTGCGAGACGCCATAGTAGGTAGCGTCGCTTGTAGTTGTGTTGTTGTCTCTTTTATTGTTTCTATATTGCGGCGATTCAATTTTTTTTAGTCAAATTTTGTTCCAGCCTTAGTTTATGGTATTCTTGTTCAAGTTTAAGTCAGGGTATAGTGGTTCTCAATAGTTGGATTAGTGCTCATTCTGACCGTTGTTGAGTTCCATTCTTTATAAAGAACACACTTTTGTTTTTTTATGGTTTAAGATTGTTAGATTTTTTAGTTAAAGCAGGGTTAATATCTAAAACAAAAGTAACAAATTTAAATGGGGCAATCTTGTGAGCCAAATTACCAAAACGAGAGATTAAGCTGTTGGGAAACGCTTGCTTTAAACTGTAACTGTTACTAGTGCTCACGTAATCTCCAATACAATTCCCCACTTCTACGTCTGTACGAAGTTGTATTGCCGATACAGTTGTCAAACAAAGATGGGCCAATCACATTTTTTTTTTCGAAAAGGCGGTACCAATCAATAACTTTGTGAAGATGTAATTGTTTTTTGTGTTTTTAACTCTGAAGTACTCCTTGTCTCTCAAAATAATTTTTAATTGAATATTATATTTGAAGTTAACGCAATTTGTTTATTTTGAAAATATTCATTTAATTTAAAAAACGTTTGAAAAATTGCGGTTGATTTTTGAAATTTAATGTAGGTAGATCTACTTGGCAACGTTGCCACCGCTGTTGTTAAATTTTATGTTTTTTTTTAATTGTTAGGCAGTTTATTTTGCTAAAGTTGGGGTAGTTTCGTCTTTTGCAAAAAGTGCAACATAAAGTTTACTACAGTTTTCAAACTTGTGTTGTTTAGAGCAAAAACCATTTAATGTTGCTTTTGCACACTTTGAAAGTGTTAAACTGAACTAATTTGAGTACATACTAGCTAATGGGTAGGAAATTAAAATTGAAAAGATATGCAAAAAATCATTAAAAAAAAAGAAAGACCACAACTGCGTTCCCAATTTCTTTGTGCCACTCATAGAAAATTGCAGAAATAAAAAAAAACTGACTTACAATTAGAATATTGGTCAAAAGTAAAACTAATAAATAGTCAGAACTAAAATTAGAAAAATTTTTAGCAAAAAATCTGCAAAGAAAATATTAAAACAAAAATACTAAAAACTACAACTTTACTCCTAATTTCTTTGTATTACCAGTATATTACTAGTGGAACAAAGAAATTGCAAAGAAAAAGTGATCTTCAAGTAATACATATGCATGAAGTCGGTAATAATAAACTTGTTGCTAACTTCATAACAATACATACGAATGAAGTTGGTGATACAAAAATTGTTGTTAACTTCAGAACAGAAATGTATTTGAAACTATTTTCAATTAATATACAAGCATGAAGTTAATAAATGCTGCTAACTTCAGAGCAGTAAACTAGATGCATAGCAATATTCATGTCAGTTGACAACAGCTAACTTCATATCATGTCTGAAATTTAAAATCTATCTTCATTTTGTTGTTTTCAATTATTACTAACTTCATTTGATGCATGAAATTAGCAATAGAAGTTAATTTTATGAGATTTGATAACTGATTATTTTAATAAGTCTTCTGCGGTTGATTATTTTAATTTGTCATACGCTTTATTGAAAGGTATTAGATTTTTATATATTTTATTAGACTGGAAATTTCATTCTTTCCCTTTTAAAATAAGTTAAATTGAGCGAGTTTTGCTCGTAGTTTTATAGCACTCCCTAAACCGCGCCCTTAACTGCAACAATTTATATTATATAAATGAAGTAATATTTGACATCATTGCTAAGTGATATTGCAAAACAAACCCGACTTGATAAACAGTTAAAAAAGTGTTCTTGAAAGGTCCATGAAAGTAATTTAAGACATGTAAAAAAAATAGTTGCTGTTATTTGTTAATAAAGTTAGACCAATATACGATTTTACAGATTGCTATAACTATTTAATAAAATATTTATATTTTATAATTATTTACATAAACTTAATGATTTGGATGTTGGCATCAATTAAATCAAAGCTATCAACCTTGAAATAATTAGTTATACCATTACACATAACGATTGTTAAGTAAATAAGCTTAACTAGATAAATAAACAAACAATTTGTAGCTTTAAATTATTATTTGCTTGTAATTATAATCTTATACAATTTTTACTTGGAAAACCGCCTTTCCCAATTACGAAATCAACACAAAATTGTGTCATTGATTATACTTTCAAATGACGCAATTTAATTCCATTGCGTATGAAAAAAAAGAGGCGACAACCGCGCTTTATTATTGACAGAAAAATAATTGTGTGGCAACAATGTTCCAATGACATGTCGTTATCATCTGATTTACACAATTCCAATAAATTGCAAATAAGTGCGCAAATAAATCATTAAAGAATAAATGTGAAGAAAAGCTGGAAATTATACTTACTAATTCAAAATAAATGTAAGTCAAATTTTGTTTTTTCAATTTCCCAAACACACGTCAGTTTGTTGATATGTCAAAAAATTTTATGTATTAAATTATAGGACATATTAATTAATAATAAAAGATGTCAGCAAGTACAAGTGAAGGCCCTCAAGTAAAGCCACCGAACGGTGGTGGTTCTGGTGCAACAGACGGTGAAGAAACCAAAGACGAACGAACATTTGAATGTAATATATGTTTAGATACGGCAAGAGATGCAGTTGTCAGTATGTGTGGACATTTATTCTGGTAATATTATTGAAGCGTTTCAAACAAATTAAAATATTAATTAATTTTAGTTGGCCTTGTCTGCATCAATGGTTAGAAACCCGACCGAATAGACAAGTATGTCCGGTTTGTAAGGCAGCTATTAATAGGGAAAAAGTTGTACCATTATATGGAAGAGGAAGCACTAATCAACAGGATCCAAGAGAGAAATTTCCTCCAAGACCTGCTGGTCAGCGAACCGAACCAGAAACTGGATCACATTTTAACGGTAAATATTTAATTTTGTTTACAACATATGGTAACGAAAAGGAATTTAATAATTTCAAACATGCTTTGGAATTGCATTTATGTAGATATTGGAAATTATGTCATTGCTTCTATCCGATAATGTCAGGGGATATATTGCAATGTTGCCAGATGTTGGAAAATTCTGTAATTATACATTTATTAAACATGGTCCAAGTTCAAATGAAAATAAGGATAATCATACATGGCAATTACTGTTTCTTTGTGTGATTTACATATAATTCACATTAAGAATGACCTAATTGCTTTATGTATAATATAACATTAAATATTCAGTAAGGTTGAATTGTGTGTACACAAAACTAGTTGCAAAGTTTTATTATTAATAAAAATTTTAAACTTGTAAATCTGGTGATTTTACCAAAACTAATATTTTAATTAAACTTTGCATTTGTTACATCTTTTGAAAGCATTAGCATGCGAATTAAGTATATTTTATTTATAGCGCGCTTACCTGGTTGGTTGAGGGTTTTTGAAACAGTTTAGGAGAAGGTGTATTTGTGTGAAAAGCTTTGTTTTTGCCGAGACTTTTGCGATTGACAAAGAATTAGAAGGGGCTGTTAAGTTTTGTTGTATCGTGACGGACGCTGCTGAATTGTTCAGTGGCGTCACCAAAAATTTTTGCTTAAAGTGAAAAATTGTATTGTAACGCAAACAAGCTTAACGATTTTTGGTTTATACATATGTTTTTGACCAGTGGCGTCCCAAAAATGAGCGATCTTTTACCAAAATCAAAAAAACTATTTCTCTATTTTTTTTTTACGGTTTTGATTGCTATCACTATGGATTGAACATAAAGGGTTAAGCATGGTTGCAGAAGTGGTCGGGTGACTCGGTAAAGGGAATTTTTATACGAATAAAAGTCGTCTCAGCGTATGCCCAAAACTCAAAGTGCTATCAACGCGTACGCGCTTACCCAGAGTGCTCGTTCTCAAGAAAACACTTGGAGGGATGTGCAATGCAAAAGAGTATAGAGGCAAGCCTCTGTGCAGGTGATAGTGTTGGTGGAAAAGGCGTTGAAGGTGGACTTCTTTCCTGTGGTTGTTGTTTTGGAGATCTTTGGGTCGAGGTGGGAATTCCAGTCCTGAGTTACTTGACTTTTTTTTTCAGGGTGCGAGTAGGTAGTGCGTCAGGTTTTCGTAAAGAATTTTACAAACGGTTGGGCATAAACTTTTGCCTGCCATTGATCGAGCGGTTTTTGAGCTGGGTTCGCCAGCGCCGCCTGGCGGCCGGTACACCCTTAGGGAGTGTAGGATTTGTTTGATTTAAAACCGACTAACCTCCTCCTTTTTTCTTTTTGGTTTACATGAGCATTACGGATGGTCAGCGCCGACTGGCGCCCGGTACATCTTTAAGGAGTGTTAGATTTGTTTGATCTAAAATTCCTGTCATCTTTGCTTCAATTCTGTCTGTTGCGTTTTTTATGTCTTTTATGGTTTGTCTTTTTTTGCCGCAGACTACTATTGTCATCACGTATCTAACTAGGTGGGCTGTTTTCGTAAGGTTTGTCTTTAGTACGTCGTCATACAGAACGTTCCACAGTGTTGGTCAGAAAACGGAGCCTTGTGGTACATCGCAGGTTATTTTTATCTTTTGGCTTTTGCCAAATTTATCTGGTCCACCTACACTCTCTAAAAACTTATATTTTTGTGGTTTGTCTAGCCACCTCAAGCTCTTATATATCTTCATCCAACACTTAGGTTGGTTCATAGTTTGGAGCAAAAAGTTCTATTACTGTGACCCACTCATCCACTCACCTCTCACTTGTCTTAATTGTTGGATTGTCATCAGTGATTGAGTGTCCAGTAAGTTGACGACAAACACTTGGGTGGGTTGGCAAATCAGTTTACAAAAAAAAAATTATAGTGCTCCGCCTACCCACTCAGGTGTTAGTTAACTTCTCACATGTCTTAGTTGCTGGATTATCAGTGCGTTTGTGTTTTGTTGTTGTTGGCTGTGTGTGTGTTAACTGTGGCACCTACTCACCCAAATGTTAGTGATCCAGAAATTGGATTTCTTTAGATTCGCGGGCCGAACTTCTTAATAAAAACAGGGGTGCGGGCGGGCGGGGTACTCAAATTATTGATTACGGGACAGTTGCTTCAACTGGAATGCCCGCCCACCAATCGAAGTCTTAAGTGACAGATCCAACCTCTTCATAAATAACAATCGGGTGGGTGGGTGAGGCACTCAGTCCGTTAGTAGCGGGACAATAGTTTCAACTAGAGTCACTTTTTTATTTTGACAAAAGCATCTCTATTTATTGGCGTTTTTCATTAAATTACGAACCATAACGAATATGAATTATTAATGTTTATGATGTAGACTGAATTATGTTTATTGTTAGAAACGTGGGTTTATACAAGTCTCCCCAATTGATTACTTACAACAGTGTCTTCTACTCCACAGGGATGGTGGTATTTATGGAATTTGAAGGACTTGGTTACGTGCCGCCACTGCTGATATTTCTTTACGCAATATATCTTCACGCAAAGTCTTATATATTTGACTAAATTAAATGTATTTTTTGACATGCTGTAAGTACAATGTAAACTACATACAATAACAAGAAAATTTTATTTACAAGACTATAATTGTTAGCTTAATATCTAGCTTTTAAACAGTAATAAATAAGTTTATTGATAACAAAATTGCTCAATTTATTATGAGAAATTAGTCAAAAAATATTTTAGATTAAATCGGAACTGTGCTACTGACGCGAGGGGAAATAGGACGACTGCTTTCAAGCGCTAACTTTATTTTAATCTGGCTGATCTATATTTTCTCGGGCGTAAGTGCACGGCGACCCGCATGGCATTTATGTGCTCTTGAACGAAGATATACAAGAGAATAGCCTATGGTTGATCTGCCTAAAACATAGTTGATAGAGAGGCCTAAGCAAGCATCTACCTTTACGCTCGGGCGTAGAAGTCAAGTTCTTGATATTATAAAGAGCGTAGCAACGGTCACACTCGAGGGCTAGACTCGGAGTTAACCTTTACTGACTACAGGGCAACGAAAAGCTTAAAGTCGAGTCAGACTGAATCTATCATCATTGCCGGAGTTAAGACCGGTGGATAGTCATAACATCAGAGCAGAAGCATTGGTTTGAGGATTACACCGGAAGTTTATCTCCAGCAGTTGACTCGACGATCGAAGTGAGTAGAAAAGTCACTGTTCAGTGGAAATACGGACCTTATAAGAGGAAACCTACGAAGACTTCTAAGACAGTCAGCAATGGCAACTAAACATCGGACGGCTGCAACAGCTTAAGTGTGCGAACACAATGGGGACCTTTGCTCCAACCATAGCATCAGCGCTTGACCCTAGCTTTTTACTCTCACTCATTGCTCAAATTCTTGTATTTATTTATTTCTATGATTGAAGCTCTAGTGTTTTAATGTTGGAGCGATGAGCGAGGGTGCGATCCTATGATCGGATCGAGGATCTTTATTTTGTTTGCAGCATATGGCATACTAGGTTTGTTTCTAGCCTGTTTGTGGTTTCAGCTATGCAGTAGGGTTGCTGTGAGGCGGAAAGTTATAGCGATCTCATTGGTTAGTCACAATATTTTAAACCAGCTAACCCAAAAAGCGGAACTATGATTGGTTGAGATGTTGCGTACTTCGAGCTACGTCACAATATATCGAAAGGCAAAATCATGGAATCCGATAGTCTTCTGTAGTAGTGTTCTTGGGTGACGTGTACGTTGTGCTCAACGTCCGCGGTGGTTGGTTGACAACAGGCAGATTGGGTGAAGTTTATGGAGGTTTTTGTTTTTTTTGTTTTTTTTTTTTTTTACTGAAATATTGCAATATATGTAGTTGCTGGTGTTGGGTCTTTCAAACTTTATCTAAGATAGGTTTAAAATAGCTTACTATACTTAGATACACTTTGAAACAGTTCAGGTGCAACTGAGAACACTTGAGTGTAACTCAACTCTATTGAAAACATTTCAATGTTAATTGGAACAGTTTACGTACAACTCTCAACATATCAAGCTCAGTTAAAAACAGTTAAGATGACTTTGGAACTCTTAAATGCATTTTATATCTTATTGGAACATTAACAACCTCGGTAGACTAATGAACAGCTTAGAACACTTCAGGTACAGTCTGGAACAGTTCAGGTGCAACTGGTAACTTTTGAGAGCTACTCACAACACATTGAAACAACGATATTAATCAAATGCATATAAACAACTTGGAACAGTGGCGTATCTATTTTATTTCAAAAGCTGGGGGTAGTGGGTTACAAAATTAAGTCAAAACATATTTTTTTAATATTTTGCTCAAAAATTCTAGTTGCGCCACTGGTAACTTTTCTCAAGGATCCACAAAATCTTAAAATGTATGAACGAAATTTTTTTTATTTGCAAAACGACTATTCTCATTGTTTCTGAAGATAGATAATGTGAAGAAATCAAAGCATTGTAAAGCTAAGTAATCGGATTTTTTTGGAAGAATGTGCATGTCTGAAAAACTACTAACATATTCACACGTTTTATTTTTCTCCTGCACTTAATTGATTTTTGTGCAACACTAATTATAATTAAATCAATGCAAATCTTCTTTGCAGGCTTTGAATTCGCTCCGAATCTACTTCATATAGCTACACCATTGCTGATAACATTTAATTTATTTTGTTATTATTTTAAGTATTATATATTTGAAGATTTTTAATTTGTTACTGACTTTTGTATTAGACTAGATTTATCCACATTCCGATTTTTAATAGAAACTACATACTTTGTTTTATGATAATTATTGAACCTATTTTTATCTTATCGTTTAGCTATTAATAGATTATTGTGAATAACACTGATAGTTTTTTTGTATCATCAGCAAATTATGTATTGATTTATAATTACATAAAGTGTTTTTATGTTATGTTTTTTAAATGCTATTAGTGACACTGAATTGATTTTTTTAAAATAATGTCTGCTGTACAGGTGACTGTGTACTTGATTAAATATTAATCGAGTAAACTGCTAATTTTGCGCTAAAATCAAGTTTAATCAATTGATTTCAATACGCAGTTACGTGTGTGGCAAGCATAATGGGGTTTTAAATAATAAAGTAACATTCGAAACTGTACTCGGAGAATGTTTTAGTTTTAATTCTGTATCGTCTCATGCGGAGATTTATGCAATTTTGTTAATTTTAAATATTTAATTTTTTTACCACTTTTGTAATAATATTAACAAATAATTTTTACCATTTAATGTAATGATTTTAAAATAAAACAGAAAAATAAATTATGACGTTATTTAAATGATGTACAGCATCTTTTAAGGTTATCGCCCACTAGGACGAAGCTCAGCTACTTTTAGCAATCGACGCTTACTATGCAGAAGCGACGCAAAAAAAGTTGCTTACGATAAGATTTAATGTGTTTTATAATTTCTTCTTTTCTCTAGTGGGTGCCTTACTTGAATGTAATTGCTTGAACTATAAAGATGTGATTGTTTGTACTGCGTCATTGCGTGAACTTAAGACGACTTTGTTTCATGTGATTGCCTCGCCCCGTCAGTACGGTCACGCAGTTACGTCATCATGTATGAACACATACTAACCATGAATTTGACTTTTTGTATTGGCAAATTTCAACAGTTTTTTTTTTAATTGTAGAACAAAATTGTGGACGCTGCAACCTACTCATAAAATGTTGTTTGCCGTTTTCGGATCTATGTTACTGTGGAGATGTTTTGGCTCGGAGTGGTGGCTTAAGCTGAGCTTTTTAATAGTGGGGATCTGTGCTATGCCGCTGATCTTTAGAACATTTTAGACGCCACTTCCGTTTCTGAAACATTACACGACGAAGCTTGAAGCATTTCTTTGAATGACGTTTGGAAGGTTCTTTCTTCGAGTGGATCGACTGTTTGCAAAGTCTTTGGTAGTGACGGTGGTTTTGTACACTACATTCAGAAGATTCTTGTTCTTTTCTTTTGCGCTTATGCCAAACTTCTACTTTTTTCTAATGTTTTCTTATGGCGTTTGCAAAGTACCTAGTTTGTGACGATCATTTCCTCTTTTTTTGGGAATTGCTGTCGGCGTTGGCGATCGTTGTCTTCTGCGGTTTTTGGCTTTCTGTCGGGGTAGGAGGAGTTATACTTTTATTTTCCCGCATTGTTGGTTGTTTTGAGTGAGAATCCTTCTTCTTCTTCTTCTTCTTTTGCTTTATCTAGGTTCTTTATCTAATCTGTCGTGAAGATAATCTAAAGGTTTCTTTATCTTACTTGTTTTTGGCGTCTCAGGACTTTGCAGGCTTTGCTGAAGGTTGTCTTTTTGGTTTGAGTTGTAGAAGTTTTATATGAGTTTGCACTGCAGCTCCTGAATCGATTTGAGCTATTTTTCACCTCTTGGCAGACGTAATATGAGGCTTGGTGTTTGACATTGGTTGGGAATCGTCAATTGCGCGGGGTACTTAGTTCATAGATTGCTAGTTTTAATTGAAATGCACCGCTCATCCACCCAAGTATTGATGATCCTGAACATTTTTGTTTTCTATGAATGTTATTTGTTGTTAAATTGGTACTTAGTTAGCTTTAACTGTAGTGCCCCGCAAGTGTTTGTTATTCAGAAATTGGATTTTCTTTTTCTGTGAATGATATTTCTTTTTAAATTGAAGAGAGAGTCAACTATGTTACTAAACGATAAGAGGATGTTGTCACTGATATCGGTAGCACGAAGAATGACGACGCTGCTTCTTATTAGTAAGTTTAAATTTAAACTCTGGGCATGTGGGTTGGATTGGTGTTCTTTGTCCACCCGCCCGACTTTTTGTGGATTAATTTAACTAAGTTTAAACTTTCTGGGTATGTGGTTTGGATTGGTGTTCTCAGCCCAACCGGCCGAGTGGTGTGAACCAATTTCTGGATCACAAAAACACTTGGATGGGTGTCCGGAAACCAAGTTTAAACTTTATGGGCGTGTGGTTTGGATTGGAGTGCCCCGCTCGCCCGCCCGAGTGTTTGTGAACTAATTTTTGGATCACAAACACTTGGGTGGGTGGGCGGGAACTGAGTTTAAGCTGTCGGGGCATGTGGTTTGGATTGGTTTTCTTCGCCTACCCGCCCGAGTGTTTATGAACCAATTTCTTGATCACAAACACTTAGGTTGGCGAGCGGGAACTAAGTTTAAACTTTATGGACATGTGGTTTGGATTGGTGTTCTCCGCCCGAGTCTTTGTGGACCAATTTCCTGGATTACAAACACTTGGGTGGGTGGACGGCAACTAAGTTTAAACTTTGTGGGCGTGTAGTTAGAATTAGTGATATTAGCCCACCCACTCGAGTAGTGTGAACCAATGTCTAGAACACAAACACTTGGATGGATGTCCGGAAACCAACCCAACTATTTGTGAACTAATTTTTTGATCACGAACACTTGGGTGGGTGGGCGGGAACTAAATTTAAACTTTGTGGAGTTGTGGTTTAGATTGGTATTCTCCGGCTATCCGCCCGAGTGTTTGTGAACCAATTTCTGGATTACAAACACTCGGGTGGGTGGGCGGGAACTAAGTTTAAGCTTTGTGGATTTGTGGTTTAGATTGGTATTCTCCATTCACACGCACGAGTGTTTGTGTATCATTTTCTGGATCAAATAAGCATAAAACTTTGTGGGCATGTGGTTTGGATTGGTGTTACCCGCCCGAGTGTTTGTAAACCATTTTGTGGATAACAAACACTTAAGCGGGTGGTCAGAAACCAAGTAAACTAATGTCTCGATAACAAACTCTTAGTCGGGTGGACGGCAACCAAGTTTAAACTTTTTGGGCGTGTGGTTTGGATTGGTGTTCTTTGCAAACCCGCCTGAGTGTTTATGAGAAAAAAGGTTTGGACTACAAACACTTGGGCGGGCGGGCGGGAACTAAGTTTAAACTTTGTGGACATCTGGTTTGGATTGATGTTCTTCGACCACTCGCCCGAGTGTTTGCGAACCAATTTTTGGATCACAAACGCTTGGGTGGGTGGGCGGGAACCAAGTTTAAACTTTCTGGGCATGTGGTTTGGATTGGTGTTTTTCGCCCACCCTCTCAAATGTTTGTGAACCAATTTTTGGATCACAAACACTTGGGTGGAACTGAATTTAAACTTTCTGGGCATGTGGTTTGGATTGGTGTTCTATTTCATTGGTGACATTTGAAATGTCAAAAATGCAGAAACCTTGTTTTGGAGCTAATATCTTCAAATAAATTATAAAGTTTTAGAAAAAAATTATGAGCAAAAGTTGTAAGAAACTAAATTTTCTATAAAAATTAACTAATTGTTATTAGATATTTTGAAGTTTAACTGTCAAAAAATGCAGAAAACTTTGTTTTGGAACCAATTTTTTCAAATAGCTCAAAAGTTATAAAAGTTGCAGAAAAAGTTAAAGAACGGAATAAAATTTCCTGCAAAGTTTATTAAAAGTATTTTTTATTATTTTGAAATTAGAACTGTCAAAAGTGCAGAAATCTTGTTTTTGAGCTAATTTCTTCAATTCGCTCAAAAGTTAAAAAAAGTTGGACACAAATTGGAGAATAAAAGTTGTAGGAAATCAAATTATTTATAAAATTTTGGAGTTTAACTGTCAAAATGCAGAAAACCTTGTTTTAGAACTAATTTCTTCATATATCTCAAAAGTTATAAAAATTGGAAAAAAGTTGTGACTAATCATATTTTCTAAGACTTTTATTAAAATGTTTTTGAATATTTTGAAAAATGCAGAAAATCTTGTATTGAAGCCTATTTCTTCAAATAACTCAAAAGTTGGAGAAAAAGTTATAGAATAAAAGTTTAAGCATTCAAATTTTCTACAAAATTGATAAAAGGTCAATCAAAAATGCAGAAAACCTTGTTTTGGAGCTAAATTCAACAAATATCTCAAAAGTTGTAAAAATTAGATAAAAAGTTATAAAAACAAATGTTATTATTTTGCAATATTTTGACATTATAACTGTCAAAACTGCAAAAACCTGATTTTGAAGCCAATTTCAAAGTCAATGAATGGATTGAATTTGGGGGTTCAAACTTTTTCTGCCATGCTTTTTCCAAATTACAAATTTTGCTTCATTTCCCAAAACAAATGTGTTAACCCCCTTCCTGAAATTTATTTTTAGGTACGGCTCTGTACATTGGCATAAATTATAATAATGTGGGCGCGGCTTTATAATTTTTTAAAAATTGACGAAAATTTTTAATCGAAAAATAATTTTGGTTCAAACTGTAAAGCAAGCTAACATAATAATCTTTCAGGTTTTGGACTTGGTGACAACGGATTTCATTTATCTTTCGGCATAGGTGCATTTCCTTTCGGATTCTTCACATCATCGTTTAATTTAGGAGACGCAAGACCGGGCGCTGCTGCCAGAGGCACGCCTCAACACATAGAAGAACAATTTCTATCTAAGGTATTTCTCTGGTTGGCAATATTATTTATTGCCTGGTTATTGTTGGCATAAGTAGTAGTATATAAATAAACACAGTTATCATGGATCTTATTGTTAAGGCGTGAAGAAGGGTACAATCTGTACGTTTATAGATATACAATTTAAATTTTAAGGTAATTCATGCAATGTGCCACTGGGTGTTCCAAAAAATATTTATTTTATGGTTTTTGTTTTCGTGTAGAGAAGAAAAACTAAATTTAAATAGTCCTAACGGTGCATTCCTAAATGATTAATAATTATTTTTAAATAAATGTAGAAATTATTTTTAATGGTTTAATGTTGTAATTTGTACATACTATATATTGATAAGTAAAATAAAGAGCACGATGAAGTGTTTTATTTATCTGAGTATAATGTTTTTTAGTCAAATCCATGGCATGGGGAAGCAAGTATATTTGGTAAGCATTGTGTATTATGTGGTTTGGATCACGATTTTCATAGGTTTGTATTGGTGCATTCGACAGTGATTGGTTGGTTGGCACTTTTATTCAGATGTTTTTATTTGTAGCGCGCTTACCCGGTCGATCGTTGTTTACCTGAACTTGTCTGAATCTTTGTTTTTGATAAAGGAAACGCATTTAGGAACAGTTATCTGACAGTTTTTTTTTGCAATTTACGTGACGTCAGTTGTGGGCATAAAACGTTATGTTGGCTTCACCGTGCAACGAGCTGAAAATCGCACAAGGCGTGTCTATAAGTGTATATAGTCTAAGCTAAATTTGCCCCTGGATGCCGAACGCAGCATTACTCGTAATAAAGTGACCTAGAGAGACCACCGGTAAGAACTGATATGTGATTTGATCTACTTGCTACTAAAGACATTTACCACTTCACCAAATCACGGCCGAGTATTGTAAGTATCATCTACGATTTTATAATAATAAAACAAATTTAATTTAATAAAATATTTATACATAAAAATTACATATATCGTTCAAACTGTGAAATATCATAATTCAAACTTCCTAATTTTTCAATACGATTCAATAAATCAGGTCTTGTAACCAAAGCTCTTTTAATCGATTGTGTTAATAGATTTTCTTGAAAGAAAGCTTTAAATGGCATATCTTCTAAAGAAAATACGTGAACATTTCCATCAATATCAGCAACCATTAAACATCTACCATCATCAGTAAATTTAATTAGTGTATTCCTTGATTTAGTAGGTGATAATGTTTTGCTTTGAGAATCATATGTTTTCCTTTGTAAATCCCATATGAATATTTCATTTCCACAAATGCTTGCAATTATTGTAGAATGCGATGGACTCCAAGCGACACCTTGCACTCCCATCATTCGTTTTTTAATTTCAAATAAAGGTTCTGATATACCATCAACCCATAATCTCATAGCCCAATCATCACCACATGTTAGAAATAATCTATTACAATAAGGTGAGAATTCAAGAGCATACATAGGACTATCGTGTGCTAAAAATAAATCTAAATGTTGGTGGTAGTAGTTTTTAGAACATTTATGAACAACTCCTTCTCCAGTTCCGATGTAATATATGTTTGGATCTAGTGGATGTGGTGTGTATACTAATGCAGCTGAATGGCGTGATAAAGGTATGATTTTTGTAGGACATTTACGTAAGGTTTCGATTCCTTTTAATTTGCCTTCAGCATTTGCTAGTTTCATTACTTGTATGTATGGCATTTGTTTGCCGGTGCTTATTACTTTCAATTTACATACTCTACCATCCTGAGTTGTTCCTACTAAAAATTCCTGACCTGAAAATAATAAATAATTGTGTTTTAGTATTCATAAAACAGATTTTGAAACATTTCAGCAAAGAAATTTAATGTTTTCAAGGTTATAGATCAAAATATTACTCTACCTTTGTAGTAATCATGATCCGTATACCATGACAATTGCCAAATTGGTTCAAACAATTGGCAAGCTTGCTTATCAGCATATCCAATAATATCCAATTTCCTGTTGCTAATATCCAACACTTTAACGTCACCATTGTAGAAACCAACTGCCAATTGGAAAGGATGTTGCTTTGAAAAACATAAAGCTGTAACTGGTGGTCCAAAATGGTATTCCCGTTCAGGCTGTACAGGGTTTTTTATATTCCAAAGCAGTACCAAACCTGTGGTTTCCTCATCATAGTAAAACTTTCCATAACCAACTGCTATTATATCTTTATTGGCTGTGTTCCAACACATTGCCGCAACGCAACGACCTTAAAATTAAATAATAATATACTTGTATATATCACCGTCCGATGATGGAATTGTAAGGGTTGCGCTAGTTTCACCATTCAATTTTTTTTATTAATAATAGTTGAGCTTAAAAATATTGCAAATACCTTTTGTTTCTTCATTAGAAAACGTCCATAAATGATCAAGCCTATAATTAAATTCAATATTTTCTCTAAAAGGACTGGGATCAATTAATCCCCTAAATCTTTTCTGCTCTTCATTATAAACATTATTTGCTAATATTCGTTGCATAATACATAATGATTCTTGAAACTTATCGGTGTGCAATAAATTAAGCATTTGCAATTCTTCAGTATGTAAAGCCATGCTATCAATTGATTGCAAGGATGCAATAGGACCTTTAGCATCTTTTGATTGGCGACTTTCATTTGCTTCTAAAAAAGTATCCCACATATCCCATAATGAGGCAAAAGTAGTGTGGTTGACACGTTTAGGCATTGGCGCATCAGTTTCACGCGATTTTGTCAGTACAGGAATAGTTTGTACTTCAGCGTTTACAACTTTGCGGTTTTTACCTTTGCCTACTGTTATGTATTCGTAGTGTTTATTTTCTTCATCAACAAGTACACCTGAAAAATTACATTATATATTTGTATAATATATTTACTTATTTACCTTCTTCAGAATCTCTAGGAACTGTTGAACTTGGAAGCTCAAAAATAAAAGCAGTTTCTGTTTCAAATAAAGTTAATGATATATATTGAGGCATTTTCTTTAAAGGTTGTTCATGTGGTACTGATATTTCCGAAAATTTAGAAGCATCAAGTCCATACTCTTCACTTTGTATTTCTACTTCATCCGAAGCTGCCAAATCAGATTCCATGTTACAAAAACTTCCATCCTGTTTTGTAAGCAATACCATTTCTTGATGTTTCATAGTTGTTGATTCCGTAAACCATAATTTACTAGTAGATTGATTGATTATTGAGTTAGATAATTGTATTTCAAATACATTAAGTTGTCTTTCTTTTCCTCCTTTGTAATTATATGGACTGATTGTTTTTGGTGTTAAATCTTGACCTTTATACATCACGGATAACATATTAGTGGTGTGTTTTTGTGTGTTTAGAATTGATTTCTGTTTTGCAGCAGTGGCAGCGAATCCTTTACTTATACGACTCATTTTTAATGCGTTCAAGTTTGATCAATATTTGCTTGCAACAGGTGTTGTTTATGGGTATTATTTTTTTTTAATTAATTAATAAATATAATGCACATTTGACTTCTGTCATGTTAACAAATGAAAGAGAATTTATAATATTTAAATTGTCAAATTATTAATAAATATTGAAATATTTGAAAGGAATTCAGCCATTCAACACATGAATAAATTGAATATATTAGTCGGTATTTGTCTGTCACATTTCGTTTTGTTCGTTTAAGTTAGAATGCTATATTATTTATATAAAAATTAATTAAGAAAACTGTATAAAATATGGCAATAAATTTCAGTCCGTTCATCATCGATTCAGCATTGCCAGATGACGCGAATGAAATTAAGCATTAATGATATAATTACTGTAGCATGTAGATCATAGTTTAATGTTAACACAATTATTGTTTGAAAAATTGCGGTAATTAAAATTTTTAAAGTGATGCAGTTAAATTTGGGTATTATCTACCGCAATTAAGGTAAGTGAACGCCAACAACTAATTTTTCAACAATGTCTACCAAAATACCGGCCTGAAGTTGACCATACTGGCGTTTCTTATATGAATTAACTATTTAATTTTCCAAAAATTAAGTAATTCATATTAAACACATTAAAATGCAAACTTATATAATGGAATAAGTAAGTTAGAATAGAGTTGTGACCGCCATGTTTGTTTGAGCCCGATGCGATCCGAATGTTTACGAACATATAAGTATAAAAATATTTCTTAATAAATCGACTAATTACTTATGTTTAGTATGAATAACATCTCTGAGCAGCTAATAAATTATATGCTCAATACATTTTTGGTGACTTTTTTGCATAAAGTTATATTTATTATAGTTTTAAGTACAAAATTGCATTTTTTGTTGAGTTTTGATTATAAATCAGTATTTTTGATACTTTTTTTGAGTTTTGATTATAAATCAGTATTTTTGATACTTTTTTTGCACTAAATCACATTTTTGATTACTGTTTGGTTTCAAAAGTGTTGCCTTTTAAGTGTTTAGTTTGAACCTGCATTTTCTAAAAGAGTTTTAAATTTGATTTTTTAATGTTTTTAGTTCATAATAGCATTTTCTAATCATTTTTCTATTTGAATTGTCATTTTTTGTTAAATTTTTTTGCATAAAATCATTATTTTTTGTCTAAAAAGCATTTTCTATAAATTTTTAAGTCGGAAACAGCGTTTTCTATTAAATTTTAAGTTGAATTTTTGCATTGTTTGTAAAACTTTTAGTCTAAAGTGGTTTTTCATGATCTAATCTATTTAAAAAGCATTTTCTATTGAATTAATTGGAAACAACATTTTTTATGTTTAAAATAGTATTTATAGTGAGTTTTCTGTACAAAATCATATTTATTGTACTACTTTTTGGTTTAAAACGCATTTCTAATTGAGGTTTTAATTGAAAGGGTGCTGTTTTGATAAGTTTTAAGTCCATAATTACATTTTTTAGAGTCTAGTTTGAAACGGTATTTTCTGATAAGTTTTCTGTAACTTTGCTGCATAACATCACATTTTTTTATTAATTCAAGTTGATTCCTCATAAATTCATTTCTAACTTCAATGCGTGTCATAGATTTCTCCTGCCGGAGGGGAAATATGACATTTCGTTTATGAATTTACATAAAAGCTGCTTCCCAATTACTACGGTAACTAACCCAGGGCGTTTTACTCTAGCGCGCGTCAGAGCAAGTTACACTTGAACACATGAGCGTCTTGCTCTTTTCTGAAAATACATTTCTGTAGCGTTTGTGTAGATGTCACGTGACATACACCCCACATTGACAAGGTGGAGAGGAGAGCGTTTACATTCAAAGCATCGGATTGAAGTAGCTATACTGCACAGAATAATAAAGAATGCAAGCACGCTGCCATTGTTCATGTTTAAGTTGTTTTGGTGGGCACACACACATTAGGTTAATCTGAGCACACACTGATTTATGTAAAAAATAATTTTATTCTTTACATTGGCCGCGTTCAGAACGACTCATCATGACTGAACGCGCTCGCTGATTATCGTTTGCTGGCAGCGCTTGTCATTTTACTCATCATACATTGGTTGCTGACCAAGTAACTTATCAATCAGTGATTGATTGATGAGTGCTGGCAACTGATGAGTCGTTCTGAACGCAACCAATGTTTTATAAAAATGAAATGAAGTTGGGAATTAATTTTTGAGACAGCAACTTGAAGTTAGTCATTGTTTTAAGGAGAAGTAAATTGAAGTTAGAATCATTTTTTTAAGGAGAAACACATTGAAGCTAGAATCAATTCAAGGGGAAACACATTGAAGTTAGTATCAATTTTTTTAAGGGGAAGCAAATTGAAGTTAGTATAAATTTTTTAAGGGGAAGCACATTGAAGTTAGAATCAATTTAAGGGGAAGCAAATTGAAGTTAGGATTACATTCTAGACTAAATAGTAATCAAGAAATGTGATTTTGTTCGGAAAAGTTACAGAAAACACATTTTTGAACTAGAAACAAAACAAGAAATGTAATTTTGGGCATAAAACATGCTTGGCTGGTAACTATTGCATGTGCCGGTGTTGCTTTTTATATGTGGGATTACTTTTTAAGCTTTTAGCGCCATGGTGGTTGAAATGTGAATTAATGCATGTTGCTACACGTGCTTATATTATATGATTGATATGTTTGTGTTTATATGCTGTAGAATTTAAAATTCCAAGGAACTATTTAACACTTTTAAATAAAATTGAGGATCTGAATTAAGTTTTTTTGTGTTCATTTTGCATAATTGGACCAGCCGCTTAATCGAACCAAAACAAGCCGGTCCCGATTAAGCGGAATCGACTGTATTTAAAAACAATTTTCAGACAGTAGACAGATGTGAACATAGCAAAGTGTCAACAACGGCACGTTAACAAATCTGCCACCAGGTAGCGTATTCCTTAGCTGCGATTCCCAATATCCCTTAATCATTGTTGAAAGAAGTAGGGTCAACTGACAGTTAAATTGTGTCAAAAAACTAAGGTAAATTGATTAATAGCTTGAAGTCTATTTTGTAAAGCTAGTATTGCTAAGCACTCACACGTGTGTTCCGGGTAGCATCAGAATATATAGAAATATCATGGCGTTACCAATGAAATCCACTGTTTTTATTGGCTTATAATTTTGTTAGTGAAATATTAAAAAAAACTATTTTGGACTAAAAATTAACAAAAAAATGCAGTTTTGGACTAAATATTTGAAAAAAATGCTGTTTTTGGACTAAAAATTTAATAAATAAATGATTTTAGACTAAAAAGTAATTTAAAAACTATGATTTTGTTCAGAAAAATAGTTTTTCAAACAGATAACTTATAAAAAATACTATTTTGGACTAAAACCTCAACAAAAAATGCAATATTGAACTTAAAACTTACTAAAAAACACTGTTTCTGCCTAAAAGTTTTATAGAAGATGCTTTTTAGACCAGAAAATAATTAGAAAATGTAGTTTTATGCAGAAAAGCTAATAAAAATGTAATTTTAAGTAAAAAACTATACATTTCTGTTATTCAAAATAATGGAATCTAAACTTGAAAGGGAATATATGAGAAACGGTATAGTAATTTTTAACAGTTTATGTTAGAAACAACAATATTTTCTCATAGCTGGATTATGCATTTTTTTATAGAAATTGCACATTTTTCTACAGATAATGACCGGATTTTACTATTTTGTTTACTATTATGAACATAATTCACATTTTAACAATTTTTGGTCGAATTTTTTTTTAATATCCTTACATTTTATGGTAGAATTTTGCTGTTTTTAACTGTTTTATAAGTAGAATGATGAATTTTAAACAGTTTATGGTGAGTTTTGGTACTATCCGACAATATTTTTATACTTTATGACTGGTTTTTGTTATTTTTAACATTTTATGAATAGAATTTTACAGTTTATAACCGGATTTTGTCATTTTAACAATTTATACCCAAATTTTAGGTTTATATGACAATATTTCAATACTTTATAGCTGGATTTTACTATTTTTGACTTGCTATAAAACATTTTTGCACTTTACAATCATTTATAGCCGGAATTTGTTACTTTCTAATAATATTTTGATGTTTCAAAGTAGGATTTGCTGTTTTTGCCATTTTATGAATTAGAATTTTACGTTTTTTAAGTCGAATTTTGGTGTTTACTAACAATATTTTTATGTTTTAAGGCCGGATTTTGCTATTTTACACTTTTTAGCAATTTATTATTTTTAACTTAATAAATAAAATTTTGACTTTTCAACAGAATTTTTAACAATATTTTGATATTTTATAGCTGGATTTTTGAGTTTTAATGAATTTTTTTATTTTTTTAACAGTTTATTGCCGGATTATAAAGCTTTCTGACAATGTTTTGATGTTTTAAGTCTAAATTTAGTTATTTTAGGCACTTCATAAATAGAATTTTACACTTTTCAATCGATTTTAGTCGAATTTTAGTTTTTTCTGAAAATATTTTATTATCTTATGACCGAGTTTGGTTATTTTTGACTTTAAATGAATAGAATTTTGCAACAGTTAATGAAAAATTACAAAATTGTTTACATTTTTTTTCCAAAAAGAGGGAGGTCTTCTCAATATTTTGTGATAAGGCTCAAAAATTGTAGCTACGCCACTGGTATGGCATAGAATTCATACAAATACTGACTAATTTTTATTTATTCATGTAATTCATGTGTTGTATGCAAAAATGTTCAAAACATTGTAATAAGAATTAATTTTTTTAAACAATGAGTGTGATTAGGTAACATAACCTTTAATTTATAAATAATTTATGCATAAAAAATTATATATTATAAAAATATTTATGTTACGCCAATGCTTAAACATATTCAAGTTTCTGTCAAAAATTCTCAAACTAATTTCTAACCTTCAAAACAGAATCGGCTCTCTTTCATATATTAGCACATATTTTATAATTAATGTCATTTATATTACAAAATATGCTATATTTCTTAACGTTGAAGGAATAAGGTCAACAGGAATATTATATCAACTGACTAGAAATATTTTATTTGCATTTTAATGACATGCTAATGAGATTGTTTACAATATTTCTCTGTTTGTTTATACAAAGTCCAATATCATTCCATTCCATTATGCAGATAAAGATAGTTGATGGAGAACATAATAATTTCATGATTTGCTGATGTTCACTGTTCTTAAAATGAAGCTGTTCAGGCTTATTGTCCACCAAAAAACATTCAGTGGTAAGATTAATTAATTTAATCAATAAAATTAGTATTTCAATTAAAAATTTAATTGTTGCTTGAGATAAATTAATTGATTTTAGAAATAAAATGTCAAAGTATAATTCGGTAGGCCATGAAATAAAATGTCAATGACTAATAACGTTATCAACTTTGCTACTGATTTTGATTGAGATATATTGTATTTAAATATTTTTATTTTAGACGAAGATGTTTTAATAAATTTAAAAGATTATCAAGATGCAAAGGTTGGCGACATTGTTGAAATATATCATTCCTCTGAAGAAGAAAATCCACGATTGCTATTACAAATCAAACCGATTAAAGAAGATCTTCAGGCTAAAGGTTTGGTGAAAGGTATTATTACAAACTTGACAAAAATAAGTATTTTATATTGAAACAAAATTTCAGATACAATAAGTGTGGAACAAAGTATAGCATCGTCTTTTGGTTTGAGAGCATTTAAAGATGTAGTTGTAGCCATTGTGAATCCAACTGATGTTGCATTGGATTCCATCGAACTTACATTCAAGGATCAATATATGGGCCGATCTGAAATGTGGAGATTAAAAAATAGTTTAGTAAGTAGAATTATAATTATGTTGGTTATGTTTTAAATTTTGGGTTGGTACTAAAAACATAATCTCATACCAACTTAAGCTACAAAAGCTAAAATATTGAAACCATTTTGGATTTGTGGGTGGAAGGGGAAAGCGGCCATTTTGATAAATAGGCGTGGCTATGACGCCATCTTGAAAATGGGCGTGGTTTGCGCATTCAAATGTTTTTTTGTAATTTAAGTTTATTTCAATAAAAAATAAAAATGTTTAATGTTAAATTTGCAGACAAACACATGTGTCTACATGAACAAAAAAATTGAATTCTGTGGTGGAGCCGTACGTTGCCAAGTGTACGAGATGTGGTCGCAAGGTGATAGAGTAGCATGCGGTGTAATTACAGATGACACTAAAGTGGTTTTCCGATCTTCCACATCAATGGTTTATCTTTTTCTACAAATGAGCTCGGAAATGTGGGATTTTGATATTCACGGCGATTTGTATTTTGAGAAAGCAGTGAACGGATTTTTAGCTGATCTTTTTATGAAGTGGAAAAAAAATGGAAGCAATCATGAAGTTACAATTGTTTTATTTTCAAGAACGTTTTATCAAGCTCACAGTTTAGAGGAGTTTCCACAACATATGAAGGAATGTTTGTCCAAGGATTATAAGGGGCGATATTATGAGGATTTTTACAGGTGGGGGTCAAGAAATTATATATTTTATTACAAATTGGACAGTTGACAATGTGTAAAATTTGACAGTAGACAATGCGTCAAATATGACAGTTGACAGTATCAAAAATGACAATAGACAATGTATCAAATTTGACAGTAAAAGTTGAGCAAATTTTGACAGTTGACAATAAAAAATATGTAAAATTTAACAGTCAAAGGTAAGCAAAATTTGACAGTTGACATTAAAACATGTTTAAAATTGGACAGTTGACAATAAAAATGTAAAAAATTTGTAAAATTTGACAGTTCACAGTAAAAAAATCTGTAAAATTTGACAGTTGACACTAAAGATGTGTAAAATTGGACAGTTAACAACAAAAAATGTGTAAAATTTGTCAGCATCAGATTTGAAAGTAAAAAATATGTAAAATTTGAAAGTTGACATTAAGAAGTGTGTAAAATTGGACAGTTGACATTGAAGAATGTGTAAATGTGTTACAGTTAACAGTAAAAATGTGTGACATCTGACAGTATCAAATTTGACAGTTATCAAAATTTGACAATAGACAATTTATTAAATTCTTTTGTTTATCAGAGTGGCTGTCCAAAATGAAAGATACGACGATTGGAGCGGAATCCTTGTCCAATTGCGGCGATTATTTTCAGAATATTTAAAATTAGTTTTGGATTACCATTCACGACCTGGATTACAAATCCCTACAGCGACGAACAGTACTGCAGCACAGGGTAATTTCTTGGAAGTACTCAACATGTCATTAAATGGTAAATGGAATCAAAATCAATTCGATTTGTTTTTAAAAATATTTGTTGCAGTTTTTGAAAAACATTATTTAGACCGCAGTTTTGATAGAACCGGTCAATTGAGTGTTGTTGTAACTCCCGGTGTTGGAGTTTTTGAAGTCGATCGAGAACTTACAAATATTACAAAGCAGAGGATTATTGATAATGGTGTTGGTAGTGATTTGGTTTGCGTTGGGGAGCAACCTCTACATGCAGTTCCTTTATTGAAGGTAAAAAAATAATTGAAACAACTTTATTGTATTATAACAAATTAATTTCTTATAGTTTCATAACAAAGATACACATTTGAATGTCCCGGATGATTACTCGATGCCTCATTGGATTAATTTATCATTTTATTCGACGAATAAAAAAATAGCATATTCTAATTTTGTGCCTCGCATTAAAATTCCACCTCAAGCAGATACAAATAAAGAAAATGAATTTTCTAAAAGCAAATTTGGTCCTGAAGATGAGTACATACATAATTCTCAGTTTTTCGATTACGACGCGTATGATGCGCAAGTTTTTCAATTACCGCCGGTGCATCCTGTACATGAAACTGGGTAAATTAACGATGATATTATTAATAAATTAGTTGTGTCATTGGTGTTTGTTTTAGTAGATTTCATAGATTAACGTCTAGATATAAACGTACTTCTGGTACACTACTCGATAGTCATGATATTAAAGGGCAGAGGAGGAAGATGTCTGATCCTGATATTCAACATCCAATTTGTGATAATTCTCAACGATCTCAACCTATTACCATTCCACCAGCTGCTACAAGTCCCATTGTATCACCACATGAAGGTAATAAACTTGACAGTTATTTGCCAACATTGCATTACAAGCGCCGTAACTAGCTTATGATGCGTGTTTTGCGCATTCCCCCTCCCTCTAATGGATCTAAAATCAAACGACACATTATTTATGTTACTGGTTCGGGTTTTTGTGGAAGAAGAATTCTTGGACTTGTGACGGTCGGGGTCACAAGTCCAAGGATTTGGCGAATTCGCTCTTGTAGGTTGACCTCGGCAATGGAGATGCTTTTGTAACTTTATGTGATTGTGAAAATCATGTTATTGAGGTGGTTATTTGCACTCCTTCCGGGATGCACGCGTTTCTTTGGCACTAAAGGACAACTAAATTATCTGATATTTTTCAGGTGAAAAGCCATGTTGGAATACAACCATAGACAAAGAATTATCTCCACCATTGAGAATGGTTGTAGGATCAGAAGGATCTCCTCCGTTAGAATCGAGAGCTTTAATAAATCCATTTGATCCATCACATGTGACAATCAAATTAACTTCAAATCGAAGGCGCTGGACTCACATATTCCCTAAAGGTATTGTAATTAGTATAAGTTTGACATATTAGTTTCGAGCATTTTGTTTGTAGGTCCGACTGGTGTATTGATTCAGCAGCATCATTATCAAGCAGTACCAACTCATACAGAGCCGCCAAATTACGATTATGCTAAGGATTCTCCGACACCTGAACGAGGAGCAGTGGCACCGCATTTTCTAGCAAGATCGATATCAAGTGCTGCGTTACAAGATTGTAAGAAACATTAAATATACATTTTTATTTACATTGAGGTTATGATGTCTTGATTTTAACAGTCTTAAAGTCTAGTTCTCGTCTGAGGTAATGGTTGACGGCGGTTTTTGGCTGATGAGGACGGTGCAGCTTTGGGCTTGGTAGGAATTGCCGCCGGGAGTGGAACTCTGCTTCTGGGGACTCTGTTCTTCCAGGGAATTGCAACCACGAGGTTTCGGCGAAGATGTTTTCTTTTTAAGATTGCCGGGAATAAACCATTGCGGCTGATAGATACAACTCGGTGGTCTCATTGCGAGGTTTTGACGAAGGTTGTCAAGGGAAGTGATACAAAATGTCAATCTTTCTGTGACATTACATCCAGAATGGGATCACGTGTGTGTGTGTTCAGTTTCGTTCACATTATAGTTTTGTCCAAAACTCACTTTCTAGTTTGATCGTAGTTTTGCCCACTAAAGTTCATACGCGGTTCACTGCTCTTGGAGGCTTGTGTATCATGCTTGAGTCCAGTTTCAGGGAGTTGCGTAGTTCAGTTGGTGTTTGCGACTACTCTATTTTGCCTTGCTTGTTGCTGACAACGTTTTCCGGTTCGGTTACGTGGTTCTCTTCAAACGTGGGCACCTGATGACCTTTGCTATATTTGGGTTTAGTTCCAGAGTGCTCTTTTAGGTTGATCAACACCAGCTCTCTTCGTTTGAATCTGTTTCCAACGAACAGAGTTCAATGTTGGTCCGGAACTCGGCGTGGGAGGAGCGGGCAGCCACTCTTTTTGAACCTCTCTGGGTCTTTCTCCAGGGGTTAAAGTGGTTTTCAGTTAAGGTATTCTTTCAGGGTCGGAAGTTACAAATCAGGTTGGGACTTCTAGGTGGTACAGGGTCTGGATGTCGCTTCGGTGGTGTGTAACACGAAAGTAAAATTTTGGTGATTTGGTGCATATTTTCCAATCTTTCGGAGTGTGAAACTAACATACTTCTAGCCGGTGGAAAGGGACGCCGTTGCTTCTGTGCCAAGCCACAGACCCTAGTAGGTTGTCGGCCAAAGCGGAAGTCGTCCGTGCTTTAAGGGAGTTGAATTTAATTCTATTCTAGTTTACGTCGGAGGCGGTGATTGACGGCGATTGAATGGTGAAGCCAACATAACAATGTTCTATGCCCACAACTGATATCACGCGCTAATCGTGATCATATATTGTCCATTATCAAATAACACTCATGTTTATGTGAACTAAATAATGTTTGTTAATTAAATAAATTAGCAACGCCATTCGACAAATGCCTTATTCAATTTTTATTAATAATTTTGTAGATTCAGTACATACAATTGTGTTTTCATTTATACGTTTAACTTCAAGTCTCTTCTTATTGCCCACAACTGACGTCACACGCACCGATCATGCTGGCTTCACTGCGTCGCCAAAATACGTGTTTTTGCCACAAAACATGTATCTACAAAATGGTTGCCATACTGTTAACCTAACCTCAAAATACTCTATTACAGTATTATTTTCTCATTTAGATTGTAAGAAACGAACAGGAGGCCATGCAACAACCCACGGCCACGGAATATCAACCAAGAATCCATCGAAGAGTCTAACATTTATATGGGGAGCAACAGGCGAACAAGAATGGACCCCCGCCTTGACCACTGGTAAAACTCAATCATAAATAATTATTTGTAACGAAAAAAAAAAAACCATTTGCTTAATACCATGTGTGTGTGTGTGTGTTTATGATGGAAACCCTTTTAGTGCCCGCATTAATGTTGGCTCTAAAAGCAATGTTGTTTGCAACTATTGGCTATAAGTGGTTATAAAAAAAGCTTTAGCAACCAAATTATGAGTGAGTGCCTATTAACATTCGAACATAAAAAAAAATGATTCACGTAACATCATTTTATAATAAGTAAATAGGATATTAATCCTAATTTCAGTCAGTAAAAAACATATTTGTTCCATGGTCCTGGACGATACACCAACAACAGCCGTCAATGATATCCTAATAGGTTTGATTATTGATAATAATTAAGTAGTAATATTAGTATTGAATTCCGTTAATTTGGGATTGGGGTATATTGATTTTTAAGGGCACAAGGCTATAGCTACGTGTTTATTTCTATTATTTGTACTCGTCTCACTTCATTCTATGCATGCTTACCGCTTCGTTGTTTAATGTGTGTTGCTTCATCTTTATAGCACTAGGCGTTTGTTTTTATGCATGACGCAACATTACTTTATGTTATTAATATTAGTCAATCATTAGGTGTCGATTGGAAATCGTTGACGATACCAGCCTGTCTACCAATAACAACCGATTACTTCCCGGATAAACGAGCCCTGCAGGTTGATTACGTAGTTTCCTTATACAATTTACTGCCGGATGATGTTAACGCCGATTATGCACAACATCGAGCCATATATAAAAAGCCTTTAACTACTTTGGAAGTATTTAAGGAATTAATATCGCAACGATTGGCGCAAGGATTTCAACTAATTCTATTGGCTTCGAGTCCGGATAAAGAAGGCGGTCTAAAAAGTATCAGTTCGGCAGGATCGTTAGTTCGGAAACATAATGTGGAAGCCGAAACGTCGGAAACGTATCTGTTATCGATTGGTCGATTGTTTCATAAGATTTCTTTAACGGGGAATGCGATTACAGTGACTAGATATCGACCAAGGTTAGGTTTTTGATTAGTTGAGTTTGATTGTTGTTTAAATTGTGTTTTTTTTTTTATTTTAGGCATCCGTATCCTGGATTTAATTATCAGTATAGGTATCGATTTCATGCACCGCATCATGATACTTATGAGGAATCGTATGCTTCTTTTACTACTGAGAAGTTGGAACATTATAATTGGAATTATTTGGATCATTATATTTGTACTCGTGGAGATACCGATTTTGTTGTTGTTGATGCACTTAAATATTGGAGGTGAGTACAATACATTTTTATTTTCTAGGAACATTATTCTTTTGTGCCTCTCATTTCCGAAGGGATTGCGAATAGGCGCTTTCGACGCATTCCGCGACCGCAATTTCTTCTCGTGGAAATACTGTTGCCGACTGGGCTGCTAAGATGGTGCGCGGCAAAGGTTCGAATGCTAGTTTGTTCTGCATACTTGTTTCAGGGAGCGCCCTGTTTTGGTGTGTCCGGGTGGTCTAATTCTGAATTTTTACAGGAGGACGACGCGAGTGGACTTCTACCCAGTGGCAATCTTCCAGCGGGGGTGATTATCTTTCTCGGACCTATTCACTTGGCCGCTAGTCCACGTTTTGGTCTTTGCACCATGATTTGGTCGCCGGGTCGGTGTTGGATAGCGGCGTTGCGTTGCTTGTGGCACTGTCGCTTGCTGTACGTAGCCTAGCGTTGTTTGGCTCGCTGTAGTCTCAGATCTTGTCCCTCGGCGTTGTTGTGGACTTTCATTTGGGTGCGGCGATATTCGTTTCCAGTAGTAGGGCTACTTGGGGTGAGGTCGGTGAAGCTGAAAAGTGGCTAGTGCTAGTAATTATAATAAAAAGGGTAATTGTCTCGACACTGGTGGTGTGACTGGTAGTCTAACCAGCGGGTACACATGTTCATGGCGGTTAGGATAAACCGATTTCCTGTTGGCGTGGTGTCCACCTGGTCTACGTAGTCCTGGCTGTCGTGATGTGACTGTAAGACGGCGACCTCTTTTCTCTTTAACCGCACGTACGTGATGCACTCTTGGGCGTATGCTTTGATGTCTTTCTTGATGCCTGGCTATTGGTAGCTCCGCAGCATGTTACGGCAGGTCTTATCACTGGGTGGCCGGTGATATCGTCATTGTAATGCTGCTTTATCACTTCCACATTCATAGCTGGTGGAACGGCCAGCTGGGCTTAAACCGCAAGGTTTAATTCTTCATCATTGTCATGACGGTAATTTACGTTTCCTCTTGGCTCGGCCATCTTTTGGTGTAGTCTGTCGATGATGTTGCGCATCTGCGACATTTAGATTGGCTTCACTTTGCAGCCGCGGCGCAGAGTCTCAACGTTCAAGGGTTGCAGTGGAATAATTCTGCCAATATAGTATATGGTTAGGCTTCTGAGGCTGACGGCCATGATTTTTTGAGACACCAGCCGGGGGCAGATCTGGGATAGTCCGGTCTGTTGGTTAGCTGGTTGGGAACTAGTTCCCAGTTGCGGTGTCCTTGACTCTGGTCGTCTTGATCCCGGCGATTGATGGAGGCGCCTGCGTTTCTATTTGGACTTTGGGGTGCTGCTTTTGAGCAACCCCTTCCGCAACAGCAACGGAAAACCTCTTCTGCGATTGGCCAGATCTTATAGCCAATGGGTATTCTGCCATGTTTCGCCATCTTGGAAAGGGGCGTAACGTCATCGCAGCCATTTTGAAATGGGCGTAACGTCTATTAATTAATACAAAATAACACTTTATTAATGATGATTATAATTTTACTTTTAGATTCCGCGTCTACATGCTTCCATTATACAACGCAGCAACCAAACGTATCAATGATGGTGCACCACATTGCGACATATATACAATGCCTTGTGCCACAGATCATCAACAAATGGTTGACGGCTTTTTAAAATTCATCGAAACCGTCATCAACAAGTTCAAACGTCCGGGAATATCGAAAAAACCAAGGGTTCGTTGTTTAACAATAGAAACGCACTGCATAGATATTAATATAATTTATATTTAACAAAATCTCTCTCTATCTATCTCTATCTTTTAGTAGTTTTTTGTTTTGCATGTGTGTTGTGCATGTTGTAGATGTCATTGAGCGTAACTAGCCAGCACCTCCCACTGATTCAGCCAAGACGCAATAGCATGAGCGCTGTAATTACACTTCAGGTAAACGCACACACAAATTTTATTTTCCTTCACAATTATATTGATTCTTTTAATTAGATGTTTGGGATGATAAACTGCTATGCAAATTATTTAGGTTATGTTTTAATTTAGCATTTTAACAAGTGGGTAGCTTTACATAATGTTACCTAATCAAATGTATGACATAACCAAAAAAAAAATGTATTTTAATTTGTTTTCAAACTAGTAGATTGCGCATTATATGAGAATGCTTATGATATGCTTGAATCCTAGCGCTGAATAAATTCAGTTAATTAATAATGTAAATAACAAACTTATAACGTTTTATAATATATTATTGTCGTAATTGATGTGTCAAGTATGTTTCAGAATGCGATGCAATGTAATTCCCCGTTTCGAGAACGCTTAGGAAGCAATCGTTTGCCAGATAGGCCTAGGCCAAGGTGTGACAACTTCTGATTATTCTTAGTTTGTTGATTGATTTTTTTTTTGCAGCTTGGTGGCAGATGCATGTTGAGAGTTGGATCTTATATTAACATTTCTATTATTATTTTTTTTAGTTTTTATTATTAATATCAATTCAGTTTCAGTAGTTAAAGTGCTTGCTTTTTTCAGAATGCTACTTCTCGCTCTTCTGAGCGTTATGTGGCACCATCTCTTAGGTTTGTAATAGCACAGATTTTTATTAACATACACTTTTAATTGATTACATGCATACTCTAAATTTTGAATATGAAATTTCAGTACATCGGTATTGACCTAACCTAAAAATAATAGTATGGGGGTTGAAGGATCAAGTATTTAATTGGTAATTGAAAAGTAATCAAGCAGATCAACAAATTATTAATCACAAAATGGCATTTAAGAATTATAAAAAAAAAATTATAAAGTTATATTGCAATCCAAGATGATTGATAAAAGAATTAGGTCATGAAGTAACTTTTTTTAACTAAGATGGCTGACGGATTATTATTTACAAAGCAAGATTTAAGAATTGAATGTTCCAAAAAAAATTTACAATTTATATTATAAATTAATCCAAGATGGCCGACATGAGTTAGTAAACGTAAAAAAATGTAAACCAATATGGCCGACTGATTAATACTTGCATTACAAGATGGCTGACAAAAAAACTAAAATGGCCGACACTTTTCAATATTAATTACAAAGTAATAATTGTCATTAATCACAATTCGATTTTTCATATATCATGTTCAGTAAATAGTGATTTGAAAGCATTTCGGTTGAAATGTAATTGATTGTGTCCTCTACTACATGTTTATGAAATACTAGAGCCTTCTACAGATGTAATAAGTTAATTGAATTAAGAAATGAACAACATATTAATATATATATGTATCTAAACTACAAAATTGGGGAGTGGAGTTGCAAAGGTCTAGAGCCTACAGTAATTAACATACTAAGGGATTGTTACAAAATACAAAGGGGCTCTTAAAAACAAAATTACTAAAATATTCATGATGGCCGACAGAAATTATTCCGCAATTTATAGGTTTTTTTGTAACTGCCTTTCGGCAGGATTTTGAATTTTTAAAAAATATTTGGCATGTCGGTATAATATAAATCTTTTTACTAAATAGCGATTTCAAAGCATTTCGAGGAATTGACAGAAGCTAATCCGCCATATTGGGAATGGGCGTGGTATTGACGCAAAGCCATACGCCGCCATCTTGGAGTTTCTATTCTTAACTTATTCTATAATCTTAATATATGTATCGTATTGTTTTGATGCTTAACCCTCAAACAATATTCTTGATTTGTATTGTGAATCATGTGTAGCATTTCTACTCTTGACAGCTTAAATTGTAATTGTTTGATTTAAGTCTGAAATTTCATTTGTTTTTTCACGTGTTGTTTGGGTATCTAGCAATTCTTAACCTCAAATCAACTAATATATGTCAATTTTGTGTTAGTGATGTACATTACGCATTTTTTTTTTAATATTCATTGAAAATTAACAATAATATAAAGAATAATTGGCTGTTTATGATGCATTTAATCAATTAACAAATACATTTAAACTTTCTTCTTTAAAACATTTTAATTTTATTTAAGCTTCTATTTTAATTTTTTTTTACTAACACAAATAATATTAAAATTATTGATTGAATCGCATTGTAAATATTTTCTTGATTATATAGATCAGGCTCCAAAGTTATGGAAAGAGGAAGAGTGTCACCAGCTGTTGAAATTGTCAACCAGAATAATGATTATTCAGATAATAACGAAGATAGGTGAGTTATCAAAATCTATTAAGCGCAACAAAACCTTTGGTGCAGGGGCGGCGCTCCCTACAAATTTCAAATATGTCGCCTCGTCTTTTAAAGTTGACGCATTGCGCCTAGAGCCGTCCCTGCTTTGGTAAGATTTGTTTTGACATTAAAACAATTAACATTAAAAAAATGCGTTCACAATTTGAATCTTTTCTAATTTTAGTATGAGTCAAGAGCCTTTACTGAAATCATCGGCAACACATTTGGAAATATTAGAAGCAATAAAACTGCCAAATACCGGTGTTGGATTCCTAACAACGTATCAAAGCTTACCTACTGCCACTTTTGTATCTGCAGATGCTGCCCATTGGCTTTTAAATAACATGGAAGGTGTTATTACAATTGAAAGAGCCATACAAGTAATAAATTAAATGTATACTAGTTCATTGACGTTTGTAACTTATTAATTTTAGATATTAACAGCAATACAACGAGAAAATCTTATATGCCATGCTTCTGGTGATTTTACCAAACCGTTTTTATTCGGATTTTATTTATATCATATTGTTAATGTTGATAAAGGTAAGTTTTATTCATTAAATTATTAATTAATTCTGCACAAATTGAGTGCGTCCAGGTAGGCGGGAGTAAACCGCTACATTTGTCGCGATCTACATTGGTAGCGCTTTGGAAATTGGTAGCGGTAAGGTGACATTTCATTGTTTATTTCCGGTTCGATTCCGCTCTCTTCTTCCTGGACGCACCCAATGATATTAGATAACATTGCTATTATGCAATTATTGCAATTAATTTTCTAGAGGATAAAGAATATTGCAAACCATTAAGCGATTTACAAAGTTTTGAAAACGAATGGGTTGAAGTAGAAGTACGGCCTCCTTTGAATTGGGGTATGACGGTCCCGTCGAATTCATTAAGCGTTCCTACAACGTTTTCGGATAGAGAAAAAGGAGTACCGCATTTTCTATGCGAAGACATCGATACCGGATATTTACAGGGTGATCTCGATGATGGTAAGAAAATCAATTAAACCTAACCTCAAATTAAAGTAATGCTTTTTAGCTCCGTTGTATAAACGTACTCATTTAGAAATAGACATTTCAAATAAAAGTGATAGAGTTGAATGGGGACATGCAAGGTATCAGACGGTTTTTCGACCAGATCAGGCTTTTGAATTTGTTGTCGAATGGTTGACAGCATCTGGATCAATCGTTTCTGAATTGGTAAGTTTGTTAAACATAAATTGGCCGCTTAAATAGGCAACTTATATACACGAAAATATTGTTTGCTCTTTTGTGCGTTTTAGATATTTTTGTAAAAATATTTGAGGTTATAATGTAAAAATTGGTTGTGACCTGGTGAAGCCAACATAACAGCAATGGGCATAAGCTCTATGAGTAATTAAATCTTATTTAATAAAAACAATCATATATAAATTTGCTATTTACAATTTTATTATTGTTGCGTTTATAAAAGTATTCAATTATAAAACCTAATTCAACAATAAATAATGTTTGCATCACAAAATTCAATATTTATGCGTCAAGTGCTCTTTACAAGATTCATGGACATTTTCGTAAATTATGTGCATAAAAATGTTTTCATACACGCGTTTAACACCAACTTTCTTGCTATATGAGCGTTTTTGCCCACAACCTACGTTACATCATTGTTGGCTTCGTTTAGTCTGCTATAAGTGTATATGTCTAATGTTGAGACTTTTAGTAGGGTGGTAATCTATAATAATGATAAAATAAAACTTAATTTATTCTTTGAGATAATGTTTTCGAATATTCAAACAAATTTGTTGTTTTTAGTTATTAGGTTGGGCTAGAAAGGCGCAACAATCATGCGGATTACAAATGGTACCGATACCACACGATCCTTTAGCTCTACCATATTCAAACAAATCAGATCCTTTAAGAGGACCCATATTTATACCCTTAAACACAAAAAGTTTAGATGAAAAGGATCGATTATTTAAAGAGTTCCGTGAAGATTCGGGATTGGATCGATTATTTTTATTCCAAGAGGCTATTGTTGCACGATTCGGGTTTATTCCGTGCTTAATGGAACCGCAGAACACAGCCGCAACTCAGGAACATCAGTACATTCATTGTACAGGCACTGTTTTTATATTAGTAACAAGCCCGGCGCCTAAACCAAGGCACCGTTTAATGTCAATTAGTCAGCAACGATCGGCAGGACGATATTCAGTTCATGCTGATGTCGTTCCTAGTCCGCATGAGGCTTACATAACAAGGCATGTTAGCGGGAAGAATAAGGATGATTATGATAATTCAAGAAGGGTGAGTTACTTTTGATGAAACCACGCAAATTTATGCACCCAAATAAAATAATGTTCATATTTAGGCAATCTTGTATACACATTAATTTGTTTGTGTGATTGATTTACAGGGTACAAAACGGCAACAAACTTATAATGTTAAATTTGAGGTTATGTTGCTCTCAGATCTTTTTTTTATTGAGGTTAAGTTTGCAATAATGATTATTTTTAGATGGGATTTTTATGGTCTTGGAATCATATGGTCAGTAGAAGATGGCGAACGAATCCTGCAATTGATAATAATTTCCAGACGAAATTGTTACGTGATTTCAGGGAGTTTTGCGCTAATAAAGATGATCGACTGAGAACTTACTGGGAGGAAAGTTGGGAAGCCAAAGAGTGCGCTTGCACCACTATGAGAAATTTAATGACTGCCTCCTAATATTATAATGCTGTGAAATTATCGTTTTTATTTATAATTAAGTACAATTTACTGTTATATTTTATATATTATATTCAGAAAAATAAAATTTAAAAAAAATAGATTAAAAGATACACAATAAGAATAAATTATTTAAATCAAGAAATGGTATCAATTTGATGATGATAATGGACCCAAACACTCACAATTTCAATAAATTTGTAAAATTGGTATTATTGGGTAATTCAAGGTAGGTATTGGAATAATTTCAAATTGTATCAAAACTTTACTAGCCAAACAATAGTTAGCATAACTAATTTAATGTGCTAGATAGGGTTTTACTGAAATGTGAAATTTAAAGGTATATTTATTTAGTTTTGGTAACTTTTCAGTACAAAATCACATTTTTTACTTCTTTTTTTTGTATAGAAGTCATTGTTTATTAAATCTTTAGTCAAAAATATTATATTCTCATAACTTTTGGCCCAAAATTGCAGAGTTTTTGTCAACTTTTCTGCACAAAAACTATATTTCTAACATCAATGTGCTTTCCCTTAAATTGATTCTAGCTTCAATGTAATTCTTCTTAAAATAATGACTAACTTCAAGATGCTGATCTAGAGATTTTCTGCTAACCTGGAAACAATATTTTACTTAAACATATCTATTATTCACTATAATATGATTGCAATTGCAAACAGAATTTACGTAATAGGTGTTTTCCATATGAGCCCTACAAGCACCCGGTGCGTTAGAGAATAAAAAAAAATTGCAGGCAAGAGCGTTTCAGACTTGACAAACGCACCAGAAACTAATCGGCGTTTGTAGGACGTTTTCTACCTTGAAAACAATTGAATTCAAAAATTACTGAATTGATGCCACTATTTTGTCAAATCGAAACGGATGTAAACGTTTATAAATTTTTGTGTCAGTGCCATCTACATATTGTAAACGGTATCTTAGGTTGCTTATCTTTGTAAATTTATCAATCAACGATTCTACTTTGTTTGATGTTTTTAACTAATAATTAACATTGGATGAAGTTTTCTGATTGAAAAATTTTAATTGAAATTCTTTGATCTAGAGTATATTTTTTGATAAATTTTTAGTTTTAAACGGTATTTTTTAATACATTTTTAGTCATAAACTGCATTTTTTGTTCATTTTTAGCTCAAAATAGTTTTTTCTGATTAGTTTTTAGCTTGAAATTACATTTTCAGTAGCTTTGTTACACAAAATTTAATTTTCTGATCACTTTATGATTTATAAAGAATTTTCTATTGAGTTTTTAGTCAAAAACAGCATTTTCTGAAGTATTTTAGTTCAAATTTACATTTGTTTTTGGTTCAAAATAGTATTTCTAGTAAGTTTTCAGTTTAAAAAAATAATTTTCTGCTCAAATTCATAGTTTCTGGAGTACTTTATGTTCTAAAAAGTATTTCCAATTGAGGTTTTAGTTAAAAACAATGTGGTTAGTTTTCAGTTCATTTATTGTTTAGATTTTTTCTGATAAGTTTTCTGCAACTTTTGTACACAAAATCACATTTTCTGATTATCTAAAATATATTCCTAAATTCAATGTGCTTTCCTTTAAATTGATTTTAACTTTAATTTACTTTCCTATGAACTAATGACTAACTAGAAGTTGCTGCCCCAATTTATTAATAACTTCAATATGTTTCTGCAGTTTAGATCGTATATTTGGGGGGCATTGTTGTAAACGATCATTAAATTATATACTAAAGTGAAGCAAAAGCTTTATTCCACTCAGGCGCTCCTTTAAAATCAACTTGGGCAATTAAAAGTTTCTTGTTTAAAATTGTGTTTTATAATGACGTTTTTATTTAAAATTACGTCTGTGGTTGTAACAATGAGGGGAGGTAATAATTCTAAAAACTCGTGTAATAAATGTTATGCAACTAACACCACACGTTGAGTAATTACAAAATTGTATACGAGGAGTGGTCATTATAGGTGTGCATATTAATAAATGATTGTCTAACATTTGATTTTAAACTTTGTTTTTTCTTTCACGCCAACTGATATTAAAAAAAAAATTGTTTGCGCTTCGTAATTAGTTAACAATTTCTATTGACTAAGATTCATTTTGTATTTGTTTCTGATAGTAGTTGGAATTCTGAAAAGAACCAATATTTCTACATGGAATCAATTGCTTGATGCGTTGGTGCAAACATTTCTTGGGTCATTATTTATTTTTTCTAGATCAGGGAAATGCTTCAATCCGCTCTAGTGAACTAGACGCCTGATGGATGGTGATGAACCATAACATAAACTGCAACTAAAAAAGAGTAAGTAATATAATTGATACAATTAATGCATTTTATTATTTGTGAGTGGATTAAGCTGTTGTGAAAATCATATTGGTTTTTGGTTTATAAAATTTATTAATTGATTAAATAGAATTTATATAATACTTGAATTATTATTTTAACGTCTCTCTGTCTATAATCAATAAAATTATTATCAATTGAAAAATAAATTTAAAACGCACAGCACAATGCTTATTTGAAGAAAATTTTGTTATTTACATTCTAATATATTATAATGATTAATATAGTGCTTCTGATACGACTCTTTGCGTTGAGTAAGCGATGCAGATCAGGCGGATCGAATAGAGGGGATAGAGTCCGGTCGGCTGCCAGCGTTCGTTCAGTTTAGTGCGGGATGTCGTGTTAGTAGTATGTTCTCGCCGTGCGTCTGTATGAATAATAACGGTTAAGTGCGTTAGGAAATTGAATTTAGTGTTTTAATTAATAGTGAATTATTGTTGAAAGGATATATTTATATATTCAATATTTTAGTAAGTTTTATTTTATAAATTTAATTAATTAAAATCGTAAAAATATTTCAGAAAGATAATTTTTTTTTACAAAGCCAGTAACGTCTTAAAAAATAATTTCATTTTTTTTTTGTTAAAATAAGATTGAATGTGATCTGTTGCCAGTTGTAGTGTCCTAGTCTATTTTAAACACTTTCATTTTAATTTATTTTGATAATAAATTTTATAATTAATAATATTTTTTTAGAAACAAATTAAAATTTATTTATAAATACACAGACTAGGATGATAGTGTTAGAACAACTAAAATTATATTAGTAGTAAAATTCCTTGTTTTATTTATGTTGCAAGATGGAATTCTTACTCTTCACTCTGAGCGCGCTATATGAGGCAAACGGCTTAATCGCTTTAGTCAAGCCGGTATCATTCAATTCAGTGCGGCAACGTAGTATGTGCGCTTGGTCTGTGTTTGTGTTTAAATTTAACAATTTAGTGCAGTGAACTTAACTGGTTAAGTAGTGCTTCTGTATTGTCACAATTTAATTGAAGGTATAGGTGTTCCAAGGAGAAAAAGCAAAGGTCCCCATTAAAAAAGTTATAGGTAAGAATTATATTCTTCAACAATATATAATAAACATTAATTTATGTCAATTTAAATTAAATAAATTGTAATACTTTATTGTAATTGTTTTAGCCTTTTTTATGACTGAGATGCTGAGTGAGTATTTTTTTTTATTAGTTGTCATTGTTGCTGCTGGTAACAATGCACCTCAATTTTTGCTTGTAGGGTGGATGCTATGATTGTGACTGATTTTTATATAGTAACACTATGCTTACGCGGAAGCCTATAAGCTTAAATTGTTGTATAGATGGTGTTTAGTGATTAGTTGTGGTTGATACTTGTTTCTGGATCTGTCTGACCAAATATTGGGGCAGTGAAGGTTTCAAGTAGTTATGGTAGTTCGCCGGCGTTAAACTTTTGGGCATCGAATTCAGAAGGATTAAACGCGCAGGTTGTAGTTGACTGCTTAGTGTGCCCAAACATTGCTTCTAGGCGAGTTGTCTTGTATTGACTGTCGTCATTATTGTTTGCTAGTTTGGTGTTGTATGAGGTAGGCTCTTTACCAACGTAAGGAGGTGAGCAGTATTTAGTGCGTTTGTCATCAATTGCTCGATTGGTGGTTACGTTTGGTGTAACGTAGAGTGTACGCGTCTGTATGAAAGCCCTCTATGATAGGAGCTAATTATATTTAGATATCCTTCATACTGCTTTTGCATATTGTGGATAACTTTTACAGGTCGGTGCCGTAGGGTAGTAAGAAATCTTTTTCTTCTTAAATGGAGACTTTCATTTAGCAGAAACTGACCGTTCCTCGGAATGCTTGCTAGTCTGTTATACTCATGATTGTTTTCGCATAGATGTAGTGGTATTAGATGATGCATTGTTTTAATGTATCTTACATTGCTGAGTCGTTATGTAATTGCTGTACTGACGTTTAAACTTGCTTGCAAGAGTTAGTAGCCAGAATTCAACATGATTGCAAGGTGATGCTTGTTTGGTAGTTAGTTACTTTTAGTTTGTTTGAGTATGGTTTAAATATGGTATTCTCCAGCAGAGATGCTATTTTTGCGTTAGATCTTCTTAGTTGCTTTTCTGATTTAACAGTTTCTAAAGTGCCAAGTGATTGTTTATTGATTATAAATTTGGTTTCAGTTTGTTTAATCAATTTAATTCTAATTAATGTGTCAATCAATACTTATTTTTTATGTAAATAGTTTTATTAATTTTTAAATAAAATTTTATTAAAGTTTGATCCAACTATTTATTTTAAGCAAACATAAATTTTATATAATAATGAGTTATGAACTAGTTTAAATTTCTTTGTTTTTTAAGTTATTTCACTTGGTTACTTTAAAGCATGCGTAGTATTGAATTTTCCTTTACTAATTGTTATGTATTTATACTGAAGTTATCAGTGATTAATTTATTTTTATGATGTTTCAGCTTTTTAATACAATGATTCCAAAGGAAAAATCTGTTGACACTAACGTTGTGCATATCTAATCGTTCATGCCAATTCGTCCCCAATCAACCTGCAGTAAATATTTTCAACGTTTGTATGTTGCAATTCCATGTTATATCACTTAGACAAAATTTTAATATTAATTTTTAATTAAATAAATTTATTTATACAACAAGGACATGTGAATTGTGGCAACATTTTGACAAATTATGGAATTATTTATGACATGTTAGGTTAAACGAAAGCCCAACGTAGTCACATTAGTGATGACTTGCAGCCTGACCAAGGTTTAAGGTTTGATCTAGTGTAAGAGTCGACGCCGGCTTAGTGAGTCCCCACCATTCCAGCTGACGCTTAGTACTTTGAAGAATTTGGTCATTCTTGTCAGTGTTATGCTATCAGCAGTTGGTCTAAAAAAGGGTAAACCCCTCATGCTCAGGGACACCTTCCACTGTTGCTATAGGTGGTTCGACCTTGGTGGCACAGGTTAGATGAGACTGTTAAGAGACTGTAAAATTAATTTATTTGAATTCACTGACTAACATTGCTTCATTATAAATCAATTATTGTCATTTTAGCGTTTGATAATATTTTGTATTGGTTGCGAAACATTTATCTTAAAACATTTTGAATTATATTTACGTAATCAATCATTTTTAAATTTTGTTACCAATATTTTGAAACATATGTACGTGTCCTCCATTCTGACAATTACATGTAATAGTATTTTTTAGAGTAATGTTAATTGATTTTACTTATCAATATCGGAAAACAAATTCATTAATTTAAATAAAATTTATTTTTTACTTTTAATTTTGGAACTAAAATTTAACAATAGAACATCATCAATTTACATGTAGTTTTAGAAATATATGAAGAAAATTTCAAATTGGCATCAACGAATGGGTATTACAAATTTGGCGATTATCAAACATGCAAAATGCAATTTTGTTTTTAAACAATCTTACTTTCAGTCCTTGCTTACATTAATTTATGTTTTTAAATAGGTAAATTATTTTCAGTAATAATATGAAAGCTTATTCATAATTGGTTGTTGTTATAATTTTTTAAGAATATAAAGGTTTGTTAAACCCTCTTCTCTTCAGGAAGTGCAATATATTTTAGCACATTGTCAATGCGATTTGTTTCAATGGTTTTTTTTTTCAAACTTTTACTTAATGTAATTTAGAAAAATCTCAAGTCATGTGAGAATAATGTGAGCAAGGATTGTATGTTTTTAAATTATAAATTTTATTAATATTAAATTCAGTTTTTCTTTCTTTGTTAAATATTAAGTAACAAACACATATAATGTCGCCAAATTTAACTAAACGCAACTTTAGCTGTTAATACATCAGATTTTTTCTTCAACTATGTTCTGGATCGGAAGATGCAACCAAGGCAGTTGATTCTTCAACTGTTAGCTGTTTTGAGGTACTTACGTGTGCTTGAATTAAGGAAAGCATGCTGGGTTGAAGAAGTTGATTGTTGTTGACTATCAATCTTCTTAGACTTTGAATGTTTTACTTGATTTGAGATTTGTTAAGGACCAATTAACGGCTAATTTTTGATTGTTGACTGTGTTGGAGTTTTAAGGAGTGTTCGAATCGGGGAACACTTTTTATATTCGGCGGAGATGTTTGTCCTTAAACGACAAACGTTTCTGAACTTTGAAGTGTTTACCGATTCGAAACTCTGAGAGACTAGCTGAACTCCGAAAAGGAAATAGAATGCAAATTTTGGGTAGTAGATTAGATCCCGGAGGCTCTGGGAGTTTACCGGAAGGGCTAGACTAGAAAAGTAGGGGGAGCCTGTGTCGCCCGTGCGCGTATAAACGGGACCCGCCTTCGGCGGGTATATAGTATATATAACCCGCCTTCGGCGGGTTAATAATAGCCGCCTTCGGCGGCTATATATCCGCCTTCGGCGGATACTAGTTAATTCCCGCCTTCGGCGGGAACTAATTAATAATAGCCGCCTTCGGCGGCTATTAATACTACATACCTTAACTTGACAAACTTAAAAAATAGCAATAGCCCCCGTGATGGGGAGGATTCCCCTGTAGAAAGGGGTATATCTTTGGGGGTAAGTATTGTTGGGGGAGGAGATTAGTAAGGTGATAATTGATATATTTAAAAAATAAATAAATAAAATTAAACCCTCCAACCTGAAATTGTTGATAAAAAGGAAAATAATACAAATACATTTTTGTAACAAGTCGATTTATTCATAAAACCACATACACAACAACGTACAAATAATAGATTTTGCTTTCCCTAAAGCTAAGGTAGAGAACGTGAGCAACACAGGGTCTTCTGTGTAGCTCCGTTTTCCCATAGACCTAAGGTAGAGAGCAGAATCAGCTCTTGTTAGAGCTATTAAGCTTACCCTCCCCATTACTTGCTTAGTAAATTACCCTCCCCAGATTTACCTATTTATTTATTAACAAAACAAAAACATATAACAAATACATAAAGTTTTTCCAAAAGTCTAAGGTTGAGAACGTAAACAACACTCCTGTGTAGTTCAGTTTTCCCCTAGACCTAAGGACAAAAGCACAAAACACAAAATTACAATAATATTAAACTTTTCCTGAAGTCTAAGATTAAAAACGTGAGAACACTTCTGTGTAGTTCCGTTTTTCTCTAGACAAGCATAAAACACAAAAATATAAAAACATTAAACTTTATCTAAAGTCTAAGAGCCGTCTGACACGAGACTAATTTTAATACAAATGTCAGTACAATAATTTTGCGCGTCAATTATTTAAAAGTTTAATTTTATAATCCAGTGTTCTTGGCGACATATCTATACATTGGCGGATTTATGTGTCAATTATTTAGTAAGATTTCATCCAAGAAATTAGAACCTGTTCTAATTTCTTGCTTAAAAGCTTGCTAAATATTTGAAAAATTGGCGCGCAAAATTATTGTACTGACACTTGTATTAAAATCAGTCTCGTGTAAGACGGCTCTAAGGTTGAAAATGTGAGCACTCGTTGAATTGACACGTACAATTAATTACAAATGCTAACATTTTAAACGTATGCGTAGATGACATTGCCATCTGTTGACCGCATTATGATATTAGTTAAAATTTAAAACCAACATTAATTAATTAACATTCATAATATTAAACTAAAATAATTATGTATTTAATTGTTTATAATAATACTTATTAACAAACTTTAATATACTATGCTAAAGACATTTTACCATAAAGTATGCGTATACTATAAGTTCATTGCATTGTTTACAGACGGCGCAAGCAACAAACCACTAAAATAAATACAGCGGCGTTACATATTTTAAATTTTAAAAACAATTCAAGTAATTTGTAATTATAGATTATTAACTAATTTTATCTTTAAGAGATAACAGTAAATACAGAAAATAAATTACTTTAATAAGTTACAAGTTTCCTTCTTTATAGTGCTTGTAAGTTGTGTTTTCTTTGTATTCCTTTGCTCATGATAATTCCATTCCATTGAGTGTAAGATTGCCAATCCTATAAAGAACAAAAATAATTAATGTGAATATAAATGTTTAAAATAATATAAAAATGTTTAAAAAACAACTTTGAATAAGAATTCAAAAATTGATATCAAATTTGTCAATATTCATATTTAATAATTTATTTACCTAAAGATGTTTATTGATTCAGTTTCCTTAAAGACAAGCATGGTTCCCATTCATCATTTTATTTCACCTTAAACTTCAACAGTAGTTCATCTTTTCTAATTGCAGAAGTTGCTAACAGTTACATAAAACCCATCCATTAATATTGTTCTAAAGCTGTTTGTTCTTTGTATTGATTGCTCTGCTCAAATGATTCCATTCCGTTGAGTATAGGATTTCCAAGCCTATAAAAAGCAAACATTTATTGAAGTAAATATCAAAACAGTTGAAATAATGTAAAAAATGTTTAAAAATAACCCCAACAAAATTTAGGACGCAGATTTTTAAAAAACTCGTTCTCTTATGGTTGTGCAAATGCGTTGTTGTGGAACAACCTAACTCTTTTTGTTAATTTTTTTTAACCTATGTAATAAAGTAGCATATTGAGGTATCCGGGGTAAGGATCACTTTATTAAATTCGGGGAGAACAAATAATCTTACTTAACTTAATTCTTTATTCAATATGGATGGAACCAATGCTGAAGATAGACTGGCTTAAATATATAAATGTAATAAAATAATGTATAACAAAAAATAGATCGATACAAAAAATATAGAAAATACCTATAAATAAAATATATTCATTTTAACATATAAATTTAATATAAATATTTATGAGTATATTACACATATTAACTACCAAACGCCATTCACCATTGTCTTTTTAGTTTGGTGATACCCTGGCTTTTTTTGGTGGTGGTTCACCTGCACGCCGCCATTCCATGAATTCCCTTTTGGACAAACGATCATAATACAAGACCATAGTTTTATTACCGGTAACAATACATTGCAGAACTTCTTTTTGTCCCCCCTAACAGAGCTTCAAAAAAGATCGAGCACAATCAACTTGATGTTGTTTTTGAACCGCAGACAGTTTTGGAACCCATCTTGCACTTACTTTATTCATACACAAATGATCATCTAATATTTGGCAAATTGATGTATCTGACGGCCCTGACATGCTAATAAAATAATTAATTATTTACCTAAAACATGTTCAAATTCTAAAGTGCGTACTGATGTAGATGGAGCCAGTCGTTTTTGTCAAGCCATATTAATGTATTGCTCACTCTTGTACGGAAAGAGTCCATCCTAAAATATAAAATATTAACATTAATGAACGTTATATCAAAAAAGTCTTCAAATAAACATTGGGCGACTTCAAATTATCTTTTATTTGATATTAAATTTAATTTTGCAAATTAATTTGTAATATCGTTTAATAAAATTAAATTGAACAGGTTTGATAATAAAAACTTAATAATAAAATTTAAATTGCTATTTTTTAAACTAATCGCAGCAACCCAAATTTAAATTTAGAACGCAATTTTATGTAAGAAACATTATTTGTTAAAGCCGTTTATTAAAATTAATTTGGATAGACTATCTACTACAAAATTTTAATTAGCAATAACTCAGAACTATAGTCTTAGTCTTACTAGTATTAAATTACAAATATATTAGCCAACGATTTAATAAATAAAAACTTACAGAAAATATAATCCTATCCGGAAAAACATTGAACTGCATTGATGTACTTGAATACTGCAAACAAATTGACACAATAATTAATTCCACTTCACCGTTTTAATTTATAAAGCATTCACACACGCACCGCAAGCAGACGTTACTAACGCTAAGAGATCCCGTACGAAACTGACGGCTTTGCTCGATAGCTCGATACAAGCCAAGCCACTCAGTCTGCATCTCTAGTCGCCTGAGCGGAAGAGCGGGGATGAGTTCATTGTAAAATATATAATATTAACATTATTGAATGTTATATCAAAAAATTGTTAAAATAAATGTTATGCGCAGTAAAATTATCTTTCATTTAATATTAAATTTGTATTTTAATTTACAATAAAAAAATAAAATGTATAATTAAAATATTATATTAATAGAAACGCAAGATCGACGGAGAACATCACCGCGGTTTGTAAAAGTGTACAGCAGAACCCGAAGCAGTCGATTCCTAGAAGTGCACAAAAACTTGGGCTTTCGGAGACTTTAATTTTCAATTGACCCAAGAGCTTAAAGTTTATGACTATAGACAACGCAGTTTGTTTGCTGACTGGGCTTCAATTTGTTTGAACAAAAACCTCAATTTTCACAAAAAAATTATCTTTAGCAACGAGGCGCATTTTTGGCTATGTTACCAAGCAAAATTGCCGTATATTGGCAACACCAACCCACACGAGGTTCATCTTCAAAAACTTACCGTTTAGTGTGGATTTTGGACCGGCGGCGTCATTAGTTTGTGCTTTTTTGGAAACGACGTTGGTGAGGCGGTCACCGTCAACGGCAAGCGCTACAGAACAATAATAACCAATTTCTTGTGGCCCAAGTTGAACCAGGACGGCGCCACGTGTCACACAGCGGACGCCACAATTGACATGAATGAACGTTTTAAAGGTAAGGTTATCTCTCGCAAGAATGATGTGAATTGACCACCAAAGTCATGAGATTTGACTCCGTTAAACTTTTTCTTGAAGGGTTTCTTAAAGTCGCAGGTTTATGCAAATAAACCACAATCGACCGACGCCCTAAAGGTGAACATAATACAGGCCATTGCTCAAATTTAGCCGGATCTATGCTGAAGAGTCATTGAAAATGAAACCACTTGGATCCGTGCCACCATAAGAAGCCAAGGCGGGCGTTTAAACAATGTCATATTCCACACTTAATAGCATACATGGGTCTTTTAAATAAAAAAAGAATTTTGTCAATAACTCACAGCTTGTTTTATTCTATAATAATAATAATAATAATAATAATAATAAACTTTATTTCTATTTAATACAAATTATACAAATAGAAAAAGGCAAAGTTCAGACTATGTCTGTTCTCCCACTTAACCTTTATAATTTTCACATTTATAATTTTGATCTAAATTGTTTACAAACTTCTTTTTCTTCTATTCTTCTTTTTTTGCTTCATTTAATACATGGTTTAATCTTATATTTACTACTGTAGGTGTTGCAGGCACTCCAATTACTATATAATTTAAACAGCAAAAAAAATGTCAACTTGACATTATTTATGACATTATATATTATCTACCCGCTTTTATGTTATATTAGAAGTGAATTAAGTTTATTTGATAAATGTTATGTTAAGTTGTAGAATTTTCAAACTAAACTCTTAATAAATTAAAGTAAAATGAAATATGTTTTAAAGAAATAGGTGCGTCCAGAAAGGCGGAAACAAACCGCCATATTTGTAGCGGTCTTTGCTTCCGTTTTTTAAATTGGTAGAAAAGACCCAATCTCAGAAAAACGCTACAAATGTAGTGAATTCACCCAATATAACTAAAAATAAATTGACAGTTAAGTCTGTTTAAGTCAAAACTCCATTTAAAAAAAAATTAAACAGGGCCATGGACATCCTTATTGGTTGTAATGCAAAATGGCCACCTGAAGTAAAAATATTTGACCAACATTAAAATAATTCAAATAGTCTACTTTTCAATCTAGTGTATTTGTTAATATAATTATAAATAAAGCCAAGTATTATTATTTCGAACACAAAACGGTCATCACGGAATAATTTCTTACATTTCAACGATTATTTTAAAATTATTGCATTATTAAATTTATAAAATTATAATTAAATTACTAACAATAGGTGTGTTCCATTTGCGCACTTTATGCACCCGGTGCATTTTTACATTTTTCAATATTGCGAGCAACAGCGTCTCACACTTGACAAACGCAAAGAAAATATTTGGCGTTTGTTGGACGTTCTCTATCTTGAAAAACACATAAAAAATGTAAAAAACGTTTGACAAATAAATTCAAAAATCAATGAATTAGTGCCACCAAGTGCGACTATTTTGTCAAATGGAAAATCTCTTATATATGGGTAATTACTCTATACTTATTGGAATAAATTGAAAGAGAATTCAAATTGATTTTTTAATCGCTGTAGTTCAAGTCAATACTCTCTGTTGGCAACACTGACATTCCATTTCATCCATTATTTATCTGGGTATCCTAACCTAATTTAATTAGTGAAACATTACGTAAATTGTTTTACTGAGAAATTAGGATGTCGGGGGCCACAAAAATTACCACAGGCCTTACAGGATTGGCTGTATCCAAAAACCCTCATCGCGCACTTGGAGTACTATATGGTAAAATTATGAGAACACTACAAAAAATGCCAGAAACAGCAGCATACAGAAAATATACAGAACAAGTAATCAGCCAAAGAGCAAGTGTATTAAAAGCCAATTCTGATGTGGTCGCTGTCGAACAGAAAATTGGTTGTGGACAAATCGAAGAAGTCATCGTACAAGCAGAAAATGAGTTATTGCTTGCTCGTAAGATGTTAACTTGGAAGCCCTGGGAGCCTTTAATGAAACCAGCTCCCGCTAACCAGTGGACATGGCCACCACCGAGTTAAATTATTAATAATTAATTTAAAACAAAATAGTTGTAAATTGTAAATGATGGATTAATAAATGTATGTTGCAAAATATTGCTTTAAATATTGTAATTAGAATTAAATTAAAATAAAAACCATAATATTGCAAATGTCAAAATAATATTATTTAAATGTCCTTGAGTTGGCAACAAGATTTGCGAGTCAGTTTTACACTGATATAATAATGTTGGTATTGTTGTTTCTGACCAATCGGAGAGCTTGATTTATTAGTGCTATGTGATACTGGTTTGCGTTCTGCGCCCTCTATACAGTGTTTTTGAAGCTCCAGACCGGAAAACGGATAAGGGTTCGAGACTATTGAACAGATTTCTCGGTACGTTTCCTTTGTTTTCCACAGAATATGGCTGCCATATTTAGTTTAGATGTATGTTTTCGAATGTATTATGATACTTCGAGTAAATACACTGTGTTATTATAGTTGAAATATATGAAATTAGTGGAAATAAAGAGTTAAAAGTGCTTCGTTTATTATGGACATGTTAAATTTCCGTGCCGTAGCGAGTTTAAGTAAAAAATGCTTATGTTTACATCGGTGATTGAAAGGTTCATTTCCATTTTTCTTAGTTTAAGGTAAGTTATGGTTGTTTTAAACGAATTATACATATTTACAACGTGTTTAATGCATGCTTTTGACGATTCGAGTATTATTTTCAATGTTTATGTCAGTTTTTTTGATGGCAAAGCAGTGAAACGTTTGGGGAGCGTTGACTTATTTACTCTCATTGCAAAATTAATGCTAAATACATATTTATATGAGTATTATTGTCGAAAATACGCTTTCACTGCTTGATATAAACATAAATACAAAATATAGCCCCTGGCTAAATAACCTTTCGGTTTGTGTTCTATTATAAAATTATATTCGCACCCAATAAAGGTTATGTTGGTTCATTTGGATAATATAAGAAATCGTTCTCAGTTAAGCTGAATGACATTAGTATCAAAATATTTACATGACATAATTTGTGTTGCTTCTTAAATAATTATTATATTTTGATTACTTTCTAATCATTTAAGTTTAAGGTCGCAACATTAATTGAGATATTTGCATTGTTTAGTTAAATAATTGTGTGTCGCGGTCATTTAAATTGACTGGCGCACAATGTTTGCAGGATAAGTAGTAGCATTGCCCCCCATTTTATAATAATTTTTTGTAGCTGTCATAATAATAATAATAATAGTTCCTGTTTAGGATATCCCAGCTAATCACGTAATAGTAGAGCTATTTTCATCTGGAATGCAAACAACATTTTGATCGGGCCAAATTCACCTACTGATCCAAATTCGCATGGGCACGGGACGTGTATTTATAATTAATTTCATTCAAATAATAATATTAAGTACGCGAATTACTTGCGGTGAATTGTGCATCACACGCCCACCCACATACAATCAATATCAATATATGACAGCCAGAGTTTGCTCAGTTGCCACCTCCATATTTACTTATTGAATTCGTATTTATTTTTTAATAATTGATTTGATTGTGACGCCTTCTTAATTTTCTTATTATTGTTATTATTCCACCATGATGAATTGAGTTTGTATTTATTTACAAATGAAGCGTGTCAATTGGTTTTAATGGCGGCGCAAAGATATGCAGCAGCAGTATGGATTTTTGTTACTACGCAATTAAAATGTTACTGTAATTTTGTTGAAATCTGTGGAAGCGGCAACGTCGATCGTGCAATGCAGTGCGTCGCACCGTACCCCCCCAACTATGCCCCCCCGCGCTCATCTTCAGGCTGCATCGTTCCTGGCTCCTTTCACGGGCCCCACGATATGCGCGTGCGCGACCTCGGACACAGCTCCCCGTCCCGTGACCCCCCTCAATGAAAAGCCCCTCGCGCTATCCCCGCGTCGAGTCTCGACACATAAGGATCAACTAGATGCATTAAACAGTAGCATGCAATCATATTTGTAGCTGAATATTTCCAGTCCCTTTATTATTATTACTACATTTATTGCATTTCCTCCTCTTTAATTTAGCACGACATTTCTTTCTTGCAAATAGAGTGCATTGCTCCTAAATATGACACAGTTACTACAAAAATACATTACTGAATCATTTATTGTAATACTTTTATATAAATAACTCTTACTATAGGAAATACGCATTTAAAATAAAACAACACCACAGGGCCACAGTAGGATTATATTTGTTAATTACCCAATCAAATCAATTGCTTTAATTACTTAATTAATTTTCAAGCTTTGTCACAAATAGTTTAAGGTCTATCATTAGTTTTATTTTAATTAATTACTATGTTTATGAAATACTTGCGATCTTTACTTTAGTAATGCTTTAACTGCTAAGGTACAGGTGAATCGTAATGATTTAAATTAATTTGTTTATTTTTTTGAGGTTACAAATAGAAATTTATTTCTGTTCTTACTCTTTTGAGGTCACTGGTAAAGTTCAATTATAATATTGGAGGTTACTGAGGTTTAAATTATGAATTTATTATATGAAAAAACATTATGGAAGCCTCCAGAAATTTCACACACAATCTGAAGTTCTGATATCGATGTTAGTGGATCCAAATCAAATGCACAAACTAGAAGCAATCTTCTAACATTCTTATTCTCATTCAAAATCTCTTTACCTATGGAGCAACTATACAATATAGAAGACAGTAGTAAAAGCTACACGTTTACAATTCATACTGCCCCAAGCGTGCTTGTCATCAAAAGATTCATAATTATAATCTTCTCTGATGACTTCATGACATATGATAATCATTCTTTTATATAAACTAGCTACAGGAGAACACAAGAAGTGGGAAAAAAACAATTTTTATTTGCTGACTAGCACTTAGGCGGGTGGGTGAGTTCAAACATAGTGCTCACCTGATCTATCTTGATGATATATGACAATCATTCTTTTATATAACCTAGCTACAGGAACACAAGAAGTGGTAAAAAACTATTTTTTCTTGCTGACCAGCACTTGGGCGGGTGGGGTGGGTCGGTTCAAACAAAGTCCTCACCCGCCCATCTAAGTATTTGTCATCAATATTTCATAATTACAATCTTTTCTGATGCCTTGTTACATGACAAATCATTTTTTTATGTAAACTAGCTGCAGGAACACAAGAAGTGGGAAATATAAGTTTTTCTTTGATTACCAACATTTGGGCGGGTGGGTTTGTAACTAGAAGCTATCCACCCATAAATTGAATATAGTGTTTGCCCAAGCGCTAATCATCAAAAGGTTTAAAATTACAATCTTTTCTGATGTTTTGATGATAAATTCATTCAATTTTTTATATAAAAAAGCTACATAACACAGGAGGTGGGAGAAAAGGTTTTTCTTCATGGCTAACACTTGGCGTGTTGGGGGGATACAGTAGTAGTAGTAGAAACTACTTGTCCACAATTCAAAGATAGAGTTTGTCTACCCACCCAAGCTTGCTTGTTTTCAAGAGATTTATAATTAGAATCTTCTCTGATGTTTTGATGATAACTGACACTCAATTTTTTGTATAATATCATCAATCGAAAACTGTCACGGGCCGAAGCGAAAAACACTATCACCAACATCTTATCCCGAAATACAGCTTCAATGTGGTACTGGCGATATACGGATTTCAGATTTGTTTTGGAAGGTGATCTCTGGTGGGGTCTTCGATGAAAGGTCAATTTGTTCTTTCTTGCACCTTGTCCTGCTTGTGGCGATGTCTTTGATTTTTGTCCCGGCTTTAAGTCCCGGTTCACTTGTTATTAAGTTGCCTGTCTGTTGATGTGTTTTTTATTTTTATTTATTGAAGAACGATTTTTGGATTTTTCTAATTCATTTAAAAAAATCGGGTACGGTTTCATGAAAAAAAAAGAGAGATAAAATTGACAATTTACAATGCAAGAAAGGGGAGCGGAGACTAATCAAATATTTTTTTCGACGATTTTTTTATTACACGTTAATTGTGACGTTACCAAGCAAATTTTGCTCAAAATTTAATAAAACGTTTTCCTAAAAAGTTATATGAAGATGAGGAAAATATAATTAACAGTTTGTGAGAAGGTGGTGGGCTGATAAGACGGTCGAAATAAAAGGATGAGTTGTGGTAGGTCCTTCTGATAACTTTTTTTTGTGGTTTGATTGGGTCGAAATTTTGCACTGAGGTCTGCGGAAATGAAGTGCCTTAATCTAGGTTTTTTTTTTTAATTTTTGGTGTACTACTTAAAAAGTAACAAATTTTGCTCAAAATTATATAATGCGTTTTCTCAAAAAGTTCAAAAAAATGTAACAGTTTATATGAAGATACGGAATCTAACAATTTGGAAGAAGATGGTGGGCTGATGGACAATGAGCTGTAGTAGGCTTTGTGTGTTTTTTTGAAAAATTGTGATAATTTTTTTTCGCGGTCCGATTGGATCGAAATTTGAATAGAGGTTCACTTTTTTTCTCGCGGTTTAATCGGGTCGAAGTTTGACTCGTTTTTGAAATTTGAAACAGTTTTTCCGAGATATTTGCGTTTTTCCCGGACCCGGTGGATGCAGAAACGTGAAAATTTGCCTGGAGTTGCGTCGACTCGTGATTTTGTGGCGTTTGGTTTCAAATAAAAGAAAAAATCTCCAGTTTCCATCTTTATCAGGAGTCCATGTCATCGGTTCAGTTAGCGGATAATCAGTTTAGAGATCAGCTGTTTTATTTTTGTTAAAGTTTGGTCCAGGTCTAAAATCTCAATCTGGCCTAAAACTTAGCTCCGCCCGGTCCACAAATTTAAAGCCCCAAAATTCCGCATCTCTAGTAGATAACACAAAGTCAGAGTTGTGTTATCAACTGTCTGCAAATATTAGAACTTATATGTTCATACGGGAACACATTTGAGGATTTGTCTTTGATTCATATTCAATTAATTTTTATCAGAAACCTGGCCTGGCCCGGCTCAGTTCAAAATGTAAAAGTACAGCCTGACACCAATTTAAAGCTCAATTTAGGCTAAAATCGCGGATCTCTACTTTGGATCTGTTATTTGTGCTCTGGGACAAATAAAAAAAATCGGAAAGAGGCATATTTTTTTGAAAAAAATTGATAACGGGTGTAATTGACAATTTTGATCCGAATTTATCGAACATTTTTGTTGATAATTTGGGTAACATTTTCAAATTTTGACTTTTTTTGTGCCGGCCTGGTTCAAAATGCAAAAGTTTGGCCTGACTTAAAATTGTCTCGGTTTACAAATTGAAAGCCCAGCCATGTCCAAATTTTTTTTTCAATTTTGGCTCTATTTATGCTTTGAACAAATAATGCAAAGTTAGATTTGAGATGATTGCATATTAATTTGTTGTTTTTATTACAGAAAATACACCTGACCTGGAGGGCATAAAAGAAAAAAAAGAGGGCGGGGGAGGGATCGCCACAATTCCATTATCATCATTATCAGTAATCGAGAAAGCAACGTGTCGCAATGGAGTTCAGGAGGAACAACCCGCAGACATGAGTTTGTGCCTCGAAAGCAGCAGTCCAGTGCTTCCCAGCCAAGTGGGAAAACTGCCGGAGACGCCTGTACCGCAATCAGTTCAACAAGGTAGCGCTGGCGCTTCTTTGGACCAACAACAAGAGATTCCAAAAAGTGTCTCCAAATTGATAGTCGGTACACAAGAAAATGCTGTTGTTCCGATTTTACAAAAAGTTGTTAACACACCCGTAATTACTGTTGTAAATGCACCGATTACTGTTGTTAAAACCATCGGAGGAGCAACAACATCTCATTTTACTTTGGTTAATAGTAATGTGAAAAGTCCGCCGACAATTACATTAGTGAATGCACCACCGATAACTGTTGTAAAGACAATTGCCGATCAGATAAAAAATGATGCGCCGATTAATAATAATGGAAGCTTGCCAGTGGCTGCAATCTCCGAAAAACCGTCGGGCATACATAATGTTTTTGTTAAGAAAAGTGCCCCCGCTGAAGGGGGCGCTATACCGTTGCCCGATATGCCCCAATCACATAAATTATTAACAGCAAATTCATTTCCTACAACAAATGTAAGTAAAATCAAATCGAATAAAGCAATTTGTAAATTAACTAATTTTCAGGTAATTCCTAACCTCAATACCGGCCCAATATTAAAAACAGCGAATGGACAACGCAATGTAAATCCTGGGAAGGTTAAAATTTTAGGAAACGTTGTTGTACCTGGAGGTAGTTCTAACACTACAGCCGGACCGAGTAATATACTCTTAAATAAAAATCACCGATTTTTTCCTCAAAAAATAGTCGGAAATAATGGGGCGACTAAATATTTAAAACCACCACTCGATAATAATAAGCAGAGGATGTTTTATCCAGTGCATCATAAACCTCATTTAAAACAAATTTATAAAGCACCTCCGACGACTATTAAAAGTTTAAGTCCTGGTGCTGTCCAACGTACGGGTGCCGGATTACGTACAATACCACCACAACGATCGACGGCTCCTAACAAAACAAATTATATTGGAAAACATGCAGTGCAGGCGCAAAAAGTTAAACCGAAAGTGAAAACAAAATCGCCATCACTTAATCATACAAATCGATCACAACATCCTCCCGAACAATCTGCTCAGATGATTTTCAATCAAGCATTAACAGCACAGATATTAGAAACGCTGTCATCAGATAAAGATATGTCTCCATCATCTTCTGTTAATAAAATGCCTCCTCATAATTCGTATTTAAAATATGAGCCAAAAGTTGAGGTTCCTAAACCACCACCAGAACCAAGGGAACATAAATCACCACAAGCGCATATTAATTCATTGGATGCACTTTCATTTGTTTGTCAAGCTGTACTATTGGATCACAATTATAACGCAACAATGCCATCGGAACCTATACCTCCACCTGTTCCACCAACACCGCCAATTAATGGGACACAACAATTCTCACCAGTACAAAATTATCCAACAGGTAATTATTTTTTTTTTTTAAATTACAACTATTATAAAATTACAACTATTATATCTTTTATGTATAAAAGCTATCAAGATATAAGGAAGCCACCTTGCAAAACATCGTTGTTTATAAATGTGTGTTTTGGAGCTTTATTTTGTAGTCTATTCTTTGTTTCTTATTCTTTTTGGATCTCTTAACTTCTGCAGACTTGCAGTGTTGTAATTCTGGTTTAAAAAAGTTTAATGACTTAGCATTATTTAAAAAAAACAGTTTTATTGATTTTTGTTAAATTTCAAACATTAAATGTGCAATATTTGTAATGTGCTCACAAAGCATTTTCGAGCAGTAAACAAATTTTTTTTGGACAATTATAGTTCTAGTTCTATTGATTTTTGGTAAATTTGAAACATTTGAGCTGTAAATGTGTTTTCAAAGCGTGTTTGTGCAGAAAAAGCAATTTTTTAAGCGATTTTTTACATTATTGTTGATTTTTGCAAATTTCAATCGTTGGGTGTGCGATATTTTAACTGTAAATGCGTTAATGAGCAGAAAATACAGCTTTTACTAATATTTTAATTAATTCTGAGAATTTCTAAAATATTTTAACTCAGAAAACGTATTTATTGAATGATTTTTGTTTTCTAAGCATTTTTGTTAGCAATTTTTAATTTTTTTAATAAATTATTATTGTTAATTGATCTAAACTGTAATATTTTAGTGCTTTTTGTAAATTTGAAGCTGAAATGTGAGATATTTGAGATGTAAATGCATTTTCAAAGCGTGTTTTTGCTGAAAACGCAATTTTCTACATTTTGAATGATTTTTACAAATTTCAATCATTGGATGTGCGATATTTTAAATGTAAATCCGTTTTTATGTGTTTTGAGTGATATTTTTACATTTTAATTGATCTTACCTGTCTATCCGTCGTCGCTATCTTGACGTGGTCTTCAGACTTTTGCTGGAGTTTTCGATTTGAGCCGGGGTTGATCTTATTTTAACGGCTTTTTCTTTGAAGTTTTGTAGGGGTTGCTTTGCAGCTTCAGAACCCATTTGAGCTCAACTTCTTGATTAGTGTTTACGGGTTATGGTTTTGTTCTGCTTGTCATCTGCGATGCTGCAAGGTTGCTTTGCGTCGGGCATTGGCTGGAAATTTCTTGGTGGGCCAAGTTCTTTCTCATTGTAGTCCTTTTAAAAAATCCCTAAAAACTTTAAACCTAACCTAACCTGAACTTTTCAAAGAAACCTTAAAAAACTTTTAAAAACCTTAAACAACTTTTAAAAACCTTAAATAACTTTAAAAGTCTTCAAACCTAACCTAACCTAAAATTTTCAAAAAAATCATTAAATGCTTAAAAAAACTTTTAAAGCCTTAAAAACCTAACCTAACTTAAAGTAAAATTTTCAAAAAACCTTAAAAAATTTAAAAACCTTGAAAAACACCTAATCTGAAATTTTTAAATAAACCTTAAAATCCTTAAAAACTAAAAATTCTTAAAAAAAACCTAACCTAATCTAAAATTTTCAAAAGAACTTTAAAAATCTTTAAAAACCTTTTAAATCCTAAAAACCTTTTAAACCCTATAAACCTTTAACCTAACCTAAACTACAATTTTCAAAAATCCTTAAATATTCTTAAAAACATTCAAAAACCTAACCTAACCTAAAATTTTCATAAACCTCAAACCTAACCTAACTTAAAAACCTTAGTTTGGGTTCTAACCTTAAAAACCTTACTTAACCTAACCTAACCTAATAGATGAAATTGACTGTAAATTTCTTTGCAATTTTTTGGTAAATAATTTTTGATTTGGGCGGCCAAAATATTCAGTTTTTTGTGATTTGTTGCGTTAGGTATGGCCGTAGCTTAACAATGCATACAGATGAAATTGACGGTTGATTTTTTTGCGAAAAATTTGCCGCACGCTCATGTTCGGCCAAGATAATTAGTAAAACGTGAGGTTAGGTTAGGTTGGGTTTGCCGCACGCCCAAGTTTGGCCGAGATAATCAGTAAAACGTGATTTGTTGCGTTAGGTGTGAACGGAGCTTAACAATATATATATAGCACGTCAATGTTTTGCCGATATAATCAGTAAAACGTCTAGAAATTGGATTTTTTTCTTTCTGTGGATGACATTTGTCTTTACATTGAGGGAAGAGAGTGACAAATCTAGTTTTTTGATAACAAACAGTAGGTTGGGCGGGCGGGCGTACTTATTTTATTGATTGTGGGTCAATAGTATCAACTGGAGGGCCCCGCCCGCCCAACCAAGTGTTGATATGGTCCAGAAGTTAGATTTTTTTTTAATGTCATTTATCTTTAAATTGGGGGAAGAGAGTCACAAATTCAACCTCTTAATAACAAACAGTCTGGTGGGTATGCGTCCGGGGCATTCAGTTCATTGATATCTGATCAATAGTTTTAACTGGAGTGTCTCGCCTACCCACCCAAGTGTTGGTGATTGAGAGATTGGATTTTTTTCTTTCTGTGAATGTTATTGTCTTTAAATTGAGGCAAGACGGTAACAAATATAACCTCTCGATAATAAACAGTCGAGTGGGTGGGCGCCCGGGGCTTTCAGTTTATTGATCCCGGGTCAATAGTTTCAACTTAAGTGCTCTTTCCACCCACTAAAGTGTTAGTCATTTAGAAATTGGATTTTCTAATTGCTGTAAATGTCATTTGTCTTTAGTAAGTTTGGTGAAGAGAAGAGATAAAAATGTCAAATAAATTTTTGGAAGTGTCACACAAATGTCTAGAAGCACCAATTTGTATTTTGCCGCCAAAAACCTCGAAGTCGGATCGATTTCGAGGTTTTCGGCGGAACTCGGATCGATCTCTTTAGAACGGACGCTCTAGAAAGGGGGTAAACATGTTTAGTCTCGGGCGTATCTGTTTCAACGCTGGGGTTTCTTGAAGCGCTCACTTGCGCGTTGCCTCCCATTCCGGTTTGCGCTCCTATAACACGCTCAAACGGGGTCGCATTGCGATTCGGGTTTCTCCGACCCTCCCTCCCGGTTCAGAAAAGGGACGTCCGATTGGGGCCCGAATCTGTCTGATCGTGGACCGAATCCGTCTGATCGTGGCCCGAATCCGTCCGATCCATCCGATCTGCGATTCAGAAAAGCGCCGATATCTCGAGAACCTTTTTGCGATCAAAATGGTCGAAATTATGATTGCTAATACCAATTTTTCTAAAAAAAAATGCAGCCCGGGTCAAACCATGGATAAAGTTCGGGAAAATTACATCTTTTTTTGACGGACGCTTATGATTTTTAACGGCCGAACGAAACCAAATGTTACTTGTAACAATTAAACAAAATCTGCGGTTGAATTGATTGTAGCGCGACTGAAAAAGGTGCGACTATTTGCCGGACCGGGCTTTTGAGTTGAAATTTGAAAATCAGTTTGATGTGATCGAAACGGGGTCGGCCCGGTCTACCTCAATTAGGCAGCTCAAAATTGCCAACAATGGGTTTGTCGTGGATTTGGAGAATCTTTCTTGGTTTTGCGATCACAATTGTCGAAATTGTTACCAATATTTGAAAACAAAATGGCCGCCCGGGTCAAACTGTAGATAAAGTCCGGGAAATCCATCGTTTTTGACGGACGCTAACGGTTTTTATTGATAAATCTTTGTAAAACGAAATGTCGCTTGTAATAGTTAACCAAAATTTGCGGTTGAAACTTGAAAAGCAAGTCGTGCAGAGTTGAAATTTGAAAAATGGTTGGTACGATCGGAGAGCTAACCGGCGCAGACCGGGTCTACTTCGAAGTTTGTTCACGTTGGTTTGCCGTCGTTGGAAATTCTCATCAGGCCGACTGAGACGGTAGTGAGGAACATTTTGGATTATTTTTTGTGTTTTTGATATCAAATTATTGTAAATTTTTAAGTTTCAAAATTCATTATTTTGAAGAATTGCTTTTTGCCAAAAACTGTTAATCAAAGATTTTGTTTGGTTTCCAAAATCACTGAAAATTGTTTACTTGAAGTTTGCAGTTTTGCACCGAAGTTGGTCGGACTGTTTTGGAAATGAAGTTTGAGTCTGTTTTGCAGAGATATCAGAGGTATTTTCTTAAATATTTTTTTTCGCGGTCCGATTAGGTCTAAATGTTGCACTGAGGTCTGTTGAAATGTTTTGAAATAAAGTTTTGTCCGTTTTGATCGGGTCGACCTTTTGCCTCGAGGTCTGTCTGAACCGTATACACTTAAAGACACGCTTTTTGCCGACCCAAAGTGGCGTCAGTTGTGGGCAAATAACTTGAACGCCTGGATGAAAACACACTTTTACAGACTTAGTTTACCAAAATGTCTATAAATCTTATAAAGGCCACTTGCCGCATGGCATTGATTAAACAATATAACTACTTGTAGAGCATATGCGCACAAATTGCGCGTGACGTCAGTTGTGGGTATAAAGTGTTATGTTGGCTTCACCATGCGACGAGTGAAAAATAGTATACGCGTCTATAACTGTATATGATCTAAGGTCGGAACGTTTCAGAAAAGTTTGAGTTTGTTTTGCCCGGTGGGTTTTACGATCCGTTGATACATTATTCTTATAACATCTTTGACACTAACAATTTGAGATATTTCTGTCAAAATCATTTTTTACTATCACTAAACAATGTTTGTAAAATTTTGAGGTAAATTTAAATTTGTGATAAAAGATTTGTATTGTATTTATTATCTTCTTTTAACAAATATATTATTTAATTTCAGGTGTCACAACTATAAAAAGAAATCGTACTACATCACAAACAATAATCCATCAACAGCAACAACAACAACAGGCGCAACTTCAACAACAACAGTTGCAATTAAAAGACGATGACGCTGCTTCTGATATAAGTGAGGAAAGAAAATTAGATACAGAAGGAGAAGAAACCGATACGGCACCCGAAGCCGAAGCTGTATCCAATGAAGCAAATGACAGATACGGTGATTACGTCACAAGATGCATATGCGGTTTTATCCATGACGATGGCTACATGATCGAATGCGACCGTTGCAAAGTTTGGCAACATGTACGCTGCGTTGTAAAAACTAAAAAAGTACCCGATGATTACCTGTGTGAAGAATGTGATCCTACGAAACACACAGATAGACAAAAAGCACGCGCATTACAGCAACAATGGATGCGTGAAATACAAGAACGTGATGCTAAAATGCGTAAAGAACAAATGGCACTTAGTGATACTGATTCATCTGATGGTGAAGCACAAAAGAATCGACGGAAAGATCCACCTCGAAGACAACGTAGAGATTCAATGAATAATCGAGCTACAACAACAAGACCCGGTAAACGAAAGGAACGGAAATTACCGACAAAACGTACTACAAAGGGAAAACAAATTAATCCGAAAAGTGATGATGAAAAAATGCCTCAATTACGACAATGGATTGAAAATTATGAAGAAGCAGTGACAAATCATTACTCACCCGAATTGCGTGCCAGAATATCGAGTATAAGATTAAATGGAGCTCATTCGGAATTGATCGGACATATAGAACCGTCTGTAAATAAATGTAAAGTTCAAAATAATAACGGTGCTAAATGTTTGACAGCTGCTGTTGGATTAGCTTTAAAAACACCGGTGATAGAATTAAGGGGGAAATATATGTTATCGACGCAGCATCGAGCAACAACCCGACAACAACGACCGGGTCCATTTTTATTTTTCCACACTGTAATTAAAGATACGGAAGTATGTGTTGATACACGTACCTATGGTAATTGTGCGAGATTTGTACGACGATCTTGTACGCCGAATGCAGAATTACAACATGTTATTGAAAAGGGGACGTTGCATTTGTATATCGTTACGACGAAAAGTGTCGATAAAGGGGCTGAATTGACTATACGGCATGAATCCCATGATCTTGCTGCTGCACATACGACGGAGATACCGTGTGCTTGCATAAATCCTGAATATTGTCAACTAATACGAGGAGGACATAGACGGAATGGTGATGTTGTTGTGGCTGAAGGTAGGAAACGAAGGGGGAGACAGAGTAGGGAAAACACGATAACATCACCACCTCCGATAATTCCAGAAGTGGAAATTGAGGAACCACCTATTAAAGCTGAAGTTGTTAAGGAGGAGCCACCGGTTGAGGAGGTTAAGGAACCGGAAATAAAAGAGGAACCTCTTGAGATTAAGAAGGAGGAGGAAGAAGTTGAAGAGAAAGTTGAAATCAAAACTGAAGTTGTTGTCAAAAAAGAAATCGAAGAGGTTAGTGAGGAGATTGTTAAGGAAGAACCGGAATGTAATGAGGTAAAGCAGGATGAAGTGATAATTAAAGAAGAAATTAATGCCGAGGATTCAAAAGAAGATGATGAGGATGATATTCCATTGCAATCATTACCGCCTCCTGTAACTACAAGGCGGGCTTCACGTCATGGGCAAGAAACTGTTGAAGTTACAGAACCATTAGTGATTGATAATGAAAAGAAAAAATTGAGTAGAGAGGAACGTAAATTGCAGGCTATTATGAAAGCGATTGAGCGTATGGAAAAGCAGGAACAAAGACGACAAGAACATCAAGCAAAACAAGCACACCGACGCGAATCCGAACCACCTATTAATAATACACACAAAGACGAATCGAAATTGAAGCGACGGAAACGTAAAGGTCGAGCGAGAACTACAAGTACAAATTCACGGCGGAATCGATTAGATTCTGCTGATTCTATGCATAGCAGCGATGAGACCTTATTATCACCACCATCAGAATCATCGTCACCATCGAAAGCGGCCGGATTATTACTGGCTTTATCGAATGGAGACCGAAAATCACCGGAACGTACAATGGATTCCAATTCGAATTCAATGCATTCATCACCGGAAACACCGTTATCATCAGCTTGCTTATTAGTAGCAGCTGCTGTTGAACCACTCGAACCCGGTTTTAAATTCCCGAAAACGAAAAAAGTTTTAATGAATGAATGGTTGACTAAATCTGACGTGGTGCAACCGGCTAGTGCAATATCACCATCATCGCTTACGCCGCATATCGATTTATATCCGGCGGTCAAAAATTTGAATTTCTGCGATCAAAATCGGACCGGTTCAGCGAAAAAACGTTGGTTACGGCAAGCCATTAGTGAGGATCAATGTGACAGTCCGCCGCAAGGTAATAGTGATCCTGTAGCCCCGCCCAAAAAACGTCGATTACCAAGAGAATCATTATCAGCCGAAACGTCACCTCCCGATACACCTACAAGCACGATTCCACCACAAGTCGAAATAATTACACCTCAAGATGAAGATAGCCCTTCACAAATGGAATCCGATGCTATGTTGAATGAAATGGCTACCGAAATGCGGCAAGAGTATGGTAACTGCATACATTTACCGACACAGGACATACAGGTTTCATCTCAACTTGGTGATCAGAATCGGGGTATTTTGGATCCAAGATTGGCGCCTCGATTAAATAGCGAACAGTTGGTAGGCACTGTCGAGAAAACACTCAGTTTCCTTGGATTCGAAGAAACTAAGAAGCCGGAAGCTATAACACCTGCCAAACGTAAGGTAATTTCAAGTTTGTAATAAACTAATTAGTAATATACAAATTTTATTAATTTTTTTCAAGAATATTTGTTATAAATTTTTATTTTAAGAGAAAATATTCTGTATAATTATTGTTTTTTATTAATTTTTTTTTTATTAACAAAAATCAAACTGTTCTTTAACTGATTAATAAATTTTAATTTAATTATTAATAATTTTAATTTGTTTTTATTTATTTAATTTTTATTTTTAAATCAAAATTTTTAATGCATCAATATATCTTGTTTATCAGTATTTGACAGCTGTCACTTGTCATAATTTATTATTATTTTCATAAATATAATAATCTGAATATATGTAATTAATTCTGAGGATGTTCAAGGTACATATTTTACATAACTTCAATATATAAAGTGTACAATATTTTTATTCCAGTCCAAGGTATTGTGTGCATTTATGCCATTCGGTATATACAGGGTGTTCACAAATAAGTGCAACAAAAGTGAAAAATTGTTTTTGAAGTATAATTGGTGAAAAGGCATTCATGAGTTATAATCTACTTTGTTCCCATCAGAATTGCTGTAATACGATTAAAAGACGCGTTCCCGAGTGGACTAAACGCATTTTGACACTGCAGGCGTTATTTTTGCATATTTTTAAATCATCTGATTAGCCGGTCGGTAAATATGTTATAAAAAAATTCAACGTTGATCTAGAGTACGAATACACAAATATACGCGTTGTTCACGTGCATAGCTACAGCGACAGGGTAGCATTCAGTCAGGCTAAATACTCTTTAACTCTTTTTAATTCAAAATAACAGAAAATATACTCTTTCTTTAGTTGAGCACTAATAATTTCAATTGTACAGGTTTTTTTTAATAATAAATTAACATGAAAGCTTCAATTTGCGTTTTTACCGGAAAGATAAATCCGATTCCGAAAATCGCAAGTCGATTCGACTTTCCGTTCGCGCTCGGCGATTTTCGAGTTTTAGGCTGTTTTTGGAAGGGATGCCCTCTAGTGCTTTGAAGGGGTGACCTTGGCGCGTTGCTTTCCACCATGAAATTTTGGATTGCGATTGTTTCCGACAGCTTTTTGTGTGTGTCGAACAGTTCATAAGACAGACGGCTCTTATGACAAATTGATCAAGAATCTAAAAAAAATTTTCGGTTTCGAGCGAATATTTTGCCGTCCGTCTGCGCGTCGCCCCTCATTTGGAAATTTGGCGTTATTGGCTTGTGGAAGCGGTTCCGGTTCTTCGTTGTCCATTCTGGTCTCATCTCGATCAGTCGGATTTAGCTCAATCGGCGATCCGGTAAAACTGATCGTTGGTCAACCAGACATAAACGTGGCGGACGGCTCTTATGACAAATTTATCGAATCTTTGGCGTTTGCCCGCGATGTCCGTCTACGCGTTGCCCCTCACCCGTAAATTTTGGATTGCGCATTTTTGGCTTGTGGAAGCGGGGTTGGATTGTGATTCGGGTTCTCCGCTGTCTTTTCTGGTCCCGGTCTCATCTCGATCGGTTGGCGCCCGCGAAAACGTCGACTCGAAGAAGGGACGACCGATCGGGGCCCGATTCAGTTCGATCGGCGATTTGGAAAAACTGATAACGTGGAAATATGAAAACGTCGGAGAGAAATATAGCTCATGTAAAGCATACTAAAAATAATAGAAGACGTTCCGGAAGATATTTTTGAAAAACCCACTTAACCGAAAACCGGAGGTTTGAACCGTTCCCATTTTTTATCGAGCTCGGTTTTTAGCAAAGCAACCGACGATTTACTGACACGCTTAGCTGAGAAGCAAAAATTAATTTATGACTTGCGGTTGGTTGGTGGGTCGGATCTGTCAAAATAATGAAGACTTTATTAATGTCATTTTAAACTTGTGAAGACCCAAATCCGGACTCCGAATCGCGATCTAACTCAGCGTCCGTGATCTGCTGGAACGCAAACCGAAATTTTCAGGATGGGGCGACGCGCAATCGGACGCCGCACTTCGTTGCGTTTTGGGAAATCCGAACGCGGAAACGGATTTGTTCGGGATCGAAGCATTATTCATATTGCATTATGAGTATAGGTCTGGTCAGCTTGGGGACCAACGACTTTTGTAAGGGTCTTAAAAATTTTGCGCTGAGCTTCAACTGCGAAATACAATTTAAAGATGGCTTGCTCATAATATATTAAGGACACTCAAAATCACTTTGATCTGTCAAAAAAGTTCTTACAATTGACTTGCGCCGTTTTTGAGATAAATACGCTTTATGGGTCGGTGACAAGGACCGGTATTGGAATGAACGGTGGTACACGAATCCGCCCTTAAAATTGCGAACCCACAATTAGTGAGTGGTGTGCAAACGTTGTTTTCTGGGAGGGCCATTTTTGAGATATATGCGGTTCTGCGATCGGACCCAATCCGCGACGTGAAACTTTTGCGTCCCAGGTGACTTTAACAACGCCGTCGATATTTGAATGAAAGGCGGAACGCGAAACCATAACTAGTCGGCGGTGTGCGAACGTTTTCTGGGAAGCCGCATTAAAGTTTTTTAATCCGACCAAAGAATTCGATTTCAGGTGCTCGAAGCCGGCGTTTGTCAATACCGGGGCTACAACGAAAGCTTTGTTATAAGGAATTGTAAAAGTATTGATTTTAATCAGACTCTGTCGTTAAAACATCTCAAAATATATTAATCTCCCCAACACTCAAGGACGGCGCTAGGTACATTTGCATCATGATTTTTAAACTTGCAGGGAGGCACTTATTAGATTCTGATAAAATTAGATGAATTTAACTTCCCATATCTTTGGTGCACCCTGTATTATGACAAATTGACAGCTGTCACAATTTCAAATACAAAACATGCTTGAGTGAGTGTTCCTTAAACCATAAAGCAATATTAATTCTAATTCTAATTTGTATTTATTATTTATATGATTTTTAAATCAAAATTTCAGTAAATACGTTTGACTGTTAATTGCAGCTATCAATTACCGAATATAGACAAAGAAAAAAATTAAACAACAATGAGAAGAGTACAAACGATGAAATTTCTATTGCGGACGAAAGTAACTCATCACAATCACCAAAAGTATCTAGAACGCGCTCAAATAGTTCCAGTAGTATAACGTCTGGATCTACATCTGACGATGATGTTTCACTCATTACTTCATCGGTTCCCGAAGTTAAAGGTTTATATTAATTTATTTCATTGTAATAATTATTTTATTAATTATTTATTATTATAGCATTGTCCGCCTTCAACTCGGAACCAACAGAATTGGAAAGACAACGTGAGAGTGTCAGTTTAAGGTTAAAGAAGGCTCTGGGTTTGTCTGTCGATGAAGATACAAAGAAAATGCGTAAGTTTTTTTTTATTGTTTTATCTAGTTTTATTCAATAAATTGTTGAACTTTGTTGTTATTTATTCCCTTCATGTTATGTTATCCAAATAGTTTTTATCACTTTGGGCTATCTACAAATATTATGCAGGAGTGGTTTATTTAAGAGTAAATATACAGGGTGTTCCAAAAATAGCGGGAATAAAAAATATCATATGTACAGGGTGTTCAGAATTTTTTTATACAGGGTGTTCCAAAAATTGATAATTTTGAAAAAAATTATTTTGGTTTGAATTTGTAACACAAATTATCAAAAAATTAATTATATACAGGGTGTTCAGAATTTTTTTACACAGGGTGTTCCAAAAAAATTGAGATTCTTAACAAATGTTACTTGGAGAATTTATGATACAAACTATCAAAAAATTGTCAACTTTTTTTTAAATATAAGAGGTGAGGGGAATTTATGAATTTATAAAAAAGTTTTTTTTGATTTCATAAACATGCGCATGTCAGTGAAATAAAATTGTCTTATGGAAAATAAAATACAAATGTGAAACTACTATTGGGGGCTTGTGACATTCTTCCCTGAGAAACCTGGAGACATTTCCTTTGATGGAGGGTCTGTGCAAGCTGAAATAAATTATTTATATTTTTCCTTCAAATAGTCTACGCGTCGCGGAGGTGAGGCGAGAATTTTTTCTGTATGTGTTTTTACTTCAGTTTTCAACTTGGCATTCCCTCAATAGGCTTGGGGGTATGGAAAATGGCGACTAGCTTACAGATTGGATGTGTTTCACTCAGTGATGTTACTGCAGCCATAGAATAAGACTTATTTTGTCGATGTTTATTACTGACAAGCAATACTAACAGTTTATTTCTTCACTTTGTAATTAGCAAGAGGAGAGAATTTTTTGAGAAAAAATGGCACCGGCATTGTCCATTATAGATAATCCATTTAGTTAGAAAGAACTCAGAGAATGACCTTGGAAAAGAGTAGCTAAATGGGAAGGGGGGGGGGGGATTTGTATGTCAGTAATTTTAACTGTACTTATATTGTTTTTTTGGAAAATCCATTTAGTTAAACGCAGCTGATAAAAGAGCCTGAAAATATACATAGAACCGGTTATACAGTTGGAAGTCGATTTAATTATAATTTAATAATATTATTTGTACTTCAATCCTGGTCTTCTTTCTCAGTTAGTTATGAATGATTTGTTTTTTTGAAAATGAATAATATGAGCAAATTTTCTTACTTTTTTTTCTTTTTGGAAAATGTTAATTTAATGATTTGTAATTCAATTGTTGTAGTCTTCTTCCTCAATTGGCCGGGGGAGGGGAAGATGCTTTATTTTGAATATAATTAGTTCGAAGAAGGTGGGGGGTGGCGGAATCATTTTTTTCTTTATTGCAATTGGCATTGTGTGACAGGAGAGAAGTATGTTTTGTCTGGAACAGAGTGGGGAAGTAGCGTATTATATTACTAACTGTCCCTTCTCCTTACCTCTTTTGCAAACTTTCTGGAAGAATATAATGCATATTTTCCCTCACAGTTGACATAGCGCCTCACTACCACACTACATTTTTACTAACCTGCGAGTCATCGACGCAATGAGTAAAGTTATTACAAATATTAGAGAGTATTATTGGCAATACGTTTTTCGTTTTTACTTCACTGGTAACAAGTTTTTACGTTATTAGGGTGCTTGGGAGGGGAGTTTTCTCTACAACCAATCTGCTTGGGACGGTGTATCCTTTGAAACATGATTAGTTTGAAGGGGTTAGTGCTGTGTATTTTTTTAACTCCCTTCCCAAAAGTTGGTGGGGGGGGGGGGGACATGCGCATATTTGGCGTACGTCTTCCCATTTATTTTTTCGAGTATGAAGCATTGTTTTCTGGAAAATTAGTTTAGCTGGTAAAATACCACTCCAGTTGAAACTACCCGCCCACTTCCAATAAATTGAGTATCCAAATATGGAAATCTCTCTTCTTTGTGAATTCATCATTAAATTGAGAGGTAGGGGACAGATTCAGTCTATTGATAAGAAACACTTGGGTGGGTGGGCGGGAACCGCAGTAGAAACTACTGACTCGCAATCAATAAACTGAATGCTCCAACTATCCACTCAAGTGTTTGTGAATAAGAAATTGTACCACAAACACGTGGTTGGAAACCCTAGTAGAAACTACCCGCCCATTTCCAATAAACTGAGTGCCCCGCCTACCCGCTCAATTGTTTGTTATGCAAAAATGGAAGTTTTTCGTCTTTGTAATTTTATTTGTCAGTTAATTGGATGGAGAGGTGGGAGGCAGATCCATTGATAACAAACACTGGGTGGGTAGGCGTAAACCCCAGTAGAAAGTACAGACTTGCAATCAATGAACTGAATGCCCCAAACATCGAATCAAGTGTTTGTAAACAAGAAATTGTATTACAAACACTTGGGTGGATGGGCGGGAACCCCAGTTAAATCTACCCGCCCACTATTAATAAATTAAGTGCTTCCAACCCTCTTAATTGTTGTTATCTAGAAATAGAAGTTTTTCCTCTTTGCGAATTCATTTGTTACTAAATTGGAGAGGTTGGTGACAGATCCAATCTATTGATGTCAAACACCTGAGTGGGTGGGCGGTAGCCCCAGTAGAAACTTCCCGCTCGCTTTTAATAAATTAAGTGCCCGCCCACCCGCCTAATTGTTAGTTTTCTAGAAATAAAAGTTCTTTGCGAATTTATTCGTTACTAAATTGGAGAGGTTTGTGACAGATGTAACCCATTGATGACAAACACTTGGGTGGGTGGCCGGGAACTCCAGTAGAAACTGCCCCACTTCTAATAATTTGAGTGCCCCACCCACCCAACTGTTTGTTATTCAAAAATATGAGTTTCTTCTCTTTGCGAATTCATTTGTAACTGAATAGGAGAGGTAATTGACAGATCCAATCTAGTGATGACAAACACTTGGGCGGGAAGGCGGAAATTACAGAAGAAACTACCTGCCCACTTTTAATAAAATGAGGTTTCTTCTTACCGAATTCATTTTTTACTAAATTAGAGAGGTTGGTGACAGATCCATAGAAACTACCCACCTCCTTCAAATAAACCAAAACATTTAAAATAGTTTAAAAAAGTTTATAAATCAAAAATCGACTCGCAAGTATGAGTCAAGGAAGCGATTAACAAATCGCAAAGCGACAAGAGACATTTTAAGCATAACCCAAGTATGAGACAAGGAAGCAACTAACAATAAATCAACAACGACAAGACATTTTGAGCACAACTTAAGTATAGTACAAGATAACGAATAACTATAAATCGCGAAGCGACAACAATAAATCACAAAGCGACTAACAATAAATCGCAAAGCGACGAGGGATATTTTGAGCATAACTTAAGTATGAGAAGCGACAACATTAAATCACAAAGCATTTTGAGCATAACCTAAGTATGAGACAAGGAAGCGCCTAACGATACATTGCGAAGCGACTAACAATAAAGCGACAAGTGACATTGTGAGCATAACTTAACAATAAATCGTCCGCGCAACCCCCCCTGGATTAGTCCGATCGGCGATATGGCATAAACCGGCGTAGATGACACCGGCGCTTTACGACGAAAATTGCACTTGCATTCGTTTGATCGTAGCGGAGATAGATATGTGCGAGAAACCCCATAAACCGATTTTTCGCACTTTACCGGGTCGCAGTTTTTACCGTTCTATACCGGTGGGGGGGGATATGTGACAATGAATCCCGCATATTGTTGCAATCTGGTAATGAATATGGTGCTGCTTCTCTCCCTTTCTAAGAAACTTCAAATGAGGTGGGGGGGCACGGGCAATTTTAATACTACTTTTTACTATCATGCCTGCCATTGACTTTCTACTTTATTGAGTATAGATTAGTAGATTTGGGATAGTTCCTGTATGTGCTCACAATTACGTGTATAAAATTCTTTATTTGTGCAATTTCTTGGCGTCAAAACTGCTGCACATGCGCTGAAGTGAAACTTGCTAATAGACTTTAGAATACCCGTTTATTGTTTTTACAATGAATTAATTTAAATGTGTTTTATGATTTCAGCATTAAATGTGGAAACGATACTTAAAGGAGAGCTAATATTACCAACAACAAAAACCACATTATCATTACACAGTCCAAATTTTCCTATACCGGGAACATTAGAATCGTCTTCGGCGACTGTGGTGCAACAAGAAATCGCAACACCGCGATCTCTGCCACAGTCGCCGGCCGTTAAAGAAATGGTCGAAGTAATACCTTACAGACCTGAACCGATAATAGAAGACGAACCGGTTATTAGTAGTAAACCTAGTGTTATTGTGGAAAGAGGTGGTGACGGAACGGAACCTGTGATGTTTTATACTCCCGATGATGAAGAGATGGTAGAGACCACTAGTTATGTGCCACCGTTTAACAACCCCCTCTATCCCAACACTAACTACACAACTTATGGTTCAGTTATTGGTAAGTTTTAATTTATATTATATTTTTCGTGTGTAAACATTATGAAATTAAATCACTTAGAGCAGTGGTTCAATAAAAATGATGAGAAGCATGCTGGTGAGAAATATAGTATGGAGGCCACAACATTTTTTAATCACACAATCGATATCAACAAAATCAAATTATATAGATAGGTTGGAGCGAGGCTACAGGTAAGGTTAGGTTAGTTCTGGTGTATCTGTTAGCTAGTGTAAAGCCTTGTTCACACCAGTATTCAATTAAAATTATTGCTACAGTGTGAACAGGACATAATTTTCTATATTTGTTCTGAATAGCTTAATTAGGTTATTATTTTATAATTGGAATCAAGTATTTACAATTACCAGAGGGGAGGGGAATTTGGTGCTCTAAACTAAAATAAAAATAATTATATAGACCCCTCCCCTCGGGAATTAAATTTGTATCTCCCTCTCTTCACACCCCAAATAATTTTCTACTTTTGAGAACCACTGCTTTAAATGATTGTTTTAACAATGCTGTCAAGATTAACAAAAAAACTATTTGTGATTCATTGTAGTTTAATTAACATAATTGAGGTTGGATTAGACTATATATGTTATGTGTAACTTGCGCACATAGATATTTAAGTTTTTATTTTGGTTTTTCTTTTGTTTAGGGGACAAGTGCGAGAAGACTAAAAATATAATGCCCGTAAACCATTTGGGTTAGTAATGCAATTTTGATGAAGTTTTTAATATAAGCTACAGTAAGAAATACAATTAATTAATGTTAAAGAGCACCACCAACATTCATAATTGTCACTGAAATTCAATTTTGAGTCAAAAAATGAAGGAAATCCAAAAAAATCATCATTTTTGAATTAGTTTTTTTTTTTTTATTAGTTTAGTTATAGTGTGATCTACATAATTGTAAATAAATTCAATTTTTATTTAATGAACAGTTTTTATGTTTATTGTAATTTAGAGCGATTTTTATTCTGAGCGATTTTTTTTATAAAGTTTTAGGTTAAAAAAATCGCTCAGATTATTAAAGATTTTTTTACGGGTTTTATTATAAATGGGTCTGAGCGATTTTTATACATCTTATTACTTTTTGATCGATTTTATGCTTACAATTTGATTTTGTGAGCGATTTTTTATTTGTTATGTTATTATGTTTGTCGCAATTCAACGTATTTTTTTTTCTAGTTGATGTCAAATCGACTATTGCTTAAAAACATTCTTAGTTAAACGTTGGTTGGTTTAAAAAGTTATTTAGCAATAAATATATTTATTAAAATATTGAAGTAGGAAAATCGCTCAGAATACATAATGACAATTTTTTTTGATAAACAGTTGCTTAATCGCTTATTCTTTTTAATTATAGGATTATATCTTGCTAACTAAATATTTCAGATATTTAAATATTATTGATGTAAAGTTTTATGTTTCTCGATGTCCAACACTCGTGCTTCTCTTTGATTGCGTTAAATTAAAGATCAAAACAAAAATTGTTCAGAATATGACATTCAAGAAATCGTTCAGAATATTGGATTTATACGTAAAATCGCTTAATCGCTTAGAATAGACATTGATTACTTGAAATCATTTAAAATATCCGTTTTTCTGTTTTATAATAATAAATCGCTCAAAATATGCTCAGAGTACGTATTTATCTAGAAGAAATCGCTTAGAATATTGGATTTACGCAGAAATCGCTTAGAAAACTTATTGGTTACTTAAAATCCTTATCAAATTTAGCAGAGAAAAGTGTCTTTATGATATTATTAATACTGGAATTGCAACCAAATTGGAATATTTATTGATTGGGTTAGTGAGACAAAAAAACTATTTATTAAAAGAAATCGCTCAGAATATTGGATTTGTACGGAAATCGCTTAGAAAACACTTTAGATTACTTGATATTTTTTAGAAAAGTGTTTTAGTATGCTATTAGTATTGGAATTACAAGAAAATTACTTAGAATTCTCATTGATTGTGTTAGTGTACACAAAAAACTTTTTTTGATGAAAGAAATCGCTCAGAATATTGAATTTATATGGAAATCGCTTAGAATACACATTGATTACTTAAAATCTTGCTGAAATGTGTCTACGATATTATTAATATTGGAATTGCAAGAAAATTACTTGAAATTCTCATTACTTGTGTTAGTGAACACAAAAACTCCATTTGATGAAAGAAATCACACAGAATATTAAATTTATATGAAAATCGCTTAGAATACATTGAAATTTTTATAAAATCTTGTTATTAATATTGGAATTGCAAGAAAATTAGAGATGGCAAAAAACATTTTTTTATTAAATATTGTCCTAAATAAAACTAAAGAAAATCGCTCAGAAATCGCGAAATTTTCTGCTGGATCATAAGAAAGAATTTGTATTTTTATTGAAAAATGCGAACCTTCTGAGAAGCCCAACAGTTGGACGGGTGGGCGGGACACTTATTTTTATAATTATGGCCGTGTGGTTTAAATCGGAATAAGTCGCCCACCCGACTGAGTGTTAATTATCAAGATTTTTTTTATATGCAAGTGTCAGTTGACACTAAATTGCTAAAAGTGGGCGATAGATTTAATTTTTTAATGAGAAGCAGTTTGGTGGTGAGCGGAACACTTCAGTGATTGTGGGATTGTGTAGGTTATCAAGAAATTTATTAATTGAAGTGTCAAATGTCACAATATTGCGAAAAGATGGGTTATTAATTGTGGGCGTGCGGTTTAAATTAGATTAGTAGAGTAGTTGCCTCCCAGCTTAAGTTGCTTATAAAAAATAGAGTTTTCATTTATTAAATCCATTATCAGAAGTTTTAACTTTAAAAATCGCTCAAAAACATTAAAAAATCGCTCAGAAATTCGAAGTTTTCTGGTGAGTTATAAGAAAAAGCGCAGGAAATGTTTTTTTTATTAAAAATTGCTCAAAAAACATAAGAAAATTGCACATAAATTGCGAAATTTTCTGGTGAATTAAGAAAATAGCAGATACGGTTTTTTTATTAAAAAAGTACTTTTAAGTTTAAAAATTGCTTAAACAACATAAAATCGGTCAGAAATTGCGAAATTTTGTGGAGAATTATAAGAAAGTGTTTGGAATTTGCATTTATTAAATCCAAAATTGTTAGAAAATAGCAGAAAACTCTTTTCTTATTTAAAATCTCTCGGCAGTCCTTCAATTTTAAAAGTTTCTCTAAAAAACATAAGAAAATCGCTCAGAAGACAAGAAACGTTTTTTTTATAAAAAATGCTTATAATATGCATTTATTAAATCCAAAATTGTATAAGAAAATAGTAGGAAACGTTTTGACAATTAGTTTGCTTAAAGTTCAAAAATCGCTCAGTAAAACTAAAAAAATCGCTCAGAAATTACGTAATTTTCTGGTAATATACAAGAAAGAGCTCAAATGCAGTTATTAAATCTAGAATTGCAAGAAATAAGCGGACAGGAAACGTCTGCTCAGTAATACACGAGTTTAAAAATTGTGAAATTTTCTAGGAAATTATAAAAAAGTGATTTTGCATTTGTTAAATCCAGAATTGTAATAAATTAGAAAATCGCGTAGAAGAAGCGAAATTTTCTGATGAATTGTAATGTGACGTGCTTAGAATATGCATTTATTTTATCCAGAATTGTGAAAAAACAACAGAAAACGTTTTTTTTAATTAAAATTTGTTTAGCAGTACTCTTAAGTTTAAAAATCGCTCAAGAAACATACAAAATTAAATAAGGAATTATAGGAAAATAGGAACGTTTTTTTAATTAAAAATTGCTGAACAGTACTTTATTGTTTAAAATATTTTAGTTACAAGCCAATAATAGCTTATCCCGGAATGGGTCGTTAAGCAAAAACATACGTCATTGGCCGCACGTGAGATTTTCTCTCACATAGTTCAAATTAGCGTTTAATATTACTTTTTATTCTTAAATGATTTATAATTAATATTTATACGAGGTAGATCCCAAAAGTAAGGTCTCCAAAGCGTTGGAGACGGAAAAAAACTGTTCGTTCGATGAATGCTACCGTCAAGTACGAAGTTTGCGCATTTATTCGGGCTATGAACGTAAAAGGCGTTAAACTGACAGAAACTTATCATCAATTCACGGAAGTGTTTGGAGAGTCGTACATGGATGTCAAAAATGTTCGCCACAAAAGGCATTAAACCGATTGAAATTCTTCACCAATTGACGGAAGTGTATGGAGAGTTGTTTATGGATGGTGGTGTAGAGAGTTTGCAGTTTGCCGTACTTAAATTCACGACGAACAAAGAAGCGGGAGACTTCTATATCAGACGATACAGGCGGCAAAATATTGAAAAAAACATGAGTGAAGGTCGGCGGATAACCCTGTATGATCTGCGTTTTGGCTAGAGAGGTTTCCCGAAACACCATTCACAGAGTTTTAACGCAAAAGTTGAAGTAATTCAAAAACTGTCACAGCTTATACAAAAATGCATTGACCGAAGTAGCGATTATCTAAGAAAATAGACAAATGTCCAACCTTAGGAGACCTTAATTTTGTGTGTGATCATCTTCGAATAACATTTATATCAATAATTAATTAAAAAAAAAACATTTTTATATATTTAACTGTTTCTGTTACTAAAAGTTTTCTAGACAAAAACATAAAACCATCGATATCTGCGCGGGGAATTATTTATTATACGTATTATTTTACTTGTGCGCATGGATAAAATTTTAAACGTGTTGGCTCGCGTGATGAGAGAAAGTTTCACATTTGGCGGTGCAATTGAAAAAGTATTTACGTAAATATCATTAAATCTATAGCTGTTATAAGTTAGTAAATGAGTAGATAGGAAAAAGCACTAATATTTGTGGGCGATAATATAATTGCATCAGTTTTAGTAAAAGCGTGAGAGAAAGTATATAGTCAGTTATATTACTAAATGGAGGTATTTATAGAAAATTGTACAGAAAGCCGTTCAAATAGAATCGCTCAAATAACACTTAATGGATAAAAGCATAAGAAAATTATTGATTTAAAAATGCTTTTTTTGAGCAAATAATAAAAAAATCGCTCAGAGTACTAAATGGTTACATTCAATTTTGGAAAAATTATACAGAAAACTCTTATATCAGAAGGAATTGCTCAAATAACTTTTATTGGATGAAAATATAAGAAAATTATCATTGGAAAACGCTTTTCTTGGGTGAATTGTAAAAAAAAAACTTATTAAATGGTTGTATTCAACAATAGAACAGTTGTACAGAAAATCTTTCTATCAATGGGCTCAAGTAACCATACAAAAATTATCAATTAAAAAATCGCTTAGCGTATGGATTTATCGAAGAAAATCGCTCAGCCTCATTGATTGTATTAAAATCATAGAAAAAGAATAGGTGTTTAAATTTATTAAAAAACTCAACAAAAACATTTCAAGCTCATTTATTGGATGATAAATGCATTTCTATCATTCTGCAGTTTTAAATATTTGTTCGTAAAACTTCTTTATAAAATATTGAAATGAAGATATTTTATATTTTGGTAATACACAAAATAGCAGCCATATGTAGCTATTATAAGAATAATATTAATGCACTTCTTTCCAATAAATGGCATCTGTTATACATATAGCTTCACTTTTGAAGTGCCTAATGTACTCAAAACTTATTTTTTTAATTATGTTAATAAACTTTATTATCATTAGATATAATAATTAGTTTAAAAATTGAATGGAGTTGTGATAAAAATTATGTAGATCACACTGTATATATTAGATGAACATGGCAAGTAGACAATTGTATTATTTTAAAATAGGTAATCTTGTTGTAGATGATAATGTGCCGTATGAGGGTAGAAATCCATCGCCCCCTCCTGACTTAAGTAACGGACCTTGACAGAACGGAGGAACTGGTAAGAAAACTAAGGAGCTTTAACTGCACTCTCCTCACTGTGTGCAATTTTGTGAATATAAATATTTTACAAGTATTAAATTAATTTATGAAAGAAAAATTATAATATATATTATACATGCAAACATGTAGTGTACATATATATAGTTTAGGTTGTTTTTTATTCTTGGAAGTTTATTTTTTTGATATGTAAAAATATATATGTATATTGAGACGCGCTCTAAAACAACGACAGGTTGTGAGAAGTATAAGGAAAATTAAATTTTTTGATTAATTATGCGCCCACGTTGTTTGTAAATATCTCTTCACCCAGTGTTGTTTATATTTTTTTTTTGTTGAAACGGACGTACGGTTTTTATACATTTCTCAAACATTTGTAATCTCTTTGTAAATATAAAAACGAAATAATAAGATGTGTATGAAAACAGAATGATCTGTTTGTTTATAAAGTACAAAATTATTTAGGGGTAGCCTGATCTCGACTTTACTAGAAGTTTTATATCGTTTCAACTAGCTTAAGATTATTTAACCTTTTGGTTTAGGTATAGCCCAATCGTAATATTTTTATTATTTTATAAGCTAGCCAATGTAAGTATGTAGTTTTTTTACAGAATATTGGGACGTATCGATTAATTCCCTATCTATTATAACATACAATTCATTTTTTTATATAATCACATTCCTTGTATTTAATTTATATATTCAGTGCGCAACATTATACAAATAATTAATTGCAGAAATTAATTTAAATTGTGTTGTAACAGAAAGGGATTCAATTATTACGATCTCTTAATATATTTAATTTTTATATAATTCTGTTAATAGAAGGAAACAATAAAATGTGTTATAGAGGATAGTTGATTCACATTTTACATCACATGTTTAGAATAAGAAAGACCCCTTGCTCCCCCTGATCCCCCCAAGTAGTTACATAATTTCTCCTTCTTTGTAAATAACTGCATTTTTTTGTGTGTAAATATGAAAAGAAAACTAAAACAAAACCCTGTACATTTGGATATTGTAAATTTCGTACTACTGTTCAGTTATATATTTAGTCAAGTGTAACAATTCAAGACGTAATATTTATTAAAAATTTAATGTTTTTTTTTATTAATTATTTTTGTATTAAGCCGAGATTAATTCACGATTGATTCTCATCTCGAATTATTGTTAAGTTGTATGAAGGTTTGTGAATTTGTCTCGGTTATTTATTTTGGGTTCTTATTTATAGCGGAATATATTCTCTCGTATTCATCAATGTTCTATTACCATGTGAAATGTACAAAATTTTCTTAATAAAAATTGAAATTGAAATAAAAAAAATATATATTTATAGAAACTGTTGTTCACAATCAGTATTAATTTTAGGATGTGTAATAGAACCTTGACGGATTCGGTGACAATTGTCAATGAAATTCAACGATTATTAATTACATAAATAACTATTTTAATATATAACTTGGCTGTACATAACTATTAATTTGATGTTGGTACGAAAACATCGTACAATTATTAAATAAATACTAAAAATTTACTTTTCATCTATTACTTTCCCACACAACACACATAATATCACTTTCATTGCATTTACAAATCAAAATACAAACACCAAAACATGCAGTGAATGTGATATCATTTAACTTAAAATATGTAAATAGTGAAATATTGATTTTGTTTTCTAATAATGAAAATTTTGTCGGATATAAATTTGATATTAATTAATAAATAAAGAAATTTTAATTGGTTTTATTTTTATTTCCATATGAAATTTTTCAATAAACAAAGGTGAGTACATGTTAATTTTTATATATATTTTTTTCATTTATCATTATGGTTTATGACAATTATGATATCTCACAAACATTTTATGATAGTTCAGGAATATTTTATGACAGCTCAGAATTAATTTACGACGTTCACAAACATTTTATAACAGCTCAGGAATAATTTATGATAGTTCTAGAACATTTGTGACATCTATGAGGGCTCACAAATATATGATCTAGTCCCTTGATGATGTATGTACTTTATATCTTATGGCTGGATTTTGCTATGTTTGACATTCTACAGGGAGTTTATAAATGAATGGGATTATGTAATCATTTTAAATATGCCGCCTTTTTAAAATCGTCCACTATACTACATATGTTTTCATATGTTTGCTTGACAGCTGTCAAAGTTGATCTGTCAAAACAAATAGTTTAGTGAACAATTTAACAAAAGCGGCACATTTAAAGTGATTACATAATCCCATTCATTTATAAACTCCCGGTACAAATAAAATGTTGCACTATTTAACAGTTTATATCCGGATTTTAAATCATTCTGACGGATTGCATTTTCATCAGTTTGTACCAGATTTTGTTACTTTCTAACAATATTTTCATGTTTGAAAGCGGAATTCTTATTAACTAGAACGTGAGCTTTTTATTTACTTATTATATTTCAACATTCTTTCAAATTGTTTATAATATCACAAAATGTTACAATAAATTAATGCACATTTACCAATTCGTAAATCTTCGTGCAAGTTCGTACTAATTTTAATGGCCGCCACATGATTAAGTCCGGTTCACAATATCGAAATATTTATTTAATTATAATTAAGACCCGTTCAGATAACTTTAATTAATTTAATTCTGTTGACAAAATTTAATTTTAATAATTGCGAATAAAATGCTAACTAACTTAAGTAACGGTTTAAAAAAGTGTATTTTCTCTTTTTTATGTTTGAATTGTCATAAAATGTATGTTTCACAATTATACATAAAATCACAAAAAAATTGGATGAATATTGTTGAGAGTTGGGCAAAAAGGATATCGTATCGTATATGAGCTCGAGAAAAGGATGCTAAAACGCACAAAGGTATAAGTACAACAAAAAAACAATATTTTCGTGTATAATAAGTTGTCTATTACAACCAAATTAGCCATTCGCTGCGTCTGGTTTACCCATTAGAATCCTGATATTAATTTTTATCAAAAATTGACTCTAAATGCACACAAAAATAGTATGTTCTTTATACAGGGTAGCGCGAGGCAGACGCATGGGTATTAATAGGTCATTGCTCCTGGAATGTTGAAAGTTGAGCGATTCGAAAGAGGGGATGGAAAGTTTTATGTTCCATGCGGTTTCAGTCGCTATAATGGAGTAGTCCGTTCAAGAACTTGAGTGCACACTTATTTATCGAACGCCCGTTCGATACTGCGTGTGCAGCGTGCCTTCCATTAGACACGTTGGTGGCCAGGTGGTTTTTATTTTTAAAGATTTTATTTACACTTACAGCTGGATTTACAGATTTAAATGCCGTATTATTAGTTTAACAGTAAAATTTAAAACTTTGAAGACCAGATTTTCAGTTTTAAAGATCGGATTAACAATTTAGCAGTAGAATTTGACACTTAAAAGCGGATTAAAGTTTTATAGGCCGGATTTACACTTTTAAAGACTGGATTTATAATTTAAAGACCGGATTAACAGATTGGCAGTAGACTAAATACATTGGTGGCCAGATTTTAATTATTAAAAGCCGCAAGTTGGATTTAGAACTAGGAGTTAACAATTTGAAAGCCGAATTTTTATTACATTTTTAAAGAACGGATTGACAGTTTGTTTATATATTTAACACGTTGGTAGAGTGTTTTTAGTTTTAAAAGTTGGATTTACAGTTTTAAAGGTTATAATTAGAAAACCGTATTAACAGTTTGAATGTCGGATTTACAGTTTTAAAGGTACAAATGCTCTTTATTTGGGCCATAAATTAACGTTATTTCACTTTTTTTTAATTCTTCTTTCACAATTCATAGTTCGTCCAACGTCGGATGTAGGCCTCTCCCATTATTTTCCACCTGTCACGATTTTTGGCAGTTTCTATCCAGTTTGTGTCTGCCTGTCTTTATGTCATCCGTCCACCTCGTTTGGGGGCGTCAAATCGGTCGCCGATGGGGTCGAGGTCTCCAGGATATAAGTTTTGATGTCCATCTATTGTTTTCTAGTTTTGTGATGTGGCCGACCCAGCTCCACTTTAGTTTTGCCATTCTTTCCACCACATCGACTACCTTCGATCTTCTTCTTATGTTATCTTCCTGGTGTCATTATTTTTGTTTTGCTGCGGTTTATTTTTAGCCCCACTTCTTTAGATTTATCATTGAGGTCCGTGGTATCGCCTTGTCTAACCCCTCGTTTGATATTTTTACATCGTCTGTATATTTGCGGAGGAGCACTTTAAGAGTCGCATTGCTATATGTGTTCTCTATCAATTTGGTGTACCTATGATCCCCTCTGATGTTACTAAGCGCATTTAATACTGCCCAGATCTCTATGGAATCGAACGCCTTTTCATAATCGACAAACGCAAGGTATACTGGAAAATTATATTTCATAGACTTTTCTGTAAGGAGCCTAAGTGTTTGGAGGTGGTCTTGGGTACTGAATCCCTTCCTGAAGCCTGTTTCTTCCCTAGGTTGCTTGGAATCCAGCTTATTTGTGAGTCTAGTTGTTATTATTTTCGTGAAAACTTTGTGTATGGCGGAGAGTAGACTTATGAGACGGTAGTTATCGAGTTTGTGTTTATCCCCTTTCTTATATATAAGCATAATTGAAGCTCGCGACCAAGACTGTGGAATGTTAGTCTCCTGTAGGCATTTGTTATATAAAGTAACTAGCATCTTGATCATGGTTTCGCCGCCATTTCTTATCATTTCCCCGTATTCTCCAGGAGCCTTTGCTTGCCATTTTTATGATGTTATATTAGGGATATCTTCAGAACCCACGTTTCTCACCAAAATGCGTTCTTCAGCCCGTTTTCCATGCTGGGGTTGTACTATTAAGCTGTACAAGTTTTGATAATAGTGCTCGACGTGCTGATTTATCTACAATGGCGTGATAATTTCTTTGTTTTTTTTGTTTTGTTATATTTGTTTTCTCTGATAGCATGTTCCGTTTTAGTATTTTTAGACTTTTGTTTTGTTCTATTGTATCTTTAACTTGATTGTTGTTGTACTCTTTTATATCCTTCCGCATACTTTTATTTACTGATTTATTGAGATCTCTTATATGTCCGATATGTGTGTCCTTATTTTTTAACAGTTCTCTTCTCTCTTTTGTCAGTGCTTTTGTGTTTTCCGATGTTTTTTCTTTTGCCAAGTGTTTTCTTAGCCGTTTTTTGCGCTGCTCTAAGAGTTGCTTCAGTGATGAATTTGTTGAAACACTCTAAGGATTTGTGTTGTGGAGTTTTGTTTTCAAATTCTTGAGTTAGGATTTCTTGTTACTTGGACTGTTCTTTTCAGTCTGTTTTTATAATCTTATTTAATCGTTTTATGCGTTCCGTTTTTGTTTTTATTTTAATTCTTGCTCTTGTTATACGGTGATCACTCCCTACCGTAAGTGAATTTAGTACCGTAACATCTTTTACTATATATCTTTAGCTGCTTAACACAAAGTTGATTTCGTTTTGAGTATACCCGTTTGGGCTCTGCCATGTCCATCTGCAACTTTCCAGTTTTTAGGTTGAGATGATTTTCTTTGAAGTTTGCTAGCAAATTTCCTCCGTCATTTCTGGTGCATAGTCCATATGGTCCAATGTAGGTGCTCGTATTATCGTTATCTTTACCCACCTTAGCGTTAAAGTCACCTATTATGATTGTGTACATGCTTGGCTTTCGTCTTATTGCCTGATTTATGTCTTCATAGAAGTTTTTGACTTTGATCTCCTCCGCACCACGCGTTGGTGCATATGTTTGTATTATTGTACAGTTATATCGTGTGTTAGGCGTAAGGATAAAGATGACTCTGTCTATGCTATCAAATTCAATGTGTTCCATTTTGTGTTTTTTTGTTGATCAAGAACCCTACTTCCCTTTGCTGTTTATTTTCATCGCTTCTGTAGTATAAGATGTACTTGGTTTTTAGCCTTAGACATTCTTCTCCTAACTTTGGAAAGACCAATAAAGTCCCACTTAATTCTTTCCAGTTTATGTTCTAGTTCCATTAACCGATCTTCCGTTCTCAAAGTTCTTACATTGTATGTTGCTACATATAATTCATGTATAGCTTTCTTTGTGACGTTTGTTTTGTTGAATTTATTAGAAATCTTAGTCAAATTTTTGTTTCCCCCAGAATCCATGAGACAGCCTGAGGTGTCAGTGCAAGATTACGGATTAGCAATCCTACTCATCTGGGGTATTTTTGTTGTTAAACTTGACATTTCATATCATATTGGGAGCTAATTGACGAGTTTTGCAGTACCACAACCGTTAAAACTACTCCAGTCATGATTGTGGATGTCCATCGATTAGGCCAGCATTTCCTTTTTGCCACATCTTGGTACTGGGGGTCGCTGCTGCTTTCTCCCAGTGTGGAATTACATTTCCTTAATTCCTGATCGTACGGTTATTCCGCCGCGACTCGGTCGACAAAGCCTCGTTTGTTATCTAGCAGTAGGTACCGACGTGCAGATGAGGTTGTCATTTGAGATGGACTTACAAAGCTGCCAACTCCTTACCCATTTCTCATTAAAGCAAAGTAATTATTAGCTAATTTGCCAGTTTTGAACGCCACACTTGCCACAATGTCGGGTTTACAGTTTTATAAGCTGAATTAACAGTATTGCAGTAAATTTAAACTCGTTGAAGACGGATTTACAATGATTGTTATTATACTTATAATTTGAAATCCAAATTACCAATCTGGCAGTAACATTTAACATTATAATGGCCGGATTTACACCTTTATAAGCCGGATTTACAAATTTTATTTTTAAAAGCCACATTGACACTTTTAAAAACCGGATTTATAATTTGAAAGCCGGATCAACAGTTTATAAGTAAAAACTAATTAACTATTTGGCAGATAAACTTGACACTTTGAAAGCAGGATTTACACTTTTAAAAGACGGATTTACAGTTTTAACGGCCGGATTTATAATTTGAAGACCTGATTAATAGTTTAGCAGTAAATATTAATACGTTGGTTTCTAAATTTTTAGTTCTAAAAGCTTGATTTATAGTTTTAAAGAAAGGATTGTTAACTTAGAAGCCGGATTAACAGTTTAGCAGTGAAATTTAACACTTTGAAAGGCGAATTTGCAGTTTTAAAGGTACAAATACTGTTTTATTTAGTAATAAATTAGCTACTATTAATTTTTTTAATTAAAACCAAATATTGTTTGCCGAATTCCCAGTTCTGAAAGCCAAATTTACAGTTTTAGAGGCTGGATTTTTAACTTGAAGACCGGATTGTCACTTTGGCAGTAATGTTTAATGCGTTTTTGGCCAAAATTACATTTTTAAATCTGGAGTGACAGTTTAAAAACCGGATTTATAATTTAGAGAACAAATTAACAATTTGGCTGTTAAGTTTAATACTTTGAAGACCGTATTTACAGATGGACGCAGCGGACACCCCAATAGCGCTTCAAACTGTTCAGTTTAGACAAATAAACAAGCTTAATGTCAAACACGACTGAACAAAATTATAAAAAATATAAAAGTAAATAAGCTTTCTCTTTTAAAAGATGATTCATAATATTATATCAAAACTTATTATGCAATAAAAATCCAATATAAATTGATCAAATTACTATACAATAACTTTAATTTATTTCAATAATGTGAAGTTAGTAAAGTTTTATATTGAAAACTGCAATCAGTTACAACAAACAAATTAATAAAAATAGTATGTTTATAAATATAATAAAATAAAACTTCTACGCCTATGGTGAAGTGTCTGGAGAATTCTGTAGTGCATATTTGGTTGCCTATATTATGGAGCAAATTTAATTTCTGAAATATTTTTTAATGTTGGTTTTTTTATAGTCTATAGACTCAACCCATTATAAGAAACTTTAAGTAATTTACGGCTGGCGATAGCATCAAATCCACAACTCAGTATTAAACGTATTTTATACAATATAATAAAACTTTAGTGTTTACCTTCTCTTTAGGCTACCGCATTTTTGCAAATATTTTTGCAGCCTCACCAAATCTACTCCTATAGCATTGAATCTATCACTATTACTAACTGTTTTCGTATATTTGTACAATGCATAAAGGTAATATTAACTGATTAATGCAACAAATCAAGAATCTCCATTACAGTGACCTTCATTGCAGACTATAAACTAATATTAAAAAAAAAATTAGATTAAAGAAGCTATCGCATCAATCATAATAAGCATTTTTATTATTAATAATGTAATCACCAATTAGCTTTTCAACCAAATTTTAACAATATGACTAAAACTCTTTAAGTAAATTCAATAAAAAACTACCTTGTTTTGATGAAGTCACATTTTCGTTAATATTTCAGCAGCGCCATGAATTCCATTCGTATCGTTTTAAGTACCATTGGGTCCAACACTATCACTAACTGTTTTTATACATTTAACTCTTTACACGATTAAAATATTGACTAATATTCAACAAATTTCTGCACATAAATTAGGGAGTGCACAGCTGACAATTTGCAATAAAATTTACTACCAACTTGAATGAATTAAAACTAAATTAGAACTTTTACCAACTACATAAACATAAAGCTCTTAAATTTTGAATTTAAATAGTTTATAAAGAACCCACTTAACTACCAGATGGATTTAATGTACTTCCAATATTTAATGACATTTAATCACACTTTGTGATATATTTGTAATAAAAAAACTATAAAATAATAACTGTAGGTGATTTTTACGAGTTTGGAGTACATTATACTAAACACTTTTTTGATTTGATGAATTACTATTTCAAATACATGCACCGATTCACCGCTGATGACTGATGAGTTGCTTGGTCAGCAAGCAATCTTACCTAAATGTATGATAAGTATACAAGCGCTGTCATCAAACGATGACTCAGGTGCAACATTTTTTTAAATTCTACTCGTTTTTTGAGAATTTTTATAGATTATATTATTAATTTCAATAATTATGTGCAATATTATAAATGTAAAAACGTTTCTATATCGTTTTTGAATACAAAACGCTAATTTTTATATTTTAATTGATTCAAACGCATTTTCAGAAAACATATAAAAGAAATTGTTAACTTTTTTATTATTCGCCCTTTGTGTTTATATTTAGGGCCACAAAAAATGTTTTTAGTGCAAAATGTATAATGGCTGAGTTTTTTTACTTTAAATTCAGTTTATTTACTTTATAGTTATCAGGGGTTTCTTATTTGGGATGGAAATATAATGAAATATATCGTAAACAATTATTTAAGAAGCTAATCATTCTGTTATGGTTGGAAATATCAGATATTATAATAAAAATCGATTTAAAAAATTGATAGCTCATACGACGACCTTGAAATTCCCTTTTTCTTATTTTGACCAAATTATCAAGTTTCTAAATAATTAACTCATTTTAAACTTTTCTTGTTAATTGAATATTTTAAACAAAATATGAAACAAATTAAATTTTTTGTTGAATGTCATAAAATTGTTTACGATTATCATAAAAAATTATATCGACGTAAATTTAATTGCATAAAATAACATGTTTAAAATTACATGAAATTGCATAATATTGCAATAATCAAATTAATCAATACAATCTTAACACAATAGGTATGGTGATTCATTGTATAAATGCATTATTACAAATTTTATTAATTACTGCATTGTTTTAAGATTAACAAATATATAAATTGGCTAATTACATACCTATTATAATTTCCTGCACTTTAACACTCGGAGAACTTACTAACAATGCTTAATAAATCGACCACTTGTTTTTATTCCAAGTATTTTATCAATAAATTAGTAATAACTGATTAATATTAGTCGTATTACTTAAATCACTACTACACATTTCACAAAATTAGATCGTGTTAATTTGTAAATAAATGCATAAAGCAAATATTTATTTAAACAACAAGAATAACAACACAAAAACAAAAGGTCTGTTCAGCTTGATCCAAATATTTACACTGAATTTAATTTAAAAAATGTGATTAGTAAGGAGTTGAACATTTAGTTCGGCATTGTGGGGATGTTTGTTTATATAATTGTGATTCATGTATTCGGTAGACAATACATATTATCTCGATTTATTGGACACCTCGAAAAATATAACAGATAAAATATTATAATTGTTGATATGCATGCAGTTGTATTTTTGAATAATTTTAAATGTTAAATGGATATTTGAATAGTTTGTTGTTTTAAGTTGAAAATATTCTAATAAATTATTTATCAATTATTTTGTGTCTGGAAGCGTCATCGGAGCTTATCAATACGGCGTGCCAAAAGGATGAGTTTGCATTATTGTTGATCAAATCAGCAGTTGGTAAATTCGGAAAGAATTTCAGTCATGTTTGTTATCATTCCTTATCGTTTTAATCATTCTGCTTACAATAGTGTACGCTGACTAAGCTAACATGTGTTTTTACAGTTGGTCATACATCAACAATCAACAATAACATTCCAAATTTATGATTTATGGCATTGAATGTTTATAGTATAATTTGCAAATTGAATATTCCTCTAATGCCCGTATGACACTGATCTATAATTAATATTTGAATCTTAAAAAGTCTGTAAAATGCACAAATAATCATCAATCTTATTGTAGATTGAAATTTTAAGAATATTTTTAGTTTTTCTTTAAAATTAACACAAAAAATGTACGAATTAACAGTTTTTAAAAAATAGTTAGGTTATATTATAAATGCTATTACTCACATGTTATGTGTTAATTATAAAGAAAACCTAAAAATATTCTTAAAATTTCAATCTACAATAAGATTGATGATATTTTGTGCATTTTACAAACTTTTAAGATTTAAATATTTTTATATATATAATTCAAGATATAATTATTGACAGTGTAATACGGGCATAAGTTTAGATTTTAGTTATTTATTGTTTCCCAAATTTATTGATATTATAAGTTTCTTCAAATTATTACAATTTTCTATCTGCTCAGTACCAAAGTATCAAGTTGAAATTAGTCCCAAAAGATGCCCAATTCAATGTAAATTCGGAGGGTTAGCTTTTTGTATATATGCCCAGTTAAAAGTTTTTGATTAAATTGCGAAAAAGTGGCACTTATGATGCAAAAGTCGTGTTTGTATCTGTCGTTGAGAATTCATATATCATGTCAAGTTAAGACGAGTTCTAAAAAATTTGTAATTTAATGTAGATTTGCGTGGTTAGCTTGGTTTATATAAAAAACCCAGATAACTTTTTTAACGAAAATGCTAAAAACTGACAGAAAGTGGCACTTTTGACGCAATGGTCATCTCTTTACCTATTGTTAAGTACCCTAATCTCCTCGTTACAAACTGCAAAACTTAAACAGTTTAATTTATATAAGCTCAGTTCAAAGTTTTTGAGTAAAAAGCGAAAAACTAACATAAAGTGGCACTTTTGATGCAAACGTCTTGTTGTGTCTGTCGTTGAGAACCCAAATCTCCTCGTAACAAACTGAAACTAGTCCTAAAAGATGCGCAGCTTAATGTAGATTAACGTAAATAGCTTGGCTTATATAGACTTAGTTAAAAATTTAAGAGTAAAATATAAAAAAACGTCAAAAAGTGCTAAGTCGGATGTTAATGTAGTGTTCGTATCTGTCGTTGAAAATCCAAATCTCTGCGTAGCTAATTGAAACTAGTCCCAAAAGATACTCAATTTAATGTACATTAACGTGATTGTCTTGGTATATAAAGGTTTTGATCAAAGTTGTTGAGTAAAATGTAAAAAACTAACAGAAAGTGGCACTTCTGATGCAAATGTCGTGTTTGTGTCCGTCGTAGAGAATCCAAATTTCTGCGTAGCAAATTAAAACTAGTCCCAAAAGATTCTTAATTTAATATAGATCAACGTGATTGTCTGGGCGTATAAAGGTTTCGATTAAGGTTTTTCAGTAAAATGCAAAAAACTAACAGAAAGTGGCACTTTTGATGAAAATGTCGTGTTTGTGTTTGGCAATTTTTATGCAAATGTCTTTGAAAATCCAAATCTCTGCGTAGCTAATTAAAATTAGTCTCAAAAGATACGCAATTTAATGTAGATTAACTTGATTGTCTTGACATATCAAGGTCTTTAAAATTTTTGAGTAAAATATTGAAATTTTTGTCACATTCTGGACGTTTGTTCAATTTTACTCAAAACTTTTGATTAAGCCAAGCTAATCAAAGTCAATTTACATCAAATTGTGCATTTTTTAAGACTTGTTTTGATTTGCTACAAGAATATTTGAACTGTCAATCGACAGTGTCACATTTTGATAGTTTTTTGCATTTTATTAAAAAACTTTAAAGTGGGCCAAGCTAACCACTTGCATCTACATTAAATCTTTTGAAACTAATTTCAAAGTAAATTTTAGTTTTAGAAAAGTACACACGACAATAAAAATCTTCTTTAAATTGCGCTAGTTTAATAAATTGTGCAGATTAGCAAGTGGGAAGAAAGTTTATTATAAAAATAAAATAACTATGTAAACATTTTAGAAGTGTAGCATTAACTACAACACCATCTCGTAAGAAACCAGCAAAGCACGCACATAAAAAAGAAATCTGTAGTTCACATAAAATTGTATGCCATCTACCGTACTTCATAGCAACATAAAAACGACCATGAATTACTAAACAATTTCAAACGATTGATTCACAATTAATTCTGTTATCATTAAGTAGATGCAAACAATATCATATTTATCACAAAACAATCATAATCCATTAATCACTTATACAAATTCGATTAGATTATTAGAAAAATATTGCCCGTTATACATTAATAATCCACTTGTAGTTGAGGCGCTGTAGAAGAAGGCAGTTTCCTATTTTTCATAGTAATTAATCAGAATCGTTTTAAAATGGTTAAAAGACACCATCTAATCGGTTATGAAAATTTCGGCAAATTCATGAAACAATTTACAAACGAGGAGGTGTACGTTTATTTTAGTGGAAGCAAATTGCCTAATGGAGAAAGCTGGTGCGATGATTGCGTCCGTGGTAAGTTGGAGGTTATGTTTACTTATAGTTAGTTTACTGTAAGTTGTTTGAATAAAAGCAGGGGCGTACACATATAAAGTTACATCGATTAACGATATTATTTAAATAATATATATGTTTGATAACAATGATCGAAATAATTTATAATAAATTTCGATTGTATTTTAGAAAATAGATTGATTCAAAATAGTTGTCTTTGTCATTGTTGGCTCAGTGGCGTATCAGCCCAAAATTCAAAAAAATCTGCTTGATTCTATTCTGAACCAATTGCTCAGTGTACCATTCACAATAAAGCACGTTATACCGCCATCATATATAGCTATAATAGCTTGTTTCTCAAAAATTTCAGCTTGGCCTGCGGTAGATAATTCATTGAATGGCGCACCAGCAGAGGCCCATTTCGTTTATGTAGAAGTTGGCGATAGACCTTTGTAAGTATTAAAATATTGATCTATTTAAAGAAGATTTTTTGTTCTTTCTTATTAGTAAATTGTGAGTTTTTATAATTAAAGCTGGATTTGATTGCGCGTTAAAAACATTATTTTGGATTTGATAATATTACAACTATCTTTGGTGTCGTTGTTGGCTTTGTGGTCAAACTATGCACGCACTGATGCAAGACAAGGTTGTAGAATACAAACCTGTAAATACCGAGTTACTGTGAACTTAGAGAGGCTGAAACGATGCGGCGATGGCTATTTCTAAAATGGAAACACTGATAAGAAGCAACAAATAGGTTATGTGTGTGCCGTGACACAATAATTATGAATGTCAACATTTGTTTGGTTCATGTCCTTACTGTGACGTACATTTCAATTGCGAAGGGACAAGTTTTAAGTTATCCGATCGCTAAAATGTCATTTTTGTCCACTTGAGTTGCGATGAATTAAATCTCAACTTTTTTGAGGTTATGTAAATTTTATAGGTTATATGTAAAAGCATCTGTCAGTTGTGAAGCGACAGATTGGGTATAAACATTTTGTGGGTTCTGTGATAAAGATTAAATGTGATTGTTTCAAGCAGTGCCGTAACTAGCTTTTGATGCGCCCGGTGTGAGAGCGTCTTTTTGTGCCCCTTCCTTCTGTTCACAATGGTGATGCTGAGATAAGACGCCGGCTAGTATTAGCAAGAACAGCAATAACCAAACTAACGCGGGTATTGAAGGGTATGTGAATTAGCAAGACCACAAACTTAAGGGTGGTTTTTACGTTAATTGGCAATGCGCAGCTGAAACCGGACAATTAGACAAACAGAGTAGATAAAATAGATGCGTTTTAGTTGTAGGCATACAGACGAATGCGCTCGTGAACGGATCACCTCACGAATGATTCCATACTAGTTAAATTAAACATTGAAGCTCGGCTCTGCTATACTGCAATATTTCGTATCAAGAAGATCGGATGGAAAAATTAATGCTTCTGGGAAAAATCCACGGCCTAAGGCCAAGCGGAAGATCACCAACCCGTTGGGTAAACGAAGTAACAAAAATGATTGGTCATTCTCTATAGAAAGCCACAGAAATGGTCCAGGCATGGAAAGCAACAGTCTAAATGACTCAGACATAGTGCGACCAAACAAGGAAAGAAATTCTAAGAACAACTCATAATACAGGAATACGTTTGGGAACAGTTCCAATACACTTTAGAGCAGTTTATAGCACTTCGCAAAGAGTTTAAAATCAATTCAAATTAGTTCGCTAAACTTTATTGTTAGTACCAACATAATTTAGCACCATTAGTACCAATTGTGAAAAATATGTAATATATTTTACATAACCTAAAATTCATTGAGTTAGGGCAACTAAAGCAAAACTCTAATGCTGGAATTCATGAAAGCCAGTTAAAGTAACGGCTGATTAAATTTGACAACCGCAAAACTATTTATAGTAATGCTACCACAAAGGCAAGTTTGAGACAATATATAACTATCAGAAATAAAAAGAAAATAATATTTGCAACTATCGCAAAGTAAATACCAAGTATTTATATTGAATTAATAAAATTAATTTTGACAGTTGAGGTTATGTTGTCACATTTAACGCTGATTAACGTTAATCAGCTTTCATGAATTCCACCATAAGAATACAAAAAAAATCATAACTTCTAAACGGTTTATTGGAAATTATTGCAATTTAGTATCAATATACCTCAGCACCATTAATACCAACTATATAAAATTTATAGAAATCCATACGGCCAGCATAAACTCAAATTAATTCAGTCAAATCAAACCTCTAAGGAGACAATTAAAAAATCATAACTTTTAAACGATGCATTGGAAATTTAAGCAATTTGGTATCAATATACCTCAGTATATAAATCCATACGCCCAATTTTGAATAAACTTATATTAATTGAGTTGACCCAACTAAATCGAACCTCTAAGGAGACAATTGAAACAATCATAACTTCTAAGCGATTTATTTGAAATTTATGCAATTTGGTATCGATGTACCTCAGCACCATTAGTACAAATTGTGTAAAATTTATAAAAATCTATACGCTCAATTTTGCATAAACTTTAATTAAATGAGTTAACTTAATTATAGGAAACCTCTGCGGAAGTTAAAAAAATCATAACTTCTAAACGATTTATTCGAAATTTATGCAATTTGGTATCAATATATCTACGCATCTTTAGTACAAATTGCGTAAAATTTATAAAAATCCATACCCCCAAATTTGCAAAATCTTAAATTAATTGAGTTGACATAACCAAATCAAACATTTAAGGAGACAATTAAAAAAATCATAACTTCTAAACGATTCATTGGAAATTTATGAAATTTGGTATCAATATACCTTAGTACCATTAGTACAAATTACGTAAAATTTATGAAAATCCATACGCTCAAATCTGCATAAACTCAGATTAAATTAGTTGACCTAACTAAATCAAACCTCTAAGGTGGCAATTAAAAAAATCATGACTTCTAACCGATTCATTGGAAATGTATGCAATTTGGTATCAATATACCTTAGCATCATTAGTACAAATTGCGTAAAATTTATAAAAATCCATACGCTCAATTTTGCATAAACTTAAATTAAATGAGTTGACCTAGCTATATCAAACCTCTAAGGAGACAATTAAAAAAATCATAACTTCTAACCGAGCCATTGGAAATTTATGCAATTTGGTACTAATATACCTCAGCACCATTAGTACAAATTGCGCAAAATTTATGAAAATACATACGCCCAATTCTGCATAAACTCAGATCAAATGAGTTGACCTAACTATATCAAACCTCTAAGGAGGCAATTTGGTGTCTATATACCTCGGCACCATCTGTACAAGTTGCGTAAAATTTATAAAAATCCATTCGCCCAATTTTTTCATAAATTTAAATTAATTGAGTTGATCTAACTAAATCAAAGTTCAAGAAAACAATTAAAAAATCATAACTTCTAAACGGTACATTGGAAATGAATGCAATTTAGTACCAATATACCTCACCAACAATAGTACCAACTGTGTAAAGTTTATAAAAAGTAATACGCCTAAAAAAAGTAAAATTAATTAGAAAGTGAGCTGTTGAGAGAGAAACTTAAATTAAAATCTAAAATATTTCTGTACATCCAGGAACAGTTTGGAACACTTTATGTGCGCTGGGAAAAGCTCCTGTACATCTTGGAACAATTTAGAGCAACTTCTAATACATTGGAAGAGTTTGAAATAACTTTGAACAGTTTACATGCAACTCTCAACAGCTCAAACACAGAAGAAAACAAACGCACTTTGGAAGCCTTGAATGCGACAAATATCTTATTGATTAATAACCTCAGTAGTTCAATGAACAGCTTAGAACACTTTAGGCACAACTGGTAATTTGGAACAGTGGCGTAGCTACCTGTAAGCAAAAGTCTGAAATGTGGAGCCCAAAAATCCTAGCTACGCCACTGCAAGATTATTTTCCATATCAGTCGATTGCGCAGCGACAGATTAAATGTCAATGTTTGTTAGGTTATGTGAACGGTTTTGTCAACTGTCAATTGGGAAGACAGATATTTTAAATGTTATTATTTTGTAGGTTATGTGAATGAATTTGATCTGTTAAATACGAAGCAACAGGTTACATTAAACAAGTTTATAGAAGTTCTTTTCTTATGTGTCAAATTTATTCACAACTCAGAACTAAAAAATATCGACATTCAACATGTTTTAGGTTATGTACTTATTGTTGATATTTATAGGTTATGCGAAGCGACAGATATCACTATTTTTTAGGTTATGTAGACTATAAGGTGCTAACCGTAAAACATAAATTATATATTTTATGTTAAGTGCATTTTTTTAGGTTATGTATGTGCTGTATCACAAATCGTAATTTTTTTCATATCGGTCAATTGTGAGGCTTCCTCGACGATAATAAATGGCACCCAAAATCCGGGACGTATGCCCCTCAAAACTAATAATCACTTTTTTTGCAGCTGGAAAGATCAAAAATGTCCATTCCGAACTGACCCCCAAACACGTCTAATGGTTCTCCCAACTATAATGAAATGGAAAACAGTACAAAAACTGGAGGGCGATCAATGCGAAAAAGAAGAACTTCTTGAAATGCTATACCAGGATTAATATATAAAAAAATAATTATAATAACATAATTTTTTACATGTATTAAAAAAGAAATAACACAATAAACCTATAATATTCCATTAATAATAAACAAAAACCCATTCATTGTATTAAATATATCAATTATCAATTTCAGGTGACAACTCCAATTTCCCTAATGGTTCAGTCACATGTACAGAGTAATGAATCTTTTTATTTTTAAACAAACTGTAGCTGTTATCGAAGGTTACCGTATCTGAAAATAAATTATTAGTTTGATCGATTATATTAAATCAAGAGAATCTTACAAGTGGCCGGTGCCTTGCACGCTATTACACCAGCAACATCGACTTGATGCGAGGAAACCCTTTTATATCGTACTGCTGGATGGATATTACCTTCCTCATCTTTACATGTGACGCCGAAACGAATATCGTGACCTTCTGTGCGGAAATCCCATCTAAAATATTAGTGTTAATGTTTGTTTTAAGTTGTTTAATTGATTTTACTTTAAGAAGCAGCCGTCTTCAGCTACTATGAAATCTAAGGTAATTTTTGCTCCTTTTTTTATTGTTGCTTGGATTTTGTCTTTATCTTTTACTGCATCTGCTGCTAGATTTTTCTTGTAGTATGATTTAGGTACTTTGCCACCTGGTTTTATCTAAAAATTAATCAAGTAAATTCGCGTTATTACAATATACCGGGTGATTTTATAAAGTTTTAGTTGTGTACATCAAATTACAAAAGTTTGAGTGTATAAACTTTTATTAATTTTACTATTGTAAGTTTTTTAAGTATTCTCCAGATTTTTCTAAAATAGTCCAATTGAATTATGGTTATAAAAGTTTGAGCGTATAAACTTTCATAATTTTTACGCAGTTGGTACTTATGATAATGGAGTGTATTGGTACCAACTTGCATCATTATCCAATGCATTGTTTGGAAGTTATGATTTATTAGTTTTTCTCAGTCTTCTCTAGCTTTTTTTACATGAGTCCACTTGAATTGAGATTACAAAAGTTTGAGCGTATGAACTTTTGTAAATTTTACGCAGTTGGTACTTATGATACTGGAGTATATTGGTACCAATTTGCATCATTATCCAATGCATCGTTTGGAAATTATGATTTATTAGTTTTTCCCAGTCTTCTCTAGCTATTCTTACATGAGTCCAATTGAATTGAGGTTACAAAAGTTTGAGAGTATGAACTTTTGTAAATTTTACGCAGTTGGTACTTATAATAATGGAGTAAATTGGTACCAACATCCACCAATACCCAATGCATCGTTCAGTATGTTGTTCTCATTCCTGAAGTAGCTCTACTGTACTTCTTGTTTTGTTTGAATGAACATTAATAATTTTATAAAATCACCCAATTCACACCAAAGAATATATCATATTTAGTACCTTCGATGGACACCTAGGATTACCATCAGGATCAACCATTGATCCACCATAATGTTGTGGCAATTGATCAGGCGATATATTCACCAATGCTTTTTGCCACTTAGCAGGATCACTTTTAAAAATTTTAATTTTACTAATAGTATATTCATTTAAGAATCTTTTAATAACATTGAAAGCAATTGAAAAAACTCTTGGTACTAAAACAAACATATACAAACAACAATTCAAATTTAAATAATTAATTACCGTTAATGATGTAGCAAACTTTTAATATTTCTGGATAATTAGCTTCATACATTTGAATAAGAGAAATTACAAGTTCAGTAGCTGAAAATAAAATTATGTTAATACATTTTATATTTATTATTTATTATTTACCTGGTCGCCAAGCGTATGGTCTTAACTGAAACTCTTCCATATCGAAAATGATTACAACTTCATGTCCACCATGATCATCTGCTATTTGTAAGATATTTTCGATTAGTTTAATGGTGTATCGGAACATATCTTGTCTGCTTACTGAATGTAATAGACCGACAATGTCCATTCCTTTTATTGGTATTATGTAAACTGTAAAAAAATAAAAGATTATAACAAAAAATGTTTGTAAGCACAATTATGGTGTCAAAAGTAATGGCAATCATAAGACCTACTTGGTGCTCCATCGTTGTCAAAGCCACATGTTCCGCTTGGTATATACATTGGTACTACTTCGGGTGGTACCCATGTTTTTAATCCATCATCTACTTCCCATTGTTGTCTCCAATTCATTGACTAAAGAAGAAAAACATAAATTAGTTTTGATAATAGAGAAATAAGAAGAGTATTAAGAACTTTTGTTATAACATATTAATATGGAAAATGGTACCTATATACCTTAGTACCATTAATACCAACTGTAAAAAAATCTATATAGCCAATTTTGCATAACCTCTAATTAATTGAGTTAACCTAATTATATCAAACCTCTAAGAAGACAACTAAAAAAATCATAACTTCTAAACGCTTTATTGGAAATTTATGCAATTTTGTATCAACATACCTCAGTAGCATTAGTACAAATTGGATAAATTTTATAAGAATTCATTTTGCATAAACTCAAATTAATTGAGTTGACCTAACTATATTAAACCTCTAAGGATACAATTAAAAAATCATAACTTTTAAACGATTCATTGGAAACTTATGCAATTTGGTATCAATATACCTTAACACCATTAGTATAAATTGCAAAAAGTTTATAAAAATCCATACACCCAATTTTGCATAAACTCAAATTAATTGAGTTGACCTAATTACATCAAACCTCTAAGGAGACAATTATAAAAATCATAACTTCTAAACGCTTCATTAGAAATTGATGCAATTTAGTATCAAAATACCTCAGCACCATTAGTACAAGTTGCGTAAAATTTATATAAATCCATACGCCCAATTTTGCATAAACTCAAATTAATTGAGTTGACCTAATTACATCAAACCTCTAAAGAGACTATTAAAAACACCACAACTTCTAAACGATTTATTCAAAATTTATGCAATTTGGTATTAATATACCTCAGTACTATTAGTATAGATTGCGTAAAATTTATAAAAATCCATACGCCCAATTTTGCATAAACTTAAATTAATTGAGTTGACCTAACTATATTAAACTCAAAGAAGACAATTAAAAATACCATAACTTCTAAACGATTCATTGAAAATGTATGCAATTTGGTATCAATATACCTCAGCACTATAAGTATAAATTGCGCAAAATTTATAAAAAATCCATACGCTTAATTTTGCATAAACTCAAATTAATTGAGTTGACCCAACTATATCAAACCTCTAAGAAGACAATTAAAAAAATTATAACTCCTATACGATCCATTGGAAATTTATGAAATTTGGTATGAATGTACCTCAGCACCGTTAGTACAAATCGCATAAAATTTATAAAAATGCATAAGCCCAATTTTGCATAAACTCAAATTAATTGAGTTGACCTAACTATATCAAACTTCAAAGCAGACAATTAAAAAAACATAACTTCTAAACGATTCATTGGAAATTTATGCAATTTGGTATGAATGTACCTCAGCACCGTTAGTACAAATTGCGTAAAATTTATAAAAGTCCATACGCCCAATTTTGCATAAACTCAAATTAATTGAGTTGTACTAATTATATCAAACCTCTAATGAGACAATTTAAAAAAAAACATAATTTCTACACGATTCATTGAAAATTTATGCAATTTGGTATCAATATACCTCAGCACCATTACTACAAATTGCGTAAAATTTATAAAAATCCATACGCCCAGTTTTGCATAAATTCAAATTAATTGAGCTGACCCAAATATATCAAACCTTTTAGGAGATAATTAAAAAACTATAACTTCTAAACGATTCATTTGAAATTTGTGCAATTTGGTATCAATATACCTCAGCACCATTAGTACAAATTGCGTAAAATTTATAAAAATCTATACGCCCAATTTTGCATAAACTCAAATTAATTGAGTTGACCCAACTATATCTAACCATTAAGGAGATAATTAAAAAATCATAATTTCTAAACGATTCATTGGAAATTTATGCAATTTGTTATCAATATACCTCAGTACTATTAGTACAAATTGCGTAAAAATTATGAAAATTCACACACCCAATTTTGCATAAACTCAAATTAATTGAGTTGACCTAACTATATCTAACCTTTAAAAAGATAATTAAAAAAATCATAACTTCTAAACGGTTTATTAAAAATTAATGTGATTTAGTACTACTATACCTCACTATCAATAGTACTAACAGTATAAAGTTTATAAAAATGCATACGCCCAATTTTCCATAACCTCAATATTAATGGGTTGACCTAGGAAACAGCTTAGATACACTCAGGAACAGTTCAGGTGCAACGGAGAACACTTGGGAGCAACTCAAATTAAATTAAAAGAATCAGTATTAACTGGAAATGATTAAACACATTCAGGGGTAGCTTGGAACACTTTGGTGCAGTTTTGAACAGTTTCAGTACACTTTATAACAATTCCTAACATTTTGAATAGTCCCGGGGCAGGTAGTTTGGGTACACAAAGTCACTAGATTTAGTTTCCTTGCGTTTACAATACATAAGAATAAGATATTTTGGATCCGAAACACGGAAGTTCGGTTACACGAAGACACTACTCCTCAAAGTACTAGTGCTGGGTTGCACCAACATCAGTCGGTCCGAACCGTCCGTTAATTTTTTTTTATAAAGTTGCTTGTTTTGTGGTGTAGTGGGTATCATACCCGCTTAGCACACGAAAGGTCCCCGGTTCGATACCAGGCAAAATAAAACTTTTTTTTTTAATTATGGTTTTTAATTATTATTTATTTTAACTTTAAGTGATTATCTCGTATTTATTTAAAATTTTATAATTTTATATATATTTTTAGATTGTAATTTTGATATGTTTTTCAACTTTTCGGATGTCTAGATTGCAAATTAATTGAATTAAATTCAGATGTAACGTTTTAATTTGTTTTGTGTTACACCATTTATCATATTCAATAATATTTTTTGCTGGGTTGCAATCCGCAGGTTAAAACGGTCAGTTTAAACCGATTGTTTTTAGACGGCCCGTCGCGACCGAGTGTTTGCACCAACGCGATCCCGATGTTCTACGATGTATGCGCCGAAGCGATTGACATTTCAAATTTAATTGTCCAAATAAATAATATAACATATAATAATAATTTCTCATATTTAACATATGTATTATATCATCTAAACCACCTGAAGTAGATGAACTAGAACTTGATGAATCCATTTTCAAATGTAAACAAATTCATTAATTCACAATTTTGAGGTTAGAAACACACCGTAATTCAAATAACCGTCCGAAATTCGGTCGGTTCAAATCAGTCGATTTTTAGGTGTTAAATAACGGAGGATTCCGATCGATGAATGTTGGTGTAACAGAAAACGGTCAATAATCGGATCAAATTCGCCGTTTTGAACGACTGTGGTTAATGGAACCTATCATAAACGTTTTCATTGTTCTTTTTGTGTATATAAATTCCATTATAGTATCCAGTATTAACTGATTTTCAAATTATTGTTTCGTGGTGTAGTGGATATCAGACCCAAGCGGAAGGTGAGTCCTTGGTTCGATCCTAGAGCAAAAGCAACTTTTTTAAAAATTTATATTTATAATTTTTTTAAATTATGAGTACTTTACTTTATTTTATTCTGAATAGATTGTTTTTGTTCTATAAAGTTTTAATTTTTTATATTTTATATAAATTAATTGAATTAAAAAAAGATTATTTGTAAGATATTTGTTTAAAATATAAATATCTTATTGAATATAATAAATGATGTAACCTAACAAACACAAAATAAATTAAAACAAGGAATAACGTTACATCTTAATTTAATTCAATTAATTTGCAATCAAGACATCCCGAACAGTTGAATATAGGTATATGATGAATATATTATAAATATTGAAATTATCTGAAAATATATATAAAAATATAAAATTTGAGGTAAATGAGTGATAATCACTTAAAATTAAAATAAATAATAATTAAAAAGCATAATTAAAAAAAAAAAAGTTTTATTTTGCCTGGTATCGAACCGGGGACCTTTCGTGTGCTAAGCGGGTATGATACCCACTACACCACGAAACAAGCAACTTTATAAAAAAAAATTAACGGACGGTTCGGACCGACTGATGTTGGTGCAACCCAGCATAGATATATGATACTAGTAACTATTACCACTGGTAACCGTTATTGATAACTGTCACTGAAACTGGTGACTGTTATTGTTACCACATTAGTAACACATCAATATTGACCTGACTGTTATCTTAGAAGCTAGGCAAAAACTGTTGACTTCAAAATAAAAATCAAATTATCAATTATCAAACACTGTCAAATGTTACATTAAATTAGTATAATCATGTAAAAACGTTGACTGGCAAAAAATCCAATAATTGTCAAATGTCAAACAAATTTGATTGCCAAACATATATAGTCAGTTGTTTAGGTAACTGTCAAAACTAAATCATTAACACAACTGTCAAATATGTCAAATCAAGGTAACGGTTAATTTTCCAAAAAAATGTTAACTGACAAAAACGACAAACATTGTTGTCAACATACATAGACAACTGTCAAAACAAAAATTATTAATTTAACTGTCAACTATTGATTGTCAAATGTACTTGTACTTGTACTGGTTCACACATACTTATTAAACTGTCGATACAAAAAAATTTAAATTAAAATGTCACAAATATGTAAAAACAGTTTAGGTAATAATAATTAGAACAGATTAAATAACAGCTTATGAACACTTTAAGTAAAAGTAATAGCTGTAATCAATACCGGGAACGGTTTAGATAACAAATACCGGGAAGAGTTACCAAAAAAGTATAAACCATCAAAATTGCTAATAACTGTTAAATGTCAAACAATTTTGATTGAAATATATATATAGTTAACGGACAAATCAAAAATCGTTAACTCAAATGTAAAATATGATAAACAATTTTGGTAATAATAACTAAAATAGATTAGGTAACAGCTTAAGTAATAGACAACAGTTTAGGTAACAATTACCAATAACGGCTAATTGGTAACAGTTTAGTTTTCCAAAAAACTGTCAATAACGCAAATAAATTGTTGATAAACATACTTAAATAACCAAAATTCTTATAATAAAACTTATAATGGCGCTACGTGTGATACACGAACAATGCCCTTTATATCTTAATTATCAAATAGGAAGTCCATAGAATATGAATGGAGTCGTTTGCAAAATGAAAGGCACTCTTGAGGGAATCAGGAAGTAAAGAGCTAACAATATCATTAAATGTATAAATTAATTCAAGAGAACAAATACTCCAAAAAACAATTTATGTTAATTTTCTCTCCAGTTAATAACTTCATTTCATACGCAATCAATTATTTCAATAAACAGTAAAATTATTTAAAAATAAATAAACCAATAAATGAGTACTTAACGCTATAAATTGTAGTTAACTATACGACTACTTTAATATCCTGCTTTTGCAAAAACTCGAATGCAAATGTACATATTACTTTGTTGAAGTACGCATAATATATAATTACCTATTTAATAAAACGTCCACATGAAATTGTCCATACAATTATAATAAATATGTGCTTAAAGCTATAAAAATAAAGAGATTGCTTAATTATGTTATAACACATTAACTCAACATGATTTTGTTTCTATTTTTTTAGTATTGGAAATGTTTTTAAGTTTTTAACTTATAGGAAAGACAGTTGCACTGCAATTATATTTTCATTTTCATTAAGTGGTTATTCATATTATACGTTTTGTCAATAAAATTATAATGAAGGATTATTGAATCGTTTTGAGATAAGTAAAATAAGAATATGAATAGTTTATATTTATTTAATATTAAAATAGTTTAACATTTCATATTATAAGAATGAAAGGAATATGGAAAAGATCTTTTTGCCCATAAATATGTTTACGGTACATCACACTGTATGTATACCTGCATCTATTAAGAATAATAATAACATTAACAAACGTACCTCTCTGAACATTTTCTCAGCAGCTTCGACATTCCAATTCCTGGCTGAAATATAAAAATATTAATTAATCAATATTGTAAACTGTTAGTATTTTTGCTAATTTAATACAAAATGAATCAATTACATTCATTACTCATAATGCTGAAGTAGGAATTGAAAGAAAATGATTGTTTGCACTTTCATCTCGCAGCTTATTACAGTTACAAATGACCGTTACTTCCACAAGGAAAATTGAAGAATGGCACTTGCTTTCTAATGGCATTATGAAAAAAGTCAAATGAGTGCTTTGTAAACGAAATTGATTTGCACACTCACCTCGAAGCCAGCGCAACAGGAAGGCATCGTTGTGATGAGGCTTCAACAATTCTCTCACATTTCTACGGAACTGAAACAAAATTAATATAATAAGACGATAGAAATTATCATGTTTACAAATTAAATAAATTCAATAAATGTTTATCAATATTTATAAAATACAATAATATTTAATATATAATAATTATATTACTAAAACTTTTAATTTTAGAACTTCTATAACTTCCGACAGAGCCCTAGAATTTATAAATTTTAAGATTTTTTTTCAAAAACATTTAAATTTGTAGAAAGAAAAGAATGCTCTGAAAATGATGTTTCAAGTTAAATATATCACAATTTATACTCCGTCACAATTTTTAAATTTTTTTACAGAAACAGTTTTAATACAAAATGCAACAAATACCATTCGAGGTAAAAATCGGGCCTAGAGAAGTTATCGTAGAAGAAGTATCAGATCATGAAGATTCAACACCTGGAGAGTACGCTAGATTTATTAGTAACAAACAGTAGTAATAAATTAAATTATTCAGGTCTTCATCTGAAGAAGAAAAGCTTCCATTAAACCGAGCAGAATTACCACCAGAATATTGGCATATCCAAAAGATGGTCAAGTACATCAAATCTGGAAATCAAACTGCAACTGTTGTCGCTTTATGTTGTTTAAAGGATCATGATCTTACTAATCAGGTCAATCAAGCTGCGATTCAGGTATGAGAAATATTATTTATTATCAACATTTGCTACTACAAGAGTATTCAGCAGATTATCTTGCAATAAATTCTAAAACTGGTCAAAACGTTTTTTTTTTCTCAGAAACTTTTAGAAGTATCTAGAAGTTCTCAGAAAATTTGAAGAAAACTTTTAGAATTTATAAAAAAAACTTAGAAATCTGTCCAAAATTTTAGAACTTTTTAGAAAGTTTTTCTGCAAGGCTTTTAAAACTTTTCAAAAAACTTCTATAAATATCTAAGTTATCTCAAAGAATTCTAAAGTTTTTAGAAATTGTGAAAGCTTAGAACTTGTAAAAAACTCTAGAAACCTGTCAAAAATGTTAGTACTTTTTAGAAAAATCTTCTGCAAGACTTTTAGAACTTTTCAGAAATTTCTAAAAATATAGTTTCTTAGAAGAGTTTAGAAACTTAATTAATGCAAAATGATCTTTGATATATATCTTTCTAAACTTTAGGACATTGGTGGATTAGAAATATTAGTAAACCTTCTAGAAACTGATGACATAAAATGCAAATTGGGTACTTTAGGAGTCCTCAGTGAGCTTTCTCAAACATCAGAAATTAGACGCCAAATCACCGATCTAGGTGGTGTAATGTTGCTCATCAAAAACCTCACAATACCAGCAAGAGATTTACAAATATTGGTTGGCGAAACTTTGTACAATGTTGCACAAATACGGAAAGCACGTAAACATATAAGAAAATACATCGGAATCCCAAAATTGGTTGATTTGTTAGAGATTACTGAAAATTTATTATCAACAACCTGGGAGGAACTTACAGCTGATCATAAAGAAAGTGTTGGTGTAGTCAAGGCAGCTGCAAGGGCTTTATGGAGTACTGCTAATAGTGCTAAGAATATTTTAGTAATGATGAATAGTGGAATGGTACCTTTAATTGCAAAATTGTTGAGGTAGGTTTAGTAAATTTTTATATAAAAAGTTGTAAATGATTTTTTAGATCAGTCCATATGGGTGTAATAATCCCATCAGTTGGTATTATAGCTAGATGCGCACATGATCCAAGCTACCAATTAGCAATCCAAACCGAAGGAATGATTAAGGATATCGTCAAACATTTATCAAATCAGGTAATAATTTTCTTCTATTATATTCTATATAAATAAATTTTATTTTATAGGATGAACCGCAATTAAGAAGATATTGTTCTGAAATAATTTTCAAATGTTCCGAAGATGCCATAACAAGAGACATGGTGCGTCAAGCTGGTGGTTTAGATCCATTAGTAGCAATGGCCAAAGACCTCCATACTAGAGAAGATAAATTCTTATTAGCAGCCGTAACAGGTGCTATTTGGAAAACGGCAATTTGTAAAGAAAATGTTGAAAGATATAATCAATTAAAAACTGTAGAAACGTTGGTTAAATTGTTAGAAAATGTTGATGAAAAGGAAGAAGTGCTTTCGAATGCAGTTGGTGCTTTATCAGAATTTGTTAGATTTGAAGAAAATAGGAACGTGTTGAGAAGATCAGGTGGAATACCGTTGTTGGTGAATTTGTTGAATTATACGTATCCACCTTTGTTGGAGAATGTTCCGATGGTTCTTAGAGAAAGCGCCAGAGAACCGGATTCTATGGAAATTATTGAAGAGTTGGATGGGGTTAGATTGATTTGGTCGTTATTGAAGAACAATTCAGCCAAGGTAAGTTGTACATTATAAACTAATTTTTTTCAAAATTTGTCTGTTTCATTTTAGGTTCAAGCAAATGCAGCTTGGTCATTAGTACCTTGTATAAGATTTGCATCGGATTCTGGTGAAATGGTTAGAAGTTTTGTTGGTGGATTAGAATTAATTGTAAATTTGCTTAAATCTAAAGACAATGCAGTGCTGGCATGTGTTTGTGCTGCTATTGCAGAGGTTGCTCACGATAGAGAAAATTTGGGCATTATAACGGATCATGGGGTTGTGCCGATGTTGGTTAATTTGGTTACGACTGAAGATAAGAAATTGAGGGAACATTTAGCTTCTGCTATTGCGTATTGCTGCGCATGGGGATCAAATTGCAAAATGTTTGGAAGGTATGATAAACAATGTCAATAGTTTATTGATAATATTTTTTGAAAAAAGCATATAAAGTTATCTTCATGTAAGATAAATTGATAATATAATTAATCATTTCTTACGCTTTGAAGTTATTAATTTTTGAAATTGGTTTAAATTTAATAAATTGGACTGAATTGAAAAGTTTCTTGAGATTGAATAGTTTTGTGATATAACATGCTCAACAATGTGATTGATCATTAATTAATTACAATCAATAATGAGATTATAAAGCCGCAACAAAATTAAATAGCACGGAAGGAGAAAATTGAATTAGCGTGATTGGTCATTATGGCAAATGAAAATGAGATATTTCACTTCCTCAATGTAATTTTAATTTAATAATAGTTCCTCACAATTAATTATACGTAACTACCCACAACAATCACCAGCAAAATGAATAGTATTGACATAAAAATATTTTGTAAAATATGAATAACTTAAATTGTTTTTGTTACTAATCAGCAAATTATTCACATAAATTTACATTAATGTTTTGCACCAGATTTCTTATCTACTAAGCACATGAAAAAATCATAATTTTTTAAAATTTTAATAGATGTGAAGTTTAGCAGCGCTTTAAAGATAGTGCATTTTAATTAACGCAGAAAGTGTTTTTGGTTAAACCGCTGCTGGTTCTGTAACTTTGTTTTGTGTAGGTTAAACCGTATTTTACAATAACAGCATCACATTTACTAGAAGCTGCACAAAAAATCGGTAAAAATTTTTTTTGTGCCACTTCTAGTAATTGCACAATATTTTAGTTGCAATTCTAAAAAAAAAAATTGTTTAAATTATTGCACATTTACCGATTCGTAAATCTTCGTACAAGTTCGTACGAATTTTAATGGCCGCCGCATTATTAAGTCGGGTTCACAATATCACAATATTTATTTAATAATAATTAAGACCCGTTCTGATAACTTTGATTAATTTACAATAACAGCTTCACATTTACTAGAAGCTGCACAAAAAATCGGCAAAAATGCTTTTTTATGCCGCTTCTAGTAATAGCACAATATTTTAGATGCAATTCTGATAAAAAATTGTTCAAATTATTGCACATTTACCGATTCGTAAATCTTCGTGCAAGTTCGTACGATTTTTAATGGCCGCCGCATTATTAAGTCGGGTTCACAATATCGCAATATTTATTTAATAATAATTAAGACCCGTTCAGATAACTTTAATTAATATAATTATCAGAAATCTAAAATACTACCGGAAATTCACATAAAATACAATTTCAATAATACCTTTTATGTATAAATGTTACCACTCAAATCATTATTTAAATGTTGTTCCCTAATGCAATAAAAATATCTATAAAATGAAATAATTAATTAATATCCTCACAATTCCTTTAATTAGATTAAATGTGTACTTGAAAAGGTGATGTCAATCAACAATAGATGGTTTACTAAATTACAATCATTAAATATCACGTAAGGAAAAGAAATTGAATGAAACTTCCTTTAATTTTATAATGTTTGCTACTTTATTTAACTAAAAGTAATGACTCAATCACCATGATATTTTTAATAAAAGTATATAACCTATTTTAAAAATTTGAATAGATTACATTTTACGACTATTACAAGGTGCAAAATTAATATTAATTTTTATTTTTTAGATTGGGTGCAATTACGCATTTAGTTGGATATATGGCTTCAAATGATATCAATACACATAGGAGTACAGCTGTGGCTTTATATCATCTATCAAAAAATTCGTTTAATTGCATCACAATGCACGAATGTGGTGTAGTACCATTTTTATTGCGGTCAGTGGCTTCACAAGATAAAGAACTCCAGGAAGCATGTGCTGGTTGCTTGGCTAATATCAGACGATTGGCTTTGGAAGCTGAAACCTGTCATCTGATTACACGCGGTGTACCTAAAGAAGAATCTTCTAGTGAAGATGAAAAATGTTGACATTTTGTATTATTATATTATATATTAAAGGTTTTATTATGTTATCTTTGAATTAAAATCCTAAAACAATGTTAAGTAATGGTATTAAATTGTTTGCATAGTATCATTTAATATACAAATTTAATTATAAAAAATAATTGCGAGAAACTAGAAGGCAAAAAATGTGGTTGATAAACTTTCTCCGAAATCGTAGAAATGTTGTTTGGTACTACGGAGAAATTTGTTATGATTTTTTAATTTATACGATGAGTGCGTTAATAAATTAATTAAAAGGCGTAATTAACGACGGCAGACTATTTGATGTGTGAAATTAAATACATAAAAACTTGATGCAACGTTTAGTAAATTATAATTATACTTTTTTTCCTTGCTATAAATTAAAATAACATTTACGACTAATAAAATTGTGAAATGACCGCTAAAAAATAAAAAGTTTTCGCCAATCAAACCCCTATTTTAGACACAATTTTTATAAAACTAAAGGCAAACATAAAGTTTGCATAATAATAAATGTAAAATGCATAAAGATAAACCAATTACAAGACTACTTAAAATTGTAAAGCCATTAATATTCAATATGCTCATAAGCCGCAAATTATGAGTGTACATGTGTAATTATTTTAATTGACCATAAAGCATTCACTTTGATTTATATAAATCGCATCATTAATAATGCAATCGTTGCACAACAATAGTCTTCTATCATAAATTTGTTAAATATAAAATAAATGCAATTTCTTTCATAATGTTTTTATATTTTATTTATGTTAAGAAAGAAAGATCTAGGACGCCTTTCAATTGTAAAAAAATAAATCCGTGATGACTAGCTCGCATGCAATTGTAAAGTATTCATCATTTCGATAATACAGGAAATTATTTTTAAGCCAAAATTAATAATCTTTGATTTCATCTATAGCCATAAGCTATTATTTATATTGCTTTCAGATTATATCCCACGCTGAGAATGGACATGTTATTACATAGTTGTGATGTCTTTTTATTAAATTTACTTTCGAAACATTTGCAAGTGGCGTTGTAATTTGTATATTGTTTTATTTTAGAAGGGATATTTATCGTTTTAGATTTTAGTTTAATTACCTATACATTAATACACATTTCCGTAATTCCACATGTTACATGTTAATAATCGAAAGATGAAGGAAATTATATAATAAATATAACAATGCTCTACCTAGCTATAAAAAAGCAAAGTGTTATTGTGATAGTTTTGTTATGTCAAGTTTCTCAGAAGGTATTAAGATTACATCTCCAACTTTAGTTTAAATTGCTTAAAATTTGCCGTTTTTACAGAGTTAAGAAACTTAAATTGTAAATTTCTGCTAGATTGATAGTTTAATGAAGGAAAAACCCCTATGCATTGTATAGCAACAAATTCATTTTATTTTAATGCTCTACAATGTTTTTGCTCATAAAAAGTTTACAAAAACTATTTTATTGTAACAAATTTACAAATTGCATTGCTCTACAATACTAATTGAATTTTTTTATTAAAACTGCACGATTACATTTTGTTTTACAACCAATTACTTTCAAATTTTACCATTTTTGCACTTTAAAAGCTCACAAAAACTGTTTCTACGTAACAAAGTTACAAATTTCATTACTCTACAATATTTAACAAAACTGTATGCTAGTTATTAGCAAATTTTATTAGAATTGTTCGATTATATTTTGTTTTACAACCAATTCCGTAAAATTTTTACCGTTTTTGCTCATGAAAAACTAACAAATCCTGGTTTATCGTAACAAATTTATAAATTTTATGTTTCTACAATATTGATTGAAATTGTATGCTGCTAAGTAATAATTTGTATTAAAATTGCTCTATTATATTTTGTTTTGCAACCAGTTCCGTAAAAATTTTACCGTTTTTGCATTAAAGGCTCACAAAAACTGTTTTTACGTATCAAATTTACAAACTTTATTGCTCTACAATATTTAGCAAAACTGTGTGGTAGTAATTAGCAAGTTTTATTAGAATTCTTCAATTATATTTTGTTTTACTATCGTTTCCGTAAAAAAATTACCGTTTTTGCTCTTAGAAAATTAACAAAAACTGGTTTATTGTAACAAATTTATAAACTTTATTATTCTACAATATTTATTGAAATTGTTTGATGCTAAGTAACAATTTGTATTAAAATTGCTCGATTATATTTTCGGCAAAAAATTGACGTGTCCAGATACGGTATTTCTTGATAGTCCATGTTATAGCTAAACATTAGTTCATTGATGTTGTACCAGAATTGGGTTTTGTTGAACCGTAAACTAACGTAGCTGATAATTTTTTTCAAATTTGCTTTTCTTGGAGCAATACTACGCTTATCTTAACGTTACAGACTTCTTCAATAAGAAGTCCGGGCTGTGTCCCAAAGGAACGGTCATTTTGTCTCCGCAAAGTTGGTCGCGTACTTCCTTAACAACCAAAATGCAAATGCCCATAAACCATATCCACGTTTTAATGCAGAATTTTGACCATTGGCTTTCGAAACGTTACGTTCTTGAAGCCAAACTGTATCACCTTAAAATGAATGATAAGTTGCTCCAAACATAGCAAAGACGTGCTGCTAAGATGTGGTATTTTCCAGTACACGTTATTTAGAAGCAGTTTAAAATAGATCAAACTCCTGAATTTTAGGCAGAAACGCAGCTTTATCTTGGTTTAATTTCCGATCTTCCACGTTATATAATTCCTTTAGTTAGCATTGCTAGTAAATCAAAAACTTCTTTGCGTTATAGCCTAATTTGTATCAGTGTGGTGTTGCTAGTTCCTTCGTATAGTTAGCATTTGTAGTTGAAGACTGAAAAATTCTTGCCTCATCCTCTCAAATTTGTAGTGGTCGGGAAAAGACTGCTTTGGCATGCCCTTCAGTAAACCTGATTAGTCTAACGTTTGATGTTAGCATCTGGTTGATAGACTGTATAGTTTTTTTGTGTAATTCTGGTAAAGAGAGGCGAGTAAGTGGTAACTTGAGATTGGTTCACGTTCGTGGTTATAAGTTTAAATTTCTTGATAAAAAAACTCTTGGGCGGGTAAGTTTGCAATCCAGTTCAAACTATTCAATGCTAATCAAGGTCTGGAGTGACCCACCCTCCCGCCCAAATGTTGGACTTTAAAAGATTACATATCATCTTCTCTTCCTCGGACTTAGAAACTTCTAATGCTTGCAGAAGAAAACAAATTTAATAACATACTCTTAGGCGGCTGCGTAAACACTCCAAATCAAACTATTCAATGGTAGTTATGAATTAGAGTAACCTACCCAAAAGGAAAAGAATTCCTTTAAATTAGAGACTTCTAACGCTTGCAGGTGGTAACCGTAGCACAATGGTCTAGTGCAAGGAGTGTTGAAGAGGCAGTCCGGCTTCGATTCCCGGCAGCGGCAATATCTAATTTGTCGAATATATTTCGATGCGGTCGTCTCCTTCGCAAAGCAATGACAGACCAGCAAAGTATTTTCCTAGTAAACCCCTCTACTGGAGTGGTACGGTTTCCACGTGAAACAGTAGGTCCCGCATGATTGTGTAGAACTATTATCGCACACCACAAACATACGAGAGGAGAGCTTACGCTCATAACGAGTACGGCACTATAAGAAGAAGAACGCTGGCAGAAAGGAGAAACTTCAAATTTCTTGATAACAAACTCTTAAACGGGTAGGCAGACACTCGAATTCAAACTACTTAATAGTAACTATAAACAGAAGTGACCCACTCATCCCTCCAAGTGTTGGGCGTCAAAAGATCATCTTCTCTTCCTCTGGCTTAAAGACTTCTAACCCTTGCTGAGAAGAAAAAGTCACTCCAGTTCAAACTACTTGATAGTATATATATATATATTAACTGAAATTACCCACTAAGTAAAAAAACGCATTACAAACGCTTCTACAGTTATAATATTCTACATCTAATAATTGGAATTCATAAAAATGCTTTGAAATCGCATCTATTACTAAATTATTGCACATTTAATGCTTGAAAAGTCAATAATATTGTTGAAAATCGCTTAAAAATTGTTTACAATCTCTTAAAAATGCAATTTCTACACAAAACCCGCAGAAATTTAAACAATAGTTTAGAAAAAAATACTTTTCCTACACAAAAACAATTTAAAAACGCAGTTATAACCTAAATAAAACGCGTTTATTGTTTAAATTAAGCAAAAACTACTCAAATTGTTAAAAAATGCAATTTCTACAAAAAAAATGCGTAGAAATCGTTCATAAAATACGTTTTATAAATAAAATTGTATCTGAATTAATTGAATGATTAGAAACAGATGTGTTTTTACTCAAAAAACGCGTTAGAAACGCAGTTCTAGTTAAAATATCGCACATTTATTAATTAAAACTGAAAAAATCGCTTAGAAAATTGCATTTTTAAGCTTCAAATTGGCAAAAGAAACGGTTAAAATTGATTAACAAAGCATTTTCTGCACGTAAACGCGTAGCTAGTACTAAAAAAATTACATTTTTTGCTCAGAATTGCATTAAAAACGCAATTAAATTTTTAAGACCGCACACCTAATTACAAAAATTAATAAAAATGTAAATAATCGTTCAGAAAATCGCGTTTGATGCACAAAAATGCTTTGAAGGCACATTTACAACTAAATTATTGTACATTTAATGCTTAAAACTCAACAAAAATCTATAAAACTGCTGAAAAACGCTTAAAAATTGTTTAAAATGCGATTTCTACAAAAAAAACGCGAAAAAATTTAAACAATCAATAAAAAAAAACACTTTTTCTGTACAAAAATTTACGTTTAATGCTTAAAATTAAACAAAAACTGTTAAAAAACGGTTAAAAACTTTAAAAATGCAAGTAAATGCGAAAAAAAAGTTCAGAAAACACGTTTTCTGAATCAAAATCTATTTGATTTGATTAAAATATTAGAAAAAACTATATTTTTTACTCAAAAACCGAATTATAGTTAAAATATGGCACTATTAATAACTGAAATTTATAAAACTGTAAAAAATCGCTTGTTGAAAACACATTTACAACTCATTTATTGCACATTTAACGCTTATAACTCGACAAAAACCAAAAAACCTGTTAACAAACGCCTAAAAATTGTTTAAAATCTCTTGAAAATGCAATTTCTACAAAAAACGCGCAAAAATTTAAACAATCGTTTAGAAAAAGTACTTTTTCTGTACAAAAACAACTTGAAAGCGCAGTTACAACCAAAATAAAACGCGTTTAATGCTTAAAATTAAACAAAAATTACTGTTAAAAATCGCTTAAGAACTTTCAAAAACGCAATTTCTACAAATAAACTCGTTTTCTGAATAAAAATGTATCTGAATTAGAAAAATCTGTAGTTTCTACCCAGAAAACGCATTTACAGTTCAAATATTGTACATTTAATGATCAAAATTTATAAAAGTTGTAAAAAATCGCTTAGAAAATTGAGTTTCCTGTACAAAAATGCATTTGCAGTTCAAATGTTTCACGTTTAATTGCATTTAATGCACAAAAATGCTTTGAAGACGTATTTACAACTCAACTATAGCACATTTAGTGCTTAAAACTCATCAAAAATCTATAAAACTGTTAAAAAACGTTCAAATTTCTTGATAACAAACTCAAGGCTGTCACTCCAGGTCAACCTACTTAATGATAATTATAAACAGAAGTGACCCACCCATCCGCCCAAGTATTTGGCATCAAAAGATTGAACATCATCTTCTCTTCCTCTGGCTTAAAGACTTTTAACGTTTGCAGAGAAGAAAAACTTCCAGTTTTGGGCAAGTAGGTAATCACTTCAGTTTAAACTACTTGATGGTATATATAAACTGGAATGACCCACTCACACGTGTAAGCAAAAACGCATTAATAACGCTTCTACAGATATAATATTCTACATCTAATGATTAAAATTCATAAAAATGCTTTGAAATCGCATTTACAACTCAAGTATTGTACATTTAATGCTTAAAACTCAACAAAAATCTATAAAACTGCTGAAAAACGCTTAAAAATTGTTTAAAATGTCTTGAAAATGCGATTTCTACAAAAAAACGCGCAGAAATTTAAACAATCAATAAAAAAAACTTTTCTGTACAAAAATGTACGTTTAATGCTTAAAATTAAACAAAAACTGTTAAAAATCGCTAAAAAACAAGTAAATGCGTAAAAAAAAACGTTCAGAAAACACTTTTCTGAATCAAAATCTATTTGAATTGATTAAAATATTAAAAAAAACTATTTTTTTTACTCAAAAAAACCCAATTATAGTTAAAATATGGCACTATTAATAAATAAAATTTATAAAACTGTAAAAAATCGCTTAGAAAATTGCGTTTACTGCACAAAAATGCTTTGAAGACGCATTAACAACTCATTTAATGCTTAAAACTCAACAAAAATCTATAAAACTGTAGAAAAACGCTTAAAAATGGTTTAAAATCTCTTCAACATGTGATTTCTACAAAAAAACTAAAATAAAAATGTCTAAATTAATTGAAATATTAGAAAAACCTGTATTTTTTACTAAAAAAAAAACGCATTTACAGTTCAAATGTTGCACATTTAATGATCAAAATTTAAGAAAATTGTTAAAAATCGCTTAGAAAATTAAGTTTCCTGTACAAAAATGCATTTACAGTTCAAATGTTTCAAGTTTAATTGCATTTAATGCACAAAAATGCATTTACAACTCAATTATTGCACATTTAACGCTTATAACTCAACAAAAACCAAAAAAACTGTTAAAAAACGCCTAAAAATTGTTTAAAATCTCTTAAAAACGCAATTTCTACAAAAAACGCGCAGAAATTTAAACAAACTTAAAAAAAAACTATTTCTATACAAAAACAACTTAAAAGCGCAGTTACAGCCTAAATAAAGCGCGTTTAATGCTTAAAATAAAGCAAAATCTACTAAAACTGTTAAAAATCGCTTAAGAACTTTCAAAAACGCAATTTCTACAAAAAAAAAAAAAACGTTTTCTGAATAAAAATATATCTGAATTAATTAAAATATTTAAAAACCCTGTAGTTTCTACCCAGAAAACGCATTAAAAACGAATTTACAGTTTAATTATAGTACATTTAATAATCAAAATTTATAAAAATGATAAAAAATCGCTTAGAAAATTGCGTTTCCTGTACAAAAATGCATTTGCAGTTCAAATGTTTCACGTTTAATCGCATTTACTGCACAAAAACGCTTTGAAGACAAATTTACAACTCAATTATTGCACATTTCATGCTTAAAACTCAACAAAAATCTATAAAACTGTTGAAAAACGCTTTAAAATTGTTTAAAATCTCTTGAAAATGCTATTTCTACAAAAAACGCAAAAAAAATTAAGCAATCGTTTAGAAAAAATACGTTTTCTGTACAAAACAACTTCAAAGCGCAGTTACAGCCTAAATAAAGCACATTTAATGTTTAAAATTAAAAAAAACTACTAAAAACTGTTAAAAATCGCTTAAAAACTTTCAAAAACGCAATTTCTACAAGAAAACATGTTTTCTAATTAAAAATGTATCTGAATTAATTAAAATATTAGAAAAAACTGTATTTTCTACCCAAAAAACGCATTTACAGTTAAAAAATGATTAAAAAATTTTAAAATGTAAAAAATCGCTTAAACAATTGCGTTTTTTGTACAAAAACGCATTTACAGTTCAAATATTTTACGTTTAATGCTTCAAATTGGCCAAAAACCAATAGAACTAATAAAAAACGCTTAAAAATTGTTAATATATATGATATATATTCAAAAAATTGTAGGACCACACACCTAATTACAAAAATTAATAAACATGCTTTAGTTTACGGAATGTCTAATTGTAAGCATCAGTTGCTTACAATTAGACATCTTAAATGCTTTTACAACTACTAAAAAAAACGTATCAAACAAATGTTTAATAAAAGTTGCTATTTTGTTGGGTTATAAAAATTACAAAAAATAATTTGTATACAAAAACTCTTACATAAACAAGTTGACATTGCTACCTATAAATAGCAACTACTTTACAATTTATGATAAAATAAAAGTCTATTTAATTGACAAGTTCCGTAATAAAACCTGTAATTGTGCATCTTATTTATACACGTTTCTATTAAAAAATTGTTACTAATGACACTATTAATTTAATTAAAAAATTGATTGTTCAAGGCGACAATTAATATTTGCGTGTACAAACTGAGCAGAAAAATATAATTTATGACGGATGCACGGAATGAAATTAGAAATTCAATTCTTTCTCTCGATATTTAGCTTGAGGATTTGATCTACATATTTTTATTAATGGATATATTTTTCACTTATTGACTTTCATATTTGTTTTAATATTTAAAAAAAATTAGATACTATCAATCAATTTATTTAAAATCATGTAATTAAAGTATAACATGATTTAATTAATTCTAAACTATTTCTTTGGTTTAAATATCAGTAAATTGGACTATGTAAGTTGTTGAAAAAATACATAATCCAATTGATTTAAGCTTGAAAGCTTTCGAATTTGTACTAAAACAATTCCAATAATTAATAGAAAATTTGCTCATACTTAATGAAGAAATTTGGCACTTTTACCAATTAGTAAATTTTTAAAATAACTAATTGAATTGTTAGTCATCAGTATAAAATTTGTCTTAAATTTAATTTAACCCAATTTATTGATTGATTTTATTTTAGCACATCTATTTCTTGATCTGGATTTATAAATCTACTTTTAAATTTAATTGCGTTATCTGGTTTCAACATTTTTTTTTTCATATTAAAATTGTTAATTTCAAATTAGAAAGTGCTCAAAACAATGCGATATGTGACGGAATGTTGCTTTGCTTAATTTTTGTGTATCCTGTCTAATAGTTCGTTGCATTTATTATCTATGAATCGATTTTTCTGTGAACTCAGTCACATATAATTGATGCAATGTGTGCATTCAGGTTTTAAATTAGTTTACAAAACAGAGAAACCAGTTTCATTTATATTACTATGTTAGAGAATTACATTTAATAATAATAAATCAACAATTTTAGATTATTTTTCAACATATGTAAGCAAAGTGAAATAAATAAGTTTATTATTATTCATATTTAATAAGTTGAAAATAAACTAAAAAGTAAAAGTGCTTGGTCCAGTTTTATTAATTTGATTGCATAAAAAAATTGAGATGAGGTAATTTATAATTCAATATAAAATCGTGTTATTGGCAACATTTGATTTGTGATAATTACTATAGTCTAGCCGAAAACAAGTATTAAGAATAATTCAACAACAATTTTAACAAATGTTATGTCGAAATCAAAAAACTTCAATGGGGCATATTGCATAGTAGCTGGTGTCGATCTGCCAATGTCACTCAAGTTATCTTTACATTGTCTTTTATAGATGTGCTCGGTAATTTTGCTACCTGGGTGTGTTTGATCACATTGTCATTGTTGCTCTCTTTATTGCAAAATCTTTTTTTGGGTGTTTGAGAGTAATTGAAATACTTCAAACCAGTATTCTTTTGTTGGCTGCAAATCTTTGTGTTCAGTTTTAGCTGATATCTTTGTCGTACTTTTCTACATTGCGTAAGAGATCTTCAATAACTTAAGTAGCTCTTTGTGTTTATGTTTGCATCAATTTGAAAATTATGATATAAAATTCTTCCATAAAGTGATGATTATTACTGAACTGAAGATAATCCTCAGTCCAGATATTTTTTTTTTGCATAAAGTAAGGATTATAAAAAAAAATCGCCACTTTATGCAAGCAAATCTACATGCTCACTTTATGCAAGTTCAGTTCACAACTGCGTAAACTTTGTCGCCACTGTTAGTCTTTAGCCATAATGATGTATTTTCAGGTTTGATGCTTTCTTCATAGGTGAGCTCTTGAGTCTTAAGATATTCATCGTAGTACGTAAAGACTCTATGCCTCTGCCTTTTGTTACAAGCAACATCATCGTCAATAATAAGTTAATTTAATGTACTTTCTGACCGGTTTTTCAGTTGCAGTAGACCCAACGGTGCTGCAGACGGTGATGCTTATAAAGTAACTTATGACTGAATTTAATTAATTATTTAGATTAGAAATTATTGAATAAAGATATGATAAAGTAATGTAATAATTTTTATGCAAATTAAAAACTAAACAGTTCCCAATATAGAGCCTTGAGAAACCGTAAAACTATTTCTTATGCTGACCTAAATTCATTAACAATAAACAATTTTTTTCCAATTTTATCAGCAAATTATCATATACGTAACGTATATTTACTTTTTAACAATAAATAGCTGTCTATATCTATATTAATGGATAAAATTTAGTATTTCTCATTATTTCTTAAAACAAAATTTAGTGTCAAGGTTAATTAATAAATTATTAACATTGAAAATTCCCAATATTTGATTCTATATTATTTACATTTACAATAATATAAATAAATAATTGTCGATATACATATTTGTACAAGTGGTTTCTCTTATGAAGCAATGATGATAATATTAAGCACGCGTACCGCATTACTATACCGAATTTAATTAATGCGCATTCTCTCTGTGTACTGTGTAGTAACTCCGATAAAATGTTCCATTTATGGTTAGCTAAGCGACCACATGAAATAATAATTGAAACGAAAGTAACATATTTGATTAAACCTGCATAATAAAATGTGATTAGGGAATCCCTAATTATTGCATCTCATGATTATAATAAATGCTATCACTATCCTAATGAGGCATGGAGAAATCTATTTAACATAGAAGATAACAGCTACTTTGTGTTTTCCTAATTGGTTTCGATTATTTTAATTCTGCAATAAAATGTTAATAATATTGATGACTAATAAGAATAATGCTTATTTAATGTCAAAAGCGATTAAAATTTTATTTTTAAATCAACTTCTTTTGTTCAAAATTAATTGTCTGCTTCAAATAAAACTTACTATGTGATCATTTAATAATGATAAACGATATCTATAAGTGATCGTTAATCTCTGATAGCGATGGATTTATTTATATTGTATTATAATGAACTGAATATTATTAAATTGATTGTAAATATTAAATATATAAAAATGATCTGATAGCCTTGTGCAACAGCATTGAAATTAAGTTAATATTTATATAATATCGAAAATGTTAGTTATGCCATTTATAATGATAATGTACAGGTGAAGAATCTTGTTGCTTAAATATGATGCAATTTCTGTCATTTATATCCAGTTACAACATAATCATTTGATTTGATTTTATTGTATAAGAAAGAAATTGTGCAGTTGAGCAATATTTAAGTTACAAATTAAGTGAACATTAATTAGTAATACGCAATTAAATAGAGCAATTGTTATAGGTATTACAATTTATTAAATCAAAACGATTTAATTAAGAATATATAATTTGTATATTATATTGAGCTTTGAAGACTTTTGATGTGACTCAGATGCCTGTAAGCAAAGGTCTGCAATGCGGAGGAGCGCACAAGCTAAAAAATCTCAGTATTTTGTGGTGGAGCTCCAAAAGATATATCGCTTTAAAATAAGAATTAATTAAATCAATTGGAAAATTGTCTCTGGATTATATCATTTTTTCAAAGCTAAGTTACATTACAATCACTTGGACGGATGGGCGAGAACACCAATTAAAACCACACGAGCAGACATTTTTAACTAAGTTGCACACCCACCTACCCAAGTGTTTGTTGTCAAAAAGTTGGATTACAAACACTGGGGTAGGTGGGCAGAAACACAAATTGAAACCACACAAGCATAAAATTTGATTTAAGTGTCCCATCCACCCACCCAAGTGATTTGTCGCATTAGGTTAAGTTAGTTTTTCGTAATTTGTCGCGTTAGGTGTAGCCGTAGCTCAACAATGCATATAGATGAAACTGACGGTTGATTTTTTTGCAATTTTTTGGTAAAAAAATGTTTGCCGCATGCTTACGGGCGGCGGAAATAATCAGATTTTCGTGGTTAGGTTAAGTAAGGTTAGTTTTTCGTAATTTGTCGCGTTATTTGTGGCAGTAGCTCAACAATGCATATAGATGAAAATGACAGTTGATTTTTTTTTGCGATTTTTTGGTAAAAAAATGTTTGCCGCATGCCTACGGGTGGCCAAGATAAACAGTATTTTGTGATTTGTCGCGTTAGGTTAGGTTAGGTTAGGGTAGTTTTTCGTAATTTGTCGCGTTAGGTTAGGTTAGGTTAGGTTAGGTTAGGCCGTAGCTCAACAATGCATATAGATGAAAATGACAATTGATTTTTTTGCAATGTTTTGGTTAAAAATGTTTGCCGCAAGTCTACGAGCGGCCGAAATAATCAGTTTTTTGAGACTTGTCGCGTTAGGTTAGGTTAGGTTAGGGTAGTTTTTCGTAATTTGTCGCGTTAGGTTAGGCCGTAGGTCAACAATGCATATAGATGAAAATGACAGTTAATTTTTTTGCAATTTTTTGGTAAAAAAATGTTTGCCGCATGCCTACGGGTGGCCAAGATAAACAGTATTTTGCGATTTGTTGCGTTAGGTTAGGTTAGGTTAGGTTAGGTTAGGTTAGGCCGTAGCTCAACAATGCATATAGATGAAAATGACAGTTGATTTTTTTGCAATGTTTTGGTTAAAAATGTTTGCCGCAAGTCTACGGGCGGCCGAGATAATCAGTTTTTTGAGATTTGTCGCGTTAGGTTAGGTTAGGTTAGGGTAGTTTTTCGTAATTTGTCGCGTTAAATTAGGCCGTATGTCAACAATGCATATAGATGAAAATGACAGTTGATTTTTTTGCAATTTTTTGGTAAAAAAATGTTTGCCGCATGCCTACGGGTGGCCAAGATAAACAGTATTTTGCGATTTGTTGCGTTAGGTTAGGTTAGCTTAGGTTAGGTTAGGCCGTAGCTCAACAATGCATATAGATGAAAATGACAGTTGATTTTTTTGCAATTTTTTGGTTAAAAATGTATGCCGCAAGTCTACGGGCGGCCGAGATAATCAGTTTTTTGAGATTTGTCGCGTTAGGTTAGGTTAGGTTAGGGTAGTTTTTCGTAATTTATCGCGTTAGGTTAGGCCGTAGGTCAACAATGCATATAGATGAAAATGATAATTGATTTTTTTGCAATTTTTTGGTAAAAAAATGTTTGCCGCATGCCAACGGGCGGCCGAGATAATCAGTTATTTGAGATTTGTCGCGTTAGGATAGGTTAGCTTAGGTTAGGTTAGGTTAGGCCGTAGCTCAACAATGCATATAGATGAGAATGACAGTTGATTTTTTTGCAATGTTTTGGTTAAAAATGTTTGCCGCAAGTCTACGAGCGGCCGAGATAATCAGTTTTTTGAGATTTGTCGCGTTAGGTTAGGTTAGGTTAGGGTAGTTTTTCGTAATTTGTCGCGTTAAATTAGGCCGTATGTCAACAATGCATATAGATGAAAATGACAGTTGATTTTTTTGCAATTTTTTGGTAAAAAAATGTTTGCCGCATGCCTACGGGTGGCCAAGATAAACAGTATTTTGCGATTTGTTGCGTTAGGATAGGTTAGCTTAGGTTAGGTTAGGTTAGGCCGTAGCTCAACAATGCATATAGATGAAAATGACAATTGATTTTTTTGCAATGTTTTGGTTAAAAATGTTTGCCGCAAGTCTACGAGCGGCCGAAATAATCAGTTTTTTGAGACTTGTCGCGTTAGGTTAGGTTAGGTTAGGGTAGTTTTTCGTAATTTGTCGCGTTAGGTTAGGCCGTAGGTCAACAATGCATATAGATGAAAATGACAGTTAATTTTTTTGCAATTTTTTGGTAAAAAAATGTTTGCCGCATGCCTACGGGTGGCCAAGATAAACAGTATTTTGCGATTTGTTGCGTTAGGTTAGGTTAGGTTAGGTTAGGCCGTAGCTCAACAATGCATATAGATGAAAATGACAGTTGATTTTTTTGCAATGTTTTGGTTAAAAATGTTTGCCGCAAGTCTACGAGCGGCCGAGATAATCAGATTTTTGAGATTTGTCGCGTTAGGTTAGGTTAGGTTAGGGTAGTTTTTCGTAATTTGTCGCGTTAAATTAGGCCGTATGTCAACAATGCATATAGATGAAAATGACAGTTGATTTTTTTGCAATTTTTTGGTTAAAAATGTATGCCGCAAGTCTACGGGCGGCCGAGATAATCAGTTTTTTGAGATTTGTCGCGTTAGGTTAGGTTAGGTTAGGGTAGTTTTTCGTAATTTATCGCGTTAGGTTAGGCCGTAGGTCAACAATGCATATAGATGAAAATGACAGTTGATTTTTTTGCAATTTTTTGGTAAAAAAGTGTTTGCCGCATGCCTACGGGTGGCCAAGATAAACAGTATTTTGCGATTTGTTACGTTAGGTTAGGTTAGCTTAGGTTAGGTTAGGTTAGGCCGTAGCTCAACAATGCATATAGATGAAAATGACAGTTGATTTTTTTGCAATTTTTTGGTAAAAAAATGTTTGCCGCATGCCTACGGGTGGCCAAGATAAACAGTATTTTGCGATTTGTTACGTTAGGTTAGGTTAGCTTAGGTTAGGTTAGGTTAGGCCGTAGCTCAACAATGCATATAGATGAAAATGACAGTTGATTTTTTTGCAATTTTTTGGTAAAAAAGTGTTTGCCGCATGCCTACGGGTGGCCAAGATAAACAGTATTTTGCGATTTGTTGCGTTAGGTTAGGTTAGCTTAGGTTAGGTTAGGCCGTAGCTCAACAATGCATATAGATGAAAATGACAGTTGATTTTTTTGCAATTTTAAAAATGTATGCCGCAAGTCTACGGGCGGCCGAGATAATCAGATTTTTGAGATTTGTCGCGTTAGGTTAGGTTAGGTTAGGGTAGTTTTTCGTAATTTATCGCGTTAGGTTAGGCCGTAGGTCAACAATGCATATAGATGAAAATGACAGTTGATTTTTTTGCAATTTTTTGGTAAAAAAATGTTTGCCGCATGCCAACGGGCGGCCGAGATAATCAGTTATTTGAGATTTGTCGCGTTAGGATAGGTTAGCTTAGGTTAGGTTAGGTTAGGCCGTAGCTCAACAATGCATATAGATGAAAATGACAGTTGATTTTTTTGCAATTTTTTGGTAAAAAAATGTTTGCCGCATGCCAACGGGCGGCCGAGATAATCAGTTATTTGAGATTTGTCGCGTTAGGATAGGTTAGCTTAGGTTAGGTTAGGTTAGGCCGTAGCTCAACAATGCATATAGATGAGAATGACAGTTGATTTTTTTGCAATGTTTTGGTTAAAAATGTTTGCCGCAAGTCTACGAGCGGCCGAGATAATCAGTTTTTTGAGATTTGTCGCGTTAGGTTAGGTTAGGTTAGGGTAGTTTTTCGTAATTTGTCGCGTTAAATTAGGCCGTATGTCAACAATGCATATAGATGAAAATGACAGTTGATTTTTTTGCAATTTTTTGGTAAAAAAATGTTTGCCGCATGCCTACGGGTGGCCAAGATAAACAGTATTTTGCGATTTGTTGCGTTAGGTTAGGTTAGCTTAGGTTAGGTTAGGCCGTAGCTCAACAATGCATATAGATGAAAATGACAGTTGATTTTTTTGCAATTTTTTGGTTAAAAATGTATGCCGCAAGTCTACGGGCGGCCGAGATAATCAGTTTTTTGAGATTTGTCGCGTTAGGTTAGGTTAGGTTAGGGTAGTTTTTCGTAATTTATCGCGTTAGGTTAGGCCGTAGGTCAACAATGCATATAGATGAAAATGATAATTGATTTTTTTGCAATTTTTTGGTAAAAAAATGTTTGCCGCATGCCAACGGGCGGCCGAGATAATCAGTTATTTGAGATTTGTCGCGTTAGGATAGGTTAGCTTAGGTTAGGTTAGGTTAGGCCGTAGCTCAACAATGCATATAGATGAGAATGACAGTTGATTTTTTTGCAATGTTTTGGTTAAAAATGTTTGCCGCAAGTCTACGAGCGGCCGAGATAATCAGTTTTTTGAGATTTGTCGCGTTAGGTTAGGTTAGGTTAGGGTAGTTTTTCGTAATTTGTCGCGTTAAATTAGGCCGTATGTCAACAATGCATATAGATGAAAATGACAGTTGATTTTTTTGCAATTTTTTGGTAAAAAAATGTTTGCCGCATGCCTACGGGTGGCCAAGATAAACAGTATTTTGCGATTTGTTGCGTTAGGATAGGTTAGCTTAGGTTAGGTTAGGTTAGGCCGTAGCTCAACAATGCATATAGATGAAAATGACAATTGATTTTTTTGCAATGTTTTGGTTAAAAATGTTTGCCGCAAGTCTACGAGCGGCCGAAATAATCAGTTTTTTGAGACTTGTCGCGTTAGGTTAGGTTAGGTTAGGGTAGTTTTTCGTAATTTGTCGCGTTAGGTTAGGCCGTAGGTCAACAATGCATATAGATGAAAATGACAGTTAATTTTTTTGCAATTTTTTGGTAAAAAAATGTTTGCCGCATGCCTACGGGTGGCCAAGATAAACAGTATTTTGCGATTTGTTGCGTTAGGTTAGGTTAGGTTAGGTTAGGCCGTAGCTCAACAATGCATATAGATGAAAATGACAGTTGATTTTTTTGCAATGTTTTGGTTAAAAATGTTTGCCGCAAGTCTACGAGCGGCCGAGATAATCAGATTTTTGAGATTTGTCGCGTTAGGTTAGGTTAGGTTAGGGTAGTTTTTCGTAATTTGTCGCGTTAAATTAGGCCGTATGTCAACAATGCATATAGATGAAAATGACAGTTGATTTTTTTGCAATTTTTTGGTTAAAAATGTATGCCGCAAGTCTACGGGCGGCCGAGATAATCAGTTTTTTGAGATTTGTCGCGTTAGGTTAGGTTAGGTTAGGGTAGTTTTTCGTAATTTATCGCGTTAGGTTAGGCCGTAGGTCAACAATGCATATAGATGAAAATGACAGTTGATTTTTTTGCAATTTTTTGGTAAAAAAGTGTTTGCCGCATGCCTACGGGTGGCCAAGATAAACAGTATTTTGCGATTTGTTACGTTAGGTTAGGTTAGCTTAGGTTAGGTTAGGTTAGGCCGTAGCTCAACAATGCATATAGATGAAAATGACAGTTGATTTTTTTGCAATTTTTTGGTAAAAAAATGTTTGCCGCATGCCTACGGGTGGCCAAGATAAACAGTATTTTGCGATTTGTTACGTTAGGTTAGGTTAGCTTAGGTTAGGTTAGGTTAGGCCGTAGCTCAACAATGCATATAGATGAAAATGACAGTTGATTTTTTTGCAATTTTTTGGTAAAAAAGTGTTTGCCGCATGCCTACGGGTGGCCAAGATAAACAGTATTTTGCGATTTGTTGCGTTAGGTTAGGTTAGCTTAGGTTAGGTTAGGCCGTAGCTCAACAATGCATATAGATGAAAATGACAGTTGATTTTTTTGCAATTTTAAAAATGTATGCCGCAAGTCTACGGGCGGCCGAGATAATCAGATTTTTGAGATTTGTCGCGTTAGGTTAGGTTAGGTTAGGGTAGTTTTTCGTAATTTATCGCGTTAGGTTAGGCCGTAGGTCAACAATGCATATAGATGAAAATGACAGTTGATTTTTTTGCAATTTTTTGGTAAAAAAATGTTTGCCGCATGCCAACGGGCGGCCGAGATAATCAGTTATTTGAGATTTGTCGCGTTAGGATAGGTTAGCTTAGGTTAGGTTAGGTTAGGCCGTAGCTCAACAATGCATATAGATGAAAATGACAGTTGATTTTTTTGCAATTTTTTGGTAAAAAAATGTTTGCCGCATGCCAACGGGCGGCCGAGATAATCAGTTATTTGAGATTTGTCGCGTTAGGATAGGTTAGCTTAGGTTAGGTTAGGTTAGGCCGTAGCTCAACAATGCATATAGATGAGAATGACAGTTGATTTTTTTGCAATGTTTTGGTTAAAAATGTTTGCCGCAAGTCTACGAGCGGCCGAGATAATCAGTTTTTTGAGATTTGTCGCGTTAGGTTAGGTTAGGTTAGGGTAGTTTTTCGTAATTTGTCGCGTTAAATTAGGCCGTATGTCAACAATGCATATAGATGAAAATGACAGTTGATTTTTTTGCAATTTTTTGGTAAAAAAATGTTTGCCGCATGCCTACGGGTGGCCAAGATAAACAGTATTTTGCGATTTGTTGCGTTAGGATAGGTTAGCTTAGGTTAGGTTAGGTTAGGCCGTAGCTCAACAATGCATATAGATGAAAATGACAGTTGATTTTTTTGCAATTTTTTGGTTAAAAATGTTTGCCGCAAGTCTACGGGCGACCGAGATAATCAGTTTTTTGAGATTTGTCGCATTAGGTTAGGTTAGGTTAGGTTAGGCCGTAGCTCAACAATGCATATAGATGAAAATGACAGTTGATTTTTTTGTAATTTTTTGGTAAAAAAATGTTTGCCGCATGCCTACGGGTGGCCAAGATAAACAGTATTTTGCGATTTGTTGCATTAGGTTAGGTTAGGTTAGTTTTTTGTGATTTGTCGCGTTAGGTGTAGCCGTAGCACAACAATGCATATAGATGAAAATGACAGTTGATTTTTTTGCAATTTTTTGGTAAAAAAATGTTTGCCGCATGCCTACGGGCGGCCGAGATAATCAGTTTTTTGAGATTTGTCGCGTTAGGTTAGGTTAGCTTAGGTTAGGTTAGGTTAGGCCGTAGCTCAACAATGCATATAGATGAAAATGACAGTTGATTTTTTTGCAATTTTTTGGTTAAAAAAGTTTGCCGCAAGTCTACGGGCGACCGAGATAATCAATTTTTTGAGATTTGTCGCGTTAGGTTAGGTTAGGTTAGGGTAGTTTTTCGTAATTTGTCGCGTTAGGTTAGGCCGTAGCTCAACAATGCATATAGATGAAAATGACAGTTGACTTTTTTGCAATTTTTTTTTTTTAAATGTTTGCCGCGAGTCTACAGGCGGCCGAGATAATCAGTATTTTGAGATTTGTCGCGTTAGGTTAGGTTATCTTAGGTTAGGTTAGGTTAGGCCGTAGCTCAACAATGCATATAGATGAAAAAGACAATTGATTTTTTTGCAATTTTTTGGTAAAAAAATGTTTGCCGCATGCCTACGGGCGGCCGAGATAATCAGTTTTTTGAGATTTGTCGCGTTAGGTTAGGTTAGGTTAGGCCGTAGCTCAACAATGCATATAAATGAAAATGACAGTTGATTTTTTTGCAATTTTTTGGTAAAAAAATGTTTGCCGCATGCCTACGGGTGGCCAAGATAAACAATATTTTGCGATTTGTTGCGTTAGGTTAGGTTAGGTTAGTTTTTTGTTATTTGTCGCGTTAGGTGTAGCCGTAGCTCAACAATGCATATAGATGAAAATGACAGTTGATTTTTTTGCAGTTTTTTGGTTAAAAATGTTTGCCGCAAGTCTACGGGCGGCCGAGATAATCAGTTTTTTGAGATTTGTCGCGTTAGGTTAGGTTAGGTTAGGCCGTAGCTCAACAATGCATATAGATGAAAATGACAATTGATTTTTTTGCAATTTTTTGGTAAAAAAATGTTTGCCGCACGCTTACGGGCGGCGGAGATAATCAGTTTTTCGTGGTAAGGTTAAGTTAGGTTAGTTTTTCGTAATTTGTCGCGTTATTTGTGGCAGTAGCTCAACAATGCATATAGATGAAATTGACGGTTGATTTTTTTTTGTTGCGATTTTTTGGTAAAAAAATGTTTGCCGCATGCCTACAGGTGGCCAAGATAAACAGTATTTTGTGATTTGTTGCGTTAGGTTAGGTTAGGTTAGTTTTTTGTGATTTGCCGCGTTAGGTAAACCGTAGCTCAACAATGCATATAGATGAAACTAATTTTTTAGTAAAAAAATGTTTGCCGCATGCCTACGGGTGGCCGAGATAATCAGTTTTTTGAGATTTGTCGCGTTAGGTTAAGTTAGGTTAGTTTTTTGTAATTTGTCGCGTTATTTGTGGCATTAGCTCAACAATGCATATAGATGAAATTGACTGTTGATTTTTTTGCGATTTTTTGGTAACAAAATTGAATGCCGCAAGTTTACGGGCGGCCGAGATATTCAGTTTTTTGTGATTTGTTGCGTTAGGTTAGGTTAGTTTTTTGTGATTTGTCGCGTTAGGAGTAGCCGTAGCTTAACAATGCATATAGATAAAAATGACGTTTCATTTTTTTGCGATTTTTTGGTAAAAATTTTTACCGCACGCTTACGGGCGGCCGAGATATCAGTTTTTTGAGATTTGTCGCGTTAGGTTAGGTTAGCTTAGGTTAGGTTAGGTTAGGTTAGGCCGTAGCTCAACAATGCATATAGATGAAAACAACAGTTGATTTTTTTGCAATTTTTTGGTAAAAAAATGTTTGCCGCATGCCTACGGGTGGCCGAGATAATCAGTTTTTTGAGATTTGTCGCGTTAGGTTAGATTAGGTTAGGTTAGGCCGTAGCTCAACAATGCATATAGATGAAACTGACAGTTGATTTTTTTGCAATTTTTTGGTTAACAATGTTTGCCGCAAGTCTACGGGCGGCCGAGATAATCAGTTTTTTGAGATTTGTCGCGTTAGGTTAGATTAGGTTAGGGTAGTTTTTCGTAATTTTACGCGTTAGGTTAGGCCGTAGGTCAACAATGCATATAGATGATAATGACAATTGATTTTTTTGAAATTTTTTGGTAAAAAAATGTTTGCCGCATGCCTACGGGCGGCCGAGATAATCAGTTATTTGAGATTTGTCGCGTTAGGTTAGGTTAGGTTAGGCCGTAGCTCAACAATGCATATAGATGAAAATGACAGTTGATTTTTTTGCAATTTTTTGGTTAAAAATGTTTGCCGCAAGTCTACGGGCGGCCGAGATAATCAGATTTTTGAGATTTGTCGCGTTAGGTTAGGTTAGGTTAGGTCGTAGCTCAACAATGCATATAGATGAGAATGACAGTTGATTTTTTTGCAATTTTTTTGGTTAAAAATGTTTGCCGCAAGTCTACGAGCGGCCGAGATAATCAGTTTTTTGAGATTTGTCGCGTCAGGTTAGGTTAGCTTAGGTTAGGCCGTAGCTCAAAAATGCATATAGATAAGAATGACAGTTGATTTTTTTGCAATTTTTTGGTTAAAAATGTTTGCCGCAAGTCTATGGGCGGCCGAGATAATCAGTTTATTGAGATTTGTCGCGTTAGGTTAGGTTAGGTTAGGGTAGTTTTTCGTAATTTGTCGCGTTAGGTTAGGCCGTAGCTCAACAATGCATATAGATGAAAATGACAGTTGATTTTTTTGCAATTTTTTGGTTAAAAATGTTTGCCGCAAATCTACGGGCGGCCGAGATAATCAGTTTTTTGAGATTTGTTGCGTTAGGTTAGGTTAGGTTAGGTTAGGTTAGGCCGTAGCTCAACAATGCATATAGATGAAAATGACAATTAATTTTTTTGCAATTTTTTGGTAAAAAAATGTTTGCAGCATGCCTACGGGCGGCCGAGATAATCAGTTTTTTGAGATTTGTCGCGTTAGGTTAGGTTAGCTTAGGTTAGACCGTAGCTCAACAATGCATATAGATGAAAATGACAGTTGATTTTTTTGCAATTTTTTGGTTAAAAATGTTTGCCGCAAGTCTACGGGCGGCCGAGATAATCAGTTTTTTGAGATTTGTCGCGTTAGGTTAGGTTAGGGTAGTTTTTCGTAATTTGTCGCGTTAGGTTAGGCCGTAGGTCAACAATGCATATAGATGAAAATGACAATTGATTTTTTTGCAATTTTTTGGTAAAAAAATGTTTGCCGCATGCCTACAGGCGGCCGAGATAATCAGTTTTTTGAGATTTGTTGCGTTAGGTTAGGTTAGCTTAGGTTAGGTTAGGTTAGGTTAGGCCGTAGCTAAACAATGCATATACATAGATGAAAATGACAGTTGATTTTTTTGCAATTTTTTGGTAAAAAATTGTTTGCCGCATGCCTACGGGCGGCCGAGATAATCAGTTTTTTGAGATTTGTCGCGTTAGGTTAGGTTAGGTTAGGGTAGTTTTTCGTAATTTGTCGCGTTAGGTGTGGCCGTAGTTCAACAATGCATATACAGGGAGTTTATAAATGAATGGGATTATGTAATCACTTTAAATGTGCCGCTTTTTTAAATTGTTCACTAAACTATTTGTTTTGACAGATCAACTTTGACAGCTGTCAAGCAAACATATGAAAACATATGTAGTATAGTGGACGATTTTAAAAAGGCGGCATATTTAAAGTGATTACATAATCCCATTCATTTATAAACTCCCTGTAGATGAAAATGACGGTTGGCAATTTTTTGGCAAAAAAAGTTTTACCGCACGCTTACGGGCGGCCCAGATAATCAGTTTTTCTCAATTTGTCGCGTTAGGTTAGGTTAGGTTAGATTTTCGTAATTTGCGTAATAATTTTCGTAGTTTGTAAGTTAAATTACAAAAAATCGGGCGGGTGGGCAAGAACACAAGTTGAAATTACACAAACAAAAATTTTGAACTAAATTGCCCACCCACCCACCCAAGTGTTAGTGGTCAAGTTGTATATTACAAACACTTAGGCGTGTGGGCGGTAACACTACTTAAAACCACACAAACAAAAAATTTGAACTATGCTGCCCACCCACCTACCCAAGTGTTTGTTGTCAAAAGGTTAGATTACAAACACTCGAGCAGATGGGCGGGAACAAAAGTTGAAACTACACAGCAGAAATTTTGAATTAAGTTGCTCTTTAGTGCTTCTGATCCAATTTCTTGACAACAAACACTTGAGCGGATGAACGGGAACACAAAATAAATTATATTCAATTTTCAACTTTTTCAAAAAATCCCAAACTTTATAAACTTATTAAACAACTTATTATCAATCCGTGTTGCAAATACCAGAAGAAAATTTTTAAAATTAAGTCCGGAAAATCAATTTTCTTAAAACAAAAATGATTCCATATTTTAATAATTTGAAAAAACTATTTAATTGGAGTAAAACCTAAAAAAATGTACCACATTCACCTACACATTGTTAATGAACGCATACTGAACGAGATTTCAGACATTCCGTAATCGAGCAACAGGTGAAATGTTGTATGAAATTGGGGCCATTTCTTGCCTCTGTAATATGTTGAAATTACCCAAATTAATAACAAAACACCTCCAAGGTCATATTACAAAATAATTTAATTTGATCAGCACGCATAAATACATTTTTTTGTCAAATTTCAAAATTTCTTTGATTTGACACGAAAGCTAAATTATAATTAATCATTTGTTTCTTAAAAAAAAAATTACATTCTATTAGAAAAGTGCTAATTATTATTGCACAAATAAATAAATAAAAATTTACTCTCTTGTCTCGAATTACCACTATTTAAAATAACTATATAACAAACCATTAATGTTTTTTTAATATAATAGAAAACCACTATAACATAATCTAAATACTTCAGTAGTAAGAAGAAATAAAATATAAATTGGTTCTAAAAGTATTTAGTTGGTTCAAATTAGAAAAACTTTATTTATTTAGAAATTAATTTGTACAGATTGGATCTGATTGATGAGTTTAAATTAAATTTTAATTAAAGCGCGTTTATATATTTGTTTATTATTGTGAATAAACATTAGTCATCTCAACACATAAACTGCAGTTCAAAAATATTATTAATTAGTCCTTTAAGAACACAATAGTTGTTTACAAAATATACGATAATAGAAAAACAAATTAGATTTTAAAATTTATTATCATTTATTTAATTATTAATTAATTTTACCTTCATCAAAGCAAATTTCTGATCATCATCCAGAGTAATTTTTGCTTTAGATTCCATCGTTGATATAAGTAATATCCTTCAATAACAAAATTCACTCGCGTAAATTGTTTACGATCGCACTGAGACGTCTATATGCACGGATTCAAACAGCTGACTGATATGTTTTGGGCAATAAGAATCGCTCGCAGGTGAGCGTTTGAAGGTCGTCGGGAGTGGGGAAAGTGATTCGCTCCGTATACCCTCGTGGTATACTCAATTCTTGTAATTAATCATTTTTAATTGTTCTGTTGCGTTCGTAGTATTGCCCAAAATGAGAAATTGAATGATTTGTAATATTAATAGTATTTGAATAGAAATTGTTGATTATTTTATATTGGAATGTGTTTACATCATTGTTACATGTGTTTTATGTAAACTGATTAGAACAACAATTAATTTGAAAAAAATTTAATTACATGAATTAAATAATATAAAATTTTACAGTCAAAATTCAAGTCAGGAATTTTAAGCTTGTTTACGTGAGGTTGGTTAAATTATTGAATGTATCGTATCAAAACAAATTGGTTGGTTAAACTAAGTTTACGTAAAATCCATCGTGCCAAAACAAATAAAATTAAAACAAATTAAACTTTTCATATTGACATATATTGGTACTAAATTGCATCAAAATCCAATTATTAATTTTTGGGTTATGGATAATTATACTGAAAACAGACATTTTAAGCTTGTTTGAGCGAGTTTGGTTAAACTAAGTTTACCTAAAATCCATCGTGCCTAAACAAATAAAATTAATACAAATTAAACTAATCATATTGACATATAATAGTACCAAATTGCATAAAGATCCAATGATTAGTTTAGAAGTTATGGGCGATTATATTAAGAACAGTAGTTTTAAGATTGTTTGAGTGAGGTTGGTTAAATTGAGATCATGTAAAATCCATTGTATCAAAATAAATAAAATAAATACAAATTAAACTAATCATATTGAAAAATATTGGTAACAAATTGCATCAAAATCCAATGATTAGTTTAGAAGTTATGGGCAATTATATTGAGAATCAAAGTTTTAAGCTTATTTGAGTGAGGTTGGTTTATGTAAAATCCATCGTGTAAAAACAATTAAAATTAATACAAATTAAACTAATAATATTAAAATATATTATTAGCAAATTGCATCAAATTCCAATGATTGGTTAAGAAGTTATAAGTAATTATATTGAGATCAGTGGTTTTAAGCTTGTTTGAGTGAGGTTGGTTTATGTAAAATCCATCGTGTCAAAATAAATAAAATTTATACAAAATATACTAATCATGTTGACATATATTGGTACCAATCTGCATCAAACTCCAAAGATTAATTTGAAAGTTATGTGGGATTATATTGAGAGCAGGGGTTTCAAGCTTCTTTTTGCGAGGTTGCTTAAATTGAGGTTATGTAAAATCCATCGTGTCAAAACAATTAAAATTAATACAAATTAAACTAGTCATATTAAAATATATTATTAGCAAATTGCATCAAATTCCAATGATTGGTTAAGAAGTTATAAGTAATTATATTGAGATCAGGGGTTTTAAGCTGTTTGAGTGAGGTTGGTTAAATTAAGTTTATGTAAAATTCATCGTGTCAAAATAAATAAAATTTATACAAAATAAACTAATCATGTTGACATATATTGGTACCAAATTGCATCAAAATCCAAAGATTAATTTGGAAGTTATGTGCGATTATATTGAGAGCAGGGGTTTCGAGCTTCTTTTTGCGAGGTTGCTTAAATTGAGGTTATGTAAAATCCATGGTGTCAAAACAATTAAAATTAACACAAATTAAACTTACCATATTGAAATATATTAGTAGCAAATTGCATCAAATTCTAATAATTAGTTAAGAAGTTAAGGGCAATTATATTGAAAATCAAAGTTTTAAGCTTATTTGAGTGAGGTTGTTTAAATTGAGGTTATGTAAAATCCATCGTGTAAAAACAATTAAAATTAATACAAATTAAACTAATAATATTAAAATATATTAGTAGCAAATTGCATCAAATTCCAATGATTGGTTAAGAAGTTATAAGTAATTATATTGAGATCAGAGGTTTTAAGCTTGTTAGAGTGAGGTTGGTTAAATTAAAGTTATGTAAAATTCATCGTGCCAAAACAAATAAAATTAATACAAATTCAACAAATCATATTGACATATATTGATATCAATTTGCATCAAAATCTAATGATTAGTTTAGAAGTTATGGGTGATTATATTGAGAAACAAAGCTATAAACTTGTTTTGACAAGGTTGGTTAAATTAAGTTCATGTAAAATCCATCGTGTCAAAACAAATCAAATCAGTACAAATTAAACTAATCATATTGACATATATTGGTACCAAATTGCATCAAAAATCAATTCATTCAGAAGTTATAGGTAATTATATTAAGAATCAAAATTTTGAGTTGTTTGATTAAATTAAGGTTATGTAAAATCTATCGTGTCAAAATAAATAAAATTAATACATAATAAACTAATCATATTTAAATATATTGGTACCAAATTGCATAAAAATCCAATGGTTAGTTTGGAAGTTATGTGTGATTATATTGAGAATTGAAGTTTAAGCTTGTTGAGTGAGATTAATTAAATTAAGTTTATGTAAAATCCATCGTGCCAAAATAAATAAAATTAATACAAAATAAACTAATGATATTAAAAGATATTGGTACCAAATTGTGTTAAAATCCAAAGATTAATTTGGAAGTTATGTGCGATTATATTGAGAGCAGGTGGTTTAAGCTTCTTTTTGCAAGGTTGTTTAAATTGAGATTATGTAAAATCTATCGTGTCAAAATTAATAAAATGAATACATAATAAACTAATCATGTTGACATATATTGATACCAAATTGCATCAAAATCCAATGATTAATTTTTAGGTTATGGATGATTATACTGAAAACAGACACTTTAAGCTTGTTTGAGCGAATTTGGTTAAACTAAGTTTACGTAAAATCCATCGTGCCAAAACAAATAAAATTAATACAAATTAAACTAATAATATTAAAATATATTGGTACCAAACTGCATCAAAATCCAATGATTAGTTTTGAAGTTATGGTTGATTATATTAAGAATCAAAGTTTTAAGCTTGTTTGAATGAGGTTGGTTAAATTAAGTTTATGTAAAATCCATCGTGTCAAAATAAATTAAATTTATGCAAATTAAACTTATCATATTTAAATATATTGGTACCAAATTGCATAAAAATCCGATAATTAGTTTGGAAGTTATGTGTGATTATATTGAGAATTAAAGTTTAAGCTTGTTTAAGGTTAATTAAATAAGTTTATGTAAAACCCATCGTGTCAAAATAAATAAAATTAATACAAATTAAACTAATCATATTGACATATATTGGTACCAAATTGCAGCAAAATCCAGTAATTAGTTTAGAAGTTATGGGTGATTATATTGCGAATTGAAGTTTTAAGCTTGAGCGAAGTTGGTATAAATTAGGTTATGTAAAATCCATCGTGTCAAAATAAATAAAATTAATACATAATAAACTTATCATATTGAAAAATATTGGTACCAAATTGCTTAAAAATCCAATGATTAATTTGGAAGTTATGAGCGACTATATTGAGAATCGAAGTTTTAAGCTTATTTGAGTGAGGTTGGTTAAATTAAGTTTATTTAAAATTCATCGTGTCAAAACAAATCAAATTAATACAAATTAAACTAATCATATTGAAATATATTGTTACTAAATTGCATCAAAATCCAATGATTAGTTTGGAAGTTATGGATGATTATATTGAGAATATAGAATTAAGTGACGCGGCGGTTAAGCCTGGGAACCAAACTTCAAGATGGCGACAAGCTATATATGTCTCCTCCCTCTCCACAACGGCATCAAAGACGTAACAACTGCTTGCGTGCTTAGCTAGCGCTCTGTTTTAAGGTTTAAAGAATTTAAAAACACTCGTAGCGTCAAAACGCTTCTATAAAGATGGAGGTCCCAGCGGTGCATTATATCCTATATTCTAATGACGTAAAACAAACACTTCGCCTCACGCCTAATAAGTTTTGATTATTATATTATAAGCAAAATCCATTTTTTAGATTTGTTCCAAGCTTCAAATCGTCTCATAGTTAGGTAGATTAAAAAAACTCGTACTATGGACGACTACAGTCTTAAGTCAGGGTGTATTCATGTAAATTTTATCCTATAATTAGATAAATATGTTTATTTCAGCATTCAAAAATACGAGCTGAATACCGGCCGCGTTGAAAGCAGCAACTAAAATAGAATGTCACAAATACCAATTCATTTAATTGCTCCGTGTTATCAGTCTTCTTTACTTAAAGTTTTAATAGCTTAATAAATCATTGCGATTTTCCATGCTCAAATTCCATTAAAATACTCGCATTTATGTACCTAAAAGTGCGTATTTTGTATTCTAATGATGAGTATTATATATTTCAAACTTACCTAATGTAGCCCTCTGCTATTAATTCAACAAATTGCAACATAAAAATAATATAATAAATAAAATTTATTTACTTAATTATATACATTAGATAAATAGTTCCACTTTAGTACAGTAAAAATAATAAAATATGTAATACTCATCCAAATCATTTTGTACTCCATTTTATCTATCCGGTACTATATAGTATTATAAAATATAAAAAAATAACATATCTAACTAATTTAACGTCAAATATTAATATCTTTAACGTCAAATATTAATATCATAGACCAGTATAATGGTTTTCATTTGATGTGGTTGGAGTATTTCGCTTTGATGAGAATATACCACGTTTATTCTCTTTCTTATCTTTTTGTTCCCTAAAAAATAAAAAAATACATACAAAAAATGCTTGTAATAACAATTCAATCATTTTTTTTCATTCCAAACCAGTACTGCATAAGACTGTTCAAATTGCTTAATTTCGATGGTTCAAAATCTCCTAGCTCAGATCATGTTAACCTAAGTAGATAGTTAATTCGTTAAAACAACCTTTTTCAATTTATTTTTTTGTCGCCCGGCACCTTCACCCTCAGCTCATTAGAAAATGTTTTTCTATCGTTCCATAAGCGGTCCGTGTAATTACACTGAAACTACGCGTTTCTATGTGTTTCGTTGGCAGTCCGTGCACTTTACTTACTTTACTTAGTCAATCACGGATACTTAACCTGACTGGACGCCAACTGCCTTCACTCATTTAAACTCTCAATTGAAATAAAAATTTGGATTTACAATAAAATGGCTAAATAGCCAAATGTTAGTAATCCAGAGTAAACAAAACTGATCCAAAATGGAATGATCCAAACAGATCATATTACTTCAAACTTACTTAAAAAAAGCCAAATGTTGCTCCAACAGGAACCTACTATTGCACTGCGACAATTCAGGCCAATGCATCAATATCCGTCTGAGATATCTTTGCAATCGTTTCCTCCTATCTTCAACAAGCGACGAATCCTAAAAAAAAACAACAAATGTTTAACCACAACCTTCAAAGCAATCAATAAACCCAATACCTTATTCCCCAAACTTTTCTTCGGTGGAAAATCAAACGAAGAAATAGTAGAATCCAGCTTCTTCAAATCAGAATGCAATGCGTGGAATTGCGCATAGCGTCTGTAGATATTCCATTCATCGGCACCAGCACGGAGAAATATTTGATAAACATGATGAGATTCAGAACCAGTACCTAAAAAATAAATTTTATATTTGTTTCAGAAATTTTTAATTATCAGTACCGGTTAAAAAGGCCGATGGAATCCATACGTTAACAGCAGAAGGACCTTCTTCATTCATTTCTTCCTCATTTATGGGACCTCGCAATTCTTCCAATTCATTTTTAAGACGCTCGATTACAGAATCTTTTTTACAAATATTTTGTTGCAAAACGACATTGAAATCCATCAATTCCGCATGCATTTCCGCTACCTGAATTAATTAACAGATCAAAATTTAAGTTTGCGCTATGGAGCCACAGAAATATATTTACCTGTACTAATTTTTGTTCATATAATTTCGCCTCGCTCTTATAATCCGGATCAATATTAATCTGCAAACCATTCAAAGCCCTCTGCATAGTAACATCATCTTTTCTCAGCATCTGCACAGCCCCCATATACTTTTGCACTTGTTCCTTAAGATTCTCATTCTCCTTATTAAGCAAATCAATTTTATCATGCAATTTGTTCAATTGGTCCGAATTTTTGGCTTCGATTACAGTGAGTACAGCGCTAACATCACTAGGAACTTCAACCTCGCCAGGAAATTCCGGTTGAATATTATCAATGGAAACGGGAGTTAATTCACCGATATTGGTGCCCAATGGTGTTAATGTGCCTTCAAGCATCGTTGGATAACGGTCTCGCGAACCGCTCGTTTCTATGCTAACTTTGCGTTTTGGCAATTGCGGATCTTCTTGACTTTCACAGCTCGGACTATCACTGGAAGAGTTCGATAAATCTTCTTCCATTTTTTCTTTTAATATTCTACTATTGCTTGCTGGTCTGCCGAAGCTTAAGTTATCGGATATTATGCTTCCTGTGCTTGATGGAATGCTTGAAGAAAGATTGTTCTCATCGTCATCAAATGAAATTATTTGTTTTATCACTTTGCGTTTCTTTTTTACTTCTTTTTTTACTAAAATAAAACAATGATAAAACAACGCATGCGCGTAAATTTGTTATCATGCGCATTAGTACTTACCAATTAACGGTGCCTCAATAATAGGTTCTGGCCGTTGCTTCTCTATCCTATGAAAAGCACAACTATTCAGCTCCGGTTTATCTATACTAACAGCAAACAAAATGGAAGCTAAACCTTAAAAACATAACTTGGTTATCAATGGATATGTTATTTATCATAATCATTTACCTGCTGCCATGTTAGGCAACAAACTATTCTTTTCTTCATCGCAGAGAAGAGCCCAATCTTCATAATATGTTTTTAACAAGACAGGATTGCTGAGTATTATATGGAAGTAGCGTTCTAACGAGCGTTCATTTAATGTTGATCTGATGAAAGCTTTGCCTCTACCTGTATCAGTCCAAATTTGTTTCAGGACGTTATAACGTTCCTGTTCGTGTTTCGTCAGCTGTTTCTTAATAAACGGCCAGAAAGCTGCAAGGGAAAACATTGATAAGATTTAGATTTCAACTAATTTAATAAAACAATTAAAAATAGTATATTAAGTATCAAGAGCAGGAAAGCATTGTTTGCTGCACGCCTATATTTGGCCGCACGATAGAAGTGAGGGAAGCAGACATCGTGGATACGACTAAAAAATCTTTTTTTTAAGCAAAATAAAAACAATTTTTTTAGAAATGTGCGATCAGGAACAAAAATTATTCCAAAAATAAACTTTGTTGTCCAATATATTATATTTTTAGTGGGCTGCAAAGGATTTTACCGTCCTAGGGCTGCAAAGGATTTTACCGCCCTAGGACTGCAATGCATCACTTTCCGATCCATAATACGAGCGGAAAAATGGCGTGAAAGGTACTTTACTTTAATAAGCACTTATTACTTACATAAAATAGACTTAAAACTGCACTAAATGAACTCAATAGTAGACAATAACACTAAATCTACCCAAATGCAATATCGCTACTAAATGTATATAAAAAAAGCAACTTTTATTAAATTTAAATCAATTTTACTTACAATTTACAATCAAATATAAATGATTTTACTTTCTATTCATTATCATTCGATATTTCAATGTTAATAAATTGATTAATATATTTAATAATAAATATAAAGTAAAATCATTTATATTTTATTAATATTGCATAGAATTTATTGAATCACTCTGTATAAAAACCACAAAATACAATAAAAAACTTAACCTTCGTCTGCAAATATATTATTTAATTGCGTAATTTATTATTATAAACAAATTTAATTGGTCATACCGTTTTGGTTGAATAATTTTTCTTTAAAATAAATCACACTACAAACTTGTTTATACAGACAGCACTCCACATAACATGATTAGATTATTTTAATCTAATTTATATATGCTCTAGTCAGTAAAAAAACTATCAATACATGTGCACTATTCACTTTATATATTATATGTTGTGCATCATGCAAATTTTTATCAGGGAATAGTGAAATACGATATGTTTACGTTTTATATTTAATTAGCCATTGTTTGTACTATTTGTTTATTTTTAGCCAGACAATAATATATTAAAAATAATGTAAACAAAGGGGTTTTGACCATTAAGAAAATTAAACAATTTTTGTTTTTAATTCTAATTATTTTACATTAGCAGACATTGACCTTAGTAAGCAATCCTGTTATCATAGACCTTGGTAATCAATGGAATATTTATTTCAAAACTAATGAAACCGTGCAGCTAGAAATGATTAACAATGGCAGTACGGAAATGACACATTTCAATATTGTGATAAACATTGTTATCAAAATTAAAAGACGTTTAACAAATCAGAAATGCAATTTATGATTAGATCCATCAAAAATCGCCCAAAAAATGCGTTTATAGCCGTTAAAAAACAGAGCAATGGGAGCTTAGAAAACTCATTTGTTATCATAAAAACACTATTAAAATTAATAGGAAGCTAAAAAATCATTTGACGCTTGAAATTTTATCGCCCATAAGTTATTTTCCGCTAATATGATCAAAAAATAAAATAAAACACATCAAAAATCGCTTAGTAATTTTAATTTCCGCTTGAAATACATTATAAATTAATCAAAAAAGCGCTTGTTGCTTAAAATTAATTTAATTCAATCAAAACTCACCCAAAACAATTAAAAAATCGCTCAAGAATGTATCATAACTATTCAAAAATTGCCCCAAAAACATAAAAAATCGCTGAGAAAACATACTACATTTGTCGCTTAATAATTGTAATTATTAATATCAAAATTATGATAATACCAGACATTTAACAAATCAGATATCGAACAATGTATAGTCGTTCCATAAAAAGTGCTTTAAACAAGTAATAAAGCACAGAAAACTCCTTTATCGCCCAAAAAACACAAAAAATCGCTTAAAATTATATTAAATCCATTTAAAATAAATAACAATAAAGCAAAAAGCTAAACAAATCATCTGATGCTTGAAATTATATAAAATCGCACATAAAACTTAATATGTCGGTGAAGAAATCATTTTGTCGCTTATAGTACATCAAAATCGCTTAGAAACTTTATTTTCGCTCAAAAATGTAATGAATACGTGTTAAAATAGTATATATATATATATAATTAATTTTAAAAAAATCAAAAATCGCTCAAGAATGCACTTAAACTAGTTAATTGACGTCAATCACTTAAAAATGCATACAAAATTAGTACAATTCGTTTGAAATTTTTGTTCGAAATTATTCAAAAATCGCTCAAGAATACATAATACCTAAATTTGTCCCTAAAATACAACAAATATCGTCCAGAAAACGCTTGAAAATCTGTAATTTATCCAAAGTAAACTGTAATTGCCTCTCAAAATCACTAAAGAATACATTAAAACTAGTTCAGAAAATTGATTTTACAAAAAAAAACGATCATGCCGTTTAAAATTATATGAAAACCATCAAAAATCGCTTATAAAACCAAATTTTCGCTTGAAATTGAAATTTTATGGTCAAAATTAAATTATCGTTCAAAAATCACTCAAAAATTAGATCAAAAAACATTATTTTTGTTCAAAATGATTCAAAAGTTTTCCAAAATTATTCAAAAATCGCTCAACATTGCATAATACCTAAAGTTATCGCTAAAATACATCAAAATCGCTCAGAAAACGCTTAACATTTTGTGATTTATCAAAAATCTCAATAAAACGTGATTGCCGCCCAAACTTATTAAATAATCATTCAAAAATGAAGAATATAAATATGTCGCTTAAAATACACAAAATATAGCTCAAAAAACAAAATTCGCTAAAGATTGAATCAATATTGGTCAATAATATTGTAGCAACATCTAAAACCGCATAAAAACCACGTTTGTCGCTTAACAAATTGCACATAAGATGCATTTACATAATTCTTATCAACAATGTTATTGCCAAAACTAAAATCAATCAATACTTACCCAAAACAATTCAATAGTCGCTCAAGAATATATCAAAACTTCTTCATAGTAATTTTAATAAAAAATATTCAAACATAATTTCAAAACTCGCTCAAAAATGCAAATGCATATAAATTCGATAAAAAACTAATTTGTACCCGGTTCACATCAAATATCGCACCACATTTGTCGCTTAATAACTAAAATTTAAAACTAAATCCCTTAAAAATTGCACAAAGATATTTATATCGCATAGCCAGTCCATAAAAATCATTTTAAACAAGCAATAAAGTACAGAAAATTCATTAATCGCCCTAAAAACTATTTGATTTGAAAAAACTCGCTCAAGAATCATAATTTTTGCAAAAATTATTAAAAAAATTGCTCAAACTATTGAATAATTCAATGAATTCTCTAAAATATCGCTCAAAAAACGCTTAAAATTATGTTATTTATCAAAAACGTCCTTAAAATGTAATTATCGCTCAAGGATTCATCAAAATTTTTAAAAAAATTATCAAAAATCATAATTTTTGACTAAATTATTTGCAAAAATGATTCAAAAATGGATAATAACTAAACTTTTCTCTAAAATACATCAAATATCGCTAAGAAAACGCTTAAAATTTTGTGATTTATCAAAATTATTTAACAATTCAATCAAGAATGCATCAAAACTAGTTCAGAAAATAAAGTTGTCGCTTAAAATACACAAAAACTAACTTAAAAACGTTCTTGCCGTTTAAAATGATATAAAAACCATAAAAAATCGCCCGTAAAACATAATTTTCGCTCAAAACAATTAAAAAATCGCTTAAGATTGAAAAGTATAATATTTCTTCAAAATTATTCAAAAATTGTCCAAAATGACTCAAAATTCATAATACCTAAATTTTTCTCTAAAATGTCGCTCAAAAAAACATTGAAATTTTGTGATTTATTAAAAATCACCCAAAATTTGACTCAAAAAACGCACGAGAAATCATAATTTTTGTCAAAATTACCCAAAATTTTAGAAAAATTCTCTAAAACATTGCTTAAAATTATGTTATTGTCGCTCAAGAAATCATTAAAAAACGCACAATGCGTATGAATTTTTTAAAAATCTATCAAAAATCAAAATTTTTCAAAAAATTATTCAAAAGATGCAAAAATTATTCAAAAATCGCTCAATAATAGACAATATAATAATATATATCGCTTAAAAACTCTTAAAATTTTGTGATTTATCCAAAATCGTCTACAAAATGTAAATGCCGCTAATTATTTAACAATTCAATCAAGAAAGTATCAAAACTAGTTCAGAAAATAAATTTGTCGCTTAAAATATGCAAAAAGTAACTCAAAAAACGTTTAAAATAATATAAAAACCATCAAAATGATTCAAAAACCAATAAATATTGAATTAATATTCGCCAATAAAATGTTACTACATCATAAATCGATAAAAACCACACAAAAAAATATAAAAACGCCCATAAAACTTAATTTTCAATAATATAATCGGACAAAAAACAATTTGTCGCTTATAATACATCAAAAATCGCTTAAAAACTTCATTTTCAGCTTATATTAATTAACAAATCAATTTGAAAATACCTCAAACTTATTAATTTAAAACTTTCTGCTTCAATTGTTGTGTTAAACATACAACGTAAATCAATTAAACGTATTTGTCGCTTAAAATATCAAAAAAATCGCTCTGAAAAACCCTGAAAACAAATCAAAACAACAAAAAATATATTAAAAATAGTTTAAAAACTTTATATTAAATAAATAAAGCAATTAAACTCGCAGAGAAAGCACTTGTAACTTAAAATTAATTGGATTGGTAACTCATCCAAAACGATTCAATGATCGCCTAGTATCTGGTTCACCTATACTCTCATGTAATTACGGTTTCATGGACACTAATCATGTATTGTCTAATGTCCTCAATTAATAAATGCCACAATTTCTTAAAATACTCTACCGGAGCTGGAGCTCAAACCTGCGACAATTTATGCGCCGAGATCGAGTTTAGCCACTCTCCGGTATTTAATTCAAGTAAAAGAGCAATTAAACAAACTTATCGCTTGAAATACATAAAAACGCACATTTCGCTTAAAATTGATTACTATAACATAAATTCAGTCCAAAATGAATCAAAAATACACATAAATTAGTTCGCAAATAAATTTGTCATCAAATATCGCTAAACTAAAAATTAGCTCAAACACGCACAATTCGTTTAAAATTTTAAAGAATCCATTCAAAATGATTCAAAAATTACACAAAATAATTCAAAAATCGCTCAAAAATGCAGAATACCTAAACTTGTCAATAAAATACATCAAATATCGCTCAAAAAACGCTTAAAATTTTGCGATTTATCGATAAATCTATCTATCTATAAAATGTAATTACCAAAAAACGTTTGTTAAGCCATAAAAAATCGCCCATAAAACAAATAATCGCTCAAAACTATTCAAAAATCACTAAAAATTAAATTTGTCGCTTAACAAATTATCCATTAAATGCATTTACATAACTCTCAACGCAAAATGATTTAAAAAACCGCTCAAGAATGCATAATACCTAAGTTTATCAATAAAATTCTTCAAATATCGCTCATAAAACGCTTGAAATTTTATGATTTATCAAAACTATTTCACAATCATTCAAGAATGCATCAAAACTAGTTCAAAAAATAAATTTGTCGCTTAAAATACACAAAAACTAGCTTAAAAACACTCATGCTGTTTAAAATAATATAAAAATCATCATTTTTGTAACAAAATTTTCGCTCAAAACTATTCAAAAATCGTAAAAAAATTTATTCGCAAATAAAAAAGTCGCTTCATTTTATTTCTAAAAGAACCTCACTACAAACCTGCCCCACTTTTCGCGGCCTTTTTATACAAACAGATTTCCAGAAAACCTATAAACGTACGCACAAAAAATAAAAAAATATGCAATAAACTTAGCACACAATTTTGGCGCAGTCGGTAAGACGTTGCATAGTTTGAGTACAGTCGGTAGAACGTTAATACCAATGTTTCATTTTGGCACTTAAGAGGATACCGACCGCTACCTTGAATTGTAGTATTTTAACAAAAACGACAACTTCCCCTTTATCGCTGCTTCTACAAATAATTTGATAATGGATTTATTTTTTTACCAGTACATTTAGAAAGGATTAAACTATGATATGTCAAAGTCTTTTAGTCAAATAATGGTTAGGAAATAGCCGAAAAAACCCATCAAATATAGAAATAAGGTCGTTTTTCTGTATTTTAGAATGCATTTTGTTGCTATTTGCAAATATAATTTCATAAAAAAAACTTTTACATATCATAGTTTAATCCTTTCTAAATGTACTGGTAAAAAAATAAATCGATTATCAAATTATTTGTAGAAGCAGCGATGAAGGGGAAGTTCCGTTTTTGTTAAAATACTACAAATCAAGGTAGCGGTCGGTATGGTCTTAATATGTCACGTAAAATGCAACACCAATAAGTAAAAAAACAAATTAAACGCAGTCGGTAAGTTACAAAATAATCTTAAATATTTTATTATAAGATAAAAATAACCTCAATGTTTTAATAAATTTGATTTTGCAGCAACCACCTACAAACGCTTTCACAATATGCAAGAATAAACAATTTAAAATAATTAAAAATGTGCAGTAAGCCTTGCACACGATTTTGGCGCAGTTAGTAGAACGTTACACGGCTTCGGTGCAGTCGGTAAGACGGTAATAACAATGTTTAATTTGGCCCTTAATATATCATGCAAAATCTACAGCAGTAAGCAAAAAAAAACAACATCGGCGCAGTCGGTGGGACACAGAATAACGTTTGATTCTGCAGTAACCAAAATGATCTAAGAATCGGTTTATTCATGTGTTCAGTAAGGTATTGATTAGTTACGTGTTCAGTAAACTTATATGTCTCTTGTGAGCAATTTAGTTGAATTCTCAGAATAGACTCAGGCCCCGAAAAACACACAGTTTGATATTTTTGAAAAAACGAAAGTCGGGCCGCAACCTACTACTGCTGACGTTCAAACGCGTACTCGAATCGCGATCTTAGCTTGAACTACGCCTCACCGGTCGGCGTGAAATAGCTCAGTTCAACCTAGAAGTTTAGAACACTTGCAGTTGGGAACAGTTTTAGGACAAATCCAAATACATTGAAAGAATTTAAAATAGCTTACTAAACTTGAAAAAAGCTTAATTACACTTAAGAATAGTTCAGCTTTAACTGAGAACACTTGGAAGCAACTCAAATAGGAATGCATAAAGAAGGAGAAAATATGAATAGTAAGGGTGCAACTGGGAACACTATTAAGCAACTCAAATTCACTGGAACAGATCAACAATGACCGCAAATGACCTTAGGTGTAGTTGAAAAAAATTTAAGTGCAATTGTAATACACAGTTCATTTAAAAATAACTTAGGTACAGTTTAAATACATTTCCGAACAGCTAGAACAATTTGGTAATTAAGAACTTTTGAGAGAAACTTAAATTATATTGAAAAAGATAATAGCTGGAACAGCTTAGAACACATTAGGTGCAGTTGAGAACAGTTCCGTTACACCTTGAATAGTTCTAATAAAGAAATAATTTGGAAATATTAATGTAGATTCATTTTAACCTAAAGTACACTCAGTACACCCAAGAAATGCTTGGAACACTTAAAGTGCAGTTGAAAACAGTTCATAGACACCTTGAACACTTATGAACAATTCATAATTTATTAGATGAGTTGAAAACTAATTAGTAATTGCTTATTGCCACTTGGAAACACTTGAGAACAGTTAGGTGGAACTAGAAACACTTGAGAAAAACTTAAATGATATTGAAACAGGTTAGTCTTAACTTGAAATACCTCAATATAGCCTAGGAACAGCTTGGAACATTTTAGATTCAGTCCAGAACAATTATTCCAGTACACTTTAGAAAAAAGATTTTAAAATTAATTCAATAAAGCTCACTAAAATTGAAAACAGCTTAAATATACTTGAGAACAGTTCAGGTGCAACTGAGAATAGATAGCAGCAACTGAGAACAGTTAGGAGCAACTCAAATTGAAGAAAACAATCAATATTAATTGGAAATGACTTAATTACATTCAGAGACAACTTGGAACACAGTTTCAGTACACTTTAGTCATTCCTAACATTTAGAAAAAGTTTAAAATTAATTAGAAAAGTGCGCTGTTTATAGAGAAACTTAAATTACATTAAATCAGATTAATTTGAACTGAAATAGCTCAGTACACCCAGGAACAGTTTGGAACACTTTATGTGCAGTTAGGAAAAGCTACTGTACATCTTGGAACACTTTAGAGCAAATAATACAATCAAAAAGTTTGAAAATAGCTCACTACACTTCTTCTTAGATACACTTGGAAACAATTTAAATGCAACCGAGAACACTTGAGTGTAACTCAAACTCTATTTAAAACATATTAATGTTAATTGGAACAGCTTAAAACACTTAAATGCAACTCTCAACAGTTAAAAACAGTTGCACTTTAGAACCCTAGAATGCAACTCATACCTTATTGGAACATTAACAACTTCAGTATTCTAATTAACATCTTGGAACAGTTCAGATGCAACTAGTAACTTTTGAGAACTACTCTCACATCACATTAAAACAATAAGTACAAACAAAAAGCCCCCTTTGACTAAACTGCCAACAAAAAATCCTCCGCAATATGATTAAAAGCTGACTTGACATAATCTATCCTGATCCGTCATTTCCTGACTATTTCATTTGAATTAATCCAAGATTTATAAATATTTTTATCAAATATTATCGTACTAATAAAGAAAACAATGAATTCATAAAATAATTCAATAAATAAACAAAGCAATTCTACAGTAAAATAATAGTTAATATAACTAAACATCGATACAATAAAACAAACCCTTACATGGATTCTCATTATTCAAATGTAAACTGTTAGTTACAATGTCGGATACTTGCTTCAAAGCAGACACGTTCTCCAATGGTCGGTTTCTTAATCCATGTAAAAACACCTGCTCCAAAGTATTACACAAAAATGATACGCAATTATCAAACTCAGTGGCAAGTTCGGTTTTACCACCAAATCGTTTCTGGCACTCTTGCACACATTCCAATAAGGAATTCAGTAACCTACAAAAATACATTATTAATAAAATGTTATTGATGTTATTTTATCTATTTTTACCTGTTTGAATCATCCTTTTGATTGGATAAAGACATTAGTTATTTATTGTTGGAATGAAAAGTGTTTCATTATTAATTTCTTGTTTTTATTGAGTGTTGTGAGATTTTGGTAGAAGGATCTTTGACCTTACACTTTGTTATGTCATTGTGACATGGTTGCAATGTATGTCTGCATTGTTATCAATATTTAAACGTTGATTTAATAACAAAACTATCAAAATATTTAGATGATGAATAGAAAAATGTCAAAATTACATGTCAATTAATGATACAGGTTGAAGTTAGTTTCATTAAACTTTAGTGCACTGCTTATATTATTAATTTTGTAATAATGATTGTTACTCAATATATTACAACTGATTTGTGCAATAAATTCCTCTCTAAATGTGTTTTAAAATCATATTAAGAAATAAATTAAAAGTAGTGGGAGAAAATCTTACTTTAGTTGCGAACTTCATGTTTATAATTATGCCGGGTGCTTCTTGAAAATAATTAATAGACGTAACAAACAGAAATTAAAAGAAGGGTTTATACAATAAATAAATTTTTAATAAATAGCACTGAAACATACGCAATATAGATAATTAAATTAGAATAGAGATTTTAAATAATTTATTAAATATGTTGTTGGGAGTACTTTTTAAGTTGTATTTTATGATAGTGTTCTGTATTTTACGTAATTTTTTTACATCATCTCGCTTGCAACAATTCCTTTAAATTATGAAATTAATTAATTCAAACTCAATTCAATGATCAGAGCGGCCAAGAGGAAGACACAGACAATTGTTTCGGTTAAATTACAAACCTTTAGTGGTAAGACATCAGCAACATTCCTGTAACAACCAACCGTTTCTAGGATTAGCAAGAAGTCGCAAAGTATCTACGAAATACCCCAAGAGCCAAAAATTTGATAAGATTTTGTTCCAGTGTAACTTTCTCTTCGGATAAATATTATAATTGTCTTTTACAAGAATAAAAAAGCCCAATTAACCAAAATTCGTATAGTTTTGTCAGTATCATACAAGCTTTAGTAATGTGCTTCTCTTGTACTGTTTTGTCATGTAATGAGAATGAAGACAAAAATAGGCTGAGAAAGCAAAGCTGCATTCACACATCACAGATCAACCATTAAAAAAAGTATTGCCTAACGTGTGATATTATCCCGATGGAAAACCTTTGCGTCCACACTAAATAAACAAAATGCAAAACTTTATTATCACCAATAAAGCGTTAATCACTCGTAAATAATACTAACCAATAATTAACCAGCGGAAGTGCTCAATATAATATCACCTACACATTGACTCAATGAAAAAGCAATTTGCAAAGCTTTTCGGATCTGCATCTGCACCCTAGAAAATCATAGAACAAACTAATGCCACTTGATACTTTCCAGCTCCTTTAGACGTTAATAAGTGTTTCTATGTGCAGCGCCTGTGGCCCGGATCGGTTTCCACATCAGGAATAAAGTGGTAAATAATATAACAAAGAAAGATAGTTTTATAATAGAAATAGACAGAACTGAGCCGAGTACAATTCATACTAGATACACAATCTATCCCGGACTAGCCGATGCCATAAGCCTTCAATAAACCGCCATTAAAGCTGTTAACTATGATCAATGGTACTCGGACTATAATTCCAAAAATAGAATGGCTTTCGTCTGTAACACCAATTAGTAAAGGTTTAGCTACCCATTCAGTTAAGATTCCTGCCTGTGTTGCAAGCTTTTTTTCAGATCAATTATCAACTTATTACAATTTATTAATCAATTTAATTCATTCAATTGCTCAACTAGAAGGTTTTGCAACATCCTACCTTCCATTTTGCAACATCCTACCTTTCATTGCACTCACGCAAAAATAAAAATCTCTCAAAGACCGCATCCTACAAGAGCATGGCACTTACGCCTCTTATAACCGTAATAAGTAGTCTACACCACCCACAGGAAACTACTGAAGTAAAGCTGTAGCTTTATATGCCGGTTAAACTTCAGGCGTGGATAATATTGCTTCAATAGTAACTTGCAGACTGACTCAATATTTTAATGCGCTCTATGATGTGAAAGAAAGACATGATTGAGTCGCAAAGTGGAGTCGGTGTAAGACACTCGGTCCCTAAAAAAGCTACCATCATTATACTCGAGACAAATTACGGCTGATTGCGCACAAAACCATAAACCATAAAGGCATCATCATCTTCTTCTTCTTTTAGCTCACTGTTGTCCACTTCTAAAAATAGGCATCCTTTAATTCTTTCCACGATGTTTTATTTTGTGCTAGGCTATACCAGGCTCGTCCTGCTACCTCTTTAACGTCGTCAGCCATCTTCTTTGTGGTCTTCCGATTCCTCGTTTTGTTTCCCTTGGTCGCCAGAAAGTAATACGATTTGTCCATTAACAATAGTCTTGTCATGATGTCTGTCACACGGGTTCTTCTGCGGATCTCTTTGTTCCGAATTCTGTCCCTCAAGCTTACGCCTAATATAGCCCGCTCCATCGGTCGTTGCGTAGTGCGTAATCGGTTTGCACTTCGCCGTTGCCGGTCCCAAGCCCGGACAAGAAAGGAGAAGGAAAAGAGTACCAACCTCGTTAAAAAACCAAGGTTCAGCTGGCCCGGCTGATAGCACCCTATCAGAACCCCCGCCTGGGGTACAGGTAAAGCCTGGCCAACGGTCCCGAAGAGAAAAGATGACAATAGTCACAATGACAAAAGAGCTAAAATAGCCCTCCTATAGGGGGAGATATAGCGTAGCGTCTGTCTCATAGTAGGCGGCTACAAACAGCTCTTGTAAGTAAATAGGCGACTGAAATTCCTGGATAGGGCTAGTTGTGGGCTCTATCAACAGTGTGACAGCGGAAGATTTTATTTAAACAACGGTGGCGCACATAGACAGATGGATTACACAAACCTATCAACCCGCACGGCAAGCGTGATAAGTAAATGCCAACCCCCCATTTTATTATAAACTTTCCCTAAAAGCATAGCAAATAAATTGCAAAAACGTCGTCGCTGCGCGACTAAAGTGGAGCACAAATATCACCTGCCCTAATATCCAGCGGAACGCTTCAACAGCTGCGATCCCGACAGAACCCTAACTTTCAACAGACTACGAGTAAAAGACTTCTAGATGGAGGTTTGCTTCCCAGCAACAGACTGTCTTACCCTGCAGAGCTACCTAGCCGTACACCACCCAGACGTCACTTCGCGTGGCTTTGAGAGCATCATAAGTTACAAAACCAAAGGTGTCGTTACCATCAGACATCGCTGCCACAAGCACCTACGGGTCGAGAACACTGTCGAGCACAGCTTGAACCAAGGCTGCAGGACTGCCTGCATGCAAAGTTACCATCGCAAAGCTCACCCATGAGACGACCGTGGAAAACCCCATCTTGGAGAACAACAACCGAGAGGAACAAGCAATCCCGACAGAAGCCTATGTGGAGCATAAACCAGAAACCTCTTTCGACGATCATGCGACTCTCCGAAAAGCTCTCTTGCCAAATATAACAAGCCAGATCTGCCGCCAGATGCATTGGTTCTATGACTGCATGACGGACATTACCAAGCTGACCACCGACAGGTAGAATACTCCTCCAAGCAGCCATGGACATTCAAAATGTCATACATTGTGAACGGCGTTACTGCGACCCGAATATCATCGAGAACGTAGACCAATACTTACTAGCAACCTGTGACGCAATCTACGCACAATTACAGGCAAGTATAAGTAACCTTAACCGCGCTAACCAAATCGACGTTACAGCCAATGTCGACACACCAAACGTGACCAGCAAAAAACCGAACAAGACAGAAGACAAAACTGGCCATAACAAGGCTCCTACGTGTAAACCAGAACGTATAGAAACTGGAAATTCACTGTCCCCATCCGTTCCACTCATACTGTGGGAGGCACCGCAATCGGTAGAACTGGGAGCTGAGCACGGCATTGCCCTTAGCGTCGCTGACGCCAATCGCTATACACACAGCAAAGACGCCAAGCGATCCATGCCGGAAACCTCGGGTTATGGACCAGCGCACATTGCGCCCAACTTTCAACAAACCTCGGACATATCACCGGAAGAATCCTCGGCAAATTTGAATAACATCTCCGTTGAATAATTCAGTAAACCGAATCTGAATGTCCTGAAGTGGGAAAAAGTGTAACAGGTATATCTGCCCGTAGCCGCTCCTCCTTCAGAAACCCGCGCAGCCAACCGCGCGCGAGTCGAGGGTTTAGAAATCACCACCGTAGAGCCTAAAGCAAGTAGCAACGTCAACTTCGTGCCTGGAACGACTGGAACTACGTCCGACCGTCACTACCTTCCATTCCGGTAGAGCCCCAAAACGGCTACCACGGCGAATAAGCCCTGGGACTGAACTCCGTCTACGACTCATTCTTCCGCCGCCGGCTAGCCAACAACGACCAAACGACACACCAAGATTCAAGATTCGGCATCCAACAACAGCATAGAGGCTTACCTCTATCCCACGGCATTGCACTCACGGCCACTGTGAGTAGCTTTACATTCCCTCACGTAAACATATCACCTAAGTCCTTCCGAAGACCGCGCTTTGTGTGAGTGCGTCCGGGGTGATAGCGCTCTGTGTGAGCGTGTCCGTGTGAAGAATACTCTGGGTGAGTAAGTAAGGGTGTGTCTTCTGTGTGAAAGCATTTGTCAATAACAACATTAGTTACAGTAATATCATCAATGGCTGCACCAACCACAGAGAACACCCTTATCAAGAGCGGGAACGCTCTCAACCTTAAACCGGCCGCCTCCATCATGGAAGAAACGCCGGCGACATACAGTACAGTTCACTCCGTCGACCAAACCACTAGCATTCATTCAATAAAGACAAGTTCTCAATCCATCTCGTAATAACATCTCATCCAGAAGAAAAGAACACCAAGTGGTTAAGTTAAGGAAAAGGCAAACTACCGTTCCAGCAGTTATTATCCACAATGGCAACTACGGCAAGCGCGTCGGTGCCAGAGCCCCGGTCCACCTAGCCGCCGTCATGTAGTCGCTGAAGTACTCGAGCTGGTAATGCAGCCAGAGACAACAAGAACAGCCGTATCATCCTACGTAACACGTCAGCTCGCTGTACGACAAAGAATTGAATAAACTTCTCTTCGGAGTCACGATGGCAAAGGTTTACTGCTAAACATCCAGACCGTACCTCGCCAAGAAGACCGAGAAAAAGCCCTAAGTTGTCACCCACCGCCCCCGCAAAACTTCATCGTGGGACAATAATTTTTAAAAATCTTTCTCATGTTGTCGAATACTAATCTGGCCTTCTCAATACGGCACTTAAGTAGAAACAATATTTAGCAGCAACGTTACTCTTCGATTTTACTACGCAACAAAGCAGCAAAGATGATTGGTTGCGGCAAGAGAGGTAACAACGCTTAGGGATAAGAAGGCGACCTGGCCCGTCGCTGCGTTAAGCAATTCAAGCACAAAATCGTGGTTGCTATGAGTCAGAGAAAGTACACAACTCGGCTCGATCAGACGTTGTACAAACATCAGCAGCAGCCGGTTCCTACAAAGAAAATGCTAAGAACATAAGGGCTCTAAAGTGTTTCTTGTCTTTTTGAGAGGATCGATTGGTACTGTACAGAAAAAACTACCCGCAAATGTCAAACCTATCGTAAAACCCGAAAAAAACACAGAAAACCGAGTCAAATATGGAAACTCACCGCAAAGCCCTGGCAATAACACGGCGCAACAAACCTTCACAGTATTAGTTAAAAGGCCAATAAAATCACAGTCGATGGCAAACAAACTGGAACCGACAAACACCCAAAACCACAGAATCTAAGAACAGTCCAGTCGGGAGTCCTTTACCTTGCGCATTTCACACCAACCTTCAACAAGTTGTTACCTCGTATCAAAGTAAAGAGATTGATTTTTGTTATGCAAATAGAATTACAATTCAATATTGTCTCGCTCAAAATAACTTCCTTAGGAAGCCACACAGCGCTGGAGATAGTTTTTCCACTCCTCATAGCAGAGCTTGAACTGGGATACTAATAAATGTTTAGAAAGTCACAAAGACAGGCAAATGCGATGGCCGAGAAGCCACAGAAATTTTCATCGGTTCTTGCAGATAAAAGCCTTCCGCTTTTTCCTTCTTCAATCGATTCTCTTTCTGAAAATGCCTTAAACCACCGAAAAACCTGGACCCTTGACAAAACACTGCCTCGGTAGACGTGCTTAAGTTTTGTAAAAGTTTCCATTGCACTATGCTCCAAGTCTGAAACAAAACCGGATAACACTCAAAATTAATGTCACTAATTTTTAAAACGCACTAGAAAAAACGAAAAATCGCTACCGGCAACCAAATAATTTTAGCGTGTTCAAACTAGAACCACGTGTGCTCTTATTTAAGTGCTAATCGTGTAATATCCTAATGTATGTGACTAAATAAAATGTCTGCTTGCACAGGCGCACTTTTTCGTAAATTTAGCTTACCCTTTTCTGGAAGATTTCTCCTTCCTCTGTAGTCTTCTTCACTAATAATTCTACAAATCAAACAATAAAAAGAGCTTTATTTAGTTTATTAGAATATAATTTTCATCAGATAAATAAACTGCATTATAAATAAGCTTCCACTATTCATTACACTAATTGCAACTGTTTCTCTCATGTTTTCATCAAAAAATAATAATAATAAACCTGTCGGATCATTTCATATAGCATTGTGTGTGTGTAATTAATTATTCTATACAAAAAAACATTTGCTACCTGCAATAAAAAATATGTAATTGAATTAAATCCACGTTTACATTAAAATACAAAGGTGCGAGAAACTGGAAGAACGGTGGTAGCAAAAGAAACTAAAAAAAAAAAATTAAAATATCACAATAACAAAATAGGAAACCCAGAACAATGGTCCTATTTACGCACTGCGTTCTCTAGTGCTAGGAGAGAACCGTTTGAAAAACGTGGAGAGGCTAAACGGACTTGTACCTGTCAAGTCAGCCCTCGCACGATTCAAACGAGAAATAAAGTCAATAAAAAAAAACATTATTTTTATATAATACAAAAATTGCATACATTTTCTGAAATTAATTTAAAAAATTGACACAGTACATAATTGGAAAATTAAAAATGTGCATCAAAAGCATTTTGTAATAATAATTAATTAAGCCCCTCATGAACCAAACCGAGAAGCACCAAAATAATCTAATTTCAACCCCCCCTAAAAAAATTAAACTAATCGATTCAAGTGCTCTCTCTCTAGATTACATCAATGTGATATTAAGCCTAACCAATTTTTGTTTATTTAGTACCATTGATTGATTTATATCTAGCAAAGAAAGAGGTAATCTCACTAAGTGACTTACAAAACAAATGTTATAAAAATACTGGGTAGCCAGGATTTCTTTAAAATAAAACCACAAACATTTAAGCAGCGGGTTATTAATTAATTTTTTTGTTGGGATTATCCCAAGTGCATCTTAATTCTAATTACTTTTTCCCTTTATCTGAAAAGCTTGTTTTATTTTTTTTAAGCACACAAGACGGATGTATGTGCCCACACAAAGTCTTAATATTTCCAATCATATCTAATACAATTATATTCATATAAATAATAATAAAAGTTAATGGAAATTAACATTCTTTTTTAAAATAAATAAATTAATTACATCTAACCATTTTGTGTAAGCACACTATATATATATTGAAACTGTAAAGTTGTTTCAGCGTATTATATGTTTTCATATTTTTATTTTAACATTATTTTGGTGTGTCTGATTATTTTCTGTTAGCTTACTAGAGAATATTAAAAGGTTTTGCAGCACCTCCAAAGCAGATTATTCAACTCTCATCTGGAATAGAAAGAAAAAAACATATTTGATTAAAAGCAGAAGCAGATATATTAAGAAAAAATGCACCCTACATTGATTGACAATCTGAAAGAATTTTTTAAAAACTATACCCACTTTAAAACTATTTTGTAGAATGATTAAAATGAAGCACTAAAATAAATATGCACTGGTTATGAGAATATAAAGATTACTTTTATAAAATTCGCTAGCAAATGTCTTATAACAATCATTTTGAATTTGAACGGAATTCATATGTCGACCACCTTGAATTTTTAAATGTCATTTTCCCAAAAACTTAAATTGTTGAGTTGAGACTACGCCACTCCTACTGGTAGTAGCGTTACAATCAAATCATTTAAAGGCTGGTTTTCATAGAATGTCTAAACGTTTGTTGATTTTTGTAATTTTTTGCCCCAAAATTTGGCATAAAAACTTTTTAAACTTAATAAAATTAACTGATACAGTTATAAGGAATTTATCTAATCTTTGTTAAAATTTCCTTTCTTTTGGGAACACTAATTGTAGGCTATTATTGCAAATCTGTCAATAAAATTAAACTAATTAAAGTTATCTGAACAGGTCTTAATTATAATTCAATAAATATTGTGATATTGTGAACCGGACTTAATAATGCGGCGGCCATTAAAATTCATACGAACTTGCACGAAGATTTGCGAAGATTTACGGATTGGTGAACGTTCAAAACTCGAGCTCAGGGGCGTACGTAGAAATTTTCGTGCAACATTTAAGAACAAATAATTCAAAAGATTAACTTAAAATTACGCGTTTTTTAGTAACATAGCCAGATAGAACATCAATAAAGCTCCCCCTGATGTAGTTGTGGCAAAACTATCATAATAGCAGTGCATATAAAAAAACAGCATAGTGCAAAGTTATGAACAAACAAAAATAAAATTTAAAAAAATCCAAGATTATTTGGCATATTGGATGCCTAGACAACCGGCGACCACCCACCAATTCTGTTCTGCAATTTAACAATAATCAGATTTCATCCCCTCTATTTTATTTAAATAAATAATACTACAACAAAACAATTAACTAACTAAAAAAAATAATCTAACCTCCTTTGCCTCCAACCACGATGGACTTGCGTTTCTGTTCTTCGTTAACTGAACGTGGCATCGGCCGGATGCCGCCTCCACCAGTGATCACCGGATGGTGTTGCTGACCGGCACGTATTGGTTTCGCGATCTGCGGCACGGGACCGCGTCTCGCCAAATTCTTCTGTCTCACAGCCTCCTTGATCCTATCCACCTCATATTGATACCTGAAAAAGAATTTATAATATAAATACAAAGCATATTAATAAATATGTAAGTTGCGTTATATAAAGCCGCGTCCACACTATTAAAAAAAAGTTATATATTTTATGCTGTTTTACAATTTATGTGAGTTTAAATTAGCTAGATAAATGTTTCCGCTATGTACTTCAGCTCCGCAGAGCCAATGTAAAACAACAATTGAAGCACAATCTAAGAATCCCACTCACAAATTATAAAACAAACACGGCTATTGTTTACATGACATTTAATATAACTAATGTACGGGCATATGAATAACGTTACTGCACATCAAATAGTTATCATTCCAGCCACAGTGGCTATAACAACTTAAAAAGTAATCCCAGTAAATATAAATTTGTAAAACACAACAATTTTTACTAGTTTGTGCGAGGCTTAAGCATAAATTTCATTGAATTAAAACTTTATTTCGCTTACCGTTTGCGGTCGCGCATTGCTCCTTCCTTGGCTTCCTTGAGGGCAGTTTCTAGAGCCTTTACACGCTCCATCGTCGCTCTCAACCTCTTCTCCAATTTGGGCAGTTCGCAACGTAGATCGGCATTGTCTCTCACCAACTGTTTGTGCACCTTCGTTAGTTGATCGAGATTGTTCTCGAGGAAAGAAATCTTCTGTTTCTGGGCCAGAGAGCCTCCGTCTTCTTCGTTATCCTCTGACGTAATTGCCTTCTTGATTCTAGCCTGGAATTTAACAGAAAATATGATTTAATATTTTTTGTAATTTAATCAAATTGCAAGTTTTAAATTTCGATCAAAGTTAGGCGTAATTTGAAGATGTTAAAATAATCTACCAACTGTCAAATTGCTTTTGTAGTTGTCATAATTGTCTGCCAACTTTCAAATTGGTTTTGAAACTGTGATATTATTAAGCTACCGCAGGCGCATTAGCCTCTTCTCTGCCCGTAATGCTGGCAAATTACATTACAGGTGGACTTACAGTTTCCGAACCATTGCAGAGATTACTAATCTACTCCGGACCAGAGAAGTATCTTAGTCATGAAACCCCAAGGCTTAATCGTCAAATTGACAAAAACTGTGAAATAATTTGTAACTGTAACTAATTATCAAACCTATCAGCTGTCAAAATGATATTAAAGCTGAGAAAGTAAAATTTGATTAGCTAAACTTCCATAGAAGTTGTTCAGTAATCTGCCAACTGTCAAATTAATTTAAGTTGGGGCATGACCAAACACCAGCAAATTAAAACTGTGGTCAGTATTACATACGAGAAAGAAACTTCCGTGTAGAAGAAGACAGAATGCTTCACCCATGCGTGAACGACACGCCACGCCACAGGTTGGCTCCAAGTCTTTGATGTGCGGTTGAAAACTGACAACTGACGGATCGCGGCTCTTTGGAGCAAGTAAGTAGGTCCACCCACACATAGCCAACTCCAAGCCCACCAGTGACGTGGATTACCCGCAACAATTGAAAGCTTTTCAAGATCACAAAGCTTTAACCTTTCAAACCAGCGACAATCAGAAAAACAACTTCAATCAAATCAAGTATAAACAAATCGACTCCACGTTTAGTGCACTAAAAAACATCCCCCCCCCCCCCCAACAAACCCTATCTGCTCCTGAAAGACCCCCAAGAATTCAAGGTAGATGGAAAACAATAACCGAACACATTCAGCTGATCGCAAGACGCTAACTCAATATGCAGAGTACCTCATCCGCGCCAAGCTTTTCTTGCATCTCTACGACTTACAGTTGTCATACGAATCTGGAGAGACAAAAGCTGCAAGGCAGTACTACTGAGAGATAACATCCAATCAGCAATCGTACACCAAAACTTCAACTTTTTTGTCGCCATCTGCCGTAATTAACATGCTCACATGACGTGTTATACGTCAATAATGACCCAGACAACAAAAAAAAAAACGATCAAATCGGTGAAGACGTAGAAAGCATCGATTCCAATTAGGACCATAAAAAGCAAGATTTCGTAAGAAGAATAAGAACTCCACACCATCAAAAAAACTCGATCAAATCAATGAAGAAGCAGGAAAGCATCAATTCTAATAAGACCAAGAAGGAGCAACATTCCGTAGAAAAAGGAGCAAAATTCCGCAGCATCCGAACAATATAGTCATTAACCCACATAACAAGACAATCCAGACTGTGGACACCTGCAAAGAAAGTCGACTCCAAAGAATGAAGCAGAAAACACTCCAATCCCAACCAAACCATCACAATCTTCCTGGTCCAGCAGCCGCCTCGTATCTCCCGAGACGAGAAATCGGCAACCAACAAAACGATACAAAAAAAATCTCCTGAGAGAATCATACGTCCGACAGCATGTAGCCACGTGACTCAGTGAATGTATCTCTACTAAGCCACAAAGTTTGTAAACATTAGAAGAAAACTCAGACTCAGGACTAGACAGACAGCCGGGTCGGATAGCGATAAGAAATTTCTTGCAAACAAGATCGTTTGCAAAGACCATAAAAAAAGTCAGGTTACGGCGCCAATGAAACGCAGACCAGAAAAGATGGCGGTACCACCAGCCAGAAAATAAGGTTCTGCTTACGACTGGCAAAACCACAAGAGCCACTACAGAGAGAAGAACTCATCCCAATGCGCTACCAGACCTCAGGACCGACCCGAAGCAAGAATCCTTTGCTACAATCACTTAAAAAAATTGAGTGAACAGAGCTCTCAATTCCTTAAATGTGTACAAGTAGTTTGAACTGAGGTGCCCGCCCACCCACCCAAGTGCTGGTTATCCAAAAATTGGATGTTTCCCTTCTCTGCAAGTGTTAGCTGTCACTAAATCGGCAGAGGTAAGTGACAAATCCAACATTGTGTGGACAAAGGTTGAGTTGGGTAGGCGGGTCACTCAATTCCTTGTGTGTGGGTGTGTAGTTTCAACTACGGTTCGCGCCCACCCACCCAAGTTCTGGTCATCCAGAAATTAGATTCTTTCCCTTCTCCGCAAATTTTAGCTGTCACTAAATCGGCAGAAGTAAGTGACAGATCCAACATTTTAATGACAAACAGTGGGATTAGCAGACTGGTCACTCAGTGCATCCAAGCCTTGTTCCGTTGCGAGCCTCGCACCACCAAAACCTGCCGGTCTAACGCAAACAACCCAGAGAAGACATCGCCAAGGCGCAGCGGTTGAGAAACTAGTTTCGGTACTAGAGGTCCTAGGTTCAAATCCAGGGTAAGGCATCGATGTTTCGAATTTTTAAAACTCATATATACAGTTTCAAGCTAAAGAACACCCCCTCCCTTTGAAAAAACAAAACAGTAGACATCATCATCCCGGCCAAGTAAAAATCTTGCTCGCCTTTTCATTAAGCTTTAACCATTTCCCCTATTTCCCTACAGATTCTTTCAGGCAACAATGTCATAGACTCAAAGTACTCCTGAAAAAAAAGTCTACTCAAATTCGCTGCCATCCACATGACGGACTCCGTCAATCAAACAATCTTCTGCCAAACTGACAACTGTCAGGCTCGCTAGTAATAAAATCCAAATTGGTATCTAACACATGCATAATCAGTCTGAAGGCATTGGCTACAAACCACCTGATCTGGCTACCAAAAGATCGCACACAAAGCTATTTCTGACAGAATCATCACACATTACCCAAACTATGAGAATGCAGATGAGCAGAACAAAACTGCAAAAGCTTTAACAGAACATTATAGCCTAAACAAACATTTAGGTATCCACATGAATCCTCTAATGCCGCAGATGTCTGATGTTCAAAGAAACTAACAAAAGCTAACCAAAAAAGAGCTCAAGATAGTCCCTTGGCAAAAGTTTCTGGACTTCATAGACAAAAACTAAACTAACAAAGAAATAACAAACAAAAGTGCACAATAGGTCTAAGAGACCGCAATGCACAGACATGAGACTTTTACGAGTGGGATAGAGGCATCACCATTCCCAAACAAATAAAATGCAACTGCCGCACACTATAAGCTAGAAGGAATCTCAGTCTCTTCAAGCAACAAAAAGCACAAAAGACTGCCAGAAAGTTTCTGCTACCCAAAGGCATGACATGGTCCCTCCAATACGTGCTCCCGACCAAAATCCAAAAAGTTACACTTTATATAATGCCAAAGTCATAATCGTAATCTTCCCCCACTGTCAAAACCCTCAAGTGAAGCCTGGATTAATCTTTCCTTTACAGATTTACTTCTAGTATCCCAACAAAACGCAGATAGCATGCACAGCAAAACTATCCGATCCATGCCAAGAAGTAAAAAAACAATTCGGAAGCGGCAAAACGACTCTCTAGGACTAACTTAGAAGAAAAATAATAATCAGGTCGTCCCAAATAGAGAAAATAATCTAATAATACGGGAACTTTTGCTCCCTGGAACACTAAAGTTTCAAAGATAAGTCTCAAGTACAGCAAAGAAGAAAGAATGCAAACGTCAATGCCAACAAACCCCAGAAAGAAAAAAAAATATGTGAAAGACCCAAACCATGCTAGAGAGCAAACTAACGACCTATAAAGCAAAAGAAAATGAAGTCCCCGAAGAGTAAAGAAACCGCTACCGCAGCACGTAGCCACGTGCCCTCGAAGAAGACCCTGGTCCAAGTCCCAAGTACAGCAAAGAAGATGAGGCATCCATTAACAATGTCAACAAACTCTAGAAAAAAAAAACAAAAGATGCAAACTGATCAAACCAGGCCAGAGAGCAAATGTAGATTTCTAGCAAACCAGGTCATCTGCAAAAGTGGCGGCCAGCATGAAGAAGTTCAGGTATGGCAAAAAAGACAAAAGGGGTACCTTTGGACCAAAAAAGATGTCGCTAAAATCACAGAAATCCTCTATAGTAATGCTCTTGCTCCAAAAGAAGGACCGACCACCTTCTAGATATCTTCCCCAAGCTCCGCCAAATATAAAGGAAAAATTGTTTTGTATAGAATGATCTAAACATATTCTAGAATAATTCTGAACCAAGACAAGTACATCAAAAAAGAAACCAGCTTGGATAGAAAGTCTAGCCACTAGCCTTCCACCCACAACGAACTTGAGCCAACCACCTTCGTCACTCAACCGCTGCCCACGTTGTGCTTGAGCCAACCAGCTTTACGACTCAATTACTGCCTACGTCGACTGCGCCAAAACAACAAGAAAAGCAACTCAAGAAGAAGCAGAACTTGTCCGTGCTAGAGTTGCACTGACAAGACTTCACTCAAGCTACTTATGCAACAGTTTCCGTGCATCGTTTAACGCCCATGTTTCAGAGCCTCAAGCAACCGCGTTCAGAGTTAATCTTTTCAAACAAACGCAAAGTTGACTAATTAACCACTAATTTATAATTTTTGTTCACAGACAACACGGTGAACTCACCCACGCACATAGCAATGAAGAAAATTGAAACAACAACTTCTGCACCACCTCCTGAGATAAGTTTTCAGAACAACTCCCACGTTCAAAGCTGACTCTTACCTCTCCTCCAGCTGACAAACCTAAAGCAGACTTTCTGCAGCCTCAACACCACGCAACCTCTTCCAAAATCTACTCAGAGGTACACAATAGAGCCAAAAGCTCGTCCAGGTACGTCTCTGCGTACCAACTCGAGAAAAAAATGTGATGCGATAAGATAAATCTGTCAAATACTCTAGCTACAAAAGCTTCTCATCCGGTAACTGATTGAAAAAGTGTCAATCAAAACTTTAAAAAATTAACAAAACAGAATAGTTTTTTTATGTTGGTACGTCTTCTTAAGTAAAACTGTTCATTAGCAAAGCTAAAAATTAAAAAAATATTTTTTAATAAAAACAATATTTTTTTTTACAAATTTGCTCATTCTCCAAATTCTGTGCAATAAATTAAATTAAAAAAAAATCGTTTATTTTTGATCTATAAATAAAGTAAATATTTCTCACCTGCAAATCTTGTACGAATAATTTTCTGAGATTGTGCAGCGTTTGCAGTTCCTTAGCGACGGTATCTTCAAGTCCCTTGAGATCTTTCCTGGCCTGTTCTCGCCTCTCGTTTGTAGAACTGCAGAATATTGTTTTGTTTTGATCTTTTATTAGTTTTTTTTTTGCAATTTTTTAAATTTTGGTTCAAGAAGGTCACATCACACATACACACACGCTCTTTCATCGGAGTGTTTGGTCAGGTTTCTACCACGGAAAACAATTCGCCGAAACAACAATTTTATTTTATTCAGTGGGCGACACTAATACTACTAAACAGACATTCACAAAAATATGCTCTCCTTGATAAAAAATATTTCAACAATCTATTATTTACATTTATCTACACGATTATATTATTTTTATGTATGTTTCGTTTTTTTTTTTCTTTAGTATTTTACACCGTATTTACATTTTTTTTTACACGAAATAATAAATAAAATAAAAATAATGGTGAGAATCTGTTGTAATTTGACTATTTTTACTCGATCAAAACATAACCAAACAGCGGTGTGATGTGACACTGCTTTAAAAAATAAATTAAAAAATAAAGGAGGTTGGAATGGATTATTTCTTTTTTTGGTTACGGATTAAAAAACAAATCACGTGACACCAAATTTTTGACCACACAAAAGCATTGCTGTTTTCCATACTTCAAAAGAAAATGCAATGCACTTAAATTAAATTTAAAATAAATAAAAAGCGTCCAGTGCAATGTTTATGCATGGATGAGATTGTTAATTAATGGTGGGTTCATAAACTTTTAATTTTATTTGTAAAGTTTTGAGAATTTTCAGTGAATCACGCGCTTTATATAAAAAATAATGTGAACGCAGCTTTACATGCGTCAATAACGACTTTATAAATTTATAAGATTCACGATTCTATCAAATTTATGAGTATATTATTTAAGCATTCGTATCTCACGAATTAGTAGTTGACACAAGTCGTGTTTCACAAAACCAAACGTGGCTTTGAGCAGGTTGGCATGAATCGTAAAATCTGTTTGATACCGCTATAAAAGATTCGTGTGTGTTTCATGAAATTATCTTAAAATTAATAGTTTACATGAAACGTGAGCCACGTTCGTGATCCACGAAGCGTAAGTCACGTTCGTGGTCCATGTAAATAATGCAACTTAATTCAACAAAATTATTATTAGGTTCGGTAGATGAAGCGCAAGATGGTCATTATTTTGAGAATCAAACTTCCAACATGCCACGTTAGCGCTATAAAGCCGCATCTAGTTATTGTAGTGGTAAAAGTACGAACGCGAAATAAACTTAAAAAATGTTATCTTGTGTAATTGAATTATTATTCTTCATGTTAGAATTCATTTAATTCACATTACTCAATCAAATATTGAGTAATATCTATAAGAATATTTAAGTAGAAAATATTGATAGCAAAAATTTATTTGAAGAAGTTTTTTTTTTAAACACAGCCACAAAGACTTTTGTTTATTCTAAAAATCGAAATAAAAAAATATTCAAAGTAACCCAAACTGATCCATAGTAATCCGCACATAACATAATAATCCAAACTTATACTTAGTGACAAAATTAATTCAAAGTAATCCGCACTGATACAAACTAATTTTAGTCTAATCTGTTCTAATCTGAACTCATCCAAAATAACATGAAAAAAACAAAAAAAAAACCTGGGCTGATCTATAGTTATCCAAATAGTTTGAATCTGATCCAGGTATGTGACTAAACTGATCTGAAGTTTTTTAAGTAATCTTAAATACTATTCAAATAGTAAACAAATAAAAAAAAATCAAAACTGATCTAAAGTGATATGAACTGTTATGTTAAACTGATCCAAAAATATTTTAAAACAAACAAAACTGATCTAAACTAATCCGGAGTGATCCAAAAGGATCTTCAAACTGTTTGCTGAAGTAAGCCGGGGCATACAAAATTAATATAAAGTGATATAAAACTGATATGTTGAAGTGATCTAACCAATCTTAACTAATCCGAATGTTTCAAATTATGCGTTGAAGTCATACCAACTGATCATTTTGCTCAATTTTCAAAACTTCTAACTGATCCAAAAAGATTAAATATATTTTAAAATAAACAAAATTGTTCTGAACTGATCCATAATAATCTAAACTGATCCGAAGTGATCCAAACGGATCTTAACTGATCTAAATGTTCCAAAACAAATAAACTGTAATCTCAACATATCATCCAAATTATGTGTTTGAAGTCATCCCAACTGATCACTTTGTCCAACTTTCAAAACTTCTAACTGATCCAAATATATTCAAAATATTTCATTCCAAAGTGATCCAAACCAGTTAAAGTAATACAAACTTTTCATAACAGTTTTTAACTGATCCAAACCGATCTGATAAAGTAATCCGAAGTAATTCAAAATACTCTAAACAGATCCAAATTATAAGTAATCCGGACTAACCAAAAGTGATCCAAAGTGTTCTGCACTGAGTCATCTAAACTGATCCAATGTAATATGAACAGTTTCATACTGCTTTGAATTAAACTGACATTTTTCAAACTCATCAAAAGTAACCCGTAAAAGTGATCATAAGTGATCCAAACTAATAGCAAAAGATTTAAATTGCTCAAAAATGTTATGAACTGATCGATCCAAACTGTTTCAAAATGATCAGAACTTGCCCAAAGTGAATTGCTAAAGTGAATCAAAGTGATCCAATCTAACCAAAACAAAGTGATCAAAATTAACCAATAAAAGTGACAGTTCTATACTGTTTTAAATTGTACGGACATATTTCAAACAATCAGAAGTGATCCAAATTGCTCCAAAATGTTTTGGACTGATTTACAATAGTACAAACACATCCAAACTATTTCAAAATAATCTGAACCTACAAAAAATGTTCTGTACCAATTTGGTAAAGTAACCAAAGCAATCCAAACTAATTCAAATAATCCAAACAGATCTAAACAGTTCCAAAATGGCCAGAGCCTCTCCAAACCGATGTGCCAAAGTGAACAAAGTAATCCAAACTAATCCAGAAAAGATTCAAACTGCTGCAAAATCTTTTAAAATGTACAAACGTGTAATCCAAAGTAATCAAAAATAACTCCTATATACCCTAAAAACTCAAACTAACTAAACCAAATTGACCAAACTGTTCCAAAATAGTATAAACTAATCTTAATCAATATAATAACGTAATCTAAAATGATTTATAGTCATTTAAAGTGATCCAAACTACTAAATTATTTAGAAGGGGTCACATCCAAACTTTTCCTAACAGTTCTTAACTGATCCAAACTGATCTGATAAAGTAATCCGATGTAATTCAAAATACTCTAAACAGACCCAAACTATAAGTAATCCGAATTAAACAAAAGTGTTGGGAACTGGATCCATAATAACCCAAACTGATCCAATGTAATCTGAACAGTTCCGTACTATTTTAAAGTCTACAAAATGATTTAAAGTGCTCCAAAATGATTCAAACTAATTGACCGGCAGTAGTACAAATAAATCCAAAGCGTTTCTAAATAACCCAAAGTGGTCTGCACCGATTTTCTAAAGTAAACCAAACTAATTCAAAAATATCAAAATCAAAGAATTTCAATATGAACCTAAACTAAGTAATTCAAATAGTCCAGCCAGATCTAAACTCTTCCAAAATAATCAAAGTGTTCTGAACCAATGTAATAAAGTAAGCAAAGTTATCCAAACTAATTCAAATCTGCGAGCGTCGGAAGTCACTTGACACAAAGGGTGGGTGGGCCACTTCAATTCAAACTACCGAGTTGTTATCATGACCTGAAGTAACCCACACACCCACCCATTTGTTGGTCATCAAGAGATTAAATGTTTGACCTCTGCCATTGTCAGAAGTCACTTTGTCCCAAGAGAAAGTCGTGATCCAATCTATTGATAACTAACACTTGGATGAGTGGGTGAGCCACTTCATTCCAAATGGCTGATACGTTATCATGGTTTAGAGTAACCCACCCAAGTGTTCGCCTTCAAGACATTCAGTATTTGGACTTTCTGCGAACGTCAAGAGTAATTTTGTCACAAAAAAAGATAATAACTAACACTTGGGTGGGCCACTCCAATCCAAACTGCTGACACGTTATCATGCTTTGGAGTAACCAAACCTCCCACCCAAGTATTCGCCAAGTCATTTTATTAAAAGAAAGTCGTGAACTAATCTCTTGATAAGTAACACTTGAGTGGGTGGATGGGTCATTTCAGTCCAAACTACTGACTCGTTACCATGCTTAAGAGTGACCCACCCACCCACCCAAGTGATCGTCACCAAAAGATAGAATATTTGATCTCTCTGCAAGCGTCAAAAGTCACTTTGTTACAAGAGAAGGTCGTGATCTAACCTATTAATAACTAACAATCGGGTGGGTGGGCGGGCCACTCCAATCCAAAATACTCACTCGTTATCATGCTTTGGAGTGACCCAGCCACCCACCCAAGTGTTCGTCATAAAGAAACTAAATGTTTGACTTCTCAGCGAACGTCAGAAGCCACTTTATCTCTAGAGAAGATCGTGATCCAACCTCTTGATAAATAATACTTGGGTAAGTGAGTGGGCCACTCCAATCCAAACTACTGAGTCGTTATCAAGCCCTGAAGTGCCTACCCATCCACCCATGTGTCAGAAAACACTTTGTGACTAGAGAAGATCGTGATTCAACCTCTTGATAACTAACACTTGGGTGAGTGAGTGGGCCACTCCAATCCAAACTACTAAGTCGTTATCATGCTCTGGAATGACCCACATCCCACCCAAGTGTTCGTCATCAAGAGATTGGATGTTTGGCCTCTCTGCGAGCTTTAGAAGTCATTATGTCACAAGAGGAGATCGTGATGCAACTCTTGATAACTAACACTTGGATGGGTGAGTGGGCCACTCCAATCCAAACTACTAAGTCGTTATCATGCTCTGGAATGACCCACCCAAGTGTTCGTCATCAAGAGATTGGATGTTTGGCCTCTCTGCAAGCTTCAGAAGTCATTTTGTCAAAAAAGAAGATCGTGATCAAACCTTTTGATAACTAACACTTGGGGTTCGGTAAGTGGACCACTCCAATCCAAACTCCTGAGTCGTTATCGAGCTTTGCAGTGACCCACCCAGAAGTCAGAAGTTATTTTGTCACAAAATAAAGTCGTGATCCAACGTCTTGATAATTAACACTTGGGTGGGTGGTTGGGCCACTCCAATCCACACTGCTGACTTGTAATCATGCTCTGGAGTGACCCACCCGCCCACCCAAGTGTTTGTCATTAAGAAAGTAGACGTTTGACCTCTATGCGAACGTCAGAAGTCATTTTGTCACAAAAAATAGTCGTGATCCAACCTCTTGATAACTAACACTTGAGTCGATAGGTAGACCACTTCAATCCAAAGTCGTTATCGAGCTTTGGAGTAACCAACCCAGAAGTCAGAAGTTATTTTGTCCCAAAAGAAAGTCGTAATCCAACCTCTTGATAGTTAACACTTGGGTGGGTGGTTGGGACACTCCAATTCAAACTATTGATAATAATAATATTTATTTCCCAACAGAAAAACATTGATCGTTATCATGCTCTGCAGTGCCTCCCAAGTGTTTGAAGAGATTGGATTTTTCATTTGGTATTTTCTTGATCATTTAAGACTAGTTCGGTAAAAACCCAAAACGTAATCCAGAGTAAATAAAACTGATCCAACCTGACATGTTAAGTGATCCAAAAAATCTTAACTGATCTAAACTATCTACAGTAGTCTGAACAGATCCAAATAGTCCAAACTTTGAATTGAAGTCATCCAAACTGATCACTAAGTCCAGTTTTTAAAACTGCTATCTAATTAATCCAAAAAAAATCAATGTAATCTGTTCCGTATTGTTTTAAATTGTACAAAAAAATTTCAAACTCTTCCAAATTAAAAATATCAAAACTGATCCAAACTAATCCAAAAAGATTTAAAGTGCCCGAAAATGTTTTAAACTAATTAATCCAAACTGTCCTACTATAGTACGAACAGATTCAAACTGTTGCAAAATGATCTGAAGTTATTTTGTACCAATTTCCTGACCAAACTAATTCAAAAAAATGTTTTAATACAAACGTTAACTGAGTAATCCAAACTGATCAAAACTATTCCAAAATGGTAGGTACAAAATGTTCTAAATCAATGTGCTAAAGTAAAGAAAGTGATCCAAACTAACCCAAAATGATTGAAAACGTACAATCGTGTTTTGAAGTGATCCAAATTAATTCTTATAAACTGTAAAAAAATAATTCAAAGTAACTAAATTCTTCCAAATTAACCAAATTATTCTAAAATAATGCAAACTGATCCAAAATAAGATGAACTAATCCAAACTGAGATAAGAAAGTGATCCAAATGAAATGTTGAGGTGTTCCAGACTGTTCCAAAATGAACAAATTATTTCAAAATGATCTGATATGTACTGTACCAATTTGGTAATGTAAACCAAAATAATGCTAACTAATTCAAAACAATCAAAGTGTTTTAATATACGTAAACTGAGTGATCCAAACTGATCTAAGTGATCCGAACAGATCAAAACTGTTCTGAACCAATGTGATAAAGAGATCCAAACTATAGCAAAATATTTTAAAATGTGCAAACGTGTTTTGAAGTGATCTAAAGTAATTTCTGTAAACCTTGCAAAGTTAACTAAACTGTTTCAAACTAATCAAACTGTTTATCACATAAAGTGATAAATAATACGTAAATCACTTATACAATCAAAGTTATTAAACTTCACCTTTCACTTAGTAGTAAATTACCAATTGTTATGGTAATCTAATGGTCACATTTAAATAATATTTGTTGGTTTTTTAATTTATAAATGAACGAAGTGATATTTAACGTCATCGCCAAATGATAATGCAAAACGAACGCGGCAATTTTAGCATTTCTCAAAACAATCCCTTAATATTTAAAAATATATATGAACCCACCACTAATTGTTTATAAAGTTACAACTAAACTGAGTATATGAACCCACCTTCACTTTAAAGTTAATTACATCTAAATTGAGTATACAAATAGGTTTATTAAGAGTTAATCGACCCAAAAATCGGGCCTTATTGATTCAAATAAATTAATCGAGACGACAAATAAATAAATAAAAATAAATAAAATGGGGATCTAGGGAGTTATCACGATATTTGATCTACTTAAAATAAAAACCGCAGAGTTTACCTTTTTTTTGATCAACGCAATTATTTTTTTTAATATCACAGTTACCAATTAATTAATCGCCTACTTAAAGCTAAACGAAATTCAACAATAAACAATGTAGATTTGTACAGAGTGAATGATGACTACTATTTGTCATTTGGTTTTACATGCATACAGTATCACAATTATTATTAACTAATTATTGCTTCCGAAACAAATGAAATAAATGCAACTAATCCGATATGTTTTTTTTTAGAAATACTTTTGTAACCTAAATTAAAGAGGTTTGTGCCGTTTTTTAAGTAATGCACTTTTGGTGGCAAATCAGTGCACTTGCAACGCAAATTGATGAAAAACGCGTTTCCTAAACGCATATATTTTTAAACTACTTGAACTAACAAACAATTTTATTGTCAATAATGTACTTTTGTTGGTTTATGAGCTATGTGTGATGATGTACGTTTTATTTTTTTAGGCAAAACATTAAACGCACGTTCTACTCCACCTGGCGTATAGTATTTTTTAATGTTTTTTTGGCGTTAGAGGTTAATTACAAATCGCGTCCAACCAAAGACGTCAAAGTCGGCCTCGGAAGTCGATCTAGCAACAAGTCCAGTAGCAATTAACAACGCCGTTGATTGAAGCGTAGTTTTTGGTGACAAAAATGACAGAAAACTTATAACATTCCTTAAATTACTTTTTTGCCTGGCTCCGAAAAACCGTTTTTCCGCTCTTATAATTTATTTCTTGAATCAGGGCCGCAATGCATCACTTTCCGATACATAATAAGAGCGAACAAAACGGTTTTTCAGAATGAACAGGCAGAAAATATAATACCGACACATAACCGTTAGCTGAATTTATGGCCTCGCTATTTCACGCTCGGCCATAAACGCGTTGCTACTGGTCTAGAATCGCAAATAATTATTTCGTCCCATAAATTATATAAAATTAAATGTTTTTTGTAAGTTCAAGTAGTTTCCCTTAACGTTAATTAATAAATATAAAATTGTAAATGCGTTAGGAATGACTAGTTAGTTAACTAAATCTAAAAAATCGCGCTTAAAGCTATGAAGTAACTTATAATTAGTTTTCTTTAAAAAAAAGAAAGAATTACTTCGTATTGTCCATTCAGCAATAAATATTATTGCTTTAAAGTACGTTATAAGTAAACTCTGCGTCAATTTGAAAACAAAAACAATATTTACATAACGATAAAGTAATGCGGACACTTGTGTGTGACCAAAAGTAACGTTAACGAAATAAAAAGATGCAAATGGAAGGTGTGTATGTGAAAAACGGATGTGGGATGATGATGCTGATAATGACCGGGTTGATTAATCCGAACCAATTTAGTAAACTTATTCAACGCATCTTTACGCGTTTTCGCGTCGTTAATATCGTTCATAGCGTGCTCGTCTTTGTACGGTACAAAATCGGCCCACGTGTCTGTTTTCGGTCGCCGGATATAGACGGGAGAATCGAGGATCTGATCATGGTATAAGGAACGATTATCGGAACACGGGATTGAGCGTTTCGTCTCGTCATGTTTATTGTTAGTTGGCGTTATTACTGACATGAGTTCCTGCAGCTTGTTGGATTTTTCCGCCTCCTCTGATTTGACTTTCTCGTAGTCCGATTGGAGCTGTTGTTGAGCCAATGTCAACTTCTGGTTCAAACTGAAAAATAAAGAAAAGAACACATTTAATTAATATTTAATAAAAATCATTTATTATTAGTAATTTATACATGCACAAAAGTGAGCTTAAAATTGTAATCTGAAACGCAGCAGTTTTGCTGGGTCCGTACTGAATTGTGGAGACTATATGATCAGGTTAGGTCTTTATATATCCTGTAAATGATGTCAGCAAGCGCTAATACTAACTCTTTAATGTCGTTGATGAGTTGTTGTTTTTCGGAAATTTCGTCACGCAATGCGGCGACTTGTTTCTGGTGAGCATCTCGGAGTTGGTCCATTTGTTGTTCCAATGCGACACGTAATTGCGTTGCCTCCTTCTTTTCACTCTCACTAACACTAGATACCTGCAAAAGGAAAATAATTGGTAATTATTGGACAACTTTAATTACGCATGCGCATAATGTGAATGGAGTACAATATTGAATACGCGCATGCGCAAAACGCATTATATTAGCTAAAATGTCAGTAATATAACCGTGCACTTTTACATGCATTTCCTTATGTCACAGCTGTTAGCCCCAAAACTTCACCTGGACGACATCTCCAAGGAATCTCTCAAAACCCAGTGAAGACCTCCACCAAAACCAACAAAATCTCAAAAAAATGCGAGAAGTCTCTACAAAGCGGGGTCCTATTGGTTAGATTTAGTGTAATCGCACCATCTCCGGAGTTTTTCATCGTTGGCGGATCGTCTTCAGGTCCCGAACACAATAACATCTACACCATCCGATGCTCCAACGCATTGAATGCGGCAGCAGTTCGTGTACATCGCTTTTTGACATTCAAGGCCCCATCAGCCATCCCACAAGAAAGCGCCAAGACAGATAGAACTGCAACTTGAAACATAATTTCGTTCATTTGCCGCCTTCAAAGCACTGTAAAACAACAGGATTCGTCCCTGCTTCGTGCGTTCTTCAGCGCTTCAAAGTTAGTTTTACCAACCAGAAAGTTACAATTTACAGAACAGAGTACAACCGTCACGACGCCAAGCCTTGCTTAATTACGAAGCTAAAAACTTTGATGAACCACTAACTTGGCAACCTCAAAGCAAACTTCATATTATACATGAAATTTATCAAAATTATTACTTACTTCATATGATGCATAAAATTAGTAATAACTGTCAACTTCATGTTAATTTAAATACAGCTAACTTCATTATGTGAGTGAAGTTCGCTACAGCAACCAACTTGTTACTAACGTCATTTCATACATGAAGTTAGAAATAATTTCTAACTTCATTTTGTGCATGAAATTAGCAATAAAAGATAAGTAGTATGAAGTTAGCTATAAGAACCAACTTCATGTTGTTTTCCATTATTACCAACTTCATTTGATGCATGAAGTTAGCAAGAACGTCAAACTTCATGTTGTTTTGATAACAGCTAATTTCATTTCATACATGAAGTTGGCCATATCAGTTAACTTCACTTCATACTTAAAGTTGGCTATAAAAACTAACACCAGAAATGAATCTTTGTCAAAGTTTAGAATATTTGAGAAATAAATTTCCCAATAACTAGCTCGAGTCCCTCATAGAAGACTAACTGATCTGAAAAATAAAGTCGGCCACGTAACAGGTCAAATCAGAAGTCTTTTGCGAAAGCCAAATAAATCTCATCATAGCTAGCCGAAGCCTCCAATATAAAACTAACTAATCTAGAATATAATGTCGCTCCCGATGCCACTAGACCACCAACAGGGTAAAGTCAAAGAAGTCCATTTCTAAAGTTTGAAATATTTTACAAATAAAAGTCATCATGGCTAGCCGGAGCCCCTGCTAAAAGACTAACTAACCTAAAAAATAATGCCAATCCCAATAAAAACTAAACAACAGGTCAAGCCAAAGTTTGAAATATTTGACAATTAAAAAATAAATCTCAGCATAGCTAGCCGGAGCCTATAATCTAACAAATATCCAAATCGAGATGTCATTAGACCACGTATCATATCAAACCAAAAAAGCTTTAGCAAAATTGGAAATATTTAACAAATAAATAATCAGTCTAAACATAGCTAGCCGGAACCTTCAATATAATCCCGATTCACCAGACCAATTAATTAAACTGAAAAAATAACGCTAGCCGTAACCTTTAAAATTTGATAAATATTTAATAAAAAACTAAAACCGATCGCGAGCAGCAGATACGCAACTTGCTTTAATTAAGCCAAAAAAATAATGTCACCTCCGATAGCTAGCTGGAGCCTTTAATAAATATATATTCAAAAGCTAAAACTGATAGTCGGTGCCACAGATTCGTGACTTAATTTAATTAAACTGAAAAAAAAAACGCCTTTTCCTATAGCTAGCTGTAACTTTAAAAAAAAATTGATAAATATATATATTCTTACCTGTTCAGCTGCTTTCAATTTAGCGCACTCTTCCCTCAAAGCATCGACGTTCTCCTCCAACGACCTCTTCTTATTTTCAGCCTCGCGCATGCTCTCCTGCAAGCTCTTCATCCTGGCCTCATGTTGTGAAATCAACAATCTACATTCAGCCAACTCCTTCTCATAATCCGTGACCTTCTTATTACTATCCTGCTGCGACGATTCCAGTTCATGCAACCGGGTCGTGATGTTCGTCACGTCCGATTTCATCCTGGAAATGTAGAGTCTAGCAACGGTGAACTCCTCCTCCAATTTGGCAGCATCGTTCGATATACTGAGATCGGATCGGTCGCCGCCTAAAGCGGCACCGATGTCGCTCAATTCCTTTAGGAGATTGCTCAACATTTCCGTGATACGTTTCTTCTGATGAGAACTCATATCGCGTAATTGTTGGAGCTCGGAGGCAGTGGTGTTGAGCGAAGCCTGTTTCTGCATCAGCTCTTCGGACATGCATTCCATTTCTTTGTTTTTGGAATCGACTTCTTGCGATTTTTGGTCGTAATTGACGGCGAGTTCTTCTAATGCTTGGAGGACTTCTTTCACTTCTTCCTTTGCACTTTCGTTTTCCTGATTAATTAAAATAAAAAAATAATGTTGCTAGGCAAACTGATGAAGGGTGCATACCTTGAAACACTGTTTGTACTTACTTGTGTGATGCGGTTCATTTCGGATTGAAGGGCTTCGTAGTCGCGACGTGTGGCAGCGATTAATTCGTCTTGTTCCAGCATTTGCTCTTTCAGTTTCTCAACATATTGGCTTTGTTGGTTGATTTCCTCATCCTTTTCGTCCAATTGTTGGTATAATCTTTCCCGTTCTTGTTCCAGTTTTTGCCTATCTTCGGATCCCAATGTAGATCCGATCATTAGCGCTGGAGTTGCCGGTACTGGACCACCCACTATGCAAAAATATAAAATAAGAATTGTAAAGTTACTATTTAATTAATCACTTACCGACTGGGGCAGTGATAGATTCTTCCATGATGGCGCTCGGCGTGGTAGCTTCCACAGCATCAACCAAATTAACTTGTTCGTCTGGATCGACACTCTCGCCAGATCGCCATTTCTGCAATTCCGCCTCGAGTTTTTCAACTTTACCCTTTAACCGTCCCACCTTTTCTTTCTCCCGTTCGTAACGCCTCTTCCATTCTTCCGCTGTAAGTTCTTCGTTGACACATACGACATTCTTGACTGTCTTTGCTCTGCAAAACAAAACAAAAATATTTTATAGCTTCGGATCGATTGTAAACTTATTGATTAAGCAATTTACTTAAATATTTTATTGGGTCAATTACCTCTTTCCGAACTCTAATGTTGATTTAGTTTCTGATTCGTTAAAGCTAGCCGGCGAGCAGCAGATGACGATGGTGGTTCTGGCGTTACCACCAAGCGATTCCTGAAGGATACGAGTGAGCTTTGAATCTCTGTATGGGATGTGAGTCTTGTTTCCGTCGGCGAGGGCGCTGATTACGTTACCCAAAGCGGACAGTGATTTGTTGATGTTCTTGGCTTCATCTAAAACCGTTCCTTCGGCACCCGTTTTCGATACCTTTTCCGAACCGGCCAAATCTACTAAGTATAATTTACCCGATAGCTTTTTCTGGTTCTCAAGGTTCTCCTGTTTCACGTTTATAAGGAATACTGAATGCGATCTGGACGAATGCTCGTTCATGTCTGGAATAATAATTATTATTATACGGATGTTAACAGACAATTTAACGAACGTTAAATTGACAGACGTCAAATTAAAAGACGATATAAATTAAACGCCGTTAAATTAACGAACGTAAAATTAACAGACGACAAATTAACTGTCATTAATTTAACAAACGTCAAATTAACGGTCGTTAAAATAACGGACGTCAAATTGACAGATGTTATAAAGCAATAATATTACTTACTTGTTACAGCAATATGCCTATTAGATTTGCCTTCTTCTATAGCTTCAAATACCTCTTCAGGACTGGACACGAATCTTTCCGTCGCTCCTTTAACGAATGGAACTCTGTTCTTATCTTCGTGTACGCTCAAATTAATTTTCGATACTGGAAATCATCAACCAATTAATATTAATACACAATTGAGATTTTAGTTAATAAATTTACCATCTAAAAGATCCCTAATTTTGTCCATGTAGATTTCAAAGTATGATACTTTAATGTGGAACTCTAGATTCTCCTCCATGGAGTAGATGTGGTTGAAGATGTCGTTGACGATGCGCGGGATGATGCCCTGTTTGGCGGGATCACCCAGGACACCTTCCATGGTATGTGTCTTTCCTGAACTGGTCTGTCCGTAGGCGAATATTGTGCCGTTGTAACCGGCCAAGACGTCGGCCACGATACTTTTGGCCGCCTCATTGTATACTTTCTCTTGTGTTGCATTTGGTTTGAATACTTTGTCGAAGAGATATACTTTACCCTGAAAGATATAAAAAAAATAATTAAATTGTTTTCATTTTATAGTAAAATTTTTCAAAAATTTAGTAACTATTTTTTTTTTAATTTGTAAATACAATTTTAAGCTAATTGACATCTTCAGTAATGTCTTAAGTATAGTTAGTATCAATTTTGAGTCAATATTGCACAAATTGAAGCCTGAACCCTGATTGGTTGTTGTTTAATAGTGTTTAGTATGCGGTCCGTGTGAAACAATTCTGACGTTGCAAGCAGCTTTAGGTGAGCAAATGCAAATTATCATCTATTACAGCTTATTAGTATACTAATTACGAAAATAGCTCTACTTAACTATCACAATAGTCTGAATATGATCAATAAAAGTATGGCATGCTTATTGCATGATAAGATAATTTACTTACATAAAAATATTCAATAGAATTATCTATTTATCAAATGCTATTAATAATTTGCAATTCATTGATACAATTATAATGACATTACATTCTGCTATCCAAGTCTGCACTTAGGTGTTAATTATTTGTGAATGTATTGATGAGAAAGCACTTTAAAAAATTAAATTTAACTATAAATTATTTCAAAAATCGTTGCCAGATTATCAGATTTAATAAGCAATGAAAACTGCCATCAATTAATTAAAATGGACCAGCTTAATGCGTCAATGGAATGCTCCAGCCCATGTATAATAATTTTTTAATTATAGCCAATTAAAATATTTCACATCAAATAATGTATTACTGTAAACTTTATACAAAAACCTAATTTTTTTACTCCTTACGGTAATATGTACATTGTGCAACTATTGCTTATTTGTATTGTAGTCACAAAAAACAAGTTTCCATAAATTGTACATACGCACTTGGTTCGTTTATACTAGTGTAAAATGAGTATTATTACGTGCTAGTTGTACAATATACTATTATATTACCGTGCAATAAGAGTTGCATATAGTCTTCAACAATTTAATTTCTTGATTGATTATAAATTCCATTACTAATTTATGTTTGTATTCTCGTTTTTTCTAACTGATAAGATTATTTTTTTTCATTTTTTATTATCCAATTATAGATATTGCAACTTTGGTTGAATTTCGCTTAAAATCAGGAAACGATTTTATCACAAACATACATAAATACTGCTCACTATACATACAATAATTAATATTTACAATGAGTGTTTTGTTGACATAGAAAACAAGAAATGAGTACTCCATTGAAAAGCTAATTTGCATAACAAATGTAAGCAAAATAAAAGAAACCATTTTGCTGAATTTTCCTTTCTTATCGATCCGAAACCCCACACAAGCAGCAGCAATACAAGACGGTGGTGTAATTTGATACATCAAACTCCACTACAATAATAATAGTTTCGTTTAAATATATTCCAGTTGCAATGCATTCGTCACGAATGTAATCCATAAAGTGATTTGATTTGAAATGAGATTTCTTTTATATTAAAATGCGGCGCCGGCCGGTCTATGTTTGTCGCCATGTTATAAGGGTTTAGTTAGGTGAATGCAGAAAGCGTTGTCCTATTTCTCGGCGCCCTTAAAAATCAATAGACGCTCGATGCCCTTGACCAATGAACAGCAGCAGCAGCTTCAGAGTATCCGTATCTATTTATATAATTAAAGATTTTTGAAACAATTCAAATCGCGCATCTGAATAATTGATGCTAATTAAATTCTTTAATTGCGGAATTAAATTTTAATTTGCGATCGATATGCATGGTTGTCGTCAAAGGATGTGGTAAATAATATTTATTTAATACGAGCAATGAAAAAACATTGATTTCAATAAAGCAAAAATAATATATACCTGAAGCAGAGTACTGATTTGAATGAACATGAATTGTGCAAACAAGCATGCATTTTCAATTTAAATGTCATGCTGGTTACATGCCAAGTGTCATAACATAATAAAATATTGTCAATCGAGTTACTAAATTATACTCCTATGTATGCAAACTATAGTTCTTTGGTGATGTGGTAATTCTTCGACTTTAATTTGATAGATGTAGTTCATACTATATTTTTAATGCAAATTATTTATGCAAAGCAGTCTGTGATTGGTTATTTTTGAGTGTTTAATATGCGGTCCGTGTACATCAAATTAACGGTTTCCCTCTTTTTTATTGCGAATCATGTATGCTAGTAAGTCTATGATTGGCAATTATTTGATTGTGTTTAATATGCAGTCCGTGTAAAACAACTTAACGTTTACCTTTTCTTCTATACAGTATTACTCTCTTTTTTATTACAAATCATGTACGCGAGTGAGTCTGTGATTGGCTATTATTTAATAGTGTTTAATAAGCGGTCTGTGTGAAACAATTTGACGATTAGCGTATTTTTTCTGTACAGTTTTTGTTGCAGGTACGTGTTCCGCAAGATTCGAAGCCACCACATCAACTCTGCTTCCACCAAACCAATCACAAAAATAAAAACTGCTGACATGTTTCTACTGGCCGCGATAGACCAAGTTATCTGACCCAGGATGACCCATTCCGGCCGCAATGGACCTTAGATAGTTTAGTCCCGAAAGCAACGGAGAGATCCAGGAGGGCCACCCTGTCACCCATCTCCAAAACGTACTCCCATGGACAGGGAAAAGAGTCGTTCTACTCCCTAAAGCATTTTCAAGAGAAAACAAAAGCCAAAAGTGAACAAACCCCACATACATTCTCAGGCATATCACCAATCAAAAAACCTAACTAGATCATGACAATTGGCGCCCAACGTAGGATGACTTGAAGTAAAGACGCCGCAAACCCCACGGACCTTACACTGGAAAACTACTACCACCTGGAAGTGCTTCCAATCAAGTTCCACACTACCGGAACGACTTCCGGACGCCACTACCACCTAGGGGAGGTCCCCAAAAGTCCCAACCTGATTTTGTAAATCTTGGTTTGGCACTGATAAACTCTGACTAACAAGATTTTTTTTGCAAAATGTAAGCAAGCACCCTTGCAGTAACAAAAATATAAATACCTATATCTTGTGCTGTCGAACAGGTAGAAAATAAATAAGCCTAATGGTCGGCAGTACGGTAGAAAGGATATGTATGATTAACAACGCTAACAAAAGTTAAGCATCGGCCGGAGCGGCCAAAACTTTAATAGGTGACCAACAAAGTGATGCACCTTACCTCATATAGGCATCCAAACATACACATGCCTTCTCTGTGCCTCGGTGTGCCCAACACCTCGACACCTAACGATATAAAAAGTTATAGACTATATATATATAATGGCTAACTCGACATCAAGGAACCCCGATCAAGACCTGTTAGAAAAAGTCGGTAGAGACATTGAACCCGAACAACATTTGAAGAAAGATCCTAAGCTAAAAAGCTTAGAATCATACCTCCGAGGGTCTGAGAAGAGTGACTAGCTAGCACACTGAGTTCCGGACCATTGCGCCTAGACTAGAACAAAAAATATCAAGCTGTAGTCTACCAGACGTACCGAGCTAACACTAAACTTGGCTCATTGGACAAAATCACCTACATCCCAGCTTTGACACCGAATCTGCAGGTGCCCTATCTATTCATGCTGAATTCAATTGATCAAGGAATGCATCCAGGAACAGAACTCAAACGCAGCCAGGACGGAGCTACCTGTAAGCAAGGGTCTGCAATGCGGAAGGACCCACTAGGGTCATTTCATAGGGGGCCCTCCGGCGATTATTTCAAAACTTGGGGCCCCCCAAAATTCAAAATTTGCAAAATAAAAGTTTAATAAACGACAAAACTATACTTTTCAAAATTGTCTATGTCTATGGGCCCTTTTCAATGTTTTGCAGTGGGGTCCAAAAATCCTAGTTTCGCCACTAAACGCAGCCGAAGTCAATCACCAGTGACCAACATGGTTTCTTCGCCAATGAACGCGGACCTGGAACTCTAAGACAACCTCAGCCTACCCCAAGTCAGATGCCCACGCCTGAAGTGAACCAAAGAAACAAACCCAAAAAAGTCGTCAACGACAACCAAGGCAAAACCGTGTAGTCACAAACAACTCAACAACGCAGCACTCGGAACTTGGTCCCGAGCTCGCTACGCAAGCTAGACGCCCACAAGCCTCCCAGGAAAGTGGTTGATGACCGCGTGTGAATGTTAGTAGGTTAAACCACAACCAAAACTTAAAAATTACTCTTGGACAAAACCTACACTTGATCCCAACCTAGATGTACATCCCCAAAAGAATCGACATTTTTAACTACTTACCCCGGGCAAAGTGCAAAAACATTAGTGCGTACCAGAAGGGCGCACGACCTTCCGTGAACCTTCGAGAATAGAAGCATGCAAAATTGAAAAGTGATTGTTGCAGAAACGTGTTCCGCAATGAGTGTGGTCTCAAGCTACATCAACTCTGTAACCACCAAATCACGCGGATAAAAACTGCTGAGATGCATCTACTGACCGCAATGAGCCAAGTCATCTAACCCATTCCTTGGAAGGTGGCTTTAACAACCGCCACCAAAACCTTCTACTAACAAACAGCACTAAGCTGCATCTACTGGTCATAGATAATTTAGTCCCAAAAAGCAACCGAGAAGACATCTATGTCAATCTCCGCCAAGATCTGGTAGAGTACAGGGTGTCCCTATCTACAGAACGTACTTCCCCGAACGGACAGTCATCAGAAAAGTCGTTCCACTCTCTGAGGCATTTTCCAAAGAGAATAAAGTGCACAAACTCTACATATACTAAATTGTTTTCTCAGGAATACCACCAACCACTGCCTCCGACAACAATGACAATTGGCGCCCAACGTGGGGCAACTTGGAGTAAATGATGCAGAGCGTAATGTTCTTTCCAATAGATCCGTTACCTATGCATCCAAACATACACATGTCTTCTCTGTGGCTCGGTGTGCCTTAACACCTAACGGTATAAAGTTGTAGATTGTTTACATAATGACCTACTCGACATCAAGAGACTCCGATCACGACAGAACCACCAACATCCCCACTTTGACACCGGATCTGCAAGTGATCGGTCTTTTCAAGATGGATTCGATTGATCTAGAAGAGTACCCAAAAACAGAACCCTAACGCAGCAAAGATCTATCACCAGTGACCAACATGGTTCCTTCGCTAATGGACGCGGACTTGGAACCCCAAAATGACCTCAAACTACCCCAGGCTCAGATGCCCACGCCGGATGTGAACCAAAAAAAAAAACAGACCCGGAATTAGTCATCAGCGACGACTAATGCAAAACGCAGCACCAAAAACCTGGTCCTAAAAGCGCTACGTGAGCCTCCAAGACCAGTGGTTAGTAATAATAATAATAATACCCATGATCCTAACCTCAGTGTACATCCACAGGAGGATTTTCAAGTTTAACTACTTGACAAAGACAGTAATGCATACCAAAAAGACGTACGACCTTTCGTAAACCCTCAAAAATAAAAACCAAATCGCAAAAGTAGGAAAAAGAAATTGTTGCAGGAAAGTATTCAGCAATGAGCGTGGCATCAAGTTAACAAAACCAAGCTGCGACTCAACTCACCAGCCAGTTCCTCCGCAAGATTCGAGACCACAACATTAACTCTGATTCCACCAAATCAACATCACCTGAGATGCATCTACTGGCCGCAATGAGCCAAGTCATCTGACCCAGCATAACCCATTCCCAGGAGGGTGGCTTCGACGAGCGCCGCCATAACCTCGTAATAACCAACACCACTGAGCTTCATCTATCGGCCATGATAGGCCTTAGATAGTGTAGTCCGGAAGCAACCAGAAAGACATCTACGTTGACCTCCGCATAGATCTCGTAGGGCAACCCTGTGCCCCATCACCAAGACGTACTTCCCTGAAGCGCCGTTCCACTCCCTAAAGCATTTCCCAGAAAAAACAAACCTCACATATACTTACATTCTCTAACAAGAGCGTTTAAGCCACGTGCATGGTTGCCGCTTTGTGCGGGTCTTTAGTACGGCCTTCATTGGGTTACTTCATGAGTGGGGCAATTTTGGGTAACCTGCTGCTGAGGTCCTAGTTATACTAACATACATTCTCAACCAAAAAACCGCCAACCACCACCTCATCCGACGATAACTTGACTGTAAAATATTTCCCTGAGACTGTGATTGGTTATTGTCTGGTAGTGTTTAGTAAGCGGTCCGTGTAAATAAGATTTATTTGTGCACATGCGTGTAGAGTAAGAGCAAAGCTAGAAAAGCGAGCTACAGCAGCCAAACCTCCAAGAACCACCGCAGCAAACCAAAAAATAACTGCAATTCTCTGCAATTCAATTTGAGAACCAAACGAGCTCCGAGATCCTGCATATGATGTTCAGGCAGCTCGAGAAAAATAAAGAATTAATCGAGAAAAAGGACACCAAAACCAACGCCTTGGAAGCCTACATCTTGGCCCCTAGTAAAAAAAACAAAAAGAAAAAATCAACTTCCATGCCCTCTCTAAGATTGAAGCCAGCATGAAAACCGTCATCAGCGGGCTGTCCAGTTTATCACAAACTAAAAGCAAGCAGCAAGAGCCAGGCCCACAGTAAGGTACCTGCTCATCAACAGCAGACCCAACGCTCGCAAGAAGCAATCCTACGCGCAAGCAAGGGAATTGGACAAAACGTACCATTTTTACGCTAAAAATCAGCTATTACTCCGCTTGGACGTGGCACAAGTACTATAATCCTAAAATATTCGGTTAAACCAAACATTTAGGACAAATTTCTTTAAGAAGATTCCTCTACTAGCCCAAACAAAAAAATTTGCACATGCAGATCATTGTTGACAAATCTCCATAAGTGCCTGTCATACTGGGATAGACTAGACTACTCTTGACTCTTTATGCAATGCAGCTGCAACCATCAGACGCTATTGCAAGTCTACTTTCTTGCGGAAATCTGCTAGTCAGGTAGAGTTGATAATGAAGCTTGCAACGTTATATTAGAGTTGGTTCTATGTTTGTTCCACGAGGTTGAGTCTCTAATACGTCTCTGGGCAAATAAAAACGGTGCTTTGAACAAGAGCGTCTAAGCCACGTCCATAATTGCCGCTTTGTGCGGGTCATTAGTACGGTCTTCATTGGGTTACTTAATAAGTGGGCGATTTTGGGTAACCTGCTGCTGATGTCCCAGTTAACTCCACACTCCAGTAATAAGACGACGTCGGCGATGGTTGTTGATTTGTCCAAGGTTCAGACTTCTGGTTTTCAGTCAAAACTGATTAAACCTCAAATTCTGGTTTTACATCGTGAGCCAAGAGCAAAGTGTCATAGATCGAAGGCAGGGCGTAGTGTATCAAGTAGAAAGTCGTAGATCGAGGTCAAAGCGTCGAAGATCGAGTGCAGGGTGTACTGGTTTACGTCCGTTGTGGATGGTAGTGGTTTACGTCCGTTGTGGATGGTAGTGTAATTGCCTCCTTAAGGTTTCCTAGTCGTAACGGTCCTGTGTGCTACCAAGTTTGTTCTTATGAGTGATATGAAGTCGTCGGCGATAATTATCAGTTTGTCAAAGGTTCATACTTCTGGTTCTCCATCAAAGCTGAACAAGCCTAGCATCTCAAATTCTATTGTCACAACGTCGAGGATCAAGGTCAGGGCGTAGTGGTTCAAGCTCGTTGCAGATGGTGGTGTAACTGCCTTCTTAAGCTGTAATCAAATATGTTTCTTTTGTTTTTGTTGGAAGACTTGAAGATACTATAGCTAAAGAACTTAGTAGTCCTGTCGAAGTCGTGTGGTACGTCTGCGTCCCTCCATGGTCTCTTGACCTTAAAAGGCACCTGCACACCTTTGATCAAAACCGACAAACTCTAACTCAAGATTTCAAACCAGACTTTGACCCCAAAACCTTTTCTGATGCATGAACATAAAAAAATCTGAATCTAATGATTTAATATGGAGCTTCAAATCACTCTGAGTTTAGAAGTACTGAGTCGCTTCTGAAGTGACCGGAACTTCCTCGGTGTTCCTATTTTGATAACTTTTCAAAAAAAATTCATGTTATTAGGTAATGTTCAAAAAACTTCTACTCAGGATCAAATTTGTACTCAAGACTACTTGAAGTCCATCAACAAAAAGCAAAAAACTTCCAAATAACAGAATACCATGCCAAAATCTACCCATTAGACACTGTCTTCTGGAAACCTGAGTATCAAGTAATGCAATCCAAAACCATTTTCAGAATTTCAAAAGAAGATTGATATTTTAGACCAAAATATTTGGAAAATTTTATTTTATGGTTCAAACAAACCAAAAATCCCCACCCTGAACATGAATCTAAAAAAAATTTTATACTTTTGCTTATTTCTCGTCCTTATTCCAACAGACAAAACCACAGGAAGGTCATAGCAAACCTATAAACAAATCTACTCCCAGAAATGCTGACATCAAGGTCACTATCTGAAAATACCACTCGACCACCCAAAGATATGCCAGATGGCCACTATCCGTCTTCCAATTTAACTTAAACCACCTGGTGGCAACTCAACTATTATTAATTAAACTAATAATAATGTAAACTGTATTTATATTATAAGTTAACAATCATTATAAATATTATACATTGTGTGTGTTCCATACAAAAGATTAAGATGTTGATTTGAGATTGCATAAATGTTAACTGTTACGCCTGTGGAGTGTGTAGGTTCTGCAGATTTTAATTATACAAGATCTGCAATTAAAATCACATACAGGAACGTTCAATATTTATAGTACACGCGGAAGTGTGTTACTGAAGTATTTATATAATATGTAATCTTATTTTAATTTGATTGATTGATTGACGTAAAAGTATTCGAAATATTTTAAGTGAGGCATAATTAGATTTACTATATTTAAATATTGGCAAATTAATTGAATTCATCTAATTAATAGTTTACATAGTCAAGTACATAAGTAAATTGGCTGTGCCGGTTCTTCCAATCTAATACACACGAGTACACCAATTAAAAATTATAATACGTTCCCCGTGGCTGCTTTAGAAGCGATTAATTAACGTTTCACTTGTAATTATAATTGTGGGTCGATCATCCCACCAGTCTATAACAACGAAACAATCCTTCATTATAAACATACAATCAGATTTAAATTGTTTCATTTATTGTAAATACTAAAAATATTTGTTACAACATATTCTTCTCTGTGCTTTGCGTGTTAATAAAAAAACACGATGACTAATGCCGACTATCCCGCAGGCGTTTGTAGGAAATTAAAAACTTTTCCAATTTGAATAAAAAATATTTTAATATTGAAACACAACAAAAGCATTTTATCAAATTAGGTGTGTTGGTTAAAAATTGAAGCGTAACAATGGTGCCAACATAGTTTTTGCCGGTTGCTGCTACTTTATTTAATTGTCCGCGAATAATTTTGTGCATAATTAAGCATTGGCAGGAAATGGACCACGGATTATAGAAAGTTACATAATTATAGTTAGTCATAATCGATGATTTCACCTGAAATGATGAAAGAGAATGTATGGAATGGTATTGTGCAGAGCATATTACTAATAAGTAGTTATTATATTCAACAAATGTGTTTTTAATGTTTTATAACTTATATAAGTATCAGCAACAGTTCTGGTCGTAATATCTTAATAGTTCACAATAAATATGTGTATAATGCTACACAGGTAACCTAAAAATTTGCAAAATTAAACAAAAATCCATTTTAACATTTACGAAAATTATATCAAGGTAGCGCTACTGTTGCCAACCCATGCATATTTGTTGCAATAAATTTATCACATTTTCTACAAATTAAATTGACACATGTCAGATTGAAGTGACATAATAGAAAAACTGTAAATTACAAAAATATTTTTATTGTTTTTTTTTTTAAATTACTTTAAGGTAGCGCTACGTTTTGACAATCCACAGAGTGCGTATTTGTAGCGATAAATAAAATTTTCTACAAATTAAGTTCACATAATAAATTTTTTAAAATGACCAAAACTTGAAGTTTATTTTAATAAAGAAACAATTTTCAAACTATCTCAAGGTAGCGCTACGTTTTCACAACCCATAGTGGGCAATTGTTGCAACAAATTCACAAAACTTTCTACAAATAAAGTAGGCACATATCAGATTGAAGTGGCATCAGCAGAAAATTATAAATTTTTGAAAATTGTCTCAAGGTAGCGCTACGTTTTGACAAATCTATGAAAAGCGTAAATGTTACAATAAATTTACAAAACTTTCTATAAATCAAGTAGACACATATCAGATTGAAATGACATAACAGAAAATATCTAACTTTCAAAATTTATATTTTTTCCAAATTTTTTAAAATTGTGTCGAGGTAGCGCTACGTTTTGACAATCTATGAAGGGCGAACTGTTGCAATAAATTTCCGAAACTTTCTACAAATTAAGTAAACACATATCAGATTGAGATGACGTAGCAGAAAAAATGGAATCTTAAAATTTTATATTTTTTCAAAAATTTTAAAAAATGTCTAAAGGTAGCGCTACGCTTTCACAATCTATGAAGGGCGTAATTGTTGATATAAATTTATAAAATGATATAAATTAATGAAAATAAATGTACAAAACTTTCTTAAATCAAGTAAACACACGTCAGTTTGAAGTGACATAGCAGAAAGTAAGTAACATTCAAAATTTATATTTTTTCCAATTATTTTGAAAGTTAAGCAAAAAATGTGATTCTAAAGTTTATTTCTTCAAATATCTCAAAAGTTATGAAAGTTAGAACAAAACTTGAAATACAAAAATTAAGCAGAACTTAATTATCTTGTTAAAGTTTCAAAACCTTTCTTTAATATTTTGACAGCTATAAAATGCAGAAAATGTGATTCTGGAGCTAATTTCTTATTGATTGCAGGACAATAGTTTCAACTTTAGATCCCGTCCACCCGCCCAAGTGTTTGTAATCCAATTTCTTGATCACAAACACTTGGGTGGGTGGGCGGGGCACACAGTTTATTGATTGCGGAACAATACTTTCAACTTTAATTCCCGCCCGCCCAAGTATTTCTGATCCAATTTCTTGATTACAAACACTTGGGGTGGCAGATGAGCACTCAGTTTATTAAATGAGGGACAGTCGTTTCAACTTTAGTTCCCGCCCAAGTGTTTGTGATCCAATTTCTTGATCACAAACACTTGGGTGGGTGGGCGGGGCAAACAGATTATTGATTGCGGGACAATAGTTTCAACTTTAGTTCCCGCCCAAGTGTTTGTGATCCAATTTCTTGATCACAAACACTTGGGTGGGTAGACGGGGCAAGCAGTTTATTGATTGAGGGACAATAGTTTCAACTTTAGTTCCCGCCCAAGTGTTTGTGATCCAATTTCTTGATCACAAACACTTGGGTGGGTGGTCGGGGCAAACAGATTATTGATTGCGGGACAATAGTTTCAACTTTAGTTCCCGCCCACCCTCTCAAGTGTTTGTGATCCAATTTCTTGATCACAAACACTTGGGTTTGTAGGCGGGGCAAGCAGTTTATTGATTGAGGGACAATAGTTTCAACTTTAGTTCCCGTCCAAGTGTTTGTGATCCAATTTCTTGATCACAAACACTTGGGTGGGTGAGCGGGGCAAACAGATTATTGATTGCGGGACAATAGTTTCAACTTTAGTTCCCGCCCACCCTCTCAAGTGTTTGTGATCCAATTTCTTGATCACAAACACTTGGGTGGGTAGGCGGGGCAAGCAGTTTATTGATTGAGGGACAATAGTTTCAACTTTAGTTCCCGCCCAAGTGTTTGTGATCCAATTTCTTGATCACAAACACTTGGGTGGATGGGCGGAGCAAGCAGATTATTGATTGCGGGACAATAATTTCAACTTTAGTTCCCGCCCACCCGCCCAAGTTTTTGTGATCCAATTTCTTCATTACAAACACTTGAGTGGGTGGACGGGGCGCGCAGTTTATTGATTGTAGGACATTAGTTTCAACTTTAGTTCCCGACCACCCGCCCAAGTGTTTGTGATCCAATTTCTTGATCACAAACACTTGGGTGGGTGAGCGGGGCAAGCAGTTTATTAATTGCGGGACAATAGTTTCAACTTTAGTTCCCGCCCAAGTGTTTGTGATCCAATTTCTTGATCACAAACACTTGGGTGGGTGGGCGGGGCAAGCAGTTTATTGATTGCGAGACAATAGTTTCAACTTTAGTTCCCGCCCACCCGCCCAAGTTTTTGTGATCCAATTTCTTAATTACAAACAATTGGGTGGATAGATGGGCACTCAGTTCTTTGAATGCGGGACAGCAGTTTTAACTTTTGTTCCCACCCAAGTGTTTGTGAGTTTATTGATTGCAGGAATAGTTTCAACTTTATTATTATCTTGATAAAGTTCAAGTAACTTTCTCTAACATTTTGACAGTTAAGCTAACAAAATGAAAAAAACTTGATTCTAGAGCTGATTTCTCCAAATATCTCAAAAGTTATGAAAGTTAGAACAAAAGTTAAATTACAAAAACTATGCAGAACTTAACTATCTTGATATGGTTCTAGTAACTTTCTTTAATATTTTTACAGTTAGGCTACCAAAATTCAGAAAATGTGAAAACGTAATTTCTTCAAATATCTCGAAAGTTAGAATAAAAGTTGAAACACACAAATTATGCAGAACTTAATTATCTTAACAAAGTTCTAAAACCTTTCTTTAATATTTTGACAGTTAAGCTACCAAAATGCAGAAAACGTGATTCAGAAGCTAATTTCTTCAAATATCTCATAAGTTATAAAAGTTAGAACAAAAGTTAAATAACAAAAACTATGCAGAACTTAACTATATTGATGAAGTTCATGTACCTTTCTTTAACATTTTGACAGTTAAGCTACCAAAATGCAAAAAACGTGATCTTAAACTTAATTTCTTCAAATATTTCGAAAGTTATAGAAGTTAGAATAAAAGTTGAAACACAAAAATTATGCAGAACTTAATTATCTTGACAAAGTTCTAAAACCTTTCTTTAATAGTTTGACAGTTAAGCTACCAAAATAGAAAAAATGTGATTTTAGGACTAATTTCTTCAAATATCTCAAAAGTTGTTAAAGTTAGAAGAAAAGTTAAAATATTTTTTTTTTGTAAAACCTAATTATCTTGATAAAGTTCAAGTAAATTTCTTAAATATTTTGACAGTTAAGCTATTAAATTGCAGAAAAAGTGATTCTGAAGCTAAGTTCTTCAAATTTCTCAAAAGTTAGAACAAAAGTTAAATTACAAAAAAATATACAAAACTGAATAATCTTCATAAAATTCAAATAACTTTCTTAAATATTTTGACAGTTAAGCTAGCAAAACGCAGAAAACGTTATTTTAAAGCTAATTTTATCAAATATCTCAAAAGTTATAAAAGTTAGAATTAAACATAAAATACAAAAATTATGCAGAACTTGATTATCTTGATAAAGTTATAGTAACTTTCTTTAATATTTTAAAAATTAAGCTAAAAAAATTCAGAAAATATGATTCTAACACTAATTTCTTCAAATATCTCAAAAGTTATTAAAGTTAGAAAAAAAGTTAAAATACAAAATTTTTGTAAAACTTAATTATCTTGATAAAGTTTAAGTAAATTTCTTAAATATTTTGACACTTGAGCTATTAAATTGCAGAAAAAGTAATTCTGAAGCTAAGTTCTTCAAATATCTCAAAAGTTATGATAGTTAGAACAAAAGTTAAAATACAAAAACGAGGCAAAACTTGATTATTTTCATAAAGTTCAAGTAACTTTCTAAAATATTTTGACAGTTAAGCTAGCAAAACGCAGAAAACGTTATTTTAAAGCTAATTTTATCAAATATCTCAAAAGTTATAAAAGTTAGAACTAAACATAAAATATAAAAATTATGCAGAACTTGATTATCTTGATAAAGTTCTAGTAACTTTCATTGATATTTTAAAAACTAAGCTAAAAAAATTCAGAAAATATGATTCTAGAACCAATTTCTTCAAATATCTTAAAAGTTATGAAAGTTAAAACAAAAGTTGAAATACAAAAATTAAGCTAAACTTAATTATCTTGATAAAGTTCAAGTAACGTTCTTTAATATTTTGACAGTTAAGCTACCAAAATGCAGAAAATATAATTCTAGAGCTAAGTTCTTCAAATATCTCAAAAGTTATGAAAGTTAGAACAAAAGTTGAAACACAAAAACGATGCAGAACTTAATAATCTTCATAAAGTTCAAATAACATTCTTTAATATTTTGACAGTTAAGCTATAAAATACAAAAACTGTGATTCTGGAGATAATTTCTTCAAATATCTCAAAAGTTACAAAAGTTAAATCATAAAACCTAGACAGAACTTAATTATCTTGATAAAATTCAAGTAACTTTCTTTAATATTTTGACAGTTAAGCTATCAAAATGCAGAAAACTTGATTCTGGAGCTAATTTCTTTAAATATCTCAAAAGTTATAAAAGATAAAACAAAAGTTAAAACATAAAAAACAAAAATTATGCAGAACTTAATTGTCTTGATAAATTTCAAGAACCTTTCTTTAATATTTAGACAGTTAAGCTACCAAAATGCAAAAAACCTGATTCTAAAGCTTCTTCAAATACCTCAAAAGTTATGAAAGTTAGAACAAAAATTAAAACACAAAAACTATGCAGAACTTAATAATCTTCATAAAGTTCAAATAACTTTCTTCAATATTTTGACAGTTAAGTTATAAAATGCAGAAAACGTAATTCTGAAGCTAATTTCTTTAAACATCTCAAAAAGGTTGAAAAAGCAAAAGTTCTCCACTCCAAACTATTGACTCGTTTCCATGCGTTAGAGTGACCCACCCGCCCACTACAATCCAAACTTTTGACTCGTTTCCATGCGTTAGAGTGACCAACCCGCCCAACCAAGTGTTCATCATCAAGAGATTGGATGTTTGACCTCTCTGCAAACGTTAGAAGTCACTTTATTCACAAGAGAAGGTCGTGATCTAACTTCTTGCTCACAAACACTTGGGTGGGTGGGCGGGCCACTCTAATCTAAACTATTGACTCGTTTACATGAGTTAGAGTGACCCACCCGCCCACCCAAATGTTCGTCTTTAAGAGTTTACACGATGGACCTCTCTGCGAACGTCAGAAGTCACTTTATTCACAAGAGAAAGTCGTGATCTAACTTCTTGCTCACAAACACTTGGGTGGGTGGGCGGACCACTCTAATCTAAACTATTGACTCGTTTACATGAGTTAGAGTGACCCACCCAAATGTTCGTCATTAAGAGTTTGCACGATGGACCTCTCTGCGAACATCAGAAGTCACTTTATTCACAAGAAAAGTCGTGATCTAACTTCTTGCTCACCAACACTTAGGTGGGTGGATGGGCCACTCCAATTAAGACTATTGACTCGTTTCCATGCTCTAGAATAACCCACCCAAACACCAAAGTGTTCGTCATCAAGAGATTGCATAATTGATCTATCTGCGAACGTCACATGAGAAGGTTGTGAAGGTTTTGATAACTAATACTTGGGTGGTAAGCCAGCCACTCCAATCCAAACTATTAATCGTTTCCATGCCCTAGAGTGCATGTTTGAGTGGTGGTGAAGATAGTCAAAACTTGATTGTTTAAATAAAATAAAATTAACTTACCGACTGCGCCATTTTTGTGTTTTTATAAATCTTATCAAAAACCTGTTAGAGTGGTGGTAAAAATAGACTTGATTTGACTTAAATTTAAAAAATATCCTGCCGACTGCGCCATTTCATGAAACTCGTATATTAAACCATATTTTTATAGTTTTTCGCGTTTGCAGATCATCTATCAGAGTTGGAAGATTGCAGAAGAAACAACTGCATCTATCTGAATTACTAAATATATATTTTGTCATCCTTATCCCCAAAAAACTTATTTTTACAGTATTTTCAAAAACTAAACAAATGTTAAAAATTTCAAACTCGATAATAAATTATCCTACCAACTGCGCCATTTTTGTGTTTCTATTAATTTCATAAAACTCATCAAAATCCTGTTTGAGTACTAGTGAAGATAGACACAACTTGACTTGATTGTATGAATTTAAAAAAATATATATGCTACCGGCTGCGCCATTTTAGTGTTTCTATAAATTTCATAAAACTTATCAAAGCCAGTTTGAGTAGTGGTAAAAATAGAAAAAAGTTGATTTTATTATTTAAATTAATTAAAAATATCCTACCGGCAGCGCCACTTTTGTGTTTATATACATTTCGTACATTAGAATATTTCATATATAATTTTCTGTAAATTGTTACTGAATCAAAACCTTATATAGCTTATTTCAACAGAACTGTAAAAAAATAAAAATAAAAATGCGAGGTCAACAAAATTGAAATCATTGAACCCTTTTACTTGTAAAACAAACAAAACATACATCCTTAACCATTACTCATTTTATTCATAGAAGCTGTAAAATACAGCTTTATTAAATTGTAGAAAAAAAATCAACTATCCGAACCGGCAAATTTCCACAGCATAAGCTAAATAAATGTTTAAAACTCAAATATAAATTATCCTACCGACTGCGCCAATTATATGTTTCTGTAAACTTCATAAAAAAAAGACTGTTTAAGTGGTGGCAAAGATAGACTAAACTTAATTCGATTGTTTAAACTTTACCAACTGCGCCATTTTTGTGTTTTTGTAAATTTCATAGAAATCGCATATTATAATATATTTACTTTCTTATTAAGTATATAAACAATTTTCTTTAAATTGTTACAATTAAAAATCTAGAGACCACAGAAAGGAAACTAACATAATAACATTTTCTCATTGAAAATTAGGTGCAATATTGAACAAACTTACGCCTCTGATTCTATTTATATAATTTAAGAAACCAAGATGTAAACATTTTTGTCTGAATATAGATATATCCTGGTTACAAAACGATTAATCAATTGCATCCAAATATAGCCGACGTAGGTAGACTGTATAAAACCGTATTCTCCTTCTAAACGTTAATAACATTTACATAGATATTATGTAAACTAAGTAATTATTATAATTGGATATATGGCGAAGAAAAGCTTATTATGTAGCAACGTAATTATTTCATACAACTTTTTTCTTAATTTAATGCTTATTTAATTGCATCTATTTATGAGTAAACATATTTCTAGCTAGACAATATAACGTGTAGCACCTGTTCGGAGACTAAGCATTTTTTGTACAAAATTACAAAATGTTTGTACTATCACGAATATATTAAAAACAACCGTAACATGTTTCAACCTTTACAAGGCCATCATCAAACGGTGATACAATTTTTTTTTATAATAATCAAAACTACTTTTGATTAATTAATCAACCCAAGAATTGCGCATGATATTATTCCCATAGGGTTTATTTAACGTAGTAATATGTTATTACTTCTGATGTAATGAGAATATCGACGTTTCTATTTATAGCACCATTTGTCGAAAGAAATGCAACCTCATTTTGTGTGTACAACCTGAATGTTTACAACACAAAACGGATAAAATACAGCAGCACCACCCTCGACAAGATTAAAGCTTCGCTCGCCTATCCCGTTTTCCAGCTTTTCACGTCCTTGACCTACACGTGCCTCTCGTGAAATGCGTGCGGATCTGGTTCAAGGGCATCATCTGATTGATACAGCAGCAGCCAGAAGGAGGTTCCGGGAATATTTGCGCATAATATCGATTATTTAATTGATTTCATTTAAAGTAATTTCTGGATTTTCAACTTTGTTACAATTCAACCCCGCCCTTAACACAAAGTTTCATAGTACATTTTATTTTATTTGCAAATTTAAATCGTTTGCTAATTACACTAAATCAAATTGATTATATTGTATACAATAGTGCCAAATATTTTTGTCTTTTCTGGCACGAAAAAGCTACCATCAATTCACTTCGATTCAGGTTACAGATAATACACTACGAAATGAATGCAATGCAGAAGTTTTGCTGAAAAGAGGGTATAATGCACTGTCAGATTTTTGCTTCTGATATTCTGTTAGCAAATGTGCGTGACTTTGTGGGAAACACGGCACCGCATACCAAAGTGGTTTCGGAAAATACAAAAATGGAATGTCAGTCTGAATGAAATGAAATTAAAAATTTGTTTAATTAATTGTTGCCTTGATTGAAAGGTTATAATTATTCAAGTATGGTGATTAGTCATCGTAATGACTATATTTAATTGTTCCGACGCGTTCTAATTAGTCGTCATTGTGTGTAAAAATAATTTCGTGTTATTGGCTTGCTTTAAATTGTAATAAAAACGCCTACGTGATGTTAATTTTTAAACGTGGAGCAGGAATCGATCATACAAAAATAGACAGGTCCGTCCCGGAGCACTGATTTAATAGGTAAATAAACACGCGAGTCAATATCCACGATTTTCTACAATCCTAAACATAATAAATTTCAATAAAATAAGCAATTATTTAATTAAAGTCACTTTTACTGCCTCAAAGTGATGATTATGTTCATGTACAACATACTCTATAACGTTTTTTAATGTTTAAGTCGTAATTGTTAGAATATTTTGATCAAATTTTGTTTACAATCTAGAAACATGTATGGCTATAAGAAAATTTATTAATTTTTGAAAAAAATGTAAAATTTATAAATAACACAAAAATGGCGCAGTCGGTAAGACAAAAAACACAATATTATCTAAAAAATCAGATCAATTGCTGGATTATAATTATTAAGTATTTAAAATATTCAAGATTTATTTTTTCCGGATTATTTGATGATTAATAAATTATTTAAGTTCAAGAGAAATGAATATTAGTCTACAATAACCCACACGGAAACAAACTACTGAATGAAAAGAAAATATTGGCAACAAAAACGTGTGTAGCGTGCGTCCATTGCGACCTTGCCAAAAAAAACGCGGAAATTATACTTTTTTTTTAAACAATTACCTTATTCAAAATCTGTTTCTTCTAATAATCAATTTCTAGGATTTCTATTTTAATTTAATAAGATGCTACAAGATAATAAAATAATTTTTGTTTATTTATCTTGTTATATAAAAATTTCTTTGTTGCGTTATAATATGAAAGTATTACAGTTAGGTCGGGCAATTTCGTGGCGGAACGTAATAAGCTATGTTTGGAGGATTACGTAATTCATCATTTTTTTTTTTAGATAAATTATATGACTATGTAAAGATTTCGGAACGATTATATTGCAATCTTGTTTTAAACAAAAGGTGGTAATAAAATGCACCGTTTGCATTCGTGTAATCTGTTTTGATACCGAGAATGCTGATGGATTTATTTATTTAATTTGCAACAATATAATTATAATGATAAACATTGTGTGATAATTAGATGTCTAAATTTGCGAAGATTTGTTGCAACATGCAATATGATTTACAGGCACGAATTAGTGTTGTAATTAAGAGCAGGCGTTTTGTCATTATGCATCACTATTATTAGTCTGTGGATTAGCAAAAATATATTAATAGTTTTTTTTTATTTCTAAATTAGATATTTTATATATACAGAGTGTTACAAAACATTTTCCTAAATGAATTGTTAAAATTAAATGTCTTCGGCACGTTGCAAAAATTTGTTTATTAATAAGAAAATTGTGAATAGAAAATTTATAAATCATTGTTTTTGTTAAGTAAAATTCAACTACTCACAAGGTTTATGCCCACAACTAACGCGTGACGTCATTTGTGGGCATGGAACATTATGTAGGCTTCACCATGCAACAAGCAGAAAATAAGAAATTTACAAATTATAGTTTTTGTTAAGTAAAATTCAACTACATGCCCACAACACGTGACGTCATTTGTTGACATAGAACGTTATTATATTAACTCCACAATGAGACGAGCAAAATGTGACACATGCCGCATGGGAAATTTATAAATTATTGTTTTTGTTAAGTAAGATTTACTAACAACTAACGAGTGACGTCATTTGTGGGCATAGAACGTTGTTATGTTCGCTTCACCATGCGACGAGCAAAGAATACCGCATGCTGCATGAGAAACTAATAAATTATTTAAATAATCAAACAGCTAGTGCTGCCAATTCGGACATCTAGTATTAAATTGCACTAGCTGGAGCCAAAGTCGTTCGTTTTATAATTTACATCATAAAATTAGCACAAAATTATTTATTCAAATTTGTCTTTCACTATCATGCGATGCCGTGGTCATAGAAGCCACACTGAAAAAGTGTGTAGAACCAAAACAATTGTCTGTGCTTGACCCTTAACCGCTGTAATCGTTAGATTGAGTTTGAATAAATGATTAATTCATTCATAATTATATATTATTGATTTTGTTCAGTAAAACTGAACTACTCGCAAGACCCACAACTAATACGTGATGTAATTGTTGGGCATAGAACGTTGACTTCACCATGCCACAAACGGAAAATAGCGCATGAAATGTTGTTTTTATTTTAAGTAAGAACTCCTCGTAGGGCGTATGCTTACAACTAACGCGTGACGTCACTTGTGGACATAGAACGTCGTTATGTTGACTTCACTGTACGACGAGCGGAAAATGACACATCTATAAGTGATCTAATTTAGCAAGCAATAAAAAGTGAGGCGCAATTAATAAAACTACAATTTTATAACATTACCAAGAAATTTTTGATATTTCAAAATAATCATTAAGAAGTCCAGTCATAGAGAACTTCTCGTGTCCAATACTTCCCTTTATAAATTTACAAAAACGCTCTCATGTGTAGCTCTATTATGAGAGCAAATCGCAACACTATCTAAGTCTGTTCCAATATTCAATTTGGACGGTCCAAACCATGCACACAAAAAAGTTTGTCATACTAAAGCAATTTTCGTATACACAGAAAATTGTGTGCATGGGTTGAACTGTTTGCAAAACATTTAAATCGTGTGAGTAGGTAATGGGACAATTGAGCCTGGAAAAAACTTTGAGACCGTAAGATTTTTTTTTTAATTTCTTTGATAAATCCATGAACGGGATAGTTGGATGATTAAATTAATGGATAAATAAATAAACCCATCCATCCATCGAACCATAAACAAATAGGTAGATAATTAAATTAATTGTTAATCTACCCAATTATGAATTAACAAAATTGATCAAAAAAATTAAACAGTTTCAACGGTCTCTAAAAATTTCCGAGGCCCAATCTTCACACAATTTGGATAACCCAAAAGCAGATGGATAAAGAATGGTTAAATGTTTTGATAAATGAATAAATCAAGGAACTCATCCAACCATCCATCTATCCCTTCTTAGGTTGGCGGCATTTATCAAAAAATATAAAAAAACTCCAGTCCCAAAAAAATTTCCAGGCTCAATTGTCCCAGTACCTACCCGTGTATTAAAACATAACTTATGACTAGTCAACATGACAACGTATCGCATGGCGTAATGCGCATCTCTATAGTTATGTAGCATAAAAGCAGCCCCACCCCTAGATTTTCAAAATCATTGAACCAAGGCGACTAAGGCGAGGTCAAAGTAGCTACTAGTCCGGGTGCGGACTCGTTCAGCAACACGCAAAAGGCTCCGTGGTTCCAGGCTACATTGTTACTTGCGTTCTGGGATTGGTAAATCTCATCACACCTGCACTGTTGTTTGGGCTCTTTGCAATCTATACCTAACATATGCGCACATTTCTCAGAATTCGTCCCTGATATAACTAACTCGACGCAAAAACCTCATGTACCACTCAAAATCTGCGAGAATGACGTCAGTCAGCGTACTATAAATTTGCAAGATGAACAAAATTATCAAAAATCAGACAAAGAAAAAAGAATATCAAAAAAATCGTTTGTCTTCTTGCAAACGCCTATACAAAGTATTTATAAGTGAACGACGTTGTGATAGCAGAGGTGTTAAAGCCAACAAAAAATACAAAAACGGGTTCGAGTCGATCCAGTAATCAAATGCAAAAAGTGTTTTTCAAGCATCACTTTTTCCAAATTGTTGTATCAGATCAAAATATCGGCCCGAGAAACGTTTTGGATGCTACAGAAAACTCTATTCGAGCAGTTTCGCCAAAGATTCTGTTATAACAACGTGTTTCCGGTTTCGATCGATCGTTTAACCGATTCCCAACCCCTTCGGGCTTTTGAAGGTTCTGCGTCTCGAGCATCAGCAAAACACTTTACTACTATCTTTTGCGAACGCAATACAACCAACATGATCGGTAGTGTGACGTCAGTTGTGGATATAGAAAACGACGTCAGTCGTGGGTATAGATCGTTGCTATGTTGGCTTCACCATCGGACAAGCTAAAAATAGCCCACGAAGCATCTTAAAGTATATACAGTCTAAGAAATCGATTCTACAAAAAATCGTTAGCCCTCTTACAAAGCGCCTATGAAAAGTAAACGACGTTATAATCGCGGAGATATTTCATCAGGCCAAGAGCGCAACCGACAAAATAAACGAAAACAGGTCGAGCATAACTTTTTTCTATTTCCCAGAGATCTAATCATATTAAAATTCTGGCCCAAAAAACGTTTCAGATGCAACAGCAAGCTTTGCTCGAGCCGTTTCGCCAAAATGTCTGTTATATCGACGTTTTCCGGTTTCGCAATCCGAGACAATCTCCAACCCCTTCCAGCCTATGAAATCCGCGTCTCGGGCGATAGCAAAAAGCTAAGAGAAGAGGACAAAGCACGCGCGAATAGTATAGACAAGCCTTTAACCAACGTCAGTAGTGGGCAAGAACGCGTACATTGGAAGACTGTGTTAAACGCGTATATGAAAACAAAGTTAATCGTGGGTACAGAACGTAGTTATGTTAGCTTCACAATGCGATAAGAGATAGATTCTACTCGCTAACTCAGTAGTAGTTCTCGTGTATAGTACGAGATCTGCAGAAAAGTAGGTAAAACAAAAACAGGCCCAGGTCGATTCCAGTAATCAAAAGCAAAAAGTGTGTTTTTCAAACAACTTTTTTCTGATCGTATTAAAACTTGCAATCAAAAACGATCTCCAACGCAAAACGCAAATCATGCAGCCAACGACGCGCAAACCTAGTTTTGCAAGACAAGAGAAAGCAAGCGGATCATCCTTAGACTATATAGACTTATAGACACACACGTCTTTTGCCAAGGCGATACAACCAACATGATCGGTACGTATGAGCAAGAACGCGTACATTTAGAAACTTCATATATATGAAAAGTCATGGGTATAGATCGTTATGTTGGCTTCACTATGCGACAAACTTAAAATAGCCCAGCAGCCTCTACAAGTGTGACGCGGTTTTCGTTTATTCGAAAACCCAACAACAAAATTCGATTTCGAGCGTCCCGAAGTAATTTGGCCCCCAAATATCAGCAGCGTCAAAAAGGGGCGAAACTTTAGAAAAAATTACTTCATTTATTAACAAAACCAACTATACTTCAAAGTCCAAACTTAACCTCAAAGCTAAGCGACTTCTTTGACTTAAGTTTTCGTGTTCTGTATTTTACATTCTCTGAAAATACTCTGAGAGCTGGAAATTGAGGTTTCAAGTGTAGAAACAATTCTTTCTTCTTCATGATGACTCATGAATTTGAAAAATAGTTCGACATTCTGTTCTGGGCTAATGTTTTTAATGCGTTGTCTGAAAGATTGACACCAGCACCTTGCACAGATGACACAGTCCTTCTTGCACAACGTCCACGCTCTATCCAAATATAGAAGTACTCCGTACTCCTCAGTAATTGTTTTACATAATACTGCAAAAGTTGTAATACAACGGGAAAAGCTAGCACCAAACCGCTAGCCAGCCAGCCAAAAACCTGCAAGCATTAGAAGAGAAGTCCAGTTCGAGCAGACGTCTAGTCAGCACCTCCAAAAGAGATAAATGCAGTTTTCCCTGCAATAAGTCTCGCCGAGAATTTAGTGCATCAATCAGCAATGGACCTCAGCCCGAGCTGACCGATAGCCAAATCCTGGGACTCCTCTACGCCCAAACCCAAAAGCTGGAAGACCAGCTGAAGAAAATAAACACAAAAATCAACAACTTGGGCAGGTTAAGCATAAAGCTGATCGAAGATGAAGAACACAGATTGGAATGCGTCACCGAAGACATCAAGCACGATAAGTCGGCACTTAATGAAACCTTCATCGCTCTGCGTAAAGATATCACACAGTTCGCAAAGTCTTCTTCCAGGTCCAGACCTTCCTCAAAAGACCGGCCGAGAACCCGACCGACTTCAGCCCGTCCAAAGACAAAAAGCAGATAGAGATTCAACTGGAGAATAATGTCTCCGTCTACAAGAAAGCACCCGGCCCCAGAAAGAATTCATGGGAAAAAAGATGAAGACAAATAAACCAAGGAAGGATACGAGTGAGTCCTCCTTGAATTCTTGTTCCTCTAGACCTTCAACCAACCCACGTCAGGTGCCTTCAGCGCCAAAGCCTTCAGCCACCAAGACCAAAAGGTCTTCAACTCGGCCAGCGCCTAAGGCGCAGTCGACTAACTGTAGTCCGACTACCAGATTCCTCACACCCCACAAAAAGCGTCAACACACGCCGCCCTCCTCCCAGCACAATTCGGAAAAAATTTTGGCATCTTATTAAGTCGTTGGAACATCATCGACCGCGCAGTAAACGCGTGCACCCCCTCTAGCATGCGAATTCTCATGCTGTTGTTTAGCACTGTACACAAAATACACAGACGCGGTACAGGCTAAGCTCATCGCTCAGGGGTTTACTCGACAACACGCTTGGAAAAGGACGGAAAAACCTTCCTAATGCTGGACGCCAGCTTCCTCAAAAAGCAAAAAGTCAAGAGATCATGTCTCTCACCAAGATCTACGGGCTTCGCTGTACTGTAGATACCCCAACCGCCTTCAAAACTAACTGGTTATCCCCCCCCCCCCAAGATTCAGTATTATCCCCAATGCTGTTCATACAAAATGTCTTCGTCATTTCAAGCCTACAGTCGTTCTTAAGACAATCTTCTAAAAGTTGTAGGCCCCCTCGTAATGAGCTGGTAAGAATACTAAAATACCATTAGTAGGACGGACCAGTGAAAGCTCACAGTGTCCTTAAGTAAATCTGTCTGAAAGTCTACACCCCTTCACGCAATTTTCAATTCCTCAATGCTGTTCATACAAAATGTGTTAAATGTGTTCGTCATTTCTAGCCTAAAACAAACTTGATACAATAAAGTCCTCAATATTTTGGTGAAAGCTCACAAACGTAATTCCCTTACTTTCAATCTCAGATGTTCTCTATGATCACACAGTGTTCTCGAGTAAATCTTTTAAGATGCCCCCAAACCCCAATAATCCTCATAATGAATTTAAAAGTTACTGAAATGTCCCCCCCCCCCTGCCGCAGTGGTCCGGTGAGTGAATGCTCACAGTCGTTCTTAAGTAAATCTTCTAAAAGTTCTTTTAGGTACCTCTAGAAACCTTCACAATGAGCTGGTAAGATACTAAAATAGTGCCCCCCCCCTCCCCTAGTGAGCCGCACCGGTAAAATTTCACATTAGTTCTCAAGTAAATCTTCTAGAAGTTCTTTTAGACACCTCTAGAAAGTCTAGAAACCCTCTTAATATAATAAAGTTACAGGGATACCCCCCTCCCCCCAACCCATCTATAAACATACTTCAAGGTTCAGTATTATTCCCGATGCTATTCAGCCGAAATCTCTCGTGTCATTTCTAAAGTAAAACCAACTTTATTGATATTATTTCTCCAAAATAATGCATTCGCTATCCATAATAAAAGTACACTAATTATCTAAACTACATAATACATACAAATCGTGAAAACTATCATTTACCAATAATAAACGTCCATTCTCACTCGATCTTCCAAATAAGTGAGAGATGGCGTGACGTAATTGATTATCATAAGCGATAACGTATCATTTGTAATTATTTATAGTGCGTTCCGTATATCAACCGAAGTAACCGGCGGTTAGGTTACGGCTAAGATCTGTCGCTGAAAATCTTGGTTGATTTATGGAACGGCAGCGGTTATAGAAACGTCAAAATACAAAACTGAAATATTATAAGCTCAAACTTCATGAATTTATTTATTATTAGCTTTAGTGATATATTTTTTTTAAATTTTAGTGCTTAATCTTAAATGATTTTATGTATTTATCCACCTGCTAATACAGTAATCCCAGTAGAGGTTGGCAGGTATAACAGGCAACTATGCGCAATAATAATGTTTGCTCTGTTGCAATCATGCTTTTGCTCGTTTTAGCATTGACAGGAACATACATATACATTATAACCTATAATTAATAATTTAATAAAATACACGAGCAACATTTGAAGCTTTTGTTCACTTTTGATTGCATTTCAAATTTACCGCCATGAATAACCACGATTAATAGAAATTCACCGACGTTTGTTCATGGTGAGTGCGGTCGCAACCTTTGTAACCTTTTTCAGGTAACCGCGTTCCGTATATAAACCTGTTTCAGGATAACCGGGATTTCGGTCGCTTCGGTTGATATACGGAACGCACTATTGGTTTGTGATTGATTTATCGGTATTTCCGTTTTAACGTCGACTAGGGATGCGGGTAAATATAACCCAAACAAATTCCACGACGGTAGAATACACGAACCGGAAACTTTTATTACATTCTTCAAAGCGATGCATTAAAATAGCGCAATCGTCTTAAAAAAATGTATGAAAGGAAAATTTAACAAAAAAATGTTTTATATTATAAGCTTTGTCAGCTGTAAAGGTCAACGTTATTAGTCATCCGTTCATTATACGAAGCGAATGTAACATTAGAAGCGCTTATAGAAAAAATCATTTTAGTGATTCGTTTGAATAGGGGGATCAAACCCAAATATAAAAAAAAATTGCAATAACTTTAATGGTTTACAAAAATTGATTGAAGTACTACTTCAAAAAAAATTTGTTTGTATACAAAATATTTTAATCAGAAATTATTGTAATTTTATTAATTGTTCTAAACGCCATCTATAGGTCGGTGAGGGGTATTAGAACCTGGTTGCGCATTAATAATTTAAGCAAATTCATTCATTCCTTATCATTTGAATGGCAATTCGTTAACGTAGCAAAGCCATTGAAATGAAAACATTATTCTAAAAACATATTGAATTAAGATAAAACACAAAGCAATTGATTGCATTACAATAATTGTATGAAAAATTGCGTAATGCATGAAATTGCTCTATTTTGTTAATTTGTGGTGAAACATGATGACGATAACATTGTCATAATTAAAAATAGAATAACATTTTTATTAATTAAACAGTATTCGTGTAAGCACAGAAAGTTAATGTTCAGTGGTGCTTGACGATGGTGTCCATCCAAAGTTACTACTCATCTGCCCCATTATTATGATGACACATAAATGGGTCAATTTAAAACACATGTAAATATAATGCCACGGATTGTATGTAAATAAAATGATTTGTTTTGATTGTGTGTGGGTAAAAAAGAATAACTTATTGATTTTCCGTTTGAAAATATCGACGGGCCGGGTTGTAATAATGATATGTGACAACCCCGCAATTCGGATATAATAATTTTTAAACAACTACTCACCGCAATAGAAATGCAATTGTCGTCGGATCCGGATGGGAATTTGACGACGAACTTGGAGCCAGCCTTTTCCTCGCTGTCGTTGAGTGGCCGAAACCTGCACACTACTCTAATACTGTCTTCGGCCGGTATCTCGCGTTCTCCAGACATTTTAAGCGCGCGATTAACACCACTATGCTTTACACTAAATTAATTAAACTATGGAACTAACTACACTTAAACGGAACTCATTTGTGTTACTAAAAACGATGCACTTTTACAACACATCGACGACTGACGTTTGCTACAGTGAGATGTCAGCCATCTTGACAGACGGACAAATGGAATCGAACGGATCGGCGCAGAGGTTGGCCGGCACGCGTCGCCCTCTCTCGACTGTCATCTAACACTACAATTACACCGTTGCCGCGTCTAGTAAACATTAATATATTCAGGGATAAATATTCATACAATTTAAAGTTTTTCATATTATAACAAATATTGTAAAAAAATTGAATAAATGTTATGTTATTATTAATTATACATAAAATATGTAATATTAATTTAAATTTGAAAACCAACATTTGCAAAACCAATTATTACCAATAATTCTTACTAACCATTTAAACATTTATTATTTATGTACTATACAAATTAAAGCACAAGTTTATTTCATTATGAATTATAACAAAAGCATGTTGCCAAAAACAATACCCAAAGTTAGATGACTTATAAAAGAGTACTATTATAAAGTTTATTAGAATAATATATATAGCACCATTGGCCAATCATATATGATGCAGGTAATTTATTTTATTTTTCAAAACTTGTATACACTTAGTCTTAGATTGTCTTGCAGCTTAGTAATTTTTTTACTCGAATGTTTTGAGTATAAGAAATACTTTGATAATAATTGTGAGAGTTTTTTTTTTTTTAAACTGTTATTGAGAATACTCTTTTTTTGAATGTTTTACTGACTGTTGATGTTCTTGCAACTATGACGTTGAAAACAATCAATGTCAATTATTTTTAAACTATAAAAGAAGTTGCTTGAGTCTGCATTTAAGAAATTGAATGAATCACCTATTGTTAATGTTTCTGCAGCTATAAAGTTAGAAATAATAAATGTTAGTTGTCATTAAACTATAAAATAACTGTTAGACAACTAATTTTTGGTTTACAAACACTTGGACGGTGTTACCGGCCCGCAACCGCATAGAGTTGCAAGAGCAGATAGGTCTAAACTAGGGAGCGGCTTGGTTGCTTTTAATGGTAGTTTTCCGGTAGTCAAAAGGTTGTTGTGGAGGTGTTTAACATATTTTTAAACAAACTAGAAGTTCTGATTAGCGCCCTCACACAGCAGGCTTTTAACACGCTCACCCAGAACTCTACTAATAGCCGTATTCTGAACATTTTTTACAGCGATGTTAATTAACATTTTGAACGTTGCTAGGCAATATTTAAAAAACTTGATACCTGATTGGTTAAAAATCAATTTCTACAGCGATGTTAGCTAACATCGATGTTAAAATATGTTCAGAATAGACCCATAATACACCTACACAAGGTGCAGTTGGTGTACAACTTTTCTTTGTTTTGTGAATCAACGTGGCAGTATCGGAACAGCTGTCAATAGCCATTTTGAAACTCTGGCGAGGTGTGGAGGCACAGAGTGTATTTTAGAGAGCAGTTTCTTTAGACAATTCTAAGGCTTAACTGCCGCAAAAATGCGCATTTTTATAGAAGCAGGATAGAAATGGCGCAATCTGCTTGTACTAAGTTCAATGATTGTGGAACAATAGTTTTGAATTTGTAATCCATTTTTTTTTATCACAAACACTTGAGTGGGTGGGTAGGGCACTAAGTTTATTGGTTTTGGGACAGTAGTTTTAACTTTAGTTCTTGCCCACTCGCCCAACTGTTTGTAATCAATACATTAAATCACAAACACTTGAGTGGGTGAGCGGGAAATTAAGTTCAATAATTGCGAAACAATAATTTTGTTTTTAGCTCCAACAACGGGCGGGTTTATAAAAATTTTAATTGTGGGTAAGTTGCATTGGTAAAAATCGTCTAGCTACTCATGTGACTAACAAATTTGATGTTTTAGCCACCGTTGATGTGTTTGCAGCTTTGACGTCAAAAATAATAAATGCCAGTTTCCGTTAAACTATAAGATCTATCAATTATCTTATAGTTTAACAGAAACAATCAATTTCTGGTTAACAAACAGTGGGGCGAGTAAACGGGTCAATCAGATGTTGAATGTGGACGGGTAAGTTGGATTGGTGGAACTCGCCCGCCTACTCATGTGTCTGTGCTTAAAAATTAAATCTTTTATAATGCCGCCTAGGGGCGGAGCATTACGCACTAATGACAAAGCAGCACGGCAAGGCAAAAAAGTATAACAATCTAACTTTCACGCTGTAGAGTCAGTCTCGTTATCAATAAACTAAAACCTTAAAAGAACCAGAAGTTTTCACAAAATTACCGGTTTATCAGTTAACTATATACCTTAAGTAAGGTCACAAAAAAAATGATTTTAGATATAATTCAAGATCACGCGGACGCTAACAATCTTTAGCAATTCATAAGTTAAATTGTGTGACAGATCACATTGTTGAGAGTTTTTGCTGAAGAAGACTATGGGGATAATTTTCTTCAAAGTCAAAAAAACTTTTGATAATGTCTGGTACAAAGAACTTCTTTTTAAACTGCATAGCCAAAACATCTCTCTGCGTCTTGTAAGCCAATTGCTTCATATCTAAATTGCAGAACTCCGGCAGTCAAAATTATAAATTATATTTTTACTTTACAACAGATCAAAGCAGAAGTTCCTTAAGGTTTTATATTATTTCTTATGATTTTTAACTTGTTTGTTGCGGACATGTCTTTGGGATAGAAGCACAAGATAAAATTAGAATAATACGCTGACGACACAGTTTTTCAAAGTGGTCACTTTTAAGCTACAAAAAGCCACCACCAATCAGGAAGGCTGGTTGAATGACTTGCAAGTCAAAGTTAATACAGAAAAAAGCAAAGCTGTTTTCTTCACACAGAGACGGAACGCCTCTTATGAGACCGTCCTTCTTAATGACGTTCCCATACCGTGGTCTTAAGTATCTCAAGATTACTTTCGACAAAAAGCTCACGTACAGGTTACACGTGCAGTCTATTTTCAATAAAGCCAGGACGGCTAAAAATCTTCTGGTTCCGATGCTGCTACGAAATTATAATTTGTTGCTCTGAAATAAAATTTGGCAGTACACTTTGACCATTAGACCTATGGTCACTTATGCGTCACCAATATGAGAAACGGTCTCAAACACGCATCTTTTAAAGTCTGACTTTGCGGATGCTTCTCGAGAGGTCCATGGTACGCCGCAAATCGTAAAACTCAAAACAACCTTGGGATTTTCCCTTTGCGCAGGCAACTCCAAAAAGTACTTTGAGAACCTCTTAGTTTATCTCAAACCTAATCTGGCCTAATTTGCCGAGCCAGACAAGAAAGTTTTGCAACAAAGCGCCCGGTTAAATAATTAGTAAACATATGCATACTTAAAGTTGGTAACACTACATCTCATTCCACAGCTTATAAGGTTTCTCATTTTTATTCTTATCACACTTTCATCTAACCCAAAACTAAAGATTCATAAGCCATTAAGTCTCAAACTTCCAAACATTCAATATTGGAAGGGAATTAGTGGGAAGGCGCATTCTTCATAAAAGTAAACCCGACACGTTGAGTCTTTAAAAAAAATTTCCTCCTAAGCTACTAAACAAAACAAGCAAAGTTAGTCTATATTAAAGCATATAGTATTAAGTTTGCAACTTGAATCTTACCTTTTTCAACAACTTAAGCAATATAACAACCTCATCCATGCCCACTAACACAACTTTGACAACCATTTCTACACCTACAATGGCTCTGGAAAGATTTACTATGTTTTTTGGTCACAACACCTTTTGCGGTATTGCACTTTTGCCGCAAGAAATTACTAACTCTGCGGCATTGCACCTTCTGCCGTAGAAAACTTCTTAACTCTGATGACTACCTTTGCTACAAACATGAACAAAACGAGCCTAAATCTACCAAAAACACGCCAGCCACGTTTCAGAAACTTATGTCCAAGGTACTGGCAAAGTTGCTGGGTCCTAGTATATATTGATAACATCTCAATATATTCCAACAAAGAAACTACAAGGAACACATGTCTTGTCGGCAATTGTTAGAACGCTTGCAAAAATACGGCCTAAAGTAGAGAACATTGACCACCAAACCAACGCCAACAAAAATAAGCTTCTAACACACTACATCAATCTGATCAAGGAGCAAACAGCGTAATAAGAAGCCTCTTGTTTGGTCACAAGTAGAGGAGACGGTCTTTGAAAAAAGTAAAGGCGACTATGGTTAAACCTTTAAAGCTATCAAGACTACGACATGAAATACTTTTTGTGCTACAAATAAATGCATTTAACAAGAGCATTGAAACCATGTTTATCAAGAGATATATAAAAAAGCACATTATTTATATCATTTGCCAGCTCCAAGTTGACACTATTCCAGAATTTTTATTACTCAAACGAGCTGGAATGCTTGACACGTACCGAACCTACTTAGAAAACAAGCCGTTTACCCTCCGCACTGATAACAAAGTTCTAGCTTACTTAAAAAACTCTACAGTCACAAAATCAAAATTTACACGTTGGTCTCTCCAACTACAGGAATACGACTTTAAGATGGAACACACGCTGGAAGAAATAAACTTTTTACCTAACGTTCTCAGCCAACACGTTTGCTCAGACCTGATAAGCTTAGCAAACACCAATTTCTAACATTAAATTATCCCTACACACACTTAGTAAAAGCGTACTAAACCAATTTTCCAAAAATATGCCTTTTGTAACAAAAAACTTTGACAACCCTAGTCTGCTGTGCACCAACATTCAAGATATTATACAAAAATGTTATAAATTGGCAAATAAGCCAGGAACGCCCTTAAAACACACTGTGGCGGGAACTATATTTAAAACTATTGTTCCACAACCATTGAACTTAGTGCCCCACCCACCCTTCCAAGTGTTTGTGATCAAAAAATTAAACCACAAACACTTGGGCGGGTGGGCGAAAACTAAAGTCAAAACTACTGTCCCGGAATCAAAAAACTTAGAGACCCACCCGCCCACCCAAATGTTTGTGATCAAAAAATTTGGTTACAAACACTTGGGCGAGTAGACAAAAACTAAAGTCAAAACTATTGTTTTGCAATCATTGAACTTAGTTTCCTGCTTACCCACTCAAGTGATTGTGATTTAATGTATTAATTACAAACAGTTGGGCGGGTGGGCGGGAAAGTTGAAACTACTGTCTCGGAATCAATGAGCTTAGTGTCCCTGTTTGTAATTAAAAAACTAGATTACAAACACTTGGGCGGGAATTAAAGTCAAAACTATTGTTCTGCAATTATTGAACTTAGTGCTCCACTTACCCACCCAAGTGTTTGTAATCAAGAAATTGGATCACAAACTCTTGGGCAGGAATTAAAGTCAAAACTTCTGTCCCGGAATCAATAAACTTGGTCACAAAAAAAGTCTGCAGCAAAGTACTTAATCAAAGAGACCCCAAACTAAAACCAGATACACTAAAACTAATAAAAAAAGAAAAGAAAAATTGATCAAGAAACTCCAAAATACAAAGATCTAAACAAACTAGCAAAAAAGCAGATACAAAAAGATTTAAAAATGACATAACAATAAAAATGAAAAAACTAGGTAGAAGCATTCTTAAAAATTAAAAAGGCACTTATGATACTACTAAAGCAATTTAAACATCTAAACTCTATAGTAACAATATTCTTGCAAACTCTATACTGCTTCTTGTTACTTTTTTTGCTTAAAGCTTATTAATTTCTTCAAAAATGTATAAAATATGATTTGTTTTTATGTTGCATAGATTTTAACGTAGTTTTATTAAAAAGTGTATTTCTTGATGACCCTGTATATGAATTACCGTAATGTAATAGATGGTGCGATATGGCAACACAGCCACTGCGCAACGCCAATTCAGCTAACAAAACCTCCACTATTAACATTTGGCCCACCGGCAATAGAAGGAGAACAAAAGTCCAACCATCCAAGAGACTAACAATCACACCACCACCCGTCGTTCACAATAGTGCCACCCTATTATGTTATTTTTCAATGTAATTGCGAAAATGGCGTCGCACTTAGTGGAATAAGTGTTGTCGCTTAACTGTGTTCATAAACGTGCAGCTAAAAAATACCAAAGAATAACAAAATGAAGCCACTTGTAATAGAAAACTAAATACATAACAGGGATCAGATGTATCCAGAAGAAATCATGCGTGCGATGACATTAACCACCCAGAAGAAGAGAGATTACATTTTCAATTAAGTGAGTTACAGACATTAACCTTGGCATTTTGTTTATTTACATAATCATAGTTCAGTCTTTTGTGATATAATTGAAGCTTATTGGGATTAATTAATGCAATTGCAAGATGCAGCAGGTGCATCTTTTCTTCTTGCTTGCTATTTTATTATGAAGATAGTCTTGTTACTAAGTGACAACAATTTGAATATCTATGTAATCTTTTGAATCAATCCAATTGGATTATTTTTTTATTTTATTTTTATTGCACCATAAGTCATAATATTGTATGGACATTATTTAATCCTGGTGAGTTTATATAATTTAATAATTTATTATGTTTATCCATACTGTGATGTTGATAGTGATGGTATATAACCATCTGAAACGGTCTACAAGTGCAAATTCACGTCTCAAGTGTTTACTTCCATATACAATGATATACTCCAACCTCATATAGATTTGGAAAATAAATAAATTTTATTCATGTTGTTTCTATTATTACTAAAGCAAGCCAAGAATAGATATTGGCCGTTATAATAGGTAACTTAATATACACAAAAGTTATGTTTTCTCTGTTTCTCCGTTTTAGCAGCTGACATTTTACATATTCTATGGGCCACGCTGTTCTGGGATTACTTTAACTTTATTTGATGAATAAAGATAATAGCTAACTTTATTTTGTACATGAAATTATCAATTAAAGATAACTTCAATTAGTGTATGAAGATAGCTATAACAACTAACTTCATTTGATGCATGAAATTAGCAATGATTGTTATTATGATCATGAAGTTGGCTGTATGAGCTATCTTCATTTCATACATAAAGTTAGCTTTAACAGCTAACTTCATTTTGTGCATGAAGTTTGGTATTGCCACCAACTCTTTGTTGCTAACTTTATTTCATGTATGAAGTTAGCTACAGTAACCAACTTCTTGTTACTAACTTCATTTGATGCATGAAAATAGCAATAAAAGATAATTTCAGTTGGCATATGAAGTTAGCTATAAGTACTTCATGTTTATTTTTAATTATTACTAACTTCATTTGATGCATGAAGTTAGCAATAATGGCAAACTTCATGTTGATTTGATAACAGTTAACTTCATTTCTATTATGACAAGTAAAATTATAAACAAAGTATTGGTACAAAACTCATCATAAAAAGTCAAAAATAACAACGTTGAAAAGTGCAAAATTTTATTTATAAAAAGTTATAAATAGAAAAATCTGGTCATAAAATATAAAAATATTGCTGGAAAACCCAAAATCTGCCTATAAACTTGAAAAGTGTAATATTCTCGTGTCATAAACTGTTAAAAACTACACTTTTTTTTGTAAAATGTTAAAGTTTTGTTAAAAAGTACCAAAATCTAACCATAAAACTGTTGAAAATGTGAAATGCTACTTATACAATGTTAAAAAGAACCAAAAACCTGTCTTAAACTGTTCAAAAGTGCAAAATTCTTTTAATGAAATGTCAAAAATAGCTAAATTTGTCTAGGAATCATCAAGATTGTTAAAAAGAACTAAAATCTGGCCATAAACTACAAAATTCTTATAATGGAATGTCAAAAATATCAAAATCTGGTCTTAAAACAACAAAATATTGTCAGAAAATCCAGCTATAAACTGTTGTAAAGTTGTAAATTTTGTTATGAAATCGTAAAATAGCAAAATTTGGCTATAAAATACCAATTTGGAATTGGTATTGTTAGAAATTGCAAAAATCTAGCTAAAAAATCATAAAAAGTTAAAAATAACTAAATTTGGCTTAAAAATATCAAAATTTGACTAAAAATTGTGTAAAAGTGCAAAATTTTATTTATAAAGTATTAAAATTAGCAAAATCTGGCTTTGAAACATCAAAATAATGTTATAAAGCATCAAAATCCGACCATAAACTGTAAAATATTTTATGAAATTTTATAAACTGCAAAATTTGGCTATAAAATTCTATAAAAAGTAAAAAATATCTCATCATCAATCAAAATTCCGCCAACAACGTTTAAAAATGTAAAATTCTATTCATAAAGTTTCAAAAATAGCAAAATCTGTCTTTGAAACATCAAAATAATGTTATAAAGCACCAAAATCCGGCCATAAACTGTTGAAAAGTGTAAAATATTTTATGAAATTTTATAAACTGCAAAATCCGGCTATAGAAAATCAAAAATATCTAATCATCAATCAAAATTTTGCCAACAGTGGTTTAAAAATGTAAAATTTTATTCATAAAATGTTAAAAATATCAAAATCCGGCCATGAATATCAACATTTGTAAAAAAAGAACTAAAATCCGGCCATTAACTGTCGAAAAGTGCAAATTTCTTATCATGAAATGTCAAAAATAGCAAAATCTGGTCTTGAAACATTAAAATCCGGCTATAAACTGTTAAAAGTTGTAATTAAAAAAAAAAAAATAGCAATATCTGGCTATAAAATATCAAAATATTGTTAGAAATACCAAAAATCCGGCCATAAAATTTATAAAAAGTGAGAAATAACTAAATGCGGTTATAAATTATTAAAATTCTATTCATAAAATGTCAATATTACTAAAATCCGTCCTTTAAACATTAAAATAATGTTATAAAGCACCAAAATCCGGCCATAAACTGTTGAAAAGTGTAAAATACTTTATGAAATTTTATAAACTGCAAAATCCGGCCATAGAAAATCAAAAATATCTAATCATCAATCAAAATTTCGCCAACAATGGTTTGAAAATGTAAAATTTTATTCATAAAATGTTAAAAAAGTGTAAATCCGGCCATGAATATCATCATAATGTAAAAAAAGAACCAAAATCCGGCTATTATTTGTCGAAAAATGCAAATTTCTTATCATGAAATGTCAAAAATAGCAAAATCTGGTCTTGAAACATTAAAATCCGGCTATAAACTGTTGAAAGTTGTAATTTTTTTAAAAAAATTATCAATATCTGGCTATAAAATATCAAAATATTGTTAGAAATATCAAAAAGTCAAAAATAACTAAATTCGGTTATAAATCATTAAAATATTTTCAATATCAATGTCAACATTGTTAAAAAGAACCAAAATCCGGCCATAAACTACTGAAAAGAGCAACAGTCTTCTAATGGAATGTTAAAAATAGCAAAATCTGGTCTTGAAACATTAAAATATTTTTAGAAAGCACCAAATTTGGCTATAAACTGTTAAAAACTGTACAAATTTTAAAGACATTTTAAAAATAACAAAATCCGGCTATGAAATATCAAAATATTGTTAGAAAACACCATAATCCGGCCTTAAAGCTGTAGAATTCTGTTCATAAAATGTTAACAATAGCAAAATCAGGCCATAAACTGTCGGAAAGTGCAAAATTGTCAAAAATCCGGCTTAGGCACATCAAATATTTTCAGGAATTTGGCCAAAACCTGTTGAAAAGTGTAAAAAAGTTTAATGCAAAAAATAAATACCAAAATCCGGCCATAAAACTGTAAAATTCTGTTCATAAAATGTTAACAATAGCAAAATCAGGCCATAAACTGCCGGAATGTGCAAAATTGTCAAAAATTTGGCCTTGGCACATCAAAATATTGTCAGAAAGCATCAAAATCTGGCCACAAACTTGTCAAATGTCAAAAATCCGCGCAAAAGTCAGAAATAGCAAAATCCGGCTATAAAATATCAAATTATGGTTTAAAAAAAGCAAAATCCGGCCATTAGTATCAACATTTTGTTAAAAGGTACCAAGTTTGGATGTTTAGCAGTACACCGCATGCGATGGTGACTTCAGAGAGAAGTTTGATGAATGAACGGATAGCGAGCTGGTGATACGGGTCTTCTTGTTGGCTATGGCTGCGTTACCGGCTAACGATTAGTTTGGCAGCTAAGTACTTCATGTCAGCGGCCAGGTAGGCCGGGGCACCGGCACCCATAGTTGCTCTTGCGGATACGACCGACCGGGAACAAATTTCATAAAATGTCAAAAACAGCAAAATCTGCTCATAAAATGTCAAAAATAGCCAAATCCGGCCTTGAAACTTCAAAATAATGTTAGAAATCATCAAAATCTGGCCATAAACTGTTAAAAAGTGTTCAAATCTAACCATAAAAAGTCAAAAATATCAAAATCCGGCTATAATCTGTTGAAAGGTACAACATTCTATTTATAGAATGTCAGAAACGGCAATAATGGGCATATGTATGAAAATATTAAAAGAAAACACCAAAATTTGGTCATAAACTATTAAAAAATGCAAAATTCTATTTATTAAAAGTTAAAAATGTCAAAATTTGGTCATTAAATATATAAGAATCACAAAAAACGGTTGAAAACTGAAAATTCTGTTCTTAAAATGTCAAAAATAGCAAATCCAGCTTTGAAATTTTAAACAATTGTCAGAAAGCATCAAAATCTGGCAGTAAACTTTTAGATGTTTAAAAAACTTCATGAAATTAAAAAAAAAAATATTTTAAAATGTATTTTATCATAAGTTTATTACTACTTTCGGCTTGACTAGAGCATTCTTTAGATGTAATAAGTTAACCGAGTTAAAAATTGGAGGGCGGAGTTATAAGGGTGAAGAGAGAATTACTTTTAAAGATTACATTAATGAGCATGCGGTACTAATGGTAAAAGGATTATATTATCTAAAAACGAAAGATTACCAAATGGCTTTAAATATTGGGAAACATATTAAATCTATTTGGTCATTTTGTTTAAAAAATTTCTATGATTTTAGTAAATTTAATTTACGTCTTTTTTCCGAGTTCTGTGGTATTTTTACGTCCTCTAACATTGGGAAAATACGTTACCAAACTGGCAAAAGTTGAATCTATTTTATTGTTTTGAAAGGTACAGACACCAACTTCTTGTTACTAGCTTCATTTGATGCATGAAGTTAGCATTAACAGCTAACTTCATTTTGTATAACTTCAGTTAGCTATGAAGTTAGCTATAACAACTAACTTTATGTTATTTTCAATTATTACTAACTTCATTTGGTGCATGAAGTTAGCAATAACAGCAAACTTCATGTTGTTTAGATAACAGCTAACTTAATTTCATACATGAAGTTGACTATATCAGTTAACATCATTTCATACTTGAAGTTGGCTATAAAAGCTAACTTCATGCTTGTGTTTATTATTTATATTGAAATTATTCTTAATTAACTTTATTTATTATTTCTAGGTCATAGAAAATGGGTTGTGTAAGCAGCAAGGGTGACATAAACGACCTTCACCCAAACATATTTCAAGTGATGAACGTCGACGAAAGCTTCCAATTAATAAGTCCTGGACAAATAGAAATAACAGATACAGAATTACTCTTGCATCAAAGAGGCAAAGCACCAACAAAATGGCCATTTCGCAGTTTACGAAAGTACGGCTTCGATTCGGAAATATTTACTTTCGAATGCGGAAGACGTTGTGCGACCGGTTCTGGAATATACGCATTCCGTTGCCGGAAAGCAGAACAACTATTCAATTTACTACAACACAGTATGCAAGTACGCAATTTAACTGATGAAGTGAATTTAAATCTAAGCGAATTAAACGCCCCTTCTGTACAAAGAAGGCATCCACCCGAAGGTTATTTAAATCCAACGAACAATACTGTAAGGCCTACCTTAAGTAGACCTGGTTCGATTACTTCAAACGGTCCTATAAGTCCAGTATCGATATCAACGCCACCTGTCGAACACAATAATAACAAACGGGCCAGCTTAGAACATTCGTATTTAAATACGTCGGCCATAGAAGAGGCAGCTCCTTATATTAATCTGAATTGCGAAGCGCATCAAGAAACTTCTCATTTATACATGAACGTGAATACTGAAACCGTTGCCAAAGAAATAGAGTCTGAAATAGAAGAAGATCCAAAGCATAACTATGCGAATATCGATAGTGATTTCGTCGATACCTCTCAAAATACTAGTCTAGAATTACCGTCAAGTGTACCACAAACACCGACGACGATATATGTAACAGTGCGCGATATCAATTATGCTGAATTAGATCTCGTGCCGGGTAAAAGTGGGCAGGCCCCACCTGATAGTCCGAAGAAAAGTCCAAAGAAAAGTTATTGTACAATTGATTTTAATAAAACAAATGCCCTCTCACAATCAATACATACACGTATTGATGTTAAAGATTGTAGCAGGAAAACTAGGCACAATTCCACAATAAGCGATGTGCGACATAGCAACTCGATAAGTGATTGATTTGCTCAAAGACAATGTACATCGAAATATTTTAAAATGTTTGTGATTCTGATGCAATGCATCGGATTTATTTTAGTTGGACAATATGCGCCTAATACACTTTTCCCCCAAAGAGGTTATGTTTTCATTAAGATTCATTTTGTAAATTTATATATGTAAACAAATATAAAACTAAAAAAAAAAATACATGCCAAAGATATTTGATATAAAAATTGTTATTAAATAAGATAAGGAAATAAAATATGTATTATTTTAGTAAAACAGAGATTATATATTGTGCAATTGTAGGAGATTACCAAATATCATATTTAATTTTTAATAAAAAAATATTTTACAACAATTTATACTTAACCTAACTTTACTCCAAACAGCAACTTATTCTCATTGATTCTGATTGGACGAAATAAATCAAGATGGCCGCCAAGCTTCTTTTATCCACATAGTGTTGTTGACGTCTGCTTAATATGACTGATAAATAGAAAACTGAGTAAATTAGTTTAAAAGTCGTACATAGTTATCCCTTACTGAAAAAAAAAAAAATTTAAAGCAGCCTAAAAGAGAGAAAAAGTGTATATTATAGTATAGCGTATTCGGACTAGTGCCGCACTGAGCTGCACTCGCCAATCTTTGCGTGGTCGATTTATAGTCGTGCGCTGCACGTTTCTCATATCGTATGTTCGGTTTATCCTGAAACTCTCGAAAAGTTTGCATTTCATGCAGCTTTTTCCACACGAGGTACACGAGGCCTTTTAGTGCAAATATAGCGGAATGTTATTTAATCTTACCGGCTTCTGTCTTGCATAGTGAGAGGGAAGAGGGAGTCGGCGGTTGTAAAAAGGGTAGTTGCACATCCATACATTGTGTCTGCATGAGCAGGTGGTAGATTACCTTCTCTATCTAACTAGAATTAGTGGGGTGGGACTCCGCTGGGAGTCATAAAAGACGTTAAGTGACCAAATTTTGTTGGAGACGTATTCTAGCTCGAGAACACCAGGGAAGCGTATGGGATTGATTCATTGCTTCCAACAGTTAGTACAACCTGGTTAGGGATGAATCCGTAATCAAGTGAGTGCACGCCGCTAAATGTCGCTGGAGGGAGACTTTGGGATTACTGTATAAATGGCGCTATTGTCTTGTATTACGTCTGGTATATGTGGTCCTCTGGAGGCCGGGACGTGGTCTATGGCGGTGGGTGCAGTGGCGTGAGTTGGTTGTGGAAGGACTGTGCTAGGTTTCGGTTTTTGATCTTGATAATAACTATAGTCTGTGGGTATGGCGGTAGTTGATAGCGTGGAGTTCCAGATAGGATTCGCAGTGATCGGGAAAAAACCTAAGGCAAGGGGCGCAGGCTTGTAGGTCTCGCGCAACCCAAGAGTTATGGGTAACATTTCTGGGCGGTCGTCGATATAGAGTTTGAAATTCTATAGGCAAAGTCAGTGGTGGGAACGTAGTGAGAAGAGTTGTAACTATAACTATAAGGTCGCATGGTGGCTTTAGGTAAAGACGGTTTACTTTTAGTATATTTGCGTAGGCTTACGCTGCTTGATAATTACTGGTGTTTGCGTAATTTAAAAAAAAAACTTGAATGTGCTAGATTTACTATCTAAAAGTATGGAAGCGCTTAATAATTCTATCAAAAAGTTCTACTAGAGATTCCAAGCTGGTGTTTGAACAATGTATAAGCAGCGTACATTTCTTAGTATCTTTGTCGCACCATGACGTTTCTCTATCAACTACAACGTATAGCCGCTTGATCATTAGTAGAGAGAAGAAGAGAGAGGGTATAGTGTTGTGCGACAAGAACAGAGATACTGAGATTGTACGGCAAAACGCTGGTTTGGAATCTCTAGTTATAGAACTCTTTGGAATCTATACTGTATAAGATAGGAAAAAGCGGCCATATCCCAAGCTAAACATGTGTATGTCAGTATTGGGCGAGTAATTGATTTGAATAGTCGCAACTTGTTGCTGTTCTTGCGCAGCAGCGGAGTCAAAAGATAGCTTACCCAATATGACTGTTATGTGCAATCTGAAAGTTAAGCTTCAATCTAACTCTTCTTAGATACTTGCAGTATCCATTCATGGAGTTGGAACGCTATTAAGATAAACGTTCTCGCATTTTTACTCTAGTACCTAAGCCAAGTTTTAAGTGTTTCACATACCGATTGAAGTCTTAGTGTGACTTTCAGATACCTTAAACTGTATAACAGTGCCGTAGCGTCAGCGTACCGTGCGATACATACCAGTTGAAAAGCATTGGAAATAGTATTGAACTCTGAGAAACCCCCGCTTCGATTGTGCCTAAACAACTTTACGGTCAGTGTCCTTCCTTTTAGGTATTAAGCAATAAGTTTTATCAATCTTGGATTGAACATGAAACGCTGGAGTTTTATGAGTAGACTTAGGTGATAGATAGATCTTGTCAAAGGCTATTTTAGAATATGACATTAGTTGCCCGTTTTACATAAAAACTAATTAATTGATGGGTTGTAGAGATTTTATATCTGAAGTCATGTTGATGTTTTCAGTTGCCGTGTGGTTCCGGATTCTGTTCAAGATTACAGTTTCTTATTTTGTGAAAATGTCAATCTTTTCTAACCCTTGTAAGAAGAATGGCATTAGACTTCTTCTATGAAGACGTTATGCGACGTTCTTAGCATTGTATTTGTAATGTTTGTGAGGAATTACAATCTTGTGAGACAATTTTCTCAAAACTTTATTTAGTAGTAAGAATTGCTGCAAACACTGTCTTACTTTTTAATAAACGATTTCCACGTGGTCTAAGTCTTTGTCGTAAACCGACGTGCGTTAGAGTTCAAGGCTGTTAGCAAATGCTTCTGCCTTGTTTTTTACCTTTGAGTAAATAAACTTTAACTTTGCATGCAAAATTGGCGGCCATTGAGTGGTGCGGCAAGAACATGATTGAGAAGAAACTAAAACAGTCAAGCGGCATTGCATTGCATATACAGTCTGGAAGCAGTGTCCACAACCTGCAAGACCGGAAAAGAAATAATCCGCAGCAAACTTGAAACAAATCACAGCGATCTGTGGAAGATCTTGAAAAGAATAACACATTTAAAAATATTTCTAACAGGACCATCACATGATATCAAAACAGAGGTAACATAAATGAGTAGCATTAGACTGTGAAAGCTTACAGGACTGATAAGCGGACACTGTGGACTCAAAAAATACTTGCATAGAATGGGAATAGGAAAGGACCCTCTATGCCGCGGGTATATGGAAGAAAATAAAAGTTCGATATAGTTGCTGAATGAATGCCAAGTTTACAAAGTCATTGTTTTTTGGCAAATATAACCCAACCGCAAATATGCTAAAAACCATTGGTTAAAAGTACTGAATTTTATTAAAGAGACAAATGAATAAATTTATCAAAGAGACAAAAGAGTAAAACATAAAAGGTGTACAACAGGTCTAACAGGACTGCAGTGCAAGAAGCGTAAAAAAAACTACTTTAAAGAAAGAAAAATAGTGGCGTTTTTTTAGTCAGTACAAACCTGACACTACTGAACAGTACGGGCTGTCTAGTGTCTTTTGAAGATTTTTTTTCTTTTTCTCAAAAAAATAAACACAGTTTCAAAACTTATTTTTGCAATTAGATCCTTAACATCTTTCACCATAAAACAGTGATGCCTCTAAGGTCTTTAGCGATAGTCTACCTTGAAGGGCTTTTCAACTTTAGTGTAATACAAGAAATGATGAATATCTTTCTTGATTAAAAAATCAAGGTTTGTGGAAATCTTGCGCAAAGCATAAACATTCATTCAACGTAAAATACAAAAAACTTTAGTGGATATTGTGTTTTATCTGTTATTTAGATTGAAGGAGATTTTTCCTCGGCCGGGAGAAGGGAAATGCCTGTTTTTGCAACTGGTACTGCACCCAAATTTAATGGGTTCTTTTGGCTACTCTGTAAAACAGAAGCAATGTAAGTGGGCTGTGAGACTGATTATTTTACTGCTTTGGGGTGCCTCGAGTTTTGATGAAGAACAATATCATCTTTGTCAGTGCATATCCGTTTATGCTACAATGTAGCGGTTCTGAAAAGGAGCGTTGTCAGCTGAACACAAAAATAAGTACCGAGGGCATCCCAGTGTGCAAAGAGTGACACAAACAAAAACGCTTCAAGTTTCAGTAATTATTAAAAATTTTACTCTCATCTGTTTTTATTTTTTGTAGAATGGAATTTTTTCTTCTGTTTTTTGGAAACCTTGGTGGTAAATCCTTTGTCGGGGTTTTCCTCTAGGCGGTTTTTATCCTAAAAATCTTAAGAATTGACATCTGTTTTTTAGTCTTTAAGTTGTTTTTGGGGTTGCTCAAGTTTCCGTCGGATTAGAAGAATTGTGAAGAGCGTCTTTTGTCAGAAAAAAAGTTAACTCTATTGGATCTTGTGGAAGAAAAGTAGAATTAATAATCTTAATTAGAGAACAGGCATGATGGTTTCACCCTGGTTAAGTTGCTTGAGGAGTTTTTTAAACCTCTCCTTTAAGTCCTTCAGGGCTTTGGAAAGGTACTCCACATCTGCTTGAAGATCTTTGATCTTCTATGCAAGTTGTTCATTTTGATTTGGCCTGGCCAACTATTTGTTGCATTCTGACTCTGAAATAAATATGTTTTATTAATTATAAAATTAACCATTTTAATCAATATAATTAATGGTTATTTATTAATTTGCTATTAAAATTGCATTTACAGACGGCTGACGTAGTTTTGCTACTTTTTTCTACGATGTGGTCTCTTCGGCTGATGAATAGAGACAATTTACATAAAATTATTATAACTGTTATACATTTTATGTATAGAAATATGTGAGCATGGTACGTTCACTCCCCTAAAACCAGCTGATTCCTTATTGAGGAAGGGTCAGTAACCCTCACTACGCGGCGCTGCAGTTGTTAAAATCGGCTGCATGAGCGAGAGGCTGTTGTACCTGTCACTGTCTGTTCCATAGTTCCATTCGTTTTTTTTAAATTAATTGTTTGTTGTTGTGCAAGCCATTTATTTTGATCAAAAACGGTTGTGCAAGTTTAATTGTCAATTATGCAGTTACGTGTATGACCAGCATTATATACATATCAGTTTAATTTGTGAAATTAAACAATCTGCTGAGTGCTGTTATTAGTGCGTTATTACTATAGACAATTTTAAGTGTTTTGTTTATAATTGTGTAGTTTTTAAGGTTAGTACAGAATTACTTTTATATGTCAACATAAAGACGACATAATGTTTTATATTGTAAATCACTTTGTAAAATTAGTTTTTTGTAATTATATTAAAAGTGTAATGTATGACAATAAACATAAGAATAAACGCTAACATGTCTTATATTTTAAAACATTCAAATTTATTTTTATTAAGTAAAATTTCAATTTGCTGTGGGTTTCAAATTTAGTTCAAGTAACTCTCACGAGGGAGCGCAACGACGGTATCAAAACCCCCCTCTTCTTTGTATTCTATATGTAATTAACTGTGTTCCATTTGACAAAATAGTTGCACTTGGTGCCACTAATTGCACTAATTCAGTAATTTTCGAATTTATTTGTAAAATACGTTTTACATTTTTGATTTGTTTTTGAGGTAGAAAACGTCCTACAAACGCCAAATATTTTTTAGTTCTAGTTTATCAAGTGTGAGACGCCCTTGCCAGCAAAATTTAAAAATTTTCTAACGCACCGGGTGCATAAAGCGCTCAAATGGAAAACACCTTATGTTCTATGTATGTGAGAGGTGGTAACTATACAATACAATTTAAAGTTTTAAAATTCTTTGATATCTTGACATAAATTTATGTACGTAAAAAAGTCGTACAATCTAAATTGTAGAGCGTAAAAAAGCTACTAAAAATGATATAGGCACAATTTGCGTTTCACGTCGGGATACGATTTATTCAAGACAGCGTTAAAAGCTCATAAGAAATATTATTAATAATTTGAGGTTAATTTGTTCACATTATAAAAAAATAGCAAATTAGAGACATCTATATAATTTGCTATCCTAGTTTCTGTTCTATCTTCTAATCTTTAAATTAGTTACATTGAAATTGTTAAATGCTACTACTTACCAATTAATATCTATTACTCACTATCACAAATTAAATTATTAACTTGACAAATATTAATTGTTACCTAAATTGTTTTATAGCCTACTTGATTATTAATACAGGGAGTTTATAAATGAATGGGATTATGTAATCACTTTAAATATGCCGCCTTTTTAAAATCGTCCACTATACTACATATGTTTTCATATGTTTGCTTGACAGCTGTCAAAGTTGATCTGTCAAAACAAATAGTTTAGTGAACAATTTAATAAAAGCGGCACATTTAAAGTGATTACATAATCCCATTCATTTATAAACTCCCTGTATTAATCATCTAATATCAGTTTGCATAAATATTAATACTATAACTACTGCAAATATTTGGAGTTTATAAATTATTTCAGTAAAATATCTTTGAGTTTTTTTTATTTCTAAAATATCTAGCGTTGAATTGAATTTAAAATTTAGTTAACTAACTTTGATGTACATTGATTGAATCACCCTGTATATATTATTGAAAGCAAACATTATGCGCATACAACTTCACTGCAAACGATTGTTTGTGGTTATGTTGGTAATAGTAATACTGGCTTGGCAGATTATGTCTTGATCTGTGCTTCTGTTACACGAAATTTGTAAACAATTACAATCATTTAGCAATAAATAATGGCTCAGAGGTTCCCAGGGCCTCCTGGCCCTGCACCAGGACCAGGTGGGCCGCCACCGCAAAGGTACCCGCCGCCACAGAACCCTCAAATACGGCAATACCCCGGCCAAAACTTCCCGGTAATGGTAAGTTTTATATCCTAACAAAACTATACAAATTTTAAATCAACTTTATGTAGCAACGAACGGGTTACACACCTCCACCCAATATGGGAACAAGTGGGGGCAGTATGATGCAAAGGCCACCCCAACAGCCTTACTCACCTATGAGGGGTGGACCGATGCCACCGCAACCCGGTGTTAAAAGACCACCTGATGTACGAGGAGCTATGCAACAGAAAGGGTATTAATCGTAATTAACATTTAAGTTTTAATATAAATTAATAATTTTATAGAGATTACATTCATGGAAGTAAAAAGAAAAAGAAATTAGCCGATAAAATATTACCGCAAAAGGTACGTGATTTAGTACCTGAAAGTCAAGCTTATATGGATTTGCTTGCATTTGAACGTAAATTAGACGCAACTATAATGAGAAAACGATTGGATATTCAGGAGGCTTTGAAGCGACCTATGAAACAGAAAAGAAAATTACGAATTTTTATTTCGAATACATTTTATCCTAGTAAGGAAGCGTGTCCTGATGGACCTGAAGGACCTGGACAAGAAGGGTAATTATTTCAATTTTAATAAATAATTATTTAATCTTTTATAATTACAGAACGGTTGCATCGTGGGAGCTTCGAGTTGAAGGTAGGCTTCTAGAAGATTCCAAAAACGATCCGAACAAAGTGAAACGGAAATTTTCATCTTTTTTCAAATCGTTGGTTATTGAATTAGATAAGGATTTATACGGACCGGATAATCATCTTGTTGAATGGCATCGTACATTGACGACGCAGGAAACTGATGGTTTTCAAGTGAAAAGGCCGGGAGATAAGAATGTGAGGTGTACTATACTTTTGCTACTCGATTATCAACCTCTGCAATTCAAATTGGATCCTCGACTTGCGAGATTGTTGGGTGTTCATACTCAAACCAGACCTGTCATCATAAGTGCCTTGTGGCAATATATTAAAACACATCGGTAAGTGAGGGTTATCATTTTAATTTTTAGATGTACAGAGTGATCACAAATTAATTTTTATATACAGGGTGATCATAAAATTAAAAAATTAAAAAATATTTTGTTTGTTTCTAATAAAATTGATATACAGGGTAATCAGAAAATGTATTTTTTATTGAGTTTTGAATGAAATGTGTTGCATCTTAAAAATATTAGTACAACTTCAGTTTTGGTATACAGCATGATAAAAAAAAAATGTTAGAAAGTGGCAAAATTACATGAAATTTATATAATACACTTTTCAAACAAGAATATCGAACAGAATACTTATTGGAACAAGTGGAGAATGAATCTTCTAGTATAGAAATCTTAAAGAAAAACAATTTGAAGCCAGAAAAATTATTTATTGCATGAAATTTTTCTAAAATCGCTCTGAAAACATAAAGAGTGCACAAAAACTTGTATAGAAACTTATTAATTGCTTGAAATTGGTCAAAAACATTTTATTGCAAGTAATTATTCAAAAATTGTACAAAATACCGATTTAAAGCTTGCATTTTGTAAAAAATCTTTGTAGAAAATCAATTTATCTCACGAAATTAATCACAAATTGCGTAGTGAACTTATTAATTGCAAGAATTTTATTAAATATTGCACTGAAATCATGTTTTTAGCATAAAATTCATATAAAATCGCGCATAAACATGTTATTATATGAAATTTAAAGCAATATAATTGGCAAAATTGCTTAAGAAACCAGTTTGTTGCATGAAAAGTTATGCATCTAAGGAAAGCACAACAAAAATTGTTTAATATACTCATTTGTCATGGTTTAACACCAATTTATCTTTATCAAAAATTACGCAGAAAGTAGATAAATCGCTCAACAAAATATTAATTTGTTTCGCGAACACTTAAAATTGTTAAAAATGGTCAAAAACCCTTAAGAAACGTATTTGCGGCATGAAAAATCTTGAGTTCTTGTTCACAGGCCTTCGAAAATTGGCGCCTAACCTAAGGTTCGGGTTGCTAAGAGATGGTACTGCTTTTATGTTATGTGAACATAAAATGCTAATTAGTGGATAGCTAAGTCCATGCGTATTTGCACTTTGTTTTTATCTGCGCGGGGTTGGCCTGAAAAGATTGATCCCGGCTGTGACCTGAAGAGGTTTTAGTTTGAGGACGTTAAACGGCTCCCGGAGGCTGCCGAGTAAGTGGTCCTATTGAAGTGTTGCCGTTGGGATTGTCCTCGTGGTTCTTCTCTGGCAGTCTCTGGCGGGCAATTATATCGGTAAGGGTAGTGGTCTAAGCTCGTTGTCGGGCAGGGCTTACAGGTGCTTTGTTGCTGTTTCGACGTCTGGACTTCATGCGAAATGCCGCTCCAAAGGGGCCTGTGATGGTGGAGGAGCCGTGTCTTGAAGTTCTTTTTTGCTCCTGGGACGCTTCCAGGCCGGTAACATTTTTGTTAGAGGGCTCAGTTGGAAAATACCGACAGAATAACCCTTATCGACTTTAAGAATGGAACTCTAACATACAATCGACCAAATAATGACTAGGACCCCCGGACTACTCAAATGGATTGATAGCACTGACGATTGCATCGAGATGTTGCCTAGCTTCATCTCCTGCAGCATTGCGACTATACATTCTCGACTTGGTGGATTATCCTCCACCAGGTCATTGCACGGGAACTGCTCACTCTCTTTCTTTATCCGGGTTCAACCTTTGGACTTCTGGTGCATCGGCGGGATTCTGCTTTTATTTCCCTACCGTTGCATTGCGGCTTTTCACTCCGAGCTACTGTTCAATACTACAAAATACTTTTATGGATCTTTGTTTACCATCTCTGCGGGGACTCCACCGTCACCATCCAGATTAATACCTGAGGACGTGTAGGTAACATTTTTCTTCAACTGGCAGTCGATCCCAAGAGCTCAAGTCATCTACATATAATACCGGCATTTCCGTCTGGTGCCACCTGGTAACTAACTCTATCTACACCATCTAATTGTAGCTACTAACTCTCGTGTCGTTGACCAATAACGTAGTAACATCCTCAGCAGTTTCCGAGGCGCTTGCACACTGAGGACATACACAAGAACAAAACAACTTGAAATCAAACAGGAGCTGATTCCTGACGGAAAGGGTTGCGTTTTGCGCCTGTTTTTCTGTAGCCTGTGCATTGGATTTCTTCTTGGGGTCGTTGGGTTTGCTCCGGGGGAAACTGGAGTCTGCTGTTGAGAAGCAGGTGCATTGGGGCGGGCATTTGATGAGCGTTGGTTTGACTTCAGCTTGAGGTAAGCTGTGACTGGCTGGGCTCCGTGATTGCCGCCGGAGGTTTTGCATTTTCAGAACGAAGAGATCACAAACTGCGTGTTCTCCCACGCACACACACAGCGTGCCGGTCCACTAGGCCTAAGGGTTTTTTGGATCAACGTGGTAGTGCCGTTACCAGTGGCCGTCCTAAAACTCTGACGAGAAGTCTCGGATATGCCGGGGGGTTTATTACCTGGTGATCAATGATACCAAGGGTTGTCTTCTTGCGGAAGCTGTAGTGTTGGTGGGAGCAGGTCACCTGGTGGCACCCGTTGGAAATAGCCAGGCAGTGGTGGTTAGGAGAAAGTCTTCTCTCTTGTTGCTGCGTTGGACTCTCTTTAGCTGCAACACCTCCCGCGAGTTCCCTACGGAACGACAAGCTCTTTACGCTGAAACGTATTACTTAGAAGGCAGCTTTGTACTGCGAAAAATACCGGTTCAGGGTCACGCCACAAACAAGTTTCAACTGTCTTAAGTCATCTTACATGACATCTGGTGACATCAGAAGTATCATACATAGTACATCACTCCATAACCACCTCATAACACATCAAGGCTGGAAAATATTTACAATAATTTACACAAAATAGCAAACACTGATCTCCATCACCGAGGTCGATACTTAAGAGCAATCTCACCGACTCCTTGGACTTGTGACGGTCGGGATCTTTCTCTACGAAACCCTGAATCGGTAACAAGTGTCGCCCAACGAGAAGGCATACACTGAAGCGATTGTGCTTCACCGTACGAACTTTCCCGAGAAAGCGAAGTAAAGAACATTAGACGCAAAAAGAAGCCTAGATCACACTTCAAACAAACAACCGGAAAGTGTCCAACTACGAGTCGGCTGTGAACCAAGTCAGTCTTGCGCCACTATCACGTGACAAATATCATTGCACACATGGATTGATTGGATTCACTTTATCTGTGGGATCTTGTTTATCTACATCCAGAAACGTGCCTGCGAAAGTTGGCGCTCAACGTTGCCAAGAGATAGTATAGTATCACACGTCCTCACACAGAGGGCATAACACAGAGAAAAAGCCGGCTTGGCAAATGCACAGATGTTATTTGTTACGCAATGATGCTGCAAATAATTGTCAAATACCTTGCCACCCTAGAGAAAGCCGCAGAAATGGAAGCAGCAATCAGAAATCACGTTGCAGGGACTAGTGACTAACGAGAAACGAGCACCTGCGGAACTATAGACGTGAGTCAACAGTATCCAGAAACCTCAATATACGACTCTCTAAACTCAACTACTTGCCCTACGATTCAATTATCGCTATAGCCATGGTCAACGTAACTGGAAACTTCTACATCGACGACCGCCCTGGGAACGATGCTCATGAATTCATGCATCTACGGTCTTACACTTTCCGCCATAGGTCGCTTACCGATTTTGCTTACCGATTTTTTCAACCTTCGGCGACGGCCACCGCCACGCAGCTGCTACTTACTACTCTTCTGATATCGCGACACCAAAGTACGCATTACGAAGCGACCAACGAGAACGTGAATCTTAGCAACATTACGGAAATCTTGCAGTTGGTAGTACTGACCTTTGTTGTATACAAAGTAATAAATGCTTTACATACTAGCAGATCTTAAAACATGTTTTTCTTGCTAAGGTTGCAGGGGGGGGGGGGGGGAAATCATGTAGAAGAGCCCCTTTTGTTCTCTCTTCCCATACATTGATTCCGCCTATGTTTTTTACCATATTACATTCCATTTAATTCTAAGGTAGAGCGCATTGGTCAACTCATGCATTTGATGGTTCTTTAGAATTCAATGTTATTGACATTTTAATGTATATTGAACAAAATTTTTGATTAATTTTTTTATGTCAACAAACTCTGTTTCGACTTTGTTTTTGCACGTATCTCATTCAGATTTTAAAGTTTGCAGGATTCCCACGAACGCGAATATATTGTATGTGACAAATACTTGGAGCAAATATTTTCATGTAATCGAATGAAATTCGCAGAGATTCCTCAGAGATTGAATCCGCTACTGCATCCGCCCGATCCGATCGTGATCAATCACGTCATCTCCGTCGAAGGCGGAGCTGACAACAAGCAAACGGCTTGTTATGATATTGACGTTGAGGTAAGTGATAATTAATGAATCATTGTTCACATTTAAACAATGAACGAAGCTCTATTTCTGTGAAAAAATTTAATGAATGTGGCAACACTGTAAATTTTTATTGTAACATAAATACTTGGCGGCCATTTTGTATTTTTGGTGAATGGTTTATACTCTATACAACTTCAAGGTAGAGCGTGGAAAACTAAATATTAGTAGTTTTTTATTTAAAAACTGGCTTTTTGCGATCTTAAAATTGAATAGATTATAGGTTTAAACGATTATTATTTCAAGTTTTATATCTGATTTTTGCACACTATTATTAAATTATTATGTTTATAATATATAAATTTTATACTTTAAGTGAGTTTTTTTATAATGAAACTTGTGTAATATATAAGCGAACTGATGATGGTTTAATAGCCGAAACTAGAGTCTTAAATAATTTAAAAAAACACAAACAGCACACTAAAGTATAAAATTTATTTATTATAATCATAACCTCAAATAAATGATTATTTCAGGTTGACGATACATTAAAAACTCAAATGAATAACTTCTTATTGAGCACTGCAAGTCAGCAGGAAATTCAAGGTCTCGACTCCAAGATACACGAAACCGTTGATACTATCAATCAATTGAAAACGAATCGCGAATTCTTTTTGAGTTTTGCGAAAGATCCCCAACAGTTTATACATAAATGGATCGTTTCTCAAACCAGGGATCTTAAGGTATGGATTTGTTTGTTTAGGTTTAGTTATTAGGTTTATTGTTAATTTATTTTGCAGGCTATGACTGATGTGGTCGGTAATCCTGAAGAGGAACGTCGTGCAGATTTCTTCTATCAACCATGGGCGCAGGAAGCTGTATGTAGGTACTTTTATACTAAAGTGCAGCAGAAGAGGGCCGAGCTCGAACAAGCACTCGGAATTCGAAATAATTAGTTTTATATGATACTATTTTTTATTGATATTTTTTAAGACAACCCAGGTATATTCTTTTGTGTATCTTGTATTAATTTAAGGTTTATAAATATAATTATAAATCAGTATGATTGAATTTATTGTTATGTTATGTGTTTAATAATAATGTTGTAGGTTTGAGTATCTTCAAAATAGAGAATGAAATGGAGCCAAAGATCACGAGTTCGAATCTCAAAAAAAATTGAAATGTTATGTTTTTTAACCTATTCGCCAACATGGAGTTTTTTTGGTTACAAACTTTCTGGAGTAGAATAATCTTTACATTGGTTTGCTAAACCAACTGTAGGTGCGCCCGTAATGCAATTTGCCAACATTTCGGCCAGGGCTCCGCTGTCAATTAAAAACGTTAAACGTCTACGCAGGACTACCGGGCTTACATTTGTGATAAACAACGATTTTTTATAGAAAAACTTTTACATATTGCAAGAGGAATCCGTCATCATCTTCAGGTTTTTTTAATTATAACTAGAGTGAACGGTTCAACAAGCATAATTATATACTTATTAAAAGAATCTTCTATCAATCACTCGATATATCAGATGTTTACTCAAAATCAGGCTCTAGGTTTTGCTAAAACAAATCCAACAATAAAAGTAATAATTTATGATCTCCCTGTATATAATAAATAGGAGCATGTATATTGGGTTGCATATACAATTAGGTTACAAATTCAATTAATTTTATTCTGTTGGGTAAATAGTGATAAACCATAAATATTGCTTTTTAAAATATCTTAATTTGATAAAGCTACTTCTGGTCACTTATTCTTATCATTAAAACGTTCTTGAATTGATAACAATGTTTTTGCACTGTCCCAAAGGTTCTTGAACTGTCAAAAACAATCATAATATGCTTTAATCACTAGACATCATATCAGATGTTCACTCAAAATCAAATAACGGCTCTAATAAATACAACAATAAAGCTAATAATTTATGATCACCCTGTATTATTCACGAGCATGTATATTGGGTTGCATACAGTTGGGTATAACAAACACTTAATTTTATTCAAATGAATTTTGTCAAATAACGTAACATAACGTTGCTTTTTAAAATGTTTTAATTTGTTTTTGTTCACTTATACATAACATTCTCGATTTGTCACACATTCAAAATATTCTTGAAGTATTAAAAATATCGTAAAATAATCTTTAACTGCCATAAAAATTTTCTGATGGTACATAAATGTCAAAATAATTTGCAATATATTCCTGAATTAACCTCTTACGTTCCTAAACTGTCATAGAGTGCGTACAGGATATTGTGAGCGGACCGCTCTTTAAGAGCGGACTGCTCTTAAAGAGCGGTTTTATGTGCAGTTTCCGGTTTTTAGATAGCAGTAGTTACCAACTATGTAAACAATCACCAACTACATAAACATAAAACTCCAAAGCCTGACGTTTGATTATAATCAGTAATTATAACATATTTGTTATGCTGTTTATGTGATTTGTGTATTAAATATCTTTATTATAAAAGTGAAGTAATAAAAACTCATAACAAACAAATTTGAATGACAATTACTGTTGTCAATTTTAAATTAACATCCAATTTCCGCCGCTTCTAATCGACCGCAAAAAAAAGGAAGTTCTTCAAAATGGCGACTTTCTGTTACAAGTCGGCAACGGTGGAGCTGTCATTTTGTTGTTTATTTCCGGAAGCAACAAGTACCGCTCTAAAAGAGCGGTCCGCTCTTATGTTCCTGTATCTATAACTGGAATATAGCATTATATTATTAATTAACTAACTTCATTTATAACTTGAAGTCAGTAACTTTTAATTAATCAACTAATTTCACTTTTAACTTGAGTATAACATTTTATAATTCATCTAATAACTTCAAGGCGTGCAATATTATAAATGATAGCTATAATTGTCTAATTTATTGCATGGTTTGTGTTTGGGAATAATATATTCTAGAAAAGGGAGACGCAATTGCTCCGATTAATTTTACAATAATTGAAAATATTTGTTAAGATATTACTTACTAATACGTATATTTAATGAATTTGATAACATTTTATTTATACATTTATGGGATTTACCTATAAAATAAGACGGAGATTTTTTTGCTTTTTATGTGCGTACTATCTCAAGAAACGAATGATTTTTATCGCCGACCTTTCATGCAGATAACAATTTATTTCTGCGTCGTACCTTTTAGAATAATTTCATACATATTATTTGTGCACGATTTTAAATTTTATAACTTTATATTATAATTTTAAGAATACAAATATATTATATTGGATCCCAATTTTAAAGCACTTCTTCATAGATTATCGCTATACATACACACATAAAATGTTTCTCACCTATCACAAATGCCAAAAAATGTTCATAAACTATCAATAATAATTCTAAACATTCTCATAAATGTTACAAAACTTTTATAATATGTAGTAGAAAATCTCTTTGATATTGCCTATTTGCTACGTGGCTGAACTTAGCTACGGCTACGGATTCGTTTAAGAAGCACATTTGTGAATCCGCGCTCTCACTCAAGCATCGCCCAGCTAAATCATTAACATGCGTACCAGTATTGGAATTTAGCGGCGCTCTTATATTTGTTTTAGATCAATATAAAACTTAATAATTTAAACAAATTGCTCTGTTGTTTAACTAAATAGTATTATTTAGCAATAATTAAATAAATAAAAAATTTAAAACAACTGCGTTAAGTTAAAATTGTCATGGTATACCTAAAAAATAAAGTCACAATAGTCCAAGAGTGCAAATACAAAAAAAAGTTAAAAATATTATTCAGTCGGAATAATTTTCTGTAAATATTAAAGTAGTGCAACTTAAAAACTTTGAGAAATAGTCATGGAGGCCAAGGTTATCATTCAATAAATAAAGTCATAAATATTATTTAATCAAAACTGTAACTTTAAATATAAAAGCATTCAGTCAAAAATATTTTTGTGGTAATATAATATATGTATAACGGTCATAGTAAAGACCTTTATAAGTCATACAATAAATCTAAAATTGAACATTATTCAGTCGGAATAATTTGGAGTAATATTGAAGTCATGTTAAATAAAATAAAAATACAGTCATTATTTAGCTTAAAGTATAAGAAATATTCAGTAAAAAATACTTTTGAAGTAATATCAGTCATTTCATCAAAAAATCAAAAATATCAGTCTTGGTAGTCAGTTATTTGTATAGAGGTGCAAATACACAAGCAAAATAGATGTTTCAGTCAAATGTTAAGTAAATTAAGATTAATAATCAAATCATGTTTTCTAAAAAAAATAATAGTCATGGTCGTCATTAAGTCTAAACTGTAAATATAAAAAAAGTCAGTCAAAATAATTATTCAGTTGAAACTCTAAATAATTTTGTTATAATATAAGTTAGTAACATAAAAAAAATTAAAAAATGATTGTAGTTATAGTCATTCATAAGTCTAAAATTGCAAATGCAAAATAAGTCATAATTAAGTAATTGTTGATGCTAAAATAAAACATAATAAAAACAAATGTAATTGTTTAGGATTAAGAAATAATTACTATTTTATTACTTCAGTAATGTATATTGGCGGGTTGTTAATTTGAATTATATTAGTAAGCTTAGTGTAATCGGATTAGTGTATATCTTACGGGCTTTATTTATGTCTGTATTATTTAATAGGTTATTGATGCGGGTAGTAATGCTATGAAAAACCCAGATGTAATTAGGAAATACCAGATGCATTTTTAAGCCATATATTAATACTTTTGGGTCTGCGTACCCACTCCACTCAATATTTTTAGTATATAAGGCAAACACTGTAAAGCAAAAAGTTAGTTATATTTTGAAAGCAAATAGAGTACATACGCCTAAACATTACGAGTTTTTATTCTCAATTATACCTAAACGACAGATCTAATAATAGTTTATTAGATCAAACAAACCCACGATCAAAAAGCTGAACGTGATCGAAACAGTAATTAAAAAAATTATTCAGTCATAAATAATAAATTTAAAGAAATATGAAAAAAGTGGTTTAATCCATACACAATTATTACATATCTATAATAATAAAATTTATATATTTAGAACAAAACTTATCCTACCCAATACATGGCATTAGTCCGAACATATTAATTAACAACCTTAATTAAGATTGATTAATTAAAACACACCGAACTATAATAATGAAAATTTATAAAAATTCAGATAAAAAATTATAAAACATTGATTGAATAAAAAACACAGCAAATTTTTTTCATACATATATGGCACATTTAATTAAACCTGGAATGCTTACATAAAAATATATAATTAATACAAAATAAGGAACCCCATTTTATAATTGAATAAATATCGTGACCAATCCTTGAAACGGCCCCGATTGATTTAGGAAAATTTCCGTTGAACATTATTTTTTGAGTACTAAACGGATTTACTTACCTCGGAATTCTTGATTTTTGATTAATTCCGGATAAATCCTCCTATTTGGAGTTTACTGAGGCACATCTCTAAGACGCAACAAGAACTACGTTGATTTACAACACGCATGGATGGGTGGCCGGCCAATTCACACGTTCATGATAACCCCGACCGTGCCAAACTGAGGCATAGATAATTTCTCGTTAACCTAACCTAAGCTCACGTCGCCACACTAAAACTCGCAAATGTGGACCAATGTTGGTAATTTTTTGTTTTCTGAGGTAATTTGGAGCCCTGATCACAATTTTGTTATCGCCGTTTTGATATTCTCATCACTTTTCCCTCTTATCCAAAAATGGCTATATTCGGTCAATTTGAAAGTTTTAAAAGCGTCGGTTTTTTTACATTTCCTGACGTAAAATGAACCCCTGATTAAGATTTTGGGAGTCCGACCCCGATATTCCTAGCACACTGTCGGCATTTTTAAAATAACTGCCAAAAACACGGTATTTTGCGTTTTGAAGGGCAAAAAAGGGACTAAACGGTAGCCAACAGACTCATCTGAATCAAATTAAAATTATAATATTTATTCTAAAATGAATATTCTGTTTAAATTATAACAAAAAAATAATTATCATTGAAACCGATTAATTTAATACAGAATTAATTATTGTGTATTAACTTGGAAAATATGTTACATTAATTAATTAACTACAACTATATTTCAGATCAAATATTTTATTCATTTGTAAAATTAATACGCAAATTCAATGAATGTTTACTTCGATAACATTCTATTTATACATTTATCAGATTTACCTATAAAATAAGACGGAGATTTTTTACTTTTTATGTGCGTGCTGATATCGCAAGAAACGAATGATTTTTATCGGCGACCTTTTCATGCAGATAACAATTTATTTATGCATCGTATCTTCTAGAATAATTCCATATATATTATTTGAATGATTTTAAATTTTATAATTTTAAGAATACAAATATATTAAATTGGATCACAATTTTAAAGCACAAAATGTCTTCATAGATTATTGCAATACATACCTATATAACTTGTTCCTGACCTATCACAAATTCGTAAACTATCAATATTAATTCTAAACATTCATAAATATTACAAAACTATTATAAATCTGTAGTAGATAAAATCTGCCGCAAATGTCATAAATTGTTCTTAAGCTGTTATAAATGACATAAAATATTAACCAAACTGTCATGGATTGCCAGCAAGTTAATTAATAATTTAATTAATTGAAATTACCTACCCCAAGTTGTTTTACGCCAAGAACCGAATGTTGTCAAGTATTAAAAATAAGAGAAGATAATATTTTTAAAATGCTGAATAAAGAATTTTAGAATCTATTTAAAAAAAGTCTGAAAATAATCAAAGCAAAATTATTATTTCATATTCTTAGATACTATTGGAGTTCTTGGTACTGAAATTAAAAAATTAAATTTCTATTAAAAGAGTAAATACAATACACAAATCAATCAAATATTTGTTCAACAAACTTGATAGATTAATAAAATAGTAATTAAGCACCGATGATTCCGCCTCGTATTCCATCTGGTTTGGTGAATGTACTCAAATAATTGGGTTTGACTAGTCGTCCAGGTTTGTGGTTCAGCCACCTTTGTTGAATGCATCTAGAGTAGGTATTAAGGCAGTGGAGTAGCATCTTCTAGTTTAAATAATAGAATACAAAACTATAAATTTATTAAAATTTTCCACCTCACCCACAACAATCAACGTTAACATTTCCAAAGCAAAATTTGTTACTAATTTAATACTCACCCTTTTTCGTAACTTATTCCTATCTTTTGCATTACTCAATTTGAATATGAAGCTTCTACCAAAGTTTTTTCTAGAATATTTTAATTATTTTATTAATTTTATATAAACTAAACTAATTGGCTGCAAATTAAAACAAATTATTACACAAAATTGAAGAAAAATTTAAAGAATAGAGAAAGATTAAAGAGAAGAATAAATTTTCCCCTCCTCATTCTTGCATCCGGGCTTGGGACCGGCTTCGGCAGAGTTAGAAAATGAAAAAAAGGTGGATAGTCAGAGAGAAAACAACTAAATCAAGAACTACAAGAGTCAGAACAAGCATGGTAGGTAAGCAGTAAAAAAAGTAGAAGATATTAGTGCATAGTAGTAGCAGCGAAAATTAAGAGACAGGAACTGGAAATGAAAATAGTTTAGGAACGAATAGTAACGAGATAAAGAGGAATGGCACAATAAGGGATCTTCTCGCGGGTTTTTCAGGCGTAGAGACAAGCTTTATGCATGGCGAGACAGGTTGAACCTATGGTGCGCATTATAACAAGAAGAGAAGACGAGCTGGCGTTGCTACACACGTTAGTCTCTTCAAGTCTTCGATGGTGCATAACAAATTGAACTAAATCTTATAACTAAAGTTAGCAAATCCGTTTTTTTTTTAATAAATTGAAGCAAACAACTGGAAATTATCCTATTACAATTTAAACAAAAATTGGTAAAAATTAAATGAACCCCCCACCCTGCCTGGCTGAGTAGTAAGCTAGAGTATGGTTAAATCGCATTTGTGTGAAAGAATTAAATTAAGTATTATGGAAATTTTTTATGGGCTGCTGTAAAAAATTGGTTTTAGTAAATTTAGCCTTAGTTTTCCTTATTTAATTCATAATCAATTTTCCAAACAATCCAATTTGTGTACTTGGTTTCCATAAACTAAGGCTATTATGATGAGCTGAAATAAAAGTACAATGCATTTTTTCAAATTTTGAAAAAATGCTTTGCGTTATAGCTGAAATAAAAAATTGATTAGATCTTCTGTTCTAGTTTACTTTTTCATCCATTCCATTGGGTTTTGTTATCCAGTTAATATAATTCAATACAATTTTTTTATTAGGATTCTAGAACTTAATCTGAAATAAGCAATAGAATCCCTTCATTTAGAAAAGAAACTATTGCTATCGGCTGGAAGTAACTGAAATTGATTAGGTCTTCTGTTCTAGTTTTTTTTTTATTATTGGTCCATTAGATTCTGTTATTAAGATAATTCCAGTTAACACAAACCAATTCTGTGCTTAATTTTTATTGTATTCTAGAACTAAATCTGAAATAAGCAATAGAATCCTTTCAATTTGAAAAAAAACTATTGCTATTGGCTGGAAACAATTAAAATTAATTAGGTCTTCTGTTCTAGGTTTTTTTTAAATTATTGTTCCATTATATTGTTATCCGGTGCTTAAGATAATTCATTTATGGTAAATTAGTTGGATTCTAGAACGTAACCTAAAATAAGCAAAGAAATCTTTTCATTTGGAAAAGATTAAATTGCTATTAACTGAAAAGCAAACTTTTATTAGTTTTTGGAGGAATTATTACAAAATTTCCATAATACAATGCCAATAAATGTTGATAAAAAACAAAGCGATGTAACCATAGTATAATAAATTTGTTGAATCCCTTTTAATAACAAATGTACCATAAGCACGGAGAGATATACTTATGATACCTAATTAAAATAAGCAAACCTTCACATAGCTAATGAATTTACTTCTAGAAGCTAGCCATAAAATCTGAAAAAAATTTGAATCCAGTTTAAAAAACTCTGGATAATTTAATATTGAAAAAAATATTTATCTTCAATTTAATGCAAAATAATTATTATTTTAAAGTTGATAAACGATTAAAGAAAAATTAATATATACAAACAATGCCATAAAAACTAATCTATTGTTGAGTAACGCTGAAACCTAAAAAATACAATTCTAATTGGTTCCTCAGTTGAAACGCTGAGGAAAATTGATGAAAATAAATTTATCTAAAAAAAACCTAAATTGATTCAATAAAAATATTTGCTTCAGTATAAACTCTGAAACATTCCTTCCAATTTCCTAAAATTATGTTAGATTTAACCACGGTTATGGGTAAATTTGTGCTTAATCTTCAAATGTTGAAGAAAGCTTCCCATTTTTATTTGATGAATTTGTTAAAGTTTATATTGAATGTCAGTTGGTTCTTATTCAGGCAAAACTCTGAATTAAAAAACTTTGTCAATCAACTTATTCTTCAGTTGAAACATTGAAGAAATATGTTGATTTATTTTTAGGAGTAACTGAAGTTTAAATTAAATGTCAGTTATTTTCTACTGAAGTAGAAAAAGGTTGTTTGTGGCGTTTGATGTGGTTTTGTCGATCAACTTACTCTTCAGTTGAAACGCTGAAGAAATAAGTTGATTTGTCTTTGGGCTAACTAAATTTACTTCAAATGTCAGTCATTACTACTTTAGTAGAAACTCTAAAGTAGAAAGACGTGTTCGTAGCGTTCGTTGCAGTTTTGTCGATCAACTTGTTCTTCAGTTGAAACGTTGAAGAACTAAGTTGACCTGTCTTTGGCCTAACTAAATTTACAATAAATGTCAGTGGCTTCTTCTTTAGTCAAAACTCTGAAGTAAGAAGCAGTGTTTGTAGCGTTTGTTGCGGTTTTGTCGATCAACTTATGCTTCAGTTGAAACATTGAAGACATAAGTTGATTTGTCTTTGTCCTATCTAAATTTACTTTGAATGTTGGTCACTTCCTCTTCAGTCGAAACTCTGAAGTAAGAAGAGATTGTTGCAGTTTTGTTAATCAATTTTTCTTCAATTGAAACATTGAAGAAATAAGTTGATCCGTTTTTGTGTCTAACTAAAGTTTATTTTGAATGTCGGTAATTTCTTCTTTAGTTGAAACACTAAAGTAAGAAAGGATTGTTTTTTGTGATTTTGTCGATCAACTTACTCTTCAGTTGAAACGCTGAAGAGATAAGTAGATTTGTCTTTAGCCTAACTAAAGTTTACTTTGAATGTCTGTTATTCTTCCTTCAGTCGAAACTCTGAAGTAAGAAGGTATTGTTTGTTGCGTCAATTGGAATGTCAATTAACATATTTTTCTTAATATCTAAATTTAATAAACTTAAATAAAGGTCAGCAGTTGAAACGCTGCAGACTCAATTAGTACATGTAACCTAAGTTAATTCTTCAAAATAAAATTGAAGACGGTAAAATGTTGTTAAATTTAACTTGTTTCCAGTTGAAAAAAATTGTAGAGTCAATTGTATTATCGATCAACTTATTCTTCAGTTGAAACGCTGAAGCGAAAAGTAGATTTGTCTTTATGTCTGCCTAAAGTTTACTTTGAATGTCATTCTTCCTTCAGTCGAAACTCTGAAGTAAGACGATATTGTTTGTAGCGTCAATTAACAAATTTGTCTTCATATCTAAAACCACTAAATTTAAATCAGGGTCTGCAGTGGAAACGCTGCTGACTCGATTACTATATGTAACCTAAGTAAATTCTTTAAAATAAAATTGAAGAACGTGAAATTTTCTTAAATTTAATTTGTCTCCAGTTGAAACGCAGGAAACTTCAGTATTAAAAAACGCTAACCTAAGTAAGAATCTTAAAAAAAAAATTTATTTAGTCTTTAGTTGAAACGCTAGAGACTTGTATAATTCAATTTGTCAATTAAACTATTATCTTCAATAATTGAAAAAAAGTGTTTAATTTAATTAAAATTCATAATATGAACAAAAATTTCATCAGTTCAAATGCTGATGACTTTATTTATGTATAATATTAACCTATTTGAACAATTCTTCATTATAGAAGAAAATTAAAAAATGCTAAAATTATCTCCAGTTGAAACGCTGGAGATATTATCTTAAATTATAGCTAACTAACCTAACCATTGATCACTATATTTGGGATAACTTTGTTGTATCTATTAAGATATGATGCACACAATAAGGCAACAATTGCAAAAAAAGAATAATCACTTAAAGAATCAAGATTGATTATACCACAAAAACTGGAATGTTCCAACAGCAAACAATCGAACAATTCATACAATAAACCACACACAACAAGCCGGACAAACCAGCTTCATACATCCATACCAACCAAATTCATACCCAACCAAAACTGATCAAAGAGAATTCCAACCAGTTATAAAGCAAAATTCAAATCACTTAAGTAGAGGACAGAATATCAAACCAAAAATAACAAAGAATAACATTCAAAATGATGAACCATTGCTGGACCAGCTACATTCATACCAACCACAAGCCAAAATTGAAGGAATTCAAATTAAACCAAGAAAGCAAACAAAAGTTTTTTTGAAGATATCGAAAAACCAAGCAAAATTGTTTGAAATAACTTCAAAATCATTCAATATAAGCCGGACACACCAGCTTCATTCATACCAAAAACCATAAGTAGAATCAAGACCATAGACAAAACAAAAATGAAACAACAATTTCGAAGAACAAAGAGCATCATATCCTGTGATACAACTAAATTATCCCCAATATATTGTCAACTTAGACTAAAATGTCGAATATATTTAATTATTAATTCAGTCAAAAAATAAATGATTTAATGTAACCTAAAGAATTAAAAACCAGTCATGCTTGAGTCAATACTAAATGTAAAGTGTAACTAAAAGTAAAATAATGTTAAAAATATTATTCAGTCGAAACTCTGAATAATTTTCTGGTAATATTAATACCATATAACCTAAACTAGTCTTGAAGAGTCATTTTTATGCATAAACAGTAATGTTTAAAAAAAGAGTAAAATTGTCATATACCTAAAAAAATTAAAAAACCGTCACGATTAAAGTCACAATAATTCTAGAGTGCAAATTAAAAAAAAACGTTAAAACTATTATTCAGTCGGAACTTTTTTTTTAAATATTAAAGTAGTGTAACTTAAAAATTAAAAAAATGGTCATAGTAGTCAAGGTTGTCATTCAATAAATAAGTAAAAAAAATAACGTTATCAGTATTATTCAGTCGCTTAAAATATAAATGCATTCAGTCAAAAATATGTTTGTGGTAATATTGAAGTCTATTCACCAAAAAATTAAAAATAAGTCATGAGAATGTTTTTTATATATCATTAAATAAATCTAAAATTTAAGTAGAAGTAAAATAAATATTATTCAGTCGAAACTCTGAATAATTTGGAGTAATATTAAAGTCATGTTAAATAAAAAAAAATAATAAAAGTCAGAAATCAGTCATTATTTAGGTTTTTGTAAGAATTATTCAGACTAAAATACTTTTGAGATAATATTGAAGTCATTTTAACAAAAATATCAGTCATGAAGAAGCCAGAGGTGCAAATACAAGCAAAATAGATGTTTCAGTCATGGTTTCTAAAAAAATAAAAAAAAAATAGTCCTCATTAACAAGTCTAAACAGTAAAATTAAAAAAAAATCAATTGAAATAATTATTCAGTTGAAACTCTGAATAATAATAAAGTTTGTAAATGATTGTAGTTAGTCATTGATAAGTCTAAAAGTACAAATAGTCATAATTGTCATTGTTGAAGCTAAAATGAAAAATATCAAAAAACAATTTTAATTAAATAAGTTATAACTTAAAAGTCAAAACAATAAATTTAAAGAAATATATAAAAAAGTGGTTCAATCCATACACAATTATACAAATCTATCACTAATAAATATTATATAATGAGAACAAAATTTAACCTACACAATAAATGGCATTAATTAGTACATATTAATTAATTAAGATTGATTAATTAAATGCAAACCGAACTATAATAATGAAATTCTATAAAATTTCAGATAAATGATTATAAATCATAGATTGAATAAAAAACACAACAAATTTTGTCCATACATATATGGCACATTTAATTAAAAATAACCTGGAATGCTTACACAAATATATAATTAATACAAAATGAGGAACCCCATTTTATTAGAATTGAATTAGCCTAACCAATCCTTGAAACGCCCCGATTGATTAGGAAAATTTCCGTTGAACATTTGAATATGAACGGATTTACTTACCTTGATTTTTATTGAATTTCCCGATCAATCCTCCCATTTGGAGTATAATGAAGCACTTCTCTAAGACGCACCAAGAACGAACGTTGATTTACAACACGCATGGATGGGTGGCCGGCCAGATCGCACGTTCATCATAACCCCGATCGTGCCAAACTGAGGTCTCTCCGGGCTTGTATGGCTTAGCGCAAGCAATGATGCGTGGAGGGGATGCGTATCGATTGATACTCTGTGGTCGGATTTACCTATTGAAATTTGGATAGGAAATGAAAGTCGACTTAAATGTTATTGTGATTAAAGTATATAATCGCATGAATTTATTTCCTTGCATTTTATTCAGATTGTAAACAAAACTGATAAGAGTAAAATAAAGAGATAGTCGATTGAAATACGCAAAAATTTTACATGTAAATAATTTTAAAAGGAATTCTTATTTTTATGCGTTTGATTTAAATTGTGAAACTAATATTTAATCATCGAGTTCTGATTTCTACTAGGAAAAGATACTGATCAATATTCTAACTGTCTGTAAAATGAATTAAATGATTTATGTCGGTTATTTTGTTCCATAGAAACATCTTTTTGGGTTTTTCGCTAACTTCATTTTATAGCATTATTCATAATAATTCTCCTCAAATTAACTGTAAACTTCATGCAATTAATTGTGCTTTCCCTTAAACCAAAAATTTAGATTTTTATTAAAAATTTGACAATAGTTGGTAGAATTGAAAAATGATTAATGTAAAATTAATAGCAAATTTTATTCTACACAAAATGATTTATATAATTTAAAATCCTAAAGTTGGTATTAACCAAGATAATGCATTAAGTGTAAAAAACAAAATTATTTTAGTTTTTTATTAACCATTTGAAAACAGTTGGTAGTATTGAAAAATAATTAATAAAGAATTAATAGCAAATTTTATTCTACACAAAATGATTTCTATAATTTAAAATCCTAAAGTTGGTATTAACCAAGATAATGCATTAAGTGTAATAAACAAAATTATTTTAGTTTTTTATTAACCATTTGAAAACAGTTGGTAGTATTGAAAAATGATTGATGAAGAATTAATAGCAAATTTTATTCTACACAAAATGATTTATATAATTTAAATTCATTAGGTTGGTATTAACCAAGATAATGCATTAAGTGTAATAAACAAAATTATTTTAGTTTTTTATTAACCATTTGAAAACAGTTGGTAGTATTGAAAAATAATTAATAAAGAATTAATAGCAAATTTTATTCTACACAAAATGATTTCTATAATTTAAAATCCTAAAGTTGGTATTAACCAAGATAATGCATTAAGTGAAATAAACAAAATTATTTTAGTTTTTTATTAACCATTTGAAAACAGTTGGTAGTATTGAAAAATGATTGATGAAGAATTAATAGCAAATTTTATTCTACACAAAATGATTTATATAATTTAAATTCATTAGGTTGGTATTAACCAAGATAATGCATTAAGTGTAATAAACAAAATTATTTTAGTTTTTTATTAACCATTTGAAAACAGTTGGTAGTATTGAAAAATGATTAATAAAGAATTAATAGCAAATTTTATTTTACATAAAATGATTTATATAATTTAAATTCATTAGGTTGGTATTAACCAAGATAATGCATTAAGTGTGATAAACAAAATTATTTTAGTTTTTTATTAACCATTTGAAAACAGTTGGTAGTATTGAAAAATGATTAATTTAAAATTAATAGCAAATTTTATTCTACACAAAATGATTTTTATGATTTGAAATCCTAAAGTTGGTATTAACCAAGATAATGCATTAAGTGTAATAAACAAAATTATTTTAGTTTTTTATTAACCAGTTGAAAACAGTTGGTAGTATTGAAAAATGATTAATGTAAAATTAATAGCAAATTTTATTCTACACAAAATGATTTATATAATTTAAATTCATTAGGTTGGTATTAACGAAGATAATGCATTAAGTGTAATAAACAAAATTATTTTAGTTTTTTATTAACCATTTGAAAACAGTTGGTAGTATTGAAAAATGATGAATGAAGAATTAATAGCAAATTTTATTCTACACAAAATGATTTATATAATTTAAATTCATTAGGTTGGTATTAACCAAGATAATGCATTAAGTGTAATAAACAAAATTATTTTAGTTTTTTATTAACCATTTGAAAACAGTTGGTAGTATTGAAAAATGATTAATGTAAAATTAATAGCAAATTTTATTCTACACAAAATGATTTATATAATTTAAATTCATTAGGTTGGTATTAACCAAGATAATGCATTAAGTGTGATAAACAAAATTATTTTAGTTTTTTATTAACCATTTGAAAACAGTTGGTAGTATTGAAAAATGATTAATGTAAAATTAATAGCAAATTTTATTCTACACAAAATGATTTATATAATTTAAATTCATTAGGTTGGTATTAACGAAGATAATGCATTAAGTCTAATAAACAAAATTATTTTAGTTTTTTATTAACCATTTGAAAATAGTTGGTAGTATTGAAAAATGATTAATGAAGAATTAATAGCAAATTTTATTCTACACAAAATGATTTATATAATTTAAATTCATTAGGTTGGTATTAACCAAGATAATGCATTAAGTGTAATAAACAAAATAATTTTAGTTTTTTATTAACCATTTGAAAACTGTTGGTAGTATTGAAAAATGATTAATGTAAAATTAATAGCAAATTTTATTCTACACAAAATGATTTTTATAATTTAAAATTCTAAAGTTGGTATTAACCAAGATAATGCATTAAGTGTAAAAAACAAAATTATTTTAGTTTTTTATTAACCATTTGAAAACAGTTGGTAGTATTGAAAAATGATTAATTTAAAATTAATAGCAAATTTTATTCTACACAAAATGATTTCTATAATTTGAAATCCTAAAGTTGGTATTAACCAAGATAATGCATTAAGTGTAATAAACAAAATTATTTTAGTTTTTTATTAACCATTTGAAAACAGTTGGTAGTATTGAAAAATGATTAATGTAAAATTAATAGCAAATTTTATTCTACACAAAATGATTTATATAATTTAAATTCATTAGGTTGGTATTAACCAAGATAATGCATTAAGTGTGATAAACAATATTATTTTAGTTTTTTATTAACCATTTGAAAACAGTTGGTAGTATTGAAAAATGATTAATGTAAAATTAATAGCAAATTTTATTCTACACAAAATGATTTATATAATTTAAATTCATTAGGTTGGTATTAACCAAGATAATGCATTAAGTGTGATAAACAAAATTATTTTAGTTTTTTATTAACCATTTGAAAACAGTTGGTAGTATTGAAAAATGATTAATGAAGAATTAATAGCAAATTTTATTCTACACAAAATGATTTATATAATTTAAATTCATTAGGTTGGTATTAACCAAGATAATGCATTAAGTGTAATAAACAAAATTATTTTAGTTTTTTATTAACCATTTGAAAACAGTTGGTAGTATTGAAAAATGATTAATGTAAAATTAATAGCAAATTTTATTCTACACAAAATGATTTATATAATTTAAATTCATTAGGTTGGTATTAACCAAGATAATGCATTAAGTGTAATAAACAAAATTATTTTAGTTTTTTATTAACCATTTGAAAACAGTTGGTAGTATTGAAAAATGATTAATGTAAAATTAATAGCAAATTTTATTCTACACAAAATGATTTATATAATTTAAATTCATTAGGTTGGTATTAACCAAGATAATGCATTAAGTGTGATAAACAAAATTATTTTAGTTTTTTATTAACCATTTGAAAACAGTTGGTAGTATTGAAAAATGATTAATGTAAAATTAATAGCAAATTTTATTCTACACAAAATGATTTATATAAATTAAATTCATTAGGTTGGTATTAACGAAGATAATGCATTAAGTGTAATAAACAAAATTATTTTAGTTTTTTATTAACCATTTGAAAACTGTTGGTAGTATTGAAAAATGATTAATGAAGAATTAATAGCAATTTTTATTCTACACAAAATGATTTATATAATTTAAATTCATTAGGTTGGTATTAACCAAGATAATGCATTAAGTGTAATAAACAAAATAATTTTAGTTTTTTATTAACCATTTGAAAACTGTTGGTAGTATTGAAAAATGATTAATGTAAAATTAATAGCAAATTTTATTCTACACAAAATGATTTTTATAATTTAAAATTCTAATGTTGGTATTAACCAAGATAATGCATTAAGTGTAAAAAACAAAATTATTTTAGTTTTTTATTAACCATTTGAAAACAGTTGGTAGTATTGAAAAATGATTAATTTAAAATTAATAGCAAATTTTATTCTACACAAAATGATTTCTATAATTTAAAAACCTAAAGTTGGTATTAACCAAGATAATGCATTAAGTGTAATAAACAAAATAATATTAGTTTTTTATTAACCATTTGAAAACAGTTGGTAGTATTGAAAAATGATTAATGTAAAATTAATAGCAAATTTTATTCTACACAAAATGATTTATATAAATTAAATTCATTAGGTTGGTATTAACGAAAATAATGCATTAAGTGTAATAAACAAAATTATTTTAGTTTTTTATTAACCATTTGAAAACAGTTGGTAGTATTGAAAAATGATTAATGTAAAATTAATAGCAAATTTTATTCTACACAAAATGATTTATATAATTTAAATTCATTAGGTTGGTATTAACCAAGATAATGCATTAAGTGTGATAAACAAAATTATTTTAGTTTTTTATTAACCATTTGAAAACAGTTGGTAGTATTGAAAAATGATTAATGTAAAATTAATAGCAAATTTTATTCTACACAAAATGATTTATATAATTTAAATTCATTAGGTTGGTATTAACGAAGATAATGCATTAAGTCTAATAAACAAAATTATTTTAGTTTTTTATTAACCATTTGAAAATAGTTGGTAGTATTGAAAAATGATTAATGAAGAATTAATAGCAAATTTTATTCTACACAAAATGATTTATATAATTTAAATTCATTAGGTTGGTATTAACCAAGATAATGCATTAAGTGTAATAAACAAAATAATTTTAGTTTTTTATTAACCATTTGAAAACTGTTGGTAGTATTGAAAAATGATTAATGTAAAATTAATAGCAAATTTTATTCTACACAAAATGATTTTTATAATTTAAAATTCTAAAGTTGGTATTAACCAAGATAATGCATTAAGTGTAAAAAACAAAATTATTTTAGTTTTTTATTAACCATTTGAAAACAGTTGGTAGTATTGAAAAATGATTAATTTAAAATTAATAGCAAATTTTATTCTACACAAAATGATTTCTATAATTTGAAATCCTAAAGTTGGTATTAACCAAGATAATGCATTAAGTGTAATAAACAAAATTATTTTAGTTTTTTATTAACCATTTGAAAACAGTTGGTAGTATTGAAAAATGATTAATGTAAAATTAATAGCAAATTTTATTCTACACAAAATGATTTATATAATTTAAATTCATTAGGTTGGTATTAACCAAGATAATGCATTAAGTGTGATAAACAATATTATTTTAGTTTTTTATTAACCATTTGAAAACAGTTGGTAGTATTGAAAAATGATTAATGTAAAATTAATAGCAAATTTTATTCTACACAAAATGATTTATATAATTTAAATTCATTAGGTTGGTATTAACCAAGATAATGCATTAAGTGTGATAAACAAAATTATTTTAGTTTTTTATTAACCATTTGAAAACAGTTGGTAGTATTGAAAAATGATTAATGAAGAATTAATAGCAAATTTTATTCTACACAAAATGATTTATATAATTTAAATTCATTAGGTTGGTATTAACCAAGATAATGCATTAAGTGTAATAAACAAAATTATTTTAGTTTTTTATTAACCATTTGAAAACAGTTGGTAGTATTGAAAAATGATTAATGTAAAATTAATAGCAAATTTTATTCTACACAAAATGATTTATATAATTTAAATTCATTAGGTTGGTATTAACCAAGATAATGCATTAAGTGTAATAAACAAAATTATTTTAGTTTTTTATTAACCATTTGAAAACAGTTGGTAGTATTGAAAAATGATTAATGTAAAATTAATAGCAAATTTTATTCTACACAAAATGATTTATATAATTTAAATTCATTAGGTTGGTATTAACCAAGATAATGCATTAAGTGTGATAAACAAAATTATTTTAGTTTTTTATTAACCATTTGAAAACAGTTGGTAGTATTGAAAAATGATTAATGTAAAATTAATAGCAAATTTTATTCTACACAAAATGATTTATATAAATTAAATTCATTAGGTTGGTATTAACGAAGATAATGCATTAAGTGTAATAAACAAAATTATTTTAGTTTTTTATTAACCATTTGAAAACTGTTGGTAGTATTGAAAAATGATTAATGAAGAATTAATAGCAATTTTTATTCTACACAAAATGATTTATATAATTTAAATTCATTAGGTTGGTATTAACCAAGATAATGCATTAAGTGTAATAAACAAAATAATTTTAGTTTTTTATTAACCATTTGAAAACTGTTGGTAGTATTGAAAAATGATTAATGTAAAATTAATAGCAAATTTTATTCTACACAAAATGATTTTTATAATTTAAAATTCTAATGTTGGTATTAACCAAGATAATGCATTAAGTGTAAAAAACAAAATTATTTTAGTTTTTTATTAACCATTTGAAAACAGTTGGTAGTATTGAAAAATGATTAATTTAAAATTAATAGCAAATTTTATTCTACACAAAATGATTTCTATAATTTAAAAACCTAAAGTTGGTATTAACCAAGATAATGCATTAAGTGTAATAAACAAAATAATATTAGTTTTTTATTAACCATTTGAAAACAGTTGGTAGTATTGAAAAATGATTAATGTAAAATTAATAGCAAATTTTATTCTACACAAAATGATTTATATAAATTAAATTCATTAGGTTGGTATTAACGAAAATAATGCATTAAGTGTAATAAACAAAATAATTTTAGTTTTTTATTAACCATTTGAAAACAGTTGGTAGTATTGAAAAATGATTAATGTAAAATTAATAGCAAATTTTATTCTACACAAAATGATTTATATAATTTAAATTCATTAGGTTGGTATTAACCAAGATAATGCATTAAGTGTGATAAACAAAATTATTTTAGTTTTTTATTAACCATTTGAAAACAGTTGGTAGTATTGAAAAATGATTAATAAAGAATTAATAGCAAATTTTATTCTACACAAAATGATTTATATAATTTAAATTCATTAGGTTGGTATTAACCAAGATAATGCATTAAGTGTAATAAATAAAATTATTTTAGTTTTTTATTAACCATTTGAAAACAGTTGGTAGTATTGAAAAATGATTAATGTAAAATTAATAGCAAATTTTATTCTACACAAAATGATTTATATAATTTAAATTCATTAGGTTGGTATTAACCAAGATAATGCATTAAGTGTAATAAACAAAATTATTTTAGTTTTTTATTAACCATTTGAAAACAGTTGGTAGTATTGAAAAATGATTAATGTAAAATTAATAGCAAATTTTATTCTACACAAAATGATTTATATAATTTAAATTCATTAGGTTGGTATTAACCAAGATAATGCATTAAGTGTGATAAACAAAATTATTTTAGTTTTTTATTAACCATTTGAAAACAGTTGGTAGTATTGAAAAATGATTAATGTAAAATTAATAGCAAATTTTATTCTACACAAAATGATTTATATAAATTAAATTCATTAGGTTGGTATTAACGAAGATAATGCATTAAGTGTAATAAACAAAATTATTTTAGTTTTTTATTAACCATTTGAAAACAGTTGATAGTATTGAAAAATGATTAATGTAAAATTAATAGCAAATTTTATTCTACACAAAATGATTTATATAAATTAAATTCATTAGGTTGGTATTAACGAAAATAATGCATTAAGTGTAATAAACAAAATAATTTTAGTTTTTTATTAACCATTTGAAAACAGTTGGTAGTATTGAAAAATGATTAATGTAAAATTAATAGCAAATTTTATTCTACACAAAATGATTTATATAATTTAAAATCCTAAAGTTGGTATTAACCAAGATAATGCATTAAGTGTAATAATCAAAATTATTTTAGTTTTTTATTAACCATTTGAAAACAGTTGGTAGTATTGAAAAATGATTAATGAAGAATTAATAGCAAATTTTATTCTACACAAAATGATTTATATAATTTAAATTCATTAGGTTGGTATTAACCAAGATAATGCATTAAGTGTAATAAACAAAATAATTTTAGTTTTTTATTAACCATTTGAAAACAGTTGGTAGTATTGAAAAATGATTAATGTAAAATTAATAGCAAATTTTATTCTACACAAAATGATTTATATAATTTAAAATCCTAAAGTTGGTATTAATCAAGATAATGCATTAAGTGTAAAAAACAAAATTATTTTAGTTTTTTATTAACCATTTGAAAACAGTTGGTAGTATTGAAAAATGATTAATTTAAAATTAATAGCAAATTTTATTCTACACAAAATGATTTTTATAATTTAAAATCCTAAAGTTGGTATTAACCAAGATAATGCATTAAGTGTAATAAACAAAATAATTTTAGTTTTTTATTAACCATTTGAAAACTGTTGGTAGTATTGAAAAATGATTAATGTAAAATTAATAGCAAATTTTATTCTACACAAAATGATTTATATAATTTAAAATCCTAAAGTTGGTATTAACCAAGATAATGCATTAAGTGTAATAATCAAAATTATTTTAGTTTTTTATTAACCATTTGAAAACAGTTGGTAGTATTGAAAAATGATTAATGAAGAATTAATAGCAAATTTTATTCTACACAAAATGATTTATATAATTTAAATTCATTAGGTTGGTATTAACCAAGATAATGCATTAAGTGTAATAAACAAAATAATTTTAGTTTTTTATTAACCATTTGAAAACAGTTGGTAGTATTGAAAAATGATTAATGTAAAATTAATAGCAAATTTTATTCTACACAAAATGATTTATATAATTTAAAATCCTAAAGTTGGTATTAACCAAGATAATGCATTAAGTGTAATAAACAAAATTATTTTAGTTTTTTATTAACCATTTGAAAACAGTTGGTAGTATTGAAAAATGATTGATGAAGAATTAATAGCAAATTTTATTCTACACAAAATGATTTATATAATTTAAATTCATTAGGTTGGTATTAACCAAGATAATGCATTAAGTGTAATAAACAAAATTATTTTAGTTTTTTATTAACCATTTGAAAACAGTTGGTAGTATTGAAAAATAATTAATAAAGAATTAATAGCAAATTTTATTCTACACAAATTGATTTCTATAATTTAAAATCCTAAAGTTGGTATTAACCAAGATAATGCATTAAGTGAAATAAACAAAATTATTTTAGTTTTTTATTAACCATTTGAAAACAGTTGGTAGTATTGAAAAATGATTGATGAAGAATTAATAGCAAATTTTATTCTACACAAAATGATTTATATAATTTAAATTCATTAGGTTGGTATTAACCAAGATAATGCATTAAGTGTAATAAACAAAATTATTTTAGTTTTTTATTAACCATTTGAAAACAGTTGGTAGTATTGAAAAATGATTAATAAAGAATTAATAGCAAATTTTATTTTACATAAAATGATTTATATAATTTAAATTCATTAGGTTGGTATTAACCAAGATAATGCATTAAGTGTGATAAACAAAATTATTTTAGTTTTTTATTAACCATTTGAAAACAGTTGGTAGTATTGAAAAATGATTAATTTAAAATTAATAGCAAATTTTATTCTACACAAAATGATTTTTATGATTTGAAATCCTAAAGTTGGTATTAACCAAGATAATGCATTAAGTGTAATAAACAAAATTATTTTAGTTTTTTATTAACCAGTTGAAAACAGTTGGTAGTATTGAAAAATGATTAATGTAAAATTAATAGCAAATTTTATTCTACACAAAATGATTTATATAATTTAAATTCATTAGGTTGGTATTAACGAAGATAATGCATTAAGTGTAATAAACAAAATTATTTTAGTTTTTTATTAACCATTTGAAAACAGTTGGTAGTATTGAAAAATGATGAATGAAGAATTAATAGCAAATTTTATTCTACACAAAATGATTTATATAATTTAAATTCATTAGGTTGGTATTAACCAAGATAATGCATTAAGTGTAATAAACAAAATTATTTTAGTTTTTTATTAACCATTTGAAAACAGTTGGTAGTATTGAAAAATGATTAATGTAAAATTAATAGCAAATTTTATTCTACACAAAATGATTTATATAATTTAAATTCATTAGGTTGGTATTAACCAAGATAATGCATTAAGTGTGATAAACAAAATTATTTTAGTTTTTTATTAACCATTTGAAAACAGTTGGTAGTATTGAAAAATGATTAATGTAAAATTAATAGCAAATTTTATTCTACACAAAATGATTTATATAATTTAAATTCATTAGGTTGGTATTAACGAAGATAATGCATTAAGTGTAATAAACAAAATTATTTTAGTTTTTTATTAACCATTTGAAAATAGTTGGTAGTATTGAAAAATGATTAATGAAGAATTAATAGCAAATTTTATTCTACACAAAATGATTTATATAATTTAAATTCATTAGGTTGGTATTAACCAAGATAATGCATTAAGTGTAATAAACAAAATAATTTTAGTTTTTTATTAACCATTTGAAAACTGTTGGTAGTATTGAAAAATGATTAATGTAAAATTAATAGCAAATTTTATTCTACACAAAATGATTTTTATAATTTAAAATTCTAAAGTTGGTATTAACCAAGATAATGCATTAAGTGTAAAAAACAAAATTATTTTAGTTTTTTATTAACCATTTGAAAACAGTTAGTAGTATTGAAAAATGATTAATTTAAAATTAATAGCAAATTTTATTCTACACAAAATGATTTCTATAATTTGAAATCCTAAAGTTGGTATTAACCAAGATAATGCATTAAGTGTAATAAACAAAATTATTTTAGTTTTTTATTAACCATTTGAAAACAGTTGGTAGTATTGAAAAATGATTAATGTAAAATTAATAGCAAATTTTATTCTACACAAAATGATTTATATAATTTAAATTCATTAGGTTGGTATTAACCAAGATAATGCATTAAGTGTGATAAACAATATTATTTTAGTTTTTTATTAACCATTTGAAAACAGTTGGTAGTATTGAAAAATGATTAATGTAAAATTAATAGCAAATTTTATTCTACACAAAATGATTTATATAATTTAAATTCATTAGGTTGGTATTAACCAAGATAATGCATTAAGTGTGATAAACAAAATTATTTTAGTTTTTTATTAACCATTTGAAAACAGTTGGTAGTATTGAAAAATGATTAATGAAGAATTAATAGCAAATTTTATTCTACACAAAATGATTTATATAATTTAAATTCATTAGGTTGGTATTAACCAAGATAATGCATTAAGTGTAATAAACAAAACTATTTTAGTTTTTTATTAACCATTTGAAAACAGTTGGTAGTATTGAAAAATGATTAATGTAAAATTAATAGCAAATTTTATTCTACACAAAATGATTTATATAATTTAAATTCATTAGGTTGGTATTAACCAAGATAATGCATTAAGTGTAATAAACAAAATTATTTTAGTTTTTTATTAACCATTTGAAAACAGTTGGTAGTATTGAAAAATGATTAATGTAAAATTAATAGCAAATTTTATTCTACACAAAATGATTTATATAATTTAAATTCATTAGGTTGGTATTAACCAAGATAATGCATTAAGTGTGATAAACAAAATTATTTTAGTTTTTTATTAACCATTTGAAAACAGTTGGTAGTATTGAAAAATGAGTAATGTAAAATTAATAGCAAATTTTATTCTACACAAAATGATTTATATAAATTAAATTCATTAGGTTGGTATTAACGAAGATAATGCATTAAGTGTAATAAACAAAATTATTTTAGTTTTTTATTAACCATTTGAAAACTGTTGGTAGTATTGAAAAATGATTAATGAAGAATTAATAGCAATTTTTATTCTACACAAAATGATTTATATAATTTAAATTCATTAGGTTGGTATTAACCAAGATAATGCATTAAGTGTAATAAACAAAATAATTTTAGTTTTTTATTAACCATTTGAAAACTGTTGGTAGTATTGAAAAATGATTAATGTAAAATTAATAGCAAATTTTATTCTACACAAAATGATTTTTATAATTTAAAATTCTAATGTTGGTATTAACCAAGATAATGCATTAAGTGTAAAAAACAAAATTATTTTAGTTTTTTATTAACCATTTGAAAACAGTTGGTAGTATTGAAAAATGATTAATTTAAAATTAATAGCAAATTTTATTCTACACAAAATGATTTCTATAATTTAAAAACCTAAAGTTGGTATTAACCAAGATAATGCATTAAGTGTAATAAACAAAATAATTTTAGTTTTTTATTAACCATTTGAAAACAGTTGGTAGTATTGAAAAATGATTAATGTAAAATTAATAGCAAATTTTATTCTACACAAAATGATTTATATAAATTAAATTCATTAGGTTGGTATTAACGAAAATAATGCATTAAGTGTAATAAACAAAATAATTTTAGTTTTTTATTAACCATTTGAAAACAGTTGGTAGTATTGAAAAATGATTAATGTAAAATTAATAGCAAATTTTATTCTACACAAAATGATTTCTATAATTTAAAAACCTAAAGTTGGTATTAACCAAGATAATGCATTAAGTGTAATAAACAAAATAATTTTAGTTTTTTATTAACCATTTGAAAACAGTTGGTAGTATTGAAAAATGATTAATGTAAAATTAATAGCAAATTTTATTCTACACAAAATGATTTATATAAATTAAATTCATTAGGTTGGTATTAACGAAAATAATGCATTAAGTGTAATAAACAAAATAATTTTAGTTTTTTATTAACCATTTGAAAACAGTTGGTAGTATTGAAAAATGATTAATTTAAAATTAATAGCAAATTTTATTCTACACAAAATGATTTCTATAATTTGAAATCCTAAAGTTGGTATTAACCAAGATAATGCATTAAGTGTAATAAACAAAATTATTTTAGTTTTTTATTAACCATTTGAAAACAGTTGGTAGTATTGAAAAATGATTAATGTAAAATTAATAGCAAATTTTATTCTACACAAAATGATTTATATAATTTAAATTCATTAGGTTGGTATTAACCAAGATAATGCATTAAGTGTGATAAACAATATTATTTTAGTTTTTTATTAACCATTTGAAAACAGTTGGTAGTATTGAAAAATGATTAATGTAAAATTAATAGCAAATTTTATTCTACACAAAATGATTTATATAATTTAAATTCATTAGGTTGGTATTAACCAAGATAATGCATTAAGTGTAATAAACAAAACTATTTTAGTTTTTTATTAACCATTTGAAAACAGTTGGTAGTATTGAAAAATGATTAATGTAAAATTAATAGCAAATTTTATTCTACACAAAATGATTTATATAATTTAAATTCATTAGGTTGGTATTAACCAAGATAATGCATTAAGTGTAATAAACAAAATTATTTTAGTTTTTTATTAACCATTTGAAAACAGTTGGTAGTATTGAAAAATGATTAATGTAAAATTAATAGCAAATTTTATTCTACACAAAATGATTTATATAATTTAAATTCATTAGGTTGGTATTAACCAAGATAATGCATTAAGTGTGATAAACAAAATTATTTTAGTTTTTTATTAACCATTTGAAAACAGTTGGTAGTATTGAAAAATGATTAATGTAAAATTAATAGCAAATTTTATTCTACACAAAATGATTTATATAAATTAAATTCATTAGGTTGGTATTAACGAAGATAATGCATTAAGTGTAATAAACAAAATTATTTTAGTTTTTTATTAACCATTTGAAAACTGTTGGTAGTATTGAAAAATGATTAATGAAGAATTAATAGCAATTTTTATTCTACACAAAATGATTTATATAATTTAAATTCATTAGGTTGGTATTAACCAAGATAATGCATTAAGTGTAATAAACAAAATAATTTTAGTTTTTTATTAACCATTTGAAAACTGTTGGTAGTATTGAAAAATGATTAATGTAAAATTAATAGCAAATTTTATTCTACACAAAATGATTTTTATAATTTAAAATTCTAATGTTGGTATTAACCAAGATAATGCATTAAGTGTAAAAAACAAAATTATTTTAGTTTTTTATTAACCATTTGAAAACAGTTGGTAGTATTGAAAAATGATTAATTTAAAATTAATAGCAAATTTTATTCTACACAAAATGATTTCTATAATTTAAAAACCTAAAGTTGGTATTAACCAAGATAATGCATTAAGTGTAATAAACAAAATAATTTTAGTTTTTTATTAACCATTTGAAAACAGTTGGTAGTATTGAAAAATGATTAATGTAAAATTAATAGCAAATTTTATTCTACACAAAATGATTTATATAAATTAAATTCATTAGGTTGGTATTAACGAAAATAATGCATTAAGTGTAATAAACAAAATAATTTTAGTTTTTTATTAACCATTTGAAAACAGTTGGTAGTATTGAAAAATGATTAATGTAAAATTAATAGCAAATTTTATTCTACACAAAATGATTTCTATAATTTAAAAACCTAAAGTTGGTATTAACCAAGATAATGCATTAAGTGTAATAAACAAAATAATTTTAGTTTTTTATTAACCATTTGAAAACAGTTGGTAGTATTGAAAAATGATTAATGTAAAATTAATAGCAAATTTTATTCTACACAAAATGATTTATATAAATTAAATTCATTAGGTTGGTATTAACGAAAATAATGCATTAAGTGTAATAAACAAAATAATTTTAGTTTTTTATTAACCATTTGAAAACAGTTGGTAGTATTGAAAAATGATTAATTTAAAATTAATAGCAAATTTTATTCTACACAAAATGATTTCTATAATTTGAAATCCTAAAGTTGGTATTAACCAAGATAATGCATTAAGTGTAATAAACAAAATTATTTTAGTTTTTTATTAACCATTTGAAAACAGTTGGTAGTATTGAAAAATGATTAATGTAAAATTAATAGCAAATTTTATTCTACACAAAATGATTTATATAATTTAAATTCATTAGGTTGGTATTAACCAAGATAATGCATTAAGTGTGATAAACAATATTATTTTAGTTTTTTATTAACCATTTGAAAACAGTTGGTAGTATTGAAAAATGATTAATGTAAAATTAATAGCAAATTTTATTCTACACAAAATGATTTATATAATTTAAATTCATTAGGTTGGTATTAACCAAGATAATGCATTAAGTGTGATAAACAAAATTATTTTAGTTTTTTATTAACCATTTGAAAACAGTTGGTAGTATTGAAAAATGATTAATGAAGAATTAATAGCAAATTTTATTCTACACAAAATGATTTATATAATTTAAATTCATTAGGTTGGTATTAACCAAGATAATGCATTAAGTGTAATAAACAAAACTATTTTAGTTTTTTATTAACCATTTGAAAACAGTTGGTAGTATTGAAAAATGATTAATGTAAAATTAATAGCAAATTTTATTCTACACAAAATGATTTATATAATTTAAATTCATTAGGTTGGTATTAACCAAGATAATGCATTAAGTGTAATAAACAAAATTATTTTAGTTTTTTATTAACCATTTGAAAACAGTTGGTAGTATTGAAAAATGATTAATGTAAAATTAATAGCAAATTTTATTCTACACAAAATGATTTATATAATTTAAATTCATTAGGTTGGTATTAACCAAGATAATGCATTAAGTGTGATAAACAAAATTATTTTAGTTTTTTATTAACCATTTGAAAACAGTTGGTAGTATTGAAAAATGATTAATGTAAAATTAATAGCAAATTTTATTCTACACAAAATGATTTATATAAATTAAATTCATTAGGTTGGTATTAACGAAGATAATGCATTAAGTGTAATAAACAAAATTATTTTAGTTTTTTATTAACCATTTGAAAACTGTTGGTAGTATTGAAAAATGATTAATGAAGAATTAATAGCAATTTTTATTCTACACAAAATGATTTATATAATTTAAATTCATTAGGTTGGTATTAACCAAGATAATGCATTAAGTGTAATAAACAAAATAATTTTAGTTTTTTATTAACCATTTGAAAACTGTTGGTAGTATTGAAAAATGATTAATGTAAAATTAATAGCAAATTTTATTCTACACAAAATGATTTTTATAATTTAAAATTCTAATGTTGGTATTAACCAAGATAATGCATTAAGTGTAAAAAACAAAATTATTTTAGTTTTTTATTAACCATTTGAAAACAGTTGGTAGTATTGAAAAATGATTAATTTAAAATTAATAGCAAATTTTATTCTACACAAAATGATTTCTATAATTTAAAAACCTAAAGTTGGTATTAACCAAGATAATGCATTAAGTGTAATAAACAAAATAATTTTAGTTTTTTATTAACCATTTGAAAACAGTTGGTAGTATTGAAAAATGATTAATGTAAAATTAATAGCAAATTTTATTCTACACAAAATGATTTATATAAATTAAATTCATTAGGTTGGTATTAACGAAAATAATGCATTAAGTGTAATAAACAAAATAATTTTAGTTTTTTATTAACCATTTGAAAACAGTTGGTAGTATTGAAAAATGATTAATGTAAAATTAATAGCAAATTTTATTCTACACAAAATGATTTATATAATTTAAATTCATTAGGTTGGTATTAACCAAGATAATGCATTAATAGTGCGTTCCGTATATCAACCGAAGCGACCGAAATCCCGGTTATCCTGAAACAGGTTTATATACGGAACGCGGTTACCTGAAAAAGGTTACAAAGGTTGCGACCGCACTCACCATGAACTAACGTCGGTGAATTTCTATTAATCGTGGTTATACATGGCGGTAAATTTGAAATACAATCAAAAGTGAACAAAAGCGTCAAATGTTGCTCGTGTATTTTATTAATAGTGCGTTCCGTATATCAACCGAAGCGACCGAAATCCCGGTTATCCTGAAACAGGTTTATATACGGGACGCGGTTACCTGAAAAAGGTTACAAAGGTTGCGACCGCACTCACCATGAACTAACGTCGGTGAATTTCTATTAATCGTGGTTATACATGGCGGTAAACTTGAAATACAATCAAAAGTGAACAAAAGCGTCAAATGTTGCTCGTGTATTTTATTAAATTATTAATTATAGGTTATAATGTATATGTATGTTCCTGTCAATGCTAAAACGGGCAACGGCATGAGTGCAACAGAGCAAACATTATTATTGTGTATAGTTGCCTGTTATACCTGCCAACCTCTACTGGGATTACTGTATTAGCAGGTAGATAAATACATACAATCATCTAAGATTAAGCACTGAAATTTAAAAAAAAATATAACACTAAAGCTAATAATAAATAAATTCATGAAGTTTGAGCCTATAATATTTCAGTTTTGTATTTTGACGTTTCTATAACCGCTGTCGTTCCGTAAATCAACCAAGATTTTCAGCAACCGATCAAAGGCGTAACCTAACCGCCGGTTACTTCGGTTGATATACGGAACGCACTATAAGTGTGATAAACAAAATTATTTTAGTTTTTTATTAACCATTTGAAAACAGTTGGTAGTATTGAAAAATGATTAATGAAGAATTAATAGCAAATTTTATTCTACACAAAATGATTTATATAATTTAAATTCATTAGGTTGGTATTAACCAAGATAATGCATTAAGTGTAATAAATAAAATTATTTTAGTTTTTTATTAACCATTTGAAAACAGTTGGTAGTATTGAAAAATGATTAATGTAAAATTAATAGCAAATTTTATTCTACACAAAATGATTTATATAAATTAAATTCATTAGGTTGGTATTAACGAAGATAATGCATTAAGTGTAATAAACAAAATTATTTTAGTTTTTTATTAACCATTTGAAAACAGTTGATAGTATTGAAAAATGATTAATGTAAAATTAATAGCAAATTTTATTCTACACAAAATGATTTATATAAATTAAATTCATTAGGTTGGTATTAACGAAAATAATGCATTAAGTGTAATAAACAAAATAATTTTAGTTTTTTATTAACCATTTGAAAACAGTTGGTAGTATTGAAAAATGATTAATGTAAAATTAATAGCAAATTTTATTCTACACAAAATGATTTATATAATTTAAAATCCTAAAGTTGGTATTAACCAAGATAATGCATTAAGTGTAATAATCAAAATTATTTTAGTTTTTTATTAACCATTTGAAAACAGTTGGTAGTATCGAAAAATGATTAATGAATAATTAATAGCAAATTTTATTCTACACAAAATGATTTATATAATTTAAATTCATTAGGTTGGTATTAACCAAGATAATGCATTAAGTGTAATAAACAAAATAATTTTAGTTTTTTATTAACCATTTGAAAACAGTTGGTAGTATTGAAAAATGATTAATGTAAAATTAATAGCAAATTTTATTCTACACAAAATGATTTATATAATTTAAAATCCTAAAGTTGGTATTAATCAAGATAATGCATTAAGTGTAAAAAACAAAATTATTTTAGTTTTTTATTAACCATTTGAAAACAGTTGGTAGTATTGAAAAATGATTAATTTAAAATTAATAGCAAATTTTATTCTACACAAAATGATTTCTATAATTTAAAATCCTAAAGTTGGTTCTAACCAAGATAATGCATTAAGTGTAATAAACAAAATAATTTTAGTTTTTTATTAACCATTTGAAAACTGTTGGTAGTATTGAAAAATGATTAATGTAAAATTAATAGCAAATTTTATTCTACACAAAATGATTCATATAATTTAAAATCCTAAAGTTGGTATTAACCAAGATAATGCATTAAGTGTAATAATCAAAATTATTTTAGTTTTTTATTAACCATTTGAAAACAGTTGGTAGTATTGAAAAATGATTAATGAAGAATTATTAGCAAATTTTATTCTACACAAAATGATTTATATAATTTAAATTCATTAGGTTGGTATTAACCAAGATAATGCATTAAGTGTAATAAACAAAATAATTTTAGTTTTTTATTAACCATTTGAAAACAGTTGGTAGTATTGAAAAATGATTAATGTAAAATTAATAGCAAATTTTATTCTACACAAAATGATTTATATAATTTAAAATCCTAAAGTTGGTATTAACCAAGATAATGCATTAAGTGTAATAATCAAAATTATTTTAGTTTTTTATTAACCATTTGAAAACAGTTGGTAGTATTGAAAAATGATTAATGAAGAATTAATAGCAAATTTTATTCTACACAAAATGATTTATATAATTTAAATTCATTAGGTTGGTATTAACCAAGATAATGCATTAAGTGTAATAAACAAAATAATTTTAGTTTTTTATTAACCATTTGAAAACAGTTGGTAGTATTGAAAAGTGATTAATGTAAAATTAATAGCAAATTTTATTCTACACAAAATGATTTATATAATTTAAAATCCTAAAGTTGGTATTAATCAAGATAATGCATTAAGTGTAAAAAACAAAATTATTTTAGTTTTTTATTAACCATTTGAAAACAGTTGGTAGTATTGAAAAATGATTAATTTAAAATTAATAGCAAATTTTATTCTACACAAAATGTTTTATATAATTTAAAATCCTAAAGTTGGTATTAACCAAGATAATGCATTAAGTGTAATAAACAAAATAATTTTAGTTTGTTATTAACCATTTGAAAACTGTTGGTAGTATTGAAAAATGATTAATGTAAAATTAATAGCAAATTTTATTCTACACAAAATGAATTATATAATTTAAAATCCTAAAGTTGGTATTAACCAAGATAATGCATTAAGTGTAATAATCAAAATTATTTTAGTTTTTTATTAACCATTTGAAAACAGTTGGTAGTATTGAAAAATGATTAATGAAGAATTAATAACAAATTTTAATCTACACAAAATGATTTATATAATTTAAATTCATTAGGTTGGTATTAACCAAGATAATGCATTAAGTGTGATAAACAAAATTATTTTAGTTTTTTATTAACCATTTGAAAACAGTTGGTAGTATTAAAAAATGATTAATGAAGAATTAATAGCAAATTTTATTCTACACAAAATGATTTATATAATTTAAATTCATTAGGTTGGTATTAACCAAGATAATGCATTAAGTGTAATAAATAAAATTATTTTAGTTTTTTATTAACCATTTGAAAACAGTTGGTAGTATTGAAAAATGATTAATGTAAAATTAATAGCAAATTTTATTCTACACAAAATGATTTATATAATTTAAATTCATTAGGTTGGTATTAACCAAGATAATGCATTAAGTGTAATAAACAAAATAATTTTAGTTTTTTATTAACCATTTGAAAACAGTTGGTAGTATTGAAAAATGATTAATGAAGAATTAATAACAAATTTTATTCTACACAAAATGATTTATATAATTTAAATTCATTAGGTTGGTATTAACCAAGATAATGCATTAAGTGTGATAAACAAAATTATTTTAGTTTTTTATTAACCATTTGAAAACAGTTGGTAGTATTGAAAAATGATTAATTTAAAATTAATAGCAAATTTTATTCTACACAAAATGATTTCTATAATTTAAAATCCTAAAGTTGGTATTAACCAAGATAATGCATTAAGTGTAATAAACAAAATAATTTTAGTTTTTTATTAACCATTTGAAAACTGTTGGTAGTATTGAAAAATGATTAATGTAAAATTAATAGCAAATTTTATTCTACACAAAATGATTTATATAATTTAAAATCCTAAAGTTGGTATTAACCAAGATAATGCATTATGTGTAATAATCAAAATTATTTTAGTTTTTTATTAACCATTTGAAAACAGTTGGTAGTATTGAAAAATGATTAATGTAAAATTAATAGCAAATTTTATTCTACACAAAATGATTTATATAATTTAAATTCATTAGGTTGGTATTAACCAAGATAATGCATTAAGTGTAATAAACAAAATAATTTTAGTTTTTTATTAACCATTTGAAAACAGTTGGTAGTATTGAAAAATGATTAATGAAGAATTAATAACAAATTTTATTCTACACAAAATGATTTATATAATTTAAATTCATTAGGTTGGTATTAACCAAGATAATGCATTAAGTGTGATAAACAAAATTATTTTAGTTTTTTATTAACCATTTGAAAACAGTTGGTAGTATTGAAAAATGATTAATGAAGAATTAATAACAAATTTTATTCTACACAAAATGATTTATATAATTTAAATTCATTAGGTTGGTATTAACCAAGATAATGCATTAAGTGTGATAAACAAAATTATTTTAGTTTTTTATTAACCATTTGAAAACAGTTGGTAGTATTGAAAAATGATTAATGAAGAATTAATAGCAAATTTTATTCTACACAAAATGATTTATATAATTTAAATTCATTAGGTTGGTATTAACCAAGATAATGCATTAAGTGTAATAAATAAAATTATTTTAGTTTTTTATTAACCATTTGAAAACAGTTGGTAGTATTGAAAAATGATTAATGTAAAATTAATAGCAAATTTTATTCTACACAAAATGATTTATATAATTTAAATTCATTAGGTTGGTATTAACCAAGATAATGCATTAAGTGTAATAAACAAAAATATTTTAGTTTTTTATTAACCATTTGAAAACAGTTGGTAGTATTGAAAAATGATTAATGTAAAATTAATAGCAAATTTTATTCTACACAAAATGATTTATATAATTTAAATTCATTAGGTTGGTATTAACCAAGATAATGCATTAAGTGTGATAAACAAAATTATTTTAGTTTTTTATTAACCATTTGAAAACAGTTGGTAGTATTAAAAAATGATTAATGTAAAATTAATAGCAAATTTTATTCTACACAAAATGATTTATATAAATTAAATTCATTAGGTTGGTATTAACGAAGATAATGCATTAAGTGTAATAAACAAAATTATTTTAGTTTTTTATTAACCATTTGAAAACAGTTGATAGTATTGAAAAATGATTAATGTAAAATTAATAGCAAATTTTATTCTACACAAAATGATTTATATAAATTAAATTCATTAGGTTGGTATTAACGAAAATAATGCATTAAGTGTAATAAACAAAATAATTTTAGTTTTTTATTAACCATTTGAAAACAGTTGGTAGTATTGAAAAATGATTAATGTAAAATTAATAGCAAATTTTATTCTACACAAAATGATTTATATAATTTAAAATCCTAAAGTTGGTATTAACCAAGATAATGCATTAAGTGTAATAATCAAAATTATTTTAGTTTTTTATTAACCATTTGAAAACAGTTGGTAGTATTGAAAAATGATTAATGAAGAATTAATAGCAAATTTTATTCTACACAAAATGATTTATATAATTTAAATTCATTAGGTTGGTATTAACCAAGATAATGCATTAAGTGTAATAAACAAAATAATTTTAGTTTTTTATTAACCATTTGAAAACAGTTGGTAGTATTGAAAAATGATTAATGTAAAATTAATAGCAAATTTTATTCTACACAAAATGATTTATATAATTTAAAATCCTAAAGTTGGTATTAATCAAGATAATGCATTAAGTGTAAAAAACAAAATTATTTTAGTTTTTTATTAACCATTTGAAAACAGTTGGTAGTATTGAAAAATGATTAATTTAAAATTAATAGCAAATTTTATTCTACACAAAATGATTTCTATAATTTAAAATCCTAAAGTTGGTATTAACCAAGATAATGCATTAAGTGTAATAAACAAAATAATTTTAGTTTTTTATTAACCATTTGAAAACTGTTGGTAGTATTGAAAAATGATTAATGTAAAATTAATAGCAAATTTTATTCTACACAAAATGATTTATATAATTTAAAATCCTAAAGTTGGTATTAACCAAGATAATGCATTAAGTGTAATAAACAAAATTATTTTAGTTTTTTATTAACCATTTGAAAACAGTTGGTAGTATTGAAAAATGATTAATGTAAAATTAATAGCAAATTTTATTCTACACAAAATGATTTATATAATTTAAAATCCTAAAGTTGGTATTAACCAAGATAATGCATTACATGATTTAAATTGTGAAATTAATATATTTTTAATATAATTTTATTAATTATATTTTCTTTATTATTATTCTTAATATTGGTCGGAAAATGTCGTTCACAGTTATTGCGGCACATTATGTAAAGATGCCTCATATTTAATCATTAAGTGTAAAAAACAAATATATTTTAGTTTTTTGTTAACGATTTGAAAACAGTTGGTAGAATTGAAAATTAATTTATATAAAACTAATAGCAAATTTTATTACACAAAATGATTTTTATAATTTAATTTTGTAAGATTGGTTTTAACAATGATAACGCATTAAATGTAAAAAAATAAATTATTTTAGTTTTATGTTAACTATTTGAAAACAGTTGGTAGTATTGAAAAATGATTTTTGTAAAATTAATAGCAAATTTTATTCTACGCAAAATGATTTATATAATTTAAATTCCTTAGGTTGGTATTAACAAAAATAAAGCATTAAGTGTAAAGAATAAAATTATTTTAGTTTTTTGTTAACGATTTGAAAACAGTTGGTAGTATTGAAAAATGATTTATGTAAAATTATTAGCAAATTTTATTTTACACAAAATGATTTTTATAATTTAAACTCCTTAGGTTGGTATTAACCAAGATAATGCATTAAGTGTAAAAAACAAAAATATTTTAGTTTTTTGTTACCGATTTGAAACAGTTGGTAGTATTGAAAAATGATTTATATAAAACTAATAGCAAATTTTATTCTACACAAATTGATTTATATAATTTAATTTTTTTAGGTTGGTATTAACTAAGATAATGCATTAAATGTAAAGAACAAAATTATTTTAGTTTATTGTTAACTATTTGAAAACAGTTGGTAATATTGAAAATTTATTTATGTAAATTTAATAGTAAATTTTATTCTACTAAAATTGATTTATATAGTTTAAATTTAATAGGTTGGTATTAACAAAGTTAATGCAATAAACGTAAAAAATTAAATTATTTTAGTTTTTTATTAACGATTTGAAAACAGTTGGTAGTATTGAAAAATGATTAATATAAAATTAATAGCAAATTTCATTCTACACAAAATATGCATATAATTCAAATTGCTCAAAATGATATTAACCAAGATAATGTATTAAGTGTAAAGAACAAAATTATTTTAGTTTTTTGTTAACTATTTAAAATCAGTTGGTAGTATTAAAAATTTTTTTATGAAGAATTAATTGTAAATTTTATTCTACTCAAATTGATTTTTATAGTTTAAATTTTTTAGGTTAGTATTAACAAAGATAATGCATTAAATGTAAAAAATTAAATTATTTTAGTTTTATGTTAACTATTTGAAAACAGTTGGTAGTATTGAAAAATGATTTATGTAAAATTAATAGCAAATTTCATTCTACACAAAATCATTTATATAATTTAAATTCCTTAGGTTGGTATTAACATAGATAATGCATTAAGTGTAAAGAACAATTATTTTAGTTTTTTGTTACCGATTTGAAAACAGTTGGTAGTATTGAAAAATGATTTATATAAAATTAATAGCAAATTTCATTCTACACAAAATAATCATATAATTCAAATTCTTTAAAATGGTATTAACTAAGATAATGTATTGAGTGTAAAGAACAAAATTATTTTAGTTTTTGTTAACGATTTGAAAACAGTTGGTAGTATTGAAAAATAATTTAAGTAAAATGAATAGCAAATTTTATTCTACACAAAATGATTTATATAATTTAAATTCCTAACGTTGGTATTAACCAAGATAATATATTAAGTGTAAAGAACAAAATTATTTTAATTTTTTGTAGTTGGAGGTATTGAAATATGATTTATGTAAAATTAATCAACATATTTGCTAGTTTTTATTTATTTATTGTAAGTTGTTTAACTATTAGTTTATTGTAAACATATAATTAGTTACAAGTTAGTCAATAAAGTACTGGAATTTTAAAAGCTTCAGATGGATTCCACCATTATGTACACTATCTCGTATCTTTGGAAAAAAGGAAAATAATGTTAAGTCTATTCAGGTTGGGAGTTTGGATGAGACAACATTTTAAATTGGAGTGTTCTCTGCTTTTTTGGTTACTCTTAGGTTCTGGATTTTAGGTAGAGGTTAAAGAACAATGCTTGGAAGAGTTTTTTTTATGCTGGCCATGTGTTGAGCCATATAGAGGGTCGGGCATGTGCATAATACATTTCAATTATCAAATTTGCATCCCCTACATATTGGACTGTTTTTAGTTTCCAGCGTATTGAAAATGCTTTACCAAAAAGCAAACCATTTCAACAAACAACTTAAATAGGATGCAGCCAGGGAGTTTCTGCTATCATTAGCAATTTTTATACAAGTCTACTCATTTGCACGAGAAAACCATTTATCGTATAAACTCCCTAATACTAGCTGTTGCTCAACACTCAAAACCGTAAGACATATGAGCCTCCTCTACAATAACAAAGCCAAAAAAGTTAAAAGAAACAGGAAAAGTGGTACACCAGCTGCAACCAAAGCAAGCCAAACAAACTCGGAAACCTCCTATTATCTAAACACATTATAAAACACCCAAAAAGATGTTTCTGTAGGACAAAATAACCGACATAAATACTGAAATCATTTAATTTTTTTTACAGACAGTAAGAATATTGATCAGTATCTTTTCCTAGTAGAAATCAGAACTCGATGATTAAATATGACATAATGTGCCGCAATAACTGTGAACGACATTTTCCGACCAGTATTAAGAATAATAATAAAGAAAATATAATTCATACAAGTTCAGCAATTTTCTATTATAATTTCACAATTTAAATCAAACGCATAAAAATAAGAATTCCTTTTAAAATTATTTACATGTAAAATTTTTGCGTATTTCAATCGACTATCTCTTTATTTTGCCCTTATCAATTTTGTTTACGATCTGAATAAAATGCAAAGGAAATAAACTCATGCGATTATATACTTCAATCGCAATATCATTTAAGTCGACTTTCGTGCGTATTAACATATCCTATCAATATTTCAATCCGACCACAGAGTATCAATCGATACGCATCCCCTCCACACATCCTACTTGCGCTAAGCCATACATGCCCGGAGAGACCTCAGTTTGGTACGAACGGGGTAATCATGAACGTGTGAATTGGCCGGCCACCCATCCATGCGTGTTGTAAATCAACGTAGTTCTTGTTGCGTCTTAGAGATGTGCCTCATTAAACTCCAAATGGGAGGATTTATCCGGAATCAATTAAAAATCAAGGATTCTGAGGTAAGTAAATCCGTTTAGTAGTCAAATCAATGTTCAACGGAAATTTTCCTAAATCAATCGGGGCCGTTTCAAGGATTGATTAGGATATTTATTCAATTATAAAATGGGGTTCTTTATTTTGTATTAATTATATATTTTTATGTAAGCATTCCAGGTTTAGATAAATGTGCCATATATGTATGAAAAAAATTTGTTGTGTTTATTATTCAATATATGTTTTATAATCTTTTATCTGAAATTTTATAGAATTTCATTATTATAGTTCGGTGTGTTTTAATTAATCAATCTTAATTAAGGTTGTTAATTAATATGTTCTGACTAATGCCATGTATTGGGTAGGATAAGTTTTGTTTTCAATATATAAATTTTATTATTTATAGATATGTAATAATTGTGTTTGGATTAAACCACATTTTTCATATTTCTTTAAATTTATTATTTATGACTTGTAAATTATTCAGTGTTTTATCTGAATAATTTATTTAATTACATTTGATTTTTAATCATTTTCATTTTAGCATCTTTAATTATGACTTATTTTGTATTTACAATTTTAGACTTACGAATGACTATAACTACAATCATTTTTTTTATGTTACTATCATATTTAAAATTATTCAGAGTTTCAACTGAATAACTTATTTTGTCTGATTTTTTTAATATTTACAGTTTAGACTTAATGACGACTATGACTGTTGTTTTAATTTTTTTTAGAAAACATAAATAAACGACTTTACCAAGACTGATAGTTTTGATTTTTTGGTGAAATGACTTTGATATTACCTCAAAAATATTTTTGACTGAATATTTCTTATACTTTAAGCTAAATAATGACTATCATTTGACTGTTTTTTTAATTTTTTATTTAACATGACTTTAATATTACTCCAAATTATTCAGAGTTCCGACTGAATAATGTTTAAGACGTTATTTTTATTCGACTTGAATTTTAGATTTATTTAATGACCTATAAAGGATGATTTATATATTATATTACCACTAAAATATTTTTGACTGAATGCATTTATATTTAAAGCTACAGTTTTGACTGATAATATTTATAACGTTATTTAATGAATGATAACTTTGACCACCATGACAATTTTTTAAATTTTTAAGTTGCACTACTTTAATATTTATAGAAAATTATTTTGACTGAATAATATTTTTAATATTTTTTTTTTGTATTTGCACTCGGGGACTATTGTGACTTTATTTTTTAGGTAGATCATGACAATTTTAATTTTTTTAACATTGAATTTATTGTTTATGCACAAAAGTGACTATTATTACTATTTTAGGTTATATGATATTAATATTACCAGCAAATTATTCAGAGTTTCGACTGAATAATCCTTTTACTATTATTTTACTTCTAATTACACTTTACATTTATTAATGACTCAACCATGACTGTTTATTTAATTCTTTAAGTTACAACATTTATTTTTTGAGTAAAATATTAATTAAATATATTCGACATTTTAGATTAAGTAGTTGACAATATATTGGGGATAATTTAGTTGTATCACAGGATATGATGCTCTCTGTTCTTTGAAATTGTTGTTTTGACTTGAATTTGTCTATGGTTTTGATTCCACTAATAGTTTTTGGTATGAATGAAGCTGGTGTGTCCGGCTTATACTGAATGGTTTTTGTAGTAGTTTTTTGAAGTGTTGTTTGTAAACTTTTCGCTTTCTTGGTTTTATTTGAATTCCATCAGTTTTGGTTTGTGGTTGGTATGAATGTAGCTGGTCCAGCAATGGTTTATCATCGTGAATGTTGTTCTTTGTTTTTTGTTATTTTTGGTTTGATATTCTGTCCTCTAATTAAGTGATTTGAATTTTGCTTCATATTACTAGTTTGGTTTCTGATTTGTTTGTTTGGTTGGGTATGAATTTGGTTTGTATGGAGCTGGTTTGTCCGGCTTGTTATGTATGCTTCATTGTGTGAAATTGTTTGATCCGTTAATTTGTCTGGAAAATTCCAGTGGTATGATCAACCTTGATTCTTTAAATGATCATTTCTTTTTTGCAATTGTTGTCTTATTGTGTGCATCATGTTTTAATAGATACAACAAAATCATCCCAAATATAGTGATCAATGATTAGGTTAGTTAGTTATAATTTAAAATACTATCTCCAGCGTTTCAACTGGAGATAGTTTTAACTTTTTTTAATTTTCTTCTATAATGAAGAATTGTTCAAATAGGTTGATATTATATATTAATAAAGTCATCAGCGTTTCAACTGATGACTGAAATTTTAGTTCATAGTAGGAATTTTGATTAAATGAAGCAGCTTTCTTCAATGATTGAAGATGATAGTTTAACTGATAAATTGAATTATATAATTCTTCAGCGTTTCAACTGAAGATTAAATAAGTTTACTCAAGTTTGACAAAAAAATAATTTTACTTAGGTTAGCTTTATTTAATATTGAAGTTTCCAGCGTTTCAACTGGAGACAAATTAAATTTAACAAAATTGTACCTTCTTCAATTTTATTTTGAAGAGTTTCCTTAGGTTACATGTAGTATCAGGTCTGTAGCGTTTCAACTGCAGACCCTGATTTAAGTTTAGTGAATTTAGATCTGTTAATTGACATTCTAACTGACGCTAGAATCAATATCTTCTTACTTCAGAGTTTCGACTGAAGTAAGAACGACTGACATTAAATGTAATTTTTTTTTTAGTTAAGCTTAAAGACAGATCAACTCAGTTCTTCAACGTTTCAACTGAAGAACAAGTTGATCGTTAAAACTACAACAAACGCTACGCTACAAACAATTCTTCTTACTTCAGAGTTTCGACTGAAGGAAGAATGCTTGACATTTACAGTAAACTTTAGTTAGACATAAAGACAGATCTACTTATCTCTTCAGCGCTTCAACTGAGGAATAAGTTGATCGACATTACAATTGATGCTAGAAACGATTTTTAAAGTTATTTACGTAGGTTAGCATTATTTAAAATTGGAGTTTCCAGCATTTCAACTGGAATCCAATTAAATTTAAGAAAATTTTACCTTCTTCAATTTTATTTTGAAGAGTTTACTTAGGTTACATGTAGTAATCGAGTCTGCAGCGTTTCAACTGCAGACCTTGATTTTTTAAATTTAGATATAAAGACAAATTAGTTAATTGACATTCCAACTAACGCTACACACAACATTTTCTTACTTCAAAGCTTCGACTGAAGAAAGAATAACTGACATTTAATGTAAACTTCAGCTAGACATAAAGACAGATCAACTTAGTTCTTCAACGTTTCAACTGTAAAACAAGTTGATCGACAAAACTACAATAAATGCTACAAATAATTCTTCTTACTTCAGAGTTTCTACTGAAGTAGAATTGACCAACATTCAAAGTAAATTTAGATAAGCCGCTTCTTGCTTCAGAGTTTCGACTGAAGAAGAAACCACTGACATTCAATGTAAACTTTAATTAGGCACAAAGACAGATCAACTCAGTTCTTCAATGTTTCAACTGAAGAACAAGTTGATCGTCAAAACTGCAATAAACGCTACCAACAATCTCTTTTTACTTTAGAGTTTCGACTGAAGTAGAATTGACAAACATTCAAAGTAAATTTAAATAGACCAAAGACAAATCAACTTATTTTTTCAAAGTTTCAATTGAAGCATAAGTTGATTTACAAACAAACATCACCGCTTCTTACTTCAGAGTTTCGACTGAAGAAGAAGCCACTGACATTCAATGTAAACTTTAGTTAGGCCAAAAACAGATCAATTTATCTCTTCAGCGTTTCAACTGAAGAATAAGTTGATCGACAAAACTGCTACGTTCGCAACAAACAATTCCTTTCACTGAAGAGGAAATAATCGACATTCAATCTAAATTTCAATTAATTCTAAAGATAAATCAACTTATTTCTTCAATGTTTCAACTGAAGAATAAGTTGACTGACAAAGTACTACTCTTTCTTAATTCAGAGTTTAAACTGAATAAGAATTAACTGACATTCAATATAAACTTTAATAAATTCACAAATAAAAATGGGAAGCTTTCTTCAACATTTGAAGATTAAGCACAAACTTACCCATATCTGTGGTTTAATCTAACATAATTTTAGGGAATTGGAAGGATTGTTTCAGAGTTTATACTGAAGCAAATATTTTTATTGAATCAATTTAGTTTTTTAGATAAATTTATTTTCATCAATTTTCTTCAGCGTTTCAACTGAGGAACCAATCAGAATTGTATTTTTTAGGTTTCAGCGTCACTCTCAGTAGAATAGTTACATGGTATGGTTTGTACATATTAATTTTTCTTCAATCGCTTATTAATTTTTAAATAATAATTATTTTGCATAAAATTGAAGATAAATATTTTTTTTCAATATTAAATCATCCAGAGTTTTTAAAACTGGATTCAAATTTTTTCCAGATTTTATGGCTAGCTTTACAGAAATAGATTCATTAATTTTGTAAAGGTTTGCTTATTTTAATTAGGTATCATAAGTAGTAACTCTCTTTATGCTGCTTATGGTACATTTGTTATTAGAAGGGATTCAATATTTTTTTTATATTATGGTTACATCGCTTTGTTTTCGATTAACATTTATTGACATTATATTATGGAAATTTTGTAATAATTCCTCCAAAGATTAATAAAAAATTGCGTTTCAGTTAATAGCAATTTAATCTTTTCCAAATGAAAAGATTCCATTGCTTATTTTAGGTTACGTTCTAGAATCCAACTAATTTGCCATAAATGAATTATACAAACAAGCACTGGATAATAATATTAAAAAAACTAATTAATCACACATTTGGTTTGTGTTAACTGAAGTTATCTTAATAAGCAATGGGTAACTGAATCGAAAGGATATAATAATAATTTAAAAAAACTAGAACAGAAGACCTAATCAATTTCAATTACTTCCAGCCGATAGCAATAGTTTCTTTTCAAAATGAAGGGATTCTATTGCTTATTTCAGATTAAGTTCTAGAATCCAAACCAATAAATATATTTATTCATATTATATAAAGAAATGATGATGATGATGATTATACATATTATATTACATTGTGACGATGGTTGGTTGAATATGAAAAGGGCTATTGACCCAGGTTTTTCTGCCCTAGAATTATATTAACTGGATAATAAAACCCAATGGAATGATAAAAAAAAATAAACTAGAACAGAAGATCTAATCAATTTTTATTTCAGCTATAACTCAATACATTTGTTTCAAATCAAAACTTGAAAAAAATGCATTGTACTTTTATTTCAGCTCATCATAATAGCCTTAGTTTATGGAAACCAAGTACACAAATTGGATTTTTTGGAAAATTTATTATGGATTAAATAAGGAAAACTAAGGCTAAATTTACTAATACCAATTCTTTACAGCATCCCCCAAAAAATTTCCATAATATTTTAATTTAATTCTTTCACACAAATGCGATTTATCCAAATTCTAGCTTACTACTCAGCCAGGCAGGGTGGGGGTTGATTTGATTTTTACCAATTAGCTTTGTTTAAAATGTAATAGGATAATTTCCAGTTGTTTGCTTCAATTTATTTAAAATAAACGGATTTGCTCATTTTAGTTATCAGATTTAGTTCGGTTTGATATGCACCATCAAAGACTAGTAAAGATCACCGTGTGTACGAAAGCACGTCTTCTCTACTTGTTATAAGCCGCACCATAGGTTCGACCTGTCTCGCCATGCATAAAGTTTGTCTCTACGCCTGAAAAACCCGCGAGAAATTTCCTTATTGTGCCATTCCTCTTTATCTCGTTACTATTCGTTCCTAATCTAATTTCATTTCCAGTTCCTGAGCTGATTATAATTGAATTTATAATAACAGTCAGGCTGTCTCTTAATTTTCGCTGCTTCTTTGCGCTAAGATCTTCTACTTTTTTTACTGCTCATCTACCATGCTTGTTCTGTCTCTTGTAGCTCTTGATTTAGCTGTTTTCTCTCTGACTATCCACCTTTTTTTCACTTTCTAACTCTGCCGAAGCCGGTCCCAAGCCCGGGTGCAAGAATGAGGAGGGGAAAATTTAATTCTTTTCTTTAAACTTTTCTTCAATTTTTGAAATGTTTTTTGTTTAATTTAATACAATTAATATAATAATTAAAATGTTCTAGTAGCAGCTTAAAAAAAATCTTTATGGAAAGTGTAAAGTGATGCAGATAAGAAAGTGGTAAGTATCTCTAGTTGCCTGATCTTAATAAAATATGACAATTTTGACTAAAATGTTTATTTTGGGAATGTACAAAAAATAGGAAACAACATTGATTATCTTGCATTCTGAAGATCCGATGATGTTCCAGCTGAGATGAGTTACAACTACTGCCAACAACAAGGATTGAATCATAAAGACAAATCTAGCTACTTGGGTATACCGCCGCACTAGGTAGGATAAAAAGCGGAATAACTGATCTCCAATTACAGTTTTAATAATTTTATTCATTTAATAAAGTAAGATTGATTTCTGTAGTATTTTTGCTCTTCAGCAATATTATTTTTTACCAATTTTAGAACCAGAAACACCAATTTACTTATGCAAAAAATTGCTTATTTTTAATTGGATTCAAAAATAGCCTTTAAATATCCTAAAAAAAATCATGTATTCTAATTTCCAACCCGTGGTGACATGTATTCGTTAGTGTAGAACAAATTCTTTGTAAAAAATACAAAATTTACCTCAAAATAGTGTAAAATGTATTGAAGTTCTAAGTTTTATGTGTATTGGAAAATAATATTTGTTTGTTTGAAATCAAATATTTAAGTTATGAAAGTATTTTTTTAATGTACCTTTAATGATTCTATAAATATATCCAATCATTCAGCATTAAATATTACACAATTAAAGCAATTCATATATTAATCACATTTGTATGCATTTGTATTTAAAAATTTGCAATGTACTAGAATAAAGTCGGCTACATTAGCATGTGCGCAGATTTAATAAATATTGAAAGATAAACCCTTATAAAAAATTGTTTTGTTCATTTCTATTAATAAAACTATTTAATCTTTATCCTTTTGTTCTTCTAGAAGGATTTTTATACGCATTTGTTTTCAAATGTTATTTATAGATGTATATTATAGTAAACTGATAAGAAAATAAAATATTTTCTTTATTTTAAATTCAATAAAATGAAATATTATTATAGAAAATATAATTTGCATAGTTACAATATTTTCATACACATTCATAGCTATGAAATCCAAAAGTGCATTATCTGTAAGCTAATATACTAAATGTCAAAAACCTCATTTTTTTTTTTTTTTTTTGTATATTTCAATAAAGTTATGATTTTAAGTTTTGTTTTAGTTAATGAATGTAATTAGCTCAAGTCACATAATTTAAGATTTCACAAAAATGGGCGTGACGGTTTTTATAATTTTTTTACAGTTTGTACTAATGATAGTAAGCTGTATTACTACCAACTTGCATTAAAATCCAATAAACGGTTTTCAAGTTATGATTATTTATATTTTTTTTAATTACGTGTTAATTTTTATGACTTTTTTACAGTTGGTACTAATAATAATGAGCTCTATTACTACCAACTTGCATCAAAATCCAATGAATAATTTACAAGTTATGATTATTTTCAGTTCTGTTTTATCTATTGAACCTATGTTGCTGTCAATAAGTTTTATAATTTTTCTGCCGTTGGTACTATTGATAATGAACTTCATTACCACTAATTTGTATTAAAATTTAATATACGGTTTACAAGTTATGATTGTTTTAGTTAATGAATGCAGTCGAATAATTTAAGATTACACAAAATTGGGCGTGTCAATTTATATAATTTTTTTACAGTTTCTACTAATGATAATGTGCTCTATTACTACAAAATTGTATGAAAATCTAATGAACATTTTGATTTATATATTGATCCCAGTTTGCTGATGTCAATAAGTTTTAAATTACACAAAATTGGGCGTGTTCATTTTTATAGTTTTTTTACAGTTGGTACTAATGATAATGAGATATATTACTACCAACTTCTATTTATTAAAATATGTCAAACTATTATTGAAGAAATTTGGTAGGTAAGTAAGGTAATGCCAGTTTTTTGACAACCTAAGTTGTGTCAGATTTCAAAAAACTTTTAAATATGTAAATAGGTAAGATTTAGACTAAAAACATTTTTTTTGCAATTATTTGATACATTTTTGGTTTTTCTATTTCTAATTTCTAAAATAATTTTATTATTTAAAAAAATTGCATACTTATTTAAGTAGCTGTAATTGTCGGTGAACTGACAAAATGTTTCTGAATTGTCACAAAATATGCATCAAATGTCAGAAATTGCTTCCAACCATTAATAAACTGTCAACTTGTCAAAAAATACTCGTAAGAAATTAATTCCAACTATTATTGATGTTTCAAGAATATTCTAGAACTGTCAAATAAGTGTTAATATGTTTTAGAACTGACACAAATGATCTAGATATGTCAAAAATGTTCTTGAACTCTCAAAACAATTTCAATAATATTTTTAAGCTGTAAAACATGATCTATTAGTGTCAAATAAGTATCAACAATGTTCAAAATCTTTTAGAAAAGTGTATTTTTTTTTTACTTAAACTGTCAAAAGGGTCTAGAACTGCCAAACTTTAGAAGTGTTAAATAAGAGCCAACAATATTCTAGAACTGCCAAAAAAAGTTAAAAATGTTTTAGAATTGTCAAATATGATCTGGAACTTTCAAATATGATTTGAAACTGTCAATCTAAAATGTTTTAAAATTGTCAAAAATGTTAAAAAAAACGTCAAGCTTATTCTAAAATTTTCAAAAATAATCTAGAAATGTCAAAAATGTTCTAGAACTGTCAAATAAGTGTCAATATACTTTAGAACTGACACAAATGATCTAAATGTTTTAGAACTCTCAAAACAGTTTTAAAAATGTTTTAGACCTGTCAAAAATAATCTAGAATGTTAAAAGTGATCAAGAATGTGCTAGAACTCTAAAAAAAGGAAAAACAATTGTCAAAAGTGTTCTAAAACTGTCAAAGGTATTCTAAAAATGCCAAACATAGTTTAGAACTGTTTAAAAAACGTCAAAAATGTTCTAGAATTGTTAAAAAACTATCTAGAAACGACAAGTAAGCAGCAAAAATGTTCTAGAATTCCTAACAAAGATTCAGTAAAATCAAGAATGTTCTAAAATTTTCAAATATGATTTAGAACTGTCAAATAAGTATCTACATTGTTCTAGAAATGTCAAAAATGATGTAAATATGTTAAAAGTATGTTTTAGAATTGTCAAAAATAATCAAGAAGTGTGAAACAAATATCAAAAATGTTCTTGAACTGTTACAAATGATCTTGAAAAAATGTAAAAAATGATCTAAATTTGTCAAAAAATATTTAGAAATGTCGAGAATGTTTTAGAACTTATAATAAAGTGTCAAAATGTTCTTGAACTAACAAATATGTGCAAAAACGTTCCAAAAATGTAAAAATATAAAGAAGTATCAAATAATTGTAAAACATTCTTAAAAATAATCTAGAACTGTTAAAAAGCGTATGTCAAGAATGTGCTAAAACTGTTGAAAGTGTTCTAAAACTGTCAACAGAATTCTAGAAGTGTTAAATAAGAGTAAACGTTCTAGAACTCTCAAAAATTAATCTAGAGATGTCAAGTAAGTGGCAAGAATTTTCTAGAATTGCCAAAATATGATCTAAAACTGTCAAATATGTATCTAAAATATTCTATAATTGTCAAAAATGATCTAAAACTGTTAAAAAACGTCAAGTATGTTTAGAATTTAGAACTTTAAAATGTAAAATATAATCTAGAAATGTTAAAAAATATTTTTGAACTGTCACAAATGATCTGTAAGTATCGATAACGTTCTAGAATTGTTTAAAAAAATGTTCAAGACTGTTCTAGAACTGTTAAAAGTAATCTAGTATTGTCAATTAAGTGTCAATATGTTTTAGAACTGATACAAATAATCTAAATGTGTCAAAATGGTTCTAAAACTTTTAAAACAGTTTTAAGAATATCAAAAATGATCTAAAATTTTTAATTAGGTGTCAAAAACGTTCTAGAATTGTCAAACATGATCTACAAGTCTCAAAACTGTTCTAAAACTGTAAAAAATGACTGTCAAACGAGAAAAGTCAAGAGTATTTAGGAACCACAAAAAAGTGCAAGAACGTTCTAGAATTGTAACAAAATATTAAGAAGTTCCAAAAACTCTCAAATATATTCTATAAGTGACAATATTGTTTTGTTAAAAATAATCTAGAACTGTTAAAAGTGGCAAGAATGTCCTAAAACTGTAGAAAGTGTTCTAGAACTGTCAACGGTATAGAAGTGTCCAAAATGGTTTAAAGCTTTTAAAAAACGTCAAGAATTTCAATATTTTTTTCTAGTAGAAAGCAAAACTCGATGACTAATTATGACTTTACATAAAGTGGCGCAATAACTGCGAGGGGCATTTTGCAGGCAGAATCACATTTAAAAAAATTTAGCTATTAATATTTAAGAATAATAATAAAGAAAATATAATTCATACAATTTCAGCAATTTTCTATAATAATTTTACAATTTAAATCAATCGCATAAAAGTAAAAATTCCTTTTAAAATTATTTACGTATTTCAATGGACTATCTCTTTATTTTACCCTTATCAGTTTTGTTTCCGATCTAAATAAAATGGAAGGAAATAAACTCATGCGATTCTATATATATATTAATTACCTTTAAGTCGACTTTCGGCTATCATTGAAAATGTGCGTATCAACATATCCTATGAAGAATTCTTATAACTGCGTTGCAATTTAAAACATTGCACTAAATAATTTACTTAAAATAAATTGTATTTTACATAGTGGACTTTTGTGTGTTGAAGGAATTTAATTTGCTGCTTAATGCTTTATTAATATTGATGGTTTTATTAAATTGTACACAAAATTATAGATTAATTGAAAATAATTATAATTATTACCATTTTTCTACAATTGCAAGAACTGCTACAATAGTTCACTTCATCACTAATAAGTTTTTTCAATTTATCGTTAATTTCACTTGTTTTTAATTAATTAATTAGTTGACAACTAATTACAATTTTAGTAAGCCATCAAACCATCAATTGTATTAAAGCAAGTTTAAGAAATTGTCAAAGCACATCAATGAACTAAAAATAGTGGTCTTGTAAAAGCATCAATATTATTATGTTGTAGCCATGCCTTGTATATCAGAAATCAGAAGTGTGAAGACTATCTTAGCAAATTGAATTTTGCAATAATTTCGGTACAATTTATTTGGGTTAAACATATTTGCGTCATGTTTAATAGATTTTTTAAAAGCGTTTGATTGAGTAAAGCATGCATTACTCATAAAAAATACTAAAAGAAACTGGACTAGACGTTAAAGACATTTGCATAATAAAAAAAACTGATTGGAGTCAAACAGCAGTAGTAAAAGAAGAAACAGAGGTGTTAAGCAAAGATGCATTTTATGGCCGTCACTATTTAATGTCTACTCCGAGAAAATATTCAGACAAACAATACAATACAACTGGCCTTAAGTCAAGAAGATCTACTTGATTGATTCATTCATTGAGCAGGGTGCTGAAGCGGATTTTGATCTGAGCATTAAGAAAACAAAAGTTTTTATAATAAGCAAACAGCAAAATAATTATAATAGCAATTATAACTAAAATACTAGAACAGATTAATCAAATCAAGATATAGATATCAAATAAATAAAAAAGAAAACAAGTATAAAGTATGCTTGCATAGCATTTAAGAAAATGAGCAAGGCTTTGTAAAGTAGACTCCAATACTGCTTTTGATAATCCGTTTGCTAAGCTGCTATGTGTTTGCAATCTTGATTTATAGAGCAAGAATAAAATAAAGCGGCTTGAAACGTTTTAGGAGAGTTCTCAAACTATTATAGACCAATAAGTTATGCAACAAAGGCATATAGAATCCCCAACCAGCAAACTTAAATAAATTATTCACTAACATATTAACTTAACAACTACAAATTTCACACAAACACATCACCATAAATTTAATAGATCTAGCCAACAATCTGAAAAACATCATAATAGCCCTACCGATACTATCATCTCCATTGACATAACAAATTTATGTACTAATATTCTTATACCTGATACTATTATTGCTCACCATAATACTCTACCAACAAAAAACATGGACAAACAAGAAATTAGTGATATTATTCAATTAACAAAATTTATAACAATATTTACAAATTAACTGATGGATTACCTATGAGAGCACCTAATACCTAAATACACTAGAAAAAGACATCATCATCAACAGTAGTAATTCATTCAATAACATCATTTTTTGGCAAAGATATATTGATGATATAATCTGTATATTTAAAGGACCACCATATAATATAACACTCACAATTTTATAAATAGTTTACACCCGAACATCCAATTTACTCTAGAATTAGAAAACAATAAACAAATTAACTTCTTCCACCTTACAATATACAAAACTGACTACAAACTAGACATTAAAATATACTGAAAACTTACAAACCCTGTAGTAATAATTCCATTCAACTCTAACCATAAATTTGCAGCCTTTCACTCACTTAATTTACCTCTCTCTCCTACCAATCTGCAACTTGAATTAAACATCAAGCAGTTAGCTATAACAAATCACTTTCCCAACAATTAACAAAAACACAACAAAAACAAAATAGAATTGAGTAACAACACAACACTTACAAACAATAACAAACACACAACAACACAATATAGAAAATTCACATACTCCAACAATAGTAACAAAATTAAAAAAATTACTACACAAAGACATCTAAAGATCTTTTTTTCACAACCACTACAATCAAAAACATACTATGCAATAATAAATTAAAATCCGGAATCTATAAAATAGATTGCCAAGATTGCAACAATACTTACATAGAGCAAATAAGCAATATCAAAGAGATTTTCTACTACATATTATAAAAGTTTTGTAACATTTATGAATGTTTAGAATTATTATTGATAGTTTATGAACATTTTTTGGCATTTGTGATAGGTGAGGAACATTTTATGTGTGTATGTATAGCGATAATCTATGAAGAAGTGCTTTAAAATTGGGATCCAATATAATATATTTGTATTCTTAAAATTATAATATAAAGTTATAAAATTTAAAATCATCAATAGTGCACAAATAATATGTATGAAATTATTCTAAAAGGTACGACGCAGAAATAAATTGTTATCTGCATGAAAGGTCGGCGATAAAAATCATTCGTTTCTTGAGATAGTACGCCCATAAAAAGCAAAAAAATCTCCGTCTTATTTTATAGGTAAATCCCATAAATGTATAAATAGAATGTTATCAAATTCATTAAATATACGTATTAGTAAGTAGTAATATCTTAACAAACATTTTCAATTATTGTAAAATTAATCGGAGCAATTGCGTCTCCCTTTTCTAGAATATATTACTCCCAAACACAAACCATGCAATAAATTAGACAATTATAGCTATCATTTATAATATTGCACGCCTTGAAGTTATTAGATGAATTATAAAATGTTATACTCAAGTTAAAAGTGAAATTAGTTGATTAATTAAAAGTTACTGACTTCAAGTTATAAATGAAGTTAGTTAATTAATAATATAATGCTATATTCCAGTTATAAGTGAAGTTAGTCGATTAATTACAAAGAGCTCTCTTCATGTTATAACTGAAGGTAAATGATTAATTATAAATTGCTATCTTCGAGTTACAAGTGAAATTAGTCGAATCATAAAATGCTATATTCAAACTATAAAGCCTCGTTCATACTCATCCGATTTTTTCATTTTTTCTGCGATTAAAAATGGCCGCCTGTCAAACCAAAAAATTGTTCTTTTAGAGCGGTACTTGTTGCTCCCGGAAATAAACAACAAAATGACAGCTCCACCGTTGCCGACTTGTAACAGAAAGTCGCCATTTTGAAGAACTTTCTTTTTTTTGCGGTCGATTAGAAGCGGCGGGAATTGAATGTTAATTTAAAATTGACAACAGTAATTGTCATTCAAATTTGTTTGTTATGAGTTTTTATTACTTCACTTTTATAATAAAGATATTTAATACACAACTTACACAAATCACATAAACAGCATAACAAATATGTTACTGATTATAATCAAACGTCAGGCTTTGGAGTTTTATGTTTTTGTAGTTGGTGATTGTTTACATAGTTGGTAACTACTGCTACCTAAAAACCGGAAACTGCACATAAAACCGCTCTTTAAAAGCAGTCCGCTCTTAAAGAGCGGTCCGCTCACAATATCCTGTACGCACTCATTGATGCTGATTATAACATTTTAAACTGTCATAAATGTCCTAAACGGCTTCATAAAATGTTTTCAAATGTCAAAATAAACTGCATGTGCACGAGGATGTATATTAGGTTGCATACAGTTAGGTATAGTAAACTGAATAAAATTAAATTCTATTTTGTGATAATGTAATAAATGTTGTTTTTTAAAATGTTTTAATTTGACACGATTTGACGATATAAAGCTTATTGTACATACTTTAATATACAAGTAATGCCAAAGCAATGTTTTGTTACTATTTTCAGTCATTCAATTCTATGCATTAAAAGTATATTTGGTTGCCTATGTTAAATTATTGAATTGATTAAATTCCCCATTAATAAAATGCAAGTTGTTAGTTTATAATTTAAAATCAATCATAATAAAACATTAATATTAGTTAATAAAATTGTTAATTAAACATAACAAGGCAATTTGCACGTAAACTATTGCAAATTTAATATAGTATTTTAGCATAGGCAACTTTGTTGACATTTGTATGTCTATTTCCTATTTGTATTGTTTCCGAAGTTTAATAATAAACTAGTTACGTTTTTATATTAGTAAAATATAAGTTTTAATTTATATAGTTATAATATTACTAAATAAAAGCGTATTTTATAGGTTTAAAATAGTACTCAATATTTTAATACGCGTATCACTATAGCATCTAATGTGAGGGGATATAGCTCAGTGGTAGAGCATTCGACTGCAGATCGAGAGGTCCCCGGTTCAAACCCGGGTGTCCCCTAAATACTTTTTATTGGTTTGTTTTATTTAGTAAATAAATTTTTGTACTTTTATGTCATTATTGCTAATTAATGTTCTCAATGAAAGCTTAAATTATCATAAACATAAACAAAAAATGTTCACAAACTGTCAATAATGTTTTGAAATATTCATAAATAGTAAAAAACGTTTCTAAACTGTCATAGATGTTCATGAGCGTAACGTTAATAAATGTATCTAAGCTACCATATTGTCAAAAAAATGTTTCTGAAATGTTACAAACGTGAACAAATGTTTTTGAAGTCTAAAAAAAATTATAAATTGTTTAAATTATTATAAATATCATAAAATCCTTTGAACTGTCATAAAATGATGTAACATAAATGTCAAAATGATATTAAATTGTCAAAATAATTGAGCATGTTTCTGAATTGTCTTCAAACGTTTTAAAATTGATATAAATGTTTCTGAATTGTCAGAAATGTCATGAAATCAAACTAATACAAATGTCATTGAACATTAAACTGTCAAATATGTCATAACATGTTCTTGATCGGTTATCAAAGACATAATTGTTCCTCAGCTGTCAGAAGTTATAAATTGTTTTCAAAACTGTCAAAAAGGTTCCTAAATTGGTTACGTATTTGTTTTTAACCTGTCATAACTAAACTAATAATCAAAAAAATTGATTAATTTTGCACTAACACTAACTGTCAAGTAAATAAATCAACAAAATTTCATGAATAAATTGTGACGGTTTTGACATCTTATATAAAAATTAGACAGGTTATTGCTACCATTATACACAATTGTCATCATATTAGGTTAATAAAACTGTCAAAATTACACAAAAAGTTAGGTTAGGTAGTAGTATTGACATTACATAACCAAACTAATATATTTTTGTACATAAATTGTCAAAACTTATGACAATTTGACAGGTAATAAAATCAGTTAAACTGTTAAAACGACTTGAATAAACTGTTACAGTTTTGACATTTTATAAAAAAGCCATAATATGTAAAGAAATGCAATTATCGTGACAGGTTAACTATAATTTGTATATACAACTGTCGATCATAGTAAGTTAGGTTAAGTAAACTATCAAAATTACACAATAAGTTAGGTTATTGCTATCATTATACACAAGTAGTTTGGTTTATTTTAACAGCAAATTTATAGTAGTATTTATGTTAACAACTAATCTATCATGATGACATATTATTTAATATAACAATTGTTAAGCTTGAAAATCTGTTAAAATGAAAGATAATGATAAAATTAACTAGCATTTTTTATGTAATTTAACAATGACACTTGACAACTTTTGCTGTTAGCAAATAAATCGTAATAATTACAAATTTATTATATTTGATTAGCTAATCCATACAATTTATTATGTATTCTAATAGAAGATTTTTTTGTTATGATTAAAGCTAAGCGGTTAATTTTTGCTTTCCATTAAATGTCAAAATTGTGTTAATGTAACTTTTATTATTTTGTCAAGTCACTTGAAGTTATTTCTGATTGTATGCCCTTTTTAATTTAATAATATTATTACTCTTTATAACTGACGATATTTTTATACACGATTGATCAATACTGTTTAATTTGTTCATTGTTGTTTCAACTGAATACATCTTGCTTATAGGAAACAAATGTAAGTATCCAATTGTTAGTATTTGCATATAGTTACAACATTGTTGCTTCTAGGTGATTATGGTTAAGTGATGGATGCTGTCGGACAAGTCGGGCGATGTTGTACATGATTCATGGCGTGCAGAATAGAGGACATTGACAAGGTAGGATATCAATTATATTGGTACTACTTTTTATATTGTTACATCGCATGCATATAATGTGTTCTATAAAATACTGTTTATAACAAACATATTATACATGAAGGTATATTATAAGTGTAATGTATTGAATCCTGTTGAAACTATTACATGCTCGATATGATGATGATAAGAATCGTGTTGAAAGGTATCGCATTAAACACTTATATCTGATAGTGTTTATGTAATTATTGTTAATGATATTTTTTGTATACTATTAATTAACGTGTTTTTATTGCTAATTTTACAAGAAATATGCGTTTAATAGTTTATTTGGCATGTTAACAACGAGTTTTCAATCAAATTGAACCGTACATTACATGGGGATACCTCAACTTAAAATCAGTTTGTGAATTAATTTACAAACGTGGATTTGCTAAAGTATCTGGACAAAGTATCCCAATTACTAGCAATAAAATTATTGAAAACAAATGGACAAACTTGGTATTTGTACTGATAAGATTTGATTCCGAAATTTTCACTGTTAGCAAAAACTTTAAATATGTTTCTAACGTCTTGTGGCGTTTCAAGTTAAACACACCAACATATGGATAGCGTAAAAAGGCAAACTACTATCATAAAGGTGGTGACTTTATAAACAGGGAAGACAAAGTCAACTATCAACAATCAAGAGTTGTAATTTTTGTTTATACAAAATTTTTTTTTGTGACTAAGTGTAAAATGTCAAATTGTTAATTGTAACTAAGTAGATTATAAGTTAATTATTTTTGACTAAAATGATTTGTTTGTGACTAAGTGTAAAACTATAAAATGCTCTGTTTTGTAAGATTTTATTGTTTTACAAATAGTTGTGACTAAGTGGATTATAAGTTGTTTGTTGATTGTGAATAAGTAAATTGATGTTTCTGTGACTAAGTGCACAACAAAATGTCTTTTTTTTGTATTATTTTGTTGCTTTACAATTAATTGCAACTAATTGCCATAAGTTGCTTAATTGTGACTAAGTTGAGTTGTTTATGACTGAGTGTGAAGTATTAAATTGTGATAAATGTTATAACAATTTATTGTTTTACAATTAATTGTGATTAAGTAATGTAAGTCGTTTATTTGTGATTAAATTGACCCACGTGTGACTAAGTGTAAAATAACAAAATGTTTGTATTGTAAGACTTTACAACTAGTTGTAACTAAGTTGATTAATTATGACTAAATTGATGTGTAAGTAGCTGCTATAATTATTAATTAATAAAACTGTCAAATTTTATTATGTTTTATAATATTTTGATGTTTTACAATTAATTGTGACTAAATGGCAAATAGTCGTTTAATTGGGACAAAATTGACTTGTTTGTGACTAAGTGTAAAATAACAAAATGCTACGTTTTGTTAAACTTGATGTTTTGCAATTAGTTGTGTTAATATAGAATTTCTAAAATGAGTTTAAAAATTCTTACATAATCCTAGAAAGTTTTGTCTAAAAAGGTAATTTGTATAATACCTAGTACGCCGTTTCTTTTTGGGGTAGAAAACTGAGGTGTTGATCACACCGAACCACAGAGAAAACATGTGTATGTATATTTAAATGCTTATATAAAGAAACGGATCCATTTGGAAAGAACGCTACGCTCTGCATCACTTTGTTGGGCACTCATCCAAGTTTTAAAAATTGACCTTTTAACCTTTAAGTAAGTCTAGATAAGTCTAGAAATAGAAAGAAAATTTTGTGTAAGCTTTAAAAAACTTAAGAGAACACAAGAAAACTTTTGAAAAATAACTTCTTTAAATTTCTATGAATGTAAACTTTGAGAAGCCTAAAACTTTAAGTAAGCATAGAAAGCTTAAATAAGCCTTTGAAACTTTGAACACAATAATGGTCATAATCTATAAATCTACTTTAGTTAATATAGAATTTTTAAGATAAGCCTAGAAAACCTTAAATAGTCTTAAAGAAAGTTTTAGTTTTATCTTTCTTGTTAAATGAGTCTCAAAAGCAATGTTGGAAATGTAAGTTAATCTTCCATAAACCTAAAGAGCTATAAGTAAATAAGTAGGCATTATAAAGCTTAAATCTATAATTATCTCTCTAAAATTAATATAGAATAGAAAGCTTTAGATAATCCTAGAAAGTATTGTCTAAAAGGCTTTTGATAAATGAGCATAGGTAAGCTTTAAAAACCTTAAACATTTAGGTAAGTCTAGATAAGTCTAAAGATTGAATAAACGTTTAACAAAACTACTTAGAGGTTCATAAGTAAACTTTGCAAAGTCAAAAATTTATATAAGCATAGAATGCTCAAATGAGCTATTAAAACATTGAACACAATAATGATCAAAGGCATAGGCAAGTCTAAACAAATAGTTAATTACGTTTTATTATCTGCTAAAGCCAATATAAAGTTTCTAAGACAAGATTAGAGAGCTTTTAATAATCTTAGAAGTTTTCATTTGGCTAATAAACTTTTGATGACTCTCAAAAAGCTTGAGCACTATGTATTTTGGAAAGATAAGCAAAACTTAGATTAGAGTTTAGATAGTACGAAGCTTTTTAATTCTTAGGTAAGCCCAGATGAATCTAGAAATGAAAAACTTAAAAAAATCTAACTAAAAAAACCTTAGAAACGCCTAGGTGAACTTTGAGAATTGAGAGTTTTATTTTTGCCTAAAAAGCTTTTAATAAATGAGTTTTAAAGGCTTTAAACGTTATGTGTGTTGGACATATGTAGGCAAAGTATCAATAAGCTTAAAAAGCTTTAGACAAATTAAGAAATTTACAAGTAAACAACAATTTTTTTAACTTCAGCCATAAATTTGAAGCTAGGGTAAGAAAGTAGTAAGTAAGTCAAAAAAAGTTGTCTAAATTTTGAAAAATCTAAAAAAATTAAGAAATCTATTGAAAAATAGCTTAGAAAACTTTAGGTGAACTTTAAGTAAACATAAATGAGCTTTCAAAACAATTGTGTTTAAAGGCATAAATAAACTTTGAGTGAAAAAAAGAAATTTCCGCAATAGGTTGAGGGAGGGGGGGGAGGATTTAATTTAAAATATGTTAAACAATTGTTTCAGTAGATGTTTGAAAATTTTAGTCAAATAAGGTTATGCGAGTAAATTGACGCAATAACTGCAAAATGTGAAATTGAGTGTCAACGTATTTAAAAAAAAATGCATTCTGTGACGCATGAGCTGCAAATTGATATCAATTATTGCCGTTTTTTATGTTATGTAAATTCAATGACACAATTGCGAAGCGACAGTTAGATATCAAAATTTATTTGTGATCCAATATCCATAAAGGGACAGAATAATGGCAAAACGACAGATTAAATGTCAACGTTTTATTTTAGGTTAAGTGCGTGCTGTAAAGTTTTAATTGCAAAGCGACAGATTAGATGTTATTTTTATGTTAGGTTATGTGCGTGCAGTAACGCATTAATTGATAACGTAACGTAATAATTGCAAAGCTACAGAATAATGTTAAACAAAATTTTAGGTTATGTAAACGTCATCTGTTAATTGAGAAGCAACATAAGTTAAGGGCGCGGTTTAGGGAATGTCATAATACTACGAGCAGAACTTACGCAATTTAACTTCTTTTTAAAAACGATTATCTGTAACGTGTGGAGAATGAAATTTCCAGTCTAATAAAATATATGAAAATCTAAAACCTTCAATTCTATCGAAATATTGTTTAAGCTTTAAAAGTCAAATTCATTGAACAACAAAAAAATAAACAATTTAATAATTTCTAATTTGCAATTTGCAGATGATTAGAAGCAATTTATAAAATCTATTAAACATGTTGACTATAATACAAATTAGAAATAATAAGATAATAATACAATTATAAACATAATTATTAAATATTCATTTGAAAGTCATATGCAAACCATTATCCTTGTCAATTTCAATGTCTGCAAATTGCGCAATTACACAAATTACGCATATATCCGAACGCCATATCCTCTCTAAACATCTTGACATAAAACAAAATGCATTGCACGCATACATTTTATAATAAATTAATTAAAAACAATAATGTAAATGCGATGCAAATAAATATGAGGAATGCAGCAATTAGATTAAATATTAAGTTAATTAATAGTGCGTGGGTCGAACGCAACGAGCGACCTTATCTGTATGGAAAGCGATGAATGAAAGCACACATAAGAAATTCTGAGCGTAGTCTCCTCTCCACAGTTTTAGGCGTGGATACCATCGACCAATAGTCGCTTGCAGATATTCGCCGGTGCGCCAATGAACTGGTCTCTCGCTTACCTTTTGTTAGCATAAGCTTGGGCTCATTTGCATACAACTAGTTATTGGTAAAATGTTATAAATTGTATGAAATATTAACAATGAAAAAAAAGGTAGGGTTAAATGACCTTTTATTACGTGATTTTTGAAAGGATTTTTATGGATTTCTCCGCATTCAAAATTAATTGCTTGTAAATTTATAATTGCTGCTGATAAGATTTTACTTAATGACTACTACTTCATTGGTTATACAATGATCTAAAAAAATTTAAATGTCTATTAAAAGTAAGTGAACTAGTTTGGGGTGCCGCAAGGTGTGTTATTGGTTTTTTTTAACGGTTTCATTGTAATATCACGAATGTATTTAAGCGTGACTACTTCAGTTACATGAAAAGCATTTTTTAAATATTTTTGAGAAACATTTCTGAAACAATGCTTTAATTGTTGTAAATTGTGCTATTTGTAATATTAAAATGCTTTTTATTAGATTTATTGAATATTTTATTTTTTATAAAAATTTACTTTTATTAAAAAAAAAAAAATTGTTAATAATAAATTAAGGTTTCTGCTAAAATTAACAAGAATTTTAAGTTGCAGTTTAAAATTTTAATTTTAACAAACATAATAGATTAAAAAACTATAAAAAAACGTTAACATTTTTTTTCTTATCAATATTGGCTTTTATTGAAAAAAAAAAAAAAATGCAAAATTTGTTAATAAAATTGATTTTCTGCTAAAATTAAAAAGAATTTTGAGTTGCGGTTTAAAGTTTTAGATTGAACAGACATAAAATATTATAAAAATTAGATTCTATTTACAAAAAATTAAAAATTTTGTTAAAAAACCTAACCTAACCTAACATAACCTAACTTAACAAATCTTTTTTTTTTTTTTTTTAATGTTTATTATTTTTTTAAGCGTTAGCAATACTTGTGTTCACAATTTTTTTAAATTTGTTTTGATCCTGGGCAAAGTGTAGCAGTTCTTCTGCTAATAACCTTGTCCATTGTTGGAGGTTTCTTAACCATGATATCTTTTTGCGTTTGATTGTTTTTGCTTTCTACTTTTAAATAAGGAAATGTTGCATTCTTTCTATTCTTCTGCCACTAAAAGTCAGTACTACTGGTTTGACGTCCATCTTACTAACATTAACTTAGTTTTCTTGTCGTTTATTGTGAGGTTTTATCTGTTTGCTTTTGATTCCACTTATCTGATGTTGTTAATTTTTTTTTTACTTATTCTAATTTCTACATTTTTTTCCAGAGCTATCTAAAGATATTTTTGGTGTAGGTCTTAAAGAGGATATGGATAAAACATATTTTTGTTTTTGGATCAAATTCTTTCTTGTTAACAATAACGGTTGCAAATTAGTTTCAATATAGGTTAGCTAACAGTCTTACTCTTCTGGTCATGTAGTTTGGATTCCACGTTAAACTGTAGACCCCGCATGTTTGTGTAGAACTAATATCACTCACCACAAACAAACAAAAAAGCACCTACGCTTGTAGCAAATAGCAAACCAAAAAGTTGTAAACCTTTCTAGTAGTGTGGTTTAGGTTTTACGTTAAACTGTAGGTCCCGCATGTTTGTGTAGAACTACAATCACTGAAGAATCTAGAGCAGGTAGAAAGGTGGAAGAGGTGCGGTTAGGTTAGAGCAACAACGTCAGTAGTAGTAGTGACCATAATGTGGTTAGGAGAACAACACGTTTTTTTTTGCTCAGATCAATATGACAAATTTTACTCACAAAAATTAAGTTACACCTCTATAAGATGATGATTGCTCAATCGTAAGAGCTGTACCTTTGACGCTATTGTGTGTACTAGCAACAAAGCATATTTTGTAGGCATTATTGAGCTTTAGTATTTTGAAAACGAAAACTTTTTGATTTCACCAAGATGAATCTTGTTACACAAAGATGTTCTATGCTTCTCTAAATTTCCGGATTTGACTTCTTGCAATTTTCTTTTGTTTTGTGGGAATACCTTAAAGAAAAGGCTACAAAGCTTGACCTCAAACTATGGAAGCTTTGAAAGATGCAATTAAGGGCGCATTTGCCGGAATCTCTCAAAGTATGCTGGCAAGAAAAACAAAAAAAATGTGACACGTCTTAACATGTGTGTCCCTTGCCAAGGTTACTATTTAGACTACTTAATTTTTAAAACATAACAAAAAAATGGCGTAATATGTACTTTTAGAAAATAATAAACTTTTTAATTTTTTTTACTGTTTACTCACAATTTACCCGACAAATCAAATAGATTATTCTGCCCTATTTTGTATTATTGCATGCCACAAAGATACGAAAGAGACGGCACACTTGTAGTTAGTCCGGCACTATAAAAAGAAGAAACCCTTAGACCGCCTCTAAAGCCAAACTGCTTTTTGCTCATTATTTATTTTTACCTTTTGTTGATGCGGCGTTGTACAATGCGCAATAATACCTTTAAGGTGTGTCTAATAAGACTTATCAAACCTAAGTTTTTTTGAGAATAAGTCGTGTTTTTGTTAGAGATTTTTAATTTTGTTACATCTTTTATCTATCTGTTCCTGATTTGCTTGCTATATTTTTTTGCGTATAAGTTTGTGTATTCTTTTATATTTTTTTAAATGTTTTTTTATGTTTTACATCTTTTAATTAAGCTTGTTATTTTATTTGTTATCAAAATCTTAATTTTAGATTATTTTATTATGCAATTATGTTTGAATTATATACCTAGAAGCTATTTAACCCGAGGTAGTATCTAATAGTAAAAATATTATATATTTATGTATTATTTTCACCATTGAATTCCGAGGTATTAAATAGCTTGCAGGTATATAATACAGTCGTAATTGCCTTTCTTGAGACGGGTGGTAACAATATAATCCTCTAAAATAGTTTAAGCCCATGTAAAGACACAATATCTATGGCTATATTATACCTTCTAAATTTTTTTCTGTTTCTGTCTTTATTCTTTTTAATTTTTGCTCTAAATCTGTGCCTGGTGGTAAGTGATTTTGTGATTTTCTTTAGTCTGATATTGAAATTGGCGCATGGTAAGTTGTGGTCCAAAGAAGCGTTAGCTTCTGGGCACGTTATTACATTTTTAATAATCAGATTTAACTTTTGCTATCAACCATTCTATTGATCCGTTTATTGAGTACTTTTGCGTTGATATCGAGGTAGATTTGTTGTTATTTTGTTTGTACTTTTTTAGCTTGATCTAGATTGTTGGATTTTGGATTTGAATTGAGAAGTGACTACTTTTATTGAACTTAGGTTAGGTTTAGATTAGGCTTAAGTTAAGTTTAGTTTAAGTTTAGGTTAGGCTTAAGTAAGGCTTATGTTAGGCTTAGATTAAGCTTAGGTTAGGTTTAGGTTAGGCTTAGGTTAGGCTTAGGTTAGGTTTAGGTTAGGCTTAGGTTAGGCTTAGGTTTGGTTTAAGTTAGGGTTAAGTTAGGTTTAAGTTAGGTTTAGGTTAGGTTTAGGTTAGGCTTAGGTTAGGTTTAAATTAGGCTTAGGTTGGGCTTAGGTTAAGCTTAGGTTAGGCTTAGGTTAGGCTTATATTAAACTTAGATTAAGTTTAGATTAGGCCTAAGTTAACTTTAAGTTAGGTTTAGGTAAGTTTAAGTTAAACTTAGGTTAAGCTTATGTTAAACTTAGGTTAAGCTTATGTTAATTTAGTTTAAGCACTATTAAGCCATTAGGCTTAGGTTAGGCTTATATTAAACCTAGGTTAGGCCTAAGTTAAGCTTAAGTTAGGTTAAGTTAAGCTTAAGTTAGACTTAGTTTAAGCTTAAATTAGTTTAGGTTAAGCACTATTAAGCCGTTTCCAGTAGTAACCTCACTCCGTTCTAATAAATCATCAACTTTTGTGGTTGAGATGCTGAAACAATACATGAATGGGTTTTTCTTATGTTTGCTTTGCTTAGAAAATAGTTTTCACTAGCGAGTAACAATATTGAGACATCAGTCTTGTAACTAGACGTTGCTCTAGAAGTTTTAAACTACTAACTTTTAGAGAAAACAAATTGATTAAAGTTTTTTTTGTTTGTTTTTACTTTAGTTAACAAGTTTTAGCTTTTGCATTAACCATTTTTTTTATTTAAGCGTTTTTTTAAATTTATTTGGTTGGAATTGCTTTGTTGGCTTTTACTACGTAAAGTCTAGCAGCATTGAGTAAAAGAATTTTAGAAAAAGGCGCAATGCCTTTTTTTGTAGATGCATCTGCTCTTCTCACATAGTGCTTATTGACTTCCCGCCATCTTCAAATCTTAAAACCGATTTGAGTACCATTTTTAAAATTTGAAAAAGTCAGATAATTGATAGATAGTGTGTGAGGAGGACAAATACATTTATAGCTGCGGCATACACGAATACGCACAAAAGTATTAACTTTGCGCCTCTTTTTAATATTTTTTCTTTTTCTCGCTAGCTACGCATCACAAATAATGCGTTTAAATTTACAAATTATATCAGCACTTGTTAAACGTTTACTGGTTTTGTAACTTTATCAACAAACTCATAGATACTAGAAGCATTTCTGTTGCTTTTTTGGTACATTTCTAGTAATGTACAATATTTTAGAAGCACTTTTGATAAAAAATTGTTTTAACGTCATTTTTTTATCTTGGTAAAAGTACAATCTTCAAGTTTTGCAAAAACGGTTGATGGACGTTTTTGGACAACGCTTATACAAGACTTGTTAGCTAATATACATTAGCTAACAAGTCAGGTTTAGTTTTCCACCTATTGAGTATTGTTGCATTGTTTGATGAGTATAACTTGGTTTTAATGAAGCAATAGATAGCTCTATTCTAACAGCAGGTTTTTCTAGTTTACTGTTAGTCTTGTACGGGCAAAATATCCTGTGGTTAACCGTTGCTGTTTTTTGCTACTAATTGCATGCCGCTTCTGGTTCTAAAAAAATTTTTAGGCGCATTTTTAATAAAAGATTGTACAACGGCGGTTTTTTATTCTGCCAAGAGTACAAATTCCATTTGGTGGCTGAATATGTAAGATTCTAATATAATTAAATCAGCTATTTATTTACATTAGAGTCTATATTTTAACAATCTTTAAAATTATTTATAATATCTATAATAAAATAATACACTTTTACCTATTCGTTAATCTTCGTGCACATTCGTATAAATTTTAATGGCCGCCACAACATTAAGTCCGATTTACAATAACGCAAAATTTATTGAATTATAATTAAGACCCGTTCAGATAACTTTAATTAATTTAATTATATTGATAGATTTATGCCCGTATTCATAAAAGTCAGTTACAGTAACGGATCGTTAAATTTGACAACCGCAAAATTATTTATACTTATTCTACTATAAAAACAAGTTTGGCATAATAAATAACTATCAGAAATAAATGAAAAATAATATTTAATAATAACGCAAAATAAATAACAAGTATTTCTATCAAATTTATAAAAATAGTTTTGACGTTTTATCAAATTGTGAGGTTATGTTGTCACATTTAATATTCATTAAATTTAATCAGCTTTTATGAATACGGGCATTACAAAATAATGGTATCAGAAACCGGTGCTACTGATTTTAGAAAAAGGTATTAATTGAAAAATTATTAAGTATATGCCTTTTATATATTAGTATTCCCTAAAAACGAAAAGGAACTCAAACAAAGATTAAATGAAAAATAAAAGTTTAAAAAGTGGTTTTGATCTCTATATGTGTTCATTGTGCAACTACATTTCTACTAAAAAGTATGCAATTTTATACGTTTCATTACACATTGCGTTCGAAACGTTAATAAAAAGTGACAGATTACTTATCAAATGTTATTTTATATCATTTAATAAATATTTATTGCGCAACTGTTATTCCTACGGAAAAATAAGCAATTTTATATGTTTTATTACGCACGCATATTGTGTGCAAAACGAAAACTTTACGCTATTAAAAAGTGACAGATTACTATTATAACATTTAATAAATACTTATTGTGCAATTGTTATTGCTACATAAACGTATGCAGTTTAATATGATATATTATGCACGCATATTGAGTGCAAAAAGTGAACATTACGCACGGAGTTATTAAAAAGTGACAGATTACCTGTCATATATTACCTTGCACAAACTTTCTATAAATTGTTCTTTTCTCTATTACATTTATTGTAATCGTAGACAAAGTATGGTGTACAACCATTTTGCACTATAAATTGCAGCAATTATCGAAGGCTCGTGCAAGAACGTTTATTTTTGTGGGAAATAGCTATCATTACGTGCTAGTTGTACAATGTACTATTAGTTAATAACAATTTGAACACAAAATAAAATTAACTACTTTGCTGTTTTTTGATAAACTACGAAATCTTAAAAACGCCGATAAATTGAATAAAAAGTTACAATGTGCTTGTGGAAAATTTAGCACTTCTAATCTCAACAATGCGCAATTGTTGCGTGATAAATTTGATTTTGTATATCACATAGTAGGTAATGTTAGGTTTAATCAAACATTAAAATCCGATCTTTATGTAAATGCTAGCGAAACCTATAATTTGCTTCAGTTTGCAGAATCACTAAAGATTTTGAAAGGTTAGGTATAGGTTTTATTGATGAAGATTGTCGCTGCGATAGTTGACCTCAATGATAAAGATCATGATTGTTACTGTATGTAGCTGAAACTTAATTTCTAGTTTTTGGCAAAAACTTTGAAGCAAATTGCTTAAAAATTTTCAAAATATTTTTGTTTATTATTCTGCGGCTTTCTTTGGAGTGGCAGGCTATTTAAAGAGTATACACTGCTGGAGAATTATGGAAGTATTAGCTTTTTATGTCAGGAATTAAAAGCTAGCCAACAATTGCTGTAGAAATTGGGCTCGCTTTAAACTCTCTTTTAATACAATGATCCACTTGTGTTATGTGGGGCTAATTTGGTTTATTGGCTTCTGCATTTTGACAAGAGTCTCGACTTGTGGTTGTCACTTTTCAATTGTTTCTTCTGCCTCAAAGTAGTTATGGTATTACTCCACAACTAACTGTGAGGTGAATCAAATTGGCTGTCATAGTTTTGTTCTGAATATTTTGGATTACCGTAGTACTCTGTAATTGATTTACAGTCTTAATGTGCTAGAAAACGGTATTGGGGATGTACACTAGGTATATTACTTTTGGAAAACACTAGTGCAGCTTTGAGCAAGCTAAGATCATCTTGGAGCTGTTTTATAAGGCTTTAGGTAACTGATTTCCAGTGTTTAGAAGTTACTAGTAGTAAAAGGTTTGTGGAGTTGGGCGCCACATGTTGCGGTTTAGTTTTGTCGGAGGTAGTAGCTAGCAACGGTGTTGACGCCTGAGAATAGGTTTATTAATTTGCAATTTGGGCTTTTGGACTTTTTTTGGAAATTGCCAGAAAAAAATAAAAACGGTTAGCTGTCTTTACAGGAAATAATGTCTATTGCGGTTGGTAGATTTCCGATTGCTATAAATATTATAATAGGAGAGCGTGGCGCAGTGGTTTAGACATCCGACCGCTGCACCAAAGGTCGTGGGTTTGGTTCTCATATACTGTGATATACTTTTTACATGTTTATACGTTCTCCCATTCCCCTACCCGTCTTGCCAGCATGGGGTTTTGCGGCTGCAACCTTATCTGATGGAGCAATGAAACAGTTTCTTTAGTGGTTTAGAATCTGTAAGTTTTTTCTAATTTAAGGTGCCAGCATTAGGGGCAGAGAAAAGGTTAAAAAGCAATAAGTGGCGTATAAAGAGCTGACAAAGAAGAAGAAGATAAATATTTAATTTTTCTCCTAAATAAGTCCTGGTAAAAATAAATACAGTAGCGCTTACCTTGCTTACCGCCTAGCGCCATCTCTAAGTGCTATCAGCTATTTTTCTTTTTTTACGTCTAAACATGGTTTTTGAGTTGCAGCCGAGGATGCAATTTTAATTTTTTTTTGCATTGCTATAAAATTTTCAACAGTTTGATGAAAACTTAGGTACTTGGTTTTGTTTTAGACTTAATAATGTAATGATGTAGTAATGATTTTGATCTATTAATCTAAAGGCGTCTACGGATTATGTTGGCTAACGTGTTACAAATGTGCATTAGTCATACCATATGAATTATCAAACGCATATCAAATGTACAGAAATGTTGACGATTATATACGTCGTACCCCAAGGTTCTATATTAAGTCTATTTAGGTTGATATGCCAAAAGTCTTTTATTACTTTTGATCTACGTCAAATTAAAAATTGCAGTTGTCACAATTATATTCATAATAAATATAACCTTAAATGTATCATCTTAAAAGTCTACAGAAGCAGAATTAAAAATTAATCTATTTTAATTACATTTACATTTTTAAGGTGTTGCTTTGATAGAGATAAAAATGAATAAAATAAAACACAATAAACACATTGAAGATTACATTAACTTTAAACATTATAATTAAATATAATTTCTCGATTGTTGAGTTCATTCAAGTGTTATTTATATTGTAACTATATTTGTCCGTCCAATTACTATTACCAATGCTTAACTAAGCCAATGGTCAAGCAGCTGCCAATGCGACGGAATATTTATTATCCGTTGGATTATTGATGGAACCAGGTATTTCCATTGATGAAAATATACGTTGCGTCAACATTGTTTTGTTTATTCCAATATTAACTGCTATGCAAATCATTATCATAACAATTATTGATTAACCAATAATTGTTGCACAATCAAAACAGATTAATTAGGATTTACATAAATTAAAAAAAAATAGACTTCAACAGTCGCGTAAGAAAGCAACCCAATATGATTTAATTATTTTTTTAATTTTAAACTAAATATATTGTGGTATAAGTAAAGTTTAATTATTAACTTGTAAATACTATACAAAAAAATTTGGTATTTTTATTTGAACGCTACATGCACCCGGTACGTTAGAGAATTTTTAAATTTTGCACTTTACACTCTAAGACGTTTTTGACCTCAAAAGCACATACAAAATGTAAGACGCGTTTGACAAATAAATACAAAAATTACTGCCATCATTTTGTCAAATGGATAACCGCTATTATGGAGTTATTCATTTTATTTGGATTACTCGCTTATGTGACTGTTGGTCTCTGCAACTTTTTTTGTGTATTTTTGCTGATTTTAATTAAAATCATAAAATAAATAAACGGAAATTTGTTATAACGCTTTATTTTTCTTTTTCTTTGAGTGTCTAATTTGGTCTAGCCAGAATTTTTTTCTGCTTAATCTGCGTTTTTCCTTTTATTATAAGTTTTAGGAAGTCGTATTTTCTGTTGCGCAATATACGTACTAAGTATGTGGTCTTCCGTTTTTTGACTTTTAGTTTTTAGGACTTCTTGGTTTGTTGTGGTGCGGTTCATAATATTCTCAGTAGTCTGTGTAATGTCTTAAATGCATTGAGCTTGTTAATTGTGGCGACTTTTAATGATTTAATAAGCATTTTTATATTTTAATCATAACTGATCTATTGGTTTTTATTGGAATAATTTTTTTTTAATGCGTTTTACTTAATGTATAAAAACAAAAGATAGTTGTCATTCGATAAATATGATTAAAGTAAGCATAATAAATGAATAATGTTCAATCAATCAATCAATCAGCACTATTCTTTTGTATTGCATCTCCATTGTTGTCCGCGCAATTCGCGATTTGTTGTTGCGAGCCGAGCAAGCACACCGATGGGCGTGTACATTTACTTGACTAGCAAAGAGACACCTGTCCACCGGTGGGAGACGAAGATATTGCCTTAAGAAGTTGCCCGTGAATGAGAAAGATGAGGCTAAGCACGTGTACCTATAGAGTGGGGATGAAGACGCAGGTAGCTTGAGTAAAGTAAGAGAAGTGTTGAGGGTCAATGCTAGTTCACTGCCATTCCAACACAGCAAGGCTGCGGTCACTAGATCACGATCAATTCCATATCGCGTCGCGGAAATCGTAACCGGGGACAAATTTCCATCGCGGAAATTTGTATCGCGCGTTTTATTTCGTTGAAACTATTTTATTGATTGAAGACAATTTATGTGACTGTTGTTATATTATATGTGACTTAGTGATAGTGCCTTGCTTTAAATAAGTGCTTTAATTAATTAAACTGTTGCCATATGAATTATTTGTTATCAGCACGTTATTAACACACGCACCTTAAAATTTATTTTACGTTTGTTATTGTTATGTACTGAAAAATTTGATATTATGGAGACGTGCGTGTTGATCCCACAGGAGTTCAGTCTCTGCATCAGGGGACCAATTGGGGCTCGCAGGGAACCAGAGGTTTCAGTTTGGTCCAATAATACTATTGCGCAAGGGGCGCTTTGCTATCCGTTTCAGGGTACTATCAGATTAGATAAGCTTGAAGTCTATGGACAATTGGAAGATGATGATGTAAGTACATTTTAATAATACTGATTAATTTAGCAAGATGAGTTTGTTGTGAAAGGATGATAAAAACATTACAAAATTTTTGAAATTCCAAAAAAATTAAATCAATTCCTTGACATTTTAAGTTTTGGCTTTAATGTCAGATGTGTCTAAATTTAAAAGATTGCAATCGTATTTTTGATTATAATTATTTAATGTGGTTTAAATATTGATTGGTTAAATGTATATTTAATATTCTGATTTGATTGTTTTTGTTTTGGTCAATTATTTTTGCCACATTTAAATTGGTTTTATAAAAAAAAAAATGGAATAATATAGTAATAACTTCCAAAGTTATTACATTATTTATTACAATGTTTACATGTTGTGGTTTTTTTTAGAAATATATAATTGTAAAAATTGATTGGAATTTACGTGGTTTATTTTCTGATGAAACATCAACAGTCGCGTAAGATAGAAACCCCAATAAAAAAAATGTTTGATTAGTTTATTGTATTTGTAAATTAAATGATTTTTTTATATTTTTACTGCAAGTTTTGATCAAACATAAAATGCATTGGTTTTTTCAATTTAAATTTTATAAAATATTATTTTTGTAATAATTTTAATTAGACATCATCAGTCATGTAAGACACAAACCCATTTTTTGTTTGGGTTTGTGTCTTACATGACATGGATTTGAATAATAAAAAAAAAAAAAAAATTTTGTTTGTTAAACATTATATTTATATTTTTTTTGCAAATTTTGATTGAGCATAAAACGCAAATCTTAATAATCAGTTTTTGTTCACTGGTTTGCAACACAATTTTTATATTTTTGCTACACAGTTATTATCAGTCACAAAATGCAAACTTTAATAAATGATTTGCTTTAAATTTAATTTTGTTTAATGAATATGTAATTTTACAGCATAAGATTGCATTTCTTAATATAACAAGTTATTTTTATACTTTTGTTGCAAGTTTTAATTAGACATCAACAGTCCCGTAAGACACAAACCCAAATTGCAAATATTCTTGATAACAGCAAAGCGCAAAACTGTCAACATAAATTGATTGTAACAATATTTTTAGTGATGCACAATTTGATTAGACAGTCACATATGTTGTGTAAGGTCTATTTTTAAAGTATTTTTTATTGTCGCGTTAAAAATTAGGCTTTAAGAAAGCAACAGTAAAATTTGTACTATCACTGCAACAATTGTTGAGTATGAAAATGGGATAAAAAAAAATTAGACATCAACAGTCGCGTAAGACACTAACCCTAATACAAATGGGTTACTCGCTTATGTGACTGTTGATGTTATTTTTATATTAATTAATCTTACATTTTTCAAACAAGTCTTATCATAATACGTTATAAATTTGCTTTAACTTTGATAATTTTTCAACTAATCTGCATTTGTTAAGTAAAATTGTGTTTTATTTAAAATTAAATTTGCAAATAAATGTTAATCTAAATTGCATAGATTATAATCAGTTTTGATCTATTGCAAAATTTTATAATTATATTAACTAATTAAATAAATATTTGTCAGAAGCAATTAATATAACTTACAAAATAACATCTTTTAGTTAGACATCTTGACATAATAAATATTTACACATTAGCATAATTAATTAACGTAGTTAACTCATAATTATTAAAACATATACTAAGCAAAACACAATTTAATAAAATAAATTTAGTTAATTCGTCTATAGAATCGACAGGATATCATAAATTGAAGAAGATATTTATTAATGATGGTCATCTAAAATATTAATATCTATGAATGAATAAATATACAGGGTGTCCGGAAAATACGTGTACAACGTTTGACGACAGACTCCTGACCTCAAAATAGGTCGATCTAAGCCGACTTAGTTATATCCAAAATTGTCTCGTTTAGCCGGTAGAGGGCGTCAAAAATTTGTAAATATTAAAAAGAAATTAACTGTAACAATAATTTTTTAAGTGACCTTGTTGCTATGTCGTTTAATAATTTGACAATTATTGACAAATTGTCACCAGTCTATGAAATTTACTCAAGTATACGATCAACATTCTTGAATTACAAGTTCATTTTACCATTAAAAATGGAAAATTATACAAACTCTCAGAAAGTTGACATGCTCCTGGTATACGGGTTTTGTCAAGGAAATGAGCGTCAGAGTGTTAGGGTTTACATGGAGAGGTTTCCTAACCGTCGAATACCAAACCACCAAATATTTGCCAATATTGAGCGTCATCTTCGGGAAACGGGCAGTTTTGAGAAAAAGTTTGAAGGCTGGGGTCGTATGCGAACAACTCGAACTGTGGAAACAGAAGAGATGATTCTGGAAAGAGTTGAAGAAGAACCAAGTACCAGTACCCGTCTCTTAGAACGTGAGTTAAATGTTCCTAAAACGATTGTCAATGAGGTATTAAGAGAACAGTTGTTACATCCTTACCACATACAAAAAGTCCAGGAACTTTTACCGACTGATCCCCCCATGCGGCTTACATTTTGTCAATTTATTAGAAACAAAAGAACCCTTGTTCCAAATTTTTGTAGAAAAATTATGTTTACTGACGAGGCATGCTTTACAAGATCTGGGGTAACCAATCTGCACAACGAACATATTTATTCCGATGAAAATCCACATGCCATTAAAGTTGCACATCATCAGCATCAATTTAAAATTAATATTTGGGCAGGTATTATTGATCACTACCTTATTGGTCCCATTGTTATTCCAGACAGGTTAGATGGAATTATTTATTTAAATTTTTTGCAAGACACATTACCAATTCTTCTGGAGAATTTGCCCCTTTTACTTCGGAGGGAAATGTGGTATATGCATGATGGTGCTGCGCCCCATTTTTCCGTTGCCGTTCGGCAATACTTACATCATCAATATCCCAACCGATGGATTGGAAGAGGCAATGATGCACCAGTAAAATGGCCACCACGTTCTCCTGAGTTAAATATGTGTGACTTCTTTTTGTGGGGCGCTATTAAAACAGAAGTTTACAAGACTCCGGTAAACACACGCGATGATTTATTGCAGCGGATTTTAAATGCAGGCAACCATTTTAATAATCCCGAGACATTAGATAGGGTCCAATATCATTTTTTAAAGAGTGTTAATAAGTGTATTCAGCAAGATGGCGGTCATTTTACACATTTGCTTAAGTAATGTTTTTGTTTTACTTAGTTTCTAACAATAGATACTTTCAACTTTGTTATACTTTTGTTTTTTTTGACGCCCTCTACCGGCTAAACGAGACAATTTTGGATATAACTAAGTCGGCTTAGATCGACCTATTTTGACGTCAGGAGTCTGTCGTCAAACGGTGTACACGTATTTTCCGGACACCCTGTATTAAAACATTTAAAGATTTCAACATCAATTTGTCTAGATTGGTAGAAAAATTGGGGCAAATTACATTTATCTATTAATATGTTAATGGGTTTGATTAGTTTTGATTTAAATTGAAAATGAAATTGGTGTTTTAATATTCTATCAAGTTGATTCATTTTGGTTTAAGCAGAGATTAGTTTTATTGAGTATGATGAATGACTAATATCCATTGCTGAAAAGGTAAACAAATATAATCATTTTAAAGTTAGAGGTTTTGAGTTCTTAACATAAGAGCCAATCTAAAGCTGAAAATAAATGTAAAATTGAGTACAGTAAACTAAATAAAGCGTACAAATGATTGATTGGTACATTAAATATAAGATTTAAATTATAAAACAATTATTAGAACTATCAAATGCAAAATTTCAATTAGACATCAACAGTCACGTAAGACACTAACCCGAATAAAAACTTTTTATGGGTTTCTTGCTTATGTTTATATTATTTTGTTAATTTTTAGTTTTTATACACATCTGTGCAATATTTAATTATTTATGCAATAAATGAGGTTTATCATATGCAATTAATGATCAGCTGTATGAGGTTTTTATAAGATATAAATAAATTTTCTGCGCAATGTTTGAAATAAAAAAAATCTACATTGGATGCTTATGTGACTTAAGCAAACATTTGTTTAAAACACCTAAAGTTTTATTAAAATGTTGTATGTCAAGGTATATTCAACATTTCTTTAACAACCATTAAATAGTAAACAGTTGCCAACAATTGTCAACGGTTACGTTGCCGTTTTAGTATACAAAATTTTGCAGGAGCTACTTAACTTTAATGAAAAATGTTCAAAATTTGTGTATTCTGTGCAGTTTTTTGTATTATTTTAATTTTAAATAGGTTAAAGCTTGTGCATATGTGATTTTCTATACATTTTATGCAATGAATTGATGTTTTGAGCTATATTTTAGTAATTTTTTTATAAAACAAATTTTGTTTTAACACAACTTTGTTTATTATCAAACTTTTTTATTGAATTTTAGCATTTTCTTTTGAATTTTTGCATAGTTTTTGACTATAATACAATAATATATGATTTTGCGGTTTTTGGTTAAACTTTTTGTTTTAAATGGAATTTAAAATATTTTTATTGCGATGAATTGATTTTGAGTGTATTTTTTTGGTAAATTGAAGAAAATTTATTGTAAATATTTAATTTTTATACATATAAATTGTTGAATTTGTTATCTATCTTTACAATTTTTAATTAGACTCCAACAGTCGCGTAAGACACTAACCGTTTAACTTTGTATAGGTTTCTCGCTTATGTGACTGTTGATGTTTATTTTGTAAATTTTTAATTTTTATACACACAAATTGTTGCATTGATAGTCTATGCAATATTTAATTATTTATGCATTAAATTAAGTTTACTACAAATAAATTTTTTGCGCAATGTTTGAAATTTTTATAATTAAATAAAAAATGGATGCATTTTTTTTTGGAAATATTTTTTATTAAATTAACAAAATGTTTACTTTCTCATTCCATTAAAGATTTGAAAGGTCGTTTGCTGATCTCTGGAATTTGAACTAAACAAATTTGCTGCTTGAAAAGCACACTTTAAATTGTTCATTTTGTTTTGGAAATGTAATAGTCTTTCCAAATTAAAATTTTTCTAATAATAAAAAAAAAAAATTGATAACAGGAACTTTTTACGTACCACCAAGTCAATTTTAACAAAATATGCACTGTTTGTAGTAGACACACAAGCACTTTTACATGTTTACACGGATTGGCGGCCAGTAAAGTGGAATTTTTTTTTAAGTTTAATTTTTTTTTAATAATTTTATTATAATGTGCAAGTTAAGTTTATTTTTTTTAATTTGTTGGTAAATAAAGTAAATTAATTTATTATTCTTGATTGCCAACAATTTTCCAAATTTTATATTAAAGCGTAAAATTGTATGCAAATTTTGATTAGACACCAACAGTCACACATGACACAAACCCTATTAAATTTATTAATGGTTTTAAAGCAGTGGCGGAGCTAGGATTTGTGCAAAACATTAAAAAGGCTCACTCAAAGACAATTTTGAAAAAAAAGTACAGTTTTGGAATTTAGTACTTTTATTTTATAAATTTTGAAATAATTGTCGGAGAGCCCCCTATGTTTGTGGGCTCTTCTGCATTGCAGACCTGTGCTTACAGTTAACTCCGCCACTGCCTTAAAGCAAAAAATATATTTAGTTGGTTGTAATAATATTTTGTATATTTATAATGCTCATTTTGATTGGCCAGCGTTTTTAAATTAATTATATGTTTTTACAGTTGTTTAAAATTGTGTCGTGTGAATGCAATAATAATAAAATTTGTACGTTTTTTACTGTCACGGCAAAAATTTTGTGTATGAAATGAGTTTTAATTTTTTTTAAATATTAAAAAAAAAACTTTAATTAGACATCAACAGTTGCTTAAGACACCAACCTTAATAATTTTTTAGGCTCTTTTTACATGTGCATTTAAAATGCAATTCTGAAATTGCGTCTTCTTGAATCTGCGTATACAAAATTATAGTTTTGCATTTAGAATCTGAGTGGCTGAATCTGCGTGTGAAAGGGGCCTTAGGGTTTGCCATTTGTTGTTTTTTCTTAATTTCTATTTAATAAAATTCAAACTTTTAATTGCGCTTCTTTAATAAAATTATGTGCTCGGTACCCGGAGTTATATTTTGGAAGAGCTTAGCTTTGGTATTTTTAAGAGGAGAAGGTCACGTAATACTATTAAATCTTATTTTGTTTGCTTTTACCAAAACCGTCTGTTTTGGCTTTAAAATTTAGAAATCTAAAAGCCAAAACAAACAACAGAACACTTACTAGAACACTGTAATGAGTACGCAGCAGTAAAAAGTAATCTTTTAGAAAAAAAACAAAGAAAAAACCGTGATAGATGCACTTAAGAAGATAAAGAAACACATCAATCCCATTGTGGAGTTTATGAAACAGCTTCCAACAATTTAAACTACATAGACATTTTTTTTGGCCGGATGTCAAATGACAAAGCCTTCAATTTATTTCTTTTTTATGTATATACAAATTATTTATATGTAAAAATAAATTGAAAAATTTAATTTAAAAAAAAAAATAAAAACAGCTAAAACGTCTTTTGCACTGTTTGATAAATCATGATTTTATATGTAAATGCTTTGCTTTTTCGTGCTGCTGAAGCAAATTTTTGGCTCTTGATACACTATATACTATTCATGTCAAAAAGGAATACTAAAAATTTAATTTAGACTTCAACAGTCGCGTAAGACACTAACCTCAATAAAAAAAAACGTTAACGTTGTAACAATCCATAACTCAAAAATGTTACATTAAATTTTTTTGTAAATTTGTAGTAACATTTTTGAATATTATTAGTACCAACTGTACAATATTTATCAAAATTTTTAAGCTTAATTTGTGTTAAACTCAATTTAATCAATTTAAATCTAAAAACGTTAACAATGTAACAATCCATAACTCAAAAAAGTTACATTAAATTTTTTTGTAAATTTCTAGTAATATTTTTGCATATTACTAGTACCAACTGTAAAATATTTATTAAAATTTATACGCTCAATTTGTGCTAAACTCAATTTAATCAATTTAAATCCAAAAACGTTAACAGTGTAACAATCCATAACTCAAAAATGTTACATTAAATTTTTTTGTAATTTAGTAGTAATATTTTTGGTTATTAATAGTACCAACTGTGAAATATTGATCAAAATTCATACGCTCAATTTGTGCTAAACTCAATTTAAATCCAAAAACGTTAACAATGTAACAATCCATAACTCAAAAATGTTACATTAAATTTTTTTGTTAATTTGTAGTAATATTTTTGGGTATTATTAATACCAACTGTAAAATATTTATCAAAACTCATACGTTTAATTTGTGCTAAACTCAATTTAATCAATTAAAATTTAAAAAAGTTAACAATTCATAACTCAAAAATGTTACATTAAATTTTTTTGTAAATTTGTAGTAATATTTCTGAATATCACTAGTACCAACTGTAAAATATTTATCAAAATTTATACGCTCAATTTGTGCTAAACTCAATTTAATCAATTTAAATCCAAAAACGTTAACAATCCATAACTCAAAAGTGTTACATTAAATTTTGTTGTGATTTTGTAGTAATATTTTTGAATATCTTTAGTACCAACTGTAAAATATTGATCAAAATTTATACGCTCAATTTGTGCTAAACTCAATTTAATTAATTTAATCCAAAAACGTTAACATTGTAACAATCTATAACTTAAAAATGTTACACTAAATTTTTTTTTTAGTTTGTAGTTATATTTTTGAATATCATTAGTACCAACTGTAAAATATTGATCAAAATTTATACGTTCAATTTGTGCTAAACTCAATTTAATCAATTTAAATCCAAAAACGTTAACAATGTAACAATCCATAACTCAAAAATGTTACATTACATTTTTTGTAAATTTGTAGTAATATTTTTAAATGTCATTAATACCAACTGTAAAGTATTTATCAAAATTTATACGCTCAATTTGTGCTAAACTCAATTCAATCAATTTAAATCTAAAAACGTTAATAATGTAACAACCCACAACTCAAAAATGTTACATTAAATTTTTTTGTGAATTTGTAGTAATTATTCTGCATATTTCTAGTACCAACTGTAAAATATTTATCAAATTTTATACGCTCAATTTGTGCTAAACTTAATTTAATCAATTTAACTCCAAAAACGTTATGTAACAATCCATAACTCAAAAAAGTTACATTAAATTTTTTTGTAAATTTGTAGTAATATTTTTGCATATTACTAGTACCAACTGTAAAATATTTATTAACATTCATACGCTCAATTTGTGCTAAACTCAACTTAATCAATTTAAATCCAAAAACGTTAACAGTGTAACAATCCATAACTCAAAAATGTTACATCAATTTTTTTTGTGAATATGTAGTAATATTTTTGGTTATTATTAGTACCAACTGTGAAATATTGATCAAAATTCATACGCTCAATTTGTGCTAAACTCAATTTAAATCCAAAAACGTTAACAATGTTACAATCCATAACTCAAAAACGTTACATTATTTTTTTTGTAAATTTCATTAGTACCAACTGTAAAATATTTATCAAAATTTATACGTTCAATTTGTGCTAAACTCAATTTAATCAATTGAAATCCAAAAACGTTAACAATGTAACAATCCATAACTCAAAAATATTACATTAATTTTTTTTTGTAAATTTGTAGTAATATTTTTGCTTATTACTAGTACCAACTGTAAAATATTGATCAAAATTTATACGCTCAATTTGTGCAAAACTCAATTTAATCAATTTAAATCCAAAACCGTTAACAATGTAACAATCCATAACTCAAAAACGTTACATTAATTTTTTTTGTAAAATTGTTGAAATATTTTTGAATTTTATTAGTACCAACCGTAAAATATTTATTAAAATTGATACGCTTAATTTGTTCTAAACTTAATTTAATTATTTGTTATTATATTCATTTTATTTCATATAATTTTATTAATTATTTATTAATGTATTATTTACAACATGTTTCGTTATTTTTTAATAACATTTTCAAGTATTAAAAAATAACGAAACATGTTGTAAATAATACATTAATAAATAATTAATAAAATTATATGAAATAAAATGAATATAATAACAAATATAAATGAATTTCATAGAATTAATAAAAAAAGCATTTAATTTAATTAATTTAAATCCAAAAACGTTAACAATGTAACAATCCATAACTCAAAAATGTTACATTAAATTTTTTTGTAAATTTGTAGTAATATTTTTGAATATCATTAGTACCAACTGTAAAATATTTATTAGAATTTATACACTCAATTTGTGTTAACCGCAATTCAATCAAAATTACTTCTTAACAATCCATAACTCAAAATTGGTAAATTGAAATTTTATGTAGTTTGGTAATAATATTCTTGAATTCTATTAGTTAAAACATTTATCAAAACTCATACGCTTAATTTGACTTTATTTTAATTAAACTTTTTTTATTGATAATTATTTAAGTTGTTGACAATTTAATTTCTAATCTAATTTTAAATATCTTAAACCATCCCAAAGGCATCCATTAAATATTTCACGCTCTACAACATTAACCAAATAAAATGCGAGATTAAAAGCTAAATTAGGATTTGCACTACCCACCGCACTGATCTGCCTTTCTAAATTTTATCAATTAACATTTATATTACTAAAATTAATCTAATAAAAAACAGAAAACATCCGCAAAAAAATGAAACGTAATTTTTCAAATTGTTTAAGGAGTTGTGATTGCTTTATATATGAGTTTGTTAGAAAAAGTGGACTTCTTCAATATGCGCTATATGGCAGCGTTTGTGTTTTTTTTGTGGCTCGTATAAGGATTATAAGGAGCATTCCGTGATGGATAACTATATATACTGCATGTAGAGAACTTGTTATATTTATGATAACCTTGGAAATACACTACATTTGCTTATGTCGGACTTTATAATTAAAATTATTTAACATTCATATCATGTTGTAGAGTTTCTGCAGCAATTCAATTGGTAATATTTATAAGGTACTTCCTTTATATGGTTGGCTTTAATTGGCTAAATTAAAAATGATGGTAATTAACGGTTGGAATATGCGTAGGGATTTTGTTTGCCCGCATGTAAACTTTCCTGGAAATTAAAAAGAAAAAAAATATTGCTCTTAATGCGTTACTTTCATATGACTGTAATGGTGCGAGCTTTCCCGTACTTTAATTGTTATAAATTATAAATTTAAAAAAGTATTTTGCGTGTAAATGTATTGATGTGTTTATAGGACCAGATACGATTTAAATGTATATCGATTTATTTGATGGTGATAATAAAATTGAACATTGTTGCGTGACTGCACACATTACATTGACAGACTGAAGGATTTGAATATAGCGGTCGGAAATATTAAAATTATGATTTACTCAATTATGTGGAAAATGATCGGCTGTCGTTGTGAATAACACAAAATTATAGATACTTGTTAATGAATTCATAACGGCTTTAGATTCATTACAAATTTGTTATCATGACATCAATTTAATTGCTGCAATTAACTAAAAATAGTGCAAATTTATATTATATTATGTTATGATACGATTGCTTGATTATTTAAGTACTTTAAGACCCCCTTCGAGATTTATCAATGCGTATCGTCCAAAGCTTGTGTTGTTTATATAAAAAATGAAACGTTTCACGCTGTCACGGTTAGCGGACCGAGAAATTCTTCATAGTTGTGGGAAAGATTAGTTTACATTTGAATGTGCTAAAGAGTGGCCTTTACATTATATTTAGCTGTGATTCGATGCGCCGATATGATCTTTATTAGTTGTAATTAAATTAAAAGTAAATTACTTTAAAAGACACACCTGTTTAAGTTGTTCTTACTCCGTGCAATATCTCATTATAATTATTTACAAAAATGTCACTGTAGTAGAATAATGAGGCTGATTATTAGATCTATTTTAAATAAATATGACCTTGGATTTGATTACTAATTTGAAAATTATAGCAACAATCAGTTTGATTTATTTGATTTTAATTTATTTTGCATTAACTTCTTTAACTTTTATTTTTTATTGTTTGATGTTTTTGTTTTGTTTTTTTATTAGCTTTAAGTTTAAATTAAAAATATTGTTCAAATCAATTAGTCAGTATCGTTTTTGCATTTAACTTTTAAAAATTTCTATTAGATAAACTGATCGTTTAATAGCAATAATAATTTGTGGATTATAATTTAATATAAATATTTAGTAAATTCAGTCCACGATTAAATAAAATCCAACGAAGGCCGAGTGATGTTAATGTTGATTTATGCGGCAATTTTTAACGAGTTTTCTAATATTTTGACCCGAAACGGTCTGCTTTTTTTTCAGACCCAGTAGCGTCTAGAAATCCAGATTTATTAATAGGAATTTATTTAATAAGAGTTCTCACGATTGGGCGAAGGTCGTCGACTGTACGACACTGTTCGACACATAAATAAATATTTTTTTAATAGCAAATCCCTATATTATTAATTAAATGATAATCATTTTTTGGTGCGTGCTTTTATATTTTAATATTAACGGTCACGAATTAGAACTTTATGGACACGGCGAGGATTCCTCAAATAGCGCGCTACATGTCGCCATAAAAGTCGTTATTTATCGAGCTATGCGATTTTTATGGGCCCCAAAATGTTGGCTGACGATAAATGCAGTCGCAACGCGGGTTCATTAATCAATCTTGATTTTTATCTACTTAATATTTTATCAAATATTAATGTTTCTATCAAACTGGCGGCACAATCCTTCCGCTTTATAGTTTAAAATATTTTATTCTCATTACAACCAATTAATAATTTAAAATTTAACAAAAAGTACGATGATATCCAAATAATTGGACGTGCTTGCGGCTTTTAAATTTAATGTAATCTAGAGCAATGCACATTACTTTACGTACTTGTACTTTTTTCAATACAACTTCATCACATTACCACTGATGATAAAATAATGATATACATTTGGGGTCTGTAATTTCAGTTTTATTACCCTGAATAGAAGAAAATAATGAAATCTAATGAATACACTGTTGTTAGGGCTGTTTTTATTTTATTAAAAAGTGTCGCATCGCGTGCGTTACATTATTATACTTTCGTATTAAGCCTCCGGTTTGAAAATTTAATAATTAGTAACTAGGCAAATATGCATGTAAAAACAAACTGGAGTAAGAGTATGGGACTTTCTCTAATGAGAGGCGCGAGCCGGATTACTTAGAGAGCATTCGAGAGGCACAAATAGTAATAATCAAAATGTGCTTTCAAAATAAAATAATGCTTGATTTATTAATTAATTTTTGCATTGTTTAAGTTTGTTTTTATAATGTTTTGATTGGAGAATTATTATTGAGCCTTGGGGGACTTTTAATGATTTTTGGATTAAAAATTTAATTCAATCTCTGCATTGTAGAATAAAATAGAAACTAATTAATAAATTTTGTTGTTATTTTTTATACATGATTTAAATTTCTATTTTCAAGTTTTTTTTTCAAAATTTTCAAATTAAAAAAACCACTAATTTTGTAATAAAACAAAAACTAGTCAATGAATTTGGTTGTTATTTTCTATACATAATTATCAATCAATGCTTTATTGATAAAAATTATGACAAAGTTAAATTTCAATTTTAATGTATTTTTTTTAAACTTTCAAAATTGATTAATCTCAAACTTATGACACTTATCACTAATTGTGTAATAAAACAAAAACTAATCGATAAATTTTGTTGTTATTTTTTATACATAATTATCAATCAATGTTTTATTGATAAAAATTTTGAAAAAATTAAATTTCTATTTTAAAGTGTTTTTTTTTTAATTTTCAAAATTGATTAATTTCAAATTTAAGACAATTATCACTAATTGTGTAATAAAACAAAAACTAATCAATAAATTTTGTTGTTATTTCTTATACATAATCATCAATCAATGTTTTAATGATAAAAATTATAAAAAAAATAAATTTTCATTTTGCAGTATTTTTTTCAAAATTTTCAAAATTGATTAATCTCAAATTTAAGACACTTATCACTAATTGTGTAATAAAACAAAAACTAATCGATAAATTTTGTTGTTATTTTGTATACATAATCATCAAACAATGCTTTAATGATAAAAATTATAAAAAAATTAAATTTTCATTTTGCAGTATTTTTTTCAAAATTTTCAAAATTAATTAATCTCAAATTTAGTACACTTATCACTAATTGTGTAATAAAACAAAAACTAATGGATAAATTTTGTTGTTATTTTTTATACATAATCATCAAACAATGATTTAATGATAAAAATTATAAAAAAATTAAATTTTCATTTTGCAGTTTTTTTTTCAAAATTTTCAAAATTAATTAATCTCAAATTTAGTACGCTTATCACTAATTGTGTAATAAAACAAAAACTAATGTATAAATTTTGTTGTTATTTTTTATACATAATCATCAATCAATGCTTTAATGATAAAAATTATAAAAAAATTAAATTTTCATTTTGCAGTATTTTTTTCAAAATTTTCAATATTGATTAATCTCAAATTTAGGACACTTATCACAAATTATGTAATAAAACAAAAACTAATCGATAAATTTTGTTGTTATTTTTTATACATAATTATCAATTGATGCTTTAATGATAAAAATTATAAAAAAAGTGAATTTTCATTTTGCAGTATTTTTTAAAAAATTTTAAAAATTGATTAATCTCAAATTTAGGACACATATCACTAATTGTGTAATAAAACAAAAACTAATCGATAAATTTTGTTGTTATTTTTTATACATAATCATCAATCAATGCTTTAATAATAAGAATTATAAAAAAAATAAATTTTCATTTTGCAGTATTTTTTTCAAAATTTTCAAAATTAATTAATCTCAAATTTAGTACACTTATCACTAATTGTGTAATAAAACAAAAACTAATGGATAAATTTTGTTGTTATTTTTTATACATAATCATCAAACAATGCTTTATTGATTAAAATTATAAAAAAATTAAATTTTCATTTTGCAGTATTTTTTTCAAAATTTTCAAAATTAATTAATCTCAAATTTAGTACACTTATCACTAATTGTGTAATAAAACAAAAACTAATGGATAAATTTTGTTGTTATTTTTTATACATAATCATCAAACAATGCTTTAATGATAAAAATTATAAAAAAATTAAATTTTCATTTTGCAGTATTTTTTTCAAAATTTTCAAAATTAATTAATCTCAAATTTAGTACACTTATCACTAATTGTGTAATAAAACAAAAACTAATGGATAAATTTTGTTGTTATTTTTTATACATAATCATCAAACAATGCTTTAATGATAAAACATATAAAAAAATTAAATTTTCATTTTGCAGTATTTTTTTCAAAATTTTCAAAATTAATTAATCTCAAATTTAGTACACTTATCACTAATTGTGTAATAAAACAAAAACTAATGAATAAATTTTGTTGTTATTTTTTATACATAATCATCAATTGATGTTTTAATGATAAAAATTATAAAAAAAATAAATTTTCATTTTGCAGTATTTTTTCAAAATTTTCAAAATTGATTAATCTCAAATTTAAGACACTTATCACTAATTGTGTAATAAAACAAAAACTAACCAATGAATTTTGTTGTTATTTTTTATTCATGATTACCAATCAATGCTTTAATAACAAAAATTATGAAAAAAGTTCTTTTTTTGTGACAAAATGACTTCTAACGTCTAAATAGAAAAAAAAAAATTAAATCTTAGACAACAAACACTAAGGTGGGTGGGTGGGTGGAAGACTCCAAAACATGGTAAAAAGCCAATACTTTAAAATAAAGTGCCCCGCCCACCCACCCAAGTGTTAGTTATTAAGAGGTTAGATTACAATATTTTCTTGTGATCAAATGACTTTTAACGTCCAAATAGAAGACAAATATTCAATTCCTTGATAATTAACACTTGGGTGGGTAGGTGGGACACCCCAAAACATAGTAACAAGCCAATATTTGGAGTAAAGTGCCCCGCCTACCTACCCAAGTGTTAGTTATCAAAAAGTTGGATTACAACCTTCTCTTGTGACATAATGACTTCTAACGTCCAAACAAAAGACAAACATTACTTTATAACAAATAGTAAGGTGAGCGGGTAAGACACTCTAAAACAAAATAACAAGCCAATACTTTAGAATAAAATGTTCCACCTACCTATCCAAGTGTTGGATATCAAGAGATTGGATCACGTCTTTCTCTTGTAATAAAATAACTTATAAAGAAGAAACTGAACCAAAACTTACTACTAAACGCGGATCTGGAATACTATAGGACAATACTGGGGCATCATAATAATACTTTGCTTAAGGCTCAGGTACTAACGTCTAGAAAAATACCAACATTCTTTTAAGGGAATACACGACCGCACACTCATAACCTACAAGAACCCATCCAGTAACCACAAAGAAAGTGATACACTTTTGCTTTACGGCTAACATAAAAGCAAGATCATCTTGTTTCTATGCATCCCGGAGATATCAAAACATACAGAAATGAACCGACTTCCTTTATATTCGACCTGTTTGGAAAAACCTAACAAGTCACCCCAGAACAATTTGTAATTGAGCCCGCCGAAGCCTTATCACGACAAAAAAGACAACTTTGACACAAAAGATATTCTAAAGCCAACGCACCAAATTCACAAAAAAAGAACGTGTCATCTTGCAGTTGGTGAACAAGCACGTCAAAAAGAAGAAGGTAATCTATCACCACCTTAGGTGGATGTTGTGAGAAAAAACTACCTCGTGGTGACATAAAAGAGATTGAACTTGATTTTATATGTGCCTCTACAGTACAGAACCTGCAACTTACAATTTTGAACTAGCCCGTACCGCAACACCCAAATTTCTAGTGAAACTTCAGTAAACACTTTTATTAAAAAATGAATTACTCACGTTCTGAACAATATTGCAGTAAACATACCGATATAAGAAAACAACCCCGTACCGAACCAAAGTCTTACCTGCCGGACATTTTTGTCCTTGAAAGACACTAACCATCTTTTAAAAGCACTCTTATTACCAAAAAAAGCTCTACTAGAACTTATTGTCACCAGTCAACTACTAGAGAAATCTACCTGATATGATGAGCCAAGACTACGCCTAACCTTAAAAGATATTTTTGACAACCTTTGCCAAAACCTAGTGGTAACGTAGAAGGTAACCGCTGCACCCCCACAAGGGTCACTACTTTTTATAGCAATTTTTAAGGAAAATAGCCTGAAAATCTACATTAATTCTTATTTTATCAAACATCAACACCAGTTTAGAACGAAATTAAGTTCACGTTTCACTTTGAGCAATATATGTAATCTCAAAGCATATGCGCCCAAAGTGCATATACAGTTTTTTAGTAATATTTATGTTTTTTAACATCTAAAATGATGGGGGCGACTTATTTGATATTTGCAGGGAGGCGTCATAGTTGGTAGCGCCGCTCCTGCTGGGCTCACCCACTCACCTAAGTGTTAGTTATCAAGAAGTTGGATCACAACTTTTTCTTGTGACAAAATTACTTCTGACGTATAAATAGAAGACAAACATTCAATTTTTTAATAACAAACACTAGGGTGGGTGGGTGGGACACTCTAAAACATGGTAACGGGCCAATACTTTGGAATGGAGTGCCTTATCCAGCCACCCAAGTGTTAGTTATCAAGAATTTGGATTACTACTTTCTCTTGTGACAAATTGACTTCTAACGTCCAACTAGAAGACAAACATTTAATTTGTTGGGTGGATGAGACATTTCAAAACATAGTAACAAGCCAATACTTTGAAATAGAGTGCCCTACCCGCCCGCCCAAGTGTTAGTTATCAAAAAGTTAAATTACGACTTTTTTTGTAATAAAATGACGTTAGAAACGTCCAAATAAAAGACAAACATTTAATTCTTTAATAAGAAACACTTGGGTGGAACACTCCAAAACATTGTAATGGGCCAATACTTTGGAATGAAGTGTTTCACCCACTCACCTTAGTTATTAAGAAGTTAGATCACAACTTTCTCTTGTGACAAAATGACTTCTAACGTTCAAAACAAAAACAAACATTCAATTTCTTGATAACAAACACTGGGGTGGGTTGGTGGGACATACCAAAACATTGTAACGGGCCAATACTTTAGGAATGAAGTGTGATATCTAAAATACCCACTTTTTTCACATTGCTCAAGTAAATTTATCGTATTTTCTAGAAGTAGTATTTAACACTGACAAACAAATCATCGGACTCAAATTTTTTAAATGTAAGATTTAAAAAAATAAAACAAAATTTTGTAGATCTCTACAACAGATACCGCAACAATAACAAAAAATAATTCAAAAAACAAAAAAAAAATGCTTGAAAAATAAAAAAATTGTTTAAAAAAGACATTCCCAACAATAAAAAAAAGATGTTAAAACAACGTACTAGTGCGGTAATGTTATTTATAACGCACTATAGTTTGGTAGCAATTTTAATAGAATTTTAGTGCGGTAACAACGTTAATTTCAAACTAGTGCTTTGATAGCGCACTAATGCGTTAACGACGTCAATAGCACTAGTGCGGTACTAACGTTAATAGTTCACTAGTGCAGTAACAATAGCGCAGTAACAACGTTAATAGTTTAATAGAGTGATAACAACTTTAATAGTTTACAAAATTGTTAGATGTTCTTTTAGCTACTTCTCACAAACTGCAACTTTTTTTAACTAAGCCAAACTTTTACACCAAAAGTTTTGTGAGCGTGTGGTTTTAAATGGTGTTTCTCATCTGTTTAACCATCAAAGTGTTTGTTGTCAAAAAAATAAATTACAAACACTTCAATAAGTGGGGGGTTCTTAGTTTAAAATTTGTGGGCGTGTGGTTTGAATTGGTGTTCCCCGCTCACCCGCCCAAATGTTTGCTGTCAAAAAACTGAATTACTATTACTTGGGTGGATGGGTTGAATTTTAGTTTAAGTTTTGTAATCGTCTGGTTTAAATTGGTGCTCTTCCCAACCACCCACCCAAATGTTTGTTGTAAAAAAATTAGTTCACAAACACTTAGGTAAGTGGACAAAAACTTAGTCCCAGTTTTATGAGCGTATGGTTTAGATTGGTGTTTTCCGCTCAATCGGCCAAGTATTCGTTTTCAACAAAATTAGATCAAAATCACTTGGGTGAGTAGACAAATTTTTACTTTAAGTATTGTAGACGTGTGGTAGAATTAGTGAGAATAAGTGTTTGTTTTCAAATATCTTAATTCAAATTTTGTGATCGTGGAGTTTGAATTGGTTTTCTCCGCCCTCCCACCCAAGTGTTGTCACAAACACTTTTGTGGGTGAGCGGGATCTTAATTCAAGTTTTGTGGACATGTAGTTAGGATTGGTGTTTCCCTCCTACCCGCCCAAACGTTAGGTCACAAACACTTAAGTGAGTAATTGGGTTCTTTGTTCAAGTTTTGTAGGCATGTGGTTTAGATTGGTACGATACGCCTACCCGCCTAAGTGTTTGTATTCTAATTTTTTAACAAAAAACACTTGAGCGGATGGAAAACACTTAGTTTAAGTTTTGTAAACATGTGATTTAGTTTGGTGTTATACGCTCAGCAAATACTTGGGTGAAAACTTATTTTAAGTTTTGTGAGTTGTAGTTCCCCACTTGACTATATGTGTTTCAGTTTCTAGATAAAAAACACTTGGGTGGATAAGTAAAAACTTAGATTAAGTTTGGTTAGAATTAGTGTTCCCCGTTTATTTGCTCAATACTTTAGAATGGGGTGCCCCACTCACCCACCCAAGTGTTAGTTATTAAGAAGTTGGATCACGACTTTCTCTAGTGACAAAATGACTTTTAACGTCAAAATAGAAAACAAACATTCAATTCCTTGATAACAAAAACTAGAGTAGGTAAAAGAGACACTCCAAAACATGGTAGCGGGTCAATACTTTGGAATGGATTTTGATAATAATAAAAATCTCAAATTTAGGATACTAATCACTAACTGTGTAATAAAACAAAAACTAATTAATGATTATTTTTTTTGTTATTTTTTAGATATGACCATCAATGAATGCTTTAATAATAAAAATTAAAAAAAAAACTGCTCTATTTTTTTCAAAATTTTTAAAATTGATTATTTTCAAATAATTAAGGATACAATAACAACAAAAACTAATCAATGAATTTTGTTATTATTTTTTATGAATTATCGTGAATCAATGCTTAACATCTTAGAACTACTTTGTAACAAATTAGTTTTAACCAAAATTTAACATTTTTTTCATACAAAGATCATTGTCCCCTAAACTAAAAACAAATATCCTGGTCGAATAATTTAATTAATCTAAATAATTCCAAACCCACTAACAACATAAACTAATCTATTAAAATATGCAAATTGTTAAAAAAACCTGTTAACCCATATTCCCTTATCGAATAAAAAATTCGCATCAATTATCAAACATATCATGCACTTGAAATTAACGCACGCGCCTCACTTTCACTGCAAACTGCGCTCGCTCACTTTTAAACGTGTTTTACAATCGACATGGATTTTTTAATTAAATTAGAATTTAGTATCAAAAAAATATTTCAATGATGGCATGTTAACGAGACCCACTCATCGCTTTTTTTGATTTATCGCATAACGTGATTAAAAGACGGGCATCAATTTTTTATAGATGTTCTGAGTAAAATCGCATTTACTTTCCAATTAATAGAAACTCGAGTATCGGGTTTAAGAGAGCAGTATACTATATTTTATATTCGGATGGCATTTATGTTACTATAATTGTTGTGTAATATATTTTATGTCAATTATTAATCAAAATTTGAATTTATTTGATCAAAAATAATGTAGAAAACATTTTAAAAATTCTAAAAATAGTAGATTATAAATTCGTGATTTATATTTACATATAAATATTTTATGGTGCGTATAGCATAAATATTACTAATTGTTTCTAATGGTATATCATAAAATATGTTATAGTAATTAGTATTAATAATTTTTATTAGATACAATATTTTTATCTCATTTAATTCAATAATTAGCATAGTAATAAAATAAATGAAAAGATTGTAAAAAATAAAAATCTCCATTAAATCGCGCATATTATCCAGACAGGTGAATATGTTTAGAATTTAATGTCGTTATTAATCGAAGCACTGAATATTGATGATGAAGCCATCATCATTTTATATTCCCATCTCGAAGCCTTGCTTGCAAGCACAAACAGCTCCTCACCTCTTCTCTATATTTGTTTTATGCAGGTAGTTTTCGTTATATTATAAAGAGCATGAATAATGCATGACATCTAAAAGACTAGTGCACTTAATGAATGGCATTAAATGCATGTGATACGAACCTACACATAAGTCGATTATAACATTAGTCGTGTTAATGTGAGTGCTGTAAAAACACGAACTGTCAATGCCTGACTCGTTATTGCAGCGTCAATAAAATAAAGTGGGCGAAGAGTATAAAAATGATTGAATAAAAATAACTTTTATCCCGAAATAAATGCAAATAAATATCATTACTGTTTGATTTATTATAGCGTTTCGTTTTGCTATGAAAGGGCACTTATAGGTATGATTAATATGCCACGGTATTAGCTGTTAAGGCTTCTCATAATTGACGTATTTATTTCCGCCTACATGTCATTTATTAATGGCCAGACGTATTGTACGGAACAGCCTCAAAGAGCATCTCGTTTTTAATAGCTAATAGACTGGGATTGAGACTTCATTCATAAAGTCATTCACTAATAACTATTTACAAATATAAATTTGACGTCATAAGTATAAAAAATTAAATTAAAATCACGCGATTGTTGAAAAATTGTACGAACAGTTTAAATAATTACGCAGATCATAAATCAACACAACAATAACAATAAATCATGCGCCCATTATATTAATTGTCAATCGTTTAACAATCCTTACTGAAATATTAATAACATATCGCAGCAGTAGGCACCGTCTGATTTTTTTACTGCATGTTGAGCTATTAAAATCGCATAATGTTGAATTAATTGATATTTTTCAATGTTATCACAATTATGTAAAATCGATCGCAGAAGTGAACAAATTGATTGAACTGTAATTATTTTATTTAATTGCAAAACGTGCTAGTGTGACTATTTTTTTTATGGTTTTAGATTGATTGATATTTCACAATGTTATATTAATATCAATCAATGGTGCAATTCATTTTATAATTGTATATAATTGTTATATTTGCAAGGATTTTAATCAGGGGTTCTAAAAATGTTCTTTTACTTGAGGTTGATATTTATGCTAAAATCTACAAGAAATATTAAAATAGAAAACATACATTTTTTTAAAGCATTGATTGAGAAATTGTAAATGGAATTTTCTAGTGCAAATTGTTTAACAATTTTGAATTTAAAAAAATAGTGTTGGAATAAAATGTTTAATTTTTTATTCTACTTTTTTATCATTTAAATATTGATTAATAATCATGTATAAAAATAACAACAAAATTCATTGATTAGTTTTTGTTTTATTGCGGAATTAGTAATTAGTGTCTTAAATTTGAAACTAAACAATTTTGAAATTTTGATAAAAAATAGTTCAAAAAAAAAAATTTAATTTTTTTATTGTTCTAAATTTGAGATTTATTAATTTTGAAAATTTTGAAAAAATACTTCAAAGTGGAAAATCAATTTTTTCATAATTTTTATCAATATAAAAAATAACAACAAAGTTTATTGATTAGTTTTTGTTTTATTGCACAATTAGTAATTAATATCCCAAATTTAAGATTAATCAATTTTGAAATTTTTTAAAAAATACAAAAAATAAAAAAATATTTTGTTCATAATTTTTATCATGAAAGCATTGATTAATGATTATGAATAACAAAATAACAACAAAATTTATCAACAAATGTAATAAATTGTAAAAAAATTTTACTAATAACGTTATAAATTTCTTATCTTAATGACTTCTGTCAGTCTTTCTGTAAGGTTTTTTAGCTGCAGGAACACGGGAGGTGATGGTAACTACAAATTTATTAACAACAAACATTTGGACAGGTGGGCGGGAACACAGTTTAAAACTACCGCTTTAATTCTTTAAAACTGTGTTTCCGCCTGCCCACCCAAGTGTTTGTTATCAAGAAATTGCTTACGTCATCACTTTCTTGTACCTTAATGATTTCTGTCAGTCTTTCTGTTAAGTTTTTTAGCTGCAAGAACACGGGAGAGGGTGGTAACTTCATATTTCTTAATGACAAAAACTTGGGCAAGTGGGCGGAAACACAGATTGAAACCACCAGTCTAATTCTTTTCAACTGTATTTCCGCCCGCCAACCTAAGTGTTTGTTATCAAGAAATTGCTTACGTCATCACTTTCTTGTACTGTCATTTTTGTCAGTTTTTCTGTTAGGTTTTTTAGCTGCAGAAACACGGGAAGTAGTTGCAACTACAAATTTATTAACGACAAACACTTGGGCGGGTGGGCGGGAACAAAGTTTAAAGCCATCGGTCCAATTCTTCTAAATCTTGTTCCCGCCCGCCTACCCAAGTGTTTGTTGTTAAGAAAGTGCTTACGTCATCACTTTCTTGTACCTTAATGATTTCTGTCAGTCTTTCTGTTAGGTTTTTTAGCTGCAAGAACACAGAAGGTGGTGGTAACTACAAATTTCTTAATGACAAAACTTGAGCGGGTGTTGGAGAACACAGTTTAAAATTACTGATCCAATTTTTTTAAACTGTGATCCCGTCTGCTCTTCCCAATTTTTGTTATCAAGAATTTGCTTACGTCATCACTTTCTTGTACTTTAATGACTTTTGTCAGTTTTTCTGTTAGGTTTTTTAGCTGCAGGAACAAGAAAAATGGTGGTAAAATTTTTCTAAACTGTGTTTCCGCCCACCCACCCAAGTGTTTGGTATCAAGAAATTGCTCACGTCATCACTTTCTTGTAGTTTAATAACTTCTGTTAGTCTATCTGTTAGGTTTTTTAGCTGCAGAAACACAGGAAGTGGTGGTAACTACAAATTTCTTAATAACAAAAACTCGGATGGGTGGGCAGGAACAAAGTTTAAAACCACCGGTTCAATTTGTCTAAACTGTGTTCTCGCTTGCCCGCCCAAGTGCTTGTTATCAGAAAATTGCTTACTTTATCACTTTCTTGTACTTTAATGACTTCTGTCAATTTTTCTGTTAGGTTTTTTTAGCTGCAGAAACACGGGAGGGTTCTTGCTTGCCTACCCAATTGTTTGTTATAAAAAAATTGCTTCGTCATTACTTTCTTGTACCTTAATGACTTTTGTCAGTTTTCAAAAAATTACTTACGTTATCACTTTCTTGTACTTTAATGACTTCTGTCAGTGTTTCTGTTAGATTTTTTGCTGCAAGAACACGGAAAGAGGTGGTATCAACAAATTTTTTAATGACAAAAAGTCGGGCGGGTGGGCGAGAACACACTTTGAAGCAACCGGTTTAATTCTTTTAAACTGTGTTCCCGCCCGCTTACCCAAGTGTTTGTTATCAAAAAATTGCTTACGTTATCACTTTATTGTACTTTAATAACTTCTGTCAGTCTTTCTGTTAGGTTTTTTAGCTGCAGAAATACGGGAAGTGGTGGTAACTACAAATTTTTTAATGACAAAAACTCAGGCGGGTGGGTGTTAAAACAATTTGAAACCACCGGTTCAATTCTTCTAAAGTTTATTCCCGCCCGCCCAACCAAGTGTTTGTTATTAAAAAGTTGCTTAAGTAATCATTTTCTAGTACTTTAATAATTTTTGTCAGTCTTTCTGTTAGGTTTTTTAGCTGCAAGAACACAGAAGGTGGTGGTAACTACAAATTTCTTAATGACAAAACTTGGGCGTGTGTTAAGAAACACAGTTTAAAATTATTGATCCAATTTTTCTAAACTGTGTTCCCGCCCGCCCACCCCAGTGTATATTATCAAGAATTTGCTTACATCATCACTTTCTTGTACCTTAATGACTTTTGTCAGTTTTTCTGTTAGGTTTTTTTAGCTGCAGGAACAAGAAAAGTGGTGGTCCAATTTTTCTAAACTGTGTTTCCGCCTACCCACCCAAGTGTTTGGCATCAAGAAATTGCTCACGTCATCACTTTCTTGTAGTTTAATGACTTCTGTCAGTCTATCTGTTAGGTTTTTTAGCTACAGAAACACAGGAAGTGGTGGAAACTACAAATTTCTTAATGACAAAAACTCAGGCGGGTGAGCCGGAACAAAGTTTGAAACCACCGATCAAATTTTTCTAAACTGTGTTCCCGCCCGCCCACCCAAGTGTTTGTTATCAAGAAATTGCTTACGTTATCACTTTCTTGTACTTTAATGACTTCTGTCAATCTTTCTGTTAGGTTTTTTAGCTGTAGGAACACGAAAAGTGGTGGTAATTTTAAATTTATTAATGCTGAAGAAATTACTTACGTTATCACTTTTTTGTACCTTAATGACTTCTGTTAGTCTATCTGTTAGGTTTTTAGCTGCATGAACACGGGTGGTAGTTGCAACTACAAATTTATTAACGACAAACACTTGGGCGGGTGGGCGAGAACAAAGTTTGAAACCACCAGTTCAATTTTTTTTAAACTGTGTTCCTGCCCGCCCACCCAAGTTTTTGTTATCAAGAAATTGCTCACGTCATCACTTTCTGGTAGCTTAATGACTTCTGTCAGTCTATCTGTTGAGTTTTTTAGCTGTAAGAACACGAAAAGTGGTAGTAACTACAAATTTCTTAATGACAAAAACTAGGGCGGATGAGCAGGAACGAAGTTTGATACTACCGGTTTAATTCTTCTAAACTGTGTTTTTGCTTTATTGCACAATTAGTAACTAGTGTCTTAAATTTAAGATTGATCAATTTTGAAAAATTTGATAAAAATACTTCAGAATAGAAATTTAAGTTTTTCATAATTTTTTTTTCATAAAGTATTGATTGATAATCATGTATGAAAAATAACAACAAAATTTATAGAATAGTTTTTGTTTTAATGCACAATTAGTAGTTAGTGTCCTAAATTTGAAATTATACAATTTTGAAAATTTAAAAAAAAAAAAAAAAAAATTTAAACTTTTATTAATAAAGCATTGATTGTTAATCATGTACAAAAAATAACAACAAAATTCATTGATTAGTTTTTGTTTTATTGCATAATTAGTAATTAGTGTCCTAAAATTGAGATTAATTAATTTTGAAAATTTTGAAAAAATACTTTAAAATGAAATTTAAATTTTTTCATAATTTTTGACAATAAAGCATTAATTAATAATTATGTATAAAAAATAACAACAAAATTCATTGATTAGTTTTTGTTTTATAGCGCAATTAGTAATTAGTGTCCTAAATTTGAAATTAATCAATTTTGAAAATTTTGAAAAAAAAACTTTAAAATAAAAATTTAATTTTAGTCATATTTTTTATCAACAAAGAATGAATTGGTGATCATGTATAAAAAATAACAACAAAATTTATCGATTAGTTTTTGTTTTATCGCATAATTAGTAATTAGTGCCTTAAATTTGAGATTAATCAATTTTGAAAATTTTGAAAAAATTACTTTAAAATGAAATTTAAATTTTTTGTCAATAAAACATTAATTGATAATTATGTATAAAAAATACCAACAAAATTTATTGATTTTTTGTAATTTATATCATTAAAACTCTGATTGATTACATAAAAACTATAACAAATTTAATTTATAGAACTTCATTTACTTGGTTTATTAAACTAGTGTAATATTTCAACAATTTTATTGACAAGATCCAATCAGTTCAGAATAATAGTCTACCGTATTTAATAATTAAGCAATCTCAATTAAGCAGTAAAAGTTATGTATAATATTTCAATATTTTATCAACCGTCAAAACGATACAATCAAATTATTAATAATTCCTTTAAAAATTAATATTAGGAGCGGGTCACAACACACCGTGAAACAAATCTAAAACCATAGAGATGTGTCACCAGATTAGAAAATGACAAATTAACATATTCATTCCACCAAAATATACGACCATTAAAGTTAAACAAAACGAAACGAAACCAAGAGGAAGTCGTAATCAATAAAATATAAAACAAAATAATTACTGATATATAAAAAGGAAACATAAATTTATTAAAAAGAATGTATAGCTATAATATAAAATTCGGTGCTGCTGCTGCGTTTATTAATTAGCGGTTTTAATATGAAAGTCGCGCGTGCTGATTGATGGTCCATCCATCGCCGGTAACGATTCTGGATCTAATGGTTGACCTAAGTGCGCACATAAATCGCTTAATTGCCGGACGTTAAAGTAGATTTTTAAAACCGTGGCACGTACAGGTTGGATTATAAATCATTAAGCTGTATGTTGCTTTTTTTTATTTGTATCTTTTTCAATTAGCTTTAAATATTTCGTACACGATTTTTAAATTATATTCGGTCGTAAAAGAAGAGCTATTAATTAATTACTTCATATTAACTGTCAGTGCATATTTACAATTCTATAAAACATACACTTTTAACAACTTACATTGAGAAATTGTTTATATTAAATAAAATCTGGCACAAATATAGCAACAATTTTGAGTATAAAAAAACATTTATAAGCTTAACTTTACATTGGATTTTGATGAAATTTGGCAACAATGCAGTTAAATATCATTAACACCAACTGTTTAAAATTCAATAAAATGAACATGACAGTTTTTACATAACCTCTAATTTAGTAACTCACTATCGTTGAATGTTGATGTGTTGGGTATTAATAAAACCTTATAACTTTAAAACTGTTTATTGGATTTTAACGAAATTTGGCAACATTGTAGCCCAACATTATTACCACCAGCACTATAAAATTTAATAAAACCAACACGACAGTTTTGACATAACCTCTAATTTGGTGATTCATGACCGTTGAATGTTGATGTGTTGGGTGTTAATAAAAATTCATAACTTTAAAACTGTTTATTGGATATTAATGAAATTTGGCAACGTTGTAGCTAAATGTTAGTACTACCAACAGTATAAAATACAATAAAATCGATACTTTAGTTTTGACATAACCTCTAATTTAGTTACCCACTACCATTGAATGTTGTTATGTTGAGTATTATAAAAATTAATAACTTTAAAACTGTTTATTGGATATTAATGAAATTTGACAACTTTGTAGCTATATATTAGTACTACCAACAATATAAAATACAATAAAATTGATACGTTAGTATTGACATAACCTCTAAATTAGTGATCTACTACATTTTTACTTTTTTGTTTTGCATACAAATTCTGTAAATTAACTTCAGTACAATTTCATGTTTAGCCAATTAATGCTCAACATAAAAATGCTTCTAAATATCATAAAAAAATTGATTGATTCTTAAATTGAAGATTTATCTTCTTCTCTTAACCGCGACGAAGTGAATGTGCACACTTGACTTAATTGCTTTTAGAAATCATTAAGCGCACTATTCAAACAAATTACTACTGCAACAGAAATCCATTTTTACAAATTTATTATTATAAATTACACGTTGTATGAGTCTAGGTGTGCCTACCTACAACACACCCTAATTGGTACGGTACTGTTGGAAAGTCACGAAGTATCTTCAAAAATCAATACACATAACCATCAATTGATATTTACGCTGTGCTCAATGATCTAAAACAGAAAAATACTTTAAATAATTAATGTAAATATTTTTCTTTTGTTTCAGGTAAGTTTTCAATATTTTAAACCAAACAGTAAGTATAAGCAAACAAAATTTGCAAGGAAGTATAATTTTAATCAAATCAGACATCCAATAGAAATTTAATTATAACCTTTTTAATTACAACCTTTTTACTACAATTTCGAAAGTATCTGCAGGCTTCCAATAGAAATATTCAGAACCGGCGCACGGTAGTTACAGGTGTGCGCGGAACATGTTAATTACCCAGAAAAACACTAATTAATACAAACAGTTATAAGTGGCGAATGTAATCGATGTTGTTTTAATAAGTCTCTTGTGTATCTATACATCTAAAAAAAAAAACTAATAATTCTAATATTTATGTTCTCCAGCTGTAATTAGTTTCAATCTACATTCATTCAGAGAGAAAGAGATAACAGTCTGGAAATTTGGTTAATAACTTAAGCCGATGGGTTATAAACCGATGTCCGAAACGCCTTAGTTTATGAATTCGTTAATGTGGAATTAATTAAATGTTAATCTCGATCCGCACGCAACTCGATTTCTTGATAGTCGCCATGATTGAGTCCTTATAATTTTCACATTATTTAGAAATGGATTAAAATGCCGTTTCTGGATACATGCTAAATTACAACTATTACAAGTCTTTGAATTGATTATCATTTTAATCAATCGATAATTAAAAAAAGTAGTTGTATCATAGTAAGATTGATGAAATTTTAATTGAGATAGAAGCCCACACGCACTATTTTTTTGTTTATTATTATAAATTGTTTGTATGTTTATCTGAAATGCGTAGCTGAGATTGAAATTTGGGTTAAGAAGAATTGTGGAGACTTAAACAAAAAGTTTTTACTTTGATTTCTATTCAGTTGTAAATTATTTGTAATTTATAGAATTAGAAAACAAGAAAACTTATGCTTTAAAGAGTTTTTGGCTTGTTTAGATTAGGTAGGTTAAATAGAATAGATTAGTATAAACGTTTAGTGTGCAAACTAGGATTGTTGTATCATATAAAACTAGTTTTGCATTGAAAATTCTTATTTTAAAAATATTGGCCAAATCCTGCGTGAGGATAATAATATTTTAAATAAAAAATGTTTTATTGGTGAGTGCTCATAATGCACATTTGGCTAAGATTAGTTTGATTGGTATTTTCTTAATTCAACTATTAATAAAATTTATTTGACATTTTTGCTAGAAATAAATAAAATGTTTGATCTGCGCAAGATCGAGTAAGATTGCACGGACCGCCATTGAAACGCATTTGTTTACTATTTGTATTAAGTTGTTCTTACTGTAAACTGTAAGTGTTCTTTTGCTAAGTAGCAATAATGTTTGAGGACTGTTGACAGCACTGTTTGATATTAGATGAAAACTTGACAGTTCACAAAATGTTCTCAACCTGTCACATATAATTTGGAATTGCACTATAATGTTTCTGAAGTATTAAACATTTGCCGTTGTAACAATATGTTTGTTAAATGTCAAAAACACTCTAAAAAGGCAAAAACAAAATTTGATTTTAGATCAAATGTTTCAAATATGTCACAAAATGTTAGCAACCTGTTACAACTTGCTTAGAGTTGTGCCATAATGTTACTAAAGTATTGTAAAATGTTCTAAACAATTTGCGTTGTAACAATATGTTTATGAAATGTCAAAAGGTTCTAAAAAAAACAAAAAAAAAATTTAGATAAAACGTTCTAAATGTCACAAATTGTTTGCAATCTATCACAAATTATTTAAAATTGTGCCATAATGTTCCTGAAGTATTGCAAAATGTTCTAAACAATTGGCGTTGTACCAATATGTTTATGAAGTGTCAAAAATGTTCTGAAAAAAAAAAAAAACAAAAAAAAACGTTCTAAATATGTCACAAAATGTTTGCAATTTATCACAAATTATTTGAAATTGTGCCATAATGTTCCTAAAGTATTGCAACATTTTTTAAACAATTGGCGTTGTAACAATATGTTTATGAAATGTTAAAAATGTTCTGGAAAAAACATTAAAATATTGATTTTAGATCAAATGTTCTAAATATATCACAAAATAGTTGCAATCTATCACAAATTGTTTGAAATTGTGCCATAATGTTTCTAAAGTATTGCAAAATGTTCTAAACAATTGGCGTTGTAACAATATGTTTATGAAATGTTAAAAATGTTCTGGAAAAAAACAAAAAAAAAATTTATGAATAAAGAATGTTCCAAATATGTCACAAAATGTTTGAAACTTATTACAAAATGTTTGGAGTTTTGTCATAATGTTTTTATAGTATTACAAAATGGTCAAAACAATTGGCATTTTAATAAAATGTTTGTAAACGGTCAAAAATGTTATCAAAAATCAAAAAATGTTTTAATTTTAGATCAAATGTTTCAAATATGTCAAAAAATGTTAGGAATTGTGCCATAATGTTTTTAAAGTATTGCAACATGCTTTAAACAATTGTCTTTGTAATAAAGTATTTGTAAACTGTAAAAACTGTTTGCAAAAAACAAAAAAAATGTTTTGAAAAAAGATATTACAATTTTTTAAATTTTAATACAATTGGTTATAGTTTGAGCTACTAATCAGCAATTTTCAACAAAATTGCCCAACTGGCTTTTGTTTTACAAGCGGTTACGTAAAAATTTTACCGTTTTTTGCATTGATAAACTTTACAAAAACTATTTTATTAAAAAGATATTACATTTTTTAAATTTTAATACAATTGGTTATAGTTTGAGCTACTAATCAACAAATTTCAACAAATTTGTCCGATTGGTTTTTGCTTTACAAGCGGTTACCTAAAAATTTTACCGTTTTTGCATTGATAAAATTTACAAAATTTATTTTATTGTAAAATAATACATTTTTTTTAGTTTTAATATGATTGGTATTATTTAGAGCTACTAATCAGCAATTTTTGTTAAAATTCCTTAGCCGGTTTTAGTTTTGTAGCTAATTACGCAAAAATTTTACTGTTTTTTGCATTGATAAAGCTTACAAAAACTATTTTAATATAAAAAAATTGCAGTTTTTTAAATTTTAATACATTTGGTTATAGTTTGAGCAACTAATCAGCAAATTTCAACAAATTTGCCTGATTGGCTTTTGTTTTACAAGCGGTTACGTAAAATTTTTACCGTTTTTGTATTGATAAAACTTACAAAATTTATTTTACTGTAAAAATACTGCAATTTTTTTAATTTTAATATGATTGGAATTATTTAGAGCTACTAATTAGCAAATTTTGTTGCAATTGCTCGATTAGTTTTTGTTTTGCAGCTAATTACGCACAATTTTACCGTTTTTTACATTAATAAAGCTTACAGAAGCTGTTTTATTGTAAAAAAATTACAGTTTTTAAAATGTTAACATGATTAGCTATAATTTGAGCTACTAATCAACAAATTTTAACAAATTTCTCAGACTAGTTTTTGTTTTACAAGCGGTTACGTAAAAATTTTACCGTTTTTGCGTTGATAAAACTTACAAAATTTATTTTACTGTAAAACTAATGCATTTTTTTTAGCTTTAATATAAATGGTATTATTTTGAGCTACTAATCAGCAAATTTTGTTAAAATTGCTTGATTGGTTTTTGTTTTGCAGCTAATTAAGTAACAATTTTACCGTTTTTTGCATTGATAAATTTACAAAAACTATTTTATTCTAAAATTATTGTAATTTTTTTAATTTTAAAATAATTGGTAATATCTTGAGTTTCTAGTCAGCATATTTGAATAAAATCAGCCAACTAGTTTATATTTTACAAGAAGTTACGTAAAAAATTTACCGTTTTTGAGCTATAAAGCTTTCAAATACTTTTTTTTTGTAAACATTTTGTATTTTTTATAATTTTTTTATGATTGGAACTATTTTGTCAGTTTATTTTGTTAGAATTGCTTGACACGTTTTTGTTTTACAAACAATTACGCAAAATTTTTACCGTTTTTTGATTTGTAAAGCTTGCAATAATTAATTTATTGTAAAAGTATTAAACATTTTAAACTTTTATTATGTTTGATAATGTTTTGTGCTACCAATCAGCAAATTTTATTAAAATTGCTTGATTTGTTTTTGTTTTACAACCTTTTACGTAAAAATTTTACCGTTTTTTGACTTGTAAAACTTGTGACGACTATATTATTGTAAAAATATTAAAGATTTTAAATTTTTATTATATTGGATAATGTTTTGTGCTACTAATCAGCAAATTTAGTCAAAATCGCCAGACTAGTTTTTTTTTACAACCAAATACAAAAGAATTTTACCGCTAGAAGATTATTTATGATCTTTAAATATTATACATGATCTTGATCTGAATCTATATCATTAATTAAAGTAATCTTGATCTAAAATATTTTATTTATGATCTACAATGATCTTGAGATAAAATTTGTCACAAATGATCTAAAAAATTCATAATTAGAACAATTGAAAACAATAAATTTATCAAAAAATTTAAAATTAATTTATAGTTAATAACTAACAACTGTCAAAATGATCTGTCTTTAAAAACACTCTTGATCCACTATTAACAATATGTTTTGTTTTGATCTAAATCTACATCATCTATCAAAGTAATATTGATCTACAATATCTCGTTTATGAATTACTATGATCTTGAACTAAAATCAATCACTAATGATCTTGAATCTAATAAGATGAACCTATCATCAAACTGCTACACATAAACTCATCAAAGTAATCTTAACCTAAGATGACTCATTTATAATCTACAATGATCTTGTAAAATTTTTTGTGATCTAGAACTGTTATAAATAATTTTAATTGAAAAACAATTTATTTAAATAATGATCTACAACTGAGAAAATTCAAAATTGTTCAAAAGTTTCTTCACAACCTGCATTATTAATCAAAATAATCATGATCCACAAAATTTCATTTATGATCTACAATGATCTTTAGCTTACAATAAACAAACCAAAACACTGAATGATCTTAAAATCTTCATCACGTTCAACAATTGTGTTGTATCATTTTGAGCTGAAATTATTATCAGAAATGATCTTGATATCTCATAATTTTATGACTTCTTAATATTGTAATTTAAAGCTATTATAGACTGCCAATTGCTGAAAAAGCTGTTAAAATGTCATTAGTAATTTTCAAATAATTAAAAATATTCAAATATGATTAAAAACTGTCAAAAACAATCATTAAGTGTCATTTATGATTTACAACTGATCTTAAAGTGTTATTTTTGATCTTTAACTGATCAACAATAGACAAATATAACTGTAAATTGTCAATAATAATAATATAGAAGTGACATTTATCTACAAATAATTAAAAAATGTCAAACATTAAAAATTGTTAAAAATGATCTTTTAGTGTCATTTATGATCTACAACCTGTTCTTGTGTATTATTTGCAATCTTCAATTAATCAACAATAAACAAATGTAATTGTCAAATGCCAAAAATGATCTTAAAATGTCATTTATGATCTACAACTAATCAAAAATACAAAAACTGTCTAAAAAATGTCTTTTGTAATTAAATAATGATCTTTGGGTATTATTTATGATCTACAACTGATTTTGAAGTGTTATTTGTGATCTTTATCTGACCAACAGTAAACAATTATAATTATCAACTGCCAAAAATGATCTTAATGTGTCATTTTTATAACTTAAAATACTCAAATATAATTAGAAACTGTCAAATTGATCTTTAATTGTTATTTATGATTTACAACTAATCAAAAGTACCTAAATGTAATTAAAAATTGCCAAAAAGTAATCTTGAATTAACTTTTATAATTTATAACTGATCAAAAATAGATTAAGAACTCTCACAAATGATCTTGAGTTGATATTTATGATCCACACTAGTCACATATGATTTCGATTCCGACTAACAACTACAAAAACTTGATTTTCAAACTAACAAATTTAAAACTGCTGATTGAATCTAAAAATTTTGTAAATCAAGAATATTTTGTTAAACCGACTGCGCCAAAATTGTTACGCCATTTTTACAACTGCTAATGGAGTTTTTGCAAAAATTGCATCATATTATTTTCTAAAACCGACTGCGCTATTTTAGTTGTAGCTAAACTTTATGTTCAATTACAGCTAAAAAAAAGTTAGGTAAGTTAGGTTAAGTTAGGTTAGGTTAGATTAGGTTAGGTTAGGTTAGGTTAAACAAACACAAGTTTGTAAAAATTGCACAACCAAGACTATTTTGTTAAATCGACTTCGCCAAAATTATGATTTATTTGTAAAAATGCATATAAATGATTTTTGCTTGTAGTGCTTACGGCTTTTTTTGTCTGTTCTTTCTTGTAAATAAAATTAAAAAAAATTCAAATTAAGCAAAATTAAAAATACTTTTTTTGAAAATTTTATTTTTAAAATTAAACAAAATTTTTTTTTTTGTAAGTTGCAAAGCAATTTATTACCTTACGGCCGTTGCAAATAATTTTCTTGCCTATGTATCACTTTCCAATCTATAATACAAGCAAAAAACGGTTTTTTAGAGTGGGCAAAAAACTAATTTGTTGTACAGCTCCTTTAACAAATTAATAGCTGACATTGTAAAACAGTTCAATTGTTCTGTTCATATTAAGCTCAGCCATAATCTGTTTTGTAATTGTAAGACAGTTAAGATAACAAACTTTTTATCAAACTGACAGTTGACATATCATAATGCAAATTTGTTGTAAATCTAGTTGACAGTTGACATTTTATTTGACAGATTTCTCAAAATTACAGTTTGCAGTTTATATGACATATTTGTAACATGTCAAATTTCAGTTTATATGACAGATTTGTAAGTAGTAGTAAATTACAAGTTCTAGACTCTTAAATCAGCAGCGCCATCTATCGGAACAGATTCAAGTTTTAAACCATTGTTGAAAATTTTGTTTGTTTGTTTTGTTGCAGAAAAGCGTAAACTTTTTCTCAGTTCTGTAACTGTACAATAGATTTGTAATTTAATGTATGGTCGGCTAAAGAATCTCAAATTGACATTTGGCAATTCATCTGACAGGTTTGTAAGACAGAATGCTTTGTTAAATCTAAAGTTTATCAAAAATGGTCGTTATATGTTAGCTCATGTCAAATAGTTGAAATTATATAAAATAAGGAGTGTCGATTTTATTCATTTTTACACAGTTGGTACTCATGATAATGAAGTATATTAGTAATAAGTTTCATTTGGATTCAATGAATGATTAATAAATTATGATACTTTAACTGATCTCTTTAATTACCAAATCCAGTAAGCTTATCAAATATTTTGCAGTTATATAAAATTGAGCGTATCAATTTTATTCATTTTTGTACAGTTATTACCTATGAAAATAAAGTATATTGGTACCAATTTTCATAAAGCTCCAACAAATGGTTTGTAAGTTACATTTTTTTTTAACTATACCTTTACTTGCCAAATCTAGTAAGTGCATCTCAAATAGTTTGAGGTTATATAAAATTGAGCTTATCAAACTTATTGACTAAAGTCGTTTCTGCAATTACAGTTTTGACATATTTTTCTTAAACCTCAATAAAGAAAAATGATTTCCGCTGCTCACTACATGAATGTTGATACTAACCACGTGATTGTTTTCTCATGTAAATCAAAAAATATATTTTAAATAAATTTCCAATTAATTTCAATGTGAATACGAAACGTCTCAATAAATATTGACAAAACAGGCCTAATGCATAATTCGAATTCAATAACAAACTGATTTATAACATCCATTATTGAATATGTGTGTGTTAGTTTTTCCTCACTGCTCTTTCCTAACAAATGAATGAAAGTCTTAATCGCTCTTGTACTATAAAAAATGAGATTTATTTGATTGCTTCGTGTGTAATATCGGAATCTCGGCTCGATTCTGGGAACTAATTAAAGTTTCAACACACACAGTCGGAGCATCGTTATTTATCACCGATAACAGCGTTGCATGTTTTTTCCCAAATTATGTAAATCGTTAGATGAGAGCAGAAAGCAGAGACCCTTTTAATTAATAATAATTATCAGTGCGGACACGGTGATTATAATATTTATAATTCCAGTAATTGGCGTAATGTCATGATAGTGACATATGCTTGTTGGAGACCGGCAATTAGTGCGTATACATATGGGGTTAGAGAAGCTGTCGCCCTCCTCATCTCTTCGTATCGTCCTGCTCTTTAATTAACTGATAAATAACTCGACCACTAAGAAGTCATCCACCGCTGCTGGTTTAAGTGCCGCATTTACATAACGCCGCGATCGTTCCCACTGTCGCTCGTTTCAGTTTTTTTCTTCTGCTTCAGTTTTAATAACAGCCATCATTAACAAATGTCAATATTTCTTCTTTTTTTAGCTACCCCTATTCATTTCGTTTGCATATTATTATAACTTGATTGGGATGCATAAAATCTTTACTTTTGCATTAACTTAAAAAAATCTCAACAAATTTGGTCGTTAATTGTTGTGTCATCCGTGTGCGTGTCGCATTTTTTATCTGTTGTCTCCACGCCGCGGCCGGTTATCTGGAATCTGCAATAATTGCCGTCGGCCGGCTTCTTCGGTAAATTGGCATAAGTGGTTCGCGGTGCCGTGTGGTAGCGTTTATGCAATTTTCGTGCCGACGATTACCTCTTCACAGATGAACGGACGTTTCCCGGATGCTGTAAAACAGGCATAGTGAGTGAGTGAAGATTAAGAAGAAGTATTGCTACCACATTAAATGGCACGCACTTACTAAAATTTGCATCGTGTGCTCACACCTTTCACACTTCACTTCGCCCATAAATCGAAAACAATCTAAATTAGAACGTACCATGATTAACCGTTGCTCAGATATGCAAAAACGACTAGTTGTTAAGATTGCTGTTTACCATTTAATATTACCTTCCAGATAGATAATTATAAATAATAATTAAATAAAAATCCAAATAGAATGCTACCGTACAATTAGCCAATAGTTTTTTAAAACATAAATCTGCACACCCATCCGTATTCATTTATTCCAATTAACCCACATTGTTAATAAAGAGCTGTTTTATTCTTAGTTGTTAAACTGATTTAAATGAGCAAAAATAATAACAAATTTTATATTTTGTTAAACATTCATTTTTGTATGCTGCTTAAATTTAAATAAAACTTAAACTATATTTATAAAATCCGGCCTTTAAATGAATTAAATGATTAAAAATCCGGTTAAAATAATTCAAATCAGGCTACAAAAAAACTAAGCCGGATTCAAACTGACTAAATCTTGCCACAAACAGACTAAACTCGGCCAGAAGTAGACTAAATTTGGTACAAACAAACTAAATCCATAAACAAACTATACTCCGGGTTTAAATTTAGTTACAACAAATTTTATTTTCAAAAAACTGACTAAATATGAGCTTCAAAACAACAAATTTGTAAAATCCGGCCAAAAAACAATAAAATGCAGGCCCAAAATATACAATCCAGCTTTACAATGATTGATTTTGGTCATTAATTTGAATAATTGTTTAAAAATAACCAAATCAGGACTTAAATTAATGATATTTTGAGATAAATTGCAAAATTCAGACCACAAGTTAACTAAATCCGGCCATAATCAAACTAATCCGGCCACAATCTAACTAAGTGCAGAGACATATTACTACGGCTTAAATTTAATAAAAACTAAATTTTACCCAAAAACTACAAATTTGTAAAATCCTGCCTAAAAACAATTAAAGGCAAACACAAACTACACAACCCAGTCTTACAATGATTGATTTTAGTCATTACTTTAAATAATTGACTTAAAACAACTAAACCCGGTCTTAAATAAAAGACACAAAACACAAAATCCGGCCATAAACTGACTAAATCCGGCCATAATCAGTCTAAATCCGACCATAAACAGACTAAATAAGGCTGAAAACAGACTTTAGTTCTGCTACAAATAAACTAAATCAAGCCAAACAACATTTTTTTACAAAAAAATAGTTTTGCAAGCACAAAAACGGTATTTTTTTTACGTAACTACTTGTAAAACAAAAATGAGTTGAGTGATTTTGTTAAATTTTTTTGATTAGAAGCTTCAAATACTACCAATCATATTGAAATTAAAAAAAATGCAAAATCTTTACAATAAAATAGTTTTGCTGAGCTTTATGAAGACGAAAACGGTAAAATTGTTGCGCAATTGGTTGCAAAATAAAACCCAGTCAAGTTTAAGTTAAAAAACGGTAAATATTTTACGTAACCGGTAATAAAACAAAAACTGGTTGAGCGATTTTGTTCAAATTTATTCATTAGTTGCAAAAAATATTTCTAAATGCAACGAAAAATAAAACATTACAATAAATTGGTTATCGTAAGCTTTATAAGTCAAAAAACGGTAAAATTTTTGATCAAATTTGCGGATTAGTATCACAAAAGTTTACTCAGACATAATAAAAATTTAAAAATTACAATATTTTTACAACAAAATAGTTGTTGCAAGCTTTAAAAGTCAAAAAACGGTAAAATTGTTGCGTAGAAGATTGTAAAACAAAAACGAGTCAAGCAATTTAGTTCAAATTTATTCATTAATAGCACAAAACATTGCCAAATGTAATAAAAGTTAAAACATTACAATATGTTTACAAAAAATTGGTTGTCGTAAGCATTTTAAGTCAAAAAACGGTAAATCTTTGGCGTAATTGGTTGTAAAACAAAAACGAGTAGGGCAATTTTGATCAAATTTGTTAATTAGAAAGACACAATGTTATGTTTAAAAACTGCAAAACAATTATGATAAATTAGATACGGTAAGCTTTAAAAGTAAAAAAACGGTAACATTTTTGCGTAATAAGTTGTCAAACAATAACGAGTGAGTGATCAAATTTTGATTATAATTAAAACAAAAAACTTATCAAGCAAAATAAAGGTTTAAAAGTTTAATTTTTTTACGACAAATTAGTTGTCGTTAGCTTTACAAGTCAAAAAACGGTAAAATTTTTACGTAAAAGATTGTGACACAAAAACTAATTGGGCAATTTTAATAAAATTTGCTAATTGATAGCACAAAATATTATTAAACTTAATAAAAAGTTAAAATGTTTAATACTTTTACAATAAATTAGTTATTGTAAGCTTTACAAGTCAAAAAACGGAAAAGTTCTGACTTAATTGAATGTAAAACAAAAACAAGTAAAACAATTTTGATTAAATTAAAAAAATGGTAAAATTCTTACGTAACTGGTTGTAAAACAAAATTGAGTCAAGCAATTTTGATTAAATTTGCTGATTAGTAGCACAAAAGATCAACAAATATAATAAAAATTTAAAAACTACAATATTTTAACGATAAATTTGTTATTCCAAACTTTACATATCAAAAAACGGTAAAAAATTTTCGTAATTGGTTGTAAAACAAATATAAGTTGAGCAATTTTAACTAAGTTTGCTGATTAATAGCACAAAAGATTAACAAATTTAATAAAAATTAAAAACTACAATATTTTTACGATAAATTTGTTATTTTAAGATTTACAAATCAAAAAACGGTAAAATTCTTACGTAATTCGTTGTAAAACTAAAATGAGTTGAGCGATTTTGATCAAATTTGCTGATTGGTAACACAAAAGATCAACAAGTATAATAAAAACTCAAAAACTACAATTTTTTACAATAAATTTGTTGTTTTAAGCTTTACAAATCAAAAAACGATAAAATTTTTACGTAATTGGTTGTAAAACAAAATTGAGTCAAGCGATTTTGATCAAATTTGCTGATTAGTAACACAAAAGATTAACAAACATAATAAAAATTTAAAAACTACAATATTTTAACGATAAATTTGTTATTCTAAGCTCTACATATCAAAAAACGGTAAAATTTTTACGTAATTGGTTGTAAAACAAAAATAAGTTGAGCAATTTTAACTAAGTTTGCTGATTAATAGCACAAAAGATTAACAAATTTATAAAAATTTAAAAACTACAATATTTTTACGATAAATTTGTTATTTTAAGCTCTACGTATCAAAAAACGGTAAAATTCTTACGTAATTCGTTGTAAAACAAAAATGAGTTGAGCGATTTTGATTAAATTTGCTGGTTAGTAGCACAAAAGATCAACAAATATAATAAAAACTTAAAAACTACAAATTTTTACAATAAATTTGTTGTTTCAAGCTTTACAAATAAAAACACTATAAAATTCTTACGAAATTGGTTGTAAAACAAAACTAAGTTGAGCAATTTTGATCAAATTTCCTGATTAGTAGCACAACAGATCAACAAGTATAATAAAAGTTTAAAAACTACAATATTTTTACGATAAGTTTGTTATTTTAAGCTCTACATATCAAAAAACGGTAAAATTCTTGCGTAATTAGTTGCAAAACAAAAACTAGTTGAGCGATTTTGACCAAATTTGCTGATTGGTAACATAAAAGATTAACAAATATAATAAAAATTTAAACACTACAATATTTTTACAATAAGTTTGTTGTTTTAAACTTTACAAATCAAAAACGGTAAAACTTTTGTGTAATTGGTTGTAAAACAAAAACGAGTTGAGCGATTTTGATCAAATTTGCTGATTGGTAGCACAAAAGATCAACAAGTACAATAAAAATTTAAAAACCACAATATTTTTACAATAAGTTTGTTCTTTTAAGCTTTACAAATCAAAAAACGGTAAAATTCTTACGTAATTGGTTGTAAAACAAAAATGAGTTGAGTGATTTTGATCAAATTTGCTGATTAGTAGCACAGAGGTTCAGGAAATATAATAAAAATTTAAAAACTACAATATTTTTACAATAAGTTTGTTGTTTTAAGTGTTTTAAATAAAAAAACGGTAAAATTCTTACGTAATTGGTTGTAAAACAAAAATGAGTTGAGTGATTTTGATCAAATTTGCTGATTGGTAGCACAAAAGATCAACAAGTATAATAAAAATTTAAAAACCACAATATTTTTACAATAAGTTTGTTCTTTTAAGCTTTACAAATCAAAAAACGGTAAAATTGTTACGTAATTGATTGTAAAACAAAAATGAGTTGAGTGATTTTGATCAAATTTGCTGATTAGTAGCACAGAAGATTAACAACTATAATAAAAATTTAAAAACTGCAATATTTTTACGATAAGTTTGTTGTTTTAAGCTCTTTAAATCAAAAAACGGTAAAATTCTTACGTAGTTGGTTGTAAAACAAAAATGAGTTAAGTGATTTTGATCAAATTTGCTGATTAGTAGCACAAAAGATCAACAAGTATAATAAAAATTTAAAAACTACAATACAATACTTTTACAATAAACTTGTTGTTTCAAGCTCTACAAATCAAAAAACGGTAAAATTTTTACGTAATTGGTTGTAATACAAAAATGAGTTGAGTGATTTTGATCAAATTTGCTGATTAGTAGCACAGAGGATCAACAAATATAATAAAACATTAAAAACTACAAAATTTTTACAATAAGTTTGTTGTTTTAAGCTCTACATATCAAAAAACGGTAAAATTCTTAGGTAATTGGTTGTAAAACAAAAATGAGTTAAGTGATTTTGATCAAATTTGCTGATTAGTAGCACAGAGGATTAACAACTATAATATAAATTTAAAAACTGCAATATTTTTACGATAAGTTTGTTGTTTTAAGCTCTTTAAATCAAAAAACGGTAAAATTCTTACGTAGTTGGTTGTAAAACAAAAATGAGTTAAGTGATTTTGATCAAATTTGCTGATTAGTAGCACAGAGGATCAGCAAATACAATAAAAATTTAAAAACTACAATATTTTTACAATAAGTTTGTTGTTTTAAGCTCTTTAAATCGAAAAACGGTAAAATTCTTACGTAGTTGGTTGTAAAACAAAAATGAGTTGAGTGATTTTGATCAAATTTGCTGATTAGTAGCACAAAAGATCAACAAGTATAATAAAAATTTAAAAACTACAATACAATACTTTTACAATAAACTTGTTGTTTCAAGCTCTACAAATCAAAAAACGGTAAAATTTTTACGTAATTGGTTGTAATACAAAAATGAGTTGAGTGATTTTGATCAAATTTGCTGATTAGTAGCACAGAGGATCAACAAATATAATAAAACATTAAAAACTACAAAATTTTTACAATAAGTTTGTTGTTTTAAGCTCTACATATCAAAAAACGGTAAAATTCTTAGGTAATTGGTTGTAAAACAAAAATGAGTTAAGTGATTTTGATCAAATTTGCTGATTAGTAGCACAGAGGATTAACAACTATAATATAAATTTAAAAACTGCAATATTTTTACGATAAGTTTGTTGTTTTAAGCTCTTTAAATCAAAAAACGGTAAAATTCTTACGTAGTTGGTTGTAAAACAAAAATGAGTTGAGTGATTTTAATCAAATTTGCTGATTAGTAGCACATAGGATTAACAACTATAATAAAAATTTAAAAACTGAAATATTTTTACGATAAGTTTGTTGTTTTAAGCTCTTTAAATCAAAAAACGGTAAAATTCTTACGTAGTTGGTTGTAAAACAAAAATGAGTTGAGTGATTTTGATCAAATTTGCTGATTAGTAGCACAGAGGATCAGCAAATATAATAAAAATTTAAAAACTACAATATTTTTACAATAAGTTTGTTGTTTTAAGCTCTTTAAATCAAAAAACGGTAAAATTCTTACGTAGTTGGTTGTAAAACAAAAATGAGTTGAGTGATTTTGATCAAATTTGCTGATTAGTAGCACAGAGGATCAGCAAATATAATAAAAATTTAAAAACTACAATAGTTTTACAATAAGTTTGTTGTTTTAAGCTCTTTAAATCAAAAAACGGTAAAATTCTTACGTAGTTGGTTGTAAAACAAAAATGAGTTGAGTGATTTTGATCAAATTTGCTGATTAGTAGCACAGAGGATCAGCAAATATAATAAAAATTTAAAAACTGCAATATTTTTACGATAAGTTTGATGTTTTAAGCTCTACAAATCAAAAAACGGTAAAATTTTTGCGTAATTGATTGTAAATCATTAACAAGTTAAGTCAATTTAATTAAATTTGCTGATTAGTAGAACAAACAATAACCAAAACGTATAAAAATTTAAAAATTACAACATTTACACAATAAATTTGTTGTTGCAAGTTTTGTAAATCAAAAAAAGGTAAAAGTTTTGCGATGTAAAACAAAAACAAGTCTAACAATTTAGTTCAAACTTGCTCATTAGTAGTACAAAACATTACTAAATGTAATAAAAAACATTACAAAATGTTTACAACAAATTGGTTATTGTAAGCTAAAGTAAGTTAAAAAACGGAAAAACTTTAGCGTAATCAGTTGTAAAACAAAAACAAATTGGGCAATTTTGATTAAATTTGCTGATTAACAGCTCAAGGCACATTTTGTGTACGATTTATACGCAAAAAAAGCATTTGTTGTTGCGTGCAGTCTATGAGCGACTGTAGAAAGGGTGACTCAAACTGAGCATTTGATTTTCTTTTGCTGAAGGTAGCTTTGCTGTTAGGTTGTGGAAACCGAAATTAATTTGTTGAACTTTTCTACATGTAATAAGATAAAACTTATAGGATAGAAACAAATATAGCACTTATTTTCAAAATCATGGGAAGGAGGCTTAATTATTTTTTTAATTAAATTAAATTTTAATCAAATTAAAAGACATTAATTTATTAGTTTTCTTACTACATTCATTGAATAAATATTATTTTAATATTCTATTCATAAGCATAACAAGATAATAAAATTAATAAATTGAATAGAAATGAAATATGTTCGGTAATGTTTCACGCAGATAGAATCAATGTTAAATATTAAAAGAAAATCTTGTGACAATGTCGTGTGAGTAAGTGCAACCTCATACTAGTATTTTTCACACGGTTTCCTGACTAATGAGCCTTGGTACTAAAACACAGGACCAATAAGAATCCCGCCGAGTTTGTGTTTCATCAATGTCAGCAAGGACGGTACTGTACGTGACCAGACCAACTTGTACTTTCATCAGAAATAAAATTGTACATACAATATTTAGCGGTGTAATTTATGGGTGGTGCTAATAACATCACTTACAGAATATTTTTCAATTAGTCAGTACACGTCGTACTAATGGCCGCACAGATAAATCAGAAATGCATCATCATCGTGTTTTAAGGTACGCGGCACGTACCCGCGCAATCAATTCAGTGTAGAATTCTATCTACATGGGGCTAAAACATTGGCACGTTACCTGTTTGCTCTGTACGTCACGTATCTAGACTATCTATCAAAATGTATTTAGATGAAGCGAAAAATTATAAATGGGAGATAATTAATGGAGCCATCTTTCTCAATCTATTAATATTCTTAAATAGCAAAAATGTTTAGTAATTAGAGAATTTTGTGAAAGCAGAGCAAAATATTTGACTGGTTTATACATTTTAATATCCGGGATTAAAATATTTTGAGAAAAATTCAATATTCTTGCATGGTAATTCCAAAATACCATAAAAACAACCAAACAACCACATCTGCAATAAACATGATGAAGTGTTACACGGCACCAATTACAATTTTATCTTAATTCGTGAACATTTCATGCTTTTGCTTGGATCCGTTTTATTAATATCGACCGCTGCGGTCTTGTACGGATGGTTTCTGGTTCTATTACACCATTACATGGGATAGTTAACTCGCAAGTGCTTCCTTATACGAGTAACAAATGGTTTTAATATCGGCGCGATAATATTTAACAGCTACCGAGATATCCCGCGGACAATTAATCCGAGCAAGGACGATGACCTTGCTCCATTTAATCCGCTAGCATACCTTAATCTAACCATCTATATCTATATATAAGGTTTTTATTTTTTCTTATGAAGAGCACGCGCTTTGCTCGAGCCATCTCGCTCACTTCCTCGCGCCCGTCCTGCCTAATTAATTGTAAACAGCATGCTGTTTAATTACGAGAATTATCTCGAAATTGCCGCAACAGCAATTTCATATGTAAAATGCGGAAAAGGATTGAATATTAAATACGTGATATTAAAATTTAATAAAAAACCAAAAGTTTACTCTAATTAGGCTTGTTGTTGAATCAACAACAAAAAAATTGCTTTTTATGTAAGCAAAAATTGCATAAATTTTAATTGGTTTTCATGGATTTAATGCAAACAATTTAGTTGACAATTAATTTTGGTCTAAAACAATTACTTCAAAACCTAATAACTTCTAAATTGTTTATTCGGTTTTAATAAAATTTAATGACGTTCTTGTTATTTTGTCAACTGACATTAATTCTTTTACGTTTGTCAACAATCACAAACTAAGTGTCTCAACCACTTGACCGAGCGTTTGTTATACAGGTATTAGTTGTCTAGCTTTTGTCTGTAATGACACTTGCATTTATTCAGTCACAAGTCAAATTTTTAGTTACATCAAAAGTGAGGAAATATCTAATTTTTTGATTACAGACACTTGGGTGGATGGGTTAGGATACACTAATGCAAACTTATTGTCTACAATCATAAACTAAGTAATTTGCCCACTTGCCCTAGTGTTTGTTATTCAAGTAATAATTATCTGGTTTAATAACAAGTAATATTTATGCTTGTATATGTCAAAACATGTTCAGTTTTACTACTGGAGGAGGTACAAAATGCCTAATAATTGCAGTAAAAATGGGTTTACACTTCTACTCAAATCCCCAGTTTTAGTGGAGAAACATTTTTTTGTTATAGACACTTGGGTGTGTAGTTGAGAAGTACTCAAGTGTAAACTATTTGCCTACAATCATAAACTAAATCTCTCAACCACTTGCCCGAGCGTTTGTCATATAAGTATTAGTTGTTAGTTTTTTATCTTGGTATTTAATGACAAATAATTTTTTTAAATTTTAAAACTTCAAGAAAGACGTTTAATGTCTTGATTACAGACACTTTGGTTAGTGAGCAGAGTACACCAATACATACTATTTGCTTACAATTATAAACTAAGTGCCCGGCTAACTACCCACACGTTTGTCATTTAAGTAATGATTGTTTGTTTCTATTTTATGTCACAATTTCATAAAAATTAAAAAAGAAACATCCAATTTCTTAATTACAAACTAATTGTTTACAATTATAAACTTAATAACCCAACCACCCGACCGAGCGTTTTGTATTCAGTTTGTCTTTATCTTTTTCTCGGCTTTTATGACAAATTTCTTTTATATTTTAAAACTTTAGGAGCATTAAAAGTAAAAAACTTCTAATATTTTGATAACATAAAGTTACTAAGTATCCCAACCACCCAACCAAGCGTTTTTTATTTAAGTTGACTTTTCTTTCTCGGTTTTTATGAAGAATAACATTTATTCTTTCATATGTTTTGACATAAAGAAGCATTCAAAGAGCTCAACAATTTTTTAAAGAACTTTAGTAAACTAATAAATAAAACTTGTCTTGAAAAGCTTTTAAAAAAGGCAAAAAAAATTTTGAAGCTTTTGAGAAGTAAATAAGTAGAAAGTTTTAAGAAGTTCTAGAAATTTTTTAAAAGGTCCAAGAAAGTTTTTGTGTAAGAGGAGCTCAAAAAAGTATTTTAAAGCTCTAGGAGAGTAACGACTAAAAAAGTTTTTAAAAAGTTTTATTTTTAAAAACTCCAAACGCCCAATGGATGATAAAAAGCTCTAATAAAGTGGTGAATAAAAAAAAAATGGAGGAGTTTAAAGAAATTTTTAATAGCTCTAGTAGACTAACAAATAATGAATAAAAAAATTAATTTTTTTTAAAAGGTTTTTAAAAGTTCTAAAAACTTTTTATAGGTTTTAAAAAAATGATAGAAGAACTCAAAAAACTTTTTAATAAGCTAGCTGAAAGAAACTTTGATAAAGGTTTTTTTAAAAAACTCAACAAAATGTTAAGAGCAATAAATGATAAGATAATACGTGATAAAAAAAAAGGTAAAAAAAAATTAAAAGAAAAATTTGAAACATGAAAGCTCGAGAAGCATTTGAAGAAAATAAAAACTTTTTAAAGCTTTAGGAAAATGATGAGTAAAAGAGCTTTTGAGAATCTCGAGGAACTTTTCAGAAAAAAAAAATAATAAGCTTTTTAAAAGACTTTGAAACGGCTAAATAATGTTTGAGAAATTTGGTTAAAAAAATGTTTGCAAAACAAATAATAGGTAATAGTTAGAAAACCTTAAAAGTTTAAAAAAACTTGAAATTTTTTTTTTAGGAGCACTAAAAGGGATAGGTAAAAAAAGCTTTTACAAAGTTTTAGATTTTTTTTTAATTCTAGAAAAATGATGAAAAGTTTATAAAGCTTTTTAAGAACATTTGAGAAGTTAAAAAAACTTTTAAAAGTGAGGTGTTTTTAAAGAACTCAGAAAAGTTTTAAAAGTAAAAGATAATCAGTTGATAAGATAATGAGTAATAAAGAGCTTTTGAAGTTTTAGAAACTTTTTTTTAAAAACTTTGAGAGAATCAATACTTGAAAAGCTTTGATGTGTGATAGAAAAAGCCAAAACTTGTTTAAAGAACTTTTGATCAGCAAGAAAAACTTTTAAGAAACTTGAGTAATGATATAATAATAAAATAAGTTTTTGAAAGCAATATTTTAAAAATCTATTTTTTTTTTAAATTATTTTTTTTTTTTTGAAAAAAATCAATTTTTTTTTTATAACTTTTAAACTATCCATTAAGTTTGAATCAAGTTTTGTATCAACATATTACAATATCAGTAGTACCAACTTTGTAAAATAAACTAAAATTAATTTGGTAAATTTTGCATAAACTTAGTTTAATTGATCTGACCTAACTCTTATTAAAGCTATTATGCATAAAGTAAATAATGATAACTTCTAAACCATGCATTGGATTTTAATCAAACTTTGTGTTTACACACTACTATATTAGTAGTACCAATTCTGTAAAATAAACTAAAATTGGTTCGGTCAATTTTACATAAACTTAGTTTAATTGATCTGACCTAACTCTTATTAAAGCTATTATGCACAAAGTAAATAATGATAACTTCTAAACCATGCATTGGATTTTAATCAAACTTTGTGTTTACATACTACAATATTAGTAGTACTAATTCTGTAAAATAAACTAAAATTAATTTAGTCAATTTTGCATAAACTTAGTTTAATTGATCTGACCTAACTCTTATTAAAGCTATTATGCATAAAGTAAATACTGATAACTTCTAAACCATGCATTGGATTTTAATCAAACTTTGTGCTTACATACTACTATATTAGTAGTACTAATTCTGTAAAATAAACTAAAATTAGTTCGGTCAATTTTGCATCAACTTAGTTTAATTGATCTGTCCAAACTCTTATTAAAGCTATTATGCATAAAGTAAATACTGATAACTTCTAAACCATGCATTGGATTTTAATTAAACTTTGTGCTTACATACTACTATATTAATAGTACCAGTTCTGTAAAACAAACTGAAGTTAGTTCGGTCAATTTTGCATAAACTTAATTTAATTGATCTGACCTAACTTTTATTAAAGCTATTATGCATATAGTAAATACTGATAACTTCTAAACCATGCATTGGATTTTAATCAAACTTTGTGCTTACATATTACTATATTAATAGTACCATTTCTGTAAAATAAACTAAAATTAGTTCAGTCAATTTTGCATAAACTTAGTTTAACTGATCTGACCTAATTCTTATTAAAACTATTATGTATAAAGTAAATAATAATAACTTCTAAACCATGCATTGGATTTTAATCAAACTTTGTGCTTACATACGACTATATTAGTAGTACCAATTCTGTAAAATAAAATAAAATTAGTTTGGTCAATTTTGCATAAACTTAATTTAATTGATCTGACCTAACTCTTATTAAAGCTATTATGCATAAAGTAAATACTGATAACTTCTAAACCATACATTGGATTTTAATCAAACTTTGTGTTTACATACTACTATATTAATAGTACCAATTCTGTAAAATAAACTAAAATTAGTTTTGTCAATTTTGCATAAACTTAGTTTAATTGATCTGACCTAACTCTTATTAAAGCTATTATGCATAAAGTAAATACTGATAACTTCTAAACCATGCATTGGATTTTAATCAAACTTTGTGCTTACATACTACTATATTAGTAGTACTAATTCTGTAAAATAAACTAAAATTAGTTCGGTCAATTTTGCATAAACTTAGTTTAACTGATCTGACCTAACTTTTATTAAAGCTATTATGCATAAAGTAAATACTGATAACTTCTAAACCATGCATTGAATTTTAATCAAATTTTGTGTTTACATACTACTATGTTAATAGTACCAATTTTGTAAAATAAACTAAAATTAGTTTGGTCAATTTTGCATAAACTTAGTTTAATTGATCTGATTTAACTTTTACTAAAGCTATTTTGCATAAAGTAAATACTGATAACTTCTAAACTATGCATTGAATTTTAATCAAACTTTGTGCTTACATACTACTATATTAATAGTACCTATTCTGTAAAATAAACTAAAATTAGTTCAGTCAATTTTGCATAAACTTAGTTTAATTGATCTGACCTATCTTTTATTAAAGCTATTATGCTTAAAGTAAATACTGATAACTTCTAAACCATGCATTGGATTTTAATCAAACTTTGTGCTTACATACTACTATATTAATAGTACCAATTTTGTAAAATAAACTAAAATTAGTTCGGTCAATTTTGCATAAACTCAGTTTAATTGATCTGACCTAACTCTTATTAAAGCTATTATGCATAAAGGAAATACTGATAACTTCTAAACCATGCATTGAATTTTAATCAAACTTTGTGCTTACATACTACTATATTAGTAGTACTAATTCTGTAAATTAAACTAAAACTAGTTCGGTCAATTTTGCATAAACTTAGTTTAACTGATCTGACCTAACTCTTATTAAAGCTATTATGCATAAAGTAAATACTGATAACTTCTAAACCATGTATTGGATTTTAATCAAATTTTGTGCTTACATACTACTATGTTAATAGTACCAATTTTGTAAAATAAACTAAAATTAATTTGGTCAATTTTGCATAAACTTAGTTTAATTGATCTGATCTAACTTTTACTAAAGCTATTATGCATAAAGTAAATACTGATAACTTCTAAACTATGCATTGAATTTTAATCAAACTTTGTGCTTACATACTACTATATTAATAGTACCAATTCTGTAAAATAAACTAAAATTAGTTCAGTCAATTTTGCATAAACTTAGTTTAATTGATCTGACCTAACTTTTATTAAAGCTATTATGCTTAAAGTAAATACTGATAACTTCTAAACCATGCATTGGATTTTAATCAAACTTTGTGCTTACATACTACTATATTAATAGTACCAATTTTGTAAAATAAACTAAAATTAGTTTGGTCAATTTTGCATAAACTCAGTTTAATTGATCTGACCTAACTCTTATTAAAGCTATTATGCATAAAGGAAATACTGATAACTTCTAAACCATGCATTGAATTTTAATAAAACTTTGTGCTTACATACTACTATATTAGTAGTACTAATTCTGTAAAATAAACTAAAATTAGTTCGGTCAATTTTGCATAATCTTAGTTTAACTGATCTGACCTAACTCTTATTAAAGCTATTATGCATAAAGTAAATACTGATAACTTCTAAACCATGCATTGGATTTCAATCAAACTTTGTGTTTACATACTATTATATTAGTAATACCAACTCTGTAAAATAAACTAAAATTAATTCGACCAATTTTGCATAAACTCAATTTAATTGATTTTGCCCAGCTCTCAATAAAACTATTGGGCATAAAATAAAAATTAATAACTTCTAAACTATGCTTTGGATTTTAATCAAAGCTTGTAGTAGCATACTACCAAATTACTAGTACTAAATCTATAAAATAAACTAAAATCAATTTGATCAATTTTGCATAATTTTAATTTTATTGATCTGACCTCGTCTTTAATGAAACTATTAAAAATAAAACAAAAATTGATAACTTCTTAAATTAAGATACTACTATATCAGTAGTACCAACTCCTATAATAATTTGATCGAAACATTGTACTTAATAAAAAAAATCAACTGGGTCAACTTATTTTGATTTTAATTCAAGTAATTCAATCTAAAATTGACTGAACTTTTTTTAAATAATGCTAACTTCTATACCACTTATTTATTGGATTTTTATGATGTTTTGTACTATTATACGAGTAGTAACAACTATACAGAAGAAAAACGATACGGTCAATTTAGCCTAATTTTAATTTAATCGATCTCTTTATAAAAAAAACTTTTTCTTGCTTAATATTTAAAAAGTTGTTCTAAAAATAAAAATTTGAATTAATTAATTATTTTCTTTTGATTAAGTAAATATTTTTAATCTGTATTAAATTATTAATAACGGTTAACGATTAAGAGATATTAATAAGCTGATAAATTCTCAATCAAAATGAAACACTTTCACGATATTCTGCATAGTAAGATTTTTTCATTTGGTAATGAAATGCTTGGAATCAGATCTAACCGTATAAGCTTTTCTCGAGTGTGAAAGATTGAACTGCAACAGCGGCAGCAGCAGGAGAGTTCCACATGCAGGAGTGGTCACTCCGTAGCCTAAGGCGTTTGTTAACCGTGCACTACTTCCTAGCCACATCCTAGAATATATTACACTTACTAGTTACAGTTCTATGACCACTAGGCAACACCTTGCATGTTTCACGACAATGGATATGGCACCCTTTTATACCTCTTCTTATGTATTACACCTTTAAGGCATTTACAAATTTGTATTTGTTATTTAAATTCAGGTGAGATAATAAACGATTTGGTGCGATTATATTCAGGTCGTAATAGCGCTGGAATTGGTAAGTGGCATATTTCTCGAGGCGCTCGGACGTTCCGAGTTCGCTAATCCGCTAATCCTACATGTAACCTACAAAGTGGTACCCTCTTTACACGTCGTTTCGTTCCGCATTATTACCACTTTACATGCTGTAGATTAGGAGAGCCGGACGGACATTTGTTACATTCAGCACCGACAATACTGTTAATTGCATTTTTTTAGTATAAGCGCAAACACCTTATCGACTTCATTTACCGTGAAGCAATAATCAATAACGTTCTATAAACAATCTTTATTTTTTACAATATAATTGGCATCACAAATATATTAATTAAAGAAGATTATTGATTATAATCTGGATTTTTATATATTACGCAACTGTATCTAATTACTGTTAATTCAGCGATCCGGTCGAATAATCAATAAACGCCCACAGAACATATCAGAGACGTATTAAAAATATGTACAGAGATGGTTTTCGAGATGGTATCGCTAGTAGCTAATGAGAATTCTTCGATCTTTTTATGGAGTGCACGCACATAAGCATACAAGAAATCACTTTTCATTTTATTGCATCCGTTTTTAATGGCAGCAACTGCGACGACGTTTTTTTTTTAATTCTTCTTCTATCTTAAAGCTCTAATTTCGGGATAACGCGATTTAAACGACCAGTTTAATTAAACGGAACGAATTTTATGAATATATTAGTTTAATTACATCCAACATTTTTTTGATTACAAATTAATGTAATGCAATATTGTAAACAAAATAAGTTAAAATATGCGAAATAAATTTCAACATTTTTTGTATTGTATTTGAAAAAACTGAGACAGGTCCTAATCAGAAGATGGGCAAGACAATGGCCCGTTCCTTATGATAATTTCTTCTAAAAAAGCACACAACATAAATAAATCGTTTGTGGACATGATCTGAATAAAAATCAGGTCCCTATAATACCAAGCCCATTATGGATTAATTACGGAAATGTAGTAAAGTTTTGGATGTGACCTCGAGGTGTGAATTAATCGCGGGCACGCTACAGATCATAGCGGTAGTCGGACGGACGGACGGACGCATACCAGAGGCAGTGTAATTAGCCGGCCATTATGCAGGATATTGTAAAATAATCGTCGTTATTTACGATTCCCATTCGCCGCGTTTTATTGCTCGCTTCGATTTTAATACAAGACAGAGAGAGAGAAAAAGAGTTGTATTTAAAAGGCCTGGAGGAGAACGGATGTAGCGGGCTCGCGCGCTAACGAAGTTTCTTAATTATCGGCGCGCTAGGCACGTGCACGCTCTTATTCCGCTCGGCGAAAGAAAATTCCATAGGAAATGGCCGCTTATTATCATTTGGTAGATGATCGCAGCTGCCATTAGGACATCCACAGGAAAACGTTATTATAACATCGCCAACGTTTATTATAATCCTCAGCGGACGCACCTGATCTCTTCATTTCGAACTTTTAGTTAGTAGGAAGTATAGGAACTGAATATTTTAAACAATATTTACATATTGCTTTAATTTATAACAAATTATTTGAAAGCAACCTTCAAAAATTGTCATTTCCCTTTCCGCTTAAAACAACAAGGTGCAACATTTATTAAACCAAACATAATTTTTTTAACTCAATCTGATTATTGAGTTAAATTCAATTTTTTTCTATTGCATGGTTTAATACTAAAATAAATTTAAAAATTATCAATGCTTTCTCCAATAAGGTTATTACATTTTACCAACTGTAATGCATATTATTGGGTTTAGAACAATTCAGATAGTTTAAATTAAAGTTAGGCGTACCAACTTTCTTCTAAATTGCAGAGTTGATGTTACTGCTATAATTGTCTATTAGTACCAAATTTTATTAAACTTTAATGTACGTAATATAAGTTATAAAGTTTAAAAAACTTTTAGTACTTTTAAAACGTAACTGACAAGATGCATAAAATTGAGGTTATGTCAAATTGACCGTATCAATTTTGTTCAAAATTGCACAGTTGGTACTACTAATATAGTTGTGTATTGATACTAAATTTAATTAAAATCCAATGTACGTAATAAAAGTTCCTTAATAGTTTAAAAGTAAAACTGACAAGATGCATTTAATTGAGGTTATGTCAAATTGATCGTATCAATCTTGTTCAAAATTGCATATTTTGTTCTATTAATATGATTGCGTATTAGTACCAAATTTTATCAAAATTCAATGTACATAATATAAGTTATAAAGCTTTAAAGCATTCTTAGTAGTTTCAACTAAAATTGACAAACATGCATAAAATTGAGGTTATGTCAAACTGACCGTATAAATTTTGTTCAAAATTGCAAGTTGGTACTACTAATATAATTGTGTATTAGTACTAAATTTTATTAAAATCTAATGTACGTAATAAAAGCTATAAAGTTTTATAATCCTTAAGTAGTTTTAAAGTGAAACTAACAAGATGCACAAAATTGAAATTATGAAAAATTGAATGTATCAATTTTGTTTAAAATTGCACAGTTGGTACTACTGATATGATTGTGTATTAGTATCAAAATCCAATGTACGTAATAAAAGTTATAAAGCTTTAAAACATTGTTAGTAGTAGTGATTTAACAAGATGCATAAAATTGATGTCAAATTGTCCGTTTAATTTTTTTCAAAATTGGTTATTTTAAGTTTCTTAATAACCAACACTTGGTTGGGTAGGTTAAGTTAGGTTAGGTTTGGTTAGGTTAGGTTAGGTTAGGTTAGGTCACTCTAAATCATTAATACTACCAAGTAATTTGAACAGGAAAGCCTACGTACCCACTCGAGTGTTTGATATCAAATAACTGAAAGTTTTTCTTTTTTGCAAGTGTTAGAAGGTCTTTAGTCAGAGAAAAAAGAAGTGATTTTTAATGGATAATTTTGGTGGATGGGTCACTCCAAATTATGATTACCATAAAGTATTTTAAACTGTCCAAGTGTTCACCTACCTATTCAAGTGTTACTTATCAAAGAATTAGATGTATCTTTTTTGCAAGTGGAAGAAGGTCCTTGTCAGAAAATGAAGATTTTTGATTACTTGTGTTTGTTATTACAGAAGTAGAAGTTTTCTTCTTTACAAATGTTAGAAAGTGCTTTCAAAAGTTTTTCAAACGCTTCTCTATTAGTACTTATTATCCCATTGTCTATCACTTTTATAACTTTCTTAAGTTAGAAAAGTGTTTGTAGCTTTTTTGAAAAGCTGCTATACTCATCACTTTTCCAAAGTTTTTAAATAAATTTTTAATTTTTTCAAAAAGTTCTCTAGCTTTTTAAAATTTTATAGTAAGCTTTTTAAGTTTTTTTTAATTCTAGTATCTAGTATCATCCATTTCTAGCTTTTCAAAGCTTTTCTTTGAGTTTTTCTAACACCCATTACTTTTCCCAAGTTTTAAATATGTTCTTAAAGCTTTCTAAAAGCTGCCATACTCATCACTTTTCCCGAGCTTTTAAATAAATTTTTGAATTTTTTTGTAATTCTTCTATTATAGAAAACTTTTTGAGCTCTCTTCATTTTATTATCTATCTATTTTAAGCTTTTCAAAGCTTTTTTTGAGATTTTTTATGAGACATCACTCACTCAAAGTTCTTAAAAAAATTCTAGAGCTTTTCAAAAGCTGCCATACCATCACTCTCCCAAAACGCTTTAATAAATTCTTAAATTAAAAAACAAAAATGTCTAGTTTTTCAAAAGTTTCTAGAAAGTTTTTGAGCACTTTTTATTCTATTAAGTATCCATTTCTAGCTTTCAAAGTTTTATCTTTAAGTTTTGTATCACTTATTACTTTCCTAGAGTTTTTAAGGCTTCTTGAAAGCTGTCATACCCATCACTCTCTCAGAACTTTTAAATAAATTCTTAAATTCTTTAAAAACTCTTTTAGTTTTTTAAAAGTTTATAGATAGTCTTTTTGAGCTTTCTTTATTCTATTATGCATTTATTTCTAGCTTTTTGAAGCTTTTTAAAGTTTTTCCATTACCCATTACTCTTCCAATGCTCCTAAAAAGTTCTAAAAGCTTTTTAAAAGCAAGATGAGTTTTTGAGTTTTTTCAAAACGTTGGCAATACAATTGTTTTTAATTGAATATGCAATTAAAAAGTTATTAATGAGTTTAACATTATCAACAATTAAAGTAAAAAGTAAAATAACTTTGAACAAAATTGATCGTGCTAATCTTTTTTTTTTGTAGTTGGTACTAGTTATAAGTTTAGTAGTATATTGGTACAAAATTTTATCACGATGCAATGTATAGTTCAGAAGTTATCAATGTTTCTAGCATCTTCAATGGTGTTAGTGTAAGATTGATTCAATTGATTTTGTGCAAAATTGAGTGCGTCAAATTTAGTTTATTTTTTAAAAGTTGGTACTACTGATATAATAGTATATTGGTACAAATTTTAATAGGAATCCAGTATGTAATTCTGTAGTTATCAACATTTTTGGAACACTAACTGATTTTCGAGGAAGACAGGTCTTATGAGTAAAATTAAACGTACCAATTTTGTTTTATTTTTAGAAGTTGGTACTACTGGTATAATAGTATATTGGTACAAATTTTAATAGGAATCCAATATGTAATTCTGTAGTTATCAACATTTTTTGAACACTTACTAATTTTAGCGGAAGATATGTCCTATAAGTTAAATTGAACGTACCAATTTTGTTTTATTTATAAAAGTTGGTACTACTGGTATAATAGTATATTGGTACAAATTTTAATAGGAATCCAATATGAATTTCTGTAGTAATCAACATTTTTGGAACACTAACTGATTTTAGAGGAAGATAGGTCCTATGAGTTAAATTGAACGTACCAATTTTGTTTTATTTTTAGAAGTTGGTACAACTGGTATAATAGTATATTGGTACAAATTTTAAAAAGAATCCAATATGTAATTCTGTAGTTATCAACATTTTTGGAACACTAACTGATTTTAGAAGAAGATAGGTCTTATGAGTTAAATTGAACTTACCAATTTTGTTTTATTTTTAGAAGTTGGTACTACTGGTATAATAGTATGTTGATACAAATTTTAATAGAAATTCAATATGTAATTCTGTAGTTATCAACATTTTTGGAACATTTACTGATTTTAGAGGAAGATAGGTCCTATAAGTTAAATTGAACGTACCAACTTTGTTTTATTTTTAGAAGTTGGTACTACTGGTATAATAGTATATTGGTACAATTTTAATAGAAATCCAATATGTAATTCTGTAGTTATCAACATTTTTGGAACATTTACTGATTTTAGAAGAAGATAAGTCCTATGAGTTAAATTGAACGTACCAATTCTGTTTTATTTTTAGAAATTGGTACTACTGGTATAATAGTATATTGATACAAATTTTAATAGAAATCTAATATGTAATTCTGTAGTTATCAACATTTTTGGAACACTTACTGATTTTAGAGGAAGATAAGTCTTATGAGTTAATTTGAACGTACCAATTTTGTTTTATTTTTAGAAGTTGGTACTACTGGTATAATAGTATATTGATACAAATTTTAATAAAAATCCAATATGTAATTCTGTAGTTATCAACATTTTTGGAACAATTACTGATTTTGGAGAAAGATAAGTCCTATGAGTTAAATTGAACGTACCAATTTTGTTTTATTTTTAGAAGTTGGTACTACTGGCATAATAGTATATTGATACAAATTTAATAGGAATCCAATATGTAATTCTGTAGTTATCAACATTTTTGGAACACTAACTGACTTTAGAAGAAGATAGGTCTTATGAGTTAAATTGAACGTACCAATTTTGTTTTATTTTTAGAAGTTGGTACTACTGGTATAATAGTATATTGGTACAAATTTTAGTATGAATCCAATGTGTAATTCTGTAGTTATCAACATTTTTGGAACACTTACTGATTTTAGAGAAAGATAGGTCCTATGAGTTAAATTGAACGTACCAATTTTGTTTTAATTTTAGAAGTTGGTAATACTAGTATAATGGTATATTGGTACAAATTTTAGTAAAAATCCAATGTGTAATTCTGTAGTTATCAACATTTTTGGAACACTTACTGATTTTAGAGGAAGATAGGTCCTCTGAGTTAAATTGAACGTAACAATTTTGTTTTATTTTTATTAGTTGGTACTACTGGTATAATAGTATATTGGTACACATTTTTTGTATAAGAATCCAAAGTGTAATTCTGTAGTTATCAACATTTTTGGAACACTTACTGATTTTAGAGGAAGATAGGTCCTATGAGTTAAATTGAACGTACCAATTTTGTTTTATTTTTAGAAGTTGGTACTACTGGTATAATAGTATATTGGTACAAGTTCTAGTAAGAATCCAATGTGTAATTCTGTAGTTATCAACAGTTTTGGAACACTTACTGATTTTAGAAGAAAATAAGTCTTATGAGTTAAATTGGCTTTGAATTAAATTGAACGTACCAAGTTTGTTTTATTTTTAGAAATTGGTACTGCTGGTATATAAGTATGTTGGTATAAAATTTGTTTTAAATCCAATGTGTAATTCAGAAGTTACAAATATTTTTAGAATCTTTAACAGATTAAGTAGCATATAAATTAAATTGGTTTTTAGAAAAATTTACCGTGCCAATTTTGTTTTATTTCTAGAAGTTGGTACCACTGATACAATAGTATGTTGGTACAAAATTTGGATAAAATTCAATGTTAAAAGTTATACATATTTTTAAAATGGTTTTAGTAAAAAATAGGTCATATACATTAAATTTTGTCCAAAGCGTGCCAATTTAAATTTAATTTTTAGGAGTTGGTAGTACTGATATATTATTATGTTATTACAAAGTTTGATTAAAATCTAATAGAGCTTTTTTGACTCAGTTTAAACTTGGAAAATGGAATTTAAAAAATATTTAGGATCCATGTATGAGCTTTGTGGAACATTTAATAATCTTTTTTCTGCATTTGATGTTAGAAAGTAGTACACAATGTACATTTGCTTTTTGTAAACTTTATTTACAATTTTTCATTTATTAATATGTTGATTGTTTGTCTACATTGTTGTTAAAATCAATGTTTCAGTGAATTAGATATTTAGGTCTAAACAAGAGCCTTGCGGAACCAACAAATCTTGGTCTAAAAACAAACACGGTATTTATTGCATTAGATTTAAATATGCACCGTTTTCATTAATCAAGTACGTACGCTATATACTCGATATTAAATTTCATTCAATGTCTAATCCATAAATGCATTTACTTAATTTGCGTAAACATTATTAATCTCTTCCGATACTAATCCCGATGACCTTTTTAAATTTTTAAAATTAAAACATGTATGGACTTCCTGATACGTTCTGGTTGTGTGATTTTACTGGACACATAGTTCACAGGTGCCTTAATCACTGATTCCATTTACATGGACGGTTTGTTATCAGCCATGCGTCATGAGCGTCATGCTTAACTAGCCGTAACAAGAGGAGGGTGCGTTCGATTTAATTAACACAGTGATTACAGGAATTAACAAGCTTGTTAACAGTTTCAGCATGCGATACTATTTTATAAACTAATTTATAACATTATTTGCAATAAAGCAATTAGTTCTGATTTATATAAACTAACATCATCATTCTAAATTAGTCTAAAAACCTTTCTATAAAATATTATTAATTATTTTGACTTTCATTAAGTGAAATAGTTGTATAAACGATGTAAAACACAGATTGCAATATTAAAATCAATACTAAAAAAATTCTGGATTTAATTAAGCGCATTTTTGCAGTCGGCTACTTAACAGGATGCCTTGAAACGTATCTTTATATATTTTTTATTTACTCTCCCATCCGAAGTATGCGACGCGTGTAAATGCAGAAGCAGCCTTAATTACCTCATAGAACTGACATCTAATGTATTTGGTACGTGATCGCCGGCAAAAATTACCAACCGACACGTTTTTATGCCGATCGAGTCGGCAATTATGATGTTTTCCCGACACGCACCGCGCCTAATTGTCTGATTTATCACATAAAACAATTAATACATTATTTATAATTATTTAAAGATTTTACAACAATTTTATTTGATTTTTAAGCACCGTACCGAATCGCTTAAACAATGTGTAATTGGAAATGTTGCATAAGAAGTGGAGTGCAATTAACGTTGAAATTGAAATGAATTCCTGATAGCTTGACCCCCGTTAACTTTGAAAACAATTAAACGAAGGACAATAAAATAACAATTATGTTAGATAATTGATTTTCAAAATAATGTTTTGGTTATATAACCCTCATCAGTGATGCAGTTTTTTTATTATTGTTGAGTTATTAATATGTTGAATGTTATTGATTGCGTTGGTCGTTATTTAGAGCAAGTGGTGATCAGGTGCGGACCACCGCGGCGTCGCGACCTTTGGGAGCGGCCGCATCGGCCTTCCGCCTCTTTCTCTCTAGCTAAACTAGCTAGTGCATTCGACTTTTACATTTTATTCACAACTCTCACAAAATAAACATGATGCGCATCAATGATTATTGCTTTTATATTTACAAAATCATTAACATTTAAATTAATTAGATTGAGAAAATATATTTTTTTCCTTATAAAAACAATGTTGACAAATGCTTTTTTTTTAATGATAAATGTGTTTGTGTTGTGACTTCCTTGAAAGTGAAAAGAAGTTTCATTGAATGTATATATACACTGAGCGGCCAGATGTTCTTGTCCTCACCGGCAATGATTTAATAATCCGCATATTGTGCAATGCTTTCACCGTTCATTGTCAAGATTACGACTGAAATGTACTCGTTTCATTGGAAATAATTAAAAGAATCTATTGCTTTTGATGATGGAAATATAAAAAGGAAAGTTTCAACGTTTCCAACATTTTCTAATTAATTTTAAATTGTCATAAACATTTGAATGCAATTGCATTGAAAAATGTATTCTGAAAAATCTAAAATTATAAAAAAAAATTCTAATGTAAAACTTTGCAAAGTTTGATTTTATGATTTATATTGTGGTTAGAATAAAACAGGGGAAGACGACTTAGCAAATGTGATACTTTCTGGCATATTTTGAACTAAGCAAGCTAAGCTAATTATGTAAATCTACATTAAAATGCGCATCTTTTGGTACTAGTTTCAATTTATTACAAACATTTAAATCTTTAATGACAGTAATAACACGACATTTGCATCAAAAGTACCATTTTGTGAATTTGTTTATACAAACAAAGCACTCGGGTAAGCTATTGCTCAAATTTTGAGTGCCTCGCCCACCCGCCTCATTTTTTTGCAGATTTAGAGGAAAATTTTCCTAAAAATTGTCGGATTCACCTTCACGAGCGCCAACCGACTAAACTCCCTCTTTATTGGTTTTTAGAAGTTTGCACAACTAAAAAAAGGAGGTGAATCAATACTTTGGGAAATATTCCGGAGGACTGGAACAATGTGATAGTAATTCTGCTTCATAAGAAGGGCGATAAAAGTAAACTTAAAAACTATCGGTCAATAAGCCTCTCCTTCCTTTATAAAACATTTATAAGGGTTATATCTAACAGACTTAGCAGTAAACTAGATGCATATCAGCCCATCGAGCAAGACGGTTTTCAAAAGAGATATGAAACCTACAAACATCTACAATGCATGAAGTCATTGATTGAAAAGTGCAATGAGTAGAATATCCTACTCTTCCTCGCATTCGTTGACTATGAGAAGGCGTTCGATACTATCGAGATGTTGCCTATTTTGGACGCATTGGATGACTGTCGCATTAACTCGAGATATTCTGGTCTAATTAAAACCATCTACGCCTTTGTCACTGCGACGCTGAAACTACAAGATTTATTCGACAAAATACTTATAAGACGCGGAGTGCGCCAGGGAGATTGTTCCCTAAACTATTTACACTAAGAGAATATTGTTAAAAACTGAACGAACAAAGGAATAATTGTTGATGGCAAAAAGCTGACGCATTTGCGGATGATATTGTTTTAGTGGCCACTGAAGAGACTGAGATTGAAACAATGCTGACTCAGCTAAACAACATCTCCAAATCAACTGGTTTTCACATGAGTATGAGCAAGACAAAAATATGATATAGTCATTGATGGGGTTACGGTGAAAAGAGTAAAAAGCTACATTTACTTGAGACATAAACTAAAAATAAGCAAAGAAAACTAAGATGCGGAGACCAGAAAAAAAATAAGACTAGTCTAGGCAGCATTTAGGAAGCTGGAATTTATTTTAATCCACAAGATGTTCCCAAAAAAGTTGAAAGCAAAAATATTTGACTCATGTGTTGCACCGGTTCTCACATATGGCGCAGAAACCACAACATTTACCCAACAGAACATCAATAAGCTGACCGTTGCGCAAAAATCATAACGTTACGCCACAAAAAAAAAAAGAACGAATGAGGAAAAAGACAGGTGTTGCGGATGTGGTGAAAAAAGTGGCGCAACAGAAATGGAGTTGGGCTTTGCATATCCTACGAACAACTGATGACAGATGGTCTTACAAAATCCTAGTATGGAGACCAAGATGCGGAAGGAGAAACATAAGCCGTTCCTCTAAAAGATGAAGCAACGATGTTTGGAAAGTAGCAGAAAGAAATTGGTTAAGACTGGCAAGGAACAGAAAAGAATAGAAAGTTAAAAGGAAAAATATATCCAATATTGGAAGAATAAAGTTTGAAAAAGAAGAAGAAGAAAAATAAGAAGAAAAAGAAGAAGAAGAAGAAGAAGAAAAAGAAAAAGAGAAAGAAGAAAAAAAAGAAGAAAAAGAAAAAATTTGCACATTTTAGTGTAAAGACCTTCCTACCTCAGTGAAAATAGTCGTGATAGAAAAACTTGAGAATGCACGTGTGTACCAGCCATACAGGCAATTACATAGTGTTTGAGGAAAACTTGTATCCCAACTATGTCAGACTAACAAGCAAATAGTTTAAATCTAGAATTAACTTTTTGTTGCTTGAGCTTAAGATTACTCCGTGCCAGCATTAGGAGTGCTCCCGTAAAGAGATTAAGTCCGCTTTTGAAAGACAGGTGCTTTGGAATAGGGCTTAGAAGATAAACTTGCTTTCAACTTAATGTAGTTTGGCCATTCTTTGTAATATGCTGTGGGCGGCTTCTTGCACGATGCGCATGTTGCTGCATGCTCTGATTCTTTAGTAAATTTGCACGTTAAAGTGGGATGCTCTTTGGCGCACTTAACGCATACATATGAGTTGCAAAGCGTGTGTCCATAACGCTGACAAAAGTGGCATTGCACAATGTCTCTTGACTTGCGTTTATATTTAACACTCAAGGTAAGGTTGCAAAGCTTAGTAAGAGACAGAATCTCTTTACTTTGCGCGTTTTGCGGCAGTTGAACGTAAAGTATGAGAAAAGTTTTTTTTATCTCTTTCTATGCGTTTGATAGAAATTGGAGCATACTCCAGAGCTGATAACTCTGCATGCGCCACATCAGTTGTGATGCAGTTTATGGCATCACCAAAATCCGCATGTGATATTAAAAGTATGCTGACACCATCTTTGACATTGATAGACTGATCGATGGTGATCTTCATGGTCTTGAATGTTGTCAACCCAGAAAATTTGGTTTTATCACAAATTGTAATAGGAGGTGGACAACTTGTATCAGCGTCTATTGCGAGTGCTGACAAAGATGGGGGGCTTGTTGGAGTGCCAATGGAGCAAGAAGGTGCCCTAGAAGTGAACGCCTTTACCTTAGTGGCTGGCCTGGTTTTGAACCCTTTGGCTTTGGTTGTCGATGACATAGACTTGGAGGGCCGGCTGATGGTTTAATAATGGCAGAAGACTCATTTTTCACTTCTTCTTTTTTTTTTTACTTAGAGTAGTTACGACCTAAAATTTTTCCTCTGGAGGCAGGGCATTCTTGGCATTGTCTTGTTTTTCGACTAGCTACAGCTCCATAAGCTCTTTGTCCTTAGAGGAGTTGGACTTGACCTGGTGTTTGGCAGGTCTCTTAAAGGAAATCTAAGATAGGTCACCAAGAATCTTGATAGGCTGGGGCGTACAAAGAAAAGTGCAGCAGAAGATGGCCATACGCGTATGCAGCGCATACCGAACTGTCTCCACTAACGCAATCCTTGTAGTTGCCGACATGTTTTGGTGGAAAAGAGGAAAAACGGGTACGGGAAGAATCCAGCAGAAAAGCTGACCTTAAGGAGCGATACTTTAAAGAACTGGCAAAACCGGTGGGAGAAAACAGAAAATGTAGGCCAATAGACAAATAAAGTTATTCCAAACATAGAAAAATGGATAAAGAGAAGGCATGGGGTAACAAACTACTTCTTGACGCAGATGTTGACTGGGCATGGGTGTTTTGAGGCGTACCTCCACAAATTTAAGATAAGAGCGACCCCAATATGTGCATATTGCCAGGATACGGATGATGTGGAACACACGTTTTTCAAATGCCCGCGATGGAACGACAAACGGAGAACGGCTGAAATCCAAGTCGGAGCGGCGTTGACTCCGGAAAACATCATGGCATACATGCTAAGCACTACTGACTGCTGGAACATTATATCTACGATGGTAGAAGATATAATGAAAGCCAAGGAAGACAAAGAAAGAAGAAGAACAAACGAGAAAATTGCCCAACAAAAGAAATGTAAAAGACAACCGAAAACGTTGACCAGACGATAACAACTAGGGTCTGCAGAAATGCAAGTCCGGGCAAACTCCTCCAAAGTAATACCGGGTGGCGATTCCGGGCTGAGTTTACATGAACGCCAAGTGGAATAGAGGTTTAGCGGATGAGAGCTTTGCACGGAAGCTGGTAGAGCTTCCTCCAGCCACAATAAAAAACAAAAAAAAGCTGGGGCGTTGCAACCATAGTGGTGGAGATTGGGCCGGTGTTACCGGCGCGGGGTCTAGTTGGTTAGTATTGTGCTTAACCAAGAGTAAAATGAAATCTCTTTAGTAATGTCCATGCGTAGATAGAAGAAGGTAAACGTTTGACTCAACGTCGTTTACTCCTAGAACCGAGAAAGTGGGCAAACCAATCTTCTTGTTATTCTATTAAACCCGTAAAGATTAAAAGCAAAAGACGCCATTTCCGGAAACTGATGTAAAGTAGTGGTGTTCCTTAAGGGCCTACAACGGCGACTCATCCCACGTTGACAAGAAATTTTGTTGTTCATGAGTATTGTGTTGCACGGGGCACTCTCCGAGTGCTCATCACAGAATACGATAGTACCTCACGGTCGTATCTCCTGAAACTAGACGTAGATGCTGCCCCATCTCAAATCTTTGAAGAACAGATTATTGAGGTACAGTGTGAAACCTGGAACGGCAACTTATCTCCGTGACTTTTGTTGTTATGAGTACTGGGAGAGAGCAGAAACCCCACCGGTTTTGGCTACTGGTGCTTTTTCAAATGGCGTTGGTCTCCCATGGACAGTGTCGTTACCTTAGATAGAGAGATCGAGTTCTTTATAAATTGTAAAGCATAATCTTTAAATGGAAAGAAGTACAACCGCTGGTACGACCTTGTTCTACCGCCTTTTCGGCCATTGTGCCCAATGCTTGTGGTTACGCGTGGTAGACTACCTTGCTGAAGGAGGAACATTTCAGTCATAATAGTGAGTGTAGGCTTATAGATGAGCTCTCTACGTTTGAAGCGTTTGAAATACCGGCTAGGACCATGAACAAAAACCGATCTAACTCGTGGTGTAATGGGAAAGTTATGGTTTGAACAACTAGTCTAGCAGATAAGTGTGTAGGTGAAGCTGCTGCCACGCTAAGAAAGGCGCACTCGGGAGGTTAACCATCCCTCAGATCCTTTGGTGCGGTAGTAACTATTACTCTTTTAAGGTTGTTGGCTAAGCAGTCAACCCGATAAGTTTTGAGTTTGACTATCTTAATAATCTCTCTCTGTGCTTATAAATTTTCTATTTTGCTTCTTTAGATTTGTCTGGATCTTCTTAAACTCGGCGAATAGAAATAACAGTATTTTTTGTTAGTGGTTTGAATGGCGGGATTAACTGGTCGGCTTGATCGGTAATTACTAAAGAAGTTACACGTCCACAGTTTAAATTTGATGTCTGCCTGCCCACCCAGACTTTAGTTGTTAGTTATCAAAACATTAATTGTTAATAGTTCTCTGATGTCAAAATGATGACATGTGAAGTTTATTCTTTTGTATATAATAACTGAAAGAGCACAAAAGGTAGGAGAAACATTAAACTTTTTAATAAGTAACACTTGGGTGGGTGGATGAGTGGGCTACAGTAGAAAAAAAAAAAAACGTTTGAGAGGGTGGGTTTGAAACTTTATTAAAATTTTGCGGTCTAACAAAAGTTGTAAATTCTTATTCACCCGCCTAAATGTAAGTTATCTAGAAATTGAATGTTTCTTTAATCTGCAAATGTTGTTATAAATCACCCTCCTAAGTATTAGTTATCCAAAAATTATTTTTTTAAATCTGCTAATCTATTGATGCAAAAATTTCTTAAAAAAAGAGCTGTAATCAACAACAAAAACACCAGTAGGGACATCAATAGTAATACATCTTTGCTACAAAGTTGAGTTGAAATGGTTTTTTTGTTGGTCTCTTTTGAAGTAACTAATTTAAGATTGTTACAACAGATTGGAGATGTTAACAAGTATGTTTGCAGAAAGTTTAGTAATTGACTGTTTGTGCAGTTTCAAACTGACTTTCAATTAAGTCTGCAAGCAGTTTTTTGTAAGCTTTTTTGTATCTTTGGATAAATTGTGCTTTCAACAACAAAATTTGTTGAAATAAGTTTGAACAATTTTTTTTATCAACCCAATCAGTTTATTTACGTATTGGCACTTTTATACTTAGTTTTTTTGTTTGAATTACGTTTTCAATTTTTTTTGGGCCACTTTTGCGCAGTTTTTGAGCAAAACCAATAAAGATGTATTGATTAAGTTTTTGATTATCTTTGTAAGATCTACCAGTTTGGTCTCTATCTCAAAATTGGAACTTAAAAAACAGTTAAGTAAACAGTTATACAAGTGTTGTTAAACCCCCCCTCCCCCATTTTCTTCCAGTTTTAAGAAGATATTGCATGGAAAAGCATTATTATAAAAAAGTAAGGATGGCGTTAGATGCAGCGCAATGCAAGATTTGAGTTGTGTAGACAATCGAGCAAGCAAGCTTTTAATGTAAAAGCATACGCTAAAATAAGTTAGCACTTACTGCCTTTTTAGTTTCAAATTCTTTTTTGTTTTGCATGTATAAACTGAAAATCTAATAATAATAACCAGATTTGTTGTCAATAAAACAGTTGTACAATAACCTCAAAGAGCTCATATGCTCAAAAACTTTAATTTGCGGTGTATATGATTCTAAACATTTCACATCACTTTCATTGCAATCTTAAGTTGTAAACACAAATTATAGTATGTGAACTAGCTTGCCAATAAACAACTACTAATTTGGAGCAAATCGGAGCAATAGTCCAGTTTTTGGTTTGCTTTCTTAAAAGAAGTAGTGCTATCATTGAATTTTAAACTATAAATTAAATAAAGGCATTATAAAATCAAAAAGCGTTTTAAGCTGTTAAACTACTTCCAATTAGCACTGATTGTGCTTACATAAAAAAATCATATATTTGCAATAAATTAATTAATTTATTTATAAGAACTTCCCAATTATTTTCTAATGATCAATAAAAAACATCGATAATTAATTAAGAAATAAATTGCCGGCACAAAGTGATTTACCCATTGATTGATATTTTCGTTACTAATGAGTCGTTTCTTGTCGCTGCTATTAATATTAATGTAATTTATCAACACATAATCCAATTCATGCCGTATTTGGTCCAGTTTGTTCGTTATAAAACCTGTACAAATATTTATAACGGTTACATTAAATCGGATTTAATATATTAAAGAGAGAGAGAGAAAAAAAAAGGAAGTTGTCGCGAGAAATAAATATTATAGTAAAAGTTACAATCTGTACAAGAAGATCGTGATTGTAAACTGATACGGATGGCGATGGTAAGAGATATTTGCAAGGAAGTAACTTCTAGTTTAAATAGTAAATCGTGATAGTGATAGTCCGGCAAAGCAAAGGTGAAGGGCCCATATTATATTAAAATATATGGGTGATTTAAAAAGGGCCAATTAGCAAATGAGATTGTCCCCTATGGAGGGTACTTAAGTTGCCTTTGACGAGTTCATTCGAGTTTTTAACGACGTTCAACGCGGCACTAAAACAGTTGGATAGACGCAATTATAACTAATAAAACTTGTACTTTATTGGCGAATAAATTAAATCTGTATCAAACGGTTATGAGTTTCGGTTTTGAAAGCCGTAAAGCTGTTCGCGAGAGCAAGAAAACACCATCCGTGCCACGATGCATAAATTTCAATTTTATATACAACAAAAATTTTTGTATATATGGAAGAATTTTTATTATTTTATCGATTTAAAATGGAATGTTTGTTGCATACAGTGGGCGAATTATTTTTATACCAAAATCAATTAGAAATCTAATTTAAATTAATTTAATTACATTACGGATATTAGTTGGGTCAAGTAGCAAAACTAATTTGATTTATTATACTCATTAGTGTTTTGAGGTATGCACTCTTCATCAGTGTAGCCAGCATCACGTTAAGCCAAGTTATATTATTTCAAGTTAGGTTAGGTTTTTTCTGCTTAAATACCAAACTAACAATCTCGTTTTATAATTTTGATAAAATATTAGCAATTAATAAAAATTATCTAATAAACCATGATTGATTTAGGCTCTTAATAAAATTAATCTGTAAAACGTTTTTAAGCTAATCCGCCGGAATTTGGGACTCGCACATTTATATTAAATTAAATAAACTATCCAAAAACACTTTCAACGCATTCCTCCTTTAATACTGAAATAGTTTTGGTGAGATTAGACTTTAATATTTATAGGCAAAGTTTACTAATTTGATTTTATAATTTAGTTAATAAATTATTAAAGAAAAAGCTAATTTATTACATGTATTGATAGACATGTGTCAATCAATATAATTTATTGAGTGATTTATCAATTCTGCAACAATTTCTCTCGTTTGTTTTCCTTTCCATATTTACAGTTGCGGTATGTGTTGTTTATTATTATTATTATTTGTTATTATTGTTATTAATAAAAAATATGATTATAAAAAGCAAACATCAATGCTGAGTGAATGTCTATGTACTAGGAAGGAACGTATACGATAAAAAGCAGCAAAAATCGCGGTAAGTAAAGCATAACAGGCATTCAAGTGATTCGGTATCACGTAATCGTGGTAATCGTGGTTCGCGTGCTCCCAGTTCACTTGTGTTCTGTTGGTCTTTACTCGCATTCAGTTTACCTACCGGCACGTGCAAACCAGAATATAAGCCTGCAATTTTACAAGCAAGAGCCATGGACAATTATTGTTACTTTCTGGAATTAGTTGCACCATTGATGTTATAAAATCTATAGATTAGTTTTATTTTATAAATAGAATTAACTGAAATTGATTGGTTATAATAATTAATAAAGAAAATATTTAAATAATTTGTTTTGATAAAAAAATTTAAAATTTTTGTCACAAATTATAAGGTTTTAATTTTAATTTTGTTGTTTAGTGGCTTTACATTGTTGATTTGGTTTGAAAAAAGTGTGTCAGGTTTTTACTGACTAAAAAACCTACCTTTTTCTTTCTTACCTTGCACTGCGGTCCTATTGGGCCACTTTGGATTTTATTACTGGCGATTGCATGGCCTGCAATGCCGCTTGACTGTTTGACATGATAGTTATCAGTCTGTCCAGCTTTAGTCTCTTCTCGATCATGTCCCTAGCGCACCACTCAATGGCAGCCACCTTTGCTTGAAAAATTGAAGCATGTTTGCCCAGAGGTTGCAAAATTTGCTTTCTTTAGTGTTTGTTCTCGTAGATTCCAAACCCGACATCTATTTGGTTTTTGGACCCATCTGTGTACCAAATAGTACCTTTGACTGTTCTCAGGTATTTATTTTTATCCATTTGTTTTGATGTGTTATTGTTACATCAAATTTATTACTGATGAAATGGCCCTTCATGTGTTATGTTAGGTTTGTAGTTCCCAAGGTTTACATTATTTTTGTTAATTACAGCCTGTATGCTGCTTATCTGGCTTCCGCTATTACCATTAGGAAAAGTGTCGGCAACAATAGTAATATTTCCATAGCTGCCGTGGAAGTTGTTCTCATTGCCCCATTATCAGCAGACATGATACCTTCTGAAATTTGTCTAGTTTTTTGGCTGTACACTTGAGAGTGGTTTTTTCTCTCATACAACCGCTTTGTATAAGATAATGAGTCTTACCACCACCGTGTATAACCATCTGGTCATATTAAGTGTACGTCCGACCATCATTTTGGTAGCAAAAAGCTACTTTGGAGCATGGCTCCATACATTCTCAGATTTTTTAGATTTGTGGTTTTTTGCCGTTTTGTAAACGGTACAATCGTCGTTTTGCTTAAGTTTACTGACAACCTTTCTTTTCTGCACTACCTTTCTACAATATTTAGTGCACGCTGTATCATGTTGGACACGATTACTTCAAACTTCTTGTATGCAAGGATAGTAGGCAAAAATGCCCATGTTGTTGAGTATCTGTAATAAGTTATCTATGACTAGGTACCACAGTAGGGATGAAAGTACGTCTCCCTGTGGGCACCCTCCGGCTCCTATAGTTTTTCCATATAGTGTTATAGTTACAATCCGGTTCTTGAGCATGGAGTTGATTTATTGTTAAACAAAAACATCTATTCCTTGCTTCTTCATTGCATTTGCTATAGATTTGTATTGTCAAATGTTCCCTCAATATCTAGAAAAGCACCCAAAGCACTTTCTTTGCATTGTAGAGTGTTCTCCCATTTGGTGACTTATTGGTGTACAGCTAGCTTGCAAGATTTACCCGTTTGATAGGCATACTGATGTTGATGCAGTAGTCGGGCTTTTAGTATCTCGTCCTTTATGTACCTGCCGACTATTTTTTTCAATAGTTTTTGCATAAAAAATGTCAAACTGATTGGTTTGTAAAACTTAGCTAAACCATATGTGGGTCTCTTTGGTTTTGGTATAAATACTATCTTTACCGCTTTGCAGCTATTTGGTATTTGTGAAAGTGCTAAGTTTGCTCTAAGAGGATCTTTTAGCACTGCATACTCTTTCTGCAGCGTGATGGGATAGATTCTATTGGTTACTACCATTTCAAGTTGCCCTGATTGGTTATAGTCTTAGCTTTTTTTCAGTTTTTGTTGTCTGCCTTTTTGTTTGGCAGTTGTAGTTTTCTTGGTTTAAAAATTCCGTCAGTTCAGAGCCCGGAAAGTGTGTCTGCGGTAACTCATGTAGAGTGTCTTTGACCGACTCTTTGTGACTCCCGTTTTTAGTCTGCAAGGAACCAATGTTCCTAGTTTGGTTTTTGCTTAAAGCTTTTTGAAAGCGTGAGCAAGTGAGACCGTTTTGAACGGCCTCACATAATTTCCTCCACAATTTTCTTTTGGTTTTTTTTATGGTTTTATTATATGCCGTGAGATTGGTTTTATATGCGGCTCAGTCACCGTTCTTTTTGGCTTTGTTGACCAGTCTTTGCCCTCTCCAGCCGCTTGTTCTACTAAGTAATCTTGTTGGAGGTGTGCTTGACAGTGCTAAACCGCTTTTGAAGGTAGCTGCCTTTGTCATTGTTTCTAGTTCTTGCGATGTCTTTGCTGTTTTTGGACAGATTCCAATTTGGCTAACTAGTTTCTTGTTGTATAGATCTCAGTTAGCTTTTTTCGGGTTTCTGCATTCTAAAAAGAGCGTTTCTTCAGATTTTGACATTGAATAGTGGTAGAAGTCCTTGCTGATTGTAGGAAAGGTATCCAGATCCGAGAATTATCTCTTTCTTGGTTTCCTTTCCTACTACCACCACCTTGGCTGTCATTAGGTCTCTGAAACATAGGTTTTATAATGGCATTAAATTAAGTACATGCTTTGCTAAGATGCATGTACAAGACTTGCATATGAGTTGTGCTGCTAGCAGCCACCTTAACCCTTTTATCTTTCCTTTATAGATCTAAGGTTTTTGGATAAAGGCAATGTCAATATTGTGTTTGACAATATACGCACTGAAAACTGCGGAAGCTGATCTGCAGTAATGGAGATTTATTTGGACAATGTTTAACATTGTACTTGCCGTTAGTGTTCCTTGGCGATTGCTGATGGGTTTTTATCCACTGTTTTTTTTTTGGTTTGCTTCTTTCCTTTTTAGAAGGAGCCAGAACCCAAAATGATATTTTTGAGAAACCTAGAAAAAGTTTCCCCTTTAGGTTTGCCACCTTCTTCTAAGCTATCTTATCTATAACTAAAATATGTTGAGTCTCCTTGGAATCTGGTTTAAAATTGACCATTTGCCAGGTCTCGGTGTTTAAATTATTCAGCACCGATAATCTTTTTAGAAGGATAGCTGGTTCCAATTGTGGTCCAGGTACCCATGTCATTACCTTTCTTGGTTCGGGTAAGTCCTTCAGATCCATGATCTGAAGTTTTTTACCCTTTAATAAAGTGTTTGTTGGCTCATCTATACATACGATCTTCAGAAATTCTTTTTTGAAGAAGCATTCCTAAAAACGAGGTGTGATACCTGTTTATTTTCTATTTTGTCTATCCTGCCCAAAATAGTCAATTTTACTGCCTCTGTCTCCTCTACGTTGAGGTAACATTTAGGAAACCTTCTCGGAATTATTGCTAGTGCAATTGCAATTAGTCTTTGCTACTACTTTGCGTCCCTGATGTTTTCGGAGTGTTTTTTGCAGGTAATGTCAAGTTTTGCTGATGTGTCTTTGTTTTATTACCGGTTGCTTTAGTTGGCTTAGTTGCTTGAACCCACTGTGCATCTCTCTGTCTTCGGAGCTTACTCCTGGCCGCCCCCAAAAGCCTAGGCTTTGCGGTTTTGACCCTGGCTTTGCTTGGGTTCTCCAAAAAGTCTTCAATTGTTTTTGTTGTTGTTTTCTAGAAACAAATTACTATATTTAATATTATTTTAACTAAAATATGATCTTTTTGTTGAGTTTTGATTAAAATTTTAGTTTAAGTTTTTGTTTTTTTGTCAACTGTTGGCTTTTTGGTCAGCTTCTAGTTTTTAACAAAATATTTTGTTTTTTTGTTGTTTTTCTTCTAGTTTATGACCAACATTTTGGTTTTAGTTTGTGACACTGTTGGCCAACAGTTAGATTTTTTGTCGGTTTACAGTTTTTAACTCTAAAATATTTTGCTTTATTTGCTTTTTTTGTGTTTTTTCTATTATTAGACCAAAGTTTAGGTTTTGGATTTAGTGCTACATTTGCTCAACTTTTAAACTTTAAGTTAAAATATTGCGTTTTTTTTTAGTTTTTGATCAAAATGTTAAATTTGACGTTTAACACTTTTTGCCAGTTGTAGGATTTTTGCTAGTCTACTATTTCTAACGCAGTTACAAAATGTTTTGTTTTCTTCTATTTTTTGTTAATTTTTTTTCTAATTTTTGACCAAAATTTTAGTTTTTTTTTAGCACTTTGGCCAGTTGTTAGATTTTTGTGCAATTTTTTGTTTCTAAAGCAGTTAAAAAGTTGCGTTAAAAAATATTTTGCATTATTAAGTTTTTTTTTTAATTTTTGACTAAATTAACTTTTATTTTGTCTGCAAATTTTACTAATATAATACTAAATTTTTACTTTGTTTAAATTTTGAGCTGTTGTTTGCATAAACGTTGATTGGCTGACAAAAGTGACATTTAGGTTAGGTTAAAACGTTGTTTAGCTGTCAATAATAATGTTTAACGTTAGCTGTCAAAACATTGTTTGAATGACGTTTATCTGTTTAAAGAAATTTTTTTTATTTAATTTTGAGATGTTTGTTGCAAAAACGTTAATTGATTGTCAGCAACTTTTAGATAAACAAGCGTTATTTAGCTGTCAAATATGACGTTTAACGTTAACTGTCAAAACATTGTTAACGGATGTTTATTTGTTTGGAGAAAAAGTTTTTTAACTAAATTTCTGTCAAAAACTTGTGCTATTTGCTTGCAAAAACGTCAATTGACTGCAAAAAGTGGTATTTAAGTTTGGTGAAAACTTTAATTTATTGTCAAACAGGATATTTAGGTTGGGTTTTGTTAGGTTAGGTTTGGTTAGGTTAGATTAGGTTATTAAAGCTATTAAAAGTATAAACGTTACTTTTAATAGCGTTTGTTGTTAAAGCATGTTTAACTGACGTTTATCTATTTAAAAAAAAACATTTTTAATTGACTATTATTTATTTGTCAAAAGTTTCAGTTTGCAAAAACGTTAATTGACTTCTAACTGAGACATTTAAGTTAAGTTTAAACCTTGTTTAGCTGTCAAAATTGAAGTTTAACGCTGCTATGGTATTTAAGTTAAGAGAAAACGTGAAAACTGTCAAAAATGTTAATTGACTGTTAAAAGTTAGTTGTTAAAACCTTGATTAACTGTAGTTTAATGTTTAAAAAAAAATGTCAGTTAAAAATACAAACTTTTAATTATCTGTCAAAACTTTCAAATTTTGAGTTGGCATAAAGTTGTTAACTGTCAAAAGTAAAATTTAGGTTAGGCATAATTGTCAAAAGTAATGTTTAATGTTAACTGTTAAAACCTTACACTATACACACTTATAGACAAGCTTTTTGCCGGTGAAGCCAACATGACTGATGCGTGTGACGTCAGTTGTGTACGTAGTAAAAAAAAATTGACGTGTATAAAAACACATTTTTACTAAAATGACAACGAATTTTGTACTTGGTGTATACTTGGTACATTGCGTTGCTAAATTATTTAATAAACAAACATAATTTATTTTGCCAAAAACAATTTTATTTTGTAAATGATATTAAAAGTTATTGTGTTCATTAATGGTTACTAAAAAATGTAAAATCAACTTAACTACTCATAAAGCACAATGTTTACAAATAGCGCATGACGTCAGTTGTACGCATAGAGCGTTGTTATGTTGGCTTCACTATGCGACAAGCAAAGAAAACACACGGCGCGTCTATAAGTGTATATGGTTTGAGGTTAAAACATTGCTTAACTGACGTTTATCTTTGTAAAAACGTTGATTGGTTGTCAAAAATAACATTTAGATTAGGTTAGAAAGTTGTTAAGCTATTAAAAATGACAGTTGTAAAAACATTGCTTATCTGTTCATAAACAAAATTAACTGACTGTTTACTATCTGTCAAAACGTTAATTAGTTTGTTTGCAAAATCGTTGATTGATATTTATGAAAGATTATTTAGCAGTAAAAAGTAAGTGAAAGTTAATTGGTACAAAAGAATGAATTGACTGTCACATTTAAACAATTAAAACGTTGTCAAAATTATTAGATAACTGTTTATATTTGTTAAAAGTGACGTTTGCACCTTTTTAAAACAATATTTATCTGTCAATCGTAACGTTTATTAGCTGTCAAAGCGTACGATTGACATTAAGTAACTGATTTACAACTAATTTAATATCTGTAATGTAACCCCATATGTCACTTTGCGATTGACAGCTGTCAAACAGTAAGCTAATGACATAAATAAATACAAACAAATAATGTGTAGCTTTGCGATTGACATTAAGTGACTGCTTCGCTACTAGTTTAAAATTTGCAAAAATATACAGAACGTGCTCCAAACTTTAGTTGTTTAAAATTAATAAAAACATCTTTGAATTGCAAAATAAATGAAGTCAGTATTTTAAAAATGCATTTATATTTTTTCTTCAAGCCTTTGTATTGCATAAAAAAATTTGATTTAAGCAAATAATATAGAATTAGTTACTAATTGTAAAATTGTTTTAAAAACTAATAATATTATTAACAAATTATGAATTATTCTTTAATTTAATTTTAACAACAGCATTGCTCAACTAAATAGTAGCACGCGTTTTTCACGAAGCATGTTCCTAACAGCTTCTCTTAATTATCCTTTCCATTAATTCTTAAAAAAAAGATGCGTTACATTTCTAATCTTTTGTTGCTGCTACTTTTTTCTAAACCACTAGAGAAAAAAACACATCAAATTTGAAAATAATCATACGACTACATCTCTTTTGTGTTGTTATTTTTTTATACGTATGTGATTATAATACATGCGAGTAAATCTAGAGCAGAATGAGATCATTGGCCGCTGACTTATAGATTAGTTTTTACCGAGAGATGAGTGGTTTGCTATTTGTACCCCCGGGTCATATACACTTATGTACGCTACCTACTCGGACTAAATTAATGGACATCAAGTGTAAATTATACCAGGCCATTTTTTTTTCTTTCTATCTATAACAACTTTTTTAATTCTAAAATGGTTACAATTGTGCGCGCGAATACGATTTATGATATTATTTTGTGAAAATAATCGTTTAAAATAGCTTCGGGCTAAATACAGCTTCGGGCTGGATTAGATAGTTTTGTTTATTGATATAAAACCTGATGTGAATAAATTATATTTTTTGACATAAAATTATTATTGGAAAGGTTTTTATATTTATTATAATTATAATAAATTGACAAAATTTGTATTGAAAACAAGGTGCTAATTATTAATCAATTTAATCTATAATAGAAATTGGTTTCTCTATCATTAATTTTGTAATTTGTATGGTATGCCACGGGGAATTGTTATAGGTGTTCCGATCTGTATCTCAGTAATTACATTTTTTATTCTGCGGTTTTATAAAACCGTTTCTTAATATGGAAGCGTGCAGTTGCGCAAGTGCGTGTAATATCACATTTTAAATATAGTCCTGCTGCACATATATTTTTTTTAGTTACTTGAAGGACCCCATTGATGGCAGGTAGCTGGGATACGTGACCGGATTACTTATTCGTGATTAAATAATCACTCACTCGCGTAATTCATTGTAATTTTCGATAATTTTCATGCTACCTCACAGTGCAGATTGCATTCTTTGGTAATAATAATAATATTATAAAAGAAAATATATTTTATCGAAAAATCATTAAAAAAATGATTACACACGCTCGCTTCTTATTTGAATTGGTTTGGGACGCCCTGAGGCGCAGCTCCAAATTGTTCCACGCCGCAACAACAACCATCATCTATTATTTTCTCAAAGTGTGTTGACTACAAATAGAATATAATGCCAGTAGCGTTACATTCGAGTGGCGAACAATTCATGTAAAAACTAACTGGAATATATATTATAGGCTTAATGAATCAACTTTTAAATTAACTGTTACATTTTTTAATTAGTACACATTCAAGCGTATCTTAATCGGCAATATTGCATATGTAACAATTAAAAATCAAAGTGGCATTGCCTTCTAGAGGATGCGATCTAATTAAGTTGCTATTCAACATGTTGATTGGTTGTCTATTTTAAAAATATTTTTCTATGAGTGCACTTCACTAAATTGTTATATTATTTTATCTTACAAATCGTGTGGGGAAACATCAACAAGTTACAGATTTGATTGACAGATTAATAGTTGTGTTTAGTTCTTGAATAAAAATAAAATAAAATTTTCTAAATTTAATTTGAAATTTGATGAATATAAAACAACACAATTTGAACTTAGTTTAATTCTGTCGCTTCTGCGTCTCAAATATTTTGTAGAATGCAGAGTAAAAATCATTCTGCCATTTTGTGATTTATTGTGACTAAATGACTGATTAGTAGATTAAGTTTAGTGAGTGAAAGTGTGGTTGAAAAATAGTTTATTGTTTCACTACTGGCAAACCATGACTAATAGAATTGAATTTTGAATTTGATTATTTTATAAGACGGAAGAAATTGGTTAATTAGAAGATTATTTTTTTTTAGATTTAAAACGGTTTTACTCCGTGGTAATCTTGAATCAAAGTGTCCCATCTACATATAATACCAGTCCATCACGCTTAGGTGTTGATCATCAAGAGCTGGTATTACCATTTTTTTTATAGAATTAGAAACTTTTAACGCTTGCAGAAAAGAGAATTCATAACAAAGTGAGCACTCTACTTTAAACTACTTCATAATAATCTTTTCTCACAAAGTGATTTTTAACGCTTGCAGAGAGGAAGAACTTCCAATTTGTTGATGAGTTGGGTGAGTGGGCTGGAAACTCAGTTTAAAGAACTCCAAAATCATGCTCAGAAGTGCCCTGACTACACACTAAGTTTCCGTCATTAATGAACTAGATGTGTAAAAGACTACTTTAGTTATCCTCAACTATGACCTCAAAAAGAAAACCTTTAAATAACCTCACAAATATTAATCAGTGAAATGACCTCATTAATAAAAAAAATGTATTAATAATAAACCATTACAAAGGATCACCTCAGTTAACCTCAACCGTGACCTCAAAAAGAAAACCTTAAAGTAACCTCACTAACGTTTATCAGTAAAATGACTTCAGTAATACAATTTATATTACTGAGGTTATCTCATTAAAGCCCTCATTAAAAAAATTGTAAAGAAATACCCAGTTACCCTCAACCATGACTTAAAAAAAAACCCTTAAAATAACCTCACAAATGTTCATCAGTGAGATGACTTCAGTAATACAATTTATATTACTGAGGTCATTTCACTAAGGCTCTTATTAAAATAAATTGTAAAGAATTACCTCAGTTACCCTCAACCATGACTTCAAAAAGAAAACCTTAAAATAACCTCACAACTGTTCATCAGTGAGATGACTTCAGTAATACAATTTATATTACTGAGGTCATTTCACTAAGGCTCTTATTAAAATAAATTGTAAAGAATTACCTCAGTTACCCTCAACCGTTACCTCAAAAAGAAAACCTTTAAATAATCTCACAAATATTCATCAGTGAGATGACTTCATTAATAAAAAATGTATTATTGAAGTCGCCTCATTAATGACGTTAATAATAAAACATTGCAAAGAACCACCTTAGTTAACCTCAACTATGACCTCAAAAAGAAAAATTTAAAATAACCTCACAAACGTTTATTAGTGAGATGACCTCAGTAAAATAATTTATATTACTGAAGTCATCTTACTAATGCTCTCATTAAAAAAAATTTGTAAAGAACTACTTCATTTACACTCAACTATGACCTAAAAAAAAAACTTTTAAATAACCTCAACCATGACCTTAAAAAGATAACGTTAAAATAACTTCACAAACGTCCATCAGTGAGATGACTCAGTAATACAATTTATTTTACTGAGGTCATCTTACTATTGCTCTAAAAAATTGTAAAAAATTACCTTAATTACCCTCAATCATAACCTAAAAAAATCTTTATATAACCTCACTATTATTTATCAGTGAGATGACCTCATTAATAAAAAAATGTATTATTGAGGTCATCTCACTAATGACGTTAATAATAAAATATTGCAAAGGACCACCTCAGTTAACCTCAACCGTGACTTCAAAAAGAAAACCTTAAAATAACCTCACTAACGTTTATCAGTAAGATGATCTCAGTAATACAATTTATATTACTGAGGTTATCTCACTAAAGCCTTTATTAAAAAAATCTGTAAAAAATACCTCAGTTACTCTCAACCATGACCTTAAAAAAAAAAACTTTTAAATAACCTCTCAAATATTTATCAGTAAGATGACCTCATTAATAAAAAAATGTATTATTGACGTCATCTCACTAATGACGTTAATAATAAAACATTGCAAAAGACCACCTCAGTTAACCTCAACTGTGACTTCAAAAAGAAAACCTTAAAATAACCTCACTAACGTTTATCAGTGAGATGACCTCAGTAATACAATTTATATTACTAAGGTTGTCTCACTAAAACCCTCATTAAAAAAATTGTAAAGTGTTACCTCAGGTACAATCAACCATGACCTCAAAAAAAAATCCTTTAAATAACCTCACAAATATTCATCAGTAAAATGACTTCATTAATAAAAAAATGTATTATTAAGGTTATCTCTTTATTGACTTTAATAATAAAACATTGCAAAGGACCACCACAGTTAACCTCAACCATGACCTCAAAAAAAAAATCTTAAAATAACCTCACAAACGTTTATCAGTAAGATGACCTCAGTAATACAATTTATATTACTGAGGTTATCTTACTAAAGCTTTTATTAAAAAAATCTGTACAAAATACTTCAGTTACCCTCAACCATGACCTCAAAAAAAAACTTTTAAATAACCTCTCAAATATTTATCAGTAAGATGACCTCATTAATAAGAAAATGTATTATTGAGGTCATCTTGTTAATGACGTTAATAATAAAACATTGCAAAGGATCACCTCAGTTAACCTCAACCATGATCTCAAAAAAAAACCTTAAAATAACTTCACAAACGTTCATTAGTGAGATGAACTCAGTAATACAATTTAAATTACTGAGGTTATCTCACTTAGGCCCTCATTAAAAAAATGTAAAGAATTACTTCAGTTACTCTCAACCATGACCTCAAAAAAAAAACCTTTAAATAACCTTACAACTATTCATCAGTGAGATGACTTCATTAATAAAAAGTGTATTATTGAGGTCATCTCATTAATGACGTTAATAATAAAACATTGCAAAGGACCACATCAGTTAACCTCAACCGTGACCTAAAAAAAAATCTTAAAATAACCTCACTAACGTTTATTACTGAGATGATCTTAGTAATATAGTTTATAAAAAAAAATCTTTTAAATAACCTCACAAATATTCATCAGTGAGATGACCTCATTAATAAAAATAATGTTTTATTGAGGACATCTCATTAAAGACGTTAATAATAAAACATTGCAAAGGACCACCTCAGTTAACTTCAACCATGACCTCAAACAGAAAATTTTAAAATAACCTCACAAATATTTATCAGTGAGATGACCTCAGTAAAACAATTTATATTACTGAGGTCATTTTACTAAAACACTTATTAAAAAAAAATTGTAAAAAATACCTCAATTACTCTCAACCATGACCTCAATTTTTTTTTTAAATAATCTCTCAAATGTTTATCAATGAGATGACCTCAGTAATACAATTTATATTACTCATTTTACTGATGACCTCAATAATAAAAAAATGTTAAGAACTACCTCAGTTAATTTCAACCATAACCTAAAAAAAAAATACTTACAAGTATTCTTCAGTGAGATGACCTCATTAATAAAAAATCTATTATTGAAGTCACTGATGAAGTTAATAATAAAACATTGCAAAGATAGATAGATCACTTCTTTTGACAAAGAGACTTTTAACGCTTGCAGAGAAGAAAAACTTTCAATTTTTTAATACTTAACACTCGGAGGGCGGGTGGATGGGAACTCTAGTTTAAACTATTCTACCCACTCTGAATATTATCATCACCTCTTTTGACATAGAAACTTTCAACGCTGGCAGAGAAGAAAAACTTTTAATTTCTTGATACTTAACACTTGGGCGGGCGGGTGGGAACTCTAGTTTAAACCATTTATCCTCACGTTATAGAGTGAAAGTGTTCGTTATCAAGAGATTAAATATTATCATTATCTTCTTTGACATAGAAACTTTCAACGCTTACAGAGAAAAGAAACTTTTAATTTCTTAATACCTAACTCTTGGGCGGGTGGGTGGAAACTCCAGTTTAAACAATCTATCCGTGCTCTTGTTATAGAGTGACCCACCCACCTGCCCAAGTGTTTGTCATCAAGAGATTAAATATTACCAATACTTCTTTTGACACAGAGACTTTTAACGCTTGCAGAGAAGAGAAACTTTCAATTTTTAAATACCTAACACTTGGGCGGGTGGGTGGGAAGTCCAGTTCAAACAATCTATCCGTATTTTTGTTATGGAGTGACCAACCTACCCGCCCAAGTGTTTGTCATCAAGAAATTGAATATTATCATTACTTCTTTTGACATAGACGCTAGCAGAAAAGAGAAAATATCAATTTCTTGATACTTAACACTTGGGCGGGTGGGTGGGAACTCCAATTCAAACTATCCGTTCAAGGATTTTAAAGTAGAAAACCCACCTGCTCAAGGGTTTGTTATTAAGAAGTATATTTGTTTGCAAGTGTTAAAAGTGTCTATATCAAAGAAGGTGATAGTAACATTTTTTATTTTAAATTGCATAATTTTTATTTTACAAAAATTAAATATAATTTTTTTTAAGATTTATCATATTTATTTTACAAAATTTGCTATTAAAGCAACAATTTTTGAAAAATAGATTATTTTTTTTACACAAATTGTTAATGAGTTGCTTATTTGATTTCCAAAAATTTGTAATTTTCAAAAAAAATTTTTATTAAAAAAAAATATGATTTTTAAGTTTTCTCAAAAAGTACTTAATTTTTTTTACAAATTTTTTTATTAAAGCAACAATTTTTGAAAAATGGATTAATTTTTTTTACACAAACTGGTAATAAGTTGCTTATTTGGTTCCAAAACTTGGTAATTTTTGAAAAAACTCAAATGCACTTTAATATTTTTTTAAAAATTTAATGTTTATTTTTTTAGAAAAATTTCTGTTAAATAAAGCAACAATTTAAAAAAATGGATTTAATTTTTTTTACTATATTTGTTTATAAAGTCATTAATTAATTTGCAATTTAATTAAAAAAAAATTAAATTATTTTTAAGTTATTTCAAAAAGTACTTCATTTTTATATTACAAAAATTGCTATTAAAGCAACAAAATTTGAAGTATTTTTTACACAAACTGACAATGAATTTGGTAATTTTTGAAAAAATTCAAATGCAATTTAATAATTTTTAAAAAATTTAATATTTTTTTAGAAAAATTGCTATTAAAGCAAAAATATTCAAAAAATAAATTTAATTTTTATTACTCAATTTGTCTATAAGGTGGTTAAATAATTTGCAAAATATTTAATTAAAAAAAAAACTTGAATAAGTTTTTAAGTTTTTTTAAAAAGTATTTAATTTTTATTTTACAAAAATTGCTATTAAAGCAACAAATTTAAAAAAAATAAATTTAAATTTTTGTTCACAATTTTTCTATAAAAGGGTTAATTAATTTGCAATATATTTAATTAAAAAAAACTTAATAATTTTTAAGTTTTTTTAATAAATACTTTTTTTTTTACAAAATTTGCTATTGAATTTACAATTTTTGAAAAATGCATTATTTTTTTTTACACCAACTGTTAATAAGTTGCTTATTTGATTTCCAAAATTTAGTATTTTTTCAAAAAAATTAAATGCAACTTAATAATTTAAAATATTTTTTTTTTTTGAAAAATTCCTATTTAAGCAACAATTTTTAAAAAACGTTTTTTTTTTACATTTTTTATCTATAAGGTGGTTAATTAACTTGCAAAATATTTAATTAAAAAAAAAAAAAAAATTAAAGTTTTTTCAAAAAGTACTTAACTTTTATTTTACAAAAATTACAACAATTTTTGAAAAATTGGTTTAATTTTTTTACAGAAATAGTCAACAAGTTGCTTATTTGATTTTCAAAATTTGGATATTTTCAAATAAAAAATTTAAAAAATATTTTTTTTTTCAAAAGTTTATAAATTTTATATTACAAAAATTGATGGCAAAGCAACAATTTTTGAAAAATAGATTTAAAACTTTTTACAGAATTTGTCAATAAGTTGCTTATTTGATTTCCAAAATTTAGTATTTTTTCAAAAAAATTAAATGCATTTTAATAATTTAAAATTTTTTTTTTTTTTTGAAAAATTGCTATTTAAGCAACAATTTTTTACATTTTTTATCTATAAAGTGGTTAATTAACTTGCAAAATATTTAATTTAAAAAAAAAAATTAAAGTTTTTTCAAAAAGTACTTAACTTTTATTTTACAAAAATTACAACAATTTTTGATTTTCAAAATTCAGTAATTTTCAAAAAATTGTAAAATGGTTTTAAATAATTTTTCCAAAATTAATAAATTTTATTTTACAAAAATTGCTAGTAAAGCAACAATTTTTGAAAAACAGATTCAATTTTTTTTTATAGAGATTGTCAATAAGTGCTAATTTAATTTTCAAAATTTGGAAATTTAAAAAAAATCTAAATTAGATTTAAATAATTTTTCAAAAATTCATAATTTTTATTTTACAAAAATATCTAGTAAAGCAACAATTTTTCAAAAATAGTTTAAAATTTTTTTACAAAATTTGTCAATAAATTGCTTATTGATTTCCAAAGTTTGGTAATTCTTTTAAAAAAGTTTAGTTATTTTCAAAATTTAAAATGAAAAAAATTTTGTTTTTTTTATTTTCAAAAACATAATTTTTATTTAGATAAATTGCTCATCATTTATGAAAAATAAATAAAAACATTTATATCTAAACTTCACAATGTTTTGAAAACAATTACTGTTAAATGTATTATTAAAAAAAAAATTGAAAGCATTCAGAATTACATAAAAACTAACAAACATAAATTAAAATTCTTAATTGTTAAACATATTACGAATTAAATTAAAAGAAAGTTATTTTAATTAGATTGTTTTAATAAATAAATTCTCTAAATGAAAATGAAAACTTTCGATTATAATACAGTTTAGTTCAGTTCACATAATTCCCTTTTTAACAATAATTAGTCAACTATAATGTGAATAATTCCCATACATTTCACTTCACACGTTACGGCGTCTGCATTAATATCGGTCTGTCTCCTCAATCCCACACTCTTCTGGATATATTCATGCTATCAAAGAATTAACTACTGCCTTTTATAACGCACGTTAATAAATAAACAAATATTACAGTTGTATTTAATGGTAAAAGAAATTGAGGAAATGTTGCTAGAAAGCGATTTTCCAATAATTGTTTCTATAACTGTTGAAAAGAATAGAAATCAAGGAAGATATTTTCTGTTGTATAATAGTTACTAATTATATTATTTAAGTATCCTAAAATCAATTACACGTAAGTAGGTAGGGCTGCAAAATATTTGGATACTGTTGGGAATGTAATAGTGTGTTATTATGGAAACATTTGAAAAGAATGTAAAGCACGTAATATCCAGTGGTATTCCGTCAAATATTTCCACATAATTTAATAGCTGGGCATCACCCAAGGTTAAATTATTGGTATTTCATCGTATTACAACAATTAAATGATTTGCATGTAATTTATGGATGATTGCGGTTTTTTGCTTCCACATTTTAATGAGTGTTGGGTATTCGTGCCGCTACTGGTAGGTAGGTAGGTAGTTCAGCGAAGCAATTTTCGGCGTGTTGGTATTGCGAGTGTGGCCGCGGGGGCACCGAATAGAGCGAAATGTGATTATACCGTGCGCGGTCGTTAGAGTACAGAGATATCGGTAGCATGCATAAGAAGATAAAAGCCCTGAGGCTCCCTTCAGCTTTGTGTAGCGGTCATAATCACCGGGTTGGGTGTGGCCGTGGCCTAACGTTATGAACCATCACAATATACACGGCTACCGCTCGCAATTACCATCATCAGCGAAAAACAAAGATAATCCATCATAAACTAGCGCATAACTGTAATAAAACGGTCTATTTTCACAATTAGCATTTTGCCAAGTTGGGTGCATCTGTTTTTGGTGTAGAGACAATGCATCGAATCGCCGGAATAAATCAGAGAGACCGCTAACAGGACTGAGCCTGATGCAGTCTGATGGCCCTGACAGCATAATGCTAACCTGAATAATGGAATACCAACTTAAATTGTAGCAGCGGCTTCGCAGTACAGTAGCGGCATGCCACAATCGAATTTATCCGCGCGCTGATTTTATTTAGAAAACTTTTGGGCAATAACTGGGGTGTTGAGGAATGCCCAGGAGACAAAAGAGTAGTTAATAGGGCCACGTCTTAATTATTTCATTTCACACGGAGCTATATAAATAATGCCGGGGTTGCATCTGCAGGTGAACGTGAAGAAATTTGTCGTATCATACGAAAAAAATAAATAAAGCAAGGAAGATATGAGGTATCCTTTAGTATAAAGCGAGACGGAGCGCTAATCAGGTGGAAACATTAAGCACAAAAGCGAGGGCTCTCAATTAATGGCAGCATAATAAAGCAACGGGCGCCAACAGGTGCTGAGGGAGCGAGATGGAGGGATGTTTTGAGTCTTTGGTGCGACTGAACCGAATTGTAGTGCCCAGCAGCGGCCCTCACCGATCTAGATACGGCAGACGGTTTTTTAATGATCTCGCATCACAGGTAATATCCGCTCGCTTTACGATCCATCCGGAGATGATGGAGAAGAAGAAGGGGAGGTGGGGTGGGCACCTGCACTGTGTGTTTTGATTGCGGCTTAAAATTACCAACCCCATTAACTCGACAAGTCATTCATACCTGGCTTTCTTCTTTCATAAAGCACGACGATTCATCAAGTGGTCACAGATCGTTTCTTCGGCAACCGCAATTTGACCAAAAATTAAATATCAATTTATTTTTCAATAATATTGAACGAAAACTATTAAAAAGCAATTTTATTTTAGAGCAATTACAGTTTTCACGCCCAAACTTGAAATTTATCAAATTAAATCAAAAATTGTGCAAATTGAAAATTATATGTTTATTGCAAACCAAAAAACCTTAAAAACTAATTGCAAAACTACTTTTTTAATCATTTTGAAATGTTTAAAGTTGTTTTGTATTCTACCGACTGCGCTATTTGTTGTTTCAGCCGTTGCAATTACCAATAAGGACCAAATAAATCCTTGCTGATTAAAATTGTTAGTAATATACTATTAACTGTGCCAAAACTGTGTTGCTACCTACCGACTGCGCTAAAAGAGTGTACAATGAATGCTGCATGTTTTTAATTTAAATATTCTAAACTGTTTATTATTGCACGTTCTTGCAATTTGCATGATTTTTTAAAACTAAATGAAACATTGTTAGTAACGTGATACTAACTGTGCAACTTTATACAGACTGCGCCAAAAATATGTACAATGCTACCTACAGTTTTGAGTGGATTCTGAACCACTGCAAAAATTATTAATTTATTCCGGACTAGAGAAAGATCTTAGTCATAAAACCTAACGCTGACAAGGCGGGTTGGGGAGTAGAAAAGCTTAGAAACGTTTAAAACGGTTTTTGTTGTGAGATTTAAACCCACAATATTTTTGATGGAGCAGTTGAATGTCTAAACTACTTTTCCACGATTTTCAATTTTTCTTTTACTTTAAACTGTATATAATTGCACGTCGTGATTAACTGCGATTGCAATTAGCATAACATTAAAACTAAATAAAACATTGTTAGTCCTACCGACTGTGCTAAAACTGAGTAACTATTTTCCGACTGCGCCAAAATAGTTTTTTCTTGCTCTTGATACTTTATACAATAAAGAAAACTTTAAAATAGTTTAAGAAATAAATAAATAACTTTTGCAATGATTGTATAAAAATTGAGAGCAATTATTAACGGTTCTTTAAAGAGGTATTAACAAAAGTTTTATTCAAGATTGTAGACAACTTTAAAAAAATTGACTCTGATGTGTTTTATATAACCCAAAGAAGGCTTTAAAAAGGCTTTTTAGAAGACTTTGAGAGTCTAGATTACCCTGAAAAGTTGTATATTTTAAGTTAAGTTTGTAAGTTATGGCCTAATTTAAATCCTTTTTGATAAAAGGTGAGATCCATTTAATTGAATTTATAAAAAATTGAGCGTATGGTTTTGATTAAAATTTGCTCTATTACTGTTGGTGGTACTGAAGTATATTTCAACCAAATTTTATAAATTTTTAATGTACGGATTAGAAGTTATTGCTTAATTTAAATCTCCTCTTTTAATTGGTTCACTTAAGTGAGATCAATTTAACTGATTTTATGAAAAACTGAGCGTATAAATTTTATTGAAATTTGCTTTATTAGTATTAGTAGCAATGAAATATATTTGAACCAAATTGCATAAATTTTTAATGTACAGATTAGAAGTTATGTCTTAATTTAAATCCCCTCTTGATTACAGGTTTAGTTAAGCAAGATCGGTTTAGTTAAGTTTATGGAAAATTGAGCCAATGAATTTTATTGAAATTTGCTCTATTACTACTAATAATAGTGAAATATATTTGTTCCAAATTTTAAAAATTTTCAATAAACTTATCAGAAGTTATGGCCTAATTAAAACCGTCTCCTGCAGTAGGTTTAAATAAGTAAAATAGGTTTAATTGAGTTTGTAACAAATTGAGCGTATGGATTTTATTGAAATTTGCTCAATTGGTACTAATAACAATAAAGTATATTTGAACCAAATTTCATAAATTTTTAATAAACTGATTAGAAGTTATGTCTTAATTTAAATCCCTTCTTGATTACAGGTTTAGTTAAGCAAGATCGGTTTAGTTGAGATTATGGAAAATTGAGCTAATGAATTTCATTGAAATTTGTTCTATTAATATTAGTGACAGTAAAGTATAATTGCACCAAATTTTATAAATTTTTAATTCACAGATTAGAAGTTATGACCTAGTTCAAATCCCCTCTTGAAGTAAGTTAAAATAAGTGAAACGGGTTTATCGAGTTTGTAACAAATTGAGCGTAAGCATTTTATTAAAATTTGCTCAACTGGTACTAATAACAATAAAGTATATTTGAACCAAATTTCATAAATTTTGAATATAAAATAAATGATTTATCAAATTTAAAAAAGTTTAAATTTGAGCTAAACATAATATTTCTTTTATTAATTATTTTAAAATTATTGCTGAGGTTATACAAAAGCCAAACAAAATTTAGATGTTGCTAAAAATGTGACTTTGTTAAGGGCGCGGTTTAGGGAAAATATTTTGGCAAAAAATTAAATTTATTTTAAAAATTAAGGTTTTAGACTTTTATATATTTGATTAAACTAAAATTTTCTTTCTGTACACGTTGCAAAAAAACAATTTTGTATTTTATGCCACTTTCTAAACCGCGTCCTTAACACTTATGCTTGAAGTCATAGATGTTTGAAATTATGTCATAACTTTTGTATTAATCATTGGATTTTAATGCAATTTGGCAATAATGCAGTCTAATACCATTGCTACTAACTGTGTAAATTGCAATTAATTTGATACAGTAAGTGTCAAGTAATCTTAATCTATTTGAGTTTATTTAGATCAAACTTGAACTTATAGGAGGTACATTTTTTGCCATAACTTTAGTATTAATGATTGAATTTTAATGTAATTTTGCAACAATGCACTCCAATATAGTTGTTACTATCTGTGTAAATTGCAGCTAATTTTATTTAGTGACATTTGAGCAAACTAAATCTAACTGAGATCACTTATAGCAAGGTTGAAGTCATAGGTGATTGCAATTATGTCATTACTTTTGTAATAATCATTGGATTTTAATGCAATTTGGCAACAATGCAGTCTAATACCATTGCTACCAATTGTGTAAATTGGAACAAATTTGATACGGTGAGTGTCGAGTAATCTTAATCTATTTGAGCTCACTTAGATCAAACTTGAACTTATAAGGAATTAAATTTATGTCATAACTTTTAATCTAATTATTAAATTTTAATGTAATTTTGCAACAATGCTCTTCAATACTATTGTTACTAACTGTGTAAATTGCAGCAAATTTTATGCGGTGACATTTGAGTAAACTAAATCTAACCGAGTTCACTTATATTAAGCTTGAAGTTATAGGTGATTGCAATTACGTCATTACTTTTGTATTAATTATTGGATTTTAATGCAATTTGGCAACAATGCAGTCCAATACCATTGCTATTAATTGTATAAATTGGAACTAATTTGATACAGTAAGTATTGAGTAATTTTAATCTGTTTGAGGTTACTTAGATCAAACTTAAACTTATAAGGGGTTAAATTAATGTCATAACTTTTTTAATAATCATTGAATTTTAATGTAAATTTGCAACAATGCACTTCAATACTATTGTTACTAGTTGTGTAAATGACAGCTAATTTTGTGCGGTACCCTTTGAGTAAACTAAATCTAATCGAGTTCACTTATAGCAACGTTGAAGTCATAGGTAATTGCAATTTTGTCATTACTTTTGTACTAATCATTGGATTTAAGTATAGTTTGGCAATAATGCAGTACATTATTATTGCTACCAACTGTGTAAATTGCAACTAGTTTGATACGGTGAGTGTTGAGTAATCTTAATTTATTTGAGTTCACTTAAATCAAACTTGAACTTATAATGGGTTAAATTAATGTCATAACTTTTGTACTAATCATTAGATTTTAATGCAATTTGGCAACAATGCAGTCCAATATCATTGTTACCAACTGTGTAAATTGCAGCTAATTTTATGCGGTAACATTTGAGTAAACTAAATCTAACTGAGTTCACTTTTAGCAAGTTTGAGTCATAGGTGATTGCAGTTATGTCATAACTTTTGTATTAATCATTGGACTTTAATGCAATTTGGCAACAATGCAGTTTAATACCATTGCTACCAACTGTGTAAATTGCAACTAGTTTGATACGGTGAGTGTTGAGTAATCTTAATCTATTTGAGGTCACTTAGATCAAACTTAAACTTATAAGAGATTAAATTCATGTCATAATTTTTGTATTAATCATTAAATTTTAATGTAACTTTGCATTAATGCATTTCAATACTATTGTTACTAATTGTGTAAATGGCAGCTAATTTTGTGCGGTAACATTTGAGTAAACTAAATCTAACCGAGTTGACTTATAGCAAGTTTGAAGTTATAAGTGATTTAAATTATTTCATTAATTTTGTATTAATCATTAGATTTTAATGCAGTTTGGCAACAATGCAGTTTAATACCATTGCTACTAACTGTGTAAATTGCAACTGATTTGATACGGTGAGTGTTGAGTAATTTTAATCTATTCGAGTTTACTTAGATCAAACTTAACCTTTTGAGGGGTTAAATTTATGTCATAACTTTTGTACTAATTATTAAATTTTAATGTAACTTTGTAACAATGCATTTCAATACTATTGTTACTAATTGTGTAAATTGTAGTTAATTTTATGCGGTGACATTTGAGTAGAGTAAATCTAACCGAGTTCACTTATAGCAAGCTTGAAGATATAGGTGATTTAATTATGTCATTTCTTTTGTATTAATCATTGGATTTTGATGCAATTTGGCAACAATGCAGTCCCATACTATTGCTACAAATTGTGTAAATTGCAGATAGTTTTATGCGGTGACATTTGAGTAACCTAAATTTAGCCGAGTTTACTTATAGCAAGTTGAAGTTATTGGTAATTGCAATTAAGTTATAATTTTTGTTATAATTATTGAATTTTAATGCAATTTGGCAACAATGCAATTCAATAACATTGCTACTACTTGTGTAAGTTGCAACTAATTTGATTCAGTAAATGCTGAGTAATCTTTATCTATTTGAGTTTATTTAGGTCATGCTAGAACTTATAAGGAGTTAAAATTATGTCATAATTTTTAAACTTATTATTAAATTTTAATGTAAATTTGCAGAAATGCACTTTAATACTATTATTATTAACTGTGTAAATTGCAGCTAATTTTATGCAGTGACATTTGAGTAAACTAAATCTAACCGAGTTTACTTATAGCAAGCTTGAAGTCATAGGTAATTTAAATTATGCCATAACTTTTGTTATAATCAATGAATTTAAATGCAATTTGGCAACAATGCAGTCCAATACCGTTGCTACTAACTGTGTAAACTGCAGATAATTTTATGAGGTGACATTTGAGTAACCTAAATTTAGCCGAGTTCACTTATAGCAGTTGAAGTCATTGGTGATTGTAATTATGTCATAACTTTTGTTATAATCATTGAATTTTAATGCCAAATAGGCAGCAATGTAGTCTAATACCATTGCTATTAACTGTGTAAATTGCAGCTAAGTTGATCTTTCAGTTTTAAGTAATCCAAAGTTTAGTTTGAAGGTTTAGTTTAGGTTTCTCAACAGTCCAACAAATGTAGTTGGTTGATGCTTTCGTTTGCCCTTACTAGAGTAAGTTTAGGCGGTTATAAAAATCTTCTTCTTATAACGCGTAAATGCCTCTTTTGTAAGTTTGTGGTGTGCTGCAGTAGATCTACACAAACTTGCGGGACCTACAATTTAATGTGAAACCCAACGCATTTTTTCCATCTTTTAGTTACGACACTGATCAATTGCTTATCTAAATAATATGTTAATTGCTTAATTTAAATTCTTAAACATTCAAACATAATAAATAAATAAACAATCTTCTAATCTAAAATAATAATTTGCATGTAAACGATTACATCTTTCTGATGTTCTACATCAACAACCGATTACAGTTTCCCACGTGTATTATCCGTTTGCATTGTTTCGTTAATATCAGATGACGTGAAGTGCTCTTTTTTATTTGAAATAAAAAAACGCTATGTTCGCATAAAACGGTCGGCGGGCCTCTTCATAATTTATCTTTATAGGCGGTAATTATGTAAAATTTCAATTTCTAATCCGAAATTGAGACGTCCGCGCGCGTTCTCTTCACTAAAAGGATTTCCTTGTAAGCTGTGCGATAAAATTATATACATATTGGGACGATAAGTTATTAAAATGTTCACAATTTTTAATGTTGCACGTTTTATTTAATAACTGACATTAATAGGTGATGATGTTTATGGAGAAGGGTATTGTGGCGACATCTGAAATATTGTATAACGATTATTGTGAGAACAAATTTTTGAAATATTAGAAAAGCAATTTATGCTGCAATCATGGGCCATAAATAATTGTAATATGCAGTTTTTATAGATACACTGATGATGGTTATAAAACTGAAACGCATGAACACTTGTCATAATTATCTTTTGTGCACAGTAATTTGTTTGTTAATCAAAACTAACTAACTAATTTGTACGAAATGTGTTCAAAATAGCTAAGGAAATGATTCCAGTTGCAAATTTAACGATGCTAATCTTAAAGAATTTGAAATGTGAAAAAATGGCGTTGAATTCTTGAGATTGATCGATAAAACGTTAACTGTAATGTTTAAGAGGTAATAATTTAATAATATGTTGCAAATGAAGTATTTTAGGAATGATGTAAGCGCGGTATGCGATGTAAGTGAGGTAGTATATAGTTTATAGTGTTGCGGAGTTCAAGATCTGAGAGAGCATGTCGTCTGTACAGTGGGCCATCACCGGCTATCGTAGCGGCGAGATCAAGGGCTTAATGGTGCGGCGGGATGTTCGATTATGGCGACAGTAGCGCTACATACAGCTACAACAGCGGACCATTATAGGCCCCAACTATCGGCAACTATCGGCGGCGCTTTGTGCATTGTCTGCCTTACATACTTGCATGCATTACAAGGCCTTTATGTCGGCAGAGGAAGCCGCCGCCGCGTACCCCCAATACCACAAACAAAACGTTTACTAGTAGCTATCATATCCGCGATATATTCTTAATAAATATTAAAATTTTAATGCGTTTCCAATGCATGATCGATGCACGTGTAATTCGGGACCGCTTGCGGTGCCATTAGACCATTCCCAGATGCATATATTCAGTAGCCGCACTGAACCAGTTTCATCAACCCATCTCGCCAAACACATCCGCAACGCAATCCACGCATGGTCCACTGTGATCGTTTCGATTTCTTTATTTTCGACGCGCCAACCTTACAAAGAGCCCGTTCCCATATTTCTTTTGCTTTGCATCAAACCACACATTTTAATAATGGCATAAATCAAACAGCGCCAATGAAAATGCAAATGTGTAATGTTTAATCAGCGTTCAATTACTAAGCGGCGCACTGTGCGCAAGTATAAATCATTGATAACGCTTACATTTTCGAAAGGATTTTAACAGTAAATCCCATATTGGATGCAATCAAATTAGCTCAATGTAGATAAACCAACGTATTTGAACATACAACATTCACGTACATTAAAAATTAATTTATTCATCCATTAACTCCTCCAGAACACCGAACCGATATTCGATCGAACGATAATTGATAGAATACATTTAAAAAACATTCGAATCAAATTTTGAATTAATTAATTATACATAAAGTTGCTTCTGAATCAAATATGCAACAAGTTATTTTAATATTAATTATTTCAAAGTTGATGAAGATGCATATAAATTGTTTCATGTTATATAAAAAATAATTTTAAATATTTTCAACTGAAATTTTTAATCTGCAATTCAAAACTCAATCCAGTTAAGTAACTGAAAATATTACAATATTAGCTATTTGGGAACCATTTATGGACAAATTTTATGTTTTTTTTTTTAATTTAAGCGTTTTAAACTTAAATTTTTGATTCACAACTTAAAATTTTGGTTGGTTCTTAAAGAAACTTATTTTGACTAAGCCAAAATCTTAAATATAATTTTATTGTTGGTGATTTTGGTCAATTAGATCTTAATTCAATTGTCAGAAAATTTATTTAAAAAAAAAATTTAATAATCTTAAATCTTCCAAACTCATTTTTTTAATCTGCAACTCAAAATTCTTATTGGTTCTCTAATAAACTTAGTCAAAATCTAAAATAACTTTAAGTTAGTGATTTTGGAAATTATTTATGTTTAAATTCAAATATTAAACTAAACTCCAAATTGTAGGAAGACTGATTTTTTCTATTGATTCTTAAAATTAGAAGCATTAAATAAGCTTCTTAAAATTAGAAGCTTATTTAATGTTTCTAATTTTAAGAATCAATAGAAAAATGATGTTATAATTGTTTTTAAAAATAATTATAATTTTCACCACTTAGGCCATCAACTAAAGTGCAAATTTTAAGAAAACCATTTTTTTTAATAAAATTTTGGTTTGTAGATTCATCTGATAAAGAGCTAATAACAATTTTTAAAAATAGTTATAGTCTTCACTATCTAGGTCATCAACCAAACTGCAAACTTTAAGAAACATAATTTTTTTTAAAAGATTTTTGGTTTGTAGAAGCATTTTATAAATATGCAAAAACAATTTTTGAAGATGGATATAGTTTTCTCCACTTAGGTTATTAACTAAAGTGCAAACTTTAAGAAGACCTTCTTTTTTTATTGAATTGTAGATTGTAGATCCATTTGATAAAGACCTAACAACAATTTTTAAAAATAGTTATAGTCTTTACTACCTAGGTCATCAACCAAACTGCAAACTTTAGGAAACATGAATTTTTTAAAAAGATTTTTGGTTTGTAGTAGCATTTTATAAAGATGCAAAAACAATTTTTAAAGATGGATATAGTCTTCTCTACTTAGGTTATTAACTAAAGTGCAAACTTTAAGAAGACCAATTTTTTTTTATTGATTTGTAGATTGTAGATTTATTTGATAAAGGCTTAATAACAATTTTTGAAAATAATTATAGTCTTTACTACCTAGGTCATCAACCAAACTGCAAATTTTAAGAAACCTACATTTTTTTTTAAGATTTTTGGTTTGTAGAAGCATCTTATAAAGATGCAAAAACAATTTTTAAAGATAGTTATAGTCTTCACTACTTAGACTATCAACTAAAGTGCAAACTTTAAGAAGACCAATTTTTTTAAATTAATTTGTAAATTGTAGATCTATCTGATGAAGACTTAATAACAATTTTTAAAAATAGTTATAGTCTTTACTACCTAGGTCATCAACCAAACTGCAAATTTTAGAAAACATTTATTTTTTTAAAAGAATTTTAGTTTGTAGAAGCATCTCATAAAGATGCAAAAACAATTTTTAAAGACGGTTATATTCTTCACCACTTAGGTTATTATTTAAAGTGCAAATTTTAGGAACATTAATGACAGCTGGAACACTAGCAGTGTTTGATTGATTTATCCTGTAGATCACCAACACTTGGGCGGGTAGGCGGGAACAAAGTTTAAAATTACTCGCTCACAATCTATGAATTTGTTTACTTTGCTCACTCAAATGTTTTTAATCAAAAAATTAGAGTAGCGTTTACTTTTGACATTAGTGAGTGCTGAATTACTAAAAGTATGAGTTTGAGCCAATTTCTGGATCACAAACACTTGAGCGGACGAGTAGAGTTAGTATAGCTGTAAGTATTTTTGTGCTTGTACTTTGTTGGGGTTGGTTGGAAAAGATTGAACTCTGTAGCTTCCTGACCTGTGGTTTGTACAAAGTTTTGCTAGTGCAATTGAGCAAATTCTGCTATGTTGCAAGGCTTTTGACGTCTAGGTAAGCATCGTATGTTGACTGATGAGTTTAAGTGGCAGATTTAACTAACATAAAGCCTGCTTTGGAACTGGTCGGTTTGCTCACAAAACTTTGATAAGCATTCCGCGTTGGGGTCTTAGATGGTGGAAGCGCTTGTGTTCTTGTCTTTACTTTTAGGAGCTGGGGCGAATTTGGCCGGAGCAACCGTTTCCACGACAGCAATAATTCTTTCTACTTCAACGGCAGAGCTTTGGGGTAGTTTATGTTCTAGGGCTTTGTTATTAAAAAAATAGATCACACACATTTGATTGGGTGGGCGGAAGCTCCAGTTAAATCTACTGTTGCGCAATTAATAATTTGAGTAACCCACCCACCCACCCACCCACCCAAGTCTTTGTAATCAAGAAATTAGATCTCAAACACTTGGGTAGGTAAGCGGAAACTCCTGTTAAAACAATTGACAAGCAATCAATGATCTGAGTAACCCACCCAAAATATTGGATTACAAACACCAAGGGGGGCGGCTGGGCGGAAACTTTAGATAATACTATTGTAGCGTATATTAGATCACAAACAGTTTGGTAGCCGGGCAAAAATTCCAGTTCAAACTACTGTAGCGCAAACAATGATTTGAGTGCCCCGCTCACCCACTCAAGTGTTTGTAATCACTTGGGTGGGCGAGTAAAAGCTACTGTCAAGCAAAAATTAATGATCTGTGTATCTTATGAATTTGTTTACTAATTTTAAACCTTCTAAACTCTAATCTTTAATCTACAACTCAAAATGTTTATTGATTTTTCAATAAACTCAATTTGATTCAATCAAAATCTAAAATAACTTCGAATTAGTAATTTTAGAAATTATTTATGTTCAAATTCAATTGTTACAGAGTTTTCTACTAATTTTATATTTTCCAAACTCAAATTATTAATTTGTGACTCAAAACTTCTATTGATTCTCTATTAAACTCAATTTGAATGAGTCAAAATCTAAAATAACTTTAAATTAGTATTTAAGGATTTATTACTTCAAAATTTAAGTGTTACAAAATTTTCTACTATCTTCAAATGTTCCATACTAATTTTTTTAATCCGCATCTCAAAATCCCCATGGGTTTTTCAATAAACTCAATTTGAATGAGTCAAATTTAAAAATAACTTCAAATTAGTGGTTTTGGAAATTATTTACTTTCAAATTCAATGTTACAACTTTTTTTACTAATTTTAAACTTTTCAAATTCAAATTATTAATTTGTAATTCAAAATTCTTATTGGTTCTCCAATAAACTCAATTTGAATGAGTCAAATTCTAAAATGACTTCAATTTAGTAATTTTTGGAGTTATTTATGTCCAAATTCAAAAGTTACAAAATTTTCTATCAATTTTAAACGTTCCAAACTCAAATTAATAATTTGTAACTCAAAATTGGTATTGGTTCTCCAATAAACTTAATTTGAATGAGTCAAAATCTAAAATAACTTCAAATTAGTGGTTTTGGGAGTTAATTATGTCCAAATTTAAATGTTACAAAAACAATTTTATAATTTTTTTAGCTAATTTCAAACCTTCCAAGCTCAAATTATTAATTTGTAACTCAAAACTCCCATTGGTTCTCCAATAAACTCAATTTAAATAAGTCAAAATCTAAAATAACTTCAAATTAGATATTTTGGGAGTTATTTATGTCTAAATTCAAATGTTACAAAGTTTTTAATAAAATTTTCTACTAATTTCAAACCTTTTAAACTCAAATTATTAATTTGTATCTCAAAATTTTTAATGATTCTCCAATAAACTCAATTTGAATGAATCAAAATCTAAAATAACTTTAAATTAGTGATTTTGGAAGTTATTTATGTCCAAATTTAAATGTTACAAAATTTTCTACTAATTTTAAACCTTCCAAACTTAAATTATTTATTTGTAACTCAAAACTCACATTGGTTCTCCAATAAACTCAATTTGAATGAGTCAAAACTTAAAATAACTTCAAATTAGTGATTTTGAGAGTTATTGATATCCAAATTCAAATGTTACAAATTTTTTCCTAATTTTATACTTTCCAAACTTAAATTATTAATTTGTTACTCAAAACTCTCATTGGTTCTCCAATAAATTCAATTTGAATGAGTCAAAATCTAAAATAACTTCAAATTAGTGATTTTGGGAGTTATTGATGTCCAAACTTAAATGTTATAAAGTTTTCTACTAATTTTATACCTTACAAACTTAAATTATTAATTTGTAACTCAAAACTCTCATTGGTTCTTTAATAAACTCAATTTAAATGAGCCAAAATCTAAAATGACTTCAAATTAGTGATTTTGGGAGTTATTGATGTCCAAATTTAAATGTTATAAAGTTTTCTACTAATTTTATACCTTCCAAACTTAAATTATTAATTTGTAACTCAAAACTCCTATTGATTCTCCAATAAACTCAATTTGAAAGAGTCAAAATCTAAAATGATTTCAAATTAGTGATTTTGGGAGTTATTGATGTCTAAATTTAAATGTTATAAAGTTTTTTACTAATTTTATACCTTTCAAACTTAAATTATTAATTTGTAACTCAAAACTCTTATTGGTCTTTAATAAACTCGATTTGAATGAGCCAAAATCTAAAATGACTTCAAATTAGTGATTTTGGGAGTTATTGATGTCCAAATTCAAATGTTATAAAATTTTCTACTAATTTTATACCTTCCAAACTTAAATTATTAATTTGCAACTCAAAACTCTCATTGGTTTTTTAATAAACTCAATTTGAATGAGCCAAAATCTAAAATGACTTCAAATTAGTGATTTTGGGAGTTATTAATGTCCAAATTTAAATGTTATAAAGTTTTCTACTAATTTTATACCTTCCAAATTTATATTATTAATTTGTAACTCAAAACTCTCATTGGTTCTCTAATAAACTCAATTTGAATGAGTCAAAATCTAAAATTACTTCAAATTAATGGTTTTGGGAATTATTGATGTCCAAATTTAAATGTTATAAAGTTTTCTACTAATTTTATACTTTTCAAACTTAAATTATTAATTTGTAACTCAAAACTCTCATTGGTTCTCCAATAAACTCAATTTGAATGATCCAAAATCTAAAATGACTTCAAATTAGTGATTTTGGGAGTTATTGATGTCCAAATTTAAATGTTATAAAGTTTTCTACTAATTTTATACTTTCCAAACTTAAATTATTAATTTGTAACTCAAAACTCTTATTAGTTCTTCAGTAAACTCAATTTGAATGAGTCGAAATCAAAAATAACTTTAAATTAGTAATTTTGGAAGTTATTTATGTTCAGTTTCAAATGTTCAAAAAAATATTCTATAAATTTTTTTATTAATTTCAAACATTCCAAACTCAAATTATTAATTTGTAACTCAAAATTTTTATTGGTTCTTCAATAAACTCAATTTGAATGAGTCAAAATCTAAAATAACTTCAAATTAGTGGTTTTGGGAGTTATTTATGTCCAAATTTAAGTGATACAAAATTTTCTATTAACTTCAAACCATTCAAACTCAAATTATTAATTTGTAACTCAAAACTCCCATTAGTTCTCTAATAAACTCAGTTTAAATGAGTCACAATCTAAAATAACTTTAAATTAGTGGTTTTGGGAGTTAGTTATGTTTAAATTTAAATGTTACAAATTTTTTTACTAATATTAAACTTTCCAAACTCAAATTATTAATTTGTAACTCAAAACTCCTATTGGTTCTTCAATAAACTTAATTTGAATGTGTCAAAATCTAAAATAACTTCAAACTAGTAGTTTTAGGAGTTATTTATGGCCAGTTTTAAATGTTCAAAAAAATATTTTATAAAATTTTCTACTAATTTTAAACATTTCAAACTCAAATTATTAATTTGTAACTCAAAACTCCTATTGGTTCTCCAGTAAACTCAATTTGAATGAGTCAAAATTTGAAATAATTTCAAATTAGTGGTTTTGAAAGTTATTTATGGCCAGTTTTAAATGTTACAAAAATAATTTATAAATTTTTTTACCAATTTCAAATCTTCTAAACTCAAATTATTAATTTGTAAATTAAAACTCCCATTGGTTCTCTAATAAACTCAATTTGAATGAGTCAAAATCTAAAATAACTTCAAAATAATGATTTTGGGAGTTATTATTGTCCAAATTTAAAAGTTAATTCTTGGCCACCCACTCAAGTATTTGTGATCCAGAAATTGGATGACAAGCACTTGGGCGGGCGGGCAGAAAAAACCAACCCAAACCACATGTTCATAAAGTTTAAACTTAGATACCGCCCGCCCACCCTAGTGTTTGCAACTTAGAAATTAGTTCACAAACACTCGGGCGAGTAAATCCAATCCAAACCACATGTCCACACAGTTTAAACTTAGTTTCCGCTTGCCTTCACAAATGTTTTTGATCTAAAAATTGGTTTACAAACACTCGGGCGGGTGGGCAGAAAACACTAATCTAAACCACATGCCCACAAAGCTTAAACTTGGTTTCCACCCACCCACCCAAGTGTTTGTGTTCCAGAAATTAATACACAAACACTTGGGTGGGTGGACGGGAAACACTGATTCAAAACATATGCCTACAAAGTTTAAACTTAGTTCCCACCCAAGTGTTTGTAATGCAGAAATTAGTTTACAAATACTCGGGCGGGTGGGCGGGGAACACCAACCTAAACCAAACGCCCACAAAGTTTAAATTTAGTTTTTGTTTATAATTACTAATCCAATGCCCATAAAATTGAAACTTACTTTCCACTCACTAACCTAAGTGTTTGAAGTCAAGAAAATAAATCACAAATTCTTGGACGGAAAAGACCAATTTAAACCACATGCATTGTATTGGAGTTGTCTGCTTACTCGCCCTAGTATTTGTAAAACACCAATTCAAACCACATGCCGACAAAGTTTAAATTTAGTTTTTGCCTACTCATCTAAGTGTTTGTGATGCAAAAATTGGATGACAAATATTTGGGCGGGTGGGCGGAAAAAGCCAATCCAAAGAACAAGGAACAAGAAATTGTATCACAAACACTTGGGCGGGTGGATAGGGAACACCAATCCAAACCACATGATCAGAAAATATAAATTTAGTTTTTGTTCACTTGCTCAAGCGTTTGTTATCTAGAAACTGATTCACAAACACTTAAGCGGGTGGGCGGGAAATACCAATCCAAACCGCATGCTCAAAAAGTTGAAACTTACTTTTTGCTTACTCACCAGTGTTTGAAGTGAAAAAAATAGATCACAAACACTTCGGCAGAAAACACCAATCCAAATTACATCTCCACAAAGTTTAAACTTAGTTCTCGCTTACCCTCCTGTTGAAGCTAACTAAGTACTCCAAAATATTAAACTTTGGAATTGAAACAAGAAACTCATTTTCAGTTTTAAGAATTTTAAATCAAAGTTTTATAAATTGTGCCTGGAAAATCAATTTTTGTGCACTTTTTGCACGCATTATACGTGCGTAAGGGAACTAACATACTTTTTCTTAACAATACCAGTTCTAAAATGAACACATTACAGTAAGGAGTAGAAAAAATTGTAAATTCTTTGATTCAGATTTGAAATAAACGTTTGTTTTGATGTGTAAAGTTCTTCAATCCGCGTTCTTGAAAAATTGGTTTTAAATTGAGGCTCAGTTACAATCAAATAGTAATATAATGATGTTAGTAGATGTAAATAAGCTGATTTTTATATTAACAAAAGTAATTTTGCTGTCGTGTACAGAAATGACGCAGATGATGTATGCTTATATCTCCGAGTGGGATTCAAATGAGAATTCAAATATAAATTACGATTGCCTCCACGCGTGATTATAAATTTGTTGCGATCATAAAAGCGCCGCGCGTTATTTGTTTGTTTTGAATGCGGGTACCAAACTAACCGCACGTTGGAGGGTACATACATATACATATACATACGTGGTACTCTATGCTCTCTCGGCTTCCGGTACCATTCATCAACATTACGAGTTGCACGTTACACGGTGGATATCACGCGGCGTCCAGCGGCAAAACTGTGATTACCCGTAAAGATAGTTATTTTAATATCTTCCTAGTAACTTCACGAACATTCCCAACCACACGGTAGTGCTAATATCAAGGTGTAGTATGGTGGCGTGGTAGTGCTCGTGATTTACCGCGGTCATGAGCGTATGCCGGAGGTGCAACTGGCCTGCTTGGCCGCACCGGTTCATCACGGCTGTTAATTAATATCGAATATTTTTATGGAAATACTAAATTGCTATGATCAAATTAGTTTGGAATTTGATGATATTTATGGAAGTCATGTATTCAGGCTACAAAAAATAATAAAAGTAGAGCATGATTTTGCTTATAATTATTAATTATTTTTTTGTTTGTTTCAGATAAGACACCGGTTTGGTTGTTACGATGAGATTTCTACAAGTGGAAATAGGAAGGTGCGTCATTGCAATTGGGTTCGTTTCGTTCGTGTTGCAACCACCTTCAGTCCGGCTGTTAATTTGGTCGCCACAAAGGTTAGAGGAGAGCCTGTTTATGAGGCGGTTAAACCGATTCCTCCTGATACGGAATTGTTGGTTTATTATTTGCCGGAGAGGCCTGAAGAGTTGTTCTTTGTTAGAATGAGGGCTTCATTATATCGACAGACTATGGATTCAATATTAGAAGGTGAGAAAAACTTTTTTTAATTTATTATTTTGCTATCAATATTGATATTGCCATTGTTACAATTATAGCAATCTTGTTAACACTATTATTTCTATAACTGTTGCTATCTGAATTACTGTTCATATCACTATTGCTCTGTTGAAGTGATATTAATTAGTCAAAATGACAACTGCCTAAAATAGCTGCATTCTGTCAACATTTAATGATTCAAAAACACAAGTGTTTTGTCAAAATGACATCTGTCAAAAACACATTTGTTGTTATCTGTCAAAATGATATCTGTCGTTTCTTAAAACGCCATCGATAAAAAAAAATGATAACTGTCAAAAACATCCGTATTTTGTCAAAATGACAGATGTCAAAAAACTGTGTTTTGTCAAAATGTCATCTGTCAAATTGACAACTGAAAACATTCAAAAACAACTTTATTTTGTCAAGAAAATATCAGTTTAAATAAACTGTTTAAATCTGTCTAAATGACATCTGTCATATATCTAAATGACATCTGTTATATGTCAAAACTAAAAGTTTCATATGTCATATGTCAAAATTAAACCAATTATTTACTAAAAGCTGCGTTTTGTGAAAATAACGTTAGTCAAAAACTGTTACAGTTTGTCAAAATTACACAAAACTTTTGTCATCTGTCATGTGTAAAAATAACTTTGTCATATGTATAAAAAACATCCGTCAACAGTCAAAACAACATTTTTTAACTGTCAGAATGTCATCCGCCATTCATCAAAATGACATTTGTTATCTGTCAAAATAACTTACTTATCTATCATAAGTTTTTGTTAAAATTTAAAATTATAAAAAATAATTAGTGACTAAGTGCAAAAAGTATTAACAAGTTTTGACTAAACGGAAAAGTGTTATTTTTTGGTTTATATTACAATTAAATAATTCAAATCTTTTGCAATTAATTATGACTAAGTAAACTGTGTTTTTTATTGATTGTGACTAAGTAACTTAAACTGTTTATTGATTGTGACTAAGTGCAAACAATATTGACAAACGTTGACTAAATGTAAAATAATTAAATGTTTTGCGTTGATTTGTTTTGTAGTTTAGAACGACTAAAAGGCTTTTTAAAATTAATTCTGACTAAGTGGTCATTACTTATTATATAAGTTTTGTTTTATTTTAAACAGTAAAATATAAAAAAAAACATTTTATTGCAATTAATTATGACTAAGTCGTTTATTAGTTTTTAAGTTATGACTAAGCGCAACATATTTAAGTGCTACGTGGCGCTTACTTTTAACGTAAAAATAATTTTGCAATTAATTTTGATTAAGTGTTTTATGTCAACTATTTGTTTGTGACTAAGTGTAGAAGATATTTATAAGTGTCGGTTATAAGTGTTGGTTCTTAAGTTATGACTAAGTGCAAAATAATTAAATACTATGTGACACTTAATTTAAGGTGTAATTACTTTGCAGTTTTTGATTAAATGTTTTATGTTCTTTGTATACTGTTTCAAAACTGAATGTGACTAAGTGTAGAAGATATTTATAAGTGTCTACTAAGTGCACATTTTGTAATTGTTTTGTGCAGCATGCATAAAATTCATTTTGATTTTTTACAATTATTTGTGACTAAATGCTATAAGTTGTTTAAATGTGACTAAATTGAGCTGTTTGTGACTAAGTGTAAATTAAATGTACAGTGTTTATTGAGATTCTATTGTTTTATAATTAGTTGTGACTAATGTCATAAATTGTTTAATTGTGACTATATTAAACTGTTTGTGAACTAATTGTAAAATGACAAATTTATTTTTTTGTTAATTGTGATTAAGTGTGACTAAGTGTCAGAAGTTGCTTAATTGTAACTAAGTGCAAAATAACAAAATGTGCTTTGTTTTGTAACTTTTTGTTGTTTTACAACAAATTGTTGTGACTAAGAGTGTCATAAGTTGCTAAGTTTGATTAAATTAAGCTGTTTTGTGACTAAGTGTAAATTAATTATTTGTTTTTGTTTGATAACATTTTGTTGCTTTACAAATAATTGTGGTTTCATAACTTGCCTAATTGAAACTAAGTTAATTGTGACTAAGTGCCATTTGTGATATTTTGTTGTTTTATAATTAGTTGTGACTGTTTTTTTTAAGTCACTTAATTGTGACTAAATTAAAGCTTTTGTGACTAAGTGAAAAATGATAAATTGTGTTTTGTGTTTTACCGTTTTATCACATTACTTTAAGATGTAACTAAATGTCATAAGATTTTTACTTATGACTAAATTGAGCTGTTTGTGACTAAGTATATAAGACAAAATGTGTTCTGTTACTTTACAGTTAAAAGTAATAAGTAAGCTGTTTGTGACTAAGTAAATAATGACAATTTGTAGTTGTTTATTTGTGTCTAAATTGTTTGTGACTAAATGTGAAATGACAAAAAGACTCCGCTTTATAAAATTTGACTAAGTTGCTTAATTGTAATTAAAAGTAAAATGACAAACTGTGTTTTTTGTTATAAGTGGATTAATTTTGACTAAACTGTGTAATTGTGACTAAGTGTCATTACTTAATTAATTGAGACTAAATTATTTGTGACTAAATGTCATAAGTTGGTTAATTGTTTGTGACTAAGTGTAAATATGTCTTAAAAATTGCTAAATTTTATTAATTTAAGTTGTTTGTGACTAAGAGCAACATACTGTGTTTTGTTTTATTTGTAACATTTTGTCGCTTTGTGACATTTGATTGTTTTTTAATTAATTGTGATTAGTTGCTTTGAGTTGCTCAATTGTGACTAAATTGGGGTGTTTGTGACTAAGCAAAAAATAATAAATTAAGTACTGTATTTTAACGTTCTACAATTAGTTGTGACCAAGTGTCATAAACTCCTTAATTGTGACTAAATTGATTGTGACTAAGTGTAAAATAACAAAATGTGTTTTTTAATAATATTTTGTTGTTTTACAAATAAATGTCACTAAGTGATGTAAATAGCTTAATTGTGACTAAGTTGAATCGTTTGAAACTAAGTGTAAATTGACAGTATTTTGTTGTTTTACAATTAATAGTGACTAAGTGTTATAAGTTGCTTAATTGTAACTAAATTATTTGTGACCAAGATTCATAAGTTGCTTAATTGTAACTAAACTGTATGTGACTATGTGTAAAATATCAAAATGCTCTGTTTTGTAAGACACTGTTGTGTTACATTCAGTTGTGACTAAGTAGATTATAAGCTGTTTAAATGTGATTATTTTGTTGTTTAACATTTTGTTGCTGTATAATTAACTGTCAAAAAACTGCTTAATTGTGACTAAATTAATCTTTTTGTCACTAAGTGTAAAATGTCAAATTGTTAATTATAACTTAGTAGATTATAAGTTAATCATTTTTGACTAAAATTATTTGTTTGTGACTAAGTGTAAAACTATAAAATGCTCTGTTTTGTAAGATTTTATTGTTTTACAAATAGTTGTGACTAAGTAAATTATAAGTTGTTTGTTGATTGTGAATAAGTAAATTGATGTTTTTGTGATTAAATGCACAACGACAAAATGTCTTTTTTTTATTATTTTGTTGCTTTACAATTAATTGCTACTAATTGCCATAAGTTGCTTAATTGTGACTAAGTTAAGCTGTTTCTGACTGAGTGTGAAGTATCAAATTGTGATAAATGTTATAACAATTTAATGTTTTACAATTAATTGTGACTAAGTAATATAAGTCGTTTATTTGTGACTAAATTGACCCACGTGTGACTAAGTGTAAAATAACAATTTTTTTTTTGTAAATCTTGATTTTTTACATTTAGTTGTGACTAAGTGAGTTATAAGTTGCTTGATTGTGACTAAATTAATGTGTGCACAATGACAAAATGTTTTTTGTTTTGTAGCATTTTGTTGCTTTACAAATAATTGCGACTAACTGCCAATAGTTGCTTAATTGCAACATAACAAAATTGAGTTGTTTGTGACTAAGTGTGAAGTGTCAAATTAGACTAAATTTTATTGTTTTACAATTAATTGTGACTAAGTGTAAAATAACAAAATGTTTTTTTGTAAGATTTTAGAATTAGTTGTGACTAAGTTATAAGTTGATTGATTGTGACTAAATTAAACAGCTTGTGACTAAGTGTAAAACGTCAAATTGTGCTATGTTATTAAATTCTGTTGTTTTACAGTTAATTGTGACTAAATGGCTAACAGTTTTTTAATTGTGACTAAATTGACTTGTTTGTGACTAAGTGTAAAATAACAAAATGCTCTGTTTTGTAAAATTCTAATGTTTAACAACTAGTTGTGACTAAGTGAACTATAAGTTGTTTAGTTGTGACTAAATTAGGGTGTTTGTGACTAATGGTACAATTAATTGTGACTAACTGCCACAAATCTTTTGATCAAATACACTTATAGAGGCACAGTGTGCTATTTTTTGCTTCTTGCATTGTGAAACCAACATATTTGATGTCACACGTACTAATTAAGTTGGCTTTACTGCCTTAGCAAAAGACGTGTTTATAAGTGTATATAGTCTAACGATAAGTCACTCAATTGTGACTAAATTAAATTGTTCTGTTTTGTAAGATTTTGTTGTTTTACAATAAACTGTGACTAACTGTAACTAACTGTCATAAATTGTTTAATTGTAGCTAGTTTGAACTGTTTGTGACTAAGTGTAAAATGTCAAATTGTGCTATGTTTTATAACATTTTGTTTTTTTACAATTAATAGTGCCTAAGTACTACAAATTTTTAATTTGTGACTAAAATAAACTGTTGGTGACTAAGTGTGAAATAGCAAAATACTCTGTTTTGTGAGGTTATGTTGTTTTAAAATTAGTTGTAATCAAGTAAGTTATAAGTTGTTTAAATTTGACTAGATTGAGTAGTTTGTGGTTCATTGCAATAAGTCGCTTAATTGTGACTAAAGTGAGATGTTTGTGACTAAATGTAACATATCATATTGTGTTAAGTATTATAATATTTTGTGATTTAACAATTAGCTGTGACTAAGTACTATAAATTAATTATTTCTGACTAAACTGACCTGTTTATGACTAAGTGTTTTGTAAATTTGTTTTACAGTTAATTGTGACTAAGTAGGTTAAAAGTTGTTTAATTGTGATTAAATTACGATGTTTGTAACTAACTACTATAAGTCGCTTAGTTGTGACTAAGTGTAAAACTGGGTGTTTTTACCGGTTTACAATTAATGACTAATTGTTTTAAGTTGCTTAATTGTAACACTAAGTTGATTTGTTTGTCATTAAGTAAAAAATTACAATTTGTGTTAAGTTTTTTTTTTTTTTTTATGCTTAATTGTGACTAAGTGTAAAATTACAAATTGTGCATTGTTTTGTTTTTTACAATTAATTGTGACTAAGTGTGTTATAAATCACTAAATTTAACTAAATTGAGCTGTTTGTAACTAGTAGAAAATAAAAAAACCTTGTAGTTGTACAATTGATTGTGACTAAGTTTATAAGTTCTTTAGTTGTAACTAAATTATTTGTGACTAAGTTTAATCTGACAAAATGTGCTGTTTTGTAATCAAAACTTAGTGGGTTATAAGTAGCTTAATTAAGACTAAGTGTAAAATGACTTAAATAAACTTATGTTTTGTTGTTTTACAATTAATTGTGACTAAGTATCGTAAATTGCTAAATTGTAACTAAATTGTTTGTGAATAAAAGTAAAATAACAAATTATGTTTTGTTTTGCTTTACAATTAATTGTGACTAAGTGACATTAGTTGTTTAATTGTGACTAAATTGTTTGTGGCTAAGTGCAAAATGACAAATTTGCTTTTTTTTGTAACATTTTGTGGTTTTACAATTAAGTGTGATTAAATGTGTTATAAATTACCAAATTTGATTAAGTCAAGCTGTTTGTGACTAAGAGTAAAATGACAACATTTTGTTGCTTGGTAACTTTCTGTTGTTTTACTGGCACTTGTTTAATTTTGACTAAATTGAGTTGTTTGTGACTAAGTGAAACTTTATTATGTATTATAAAATTTTGTTGCTTTACAAATAAATGTGACTAAGTGTTATTAGTTGAATAATTGTGACTAAGTGTAAAATGACAAAATGTACTTTGTTTTGTAACATTTTGTCGTTTTACAATTAATTGTGACTAAATTTATCATAAATTACATTTTTAGTCACTTTACAATTAATTGTAACTAGCTGCTTTAAGTTGTTTAATTGTGACTAAATTAAACTGTGACTAAGATTAAAATCACAAACTGTGTTCTTTTTAAAACATTAACATTATATCACTTTACAATTAATTGTGTGTAATTATGACTAACTGTTATAAGTTGTTTAATTGTGACTAAACTTAGCATTTTGTGACTAAGTAAACAATGGCAAACTGTTTTTTGGTTTAAAACATTTTTAGTGTTTAACATTAATTGTGACTAAATGTTATAAGTTGTTAAATTGTAACTAATTTGTTTGTGACTAAAATTAAAATGACAAAATAGATTTTGTTTTGTAACATTTGTTGTTTTACAATTAATTTTGTTGTGTTACAAGTTGCTGTTTTGTAAGATTTTAGTAAGCGTGTCATACGTTGCTTAATTGTGACTAAGTGTAAAATGACAAACTGTGTTTGTTGTCGTTTTACACTTAAGTATGACTAACTGTATACTATTTGATTAGTTATGACTAAACTGACTAAGTGCCATAAGTTGCTTTGGTTTGTAACATAATGAAAAATGACAAACTGTGCTTTGCTTTATAACATTTTGTTAATTTTCAATTAATTATTATTGAGTGCTGAGTTTAATTAAGTGGGTTATAAGTTGCTTAATTGTGACTAAGTGTAAAATAACAAACTGTGTTTTTTATTGTTTTACAATTATATGTGACTATATGTCATAAATTGTGATAAATTGAATTGTTTGTGACTAAAAAATGACAAAATGTGTTCAATTGATTGTCACTAAATGACTAATTTGTAACTAACTGCCAACTTTTTAATTGTGACTAAGTTGAGCTGACTGTGACTAATTGTGATTGAGTATTATAAGTTGTGTAATTGTGATTAAACTGTTTGTGATTAATTGTAAAATGACAAATTGTAATTTATTTTGTAACATTTTAATGTTTTATAATTAACCGTGACTAAAAGTGCTTAAGTCGCTAAATTGTGACAAAATTAATCTGTTTGTGACTAAGATTAAAAAACAAGCTATGTTTTTTTTATAATTAAGTCACTTACATAATTATGACTAAGTGCCATAAGTTGCTTTGGTTTAAAGCAAAATTATTAAACAAATTTTAAGTCTAACTTAGTTTTGACTCATTTGAGCTGTTTGTGACTAAGTGTAAAATAACAACTATGTTTTATTGTAAGAATTGTGACTAAATGTAGTATGACTAAGCGTCTTAACACGTTTTATTTGTAATTGAAACTCATTTGATTGTTTTACGTTATATTGTAATTTGACTTTTATAAATTGTGACTAAGTGTAAAATAGTTAAGTGTTTTGTGCTGTTTTGTTGTTACCCGTAATGTTATTAAAACAAATTCTGTTGATTTGTTATTAATCGTGACTAAGTGTTTTATGTTTCTTGTCAATTTTGACCAAATTGGGTTTTTTGTGACTTAGTATAGAACAACTAAGTTGCTTATTGAGTGTGACTAAGTTTAAAGTTTGTGGTTAGGCTTAGATAGATTTTAATTGTTTTATGTTGTTTTTTTTTTAAACTAAAACAATTAAAACACTTTTGTGACTAAGTATCAATGTTGTTTAGTTTAACATTTATGACTAAACTTAGTTTTTTGTTATTAAATGTAAAGTGTTTTATGTTGCCGGGTGTTAAAGTAAATGATAATTGCATACATTATGTACCTTTGAATGAATTAAATTGTAACTTAAATGTACTTTGATCAAATCTTTTTTGAATCATTTTGGGGTTTTGTAGTTAATTGTGACTAAGTGGGTCACTAAATTTGCTTAAATTAAACTGTTTGTGACTAAAAATGAAATGACATTTTGTTGCTTTACACTTAATTGTGACTAAATGCAATAAATTGTTTAATTGTTACTAAACTGACTAAGTTTAATTAACTAAGTCTGGTTTGACTTAGAGCTTTAAATGATTAAAACACTTTTTTTTATTTTGCAAAATTTGGATTAAGTTGCTTAAGTTCTTTATTGGTTTTTATTAATATTAACTTTTTGTGACTAAGTGTAAAAGGATTTATTCTTTTAAACAACTCTTGTTGATTTGCAACAAATTAATGTGACTAAGTGCTGCTTAGCTTATTAGTTGTGACTGAGCTAAACTTTTTGTTACTAAGTGCAAAATGACTAAGTGTAATATGTTGATTGTAGGATAATTGCACACATTATGTTGTTTTGCAATCAATTATGACTAAGTTTACTTTGTTCTTTATTCATTGAACTCATTGTAAATAAGTGTAGTGTGTATATATTGATTGGACTTATTATGTTGCATAAAAATTAGTTTTAACTAAAGTACACTAAGATTTTTGTGACTAAGTGTAGAACAACAAGTGTTTTATGCAAATTTTCTTTTGCTACAATTAATTTTTTTTTTGTAGTTAAATTGAGCTTTATTTGACTAAATGTAAACTGTTTTAAGCTGTTTTAAAGTACTGAATGATTGAAATAGAAGGCTCTAGTAGAGTTGAAACTAGTAACTTGTGATAAAAAACATAGTAAATTGTTTTATTATTTTATAAACATTTAATTATGATTAATTATTAATTATGATTCCAACAAAACTAAGTGCTCTATGTCGATTATTAAATCTGACTTTACTTTTTGCAGATTCTCCATTGGATTTATCAATGTCGTTACTATCACGAGCTCTTTCCGGTTCACCGCCAAGCGCAGAAGACGAAGGCAAATCAGTATCCGGAGACAGTTCGGCAGCAAGTTCACAGGGCGATCTTCCAGACCACCACACACCCAATCCGACGCCAAGAGCGCGACCAAGGGAGCGCACATTACTCCCCTGTTCTGTATGTACAAAGGCCTTCGATAGGCCATCATTGCTCAAAAGACACATGAGAACACACACAGGTAAGCAAATAAAATTAATTGAATTTCAATAAAAAATAACTTGTGAAAGAAAGAATGTAGCAAGCGATATTCTTACAGGTGAAAAACCGCACGTGTGCATGGTGTGCGGAAAGGGCTTCAGCACGTCGTCCTCCCTGAACACACACAGACGTATCCACAGCGGTGAGAAGCCGCATCAATGTCCTGTCTGTCTCAAACGGTTCACTGCCTCTTCCAATCTCTACTATCATCGTATGACACACATTAAGGTAAGAGCGTACACAATTTTTTATACAATCATTTCCCATCGGTATAAATTTACTGCACTCAGTCAAGCTTGTATTCAGCAAAAGAATATTTTATAATATCAAAAATTAATAGCCTGTATTTATGAGAATTAACCAACAATGAAAGTAATAAATTGTGGCACCTGGTAAGTAGTTTACAATAATATAATTGATTTATTGAATCAAATAACAGGAGCCGAAGGATGTGCAAAGCAATTATGTGAATCCACAACATGAAATGGTAATTCAAATACGCGGTTGTATATTCAAATGAGGATAATTATTCATAAAAAGAAATTTATTGCACCATAAGTATAGAAAAATGATTCAACAATAAATTCAAGATGTAATTGACACCTACAACAAACACTAATCCCCATTTAATGTCGAAACAAACAAAAAGTGCGATTAAACATCGCAAGCTAGCAAACAGAAAACGGTTGTGTGTAGTACACACAAGTGTATATCAGCGGCGTCAATCGAGTCTATCGAGTGCATGTTGCTTGTCTATCACTTGTCATTTGTAACGCCACGACAAATGTTACAAGCTCGGTTTCTTGCTCTCCTGCGCTTGTAATACCAACACGACCATTGTAAGGACACTTTTATTATAGTCGGAGACTACTTTTTACATATAATACGCCCGGGATGTGTTTACATCGGGACATAAAAGCGAGAGATTCAAGGAGATGCATTAAGTTACATTTAAGAGATCATATCGGGAATTTATTTTATTGCTAGTAAAGAAAAAGTTTCAAATTTCGTTGCAACCGAGTTTGCTGTGGACATATGTTTTTATTAAAACGTTTTAAATTACATTAAATTGTTGCTGATTGACAGTTACTACATAATTTTGTAAAAGTGACTTTAATCTGATTTTCAGTTCTTAAAACTGTCAACTAATTTAACTCTCAAAAGTAACGTTTATAAGCAGTCAAAAAATTATTTAACTGTGACGTTAAACGTTAAGTTGTCAAAAATATTAGATAATTATTACCAAGCATAAATTCGTTTTCAAAACGAACGTTTATAAAGTGTAAAAACTTTATTTAACTGTCAAAATTGTCATTTATGGTTATTTGCTAAAATATTGTTTAATTGGCGTTTGCAAAACATTTTAAATAACTCTATTTTAGCTGTCAAAAAGTTAATTGACGTTTGTTTGCAAAAACGTTAGTTAACTGCCAAAATGGAAGTTAGGTTAAAACGTTGTTTAGCTGTCAAAAGTGACGTTTAATGTTAGCTGTTAAACGTTGTGTAATGTTTTATTGCAAAGACGTTGATTAACTGTCAAAAATTACACTAAAGTACTTAATATTGCTTAATTGACGTTTGTAAAAACATTTTAAATAACTGTATTTAATTGACGTTTGTTAGCAAAATTGTTAGTTAACTGCCTAAGTTCATGTATGTTAGATTAAACCGTTGTTTAGCTGTCAAAAGTGACGTTTAACATTAGTTGTCAAAAGTTATCTAACTCTTTATTGCAAAAACGTTATTTAACTGCCAAAATTGACGTTGTTTAGTTGTGAAAAGTGACGTTTAACGTTAGCTGCCAAAACATATTTAATGCTTTATAGCAAAAACATTGATTAACTGTCAAAAATGACACGAAATTAACTGAAATGTTGTTTTTTTGTTAAAATATTACTTAACTGACACAAACAAAATTATTGTAATAGTCAATAATGACAATTAACGTTGCCTGTCAAAACGTTGCTTAACTGACGTTTATATGTTTGTACAAAAAAAACGTTTTTAACTATCTGTCAACACTTTGAGCTGTTTGTTTGCAAAATTGTTGATTTGTTGCTAAAAGTGACATTTAGGTTAGGTTAGCTGAGCTGATAAAACATGGTTTCATAGATGTTTTTGTCAAAAACGTTTTTAACTGTTTTTTAAGTATCTGTCAAATTTTGAGCCGTTTGTTAAGTTAGGTTAAAACGTTAAAACGTTGTTTAGCTATCAAAAGTGACGATTAACGTTAGCTGTCAATTCATTGCTTAACTGAAGTTTGTGTGTTTGTACAGAAAACGTTTTTAACTATCAGTCAAAACTTTGTTTGTTTGCGAAAACGTTGATTTAGGTTAGGTTAGGTTAGGTTAAAAAGCTGTGTAGCTGTCAAAAGTAACGTTTAACGTTTGCTGTCAAAACATTTTTTTTATTCAAAATTATTTTTGATTGCTGTTAACTATCTGTCAAAAAGTTAACGTTTGTTTGCAAAAATTGTAATAAATTGTCAAAATATAGCTTAATTGACGTTTATTTGTTAATAAAAACATTTTATTTGCTTAAACAGTCGGTTATTAAATCGTTAACTGACGTTTAATTGCAAAAACGGCGTTTGACTATTAAAAGTAACTTTTAAGTGTAACAGTCACAAACGCATAAACGTTTTTTAAATAACGTTTATAAAGTGTCCGGACTTTATTTAACTGTCAAAAGTAACGTTTAACGTTTGTTGTCAATATATGGATTAGTTGACGTTATTCTGTTAATAAAAACGTTTTTACTAACGCTCCACTGCCTGCCAAAACAGTTAGCTGTTACTGACGTTTGTTTTCAAAAACGTTGATTGACTACCAAAAGTAACATTTAGTATTTGACAAGTTTTATTTTTGTCAAAATGACGTTTATAGGATATTAAAACGTTATTTTAACTGTCAAACGTGTTATTTAAAGGTTGTAAACATGTTATTTAACTGTCAAAGAATACATTTACTGTTAGCTGGTAAAATATTGTTACGTTTTTTTGTTTACAAAAACATTTTTTTGATTGACGTTTTATTGTTTGTCAAAACTTGAATTGTCAAAAGGTTTACTGACATTTGTTGTTGCAAAAACTAAAGTAATATTATTGACTAACTAAATCGTTGTTTTGCTGTCAACATGTTTATGAAACGTTTGTCAAAACGTTATTTCAATGTTAAAAGTGACGTTTAACATTAATAATCAAAATATTGTCTAGTTGACGTTTATTTGTCAATAAAAACATTTTAACTGACGTTTAACTGTTTGCCAAATCAGTCAGCTAACAAAAAGTTAACTGACGTTTGTTTGTAAATTGTTTTTTAACTGTCAAAAATATGTATTAGCAAAAACATTTTTAACTAACGTCTAACTACCTAACTATATGTAAAAAGTTTTTAAAAAGTTGCTGGCATTACTGGCATATGTTTGCAAAATCGTTGATTGACATTTAGGTAACTAAAACGTTTATTAACTGTCAAAAATATTAAATATTTAACAAGCAAGCTGTGGAAACGTTATGACATTAGCTGTCAAAGTATTGCCTAGTTGACGTTTATCTGCAAATAAAAACATTTTAACTGACATTTAACAGTTGCAAAATAAGTTAGCTATTGACTAGTTAAACTGATGATGACATTTAAGTAACTGTCAAACATTTACAACCGCAAACTTGTTCTTTAATTTCAAAAGTTACGTCTAAACTTATTATTATTTAAATTACGTTTATCTGTTTCTAAAAAATTCTTTTTAACATTGCGTTGTCAAAAATATTGATTGACTGTCAAAAATGACGTTTAGATAATTTAAAAAAAAAACGTTATTTAATTTTTAAAAGTTACATTTAACATTAACAGTAAAATATTGTCTAACTGACGTATATCTGTCAGTAAAAATATTAAAATAATTACCTATTATAAAGTTAACTGACGTTTGTTTGTTGATTAACTGTCAAAAATAACATTTAAATTAGGTTAGGTTAGGTTAGGTAAGTTACATTTAACATTAACAGTAAAATATTGTTTAACTGACATTTATCTGTCAGTAAAAACATTAAAATATTTATCTATTAAAAAGTTAACTAACGTTTTTTTTGTAAAATCGTTGGTTAACTGCCAAAAGTGACATTTAAGTTAAGTTAGGTTAGGTTAGGTTAGGTAAGTTAATTTAACATTAACAGTAAAATATTGTTTAACTGACGTTTATCTGTCAGTAAAAACATTAAAATAAAAACCTATTATAAAGTTAACTAACGTTTGTTTATAAAATCGTTGATTAACTGTCAAAAGTGACAATTAAGTTAGGTTAGGTTAGGTTATGTAAAGTAAGTTACATTTAACATTAACAGTAAAATATTTTTTAACTGACGTTTATCTGTCAGTAAAAACATAAAATAATTACCTATTAAAAAGTTAACTGACGTATGTTTGTAAAAACGTTGATTAACTGTCAAAAGTGACATTTAAGTTAGGTTAGGTTAGGTTATGTAAGGTAAGTTACATTTAACATTACCAGTAAAACATTGTCTAACTGACGTTTATTTGTCAGTAAAAACATTAAAATAATTACCTATTATAAAGTTAACTGACGTTTGTTTATAAAAACGTTGATTAACTGCTAAAAGTGACATTTAAGTTAGGTTAGGTTAGGTTAGGTAAGTTACATTTAACATTAACAGTAAAATTTTGTCTAACTGACGTTTATCTGTCAGTAAAAACATTAAAATAATTACCTATTACAAAGTTAACTGACGTTTGTTTGTAAAAATTTTGATTAACTGTCAAAAGTGACATTTAAGTTAAGTTAAAACGTTGTTTAGTTATCAATAGTGACGTTTGACGTTAGCGATTAGAATATTGCTTAGTTGACGTTTATTTATTAATTAATAAAACATTTTGAACTTGATGTTTAATTTTTTGTCAAAAAGTTAATTGTCGTGTGTTAGCAAAAACGTTGATTGTTATATTTAAGTAACAAACGTTGTTTATTTGTCACAAAATTAGATGACAATCACAAAAGTTATTTAATTGCCTAAAGTAACGTTTAACATGTTAACTGTTAAAATATTGCCTAGTTGACGTTTATCTGTCAGTACATACATTTAAGTTGGCAGCCAAAACTGTAAGTTATTAAAACTCAAACGATTTTTATTTACAAAAACGTTGATTAACATTTAATGACGTTTAAATAACCAAAACTTTGAATTGTCAAAAAATTAACAGGCGTTTATTTCTTAAAACGTTGGTTGACTGTGAAAAGTAACACTTAGTAAATAAAACGTTTTTTAGCTGTAAAAACGTTATTTAACTGACGTTTATCTGTTAAAAAGTTATTAAATTTTCTAAAATGACGTTTATTATTATATTATTAGAAAAAATATTTAACTGACGTTTATCTGTCAGTACAAATATTTTAATTGACGTATAATTGTTTGTTAAAAACGTTGATTGACTGTCAAAAGTGACATTCAAGTAATTGAAACGTTATTTATCTGTCAAAATTATTAAATAACTGTCAGAAACATAAAAATATTTAGGACGTTTAAAGTTAACATTGCTTAACTGATATTTATTTTTTAGTAAAAAACATTTTTAACTAATTTTTAACTATTTGTCAAAGCTTTGAGTGGCTAAAAAATTAGCTGGTGTTTGTTTGGAAAAACGTTGATTGACATTTAAGTAATTGAAACGTTAACAGCCAAAAACGTTTAATTTCTTTTACGCAAACAAATATTTTTATTGTCCAAAATTGACGTTAGCTGTCAATACATTGTTTAACTGACGTTTACCTTTTTGTACAAAAAAACGTTTTTAACTATTTGTCAAAACTTTAAGCTAATTATTTGCGAAAACGTTGACTGATTGTCAAAAGTGATATTTGGGTTAAGTTAAAACGTTGATTAGCTGTCAAATGTAACGTTTATTGTTAGTTGTTAAACCATTGATTAACTGACGTTTATGTGTTTGCCGATTAAATGAATAATTGATTGTCAAACTATTACGAACGCAAAAGAGTTTTTTAGTTTTCAAAATTGACGTTTATAAGCTGTCAAAAGGATATTTAACTGTTAAATAACGTTTAAGGTTAACTGTCAAAATATTGCTAACTTACATTTATCTCAGTAAAAATTGAATTGATGGTTGATTATCTATCAAAACAGCTGATAAATGTTAATTGACGTTGCTTGACTTTTAAAGTGACAGTTAACATTGCTTAACTGACGTTTATTTTATACCAAAAACATTTTTAATTGACATTTATTTAACTGTCAAAGAGTTAATTGGCGTCAAAAGTAAAATGTTTAGAGTATTTGTTTCTGATTATTGCACAGTTTAAAATAATTGAGGTTAGGGTATTTTAATTAAAAAAAATTTATACTTTATTGTGCTGATTTTACTTTTTTATATATTAAGACCGGTTTCGGCGGTTAGGCTATCATCAGTTTTTTTCTTTTTACAGGTGTTGTTGTGTGTTGCGGGTGGTGTGAATTTGTTGTGATCAAAAAGTAAAATCAGCACAATAAAGTATAATTTTTTTTATTAAAATACCCTATCCTCAAATAAAATGTTTAGGTTTTTAAAACGTTATTTAACTGTCAAAATTGACGTTTATAGGTTGTTAAAACGTTATTTAATTTCTAAAAGTGACGTTTAACGTTATTTGTCAAATTGCTTAACTAACGTTTATCTGTTAATAAAAACATTTAATATTAATTGTAAAATTATTGCCAAAATAGTTATTAACTGACGTTTGTCTGCAAAAACGTTAAATGACTGTCAAAAGTGACGTTTAGATAACTGAAACTGAAACTGTCAAAAAATCACGTTTATAGGCGTTCAAAACGTCTTTTAACTTCCAAAAATGACGTTTAAAATTAACTGGCAAGTTTAACATTAATCTGTCAGTAAAAACGTTTAAACTGACTTTTAATTGGTCGCCAAAATAGCTAGAAAATGCAAACTGTTAAAATCGTGACGTAACGTTTAATGTTAACTGTCAAAATATTGTTTTATTTTTTTGTAAAAACATTTTTAACTAACTACATAATTCAACTTTTAGTTGTCAAAAAGTTAACTGACGTTTGTTTGCAAAAACTGTGACGTTTACGTAACTTAAAAACTGTTTAGCTGTCAAAAATATAAGATAACTGACACAAACGCAAAAAACTTTATGAATGAGTGACATTTATAAGCTGTCAAAACGTTATTTAATTCAGAAAAAGTTAGCTGATGAAATATTATTAACTGACGTTTAGCTGTCTGTGAATATTTTAATTGTTGGTCAAAACTTTTAACGGTGATTTGTTTGCAAAATTATTGATTAACTGTCAAAATGTTGATTAACAGTCAAACGTACAAACTGATTAAATATCAGAAATTTTGTTTAGTTTGGTTAATCTTTTAAACAAAAATAGTTTGTGTAGCAAAAGTACAAATAATCAAAAGTGTCAACAAACTATTAGCGAAAATGTTGATTTTCTGTCAAAACTGACTAATTTTGGTCTGTTTTAAAGTAATCATGTTTAGTTAAGGAGGTATATTGCTTAGATGTGCGCAATTTAATGAAGATTTGTGTGGTTATAATAGTTTAGAGAGACCTAATGATTATAATACAAAAAAAACTGTCAGATAATCGGCATTTTGTTGCGGTTTTTGTATTTGAGGGTTTTGGCAAAAAAGAAAAAAAAAATGGTATGAAATTGATAGTTAAAAACTACATTTTTTTAAAGATTGCTATTACTTACTATAAATTAGATGAAAGCAACATTTTTCCAAAAACAAAGCAGGAAACACAAAATTAATATTACAGTGAAAACTCAACCCTTATATAAAATAAAACCGTCCATTCATTAAGAAATCCAACATAAGGAATTCGATACAAATATGATAAATCAAAAACGAACTCGCGACCGTGCTGTTCTTCTATCATTTCCACCCTCGTTTTGTTATTTTAATCCCTCCAATTTGACAACTACATCTTGACATCCCCGTATTTATATAATCCTCTGTCACTCATAAATCTCGCACCCTTTTCAAAAAAATCTTCCACATGCCTAATTTATTTTATATAACAAACGTAGAAATATCGTGATTATGATACAACACATGGTTATAAGAGGGTTGAATGGTACAAGTGGGAGCACCTGTTGTTGATATAATTCTGCGCTGCAAGGTGCCTTATGCGATTAGGGTAACATGTGTTAGTGGGGTGAAGGGTACAAATTATATACTTAAGACGTTTAGATTTTTTTCTATAATATGCGCAACCTGTTGGTAATTTTCACCCTATTAGAAAGTCTTTGTTTGGGATGTTGTGGTTTTGGGAACAGTTATCTAATTTAAGAAATTTTCAAATACAACAAAACAATTGATCATAATTTATTAAAAACAAACTCTTTTATATATCGTACAATAACGATTAAATAAATATGGAAATTCTATTTAATTATTGCGTAATTTTAAACCGATTATTTTAATGTTATGACTAATTTTCTGTTGATTGCGTATTAAAGAGTAATTAATTCTATTGTTGCCTCCGATACGATAGGGTTCTTGAAGGTCGCTCGACCCCTTCACACCACCCCGCCTCCTTATCTGAACTGAACTGTAACGTCTTAAAGAGGTTTTCCCACGGGTCACCAACAAAACCGTTTCTGCCCACTGCCCTACATAATCAAGATATCCCGATGGGCCTGAATAATTAGACGCATATATGCGCACTAGATTCTAATGAAATTAAATTAATTGTGGGAAATTGTAATTGTAACATGTTTAACAAATTAATTAATATTTAGAAATAGATTGAGAAGTTATAATATTAATGATTAAAATTGAATTAAAAATACGATAACGGTTGCGTGTAGTCGGACGCCCCCGCGCTGTTAAGCGATGTCCGTTTAACCGAAATGCATTGTCGACATTATTATCGTGATCAATATCTTGGACGGTGTCTTCAAGGGCCGGAAGTTCGGGCACCTGTTACAGGGAGACCTGACTTTATACCTTTCCCACACTATACCATTCCTTACTTCAACCACCACACGATAACTTAACGGTCATCCTTCACCAATTTTTACACAATTAAGACAACAATGCAAATAACAAGAACTATCCTTATATTTTACTAAAACAATAATGATTGATAGAATTGTCCTGTGCATCAACTTTGCTTATAAATTACCAGCTATTAAACAAAGCAAAATAATTTCATGCAAATTCTAACACATACTTAAATTTTCCAAGACTTTTCCATGCATTAAATTAAAATTGTAATATATGCGTGGGAAGCAACAAACGCATCGTGCGTATAAGAAATCGGAACAAAGTAAACAAGCGCTACTGTCTGCGGATGGAACATAATAAAAAAATAATTCAATCCCATGCTAGAGAGATAATAAATCATAAAGGTCGTATTTTACTGCGCGCGACGATTAGTCACACCGCGTTTGCTGAGGAGTATATTTCACCTGAGTGTTAATTAAGGTGCAGCTGCCCAGGTTATACTGGCTACAGCACCATACTAGAACGAATTTTTATTTGTGGAATTTGTCTAGGAGTTCATAAATTAGATCATTAGATGTCTATCTGTGATGCGATAATGATTTTTTTTTATTGGCTTCATATCTTGGCTTTAATTTATTTCATGTTTAATGGATGGAGTAATAAGAATTTGTTAGCAAAGGTTAACTAACATACCGTAAATTTTTTTCTAATTTAATAGTTGATTTATTACAATATAATTGAGCGTAGTTAATGGGTGAAATTATTGAAATATCCATATTAGTACTTCTTTTTTTTTCTTATTTAATTCAGTACCAAGATCTATTAATCAAAACAAATTTATAAAATGATTTGTTTGAATCTAATTACAAAATTTTGCTAAAATTATATTTTTTTATAAATATGTATTAAAAAAGTAAGAAGAATTCAGTGGATTATGTTTTAAAATATGGCGCAAAACATTAAAGTTTGTTTTTTTAAATATTTACCATTATTAGAGCTACAATCACTTTGCACCACTATTTTTTAAGGGCGCGGTTTAAAAAGTGTCATAAGACTCCAAGCAGAACTCACTTAATTAACGTTTTTTTTTTGCAACGGGTAGAGAATAAAATCATACTTCATTGGACATTAAATTTAGTAGACTTTTTATTGTGCTATAAGTTATTTTTCTAAAATTACAATTGTTATAGTTCTCCTCGAAATTGTGATGTACGACAAAATGTGAAATATAAAGTTATGTATTAGTTTTTTGAACAGGTTGGTACAGCTCAATGAAGTATAACTCTTAAAGTTTGCGTGAGTTCTGCTTGTAGTTTTATGATACACCCTAAACCGCATCCTTAACATAATTTCTTGTAAAATTTATTTAAAATTGTTGTTAAAAATCATGTTAAAATTTAAATCAGCTAAAAATCTTATGGTAAATCTGTTTACTGAAAGGAATGCATAAAAAATTGCAATTACAAATAAATTTATCAAAAATCGCAAAAAAAACTTTTTATTGCACAAAATTTATTCAAAATTGTACATAAAATTAATTTGTCTTAAATTTTCTCACAACCACATATTAATTAGTAAGAAATTCATAAAACCTTGCGCAATAAACTTTTTTATTTCAAAAAATTGGCCGAATATCGCACAGAAATGTCATGAATGATAAAATTTAAATTCGCCAATAATCTTGTGGTAAACCTGTTTACTAAAAGGAATGCATAAAAACTTGCAAAGATAAACCTTAAATGGCTATAAATTGATCAAAAATTGCACAAAAAACTTTTTTATTGCACAAAATTGATCAAAAATACTGTAAATTTACAAAATTTGTTTTGTTGTGGTTTGTGTTTGAGATTTCGTTGGTAGTTTTCAGAAGGTTTTGATCTTATTTGAAAGCTTCTTTATTGGTAAAATAGTTGTGTTCAAAGTTTTGCATTTTTTGTGATTTTGATTTATTGATAACATAGTTTTTTTAGATCTTTGTTATGTGTAACATAGTCTGAGTTGTGTTTCAAGCTTTGCTTGATGGTTTTTAGAAGCTTTTGATATTTTTTGAGAGCCTTTTTTATTAAAACAGTCCTAACTTTGTTTTGCTTGGAGGCTTTTGGTTTTTTTTAGAGAGTTTTTTTTGTTGATAACATAATTTTTTGAAAGCTATGTTATTGGTAACATAATCCGTGGTTAAAATTTTTCTTGATGTCTTCAAAAGTTTTTAATTTTATTTTAGAACTTTTTTATTAGAAAAATAGTTCTAGTTTAATGTTTTACCTTGCTTGGTGATTTTCAGAGATTTTTGCTCTCTTCTGAGAGCTTTTTAACTTTGTTATTGGTAACATAGTCCGAGCTGTGTTTAAGGTTTTGCTTGGTAGTTTTCAAAAGTTTTAAAGAGCTTTTTTTTATTGATAACATAGTTCCAGCTGTGAGATCAAGAATTAGCTAGTTTTCAAAAACTGTTGATTTTTTTATTTTATTTTATCAGCTTTGCTTGATGATTTTCTGAAGCTTTTGTTCTTTTTTGAGGTGTTTTATTAATAACATAATCAAAAGTTTTGCTTGGTGGTTTTTAAAAGCTTTTGACTTATTTTTATTGATAACACAGCTTTTGCTGTTTTTAAAAATTTATTTTGCTTGATGGTTTTTAAACATTTTTGGTTTTTTTTGAAAGTTTTTATAGATGACATCTATAGTTTTTTGTAAATTTGCTACTTAGTCCAAGCTGTGCTTAAGGTTTTGTTTGGTGGTTTTTAAAAGCTTTTTTAAAGCTATTTTTATAAGTAACATAGTTTCAGATGTGTTCAAAAATCAGTTTTTTTTTGGTAGTTTTCAGAAGTTTAAGCTGTGTTCAAGATTTTGTTTCATGGTTTATAAAAGCTTTTGATGTTTTCTGAAAGCTTTTTAAGTTGTTAACATAGTCCCAGCTGTGTTAAAAAATATCTTTTCTTGGTGGTTTTTAGAAGTGTTTGGTTTGTTTTAACAGTTTTCATTGATGGCTACCTAGTCCAAGTTGTGTTTAAGGTTTTGCTTGATGGTTTTCAAAAACTTTTGATTTTTTTTAAAGCTTTTTTATAAATAGTATAGTTCTGGCTGTTTTAGAAGTTTTTGATCTCTTCTGATTTTTTTTTAAATTTATAACAGTCTGGGCTTTGTTTGAGGTTTTTAGAAACTGTTAATTGGTAACACAGTCTAAGCTTTGATGATTTTCAGAAGCATTTGATCTATTTAAGGTTTTTTTTATTAGTTACATATTCTGAGCTGTGTTCTAGATTTTGCGTCATGGTTTTTAAAAGCTTTTGAGTTTTTCTGAAAGCTTTTTAATTGATAACATAGTACCAGCTGTGTTTAAGAATTTGGTTTGTTTGGTAGTTTTTAAAAGCTCTACATCTTTTTTAGAGCTACTTTATTGGTAAAATAGTCCCAGCTATGTTCAAAACATTTTAATTTATAAAATTTTAACGATCTTTGCCACAGAAGACTAAACCACTGCACCAAGTTTTCTTGATTACAAGCAATTTTTAATAATTTATTTTTAATTGTAGATTAAGGATAGTGGGAGGGGGGGACTTTGATAAGTTTGTTTTTTAATTTGTGAGATTTAAACAATTTTTGGAACAAAAGACTAAACCACTGCACCAAGTTCTACCGACTACCCGCAATATCCAATAATCTTTAGTTGTAGATTAAGGAGAGGGGGTAAAAACTAGGCTACTGCACTAAGATTTCTTAATCATTTGCATTAATGTTCAATAGTTTTTAATTGTAGATCAGTCTTCTGGGGTTGAAACTACTGTCCCGCAATCAATAAACTGAGTGCCCCGCACGCAGTTTATTGGTTACGGGATAGTAGTTTTGACTGGAAATCCTGTCCAAGTGACTGTGATCTAGTTTTTTAATTAAAAACACTTAAGTGGATGGGCGGGGCATTCAGTTCTTTAATTGCGAAACAGTAGTTTCAACTAAAGTTTTTGTCCAAGTGTTTGTGATCCAATTTCTTAACCACAACATTTCAGTAACAGGGCGGGGCACGCAAAACATTGATTGCAAAATATTAATTTTAACTGGAGTTTCCGCCCACCCAGCCGACTGTTTATGATCCAGTTTTTTTATTACAAACATTTGGGTGGGGCACGCAGTTTATTGATTGTGGGACAGTAGTTTCAGCTGGGGTTTTGTCTACTCGCCCAAGTGTCTCTAATAAAATTTCTAGATTATAAACACTTGGGTAAGTGGGCAAGGCAAGAAGTTTCCTGTAATGCAATTTCTTGATTACAAATACTTGGGTAGGTAAACAGGGCACGCAGTTTATTGATTACGTAACAGTAGTTTCAACTGGAGTTTCCGAACACCTGCTTAAGTTTGTGTGATCAAATTTCTTAATTACAAACACTTGGGTAGGTAGGTGGGTGGGGCACGCAGTTTATTGATTACGGAATAATAGTTTTAACTGAGGTTCTTGCCTACCCGTTCAAGTGTGCGTGATTCAATTTCTTGATCACAAAGATTTGGGCGGGTAGGCGGGGAACGCAGTATTGGTTGCGGTACAATAGTTTTAACTGGAGTTTCCTCCTACCCGCTCAAGTGTCTGTAATTAAAATATTGGATCACAAACACTTGGGTGGGCGGGCGGGGCACGCAGTTTATTAATTGCGGTACAGTAGTTTAAGTTGGGGTTCCTTCCCATCCGCCCAAGGGTGTGTTATCTAATTTCTTGATCACAAACACTTGACTGAGTGTACTGTGCACGCAATTTATTGATTGCTTGACAATAGTTTTAACTAAAGTCTGTAATCAAATTTTTAAAGCACAAACATTTGAGCGGGTCGGCGGGGCACGCAGTTTATTGATTGCGGAACAGTAGTTTCAACCGGAGTTTTTTCCTACTTACCCAAGTGTCTGTGATCTAATTTCTTTGTACAAACGGTTTCATTTGAACTTTCTTTGAACAATTTTTGGTATAAAAAACTGGTTTCTAGACCACTGCACCAAGTGTTATGCAGTAAATGGGTTTTTGTGCAAATTCTTAAGTTTTCTGCGTTATTTTGAAAATATTTTGGTAATAAATTGTTTTTTTTGTAAAATTTTTGATGATATTTTAACATAAATTAGTTTTTTTGCTAATTTGACGTGTTAAATAGGTTTTCAGAGCAATTTCTTTTGTGTTAAGTGAACTTTTTATGCAAATTTTATACAATAATTTGTGTTTTTTTTTGCTATTATGTGCGTATTTCTTGCAATAAAACGATAAATTATTAAACGCAATAAATGTTTTAAGTTTATTTAAATTTTATTGTAATCTAGATTGGTTTTTAAACATTTTCTGATAAATTATAACTTTAATTTTAAAATATTTCAAGTTTTTTCTATTTAGTTAAGCAAAACTCTGCTTATTTTAGCAAAAATCAGGCAGTTTTGTTACGAAATTTGAACGCAAAACCGCAAATTTTGTTCATAATATAGTTTATTTCAAATGAAAATCTGGCCGGATTAAAAGCAATTTGTTTATAAATGCAAAAATCCGGTTTGTTTTGGCAAAAATTATGCTGTTTTATTACAAATTAAGTAAAAATCTAAACATTTTTTGTAAAAACCTTAAATTTTTTTAATATTTTAGTTTATTTTAATTGAAAATCCGGCCGGATTAAAAGAAAAAATGTTTTTAAAAGCAAAAGTTTGTCTGTTTTGGTAAAAACCAAATAGTTTTATTACACAATTTGATAAAATTAAGTAAAAATCTTAATATTTTTTGCAAAAACAGTCCATTTTGTTAATAATTTAGTTTATTTTATAATAAAATCCGGCCGGATCGAAAGCAATTTGTTTAATTATGCATAAATCCGGCTTGTTTTGTCAAAAATGAAGCAGTTTTATAAAAAAATTTGACAAACCCTCAATATCTTTTGCACAAACCGTACATTTTGTTAATAATTTAAATTATTTTATTTCAAAATCCGGTCGGATTAAAAGCATTTAGTAAAATTATGCAAAAATCCGGCTTGTTTTGTTAAAGATAAGGCAGTTTTATTACAAAATTTGATAAAATTAAGTGCAAATGGAAACGTTTTACGCAAAAACTGTGAGTTTTGTTTATAAATTAGTTTATTTGAATCAAGAATCTAGTCGGATTTAAAGCAATTTGTTAAATTAATCAAAAATTCAGCTTGTTTTGGCAAAAATCAAACAGTTTTTTTTACAAAATTTGACAAAATTGAGTAAAAATACGAACTTTTTACGCTAAAACTGTAAAATATGTTAATAATTTAATTATTTTTAAATAAAAACCTTCCGGATTAAGAGTAAATTGTTCAGTTAAGCAAAAACTCAGTTTGTTTTGGCAAAAATAAAACAGTTTTTTTACAAAATTTGACAAAATTGAGTAAAAATACGAACATTTTACGCAAAAACTGTAAAATGTGTTAATAATTTAGTTATTTTTAAATAAAAACCTTCCGGATTAAGAGTAATTTGTTAAGTTAAGCAAAAATTCAGCTTGTTTTGGCAAAATTAAAACAGTTTTTTACAAAATTTGACTAAATTGAGTAAAAATACGAATTTTTTTTCGCAAAAACTGTAAAATTTGTTAATAATTTAGTTATTTTTAAATAAAAACCTTCCGGATTAAGAGTAATTTGTTAAGTTAAGCAAAAACCTAGCTTGTTTTGGCAAAAATAGAACAGTTTTTTTACAAAATTGAGTAAAAATACGAACATTTTACGCAAAAACTGTAAAATTTGTTAATAATTTAGTTATTTTTAAATAAAAACCATCCGGCTTAAAAGTAATTTGTGAAGTTAAGCAAAAACTCAGCTTGTTTTGGCAAAAATAAAACAGTTTTTTTACAAAATTTGACAAAATTGAGTAAAAATACGAACATTTTACGCAAAAACTGTAAAATTTGTTAATAATTTAGTTATTTTAAATAAAAGCCTTCCGGATTAAGAGTAATTTGTTAAGTTAAGCAAAAACCCAGCTTCTTTTGGTAAAATCAAAACAGTTTTTTTACAAAATTTGACAAAATTGAGTAAAAATACGAACATTTTTTGCAAAAACTGTAAAATTTGTTAATAATTTAATTATTTTTAAATAAAAACCTTCCAGATTAAGAGCAATTTGTTAAGTTAAGCAAAAACTCAGCTTGTTTTGGCAAAAATAAAACAGTTTTTTTACAAAATTCGACAAAATTGAGTAAAAATACGAACATTTTACGCAAAAACTGTAAAATTTGTTAATAATTTAATTATTTTTAAATAAAAACTTTCCGGATTAAGAGTAATTTGTTAAGTTAAGCAAAAACCTAGCTTGTTTTGGCAAAATTAAAACAGTTTTTTCACAAAATTTGACAAAATTGAGTAAAAATACGAACATTTTACGCAAAAACTGTAAAATTTGTTAATAATTTAGTTATTTTTAACTAAAAACCTTCCGGATTAAGAGTAAATTGCTAAGTTAAGCAAAAACTCCGCTTGTTTTGGCAAAAATAAAACAGTTTTTTTACCAAATTTGACAAAATTGAGTAAAAATACGAACATTTTACGCAAAAACTGTAAAATTTGTTAAAAATTTAGTTTTTTTTTTAATAAAATCCGACCGGTTTAAAGGTAATTTGGCAAATTAAACAAAAACACAGCTTGTTTTGGCAAAATTTAAGCAGTTTTATTAAAAATATTGACAAAATTGAGTAAAAATACGAACATTTTACGCAAAAACTGTAAAATTTGTTAAAAATTTAGTTATTTTTAACTAAAAACCTTCCGGATTAAGAGTAAATTGCTAAGTTAAGCAAAAACTCCGCTTGTTTTGGCAAAAATAAAACAGTTTTTTTACCAAATTTGACAAAATTGAGTAAAAATACGAACATTTTACGCAAAAACTGTAAAATTTGTTAAAAATTTAGTTATTTTTAACTAAAAACCTTCCGGATTAAGAGTAAATTGCTGAGTTAAGCAAAAACTCAGCTTGTTTTGGCAAAAATTAAACAGTTTTTTTTACAAAATTTGACAAAATTGAGTAAAAATACAAACATTTTAAGCAAAAACCGGATATTTTGTTAAAAATTTAGTTTTTTTTAAATTAAAATTTAGCTAAACTAAAAACAATATGTTTATAAAAGCAAAAATTTGATCTGCTTTAGCAAAAAATAAACAATTTTATTACAAAATTGAGTAAAATACAAACACTTTAAACAAAAACTGTAAATTTTGTTAATAATTTAGTTTTTTTTAAATAAACTACGGCCAGATTAAGAGCCATTTGGTAAGTTAAGCAAAACCTAGCTAGTTTTAGCAAAAATCAAGCAGTTTTATTTCAAAATTTAATAAAATTGAGTAAAAATGCAAATATTTTACGCAAAATCTGTAAATTTTGTTGATATTTTAGTTTTTTTAAAATAAAATTCGGCCGGTTTAAAAGCAATTTGTTAAATTAAACAAAAATCTAGCTAGTTTTAGCAAAACTCAAGCAGTTTTATTACAAAATTTGATAAAATGAGTAAAAATGCAAATATTTTACGCAAAAACTGTAAATTTTGTTAATATTTTAGTTTTTCAAAAATAAAATTTGGCCGGATTGAAGGCAAATTGTTAAATTAAGCAAAAATCTAGCTAGTTTTATCAAAAATTAAACAGTTTTATTACAAAATTTGACAGAATTGAATAAAAATGCTTAATATTTCACTCAAAACCTATAAATTTTGTTAATAGTAAAAATGCAAATATTTTACGCAAAAACTGTAAATTTTGTTAATATTTTAGTTTTTTAAAAATAAAATTTGGCCGGATTAAGGGCAATTTGTTAAATTAAACAAAAATCTAGCTAGTTTGATCAAAAATCAAGCAGTTTTATTACAAAACTTGACAAAATTGAGTAATAATGCAAATATTTTACGCAAATACAAAATTTTTTGTTAATAAATTTTTTTATATTAAAACAAAATTTGTCCGAACTAAAAGTTAATTGTTTAGTGATGCAAAAATATCATTGGTTTTGTTAAAATTCAAGCAGTTTTATTACAAAATTGAGTAAAAATGCAAATATTTTACGTTTATTTTATATTAAATCCGGCCAAATCAAAAATAAATGTTTAAGTTATACAAAAATCGGCCGGTTTTGTCAAAATTCAAGTAGTTTTAAATCAAAGTATGACAAAATTAAGTAAAAATTGCAAAGTTTTACCCAAAAACTGTAAATTTTGTTAATAATTTAAATGATTTTAAAATAAATTTGATTGGATTAAAAGCAGTTTGTTTGTTTATACAAAAATCCGGTTTTGGCAAAAAATAAGCAGTTTATTACAAAATTTTATTATCAAATCTGGCTGGATCAAAAACAATTTTTGTTTATTTTAATACAAAATAAAGGTCCTTCGAAACGGATATGAATCATTACATTAATACACTAAAGTTTGTAATTCTGTTTATTTTAATACTGGAGTCATGAGAATCTTGTGAGAAAGTTGTTAATTTTATTTACATAGTTGCAAACTTAAACATATTGTTAAGAAAAAAAGATTATCTAGGAATATATTATTATCCAAAATACTTTGACAGATTTTATCGTAGAAGTTAACAATAACATTTCGACATCAATTTGATATAATTCGGTAGGAGCTTTAACTGTCTTTCAAGCATCAAACAGTGGCGGCATTACCAACGCACAAATTACAAACAAACGCACAGAGAGATAGAAAAGTCCAGATCTAATAGATCCCGCAGCGTCGGCAAACCAAATGTAGCAGATCCATGAATAGACAGTCCGTCAGGTAGCCTTACAAATGACAGACAAGAAGTATCTACGATTATCAGATGTATACATATTCGTGATTCAGTGTCCGACCCAATACACAATCCCATAATACCACCATATAAATACCATAATAATACGAGCACGGATCACCGATTGACACGACCTCTGCGGACATAGATTGATGAACCGGTGAATGATGCGACTTTAAATATACGATTGTAACGAAATATATTATATCAGTGGTCGGATTGTAGGTTAATGTATTTTTTTGGAATAATAAAATATTATAGGATCGTGCGTTCCACATTCTTCTTTTTATTGATATTCTTAAGTTGTTATCTATGGAACATCCGGACTATAAACTAACAGAATTAGTAGTCAATGATTTATTGTAATTTGCAATTGAATTAATTAATAAAACATTATTTTTTTCTATTTCAGGATAAGCCACATAAATGCAATCTCTGCAGTAAATCATTCCCAACACCCGGTGATTTACGTTCTCACATGTACGTCCATTCCGGTTCGTGGCCATTCAAATGCCACATTTGCTCCAGAGGATTCTCAAAACACACCAACCTGAAGAACCATCTCTTCCTCCACACAGGTAAGCCAAAAACCAAAAGGAAACAGGGATAGACACCACTCGAAACACCATCACTGTAGATAAATATATATTAATTAAGAAAACCTCCCATTTTTATATTATTATATAAGAAACATTTTATTTATTTCTGATTAAAATTGATTTCAAGCTGGAAATTCATTCTAGAAAAAAACTAGTCAAAAACATAATTTTTGCAATTAAAAAAATTTACTGTTTCCAGCTTGGAATTGATTGGATTATTTAGCGGACGATTGTAGAAGGTGTTAAGTGTTTTGCAAAAAAATATTTATGAGTTTTGTTTTTGGGAATCCTATGAATATATAATTTATTTTTGTTGCTAAATTTATGTGATTTGCATTTAGAATCGATTTGATCTTATTGAAAAATTTGAATGATTAATTGGTTGAGGTTTGGAAATGCATGGTTACAAAATTATGATGATGTAATAAATTAAAATAAATAATTAAAAAATTGCACATTTTTAAGCTATTGCAGTGCAGTTTTAAGCAAAAATGTTTCAATTATTAATTAAAATATAATTAAATTAACTTTTCATCAGTGTTTTTGCAAATATTTAGTTTTTAATAGAAAATTGGGTTTAAAAAAAATGATTTTATTGCTAAACATGCTAATCGTCTTTTAAATAAATTTATTTTTGGCAAAATTGTTTTTATATTTGCAACTTTGCGTCAATTAAATTAACTTTTAATCAATTATTTGCAAACAGTTTTTGATTCGTACGTTGCAAAAATAGTTTACTACAAACAATGCAAACATATTATTTATGTCGTCTACCACTAATGGTAGACATGAAAATTGCATAAAAAAAACGTTTTTGATACAGTTTTTTGCATTTAATCGAAGATTTAGTACTATATAAAGTAAATCAAATTGACTGCGTTGTTCTTAATATAGAAAACAAACATAAAATTGTATTTCATCAAAGATTTATTACTGGAGCTACATAAACTAAGTAAAACGACATTAAATTGCGCATCTTTTATTACTTAGCAAAGTTTATTGCGTTGTTATTTTTTACCTCAACATAAGAAACAAACAAAAACACAATTTTATCAGAAATTTGTATAAAATATTATTTTAAAACATTAAACCCATACTATGTTGCAATGCATTGTCTTTTTGGAGCTATGTTTTTGCCTTTTGTTGTTAGTTCTATTGCAAATTCCAAATTTGCTTCTTAACAAATTGTTGGATATGCTTTTAGCACATTTAGATATAACTTTTTCAGATTGTAAGTTGTTGAAGAATGCAAAAGGTTTTATTTTCAAGTTCAAAAACTAGTTTCTTCTTAAAAACGTTTATCAATAAAAGCATTGATTTAAGGTTAAATTTAGTAGCTACACTTATTGATAAAGCTGTTTATAGAACTTTTTTTTTGTAATAAATACGCATCTCGTTCAACATTCAGTTTTAGAAGTAATCCAAGTTTTCCTAATTTAGCTTCACCTAACCTAACCTAACCTAACCTAACCTAACCTAACTTTTTTTTTTCTGAGGAGGTAGAAATTTTTTATAAGACACCCCAAAGGGGTAGTGTCAAATCCTTACTGACTAAAACCAGCTCCCCTTCTTCTTGCGGGAATAACGATCTTTCTCCACCTAACGATTGCATTTAAGTATTTCATCAAGGTGAAGAGTCTCGCGCGACAGACTTCAGGTACGCACACAGTTTAATAATAACACAACATTTTCCATGTAACACCACTTTTTTTACGGGTTAGAGCATACTTTTTTTTTTTTTCTGGTGGTACAATTTAATGTTTACTCAGTTTTTTTTTTTACATTTTTAGGACAATAACAGTCTACAAAACATACATAAGAAAACAAAAATTTACATAAATCCACAAAACATTTATGAGTAGCTCCCTACTTCATTCACACTACACCATGGAGCAAACTCCCTCTTTTCTTTTTTTTTATACGTAGCATGGACCCTATCATGGTGGCCACAATGCCCCAATTGGACTCTAAAGACAGCATTACTACCACCATGTTATCCGGGTTCAAGCTCTCTCCCATCAGTTTCGTTCTTGCTCTTTCACGCGTCTCCAACCATCTCTCGCAATGGAACACGGTATGCTGAACCGTATCCCTTTGCCCACAGTACAGACATTTATCACATTCAATCAATTTCATCCAATGAAACCTATCCTAACCTAACCTAACCTAACCTAACCTAACCTATTTTATAATTTTTTTTACGTATCAAACCTAACCTAACTTTTTTTGAGCCACTTTGATTTGTTAAAAGTTTTCTGAAATCTACGGTCAATTTTAAGTAATAAACCTAACCTTATTTAATCTAACCTAACTAATAAACAACAATTAGGTTTTGTGTCGGTTGAATTTGGAAAAGGTTTTCTAAAATCTACTTTTATTTTTACGTTATAAACGCAACTTCACCTAATCTAACCTAACTTAATAAAAAAGTATGTTTTAAGGTTTTGTGTCGATTTTATTTAGAAAAGGTTTTCTAAAATCTACTTTTATGTTTACATAAAAATCAAACCTAACCTAACTTAACCTAACCTAACCTAACGTAACTTTTTTTTTAAATTGTAGTGTAGGAAAGCTCTACCAGTCTATGTGTAAAGTTCTCATCCACTAAACCTTCTAACTACTTGGCGTGGTCTTTGTATCCTCGGAATTGCAAAACACACCTTCAAGGATACACAGTTTATTACTTTGATTTTGCTCTCTTTTTCTTTTTCTTTGCGGAGACCATTTTTTTAGCAAATTGCTTCACCAGACAGCATGTACTCAACACCGCACCTGTCTCATTCTTCATCTTCTTCCTGGCCGCGGCCCATCTGCGGCAAGCGTAAAAAGTGTGTTGTGGTCTATTCTCTACTTGGCACGTTACACATTTGTTGCTGTCTGTACGGTGGAATCTTTTTAAATACGCTCTGAAGCATCCGTGTCTGCTCAGAAGTTGACACAGGTAATAGTCGACAGATCCAATTTTTAACTATTTTTTTTGTCCACCCCGCTTTTCCGGTATCCTGGTCCCATTCTTTTTATAAATGCCTTTTTTTTTTAATTCCCCTCTTAGTATGCTGATTTGTTTTATAACCCTTCTCTCTCAGTTCGACTTGTAGATGGATCGGCATGACCGAGGCAACTACGGGAATGGCTTCCGTGGGTATGGTTCTGCATCCGCCGACTAGTCTCAGCGCCAGTGTCCTTTGCAGTTTTTGCATCGTGTTCTTGTATTTGGCGTATCTTAGGGTTTTTATCTACCCTGAGCATCGTACAGCATTATTGCCAGTATCCTCTTCTTCTCTTCTGAAGGTCCTCTGATGTTCTGCATCAGCATGCTTAGTGCTTTGACCGTTTTTTTCACCTTTTCTACCGCCTTGTTAGGCCATTTTGGTGTTTCTATCAAATCACACACCAAAGTATTTGACAGCGTTCTTTGTGGTTATATTGGCATCTCTTATTTTTATTACCGCTTTCTCTAATTTTCTGCTACTGTACAGGATGACGTTTTCTGAGCAGAAATCTCTAGCCCTAGTTCTTTAATTTCCGTTTTAATTCTCTGCACCGCCGTGTTGGTCACCTTGACCAGTTTCTCTTCCCCTTTTGCCATTGTAATAATGTCGGTGTTGTCCGTAAAGCACAACAGCGTAGTTCTCTTTGGCATAACTACTCTAAGTACGCTGTTATTGTATATGGTCTACAGTAGAAGACCCAGGACTAAGTCTTGTGGTACGACGCACGTGATCAGCATCTTTTTTTTTCTTTTTCTTATAAGCAGATCTCTGCTGTGGAGGTAGTTTTGAGTTACTTTATTGAGCTTTTGATCATTCTCATTCTGATCAGTGTTTGTAACACCCCTTTTCACGGAACAGTACCGAAGGCGTTTTTGATGTCCACCGTGGTGAACATACACATTTTCCTGTTTTTGTAGGCTTTCTTTTTAATGTCCTCTACCGTGTTCATCAGCTTTCTCATAGCATCGATAGTGGACCTTCCTTTTCGGAACCCAAACTGGCTGTTAGATATTTGGTTCTCTACCTCCTCCCTCAATCAAAACTTGCAATTAGCTGTTCATATATTTTTCCCAAGGTATTTATTAGGCAGATCGGCTTAAACTTTTGGGCTTTGTTTATCTTTTTCTGCTGTTTTTGCAAAAAAAACCAGTTTTGACTGCTTCTATTCTTTGGTAAATCTGCCATTTTGAAATTTCTGATTCATCACCCTTAGGATGATATCAGGCACGGCCTTTACTACTTCTTTTGCAGTTTTGGGAGGTATCCGATCTGGTCCCGCCGCTTTCTTGTCTTTTAGCTTTGCGGGCACTTCCTGTACTACCTGCAGGGTAAAAGGTACAGTCACCTTTTCTTCCACGACTGTTGGCCATTTTACCAACCGGAGCTTTGGAAACAACTGTTTGGCCACTTCCATCTGCTTCTCATCTCCGAGCTAGACACCAACTCCTTAGCTGAACTTGTTTGTGACGATGTTATACCCTGTGTGGGATACACGGCGTTCTCCACCTTATCTAGCAAACCTAATTTAACTTAACCTAACCTAACGTTTTTTTTTGTATAAATAAAGGCAAAAATTAAATTTTAAAATCTCTCAACTATTTGTCAATAGTCAAGGCTATTTAACATGATTTTGATAACATTGTCGCTTTGCAGATTTGTTTGTTTTGATTTATCAGATTTCTTAATTGTTAATCAAAAAATTGTGTATCCAGTTCTGAGTAGTAAACGCATGCGTTGTTTTTGCCTTTTTTATCTTTTACAGGTATAAGGCAAAACACTCTTGTTCTAAATAAAACTTTGTTAAGAAGTATCCCACGTCACCGTATTGCCAACGCTTACCCTCTTGATCAGGAGACGACTTCAGTTTGCTGTACTTCCTGGGAGTATTCACTCTTTTTCCTAACTTTCCATGGTTTTTTGTTTGACATTGGTTCTGCCTTCATTGTTGTTTTTTTTGCTAGGAGGTGTACGAGGACAACCTCGCCAACTTTTCCAGTACTTTTTTAGCAGTTGTCTGTGGTTGGCATTTCTAGTTATTCTACTTCTATTGGAGTTAATTAATCATTTATGTCTTGGTTTTGAGCTTTCTACATTTAGAATTAAGTGCATCTGCTTTTTTCCCTGTTTTTTTTAGAGGTTTGTTGGAGATGGTTTCCCAATGTGTACAATGAGCAGTAAAATCAACACCTCTTTCAATTGTTTCAAATATATTTTTATTTTTTTGTAGGAGTTTTGATTTATTTTGTGAAAAATGAACGTGATTTTGTAACAAATTTCAAGCTAAAAATGAATGTTCTGCACAGTTTTCTTGTTATAAATATTTTTTCGGTACAATTTTAAGCTAAACTATTGCTTATAGCATAAGTTTTCTGTATTAAATTTGATAAATGTTATGAGATAAACGTGATTTTTCAACAATTTTTAAACTAAAAATGAGTTTTTTGTGCAGTTTTTGTGTAAAATATGTCTTTTTTGTTTGATTTTAAGTTTTTTTAAGATAATCTTTTTTTATATTTAGGTTTTCTGTATCAATTTTTAGAAATTTCAAGCTAGAAAGAAGTTTTTTCCAAGATTTTTGTGTTATAAATAATTTTTTTGTACAATTTTAAGTTTTTTTAATCATATTGTGTTTTTGAGCCAATTTTGATTAATTTATAAGGTAGACAAGATTTATCAACAAATTTGAAGCTAAAAATGAGTTTTTTGCGCTATTTTTATGTTGTAAATGTTCTAAAACTTTTCCTTTCCGCATCTTCAATTTTTGTGTGTGCAAAACTACGCACTATTTTTGATTTTTGTTATTGTCTTTCATTTTTCTGTGGTCACTAATTTGATTCAGTTATGTACCTTGTTTTACGTCTTTTGCAGTTTGAGCATATATGTGATTACGTTATCAGGTCTTATTGCTATGTCTGTGGCCTTGTCAATATTGATTTTTGCTCATTTCCATCTGTTGTATTTGAAAAAAGCATGTTTTGGAGTGCCTTCTTCTTTACAGAAAGTGCAACTGTCTTTGGTTTTTAGGTACACTCTTGTTCATTAAGGAACTGGCACAGGTAGTAGTCAACTTTGCCAAATTAAGTATGAGCCTCTTTGTTCAGTTGGTAACTCCTGTGGGTGTTACTTATTTTTTGTTTTCAGAGTCTTAAGGCTTTGTTTTTTGTAGAAATTTTTTTGTTTTCTCTTGTATGTTAACCTTCTCTTTGCTGCTTGGAGTTCTATGGAGGATAAGCCAGTGATGGTTTCTATTGCCTTGTTTGATATAGTTCTATAAACTTGTCCAACTGTTATGAGCTTTTTTCTGTGGGCTTTGTCTGCTATTTGGTTGTATTTAGTAATTTTCAGCAATTTCTACCAAATTGGAGCCCTATCCTTACCTAACCTAATCTAACCTAATCTATCCTAACTTAACCTAACTTTTTTTTAGAGAAGACAAAATGTTTTATGCACTGCCGGTCTATTTGAGCTTGTGAGACTTGGCCGCCTATTCAAAGGAGCCATACTCACTTAAACTTCTCTTAATGTTTTCAGATGTTTGCAAAGAATCACCTTTTGGTACTGTTTTTTTGCGGGAACTGTTTTATTGTATCTTATTCCTTTTTGTCGTTTTTCTTTTTGCCGATTATGTTCTGTATAGTTGCAGCTATTAGGTTTCACTTTGTACTATTATTGAGCATGTGGCTGACGATGTTGTCTGCTGTTAGGTTGCTGCCAAATACTTGTCTCATCTTATTTTTTTCCGTTCCAGTGCTGGCATTTTAAGATAGTATGTTCAGCGCACTCTTCTTTGACGCAGTACTTGCTTGCACTTTTTGTTATCTAAGATTTTAAATTTATAGAAATAGTTTGCAAAGCACCCATGCCCAGTAAGAAACTGAGCGATGTGCCTATCTCCCCGTGCTTTCTTTCTGTCTATTTTGCCACATTCGGGATTAGCCTTTTGGTTCACTGAGAAGTCTGCGTATCGTCTGCCCATTCTCTTTCCCACAGTCTCATAGTTTTCGTTCTTTCGTCATTCTTGTTATTACATTTCCACGTTTGCTAACTTTTCCAGGGCAACAGATGGATGGTTATTACCTGTAGCGCTTTGGTTGGGGCCGTATGATATGCAGACCTGACTTGTATTATTGCTTTTTTCTGCACCTTGGTGAGAATCTTTTTGTACTTTTGTATGTTTAGCCTATATGTTAAACTAACCTTAACTAACCTAACCTAACTTAACTTATTTTAAGGTTTTGTGTCGGTTTTATTTGGATAAGTTTATTAAATTTATTTTTATGTTACGTCAAAAAACCTAACCTAACCTACTTTTCTTTTTAAAAAGAAGATGAAATGTCACTTTTCAGCATTTTTTTATTATTACCTGTTTTTTTTTGCAGTATTACTTTGCATTTTTTTTCTTCCTTTTGATGATGGAAACAATTATTTTCTCAATTACCTACTAATTGTCGCTCCGCAGATTTGTTGTAGTGTCCACTTTTTTGCAATACTCGCATGAGCTTTTTTTTGTATTTTTTATCCTGTTTAGGTATAAGGTAGTATTCCACGTCATCTGGTTTTCGTGTAACCTATGACAATATTCTCTTGATTAGTTGACGATTTCAGTTTGCTGTACGCCTTGGAAGGCTACATTCTTTTTCCCAACTCTTGCTTTTTTGTTTTACTGGGATAACTTTTTGATTTTTGTTGTACTTTTTCTAGCAGTTACTTTTGATTGGCTTTTTTAGTTGTTCTGTCATTTATTGATAGACTTTACCACAGAGCTTATTAATTGTCTACGTCCCAGTGTTGAACCTTTTACATTTGGCGTCAGCATTTGCTGTTGGTTTGTTGAAAGTGGTTTTACGTGCTCATATTTCTTTTAATGTGTACTCCAAGGTACTTTACGCTACTTTGGCTTTGGATTTTGTCTAGGCCAATTTTTCCAGCTATAGCGACGGTATTTGTTTTTTAGTGATTTAGCGTTAGACTTTTCTCTTTATTTGTTAATTTTTTAGATGTTTTTGCCACCTTTTCTATAGATTCTCTACTTGTACCGCGGATTATAATCTCCAGGTCTTTGACAAAACCAACCAGAGTTACGTTTTTATCTAAGTTTTTAACACGTACAAATTCCACAGCGTAGCATCAAGAGTTGAGCTTTGTGAAACCCTACACATTATTTTTATCTTCTTGTTTGCTTATCATTACCACACGGTTTTTTAGGTAAGAACGGATGATATTTATTAGGAAGAACCAGATCTGTTTGATTGTTTTTTCTAAACATCGGGTTCCGTATTGCCATTTGCTTCAATCTCATTTTGTAGTCTCTAACCTAACCTAACCTAACTTGATGTAGAAAAAAATTAAAGGTTTTGTGCCAAACCTAATCTAACTTATTCCAAAAAAATAAATTGAAAGCTTTGAACCGGCTTTATTTGGAAAAAGATTTCTAAAATCTATTCTTATTTTTACGTAAAATCTAACCTAACCTAACTTATTTCAGATAAAAGTTGAAGGTTTTGTGCCTAGCCTAACCTAACTTATAACAAAAAAATAAATTGAAAGCTTTGAACCGGTTTTCTTTGGAAAAAGATTTCTAAAACCTATTCTTATTTTTACGTAAAATCTAACCTAACCTAACCTAACCTAACCTAACTTATTCCAGAAACAAGTTAAAAGTTTTGTGCCAAGCCTAACCAAAATTTTTTCTTACAAATTTTAAGCTAAAAATTAGTTTTACTTGCAATTTGTTTGTTGTAAATGTATTTTCTGTATAGCTTTGAGCTTTTCTAAGTAAGTCTCATGCTATAAAAAGTTATTTTTTGCTATAGATTGGGTTTTTTGTACAAATTTTGATACATTTTATGAGATAAACGCAATTTTCTGACAATATTCAAGCTAACTTTTGAGTTACAAACGTTTTTTCTGTGCAATTTTAAGTTTCTTCTACTCATACTTTTTTCTGTAGCTGCTTTAATCAATTTTGTAAAGTGAACTTGATTTTCTAACAAATTTTAAGTTGAAATTGAGTTTTTTTTGTACAATTTTAGGTTTTTCTAATTATATTTTAAGCTAGACATGGTTTTTCTGTAGCAAAGTTGAACAATTTTGTGAAATAAATGGGATTTTAGTACAATTTTAAGTTTTTTTGAGCAAATTTTTGCTATAATTGGATTTTCTGTATCAATTCTGATAAATTTAATGGTTTTTCAAGTAATTTTATGTTTTAAATGATTTTTGTGTAGCAGTTTTGCTCTGTTTTATGAGAAAAACTTAGTTTTCTAACAAATTTTAAGCTAGAAATAATTTTTTTGCACAATTTTTGGGTTATAAATGTTTTTTTTTTGTACAATTTTTAGTTTTTTTAAGCTAATTGTTTGCTATAAATGGGTTTTTATATCAATTTTATGAGACAAACGTAATTTCTCAAATCAGAAATGAGTTTTCTGTGTAATTTTGAGTTTTTTTTAAGGAAATCTTAAACTATGAATGTAATAAACTTGATTTTTGAGCAAATATTATGTTAAAAATTAGTTTTATTGTCAATTTGTATGCTATAAATGAGTTTAATTTGCCAATTTTGATAAATTTTAAGACTTAAAAAAAAGATTTTTGAGCAAAATTCATGCAAGAAATGAGTTTTATGAGCAATTTTTATATTATATCTGAGTAAATTTTATGTCTGCATAGATTTTTTGGGCAATTTTTATGTTATTTTTGTGTAATTTAAAAGTTTTTTAAGCAAATTTTATGCTATAAATGATTTTTTTGCGACAATTTTAATGAATTTTAATAATAAACGTATTTTTTGTAGAGAAAATGCATTTGTTGCTTGAAAAACACACAAAAAATGTTTAAAACTAGCCTTTGTTGTTTAAAACTTTTCAATTCTTATTCTTAAAACGCATTTAACGTTTAAAATTTACATACAAATTAGCAAATTACTTACAAAAAATTAAATTTACAAACAAAATGCATAAAAATTGCTCAGAAATTGCATTTTTTGCATTAAATTTACCAAAAAACGCAAGAAATGCAAAAAAAATGTTTGTTGTTTAAAATTTATTATTGCCATTATTAAAACGCTTTTATTGTGCATAAAACAAACTAATTGTATAAGTAAAATTAAATTTAAAACCAAAATGATTTAAAATCGCGCAGAAATTGCATTTTTTGCATTAAACTTACCAAAAAAACGCTCAAGAAATCTATTTGTGAATAGATTTTACATTAATTAATACTTCTAAAATGAATTAACTGTATACAAACAAACAAATTATAGCATTGAAATTCAATTTAATAATAAATTATAAAATAATCTCTTAGAAAATCATTTTGTGGTATAAAATTTATGAAAAATTTAATTTGTTGCTTAAAATCTAGCATGATCATTTTTATAACGCGTTTATCGTATATAAAACAAATAAATTGTTCAAGGAAAATTAAATTAGCAACCAAAATGTTTAAAAATCGCTCAGAAATTGCATGAAAATTACAAAAAAACGCTCAAGATACCCGTTTGTGGATCAATTTTACAAAATAGATTGTATTCAAATTAACAAACGATAACATTGCATTAAATAATAAAATATCAAAAAAAACGCTTAGAATATAATGTTGTGGTATTAAAATCATAAGAAATTGGCATTTGTTGCTTTAAATTTATCAAGATCTTTTTTAAAACGCACTTTTGTATATGAAATTACATGAAAATTACTAAAAAGCACTCAAGAAACCTATTTGTGAATGCATTTTACATTAACTATAGCATCAAACTATATATTAATAATAAATATAAAAAAATCGCTTAGAAAATAAATTTTGTTTAAATTGAAAATTGTTTAAACTTTATTATTCCTTGCTATTCAAATGTATTTACGGTACACCAAACAATCAAAATTTTATTACAAATTAAATAATAAAAAATCGCTCAGGAATTGTATTTAGTTTTATGAATTACCAAAAATTGTTATGCTAAACTAAATTAATTTATGAAATGCATAATTTAATTTAAAAAAATGTACACGCTGCACTGCAGATTCTAATGCAAAATAAATGATAAATTGTTTTATAATAAATTTATTATAAAACGTATAAAATAAATAAAAAATTGAAGAAGATTATTGTAATGCTGAAACACATGCACACTTAACCAATTTAATTCAATCAAATATTTCCATTTCAATAAAAATATTCAACAATTTCCCTAAAACATTCAATCATAATAATATTGCTTTCTACAATCGTCCTACATGTTTGCCCCCATGACATTTCACTTAACTATGATACAATGTCACCTGTAATTTTCCACTCAATATAGTGTGAACAGCAAAAAAAACTATAAGGTGACTTTATTGTATCTCTCATTATGTACTAATTGGCATACATTTCAATACATTAGTAATTACGTAAAGTAATATGTAAATATAGGCTTGATTGGTAATTATTTATGTTATGTATGATTTCTGTGATTATTATTTAGAACTGTACTATTAGAAATCTTTCCACCTTTTTTTATACCCCTTTTTTTATCATTTTAATCCTAGTAGTAGATTAGTAGATTTTTTTATAAATCCTTTAATTTTTTTACTAACAATCGTACTGTTATTAGTCGAAATTATTTATTATCAAATGATTAATTTATTTTTCCCCAAATTAACAAACTATCTATCCCTTTGAAGAAATTATTAAAAGATTTTTTTATTTAAGTAGTTTATATTAGATGAGAAAAATTGTACATAGGAATAAATTATATTTTTTTATTATTATTTTTTTATTTTATAATAAATAAATTGGCAAAAATATTCATTGGTTTTATTTATTTATTTTTAACACCAAAATTTTCAGTTCTTCCACATGAATCAAAAGGGTAATTAGCAATCAAGGCGATTATTCACATATTATTTTATTGATTTCCTTTTCCTTTTAAAATTGTTTCCAATACATTTAAACACAACATTTAGTGATAAGAGAATGCTATTATAAAATTTATTAACAAATAGGTAAGTAAATCTTTAATTTAAATTTTTATATTACATGATAATATTGCAAGTAATTATTGCTCAAACTTTATTTAAGTGACGGAGTTTACAAAAAAATATGCTTTCTCTCAATTATTTGAACTACAAAAAGCTTTTAAGTGCCCATTTAAAAAAATACTTAATGTTTTAATTCCATTTTTTTGCATTGCAAGACAATATTGCAAGAAATTACTGCTCAAACTTGATTTAAATGACGGAGTTTACAAAAATATGATTTTTTTGTAAATTTTTTGAAGCTTTACTTTTAAATGATTGATTGAGTATGTTTTTAATCAAATCAAATGTAAAAAAAAATATTGAGACAATATTGAAAAAAATACTGCTCAAACTTGATTTAAGTGACGAGATTTACAAAAATATGTATTTTTTTGTTAGTTTTTTAAAACTTAGAAGTTTAAAAGTGATTGCTTGAGTATGTTTTTAATAAACTCAAGTATTTTAAATCCAATTTTTTCCATTGCAAAACAATATTGCAAGAAATTACTGCTTGATTTACTTGACAGAATTTACAAAGATTTTTTTGTTGTTATATTTTGAAAGTTTAAAAGCTTTTATGTGATTGCTTGACTATGTTTTTAATAAAGTCAAGTATTTTAAATTTATTTTTTTGCATTGCAAAACAATATTGCAAGAAATTACTGCTCAAACTTGATTTAAGTGACGGAATTTACAAAATATGATTTTTTGTTATTTTTTTTAAGTTAAGAGCTTTTAAGTAATTGTTTGAGCATGTTTTTAATAAAATTAAGTATTTTAAACCAACTTTTTTGCATTGCAAAACAATATTTAAAAAAATTACTGCTCAAACTTGATTTAAGTGAAGGAATTTACAAAAATATGCTATTTTTGTTAATATTTTATAGTTTAGAAGTTTTTAAGTAATTGTTTGAATATGTTTTTAATAAAATCAAATATTTTAACTTCAATGTTTTGCATTGCAAAACAATATTGCAAGAAATTACTGCTCAAACTTAATTTAAGTGACGGAATTTACAAAAATATGTTTTTTTTGTAATTTTTTGAAGTTTATAAGGTTTTAAGTGTTTGTTTGAGAATGTTTTTAATAAAATCAAGTACTTTAAATCCAGTTTGTGCATTGCAGGACAGTATTGCAATAAAATTACTGCTCAAACTTGATTTAAGTGACAGAATTTACAAAAACATGTTTATTTTGTTAATTTTTTAAAGTTAAAAACTTTAAGTAATTGTTTAAGTATATTTTTAATGTAATCAAGTATTTTAATTTTAATTTTTTGTATTGCAAGATTATATTGCAAAAAATTACTGCTCAAACTTGATTTAAGTGACGGAACTCACAAAAATATGTTTCTTTTATTAATTTTGTTAACTTTAAAGCTTTTAAGTAATTGTTTAAAAAGGTGTTTTTTTAAATCATGTATTTTAATTTCAATTTTTTGCATTGCAAAACAACATTGCTGAAAATTACTGCTCAAACTTGATTTAAGTGACAGAATTTACTAAAATATGTATTTTTTTGTTTATTTTTTGAAGCTTAGAAGTTTTTATGTGATTGATTGATTGTATTTTTAATAAAATCAAGTATTTTATTTTAATTTTTTGTATTGTAAAATAATACTGCAAAAAAATACTGCTCAAACTTGATTTAAGTGACGAAATTTATATAAACATGCTTTGTTTGTTAGTTTTTTGAAGTTAAAGAGCTTTTAAGTGGTTGGTTGAGTATGTTTTTAATAAAATCACGTATTTTAAATCTAATCTGTTTCCTATGCAAAACAATATTGCAAAAAATTAGTGCTCAAACTTAATTTAAGTGACGCAGTTTACAAAAATATGTTTTTTTGTTGATTTATTGAAGTTTAGATCTTTTAAGTAATTGCTTGAGTATGTTTTTAATGAAATCAAGTATTTTAAATTTATTTTTTTGCTTTGCAAGACAATATTAGAAAATTTGTTGCTCAAACTTGATTTATGTGACAGAATTACAAAAATATGTTTTTTTTTGTTAATTTTCTGAAGTTTTGAAGCTGTTAAGTGATTGTTTAAGTATGATTTTCATAAAATCAAATATTTTGAATTCATTTTATTTGCATTGCAAAAAAAATACTGCTCAAACTTGATTTAAATGACAAAATTTACAGAAGTATTTTTTTTTTTATTATTTTGAAGTTTAGAAAGTTTTAAAGTAATTTCTTGAAAATGTTTTTAATAAAATTAAGTATTTTAAATTTATCTTTTGCATTGCAAGATGATATTGCAAGTAATTACTGCTCAAACTCAAATTAAGTGACGGAATTTAAAAAAATAAATTATTTTTTGTTAATTATTTGAAATTTAGAACTTGTAAGTAATTGTTTGAGTATGTTTTTAATAAAATTAATAGTTTTTGTTTTCAAAGCAATAATGCAAGTAATTACTGTTCAAACTCAATTTAAGTAATAAAATTCTAAAAAAAAAAAACTAAAAAAATAACTTTTTTAGTTATATTAAAGAGTTAGAAGCTTTTAAGTGGTTGTTTGAAAATATTTTTAATAAAATCAAAAACTTTAAATTAATTTTAATTTAATTTTTTTAACAATACTGCAAAAAGTTGCTGCTCAAACTTGATTTAAATGACAGAACTTACAAAAAAATATTTTCTGTTAATTTTTGAAGTTTTTAAAAGTTTTTAAATGATTTTTTATGTTTGTTTTTAATAAAACCATGTATTTTGATTCCAATTTTTACAATGCAAGACAATATTGTAAAAAATTACTGCTCAAACTTGATTTAAGTGACAGAATTTGCAAAAATTAGTTATTTTTGTAAATTTTTTGAAGTTTAGAAACTTTTAACTGATTCTTTAATTTATTTTTAATAAAATAAAGTATTTTTATTTCATCTTCTTGCATTGCAAGACAATTTTGGAAAAAATTACTGCTCAAACTTGACTTAAGTGACGGAATTTACAAAAATATGTTTTTTTTGTATTTTTTTTTTAATTTAAATTTTTAAGTGATTTTTTGACTATATTTTTAACGTAATTTAGTATTTTAAATTTAAATTTTTGCATTGCAAAACAATATTGCAAGGAATTACTGCTCAAACTTGATTTAAGTTAAAGGAATTTACAAAAACATGATTTTTTTGTTCATTATTGGAAGTTTCAAAAAAGTAATTGTTTGAGTATATTTTTAACAAAATCAAATATTTTAATTTTATTTTTTTGCATTGCAAGACAATATTGCAAAAAAACTGCTCAACTTGATTTAAGTGACAGTATTTAAAAAACTATGTTTTTTTCTTAATTTTTTAAAGCTTAAAAGTTTTTAAGTGATTGCTTAAGTATGTTTTAAATATTATAAATATATATTTTTTTTAATTTAAAAAGTGACAAAACTCGTAAAAATTTGTTTTTTTTTTGTTCAAAAGCTTTTAAGTGATTGTTTGAGTTTGTTTTTAATAAAATTAAGTATTTTAATTTCATTTTTTTGCAATGTAAAACAATATTGTAAGAAATTACTGCTCAAGTTTGATTTACATGACAGAATTTACCAAAAATGTTTTTTTGCTTAATTTTTTAAAGTTAAGTGCTTTTCAGTAAATGTTTGAGTATGTTTTTAATATAATCAAATATTTTAAATCTATTTTTTTCTATTGCAAAACTATGTTACAAGAAATTACTGCTCAAACTCAACTTAAGTGACAAATTTACAAAAATATGGTTTTATTGTTAATATTTTAAAGTTTAAAAGCATTTAAATAATTGTTTGAGTATGTTTTTAATAAAATCAAATATTTTGAATCCATATTTTTGCATTGCAAGACAATATTGCTAAAAAAACTGCTCATACTTAATTTTTTGAAGTTTAGAGATTTTAAGTAATTGTTTGAGTTTGTTTTTAATAAAGTTAAGTATTTTAAATCTAAATATTTGCATTGCAAGACAATATATGCCAAAGTGACAAAAATTATATTAGTGTTTGTTTCAGTATGTTTTTAATCAAATCAAATCTTTTAAATCTAATTTTTTGCATTGCAAGACAGTTTTGCAAGTAATTATTGCTCAAACTCAATTTAAGTAAAAAAAAAAACAAAATTACGATTTTTTTGTTGATTTTTTGAAATTTAGAAGCTTTTAAGTAATTGATTAAACATGTTTTTTTTTTAAATTAAGCATTCCAAATCTAAACTTTTGCATTACAAAACAATATTACAAGTAATTACTGCTCAAACTCAATATAAGTGACAGAACTCTGACGGAGTTTAGAAAAATAGGATTTTTTGTTAACGTTTTAAAGTTCAGAAACTTTTAAATGATTGTTTAAGTACGTTTTTTATAAAATCAAATATTTTAATCAAAATTTTTGCATTGCAAGACAATATTTCAAGTGATTACTGCTCAAATTTAATTTAAGTGACTAAACTCTAATTTTTTTGAAGTTTCGAAGCTTTTAAGTGACTGCTCAAGTATGTTTTTTATAAAATCAAATAGTTTTGATCAAAATTTTTGCATTGCAAGACAATACTGCAGGTAATTACTGCTCAAACTTAATTTAAGTGACGGAACTCTGACAGAGTTTTCAAAAATAAGATTTTTTGTTAACTTTTTAAAGTTTAGAAGTTTTTAAATGATTGCTTAAATATGGTTTAAATTAAATCAAATATTTTTAATCAAAATTTTTGCGTTGCAAGACAATATTGCATGTGATTACTGCTCAAACTCAATTTAAGTGACGGAACTCTGATGGAGTTTACAAAAATAAGATTTTTTGTTATTTTTTTGAAGTTTAAAAGCTCTTATGTCATTGTTTAAATATGTTTTTAATAAAATCAAGCATTCTTAATCTAAATTGTTGCATTACAAAGCTATATTACAAGTCATTACTGCTCAAACTCAATTTAAGAGTCGGAACTTTGACGAAGTTTACAAAAATGGAATTTTTTGTAAACTTTTTAATGTTTAGAAACTTTTAAATAATTGCTTGAGTATGTTCTTTATAAAATTAAGTATTTTCAATCAAAATTTTTGCATTGCAAAACAATTTAACAAATAATTACTGCTAAAGCTTAATTTAAGTGACGAAACTTTGACGGAGTTTACAAAAATAAGTTTATTTGTTATCTTTTTGAAGTTTAAAAGTTTTTTATAAAATCAAGTATTCTTAATTAAAAATTTAGCATTGCAAGACAATTTTGCAAGTGATTACTGCTCAAACTCAATTTAAGTGACGGAATTTACCAAAATATGACTTTTGTTAACTTTTTGAAAATTAAAAGCTTTTAAATGATTTTTCAAGTATGTTTTTAATGAAATTGAGTATTCTTAATCAAAATTTTTGCATTGCAAAACAATATTGCAAGTAATTACTGCTTAAACTCAATTAAAGTGACGGAACTCTGACGGAGCTTACAAAAATAAGATTTATTGTTAACTTTTTTAAATTTTAAGTTTAAAGTTTAGTTAAATAATTTTTTTTATAAGATAAGTATTTTTAATTAAAATGTTTGCATTGCAAGACAATATTGCAAGTAATTACTGCTTAAACTCAATTTAAGTGACAGAACTTTGACGGAAATTACAAAAATAAAATTTTTTGTTTACTTTTTGAAGTTTACAAACTTTTAAATGATTGCTCAAGTATGTTTTTAATAAAAGTAAGTATTCTTAAACTCAATTTAAGTGACAAAACTTTGACTGAGTTTACAAAAATAGATTTTTTTGTGATTACTGCTCAAACTCAATTTAAGTGACGGAACTCTGACGGAGTTTACAAAAATAAGATTTTTTGTTAGTTTTTTGAATTTTAGAAGCTTTAAAATGATTGTTTAATTATGTTTTTTATAAAATAAATTATTCTTAATCAAAATTTTTGCATTGCAAGACTATATTACAAGTGATTACTGCTCAAACTCAATTTAAGTGACGGAACTCTGACGGAGTTTACAAAATTTGGACTTTTTGTTAACTTTTTGAAGTTTAGAAACTATTAAATAATTATATAATTATATAATATAATAAATTCAAAATTTTAGCATTGCAAGACAATATTGCAAGTAGTTACTGCTCAAACTTGATTTAACTGAAGGAATTTACAAAAATATGATTTCTTTTGTTAATTACTTAAACTTTAAAAAGTTTTAAGTGTCCGTTTGACTATTTTATCAATAAAATTAAGTGTGTTAAATCTACACTTTTATATTGCAAAACAATATTGCAAGTAATTACTGCTCAAACTCAATTTAAGTGACGGAACTCTGATGGAGTTTACAAAATTATTTTTTATGTAAATTTTTTGAAGTTTAGAAACTTTTAAGTGATTGTTTAAATATGTTTTTAATAAAATCAAGCGTTTTTAATCTAAATTTTTGCATTACAAAACAATATTGCAAGTGATTACTGCTCAAACTCAATTTTAGTGAAGGAGTTTACAAAAATAAGATTTATTTTAAACTTTTTAAAGTTTAGAAGCTTTTAAATTATTGCTCAAATAAGTTTTTTATGAAATCAAGTATTTTTAATCAAAATTTTGGCATTGCAAGCAAATATTGCAAGTAATTACTGCTCAAACTTGATTTAACGGACAAAACTTATGAAAAATATTAGTTTTTTTGTTAATTCTTGAACTTTTAAATGTTTGTTGAAATATCTTTTAACAGAATCAAGTGTGATAAATCTTAATTTTTATATTACATCACAATATTGCAAATCAGTACTGCTCAAACTTGGTTTAACTGACTGAATTTACAAAAACATTATTTTGTTAATAAAAAGTTTTTGAGTGTTTGTTCAAGTATTTTTTTAACAAAATTAAGTGTGATCAACCTAAGTTTTTGTTTTGTTAAGTTGACAATTGACAGATTATATAAAAAACATATAATAGATTTGTGAGACAATTGACAGTTTTTATCAAACTGACATATCATAATGCAAATTTGTCAAAAGTTAATAGCTCAAATTTGTAAAATATTTGATAGTTTTTTTATTAAATTAGCATTGTTTATATTAAATATTTGTAAAATAGTTGATTTGATGCTTTGTCAAATTTAATTTGACAAAGCCAGATTTTGTCAAAAATAAAAGTTAACAGTTATATTGTAGATATATGTAACTGAAAAATGATGGTTTGTATACTAACTGACTTATAAAACAGATTTGTGTAACAGTTAACAATTGCTTTGTTAAATTACCGTTTAAATGACAGATTTGCAACAAATAAAATTGACAGTTTATTTGACAAACACGTGAGACAGTTTTTTGTTGAAACAGTCTGCATATGTTAAATTGACAGTTAAGAATTTCAACAACAGATATGTAAGAAGTGACAGTTAATTGTTTATTTGACAGATTTGTAAATTAATTGACAATTGCTTAGTCAATTGACATTTGACAGGTCAAAATTCTTGATGGTCCCTATTCAACGCAAAAACAAAAATTAAACCGTTTAGAATTTCTTGATATAAACATTTTTTAGTGCAAAAAGTTTGAAAATTGATAAATAATTTCTGACTAATTTTAGCACCAAATATACAAATCAAAAATTTTAAAATTAGAAAAAAAATCTTGAAATGCTAGATGCGTTGTGCTTATTTGCAATTTTTTTATAGTGTCTTCAATTTATTGTCCGTATTTAAAACGTGTTGTGGGTTTATTTCACGGTTTAGGCGTAAATTTCCATTAGCACGTAAACCGTTAAGGTTTTGTGACGCAAGTAAATGTTGGAAAATTGTTGCGACGTCAACGCGATTTTCTTTGCATCTACGCTAAAACTATTTTCTTATTACACAAATTTGTTATTTTTATATTAAACAAATAAATATTGATTCACTATTTATCTTATTTTTACTTAAATTTGTGGCTTATAAGTTTCAGAAAATACCGAATTTGGAAGTTTAGATTTGCAATTGACACCTTTTGATTTAAATATTATTTTTTGCATAACAATAATTATTCTGCAAGTAAAACATTTAATTGATAAGGTAACACAATAATTTACAAATAAATAAATACTATTATAATTAATTATAAGTCATTTGCTGCTATTATTATACTATTCTTATAGTAAATATGCTATTTTTAGCAAAAACTATTATATTTATATAAACTCATAAATATTTTGAATAAATATTTATAACAATCGTGACGCAAAAGTGCGTAATTAATATGAAGTGTAAGCAAGTAATATTTTACTAAACGTTTATTGTAAGTTTCCATCAATAACAAAAGAATATATTACTTTCTTTCTATAATAATTATGCAAATAACTACATAAATATTATATATTAAATTTTAACCCTTAAGCTAATTCCAATTTTCTTTAATGCTAAATGATCCATTTGTACAAGAAATTGAATTATTAAATTTATTTTTGTCATTGTTATAAATGCCATTGTGTTTCCTATACTGCTGCAGGAAACTGATTTTGTTTACTCAAATTGTTCTCATATTTTTTTGAATTGAAATCTATAAGATTGTGTTGATCTCTATAATTATCATAATATACCAGTAATCAATAGCATGCAATGGTGATTAAATTATATAAGCTGTAAACTTGTTATTTAATTTTTGCTCACTTGTAACTAAGAATAGTTGCACTTGTCGCAAAAGTAGAATATTGGCCGTTTTAGAAATAAAAATTAATCAGAATTCTTTTATCTTAAAAAATCATATCATACAAAAATAAAACATTTTCAAATAGCTGGAAAATTGCAAATACCTATACATAACAAGAAAAACAGTTCTAATTTTTCAAAATTATTATCCAGTCGGCCCAAAAAATTTGAAAAATATATTTATTTCCACATTGTTCTTAGAACAAAATAACTTCTCAGATACTCATTTTTTTCTTTTCTATTGCTATTACTTAATCTTCTACTTGTATTTTATCTATTCCTCTGTTAGTCCTTTTAGTCGATAGTCATGTGAAACCAACATAACAACGTTTTATACCACCCACCCACAAATGACGTCACGCCATACGTATACAAGTAGTTTAATTTTATTTAACAGAAACAATTTCAAAATTTGCCATTTAGAATTTTATTATTAATAAACAAATAGCTTTTTGCTACTATATATACTTATAGACGTTAATTTCTGGATAGTGAAGTCAACATGACGTCACGCGCTACGTGTAAAAGTAGTTTAATTTTATTTAACAAAAATAATTTTAAAATTTAGAATTTTATTATTGATACACAAATAGCCTGTTGCTACGCGTTAATAAAAATGTTCAATTATAAAATAAAACCTTTTACAAACAAAATTCAGTATTTATGTAAAGCAAATAATAATTGTTAGTTAAATAATTTAGCAATTTTATGCGTCAAGTGCCCTATACAAAATTCATAAACATTTGAGTGAATTTAGTGCGTAAAAATGTATGTTCATATGCTATATGCGCGTTCTTACCCACAACTGACGTCACCAATTATGTTGGTTAGCTTTGTCAACAGAATGCGTGTCTATAAATGAATATAGTTAAAGCTTTACACCGTCTTAAACATAGTCGTTATTGATACATTTTTAATATTCAGATGATTGCTAAGTTTAGTTAAGTTAAGTGTCAACTATTTTTGAATTGAAATATAAAACAGTTTCTAGGCCAGTATTTTGTTGTTGTTGGCGTAAATTTGTAATACAAAACACAGGTCAAGTTTGGATCAAAAAAGCTTCAAGAGACAGCTTGCTATTTTGTGTTCAGTCAAGCTACTTTTTTAGTTTTTGCAGTTTTATCAAGAAGTAAACCCATGTAGTTACGTAATCAATTATAAAAATCTATAACTTTCTAGATTTGTTGTTTGTTGATTAGTGTTGAATATTCATAGATCTGCTACTGTTTTAATTTTTGGGTTATGATTAGAAGTAAGTTAAAGTGAGCTTAGAATAAGTTTATAAGCAAATTGAAGTAAAGTTACAAAATGTTGATTACTTATTTAGTTTACAGTTGATAAATGGCTTTTGTCTACAAATAAACAATTCTAAAATAACCAACCAGTTTTTTTTACACTGTTGCGGTCAACTAGAATGGTGAAAATGAACACCCAATAGGAGATGAGATGTTCTGGATTAGGTGTGTTGTCTGCTAGTTAATAATTTTTTTTTGCGGATTGAGACAAGAAAATTCTATAAAAGACTTTGCAAAGTGTTGGATTCAGCTTCACAAGCGCCTACTAACTAAACTCTCCCCTTATTGATTCCTAGAAGTTGGCACTTATCTGTGCAAGTACTTTCTTAACCTTAGTGAAAAGCGTTGTAATAGAAATACTTAAGATGCACATTGTGTCTGCCTTATAGACAATTACATGTTTGGGGAGAACTTGTACCTCGACTATGTCTGATTTTAGACTAACGAACATTTAGTCTAAATCTAGAAACTAATCTAAAAAATGCGCAGAAGCTGTGATAAGCTTCTTAAAGTAAGCATCATTTGCTTGAGACAAGCAAAGGATAAACTGGTTCTTCTCTGATAAGTTATCGTTTTGCGCCTGACTACTTGTTGCCTAAGTATAGGATTGCTCCGTGCTGGCATTGGGAGTGCTTCTGGAAGGAGCTGAAGTCCGCTTTTGAGCCTTGAAATGGGGCTTAGAGGACATACTTAAAATAGTTTGGGCATCGATGTTGTTACATGCTTTGACTTTTTGGTGCATTTGCAAGTAAAAGTTGGATGCATTCCGGCACACTTAACGCACACATTTCAAAGTTGTGTAGCCATAACGCTGGTAACGGTAGCATAGCACGATGTTCCCTGACTTGCTTTTAATTTCAACGTTTACTGAAAGGTCAAAAAGTATTTTAAAAGACAGGATCTATTTGCTTACCGCGTTCTGTGGCAACTGAACGGACAGCATGGGGAAGGTTTTTCCATTTCTTTTTATGCGCATTGACAGAGGAGCATACCCCAGAGCCGATAATTTTGCCTGCGCCATGTTAGCCGTGACAGAATCGGGAATGTTCCTAATAACATATCTGAAAAGACAAAAAGTGTAATGATGTACGTTGTTGGCTTTGAAGCTTTAAAATCCGCATGCGCAAACATTGACCAATTTTTTCGATGAAGACCTTCAAGTCCTTGAAAATAGTCATCATCCCAGGTCTTAGACTTTTTGGTCTTGATGGTTAAAAATTTTGGCGCTAAAAACGCTTGACTTGGAGGACCGGCTGATGGCCCAATAATAGAAGAGTTAGAAGTCTCACCCTGCGCTTTCTTCTTCGAGTAGCTGACTACCTGGTACTCTTTCCCTAAGGGCGATGCGTCCAGGGCGTCTATGACTGTGTCGTCTAGCTGGAGTTCTATAACATCTTTGTTTTTGAAAGAACTGAACTTAACCTGGTTAGTGGCAGACCTCTTGAGAGAACTGGATTGGTGCACCAAGAGTCTTGGTAAGCTTGGGCGCCACAGCTGTGAAGATTAGGACCTGCTTAGCCATGAGCGCTATGAAATGCTCTTTTGAGTCGGCTGCTTTCTTGTTGACTTTTACTGTAATGTTTATCCGGAGAGAGAGTAGAGTATCACCAAGATTGCGTTTGCTCTGCTTTAGTTTGTCAAAAAACCAGTCCCCTCAATTTACTTGTTCTTTGACCACCTTGATGACCTTTTTTTCTATGCTCCTGAATTTTCTTGAAAAGTTTTTCAGTTTGTCAAAATGGCGGAATAGGGTGTTGGTGAATCCATGCTGAAATAAAATTTCTTAATCATTCAAGTATCGTGCCGTCTTAAGTCAGACACGTTTTTTATTAATCATTTGGATGGGTTATGTAGGCGACAGGTTTCTAGGTTTTGTTGTTCTACCAAACTAATTAACAGACGCTGCTTACCTCAACTTTTTGCAAAACACAATGTATGATTTTTTGGATGACATTCCTTTGGCCCACAGGCAACAAATGTAGTTCTATGATAGTACTCCAGCTTTTTTTTTTGATTGCCGTTAGAGAGCATTTAGACATAGGTAGGTAGAAAAAGGCAGACCAGTCTTATGGCCAGCAAAATTGGCTGATTTAAACTCTTGATTTTTTTCTTTGGAAATATTTGAAATTATTAGTGTATGCTGCTTTAGTAAATAGCCTCAACGAGCTGCATTTAAAAATTAATAAAAAGTTCCAAAAAATCCAAGCCAATGATGGGAGTTTTTAGAAAAAGTGCGATTGTCCTTCAGACAAAGCCTGTTTGGAAATGGAAGGAGGGCATTTCAAACATCTCTGTTCTTTGTAAGAATATATAAAAATAATAATGTTTTATATCTACGAAACCGTTGCTATGACAACCCAGGTTTATTAAGACTTTTTTTGTTGTTTTTTTTTTTTAACATCCTGTATATACTTATAGACGCTGTGTGCTATTTTGTTGCTTGTCGGATAGTGAAGCCAATATAACAACGTTCTATAACCACAAATGACGTCTTGCGCTACGTATACGTAAAGGGTTTTCCAATAGGGACGGCCCTGTTTTGAATAGCTGCTATTTGAACATGTGTGAAATTAGCTCTATATTATAAACGTCAATTTGTTTGAGACAATATACCATTTCATCATGGTGAAGTACACGTGTGCGCAACGTTTGCAAATCATTAAAATTTATTACGAACATTCGAGTTCGGTCACCGCAACTTTACGTGCGTTTACTCCGATTTTTGGTTGTTATAATCGTCCGGATAAACGATCTGTGGTTTGTTTAGTGGCTAAATTCGAGTCAACCTACTCATTATTGGATGTTCCCGTGCCAAAAAGAGCAAGAGCAGCCAGAAGCAAAGAAAATATTGGCGCTGTACGAGCTTCTGTAGCCGAACAACCAAAACAATCGATTTCACGCCGTTCTCAGAAGTTGGGGATCAGCCAAACAACATTGTGGCGGATTTTGCAGAAAGAACTTGGCCTACACCCGTATAAGATCGTTTTAACCCAAGAATTGAAGCCAAATGCTCATTTTTGGCCAAACGGTTTTGTTAATAAACAAAACTGTCGCATTTGGGCAAGGGATAATCTTCAGGAAATTAACCAGTTACCTTTGTATTCATTAAAACTCACTGTTTGGTGTGGTTTTTATGCCGGTGGAGTCATTGGCCCTTATTTCTTTTTCAACAATGCAGGAAATGCTGTCACGGTCAACGGCGATCGCTATCGGGGCATGTTAACCGATTATTTTTGGGACAAATTGGATGATTTTGATGTGGACAATATGTGGTTCCAACAAGACGGGGCCACATGTTATACAGCCGGCCAAATAATCGATTTATTGAAGACCAAGTTCGGAGACCGTGTTATTTCAAGACACGGCCCAACCAATTGGCCGCCTTGTTCGTGCGATTTAACGCCCCTAGACTTTTTTCTCTGAGGGTACGTTAAATCAGTGGTCTACAGCAACAAACCAACAACATTGGAGGAGCTCCAGACCACTATTGAAAAAGCCATTGCTGACATATCGCCAGATTTGTGTGAAAAAGTGATGGAAAATTGGGCCCAGCGTCTCCATTTGTGCCGGCGTTCCAGAGGTGGCCATCTGAACGATGTTCCATTTTTAATGGTATAGTTTCACCTTCAACTCACAATAAACAGATCTTTGATATCTCATCAATTGCTCGTTTTATTTACATTTCAAATGGGGGCGCTCTTAATGGAAGACTTTTTATGTAGTTAAATTTTATTTAACAAAAACAATTTATAAATTTTCTATTTATAATTTTATTATTGATAAACAAATAGCTTTTTGCTACGCGTTAATAAAAATGCTTAATTAAAAAATGTTTTACAACAATAAACAATTTTTGTACTACAAAATTCAATATTTATGTTAAATAAATAATAATTTTTAATTAAATAATTTAACAACTTTATGCGCCAAGTGCTCTATACAAGATTCATAATCATTTTAGTAAATTCAGTGCTATATGCGCGTTCTTACCCACACACCAATTATGTTAGTTTTGCGTTGTCAGCAGAATGCGTGTCTATAAAGTGTATAAAAATCATTGTACTTACATAGTTAATTATATAAGCTTATAACTTCCTAGACTGTTGATTAGTGTTGAGTATTTACTAATCAACATCAGCTAATGTTTTAAAGATTTATTTTTTAAGCGGTAATTAGAAGAAAGTTAAAATGAGCTTAGAGTGAGTTTAGAATAAAGTTAAAATAAAGTTGCAGAGTGATGATTACTTATTTAGTTTATAGTTAATAGGTTATAAAATGGCGCCTGTCTACGTATAGACTATTTTAATATAACCAACCAAAACAGTTCACGTTGATGCGGTCACCTAGAAATATTTTAAAATGTCTTAATTGAATTGCATAGTAGTTCAAAGTTTATGACTTAAGTGAACGACTAGTTAACCTAGTTCTATTAGAAACGGTAAGAAATGGCTGAAGTTATGGCTATGAAATAAAAATTACTAATGTGGGGTTATGCAGTTGTCTGTTCCTTCTGGAAATTGCCTCAGAGGAGAAACTTGAGTATTAGAAGGTAATGGTCACCTTAATGGATTAATACATAGTTACTGGGCAAAGTTCATTGAAGATAGGAATCTGTTTTGGCCCGTCGCGCTAGGTGTGATGCATTTTTGCGGTAGGGGACTTGGCGGAGGTGCAGTTGATGCACCAGGTGTTTTTGATTGGAAAGCAAAAGAGTTGTTGTGTCTTTGATTAATGTGGAGAAACTGGCTACTAAAATTTTTTTGCAGGGCAAAGTTTTGTGCATTTTAAAGCCACGCTTATGGCAGACTCCAGTCCTTTAACAATCTACTCCACTTTTGCAATTTTGTTTTTTATTTTATTCTTTAAGGATCACGTAAGGTTGTGCGGCTTTCTGGTACGCACTAATGTTTTTCTACTTTTTTTTCTAGTGAATAAAATATTATAATGAAAGTCAAAACCTTTTTAGAAATCTAAGGTAGGATCACGTGTTGGTTACATCAAAAATGTCACATTTGGGGTTTGTTCGTGGTTTGACTTACTAACAATTGCACACTGGTTACTTCCTACTAGTCATAAAAGCTTGTGCAGCGCGTTTAAATTCAGTTTTTTGATGTGGGGGTGTTGCGTTGATCTTTGCAACTACGCGGTTTTACCTGAGTTGCTGTTAGCGTTGAGTTTTCTTTGGACGGAGGTATGTGAGCTAGGGAAAGGCTGAAGTCATTCTGGTGCAGCTCAAAAACAAAAAAACTGTGTTGTCCGCTGGTGGTGTACGGCATGTGCTGAATTTAGGATCAGTTTTTGAGTGTTTGCTTAAGATGATCAGATTAAATGCAATAAGATCGTAGTGTCAGCGTAGATGCGGCAGGGGTCTTGTTTGGAAAGCTGCAATCAACAGAGTGCGTCGACGTCTGTTAAGTCATCTTTGCTAGATTCATCTCTGCTTGAGTCCTCGTTTTTGTTTCATCTTTGTTCAAGTTTAAGGTGAGGAAGGCGGGGAGATGTCCAGCGTGCTTAGTCGGATGTATTTGTCAAATCATTGAGTGTAGGATTTTTAACTTTCCTAGTCATGGTTCTTTTCAGAGTCTATTTTTAGGTCTCAAGAGATTTGATTCTGTTGATTCTTTTTTTGGGGTTCAGAAATATTCTTAAAGAGTTAAAAAGTATTAGATTTAACCCCATCTACGCCTACCAACTAAACCCCTTCCGGTTAAATGCTGGAAGTTTGGTTGCTATGCGACATTGTCTTCTAAACTAACAAACTGCTAATACAAGACAGATTAGAATAAAAAGATTTCTCGTTGCGGGTTCCGGGGTGAAGTATAAGTCTATTTACGGAAAACAACTGCCTTACTGTGGGCCTGGCTGTTGCAACTAGTTTTTAGTTTTTGGTGAACCAGGCAGCCCTCATAACTTGCGTGGCTCACCGCACGCAGCGCATGTAGTTACATGGCCGGATTCTTTAGAAAATGTACAGGCGAAGCTTGAATAAGGTTTTCCAATTGTGCCCATGCCTGTCGTTAATAAAAAGGAGTACCCCTAAGCAATAAGCTTAGCCTGCACCACAGCAGTCAAGTTTTTTCAGACTAATTGATATGTGTAGTGATAGTGATAGTTATGCCTGACGCAGTAATTTATTGCTGCACAGAAATCGTCATGCGTTTGCATGTACTCGACATGCAAATACCATCAACAACGTTTACGGGGCAATTGATGGTTATCTTTAAAGATTTGAAGGTTGCCAGTCCTAAGTATTTGGTTTGTCCCAAAAGTTATGGGCAGAGGTAAGCATGTGCCAGTTCTTTTTGTATTCTTTAAAAGGTTTGAGGAAAAACCTAGAAAACTACTTGCCTTACCAAAGTTGGTTGGCTGCGTGGCAGGGCAAATCAAAGACTTTTTGCTTTTGATGGTTGATTGTCTTGATGGTGTTGAAGGCACCTAACGTGATGGGCCGGCTGATGGCCTAACAGAACAAGAAAATAAAAAAAGCTTAGCTGGTTTCTTCTTTGACTTCTTCAACAATTTTGTCATTCCTACTATAATAAAATCGTACCCTGGAAACGGGGTTTTGGGGTAAGAGTAGGCATTGCTGTCTTAGACAGTCTTCATCTTTTCTTTTTTGGAGAAGATGGAGTTGGGCAGCAAATCTCTTAAAACAAACCTAGGCCTACGGTACCACAAGCTTGCCTGACAAAAACTGGTTGGCTGAGTAGGTTTTTATTAGGGCCTCTGAGATGGTAGGCAAAGTTAGAGCTTTTGTTGAAGCTTGGAGCTTAAGCAAGTTTCTATTTTGTTGATGGTGGCTTTTGCTTCTTTTTAATTGGCTTGACCTGGGTGTCCTGCTTGTTAATTCTTTATGTTTTTTTATCAGAAATCTGATGCAAGGCTTCTTTGTCAGCCTCTCGATCTCCACGTTTGTTCTTTTTCATTAACATTAATAATGTGGAGTTGTGCAGTTGGAACGTTTGTTTTCTTTAAGAGTTGGCGTAAGAGCAAAAACTACGGAGATAGAGATCTATTTTGGCCCGTTGCGCTAGGTGTAATGCATCTCTGTTGTAGGAGACTGCGAGGTTTTAGTGGAAGTTGACAATGACACCTACTAGAGAATGAGTTGTCCTGGATCATGTGTGTTGGCTTTTTGCGGCTGGTAGATGCAGCTCTGCAATTGACGCCTGGTGCGCTAGATGTTTCCGATTGGGAAGCAAAAAAGTTTCTATGTTCTTAGTTAATGCAAAACTAGCTAGTAAAGATTTGCGCGGCAAAGTTTTGTGGTCTTTAATTTGCAAATTCCAAGTGACAACACACAAAGCAGTTTTAACCTTGTAATGCCCCTGACTAATCTTTTGGATCTTTAACCAACTAGCCTTTTTCACGGAAATGGAATCATCTGGAAAAAATTATAGTTCAAAATAATTCCTAACCTAATTAAATCTGCCACTTGTCAATGTATAGACTATTCCAAAATGACAAATTAACTTTGTTCTTGTTAAAACGGTCATCTGAAGGGCATAATAAATTAAAATCATAACTTCAAACAGTAGTTCAGTAGCTACTTTTTTTTTTCAAGATTTTAATAAATGTTAAGTTCATTTTGACCAAGCCACAGAAAAACCGCATTATTCTGTTTGTAACTTTTATGAAACAAAGCACTTTTGATCAGTTACAATAAATTTCTTGTTTACAAAAGTACATTATTTAATTTTAAACAAGATAACTTCTTCAGTTATTTCTTTAAAAAAACAAACAATTTATTATTCAACTGAATACAAATTGAAACATATACACTTTTTACACAACATAAACACCTCCGTTATTATCTCCAACAGCAATAAACATTTTTTTATTGCATTTCCCATGCAATATAATTAAACCAACAGAGTTATGATATTACAAATGACACAAAAGTGGCAAAAAACAATGCGACGCAACAAGATAAATGATACCGCCGGCTAATTGAAAACTTGGAGACTTCATTTCTGCCTGCCTGCCTGCCGCCAAAGTCCTCCGGTTGTGAATAATATAATCGAAAGAACACAAGCAGCAAGCAACAAACAACATGGGCGTCGCACAAATTAAACTTGTCATAACTTTTACATCACATGCAATCATCATTTTGATGCATCACTTTAATTGAAAATTTAATTCAATGTAATTGCATTCAGGTTCAATTTAATGGTTTTAATTTTATTAATGAATTTATAGTGATTGAATAATTTCATACTGTTGAGTATAATTGAAATTAACATGATAAATGTATTAAATAGATAAAAATATCCAAATTTAATTATAACAGTTGTCTACCCTGTATGCATTGCTTTACTTACAATCACCTTCACTGACCTCTGACATGTATGACACGCTTCAGTAGACTCATGATTTCGGTCACGGCAGCGTCCATCTGATTGATTTCTGTGTTGTGTTGAACATTTCAATATCTGTAATCGTAACGAATAGTGTTAGTGTTGTGATTAAGTGTGCTGGAAGTATCATGGAATTGAAATTGATATCGTTCGCATTCGGAACAAGGTTAGAAATATTTGTATGCAGAATTTTAATAATCATTTAGCGACTACACACTTTGTAATGTGTTATTTGTATAATTATGTATCATAAATCATTCAAAATTGATTTTGTTTAATGTTAGAATATTGATATTTTATTATAATATGATATAGTGCTTCGTTTATGAACGTGGGGAGGGGGGGGGAGACAAAGTGAATCAATTATTATCATCCAAAGCTTTCATTATTGTTGTTTTTTTAGTAAGCCTTTACCTATTTTGCTTGCTGTAGAACAATAATCAGTTTATATTACTTTAAGAGGGGGGAGGGGGTGTTGATGATGTTGCTTTTAGTCAATGAATTGCGACTAAATATATCTTATTTAGGGTGCACTTAATCACTATTAAATTTATTCACTCTGCATTATTTAAGGTTAATTGTGAAATAACTAAAATGTCTGTTGATGATACTACACTTAGTCACAATGAATTGAAAAGCGACTAAATGTAATTTATTTAGGTTGCAGTTAGTCACGATCAGTTTTATTAGGGCTGCACTTACTTATAATTAATAGCAAAGTAAAAAAATCTGTTGATGGTGCAACACTTAGTCACAATGAATTTTACACTTAGTCACTATTAGTTTTACTTGCACTGCACTTATTTAAAGTTAATAGTGAATTAACTAAATTGTCTCTTGGTGATGTTGCACTTAGTCATAATAAATTGCAAAGTTACTAAATGTAATTTATTTAGGTTGCACTTAGTCACGTTGAGTATTATTAGTGCTTCACTTACTTATGATTAATTGCAAAGTGACAAAATTTGTTGATAGTGCTCCACTTAGTCACATTGAATTGCGAAGTGACTAAGTGTACTTTATTTATATTCCACTTAATTATTGTTAATTTTATTAAGACTGCACTTACTTATGATTAATTGCAAAGCAACAAAATGTCTGTTGATGATGATGCGCTTAGTCACAACAAATTGCGAAGCGAATAAATGTGTTTAATTTAGGTTGCACTTAGTCATTATTAATTTTATTTGAACTGCACTTATTTATGCTTAATCGCAAAGTGACTAAAATGTCACTATTAAATTTATTTGCGGCACTTATTTTAGGTTAATTATGAATTAACTAAAATGTCTGTTGATGTTGCTGGACTTAGTCACAATAAATTGTAAACCGACTAAATGTAGTTTATTTAGGTTGCACTTAGTCACCATCAGTTTTATTAGGGCGGCATTTAGTTATGATTAATTGCAAAGCAACAACAATTTTTTTGATGGTGTCTCATTTAGTCACAATGGATTGCAAAGCGACTAAGTGTGCTTTATTTAGATCGCACTTAGTCACTATCAATTTGATTAGGCCTGCACTTATGATTAATAGCAAAGCGAAAAAATGTTTGTTGATGTACACTTAGTCACATTGAATTGCAAAGTATTTTATTATGGTTGCACTTAATCACTATTAATTTTATGTTGACTGCACTTATTTATGGCACTTTTCCGCATTTCTGGCGATGTTCTATGATGTATTAGACTTAGTACCTATCTATTATTTGTACCATCTCTTTTGTGCTTGCACTTAGATAGCAAAAAATTGTTTAACATAAATCTTTTGATAACTAACGCTTAGGTGGGTAGGCGGACAGCTTCTTTTACTGTCACCCATCTATTCACTCAAGTGTTAGTCATTAAAGAATCTGTTATTTGTACCACCTCTTGTGTGCTTGCACTTAGATATCAGAAAATTGTTTAACAATAAATCTCTTGATAACTAACGCTTGGGTGGGTGGGTGGGCGGAAATCAAATTTAAAATGTGAGCGGGTAGCTTTTTTTACTGTCACCTATCCATTCACTCAAGTGTTAGTCATTAAAGAATCTATTATTTGTACCACCTCTTGTGTGCTTGCACTTAGATATCAGAAAATTGTTTAACAATAAATCTCTTGATTACTAACGCTTGGGTGGGAGGGCGGGAACCAAATTTAAAATGTGGGTGGGTAACTTCTTTAACTGTTACCCACCCACCTAAGTGGTAGTCATTATAGGATCAATTATTTGTACCACCTCTTGTGTGCTTGCACTTAGATATCAGAAATTTATTTAACAATAAATTTCTTGATAACTAACGCTTGGGTGGGTGGGCGGGAACCAAGTTTTAAATGTGGGCGGGTAGCTTTTTTTACTGTCACCCACCCATTCACTCAAGTGTTAGTCATTAAAGAATCTATTATTTGTACGATCTCTTGTGTGCTTGCACTTAGATATCAGAAAATTGTTTAACAATAAATCACTTGATAATTTACGCTTGGATGGGTGTGCGGGAACCAAGTTCAAAATGTGGCGGGTAGCTTCTTTTAGTAATATTCTAAAAATATTTGGTTAATTTTAGATGTTTTTTATTACATTTTTGCTTCATGATAAGGGTCTTATCGGATAATAGGTTTTAGGTTTGAGTTAAGGATTAAGGGCACAACGTCGGTAATTGTTGATTGTTTGTTTATAGTTAATCTTAGTTTGGTTTTTTGAAATTAATGAGGTCAAGCACTTTTAGTGTTAGGACCTTTGTTTCCTGCCGAGTTTACCTAAGGTTTGTCTGGGTTTGGTTTCTGCCAGTTATAACTTTAAGGTTTGTTGTTTACGTAATGGTAATAGTGCTTGAGAGTTTTTTTGCATTGGCGGAATTTTGTTATTTATTAAGAAGGATAACGATAAGTATCTTTCCAATTTTGTCATTAAAATTTTATTGAGTATTTCTCTTGGAAATTACTCTAGGGTTTAGGATGCCGAAAAATTTTCTTTTTATAGAAGTGCTTTCTGGGATCTAAGGGTTTTTGAGAATTTTCTTTAGAGGTTTGTTTTACGTGCTACTGCAAAACTTGGACAATGCTAGAGTTTTTAAGATTTCTTAGGCTGATACGCCAAAAATCTAAACTAACTTAGAGTCTTTAAGAAAGCAGTAATTGATGTTTGTGAGGCAACGTGGCATTGGAAATGAACTAATTAGCTCAGTTTTGTTTTTTTTTATTTTGAAAACCTTTTGGAAATTTTGACATTGGTATGAGGGGGGGGGGGGTAAGTAATTTAATTAACACATTATAATTACTAGTTTTGTAAATCATGTTTTTTGTGCTAGAAGAAATAATTTAGTAATAGGGGAGGAAGGGACATTTTTTTATTTAACACTTAGGGTAGTGGTAGGAAGTAATGTGTTATTCTATTTTTTAACACAAGTAACCGTTAGGTGAGGTGTTGGGAGGGGGGAGTTTAAATTAAAGTTATTAATTTAACCTGCACCATTCTTATTGTCTTAATAATGTTTTATTTATAGGAATTGTGCTTGATAGTAGGTAATAATTGCGCATAATTTACTTTAACATTGTAAGCGGGGGGGGGGGGGGAGGATTTACGCAATCTATAGCAAATTAATTTTAACTCAATTTCTTTTATTTTGTTGTAACTACTTCTATACTAATATAAAAAAACAGGAAATAATTAACAAACCTGTGGCATTTTATAAATACTTACAATGAGGTCATAATAAATGCCCAACTATCTTGCTGTACTAGCAAAAACGGGAGAGTAGGAAATGAAATAAAGTAAGGAGTTGAGTTTTAGTGGGGTTCTCTTGGTTTTGAAAACCTTTTGGTAATTGAATGAATTGGAGAATTTTAGAGTTTTTCAGATTTTATACTGTCTAGGCGTGAGGTCTGTCGACGTTGCGGTGGAAACAAGCATTAATCTTGTTAAAGCGCAAGCTTGCAACAAGATTATACCCAGATTTGGGTACTTTGTGAGGGGGGGAATAAGTAAATTGATAGTTAGTGAAAGGAAAAGAGAGAGGTAGAGTTTTATTTAATACAAAGAGAGAAAGGGGCGGGGGGGGATTTTGTAAGCCGATGTTTTTCTAGAGTACACCTCTTTATTCAGATTTTATTATATGGAGGCGGGTATTGATGAAAGAGGGGGAGGGGGGTTAGGCGATCTATAACAAGTCAATGTTTTTATATGAATTTGTTCTAGATTTTAGACTGTCAAACGCAAGTTTGCAACAAGATTATACCCAAAATTAGATACCGGCGGTGGGGGGAGGGGGGGATAAGTTAAGTAATAAGTAAATTAATACGATAATTGAAGTATGTTACACATTATGATTGCTATTTTTGTAAAATTGGTTTTTTTTTTTAATTGTGCTAAAGAAAAGCTTTTAATTTGATAGTGAAAGGGGAAAAAAGATGTTGTTTTACTTATTACAAAAGGGGGGTGAATGGTTTTGTAAACCGATATATTTCTGAAACACACCTTTCTACCTAGATTTGATTGTATATAGGCGGATGTTAGTGAAGGGGGCTAGAGAAACACGATTTAATTTATTAGGGAAAAAAAGGGGGGGGGGGGTAATATGGATATTGTGAGTGGGAGCGGGGGAATACGTAAATTAATACGATAATCAAAGCATGTTACCATTATGATTGTATTATTTTAAATTTGTTTTTTAGAGTTGTGCTCAAGAAAAACTCTTAATTTGTTAGTGAAAAAGAAAGGGAAAGGTAAAGTTGTTTTATTTAATACAAAGAGGAAAGGGGGGAAGGGGGATTTTGTAAACTAAAGTTTTTCTGAAACACACTTTTTACCCAGATTTGATTATATAGAGGCGGATGTTGGTGAAGGGGGCTAGAGAAACACGGTTTATCTATCTTTTTATCATAAATTGAGAGTTTTAGGGGGGGAGTATCCAATTTTGTTTTTTAGTAAAAAGAGTAATATGGATACCGTGAGTAAAAGGGAGGGGGTAAGTAAATTAATACGATAATCAAAGCATGTTAGTTAATAACGGGGGAAAGGGGATTTTGTAAACTAATGTTTTTCTGAAACACACTTTCCTACCCAGATTTGATTATATAGAGGCGGATATTGGTGAAGGGGGCTAGAGAAACACGGTTTATCTATCTTTTTATCATAAATTGGATGTTTTAAGGGGAGGAGGAGTATTCAATTTAGTTTTTTAGTAAAAAGAATAATATGGATACCGTGAGTAAAAGGGAGGAGGTAAGTAAATTAATACGATAATCAAAGCATGTTAGTTAGTAAAGGGGGGAAAGGGTTGGGGGGGATTTTGTAAACTGATGTTTTTCTGAAACACACCTTACACGACTGCATTTTTTAGTCAAATAGAAGGAAAAAATATTTTTTTAACACATTGGAGGGAAAGGGGAGTAAATTGAACAAACGAATGTTTTGGTGCTACACACGATTCTATCTTTTTACCTTAAATTGGATGTTTTAGAGGGGAGGAGGGGGGGCAGAGTATAAAATCATTCCAATTTAGTTTGTTAGGTTAGTAAAAGGTGTAACATGTTATTTTATTTTTTCAAGACAGTTTTTACAGCAGGGGGGGTTATAAAGCATGTTACTATATTGTTCTTGTGATTAAAATTATAATTTTTCTCAACATAAAAAAACTTTTTAACCTAACCTAACCTAACCTAACCTAACCTAACTCACCGGTTAGATTACGCGCGTCTTTAATTTAGTCTGTTGTTGGTTGGAGGGGGGTGGGGGAGGGAATAAAACAAACTTTTATATTTTTATATTATTAACAATGGGAACTTCCTGCACAGTATGCTTGCTGCTTTTCTTATATATTTAGTTTTTTTTTTTATATATAGAACCTTGATAGTGGGGGAGGAGGGAGTTAAGCAAATTTTAGTTACTGTACAGAAACTTAATTTTTAATTATTTAAGAAACAACACGGAGGGAGGGTTAGTAAACCAACGTTTTCTACTTAACTTCTATTGTAAAATAATGAAAGACATTCTGAAAGATCTTTTAATTGTTGAGGGGGGGGGGGGGGGGGAAGCAAACTTAAAGCACTTCAATTTTTTAGGTTATGGCTAAAGCTATGTAGACAGTTTTAAAAGTTAGAGTGATTATAATTTTTTTAATTTTTTTATTCCCCATCTTGTCTTAAACATGTTTTTGTAAGTAATTTAATTTAACTACATTATTACAAGTTAACTTTGATAAAACACAGTAGATTTTGACAGATGTCAATTTAAAAGATCAACTGAATTTGACAGATGACAGACTTTGACAAAGTCTTATTGTTTTTGATTAAGTTTGACAGAACACAGTTGTTTTTGACATATGGAAGTTGTTATTTTATAGATGACATTTGTAATTTTGAGAAACACAGTCATTTTGACAAATGCTATTTTGACAGTACAGTTGTTTTTACAAATGTATGTTATCACACAGCTGCAGCATCACATCATAATTGTTATTTTTGTAAACTTTGTTTTTATTACAATTGTACTAGAAAAACACTTTAATTTAATTTAGTGGAAGGTGGGGGGGGGGGGGGGGAAGCACACAAACTAATGTTTTTTTGCAATTCGGTTTTACTCTCTCTTTTACTCAGATTTCTTTATATGGGGAGGGGGGGAGTTAGCAAATCAATGAAACACGATTTAATTTATTAATGAAAACGGAGAGTTCAAGATGAGTTTTATCGAACACATAGGCCACTGGTATAGTATGTTGTAAAAGTTGTGCTTGAGGTTATAAAATATAGTAATCCCAGAACAGCGCGGCCCATGGGTTAAGAAAAAAACATAACTTTTGTGTATATTAAGGTGCCTATTATCCTGGTCAACCTATTTTTGCTATAATATGCGCTATCTTACCTTTTACCTTTTAACTCAAGTTAAGTATGGGAGAGGGGGGGGGGTTGTTAAGTAAGCTACTAACTTAACCATACATTATTTTATTATCTTCATAATGTATCATTTTTTTAAACACGCGGGGGGGGGGGGGGGGAGAGGATTACGCAATTTGTCACTAAACCAACCTGTAAGCTAATAAATGATTTAAACTCAATTTTTATGATATGGATACTTTTTCTGTAACCTTACTAATGTAAGAAACAAAGGAACAGAGCTTGTTCCATTTTATGGATACCTTTCTATAGACCTATTAGTTGTGCTTGAGGCCATAATACATGCATAAGTAATAAGTACCTTGCTATACTAATAATAACGGATTGGGGGAGGGGGGGATTAAGTAAACCAATGTTACTCTAAAACTCAATATTATTTTTCTACTTAGATTTGGATACATTAAAGGGGAGGGGGGGAGTAACAAATCAATACCGTTTAAAAGAAATTTTTGCGACAGGAGATTGGAGGCGGTAAAGCAATGTTACCAACTTAATTGCACAAACTTATTATTTTGTTAATAATTTAATTATAACAATTCAATTGTGCTTTAGAGCAGCGAATAACATTTTTTTTCTAGATTATGCTGCGCAAATTTGCAATTGTTGGTCTATGGTCGGGGGAGAGGGAGTTAGCAAAATTAAACCTAAAACTACACAGTATGCTTGTTGCTCTTCTTGCTTTACAATGTGCGTCTACGTTGTATGCTTATTAATTACTTACTAATTGTTGCTAAACCGTTATTTACCGCTTTACTTCACTACGGAAAAGGCACTGATAATCTTTTTTTGTTGTGCTTCAACTTGCACTTACTCCATCGTGTTCTGCTCGAGTCGGCCCGGTTCATTTTGTTCTTTTGCGTCAGCACATTACTGCAACTGCCGTCATCGTTTCCGCGCGCTTTTCCATAATTTGAGGTACACTATTATTAATAAATTTAGAGCAATTAACAAAATAAATTTTTCTATAATTACATCAATACAAAGTATTTCATATACTAGTATCTTAATTACTACAATTTTAGTGTAATGTGGCTTGCATAACATTAATGCTCAACCGGCCAGTGTAAACTTGACAATCTTTTGCAGTTATTGTGCAGCCTTAAAGGTTTAAATTCTAGCATGTCTTAATGTATTCTAAAATATCCAAAAATATTACTTCAACTTTGTTGGCATGCCGCAAAATACGTGTAGAAGCAGTGTGCTGCGCGTAATCTGTACGTTTGTTTGTTATATGAAATAAATACTTGTGCTGAAATCAAATTCAATTTTTGAGCATTCATAATTATTTCTAATTAATTAAAAATAGTTTCGGTTGTATTAATGTTTGTCTCACGATAATATTTTTTTAATCTTTGAACTAATAATAAAGCCAACAAAGTACGTAACTCATTTAAATTAACATTGCTGCTGATGTACATAGATTAATTACAATGGGTAGTGCCATGTGGTATCACCATTAAATTTTAATTGCGATTGAAAATCTAGGAAAAAAATCGTTATCTACGTGACGGCTACACAGGAATCGATTATTTTAACATTTTGCAATTACGGTAGGCATTTTATCAGAAATTGGCGGCCATAAAAGCAGTAGCTGCATACCGCTAGGGGTATACTTAGATGAAATTAATTTGATGGGCGCGCGATATTCAGTTATTAATCCGCTCTCCTTCGTCAAACGTGAGCGAGCATGCATACTGGCCTTGCTCTCAGGAAGCCCTAATTACAAATTGACGTACAGTAGTCGTACAGGTACTATAATTACCGAGAACACGCGCACATCTCTTAACTATTTTTTACCTCATTGCTCCTTTCTCGACGTCTTCCGTTACTAATAATAATAAGCGGGCAGTGCCGCGAGCAGTTTATGAAATATTGCTAATACGAACATTAAATGTTGTTATAAGTGTAACTCATACATTGTTGGAAATGGATCATCGACACATGCTGCAGGAAAACAAGTGAATGGATGCAAAGCTTCAATCGCATTAAATTACTACCAATGGCCTTTACGATTTATAAAATTGTACTGAAGGGAAATGAGATTGTGATTCTTGGGGATGATTTATGCGGCAACTTAACGCGAGGATGTTTATAATGGTTTTTGTATCGATTAGAACTAACTAATATAAAAAATATAAAATTTATTTAAAATGGTTATATAATTAGAATGCAATTTGTTGAATAAACTGACTAATTTTATAAAGAAAAGCTATGAATAATACGCTGCTAATTCATCGGAACGATGATTAGACAAACATCCAGAATCCGTACCAGCCGCATATCTAATATAATTACATAAATAAATAATTGCTGTAATAATCACGTTCCATGTAATGCGGTGCATTACAGCGACAGCGTTGTTTCATTCCATATATTTTTTTAGTTATGTTTTTCATCCGGGGGCAATTAATTGAAACGCAGCATTTAATGGTTAATTTTTATATACGTTCGATCTGGTTGCTGTTTACGACTTAACATTCAAAACAACAATCTGCAAATACCAGCATGAGTGCAGATAATTGTAAACTTCCTTGCGATTAGATAAATTACATTTTAATTATTTTATTCAAATTAGATTAGTAATTAATTGGAAATGTATATGATTCCCGTCCGGTATTGTTCGGAGCAGATGGATTCCTTTTTTTGTTCATATATTATATCTTCCATTCCATCGTTAATTACGGACGGACGGAAACGCTTGATTTATGATTGGACTGGATGTGTATGTGATTCCATAACTTTAATTGCACCGAATCGTTTTATATACCTTAGGTTTAAATTCCGTCATTTTTCCAACGTTGTATTTATCATTGTTCCATGTAGATGAATCAGTGCTTTTAATGGACTGTAATCGCTACTCGCAACTACCTCCGCACGCTACTAAATCATAATAGTTTACGATTGCGTAAATGGTTCGTTATGCTGCTACTCCGGAAGCCACAATCAGAAATATTTTTCCTTTAATTGTTCATTTCTGATGATACATAGTAATGTAAATCAAATTTAATAACTTTGCCTTGAAGCTTGAAATTAAAGAAATTATAATTTAAAACTTAATAGTTGTTTATTAGGATATGGATTTATTTAGGAACTTCGGTAAAGGAAATCTATGACGCAATATTGAAATGTATATAAATGTATTCCATATTGTAAGATCATGTTTGTTCTTAGTTGGGTATGAGCATTACAAGCAAGCTGATGGTGTGTCGCGAATAGTCATCTATTATCGTCGCGTTTATTTTTTTGTCATAACAATATCTGTAGACATCTTTATCAAGACTGCTTTGTCTAGAATTTCTGCTAATTTGTGTTGGAGCGTATGGGTGACATAAAGATGTTCCTCTTGCTTAGGTTGATAGGGTTTGTCAGTAACACAATGTTTACAATTTGCTTTGCACGTGCTATTTATTACCGAATTAGGTCTTATTGGAGTTTTTGGTTGTCACAAATCTGGGAGTGGTAAAGTCACCAAAACCTATCAAAGCTGGCTTTTTAATTGTTTCAATTGTTAAGTGATTTGTGGCTAATAGTGAACAAGAATGTAAGTTTAGACTTACCAGTGACTTGAACTTAAACAGAGTTTTAGTGGTGGATGTTTTGCCGTGTATTTTAAATTTGAACAAATATTTTTTAACATTCAACTTTCTTTAGGCAAAATTCTAGTTTTTGAAGCAAAATGTTGTTGCAATATTGCCAGAGAATTGCCTACAAAGTTCTGAATGTTGAAGGGTCTGCTTTTGTGGTTGGAGTAGAAACAGAAAGGACTCTCTTCTTTGATGGTAGAAAATTTGTGTTTTTTGTTTTTACAACAATTTTTTTTGTTTTATGCGGCCGAGTTTTTGGGATGCGTTTTTTACTCCACTCTTCTTTTGGCAAATGGTTTGTTTATCTAGGTGATTTTGATGTGTACGTTTTTTATTGAGGTTTTTTTGGCCTTGCGGCTATACTTGGATTTCTTTTAGAGATGTTTTACAGAAAACCTTCTTTGCTATTCTCCGTGTATTTTTGCGTTTGTACTGCCACCTATTGCATTGGAACATGGTGTGTTTGGGTGTATCTACTTTGTCAAAGTATACGCAACATCCGTGACCTGTCAGGATTTGGGTGAGGTGATATCCAACTTTTTGTGTTTCCTTGTAACCCATAGAATTACTTTTGGGATTAGCTTTTTTGTCTATCTTCCGGTGTTAACTTCCACGTCTCATTCAAGTTTCCATTTCAACAGAGTTTCAGCTCTGGTCACCGTCTTTTGCGCATTCTGGTTTGCACCAGCCGTGTATTTTTTTTCTAGAATCATTAGGTGTATAGAGATGGCCCTTGTTTTTACTTGTATGGCATTGGTGGATACGGTCCGGTACGCGCTTGCCACACATATCGCCATATTTTTAACATTATTCTGTACTTTGGGATCTGTGCACAGTTGCTCTACATGGGTGTTCTGTATAGTACGATAGAATTGGCCACCGATCTAATAGCCAGTCTTTTGCCCACTCTAGCTCCTCCAATATTGGGCATCAGTCGCGCAAGTGCTGCTATTACTTTTTTAGTTTTTCTGGTAATCTCTGCAGTGTGGGGTTCCATGTGCAAATTTCGGCTAAGAAAGACTCCAAGGTATTTGGCGCTATTGCTGGTAACAATGACATCTCTACTTTTACGAACACAGATTTGAGTGTGTTACATCTGACCAGTAGAACCGCTTTAGTTTTGTTCAGAACCAATTTTAATTTTTTTTTGCCAGTCACATTTCTACGCGGTTTGCGGCGTACTCAGCATTCTTTTTGATGTTTGCTTTGCACGGCCCGCCCACCACTATAGCGGCATAGTTTCTTTGAGTACCCCGTTGTAGTAGGGCCAAAAACTGAGCCTTGTGGTACTTCCATTTCTAACTTGTTGCTTCCAACCTGAATTAACTTGTTGTGGAAGTAGTCGCATAACTGTCTGACAAAATTCAGCCTCACTTACCTCCTCTTCAGTTCTATAATAATGCTTTTCCACGGAGCCGAGTTGAAGGCATTTTTGACGTCTAGCGTCAACACCACTGCAAACTTATTTATTTTGCTTATGCCTTTGACCCTTTGGATGGCGTCTACCGTTGATCTGCTCTCCGTAAGGTTTTACTGCTCAGGAGACAAACAGATGGTCGGCACTTTTAGATTTATTTTTTAATAAAGATGGACAATAAATTTCTGTTTTAATTTAATTTTTCCCTGGTTCTTAAAAACTCAACATTTTCCTTTATTTGGAAAAAAGTTGATTTACTTTATGCTGCATGACTTTGATTAAATAAATTAATATACAATCAAATTATCTGTAATTTGCAATAAAAATTGCAATTATTATTTTGGGGTCGCTTCAATCTTGATTTATTTAGATATGGTCTTGACGGCTACTTGACTCTTTTTTTTGCTGTTCATTAGAATTAACATGAACATTAGCTATTGGTTGCATCTTCAAGCAAATTTAGTGGTGGCTCTAAACGGAAACGCCGTAATTATTATCTTTGCGCACCCAGATGGGTTTAAGAACAAGACAACGCGCAAAAGCAGCAGTGTTGCATAAACGACAACTTTAAACTCTACACCACAGTTTGGAGCCTACCAAAGGTAGGGACTTAAGGGACATTCTCAAAAAATATTTTGCTTTTTGGTTTAGCTCTACAACCCAAAGCTACCTGCACTTAAAGAATACTTTTAGCTCAAAAAAAAATAACAGAAAAAATCTTTGCACACTTGGGGATCTGTTGGCCGGAACAAATGCACCAAAAATTTTAAATTGGTTGTTTGGCAGCTTTTCAGAAGGTTCCAGTTGATTAGGGATTTTTTTTTTTTATTTATAGTTTTTTTAAGTTTTTGAGTTTTGAGGTTGTTTGCTGTTTTTGGCAGCAGCTGCATTGAGGTGCTTCTGTAGTAAGGCTTTTTTTGTTTTGAATTGTACTTAGCAAAACGAGCTTGCCATGAAGTTTACTTTAATCTTAGGGAAGTGTTTTGCAAGAGTTTAAGTCAGTTGCGCAGTATGTAAATGCACATTGAAGATGCTTTTGGGAGATTATTGGTTTTGCTAAAAGTTCTCAAAAAAAAAAAATGAAAAATTGTTTTTAATTTTTTGCACAAAAATAGTAAATTTTGGAAAACATTCTAAAAATTTTGTTTAACGCTAGAGAATTGCCGGTTTAGTCGCTCAGTCCTGTTGTGGTGCCACTAGTATTATTGTTATGGAAAAATATTAAATCCTATCACATCTACGAGAATATTGGTGAACCTTTCTCTCTAGAAAAATATTGACACGTACAGCGCCGTTTTTAAATTAAAATTGGTTCTTATACGACAAAACGCCAACCAACTCAATATCCAAACGATAAGATTTTAGTCATCACTCTTTTTATATGTTGAACTGCATACAATATTCTATGTCTTCATGTTTTTGGTTAAAGATTTAAAGTTACATTTAACGAGTAAAAAATTAATAAAGAACTGATTAAAAACGTCACTTTTTAAAAATTAATTGCAAAGAAACGACTTATTGCATCAAATTTCTACAAGTTTGAGGACACAGATTGGACTTTCTTCTACAATGTGTAAAAATTTTATTCAATTATATTCAGGCGTTTTCTTGCTGAGTTGGATGCTGTAAACCCTTATAATAGTGCAACTATTCTTCCCCCTTAAGAATAACTTACGCATGGCAATACTTTTCGTTTTTTTTCTCTGCGTAAATCTTGTTGTTATAATGTCCTTGCCAAACTATTCAAGATTTGGCAGTAGTTTGAGGTGGGCTGGTTATTGTCTGCGGATTTTCACACAGAGTCTGCGGCATGCGTGCTGTTTCCGGCCTTCTCTCCCTATAGTACTTACCTTTGTCTGTTTCTTTTGTATTTTTGTATTTTTTTATCAGCACTGATATCCAGCTCTGCATTCTTTTTTTTTCTTTAATCCGTATGATATTTATTTAACTATTTTGTTTTACGTTTTTAATTTTTTTAGGTACTTGTTCATTTGTTCTTCATTGTATCATCTCTTTTATGAATAGTTTATGCAGTTTTATTAGTTGTATTTCATTTGGCAGTCTTAGATTTATTAGTTTTACTTCTAGTGATATCTCTATCTTTATCTGAAATTACTTCTTTGTGTCTTCTTGTTGTCAACTATATTTTAACCATCTCAAAAGTTGCGTTATTTGTCAACCTTGGTATTTGTCTTGTCATTTCTGTTGTTCTGCATTCTTTCAACATTTTTTTTCCTTCTCCTGCTTCTTATATTTGCAATTTTGTTTTTTATTGTAGTTTCTGTAAATGTTTTTCTGTTTTTTTCTACTTCTTGATATGCATAATTGTCCTGTCCTCCCTTATTTTTTTTAATATTTTTGTTTTGTTTTTTTTTGTTTTCTTTTTGCTTCTCTTGTTTCTCTTTTTTCTCCTCTATAAGTTTTATTTTGTGTTTGTGGAGTACTTGCGTTGCTACGTTAAGATACTCGGCTCTATAACCAAACAATCAAGCCGAGTGTCATTGCAAAAAGAATTTTTTTTTGTGCTAAATTCGTTTGCAATGTTATTTTTTCTGTCGTTTATTGCGAGCATAGCGCTATTCATGTTTGTAGTCTTTTTTTAAGTTGGAGAAGATTTTTTTTAAAGACTTGTTTGTGCCGGATTTACTGACTAAACTTTCCCTAAATTGACTTTTATAGAAGTTTGCTCCGGTCGATTTATAAACCTTCCTGTCTTAATAGGAACTTGTCTCACAACTATGTGTAGACTCAGACTGAGGAGCAAATAGTCTGATTTTATCTTTTTAGGCTAAAAGATGCATGGAAGATAAGTAAATATTTTTAAAATTAGCTTTGCTTGCTTGAACCAAACGTTGGAAAAGCTGGTTTTTGACTAAAAGAGTTTGTGCATAGGATTGCTCCTTGCGTGCGTTGAGGGTCTGATTTTAATAAGTAAGTATGTCCCTTGGGTTGACTTTTTGTAAAAGATTGGTTTGTCTTCAGCTTGCTATAAAGACTTCCAGCTGTTTTTATAGTTTGCGGTGTGCGGCTAATTGCACGCATACCCTGACTCTTTTGTGTATTTATTTGTAAGAGGAACTAGGATGGGTTTTGTTGCATTTAATAGATATGTAGGGGGAATTGCTTCTAGATGCCGTGTGGCCATAACGCTGACAACGCTGGCATTGCAAAATATCCCATAACTTGCGATTGTATTTACACAGTTTGGTGAGAGACAAATTCTTTTGACTGGTTACGTTTTGGGGTAACATTAGAAAGAGATTCATGTACTTCAATGTTGCGTCCAGGTTTGGAATACGGATTTGTTCCGTACAATGGGTGGCGGGCGTAGTTTGTCAGCACCCTCTGTGGATGATGATTGAGAGAGCCTACGGAGCAACTGGCTGTAGACCATTTGGTTTTGCTAGGCAATGGTTTTGTTTGCGCTGAAGGCACTTGATGTCCAGGGCCGGCTGATGGCGTATTAGATTCAAAAGCTAAAAGGGTCTTAACCACGTCCTTCTTCTGTTTTTTTGTCTTATTTGGAGTGGGGTGTAGTTTGTTTGTTCTGGTAGACTTCTATCCTTTTTTTGACATTGGAGGCGGTGTTGGACTTAGTCGGAAGTTCTGCAGGCCTCTTTAGGAAGGTCTGGACCGGCGGATCCTTTGTGGTAAATTTTGCAATGGCTTTTGTTTTAGTCCTTGTTTTGGTGAGGGTTTTATCTTAAAGTTCGATGATTTTCTCTGATTCTTTATTAGGGCTATGATGTGGATTTTGAGGCTGGATATCTTTGCAGCCTGTTTCTAAGTAAGGTTTTTGGTACATCATGGCAGCAATCTTGTTGCTGGGCACCTCTACTTTGGAGTCGGAGTAGTTGTCCACGTCGGGGTTCATGCTGAAAAAAATTATTTAATGAAACTCTTAATTAAAAAATTAATTAGAGTTATTAGGTGATGCTTGATTGCGTGACTCAATCAATCATCAAAGCTTTGTGCAATAATAATTGCAGCTTTGGATTGCTGCAGTTGGTGGTTCCTGAAGTGGCTGTCTTGACGGTTGCTTGCAGTTGAATGTTTGCTTTTGTTGCCTCACTATGTTTGAAGTTTGTTTTTATTGCTAGTGTCTTTAAATTGCTCCCAGAATTCAGTTTAGTTTAAACTAATTGTTTGTAATCATGATTGTTTGTCATTAAAAGACTAGAGGTAATTCTCTAGTTTAGTGAGTATTGACGTTTGAAGAGACAAACTCTTAATTACAACACTTGGACGGGCTAGTGGGTTACTTCACAGTATGATAACGAGCCAGTACTTTACTGGAGTGACCTAGCCACCCGTTCTAGTTTGTCACTAAGAGATTGAGTATTATTATCTTTTTCTATGACATAGCGACAACTATGTTTGCAAAGAAGACAATCATCCAACCCTTTAATGACAAACATTTAGATGGGTGGACGTTATTTTTGAAAAATGTTAATTTAAATCAAATTTAATTGGAATTCAAAATAAATAGAAAACAACAACAGCTAACCTCATCCGTGCCGAGCTTTTAGCGCATCTGTACAATTTGCAGCAATCATACAAATCTGTTAGATTGTTTTTGAAGACAAAAGTACTACTGAAGGATAACGTTGAAACAGCAATCGTACACCAAAACTTTAACATTTTTGTCGATCTGCTAAATAAAGTGGCATCTTCCAAAGTTAACTCGCTCACACTATCTAGACGCCAACGTGTTATACGTCAATGAATAATCAGGCAGCAACAAACATTATCAAATCGGTTCCAATTAAAATCACAAAGAGCTAGGTTCTGTAAGACAAAATACCTCTTTCTACAATAAAAAACACTATCAAATTGATGAAGGGGTTTGATTTTTAATTTCAATTAAGATTAAGACCATGAAGAAGCAAAATTCCGTTAGAAAAACTTTGTTTGCAACTCCCCCCCCTCTCTTCTCTCTTCATTACCAATAGAGCTACAAAGAAAGTCAATCCTCCAAAGAATGAATCAGAAAACATTCTAATCCTGATCAAACCAACACATTCTTCTAATACGACCAACAAAGCGGTAGAAAATAGAATCTTTCCACAACACCATAAATATCTGTATACGAGCAACGCTCCCAACGCTTAGCAAGCCTGAGAGTCAGAAGGTGGGCTGGTACTATAAGAATGGAAAGGCTGAAATGCTGGCCAATTTTATATGCCAAGCGACAAAGCGGGAAGAATATAAACACTCAGTTCCCGAGCTAATGAAGCCTATTATAAACGCATGCAACACTGAACTTATCAGGAAAGGAAAAAACAGCCGCCGGACACCGGTGTATTGGTGGACTTTTAAAATAGCTGACCTCAGGAGCGAGTGTATAAGTGCAAGGAGGTTGATACGCGTGCGTACAAAAGAGGAAACAGCAACAGTGTGCGTGACGATCAGCTGACGGCGTCCTATAAACAGCTGAGAAAACAATTTAAGGGTGCTATAGCGCCAGCCAAAAAAAAATTCTGGGATGCCCTGTGCCAGGAAATAGACACAGATCCGTGGGTCATTGACTATAAAATTGTCACCGGCAAGTTAGGATTGCGTTCACCGATACAACTGTCCGACGACGCTCAGTTACAGATTGCGAAGGACCTGTTTCCCAAGCACTCAAGGCAGGTATGGCCGGGTATCAAATTCCAACCGGAAGATGTCCCCCCAATCACGGTTAAAGAGATCGTGGAAGCGGAAAACAAAATACAAACAGGCAAAGCCTTAGGCCTAGACGGCATCCTATGAAGGCGATCGCTGAAAAGAGACCCGAGTCGCTCCTTGGCACCTTGAACTAGCTTGTCTTTAAAGAAGAGTGGAAAATCGCTAGATTTGCCCTTATCAAAAAGCCAGCCAAGCCCGGTGATGAAAGAGCCTACAGGCCTCTGTGCATCTTGAACTCGATGGACAAACTATTCGAACAAATCCTGAATAGACGGTTCCAAATCGAACTGGAGGAAAAGTCGGGCCTGTCAGACTTTCAATTTGGATTTAGGAAGGGTAGGTCTACGGTTGACGCGGCCAGGAAGGTACAAGCGTTGACAAAAGAATACAGGGCAAAGGGGATAAAAGTCGTCCTGGTTACGTTCGATGTCAAGATTGCTTTCAACACCGTGCGATGGCCTGACATCATGTACGAACTGCAAAACATAGGAGTGTGGGATTACTTAACTAAGACAAATGGAAGCTACCACGAAAACCGACGTATTCTTATTGGAGAGTAGCATGCGATGGAGTTTACGGCTGGGGTCCCACAGGGTTCAGTAAGGGGTCCGACCCTATGGAATGTAAGCTACAACGGAATACTGCAGCTGAAAATGCCGAAAAACGTTTCCTTTATCGTTTACGCGGACGACGTGGGTATGATCGTTGCAGGAATGTATGTCAATGATATGGTTGATGATGCCGAATGGGCAGCGAGCAAGATAGTCGGGTGGCTAGGTAATAGGAAGCTACAGCTTGCTGCACAGAAGACGGAGTTGGTCATTCTTGCGGACAGAAAACAGCTAAAAGAATTCATTTTTATGGTTGACGACATACAAATTACAAGCCAGAGGAGCCTGAGATACCTTGGCATCACTTTTGCTCACAACTGCAATTTGAACCCACACATAGCCTTGGCCGCTGAAAAGGCCAAACTTGCGAGACTTATGCCAAACGTAGCAGGACCCTAGGAGAGTAAAAGGAAAGTAATATGTAGCGTGGTATCGTCTATTGTTCTGTACGGGGCACCTGCCTGGAGCCAGTGGGCGACCGTCTGCCAGTACAAGGACATCCTCTTGCGGACACAACAAAAGGTAGCAATCAGAGTAACGTGCGTCTACAGAACAATTTCCACCAAGGCGGTGCTTGCAATTGCAAGCACAATACCTCTGCATTTATTGGCTTTGGAGAGGAGCCATGAGGCCCGAAACAACGAGCAGAAAAAGAAGGCGCGAGAGGGCCGACTGGAGAATGGATTAGGAGACTCATACCTGAAATAACCCCATGGATAAACAGGAAACACGGCAACGTGGACTACCACTTGACTCAGTTTCTCAGCGGCCATGGATGTTTCTGGAATTTCCTTAACAGGTTTAAGCGGAAAGCTGAACCGAAATGCCCGTACTGTGGGACGGAAGACACGCCTGAACATACGGTTCTAGCATGCGCCAGATGGCTAGAAGAAAGAAGCAGCTAGACAGCTGTACTAGGTGCAGAAGAGATCACAGCAGATAACATTGTAGGGCACATGCTGGAAAGCGAGCCCAAATGGAGGTGTGTCCAAACGGATATCGGAAACATACTGAGGCAAAAAGAGCAGGACGAAATAACGGAAGCCTTCCCGTAAATTTGCAAAATTGAATTAGCAAAGTAGTAGCTGCCAGCGAAGCAATGCCTTATGGCGCTGGTAACTTCGAAACACAAGAGGTGGTTTTAGTGGGTAAGGTAGCAATATCCAGTCCTACACTCTAATGCATTGAATTAGGGCCAGTGCATAAAGCATTTTCACCTCTCATAAAAGAAAAGTGGCTTTACTATACTTAACAAAACTTTACAGACTTTATGTAACTTGGTAGAATTCAATTGAATCACACTATTATTTGAAAAACAATAATCAAAACACAATAAATCTAAATCAAACTAAACCCAACTATAGAATAATGTAATGAACCCATTCAAACAACTCAGCATTTATATTAATTAAACTTTTTATTGCAAAAAATATATCACACTACGTTATATGGTTTCTAAATACACATAATAAGTTTGTTTTGTCATTAAGTGAAAGATAAAAGTGAACACTTGAAACTGTAATTGAATGAAATATTGCTAATATACAAAAACTAATATTTAATATAGTATTATTCAAACAAATTTAACCAATTTTGTTTCGTTTTTTACATAAAGCAAATTGAAAATATTTAAATTGAATATTGTTTGCACAAAAAGTATCCGGTGCAACGTGTAAGTGTACGAATATCCTGGGGTGTAGTGCTAATTAGATTTGTCCGAGTGAACGGTAGTTGAGTACCCTAGGGGTATATCCCTATTAATATCCAGTGAGCGCACTGCATGATATACAGTGTGATGCCCGGGGCAGCCGCCATCTTACCGCCATCTTGCCACCGCCTCTGCGCATTCCCGCATACATCATTATAGACATGAGACATTACAGTGTTACAGAGCAGTGCAGGGCAGTGTAGGCTCAGTAATACACTTCTTCTACAGTGCACCATTTCAATAAAGCTGCCCGCCACCCATCCTAAACACGTCTTCAGCAACCCACTATCCCGAGCGCTTCCAATAGATAGCGACAGGCTCATTCAGCCTTAGGCTGAATAATATCCAGCGCTCCATATAGATTATAAACCTATTTTACATACTAGTAGCTCTCTTGGCTATTAATATATCATTATATCCACCGGATTCCCATACCATCTCTACTTGCTACCACACTCGCCTACAATTACACACTCATCGCTAAACGCTGCACCGCATTCTAACCGAAATTGATGAATATTAATCGGCGGAATATGTGCCTTCAGGCAACTAATATCTTCTAACACGCTAATGTTCCACCAAAAATAAATTATAAGGAATTTGCGATGCCCGATTATCTATGCAACAATCGTGCATAATAATCTCGATATGGTATTAGATGGTGTGTGTTGGTGTTCTGTAATGGGATCGCTTTAATCTACTTGTCCACTCGTCCGCTGACCGTTAGATTGGAAAGATGAAAAATGTAAAATGAAAGGTGCGAATGTATGCAACTCCGGTTTGTAATGAAAGTTGATGTTACACATTTTATAATAACAATCACATTTAATATTTATTTTAGTTTTATTTATTATATTACATTCTATTTAAATGGTTTATTTAAATTGTTATTGTAGTGATGTGATTGGGTGAATTGTCTATTGGGGCTTATTTTGATTCTGTTAAGGGCGCGGTTTAAGGATTGTCATAAAACTACAAGCGGAACTCACGCAATTTAATTTCTTTTTGCAATGTGTAGAGAATGAAATTTCCAGTCTAATGAAGTATATAAAAATTCAGAACCTTTAAATGTCTGTTGAATTTTGAAATTTAATTGTTATTTTTTTGTCGAAATATTTGCTTAAACTTTAAGAGTCATACTTCATTAACTCCCTAAACCGCGCCCTTAACAAAGTCTGGTTCTGGATTTGTAGGGGTAATCTGCTTGACGTTAAATAATAAAAAATAAAAAATATAGATCAATTTGGATTTAATATAGTCAGTTATTCTTTCATATGCTATAGCTGCAAGTATAAAGCAAGAGAAAGTAATGATAGTGTCTTTAAGGCTTGGTGCAAATCAGGCTAATAGATTTTTAGTGTGCAGAGATTACGTTTAGGTTTGTAGTGTAGAAGGAGTTGATTTGGTTTTTTTTTAAGATGTTTCCTAAATGCGGAACTCAAACTGAGTTGCAAGATTATCTTGCAGCTGTCGGTTTGTAAAACCAACTTCAGACTAACTCGTGGGTGGTCTAAGATTTTTGCAAAGTTGTCTACATATTTCTTTATCCATGTGCAGATACCTAGGAAACTGCGTAGCTGTTCTTAGGTTGTCCAAAATTACATTTTTCTTGGTTGGTGCAATTTGTATTTTTGCCAAGTACAAGACAATTTCATTAAGGTACACCAACATAAACTGGCATAGCCATCCCTCCAGCGTTTTGGCAATCAGTTTCTGAAACATTGTTATGGCATTTTTAAAGCAAAGGCGGTGAGGTGTTGTCTTTATTTTTGTGTACTGCTATGTGCCAATACCCGGTACTCAAATCTAATTTAAAAGAAACGATTCAGTTTTAAAATCTTTTAGTGCTTTTTTTGGATTTAGGTAAGGAGCGGCATTATCTTGGCTTGTTTTATTGAGGGTGCGCAAGTTGAAGGAAATGTTATGGCTAGCTCTGCTGTATATGAGGGCAAGTTTGTATTTAACTCGATAAGTGATGACAACTTTCGGAGTCCACTTAGGTACCTACTTGTTGCTAGTTGTTTTTTTTCTTTTCTTCAGAACATGTTTTCAAATTAAGTATACAATGATTTTGCTGTTGCTAGTGTCGTGTTTCTTTTTTAGTGGATTTTGCTGGACTTGGCTGCAAAAGTTTTTGATTGAATGCTTGTATAGTTTTGAGCGTCCGGTTTAAAGGGTAATGGTTCATTTTTAGTTTATGTTGCTTTTGGTTTCTCTTGACTGCAATACAGTTAGTTTTATTTTACATTTGGCCAAAAAGCGGGTTAGATTAGATGGTCTCTACACCAGTTAGAATCGAGCTGAAACATTTAGCTTTTTTGTAGCACTTGATACTAATAGTTTTGGCAATGTTAATCTCTTAAATAGTTGTGATTGGCTGCGTGATTTGCTTATCTTGTTTTGACAAGTAGCTTAGTAGTTTAGGTTTGTTATTGACGCCCTCAGATTGTTTAGTTGCCAAAAAATGGTTTGTTATGTCCGCGCATCAAAATGCCAGATGGTATAAGGGTTGTTTAGGGTTTTGTATTTGTAGTCGGTTGTGAGGATGCCGAATTGGCTTGTTTGAAATTGGCTAGATACTTTTTTAGCGACTGTTATTTTTAATTTTTTTTTCTTGAGGCGTTTTTTTTGCAAGTTTTTTTTTTTGTTTCTTCTCAAGGCTGGCAATCATTGCCACTAGTTTACTAAGTGATCGAAGCATGTTGTTCACCTCCACTAGGTGAATCAGCGAAGTGGCGGATTTTTGTAAACAAAATCATTTTATTGTTTTTAATTTGAATTTTTGAAAACCAAAATCTGGTTTATTTTTGAAACTTTTATCTGAAATAATTGTAAAACATTAAAACTTAATAAAGTTGCTACATTACAATTAGAATGATTTAAGACATTTGGAAATTTAATTAATAAATTAATTTAAAACTGCTTTAATACCCGACATATTTAAATAAATAAATTTATTTAGTACAAACTGCAGATTTAAGTACTCCCAGCACATTTTCATCTCCTGTGTTAATTCATCTAAGGTCTAAGCATACGCCTTAATTTCCTATAATAATATTGAAATTCCACATAATAACAGTTTCCGCCCCAAATTGAGCTACGCCACTGCATAAGTTAACATTGTTTCAAGGGTGTGCCGTGTAGTTATTAGCCGGTAGTTATCTCGCCGGCTACCGCACTTTGATAGCAAACTCAATATATACGGTGGTGGTACCGGTACCAACCAGCAACGATAATGAAAGTGATTCCGTAATAACACGGGGTCCGATTATCTCGGACGCGATCTCTGAAAATATGCGTTCGCGTGAGAGATCATCTTCGAATATTAGAATGTAACGATCGATTCATTCAGGAATATAGTATGAAGAACATTCTGATCGTCGGCTACTGGAAGGCCCTCCAGCTACTATTCCTATAATTAAAAACGGGGCTGCCCGATAAAAGTAAACCTCTCCGTCCGGATTCGAATTAAATTAATAATAAAGTAAAGAACGTTGTGCTCGAGACTGTGGATGAGGTGTTAAGATTATCTGTGACTTGTAAACGAGCTAGGAGATGACCACATGCTGGATTACAATTAAAATTTCAATCTGTGTATCCTAGTATTTTATTTATGGTTGTATGGAATGTATATGTACTTGTTGATATGTTGAATTGCCTATTTGATGTGACCATCCTTGCATTAATTATTTTGATCATCTTCTTTGCATATATTATTGATTAATTGCAATGGTTTTATTTTTGCTAATTTATTATACATTCAGACAGATTATGAATGATTTATGATTCAGTTTTTTTATTTAATTTTTGTTTGATTCATACTGTGTCAAATTTGTCGAATAAATCTAAAAAAAAAACTTTTTTTTTGTGGTCCTGTTTTCTAGTATCTTCAGAACATTGGTTGCTCAATTTTCTAATGTTACGGATCGGATTTTTTTGTATGTTTTTTGAACTCATTTTTTGGTTTGACTTTACTTCTGATGAAGTATTGAAAGCAGTTGCTGCCAAATTTTACTAGTTGGATGCGTGGATGAGCGGATGAGTTTGTGAACAAAAAATAAAAACTAAAGATTAAAGATTTTAGTTAATGTTTGTTAAATCCCAGGGGCTGCCAAATGAGTAGTCTAGTTTGCTTGTGCAGTTACTTCAGGGCAAATCTAATTTGTTTTTGTCGAATATATCGGGGAAAGCTTTATTCATCCTGTAGGTTCTGGAAAATTGAGCTACGTTTTTTTTTTAATTTAGTTAGGTCAAGCTGAGTGTTTTATTTATTCAGATTGCAAGTTGAGTTTGCTTCCGGAATAGTTGTAGTTTTTTTGTGTTTGCTTGGTGCTCACACACGGATTGTTGTGTGTTATAGGCTGAGATGGCTTGCAAATTTTTTTTTCACTTTTGCGACAAATTCTTGGATTGGTTTTTAATGTTGGGTTTTATCTAGAGGCGGCAAGAGATTGTCTATGTGGACATTGTGTGGGAGTCTCTTGGTAGTTGCCTTTAATACATAGCAGTTTTTTTTTGGTCAAATTTATTTTGGAGCTAATTTTATGTACACAGATTTTTTTTCTAGTTTTTTGTTGTTTCCAAGAAACCCGGAAACGTTCTTTTTTGTTTTCTTGGGTTGTTCTTTGCTTCTCTCTTTTTTGAAATTTTTTTGTAGTGCTTGATACGCTAAGGTTTGCTTTTAGTAGAGCTGTGAGAAATATATTTAATTTTTTTTAGTTAGATTTTCTTAGGGATAGAAAGTGGCAGAGGTGTGGTAGAAGCATTTCTATTTGTTTGCAATTTTTTGCAAAATGCTTACTGGTAGTCATTTGTTGGACAGAATAGTCCAGCTCTTTTTTGATCACATTTTCTTTGCCACTGTGATTGTTTTTTCTTTAACCAACAAGCTTTCTTTTTATGCTAAACTTGGCTTTAAAAATTGCATAGAACTGACACTTAACATAAAATTTGCACAAAAGACTTATTTCTATCATAAATGATCAGTTTTATGGGCAAATGAAACTCATCTTTAGTATAAAGTTTGCTAAGAAATTACGTGCACTTTATAAATCTTATTAAATTTAAGGTTGATGACATTGTCATGTGTAGGTCACATGGTGTGCGCAGAATGCGAGGTTGAGTTTAAGATGTCATAGTTGCCAGACATTGTATGCTGAGACGACAATAAAGTAACATCTAATAATTAAATACTCTTTTATATATGCACCTTACGTTACAGACATATTTATAGCATAAGATTTACTGAGAAAGCCTCTAAATTGCTGAAGAAAACTGTAAAACAAAAATTGAAATATTTTTAGAATATTATTTGCTAGAAAATTACGTTTATCTTCTAAAATGTATAAAAAATTGGCAGGAAAACTCCATTTATAGCAAAAAAATTACGTTAAAAACATTAAATTGCAAGAAACGACATTTATTACATTACATTTTTGAAAATTACTTTTTTTATATAAAATTTATCAAAAAGTAGCGCAGAAACCTAAACCACATGGTTATAACATCTAAACTTGATCTCCGCCCACTCACCCTAGTGTATGTGATCAAGAATATAGATGATAAACACTTAAGTGGGCGGGCAGGGCGTTGATTGCCAAAAAGAAGTTTTAACTGGAGATTTTGCTTACCCGCGCAAGTGTTTCTGATCTATATTTTTGCACACAAACACTTGGGTGGGTGGGCGGGTAACACCAATTTAAACCACACGCTCATAACATTTAAACTTAGTTCTCGCCTACCCACCCAAGTGTTTGTGATCAAGAAATTGGATTATAAACACTTGGGTAGGCGGGCATGGCATAGGTTACCGGATAGAATTTAATTGAAGTTTACGCCTACCCGCCCAAATGTTTGTGATCTAATTTTTTGCTTACAAACACTTATGTGGGTGGGCGGGCAACACCAATCTGCACCACACGCTCATAACGTCAAAACATAGTTTCCGCTGACCCACTCAAGTGTTTAAGATCAAGAAACTGGATTACAAATACTTAAGTGGGCGATCAGGGTATTTATTGCCAAAAGAAGTTTTAACTAGATTTTTCGCTTACCCGTCAGCGTTTGTGATCTATATTTTTGCACACAAACACTTGGGTGGGTGGGCGGGTAACATCAATTTAAACCACACGCCCATAACATTTAAACTTAGTTTCCGCTCACTCACTCAAGTGTTTGTGATCAAGAAATTAGATTATAAACACTTAGGTGGGCGGGCAGAGCATAAGTTGCCGGATAAAATTTAATTGAATTTTACGTTCACCCGCTCAAATGTTTGTGATCTAATTTTTTGCTCAAAATCACTTATGTGGGTGGGCGGGTAACTCCAATCTGCACCACACGCCCATAACATCTAAACATAGTTCCCGCTCACCCACTCAAGTGTTTAAGATCAAGAAACTGAATTACAAATACTTAAGTGGGCGGTCAGGGCATTTATTGCCGAACGAAGTTTTAACTAGATTTTTTGTTTACTCGCCAGTGCTTGTGATCTATATTTTTTTTAGTTCACAAATATTTGGGTTTGTGGGCGGGCAACACTAATCCAAATTCATAACATTTAAACTTGGTCTCATCATCTATAACCTCTAAGCTTTCTTGAGTTTCTCAAAAAACTTTTTTTGAAGTTATTCAAAAATAAATTCCAGTTGCTTTGTTTTGAGCTTTTCTAACACTCATCACTCTAAAGTTTTTCCAAAGCTGCTCTACTCATCAGTCTTTTGGAGTTCCTGAAAAACATTATCAAAAATGTTTCTAGCTTTTAAAAGCTTGTTGTTCTTTTCCATTATCCATCATTTTCCTAAAACTTTTAAAAAGCTTTTTAAGCTTATTATTTATCACTCATTATTTATTTTCATGGTATTTTAAGCAACAAACTAACGTTTATTTTAAACAATTGATCAGAAATTCTTACAGAAACTTTATTTATAGTAAACAAATTACATTGAAAACGTCAAAACTGCTCAGAAACGACATTTAAATAACCAAATTTGCGCAGAAAACTTATTTTAGTTACTTCAATTTTATTAAATATATCAAGTTAACGCAAAAACAATATTTATTGTATTATGTTTACATTTAAATGCACAAAATGCAGTTTGTACAAAAAACTACTACTATTTTTATATTGTAAATTTTTGTAATTAGCGCAGAAACCTTATTTAAGCACAAACTTTACATTAAAAACTACACAAACACGTCATTTACAACATGAAATTTGTAATATGCAAAAAATAACATTGTAAACCTTAAATAATGGATAGAAAACTTGTTTGAAAATCGAATTTTATGCAATTTATGAAAATTGTCACAATTCTTTCTTGGAATCACGTTTATTTTATAGAATTTATCAAAAATTGGCTTAAAAATTTTATCTATAGCACAAAATTTACATTAAAAACTTGCACTTGCACAAAAACAACATTTATAACATGAAAATTGCGCAGAAAATTGATTTTTAGCTTTAATTTTATTTAAAATTTGTGTTTATCTTACGAAATTGATTAATAATTGGCGCCAAAATTTTACGTTAGCACAAATTTTACATTAGCAACTTTAAAATTGCACAAAAACAACATTTATAATATGAAAATTGCGCAGAAAACTAGTTTTTAACTTTAAATTATTTTAGAAATGTGTTTATTTTATTAAATTGATTAAAAATTGACGCAGAAACTTTACATTAGCACAAAATTTACATTGAAAACATTACAATTGCACAAAAACAACATTTATAACATAAAAATCGCGCATAAAACTAATTTTTAGCTTTTAATTTTTTTTTAAGTTGTGTTTATTTTTTGAAATTGATTAAACATTAGCTCTGATATTCTACGTTAGCACAAAATTTACATTAAAAATTTGAAAATGGCACAAAAACAACATTAGTAACATAAAAACTGCACAAAAAACTATTTTTTATCTTATCTTATAAAATTGATTAAAAATTAGCTCAGAAACTTTACGTTAGCACACAATTTACATTGAAAACTTTAAATCTGCACAAAAATAACATTTAAAACATTTAAATTGCGTAAAAAACATATTTTTATCAATAAATTTTATTAAAAACTGTGTTTATCTTATAAAATTGATTCAAAATTATTGCAGAAATTTTAGATTAGCACAAAATTTTCATTAAATACTTTAAAATTGCACAAAAACAACATTTATAACATGCAAATCGCGTAGAAAACTGGTTTTTAGCTTTTTTTTTTAGAATTGTGTTTATCTTATGCTTGTGATTGAAAATTGGCTTAGAAACTTTGATTTAGCACAAAATTTACATTAAAAACTTTAAAGTTGCACAAAAACAACATTTATAACATAAAAATCGCGCAGATAACTAATTTTTAGCTTTAAATTTTTTTAGAATTGTGTTTATCTTATGTTTGTGATTAAAAATTGGTTCAGAAACTTTGATTTAGCACAAAATTTACATTAAAAATTTAAAAATTGCACAAAAACAACATTTATAACATAAAAATTGCGCAAATAAACTAATTTTTAGTTTTAAATTTTTTTTTAAATTGTGTTTTTCATATAAAATTGATTGAAAATTGTTGCAGAAAGTTTACATTAGCACAAAATTTACAATAAATTTTTAAAACTGCACAAAGCAACATTTATAACATGAAAATCGCGCAGATAACTAATTTTTAGCTTAATTTTTTTTTTTAGAATTGTGTTTATCTTATGATTGTGATTAAAATTTTTGATTTAGTACAAAATTTACATTAAATACTTTAAAATTGCACAAAAACAACATTGATAACATAAATATTGCGCAAAAAACTAGTTTTTAGCTTTAAAATTTCATAAAAATTCTTTTTTTTTGTTAAATTGATTAAAAATTGGCGCAGAAACTTAACGTTTGCACAAAAATCACTTTAATTTAGCTTTAATTTTTCTTAGAAATTGTGTTTATATTATGAAATTGATTAGAAATTAGAGCAGAAGTTTTACGCTAGCACAAATCTTACATTAAAAACTTTAAAACTGCCCAAAGAAACATTTTTGCAAGAAAACTAATTTAAAGCTTAAACTTTGTTCAGAAATTGTGTTTCTTTTATAAAATTGATTAAAAATTAGCCCAAAAATTTTACGTTAGCACAAAATTTACATTAAAACTTTAAAATTGCACAAAAACAACATTTATAACATCAAATTGCGGAGTAAACTAATTTTTAGCTTTAAATTTTGTTTGAAATTTTGTTTATCTTATGAACTTGAATAAAAATTAACGCAGAAACTCTACGTTAGCACAAAATATACATTAAAAACTTTAAAATTGCACAAAAACAACATTTTAACATGAGAATTGAGCAGAAGACAAATTTTTAGCTTTAATTTTTTTAGTAATTTTGTTTCTTTTATGAAATTGCTTTAAAATTTACACTGAAACTTTAAGTTGGCACAAAATTTACACTTTAACTTTAAAATTGCGCAAAAACAATATTTGTAACATAAAAATCGAGCAGAAAATTAATTTTTAGTTTTTTTTTTAATTGTGTTTATCTTATAAAATTGTTTACGCAGAAACTTTACGTTAGCACAAAACTTACTTTAAAAACATTAAATTTGCACAAAAACAACATTGATAACATGAAAATTGCGCAAAATACTAATTTTTAGCTTTACTTTTTTTTTAACTGTGTTTTACTTATTTAATTGATTAAAAATGTTCGCAGAAACATTACGTTAGAACAAAATTTACATTAAAACTTTAAAAATGCACAAAAACAACATTTATAACATTAAAATTGTACTGAATACTAATTTTTAGCTTCAAATTTTCTTAAAAATTGTGTTACAAATTTGCGCAGAAACTCTACGTTAGCTCAAAATTTACATTAAAAACTTTAAAATTGTGCATAAACAACATTTGTCATATGATAATTGCGCAGAAAACTAGTTTCTAGCTTTACTTTTTTTGATGAAATTGATTAAAATTGGCGCAGAAACTTTACGTTAGCACAAAATTTACATTGAATATTTTAAAATTGCACAAAAACATAATTTATAACCTAAAAATTGCGCAGTAAACTAAATTTTAGCTTTTAGAATGTGTGCTTAGCTTATGAAATTGATTAAAAATTGGCGCAGAAACTTAACGTTAGCACAAAGTTTACATTAAAAACTTTAAAATTACACAGAAACAACATTTATAACATGAAAATTGCGCAGTAAACTAATTTATAGCTTTAAGTTTTCTTAAAATTTGTGTTTTTTATGAAGTTGATTAAAAATCAGCGCAGAAACTTTACGTCAGCACAAAAATTACAGTAAAAACCTTAAAATTGCACAAAAACAACATTTAAACATAAAAATTGCACAGAAAACTAATTTTTAGCTTAAATTTTTTTTAGAAATTGTGCTTATTTTATGAAATTTATTAAAAATTAGCGCAGAAACTTTACGTTAGCACAAAATTTACATTAAAAACTTTAAAATTGCACAAAAACTACATTTATAACATAAAAATTGCACAAAAAACTAATTTTTAGCTTTAATTTTTTTTTTAAATTGTGTTGTCATATAAAATTGATTGAAAATTGTTGCAGAAACTTTACATTAGCACAAAATTTACAATAATACTTTAAAACTGCACAAAAACAACATTTATAACATGAAAATCGCGCAAAAAACTAATTTTTAGCTTTAAAATTTCATAAAAATTGTGTTTTTTTTTTAATTGATTAAAAATTGGCGCAGAAACATTACGTTAGCACAAAATTTACACTAAAAACTTTAAAATTGCACAAAAACAACATTGATAACTTGAAAATTGCGCAGTAATTTAACTTTTAGCTTTAAATTTTGTTAGAAATTTTGTTTATCTTATGAATTTGTATAAAAATTAACGCAGAAACTCTACGTTAGCACAAAATATACATTAAAAACTTTAAAATTGCACAAAAATAACATTTTTAACATGAGAATTGAGCAGAAGACAAATTTTTAGTTTTAAATTTTTTTTGAATTTTTTGTTTATTTTATAAAATTAGTTAAAAATTTACACAGAAACTATAAGTTGGCACAAAATTTACATTAAAACTTTAAAATTGCGCAAAAACAATATTTGTAACATAAAAATCGCGCAGAAAATTAATTTTTAGTTTGTTTTTTTTTTAATTGTGTTTATCTTATAAAACTGATTACGCAGAAACATTACGTTAGAACAGAATTTACATTAAAAATGCACAAAAACAACATTTATAACATTAAAATTGCACTGAAAACTAATTTTTAGCTTTAAATTTTGTTAGAAATTTTGTTTATCTTATGAACTTGTATAAAAATTAACAAAGAAAGTCTACGTCAGCACAAAATTTACATTAAAAACTTTAAAATTGTGCAAAAACAACATTTGACATGACATGGAAATTGCAAAACTAGTTTCTAGCTTTACCTTTTTTCATGAAATTTATTAAAATTGTAGCAGAAACTTTACGTTAGCACAAAATTCACTTTAAAAACTTTAAAATTGCACAAAAACAACATGTATAACATGAAAATAGCGCAGAAAATTAATTTTTAGCTTAAAGTTTTCTCAGAAATTTTGCTTATTTTATGAAAATGATTAAAAATTGGCGCAGAAACTTTACTTTAGCACAAAATTAACATTAAAAATTTTAGAGTTGCACAAAAACAACATTTTTAACATGAAAATCGCACAAAAAACTAATTTTTAGCTTTAAATTTTCCTAAAATTTGTGTTTATTTCATGAAGTTGATTAAGAATTAGCGCAGAAAATTGACGTCAGCACAAAAATTACATTAAAAACTTTAAAATTGCACAAAAACAACCTTTATAACATGAAAATTGGACAGAATACAAATTTTTAGCTTTAATTTTTTTTTAAACTGTGTTTATCTTATAAAATTTAATTAAAAATTGACGCAGAGTTTTTTACGTTTGCACAAAATTTACAATAAAAAATTTTAAATTGCACTAAAACAACATTTATAACATGAAATCTTGCAAAAAACAGTTTTTAGCTTTAAATTTTCTTAAAAATTGTGTTTATCTTTTGAAATTGATTAAAAATTGGTGCAGAAATTTTACATTAGCACAAAATTTACATAAAAAAATCAAAAATTGCACAAAAACAACATTTATAACATAAAAATTGAGCAGAAAACTAATTTTTAGCTATAAATTTTCTTATAAATTGTACTTATCTTATGAAATTGTTGCAGAAACTTTACGTTAGCACAAAATCTACATTAAAAACTTTAAAAATGCACAAAAACAACATTGAGAACATGAAAATCACGCAAAAAACTTGTTTTTAGTTTGAAATTTGTTGGAAAATTGCGTTTATCTTACAAAATTTATTGAAGTTGGTACAAAAAATTATTTATTGCGTAAAAAATATAAAATTTTACATAAAAAACATTTATAATAATATAAAAATTCTACAGATAACTCATTTTTAGTTTAAAATTTGAAAAAAATTGTACAAAAAATACATTTTTTGAAAGTAAAAGCGTGCAGAACTTAATTTTTTAGCTTAAAGTTTGTTAGGAAATTACGTTTACCTCATAAATTTAGTCAAACTTGTCGCAGAAAATCTATATCCAGCATAAGATTTGTTAAAAAAAATAGAAATTTTACAGAAAAGTCATTTATAATATGAAAATTGCACAGAATTTTTCGTTCGTTTTAGCATAAGATTTGCTTAGAAATCAATATTTTATCTATGGCAATAATGTGTTTAAATTATTTTAAGTTTTTAGAGCTTCAAACTTTGCGTTTGAGTTTTAAGAATATTTTTTTAAATTTAAATTTTTCTTGAATGGTTTCTAACACTTCTAGTAGTGTTGAGACTTTTTGTTTTTTTTTTTAACACGCTCTCTATAATCTCCAAAAACTTTTTTTGTTAATTTAAATTTTAATAAAATCTTTTTGAACTTCAATTATCAATTGTAGTTCAGTGATTGGCCTATTTGATATTAACTATAAAAATGCCGTGACTTACAACGTTAATTTTATAGCTTTATTGACGACCATTAAAGATAAAAAAGTGGACAAAAACGTACATACGATATCGATATTAATATAAAATTATATATTATTATACATCATTGAGAATTTTATTTCAATTTTTATTGTTAACGTGAAATATGTGTAATAATAGCAAATTATTTTAATTACGAATGTTAAATGTGGAAATACCATTGAGTATTAATTATGTAAATATTAATATTTAATTAGATTAATATGATAATATTGTTATGACTTTAATCTGATCAATAATAATTATTTTTGCAAAAAAATGTATAGTGCTGTTTGTCTTTTAGTATAGTTATGAAAATACCAATTAATCTCAACAACAAGTCATCAAAATAGCTGTTAGAATTGAAAAAAACTGTAAGAAATTTTAATTATTATTATTATCAGTAACAAAACTGCATACTTTTTTAAATCAAAAAAACTAAATTGCAGTGCAATTTCCTTATAAGTAATTGTAAAACATTAATCAGACCAATTATTCAATCGACAAAAACAGAATTATAATTGTTAATTAATTGCTGCAATCAAAAATTAACTGAACAACTATTTCGCAACGATTTTGGATTAATAAATAAACAAAAATAATATAAGATGCTAACTTGTTCGTTAAAATTTTTACGAGAAGCAATATATGGCGTGTCAGCGCGTTATTACTCGGGTTATGACTCGTTACATAGGTATTATATTGACGACATATTTAGATGAAACCATAAAACTGCGAGTGGCACCATTATCGAGAGACTTTACTGGCATATCATGCAAATACCGCTCAGACATTAAAATCAAGAGTCGCATCATCGTCTCATATTAAGTTATCCCATCCGTTTCGCAATTTTACAACTACAAACAATAAGTCATTACAATTGCGTCGGACAATGGTTAATCTTGATCATTCTAATAATACCCAACAAACAAAAGGATTGGATTGTAAATATTGTGTTTCGATTGGTAAAAAATTAAAACCGATGACAACTGGAATTGTTGTTGATAGAAAAAGTATTATTACTCAATTAGATTGAACAATAATCGTTGTTAGAATCAATTATAACTTGTTTATTGACGTAACTATTATAATAATGGACAATTTACTTAATTATATTTATTTGGAATTGTTAAAAAAAATATAATTTGGCAATTAATAATGATATGAATTTATTAGTTTGCTACGTGTTAATGTAGTAAACTATTATATACGTTATAGTATGAATCAATTATGATTTTATGTCAGCTCACAGCGGCAAATTTTTAGAACACATTAAAATATTATAAATTTATCTGCAACTGAGTTTAAACTGAATCAAATAAAATTAAGCAAAACAATTCAAACTTCCTAGATGAACTATAAAAATTTTAACAAACATCAAAGTTTAGGCTTTAAAATTTAAAAATTCTTAACTATAGCAAAGAAAGCTTAATTTACTAAAAGTGTTCTAACTTCTGAACCATACATTGGATTTTAATCAAATTTTGTAGTACCATAGTATTATATCATTACTGCCAATTTTTGGAAATAAAACAAAATTAGCACGATCAGTTTTTCACAAAATTAATTTAATTAATTTTACCAATCTACCACTAAAATTGTTAAGCGTTCTAAAATTGGTTATAACTTGAATTACACATTGGCATTGGATTTTAACCAAATTCTGTATCAACATTTTTTTTTGTGTGGGTAGTGGAAAATCCACTAGGCAGCTTTTATTGTCCAAAAGTACTACCGACTAAAAACCTTTACTTTTTTTTGAGGCAGTACTTTTGACGTTTTATTTCTTTAGCGGCTCTTTCTTTTTAATGACGTCCAGAATCTTTTGCCAAGAGATTATCTTTAGCTCTTTTTTGGTTAGGTTATGTTTGCCAAAAGAAGGTGTCTTTTGGCAAACATAACCTAACCAAAAAAGAACTTGCAGGTTATAAGCTTTGTATTTACTCTACTAGTATGCACTCGCGGCGTAGAAGATCAATCTTTATTTTCATTATATGCATGTACTTGTTGAGACCACAGTGTCCGGTTCTTTTGGTATTTAGACCAAGCAAACTTTGCAGATTGTGGCAAATGCTTTCAGACTGTTTATGTAGGCCATAACTAGTTTGGATTTTATTACTGGCAACTGTAGCCTGATGTGAAGCGCGAGTTTCAGATATTTTGTTTTCTTTGTCATTGTGAGCGTAGTTTATACAATCTCATGTTTTTTAGGTTTCTGGTTTGCCGCCGTTTTGTAAACAGTACAATTGCTATTTTGGTTGGGTTTAATGATAGTTTTTTCTTTTTGCACAACTTTCTATAACGTTTTATGCATTTTGTATCATGTTTGATACAGTTACCACAAACATTCCGTGTACGAGGTTGGTGATTATTGGCTTATTGTCGTTGTGTATTTATAGTAAGTAGCGATTTTAGTTCTTTCATATAATGTTATTGTTACAAACCGGTTTTTGCGCATAGTTATATAGTCTCTATTGAGATGGATTTGAAGGTGGTTTTATCAAATGCTCTTTTAATGGATGATGTTTTTGCACCTGCTGACTAGCTAGTGTATGTATATAGTTGATTGGTTTGAAGAATTTAGCCAAAGCATACGTGGGTTGCTCCGACTTTAGTATAAATGTCACCTTGACTGCTTTTCAGCAGCTTGTTTGGAGGTTTTCTTAAAACTGCAAATCTTTTTTGTAGTTTGATAAGATAAGATAAGCCAATAAGGCTTCTGGTGACTTGAATGGTTCCAATGTGTTTTCTTTCATTTTAGATTGCGTTGATTGATTTTGAGCAAAACTTTATCCCAATCTCTTTTGTATGTTTTTTGTATTTAGCAGTTCTAGGTTCTCTGGATCAGGAGCTTATATAAATGTTCTATATGTGTCTGCAGCAGCTTTTGCAAAGTGCTTTTGACGAATTCTATGTATTTTTCGTTTTTGGTCATCTATAATGTTTTTAGTGCAGTCTTTGTTTAAAGCTTTTTGAAAGCGGGAACATGTTTTCTTTGGGGCATTGTTATATGCAGTGTTTTATTGACTTTGTTGAACAGTTTTTTTTATCTTGTTAAAGGTGTGTTTGACAATGCATGAACAGCTTTCTTAAATGCTGTTTTAATGGAGTAGACAAACATATCTCTCATTATCTCTAGCTTGTGTGACGTTGCTATTTTTGGACAAACCCTGATTTGTTTAACTAGTATTCTATTGTAGAGATTCCAGTTAGTTTTTAACTTTTTTTTGAGGTGTTGTTTGACCCGTACCACTTTATTATTACTTTATAAAGCAAGTGAAGTTGATTTGCTAGTTTGAGGTCGATAATTTTGCTTCGAGACGCATTGCAAAATGTTAGCGATAAAAATTTTGCACTTTTTAGGTTTATGTCTTTTTTTTGTCGTTGGCATTGCGGTCAAAGATCAACGGTGCATTATCTCCGCTGCTTGTCAGCTGCAATATGTTTGCAGGTAGGGGAAGTTCTTGCTGATGCATAAATCTAAAAAATATATCTTTCTTGGGTTCTTTTTCTACTATCACATCTACTAAATTACTAAATTTTTGAAACATGGGTTTCATAATAGCATTATGTGCATGAAAATAGCAGGCATATGCCCGGTATGCTTAAATTCTTTATTTTTTCTTTTTGATTAAAGGTTTCTGGATAAGATTAATGTCAATGTTGCGTTTGACAATATACGCACTGAGGGCTGCAAAAGCTGTTCTGCAGTGATGCAGTTTATCTTTTTCTCCAAAAATCTCTTGTCCTTAAGCAGGACGTGTTAGGTCATTTTGGGATCCAGTTTTGAATTGACACTAGGTTTTAGTACCAATGTACTAAGAAACCATTATTTGGTTGATTTGTCTGTACTTGTAATTTTCAGTATATCCTCGCTTCCTTAAAGTTGCATTCTTGAAAACGGGGTGATGCCAGCTCTTTTTGAAGTTCATTAATCTTAACTAAAATGCAGGTTTTGATAGCTTGAGCTTTAATTGAGTTACGAAAGCAATTGGGGTACCTCTTTGGAATTATTGCTAATGCAATACTATTGAGGTTGCTTTAAAATTCTTTTTTTTAAATCTCTTTATTTATTTTGCTCTTTTTTCTTGATGTTTCAAGGGTGTGCAGGTGTGAAATGTCACTGTTTTTAGTGGTTTGCTTACTTGGGCCTTTTGAGTCTTCTTTTGCCTGCGGAGCTTACGCTTGGCCGGTCCCGAAATTATTGGCTTGATTGAGTTTGGGTTTTCTAAAAAGTCCTAGTTTTGATTTTGTTGCTTTCCATAAAATTCTTGAAGCAGGCTACTAATTAAATAGTAAAGGTTGCCCGTAACCGAAACCTTTTTGGGGTACCTCTTCTTTAATGTTCTTTAACTTTTAATTTTATTAACCTGGCATGCTTGGTTTTGTTGTTGTAAATCCAGACCGGTTATTTTTTGTTTTACGCTTGGCATTTTATTTTCCTGTTTTTTTTTTTGGAAAACTAGCGACATTTTTTTATTCCCACGGGGCGCACCTATAGAGAAACTGACAAACCTTAAGAAAACCTATGTCTTACTACAACCGTTAAAGATTCTAAAAATATTTATAACTTCTAAACTACGCATTGGATTTTAACTAAGTTTTGTACCAATTTCCAAAAATAAAACAAAATTGGCACATTCAATTTTGCCCAAAGTCAATTTAATCTATATGAACTATTACTCACTGAAACTTTTTAAGATTCTAAAAATATTTTTAACTTTACACATTTATACATTAAGTTTTAAACCAAACTTTGTATCAACATATTTGTATATTAGTAGTAGCAGTTTCCAGAAATAAAACAAAATTGACACATTCAGTTCTGCACAAAACCAACTATTAGTATACAAGTAGTACCAATTTATAAAAATAAAATAAATTTTACAAATTTAATTTTGCCCAAAGACAATTTAATTAGTATATCTCACTAAAACTGTTAAAGATTCTAAAAATATTTATCATTTTTAAACTATACATTGGATTTTAACCAAATTTTGTACCAACATATTTATATATCAATTTCATTAAGAGGTAGGAAGTTATAAAGAATGAGAGGTAGAACGGATTAATTAAGTTGACTTTGGGCAAAGTTGACTGTGCAATTTTTTTTTTATTTTTAGAAATTAGTACTATTGATATATAAGTATGTTGGTACAAAATTTGGTTAAAATCCAATGTGCGGTTTAGAAGTTATAAAGATTTTTAGAATATTTACCAGTTTCAGTGAGAGGTAGGTCAGATAATTCAAGTTGGCTTCGAGCAAAGTTGATCGTGCAAATTTTCTTTAATTTTTGGAAATTAGTTCTATTCTAACAAGGAGACCACGCAAACATTGGAAATTTTGGATCAGGCAATCGAAACGTAAGAGGTGAAATGTTGATAAACTTCCTACTCAAAGAAAACATATACTGCCTAAATACATTCTTCCAAAAGCCACCACAACGAAAGTGGACATAGAAAAGCCCAGATGGCATTACAAAAAACGAGATAGACTACATAATATCAAACACCAGATCTATATGCAAAGATGTAACAGTGCTAAACAAGATGATCACGGGCAGCGACCACCGCATGGTAAGAGCCGACTTCTATTTTGACCTACAAAAGGAAAGAAACAAACTAACTAGAAAGCAGCGCTACCCGACGATACAAGAGCTGGCACTAAAGAAGGACAAATACTATAGGGAGCTTCAAAGAAGGTTACAACCTGCAGACGGACTTAATATCGAGCAACTATCTCAAAATATAGAAACAAGTATCCAAATAAGCGTAAAAAAGATATGCACTACCACCGCAAAGAAAACACCTACTAACAATAAACTTTCCTCATCTACACTAGATTTAATAAATACACGCAGGAATATGGTTAGAGGAACAGTTCTATACAAAGAAACCAACAAAAGCATCAAAAAGGCGATACGCAAAGATATAAGAACTCATAACACAAAGACTATCTAGGAAACCATCGAACAGAACTGCAACATGAAGGTACTGAGATCAAGACTATTTAACGGCAAATCCAACATAATCAAGTTACGAACAGCAAATGCCACAATACTATCAAACAAGAAAGCTATACTTGAAGAAGTGGAGAATTTTTATGCAAAACTCTATTCAACAACTAAAAGAGATCACGGCGCAAGAACCCATGTAACAAACGTGGGTTTGGAAGAAATACCCGACATTACCACAGAAGAAATGGAGAAGGCTCTAAGACAACTAAAAAATAGTAAGTGCCCCGGGACTGATAATATCACTACAGAGATGATCAAACTAGGAGATCAAACACTACTGAACTCAATCACAGTCCTGTTCAATAACAATGTTTACACGAAGGCAGAATACCCGAAAAGTGGCTAGAGGCTGAAGTTATATTAATATTCAAGAAAGGAGACACGACCAACATAGATAACTACAGACCGATCAGTCTATTGTCTCACGTCTATAAACTTTTTACAAGGATAATAACCAACCGACTAACAACTAAATTTGACGAGTATCAACCGGTAGAGCAAGCCGGATTCCGAAAGGGCTTTAGCACAACCGACCACTTACAAACGGTTAGAAATCTTATTGAAAAAACCACAGAATACAACGTACTCATCCATATGGCCTTTATCGATTTCCACAAAGCCTTCGACACAGTCGAAACTTGGCACATACTTAAATCCATGGAAAATGCACGAATTGACTCCAGGTACACAGCAATCATCGAGCATATATACACAAACGCCCTACTACATGTAAGAATTAATGAAGGAGACTTAACCAACACTATCAAAGTGGAACGCGGAGTAAGACAGGGAGACACAATTTTTCCGAAACTGTTTACAAGTAACCTAGAAGATGTTTTCAAAAGACTCAAGTGGGAGAACAAAGGAATAAAAATTGATGGAGCATACCTTAGTCATCTACGATTTGCAGACGACATCATACTGGTATCAGAAGATCTAGACCAACTCACTGAAATGCTTAAAGAACTCAACCAGGCATCAGAGACAATAGGGTTAAAAATGAACCACACCAAAACGAAAATTATGAGCCCCGAAAACCCACTTATACTCATAAACAATATTGTTATTGAAAACGTCACAGAATACAACTATCTGGGCCACATAATAGTGCTGGGGGTGCCGCTCAAAAGAAATATCAAGACGAATACAACTCTCATGGGCAGCATTCGAAAAACTAGGATACATGTTAAGAAACAACACCATACCCATAAATCTTAAGAGAAAGGTCTTCGATTCGTGAGTGCTTCCTGTAACCACCTACGGGTTAGAGACAACCGCCTTAACAAAAATAACTGCAAACAAATTGAGAGTGATGCAGAGGTCTATGGAAAGAGCCATACTCGGCATAACGCTAAGAGATAGAGTCAGAAACGACGAAATCAGGAGAAGAACAAGAGTGACAGACATAATACAAAGAATCGCAGAACTAAAGTGGCAATGGGCTGGACACGTCGCAAGACGAACAGACGAACGGTGGACAACTAAAATTCCACAATGGCGACCCAGGGAAACAAAAAAGGGCAGAGGAATGGATAATATCAAGCAAACCGCCGGCAAAGATTGGCACCAAAAAGCACAGGACAGAGACAAATGGAAGAGTATAGGAAAGGCCTACGTCCAGGAGTGGATGAATACGGGCTGAAGAAGAAGAAGAAGAAGAAGAAGAAGACCAACTCGTAAAAATAAAACAACATTGTCTAACACTGTAGATTGTTTAAAAGATGTATAAAACTGTTTGATTGTATAAATTACATTTATAAGTAGGTGTTTTGGTGCCACAAGAATGTCAATTAAAACGTCAAAAAAATGTTTATAACGTCAAATTGTCTTAAAGCTAAATTATGTCTAAAAACAATCTAAAATTGCTTTATAAGTGTCAAAATGTTAACAAAATCTGTCTAAAGATTGTCTTAAAACTGTCAATTGTGTAAAAAGTGTTTAAAACTACCTAATGAGTGTAAAAGTGCTAAAAGACTTTTAACAAAATTTTTAAAATTACTTTAGAACTATTTGAGATAGAGCACTTTTGGACACTAGATTGTGTAAAAAATGTATAAAACTGTTCGATTTGTGCCACAAGAATGTCATAAATTTTTTTACAAAATTGACTTAAAACTTATGTCTAAAAACAATCTAAAAGTGCTTTATAAGTGTCAACATCCTGTCACAAGATTACTTAAAACTGATCTAAGTATTAATTAAAAAATCTTTAAAATTTAAAATTGTCTAAGAACCAAACTGTGTTTAAAGAATGTCAAAATAATATCATAAATTATCAAGACAATTTTTTTTGTGAAAAATGTGCAATATGATATATTTCTAACTTTATATAAAAAAACTAATGCAAACTCTTTCTTTGTTTCAGGTAAGACACGTATGATACAAAAACTATTATTATCAAATTTAATGTAAGTAATTTTTTTTTTAATTTTTTTAGAAAATTTTATAATTTACAAAACACCAGAGTACTAAAAACCTTATATATTACACACTTATTTTTAGAATTTAACAAAACTTGCTTAAAACACTCTACATAGATACAGCAGTACCTGATATTAAGCATTTTTGGAAATATTTTTTTTTTGTATTTAAAAATAAATGAAGTTAGAGCAATTTCAATACAAGTCACCAGAATACTAAAAACCTTATATATCACACAATTATTTTTAGAGTTTAACAAAACTTGCTCAAAACACTCTTTACAGATCCAGTAGTACCTGATATTAAGCTTTTTTTGAAATATATTTTTTTAGTATTTTTTACAAATTTTCGAAGTTAGTTCAATTTTAATCAAATCATCAAAGTACTAAAAACTTCACATGCCTTACAATTATTTTTTGAATTTAACAAAACTTTCTCAAAACATTTTACATAGATATAATAGTACTTGATATTAGGTTTTTTTCCAAATATGTTGTTTTAGTATTTTTTACAAATTTTTAAAGTTAGTTCAATTTTAATCAAATCATCAAAGTACTAGAAACCTCACATGCCTTACAATTATTTTTTGAATTTAACAAAACTTGATCAAAACATTCTACATAGATACAGTAGTACCTGATATTAAGTTATTTTGTAAATATAATTTTTTTCTATTTTTTACAAATTTTTGAAGTTAGTTCAATTTTAATCAAAACATCAAAGTACTAAAAAGCTCACACGCTTTACAATTATTTTTTGAGTTTAACAAAACTTGCTCAAAACACTCTACACAGATGCAGTAGTACCTGATATTAAGCTTTTTTTGAAATATATTTTTTTAGTATTTTTTACAAATTTTTGAAGTTAGAATAAATTTAATCAAAACACCAGAGTACTAAAAACCTCACATGCTTTACAATTATTTTTTGAATTTAACAAAACTTGCTCAAAACACTCTACACAGATACACTAGTACTTGATATTAAGCTTTTTTGGAAATAAATTTTTTCAGTATAATTTTAAAGTTAGAACAATTTTAATCAAAACACCAGAGTGCTAAAAATCTTACATGCTTTACAATTATTTTTTAAATTTAACAAAACTTACTCAAAACATTTTACACAAATATAATAGTACTTGATATTAGGTTTTTTTCCAAATATGTTTTTTTAGTATTTTTTACAAATTTTTAAAGTTAGTTCAATTTTAATCAAAACATCAAAGTACTAAAAACCTCACATGCCTTACAATTATTTTTTGAATTTAACAAACTTGATCAAAACATTCTACATAGATACAGTAGTACCTGATATTAAGTTATTTTGTAAATATAATTTTTTTGTATTTTTTACAAATTTTTGAAGCTAGTTCAATTTTAATCAAAACATCAGAGTACTAAAAACGTCACATGCCTTACAATTATTTTTTGATATTAACAAAACTTGCTCAAAACACTCTACATAGATACAGTAGTACTTGATATTAAGCTTTTTTGAAAATATATTTTTTTAGTATAATTTTGAAGTTAGAACAATTTTAATCCGAACACCAGTGTGCTAAAAATTTCACATGCTTTACAATTCTTTTTTGAGTTCAGCAAAACTTGCTCAAAACACTCTACATAGATACAGTAGTACCTGATATTAAGTTTTTTTGAAAATATATTATTTTAGTATTTTTTATAAATTTTTGAAGTTGGAACAGTTTTAAATCAAAACACCAGAGTACTAAAAACTTCATATATCACACAATTATTTTTAAAATTTCACACAACTTGCTCAAAACACTCTACACAGACACAGTAGTACCTGATATTAAGCTTTTTTGGAAATATATTGTTTTAGTATTTTTTACAAATTTTTGAAGTTAGAATAAATTTAATCAAAACACCAGAGTCCTAAAAACCTCACATGCTGTACAATTATTTTTTGAATTTAACAAAACCTGTTCAAAACACTCTACACAGATACACTAGTACTTGATATTAAGCTTTTTTGGAAATATATTTTTTCAGTATAATTTTGAAGTTAGAACAATTTTAATCAAAACACCAGAGTGCTAAAAATCTTACATGCTTTACAATTATTTTTTAAATATAGCAAAATTGCTCAAAACATTCGACATAGATACAGTAGTACCTGATAATAAGTTTTTTTGAAAATATATTTTATCGACTGCGCCAAAATTGTATACAGGATTTACTGTCTTATTTTTAAATATGAAATGTTTAAAGTTGTTCAGTACCTTAGTAACAGCGTCGATTTTGTTGTTTAAAATAGTTAATAACATGTTATCTATTGCGCTAAAATGGTATATCGCCTTATCGACTGCGCCAAATTGTATTCAGGGTTTACTGTCTATTTTTAAATATGAAATGTTTAAAGTTGTTTAATATTTTACTAACAGCGCTGATTTTGTTGTTTAAAATAGATAATAACATCTTATTTTTTGCGCTAGTATAATATATTGTTTTATCGACTGCGCCAAAATTGTTTACAAGGTTTACTGTCTATTTTTATATATGAAATGCTTAAAGTTCTCTAGCATATTACTAACTGCGTTGATTTTGTTGTTTAACATAGATAATAACATCTTATCTACTGCTCTAAAATAATATATTGTCTTATCGACTGCGCCAAAACTGTTTGCAGGGTTTACTGTCTATTTTTAGATATAAAATGTTTAAAGTTGCTTAGTAAATTACTAACTGTGCCAATTTTGTTGTTTAAAATTTAAAACAACATTTTATCTACTGCGCTAAAATGGTATAACGTTTTATCGACTGCGCCAAAATTGTATACAGGGCTTACTGTCTATTTTTACATATGAAATGCTTAAAGTTCTTTAGTATATTACTAACTGCGTTGATTTTGTTGTTTAACATAGATAATAACATCTTATCTACTGTTTTAAAATAGTATAATAACTTATCGACTGCGCCAAAATTGTATACAGGGTTTACTGTCTATTTTTAAATATAAAATGTTTAAAGTTGTTTAGTGTATTATTAACTGCCCCAGTTTTGTTGTTTAAAATAGGTAATAACATTTTACATACTGCGCTAAAATGATATTTTGTCTTAAAGACTGCGCCAAAATTGTATACAGGGTTAATTGTTTATTTTTAGATATGATATGTTTAAAATTGTTTAAAATCTTAAGTATTACAACAATTGCGTTGTTTAAATTAGATAATAATATCTTATCTACTGCGCTAAAATGGTATAACGTCTTATCGACTGCGCCAAAATTGTATACAGGGTTTACTGTTTATTTTTAAATATAAATTTTTTTATGTTGTTTAGTATCTTACTAACTTTACCGATTTTGTTGTTTAAAATAGATAGTAACATGTGATCTACTGCGCTAAAATGGTATAATGTCTTATCGGCTGCGCCAAAATTGTATACAGGGTTTACTGTCTATTTTTAATTATAAAATGTTTAAAGTTGTTGAGTATCTTACTAACTGCCCCGAGTTTGTTGTTTAAAATAAATAATAGCATCTTATCTACTGCGTTAAAATGGTGTAACGTCTTATCGACTGCGCCAAAAATGTGTACAGGGTTTACTGTTTATTTTTAAATATGACATGTTTAAAGTTGTTTAGTATATTACTAACTGCGTCAATTTTGTTGTTTAAAATAGATAATAACATCTTATCTACTGCTCTAAAATGGAATAACGTCTTGTCGACTGCGCCAAAATTGTATAAAGGGTTGACTGTTTATTTTTAAATATAAAATGTTTAAATTTGTTTTGCGCCCAACTAAGTGCACTAAAATTGTGTTGTTATTTAGCAAATATTCACTGATAGTTCAGAAATATAGGACTAAAACTCATAATAAAGATTGTTTTAATCTAACTGACCACACATTGAAAAACTTTTTTGTGACATATTAAGTAATTTGTAAATATCAAGTTTTGGTTAAAAAAAACAATTGGATTTTGTGTATATTTTTTAAATCTAATTCAATCTTCCACAAAAGCTCGAAATGAAAATCTACATTTGCTTAATTAATTTATGTTTTTATAAATAAAATCACATCTCTACAAAATGGTTACAAATTCACCATTAATTCCGACATTTAGTTTATTTATTAACAATATAATTTGTTTAATTATTTAAAAAAAAATATTTCCAAGCATCAAATGACTAATTTATAGCATGATTTAAAAGGGCACACTTGCTATAAATTAGTAATAATATTAATCCAAAAATCTAGTCCAAACATGATTCGATTAATATTTATTTAACATGATACATCAAACCGTTTTTAATTATTAAATTATGTAAATAAACAACATAAAACTACACAAAAACAAATATTTTAATATAATTTATCAATGCTAACACATCTTGTTCCCATTTTAATAACTTGATTAGCATGAGAAGATTTTTCAGTAATTAATAGCAAATAGTTAATTAGTGGCCGCACGCTGTCTTAACCTCGTCGCAATATCGTTTCCCATTTTATTGAAACGGTTATCAACTATTTATATTAATGATATTTTCGTGATTCGATTCAATTATTTGCGGTAATTATTATGCTGCATATAAATAAAACGCATTGTGCATATGCGTTTAATACCCTTGGAATGTCTACATGCACATGGTCGGCTAATTACATGATAAATTAACAATATTACAACTTTATACTAATTAATTATAATTTAAACAGCGGAAAATTGTATTAATTCATGCGAGGCTAAGGAGTATCAATTTTTTTTAAGTTGATGGAGAAAAGTAGATGTGATTTATGAAAAGGATTAACTAGTGGTTATTATAATTTGATTGATCTATGTTAACATACGAGGAATTATAGTTTTACTGTTATTTATAATTGTATGTGTGGTTTGAAATATTAAATTATATAATATTACTTGAAAACGTATTTTGAGGTGTGTTTTTATTACTTCTGCAGATTAAATGGTATAATTAAACAAAATGATTAATTTACATATTGATTTGTGTATTTGGAATCAATTTTGTACATATTTACTTGGCTTAGTTTTTAAATTTTGATTTTTTTAATATTTTGAAATTTGTAAATAATTTTTTTTTTTTAATTTACTAAAACTAGCAGTTTGCTTAATTTTTAAGTTAAATTTTTAAAGTTTTTTTTTGTGTTGGGAAAAACTACAATTATTTATTGTTTTGATAATTTGTAAAAATTTTAAAATAGTTTAAAATTTAATTTTTTTTTTTAATTTACTAAAACTGAGTTTGCTTAGTTTTTAAGTTAAATCTTTAAATTTTTTTGATTAACTAGAACGTCAAGTTGGGAAAAAAATACAATTATATATTTTTTGATATTTTCTGAAATTTTGAAAATATTTTGAAATTTGCAAACTATTATTATTTTTTTTAATTTACTAAAACTGGCATAATTTGCTTAGTTTTTAAGTTTTTTGGTTAACTAGAACGTTAAGTTGAGAAAAATTACAATTATTTATTTTTTTGTAATTTTGTAAAATTTTGAAAATATTTCTTTAAAATTTATTAAAAATGGCTTAGTTTGCTTAGTTTTAAAGTTGAGTTTTTTAAGTTTTTTGATTAACTAGAACGTCAAGTTGGGAAAAAATTAAATTATTAATTTTTTTGATATTTTGTAAAATTTTGAAAATATTTTGAAATTTTGAATTATTTTTTTTTAAATTTATTAAGACTGGCATAGTTTGTTTTCTTTGTAGATTAAAATAATTGATAGTTTTTTTAAATCGTTTAATACTTTTTTTTTGTTTTTTTTTTTGTTATTGAGGTAATAGTGCTGGCTGTTAAAGGCTGGACAAAATTGGATTCATCATTTAATAGGGATTTTATCAATTTTGGGTGATTGATGACTGTTCAAGCTCATTATAATGTTTTTTATATCAGTATCTGTTACCGTTTGAAAATCACCGGTCCAAAATTCTTGAGCAGGATCACAAACACTTGGGCGGGTGGGCGAATACACGTTTTTAAATCATCATTTCAATATTTTTATACTGAGTGCCCACCCACCCACCCAAGTTTTAGTTGTTAAACAGTTGAATAACAAACACTTGGGCTGGTGGGCGGGAACACATTTTCAAATTGCCGGTCTAATACTTTTGGACTGAGTGCCCATCCACCCACACAAGTGTTTGTTGCAGTTAGATTACAAACACTTGGGCGGGTGGTCGGGTAAACTTTTCAAAACTATTAGTCTAATATTTTCAAACTAATGGCCGAGTACCCACCCAAGTATTAGTTGGAACACAAACATTTGGGCGGGTGAGCAGAAACACTTTTCCAAACAACCGGTTCAATATTTTCAAATTAAATGGCTGCCGACCCACCCAAGTGTTAGTTTTTAAACAGTTGGGCGGGTAGGCGGAAACATGTTTTTAAATCACCGGTCCAACATTATTGAACTAAGTGCCACCCACCCACCTACCCATGTGTTAGTTGACAAACAGTTGGAGAACAAACATTTGGGCGGGTGGGCGGGAACACATTTTCAAATTGCAGGTCTAATATTTGTAAACTGAGTGCTCACCCACCTACCTAAGTGTTTGTTGCCAAGCAGTTAGATTACAAACATTTGGGCGAGAACACATTTTTAAATCGCCGGTTCTTGAACATTCTTGAATTGAGTGCCCACCCACCCAACCACCCACCCAAGTGTTTGTTTTCAAGCAGTTACATCACAAACACTTGAACGGGTAGGGGGTGACACTTTTCCAAACTATCAGTCTAATATTTGTAAACTAAGTGGTCGCTTACCCACCCAAGTGTTAGTTGGATCACAAACACTTGGGCGGGTGAGCGGGAACACTTGTCCAAACCACCGGTTTAATATTTTTAAACTAAGTGATTGCCTATCTACCCAAGTGTTTGTTGTCAAGCAGTTGGGTTATTAACACTTGGAAGGGTGAGCGGAAACACTTTTTCAAACCACTGGTTCAATATTTTTAAACTAAGTGGCCGCCCACCCACCCAAGTGTTAGTTGTTAAGCAGTTGCATTACAAACACTTAGGCGGCTGGGGGAAAACACGTTTTTTAATCATTGTTAATAATAATTGTTAAAAAGCACCAAAAGCTGGCCTAAAAACATCAAAATTATAACAGAAAACACTGAAATCCATTGAATGTCAAAAATAGTAAAATTCAGCAAAAAAATATGAAAACATTGTCTGAAAGCACTAAAATTTATTCATTAACTGTTAAAAAGTGCAAAATTTTATTATAAAAAGTCAAAAATATCTAAATCTGGTTATAAAACATCAAAATATTTCAAACAGAATCAAAATTTTGCTAAAAACGGTTAAAAAGTGCAACATTTTGTTCATAAAATGTCGATAATAGCTAAATCAGGCTTATAAATTTCAAACAATAATGAGAAATCACTAAAATCCGGCCATCAACTGTTAAAAAGTATACAAAAAAAAATTAAAAATTGCAAAATAAGATAATGTTAGAAAGTACCAAATTCCAGCATAAATTGTTGAAAAATGTAAAAATCTTAATAAAATGTTAAAAATAGCTAAATCTAATTATGAAATACTAACAAATTGTAAAAAAAACTAAAAACTTTCCTTAAAATATCAAAATTATAACAGAAAACACCGAAACCCGGTAATAAAATGTAGAAAAAGACAGAAATCTTTCCATGGAATGTCAAAAATAGTAACATCTGGCCAAAAAATATGAAAAAATTGTCTGAAAGCGTTAAATCTTATTTAATAACTGCTGAAAAGAGCAAAATTCTATTATAAAAAATCAAAAATAATTTAATCTGGTTATAAAACATCAAAATATTTCAGATAGAATCAAAATCTGCCCAAAAACGGTTAAAAATTTTATTCATAAAATGTCAAAAATAGCAAATTCCGATCATAAAAAAAACAGTTTATAAATATTAGGCCGGTAGTTTGATACAGTGTTTTTGCCCACCCGCCCAAGTGTTTGTTGTCAAGAAATTTGCTTATTCTCACACTTGTTGCGTTTCTGCAGTTTATAATATGTGAGAGTCAGAGGTGAGTACAATAACAAATTTCTTGATAACTAACATTTAGGCGGGTGGCCGAGAACACAGTTTGTAAAGGTTTAGCCGGTGGTTTGATACAGTGTTCCCGCTCACCCGCCTAAGTGTTTTTTATCAAAAAATTTGCATATTCTTATACTTGTTGCGTTTTTGCTGTTTTTAGTATGACGGTACAATAACAAATTTCTTGATAACTAACACTGGGGCGGGTGTGCAGAAACAGTTTACATAATATTGGGCCGGTGATATAATACAGTGTTCCCGCCCACCCGCCCAAGTGTCAGATGTGGGTACAATAATAAATTTTTTGATAACTAATATTTGGGCGGGTAGGCGGGAACATAGTTTTTAAATATTGGGCCGGTGATATGATACAGTGTTTCCGCCCACTCGCCCAAGTGTTTGTTATCAAGAAATTTGCTTATTTTTACACTTGTTGCGTTTCTGCTGTTTTTAGTACGACAGATTGAATGACAGTTGTCACTAATACGTCAGAGGTGGGTACAATAACAAATTTCTTGATAACTATCACTTTGGCGGGTGGGTCGGAACACAGTTTACAAATATTGAGCCGGTAATTTAATACAGTGTTTCCGCCCACCCGTCCAAGCGTTTGTTATCAAAAAATTTGCTTATTTTTACACTTGTTGTGTTTCTGCCAATTTTTGTATAACAGAATGAATGACAGTTGTCACTAATACGTCAGAGGTGGGTATAATAACAATTTTCTTGATAACTGATACTTGGGTGGGTGGGCGGGAACACAGTTTATAAAAAATTGGGCCGGTGGTATGATACAGTGTTCCTGCCCACCCACTCAAGTGTTTGTTATTATGATGTTTGCTTATTTTTACCCTTGTTGCATTTCTGCTGTTTTTAGTATAACAGATTGAATGACAGTTGACACTAATACGTCATTGGTGGGTACAATAACAAATTTCTTGATAACTAACACTTGGGCGGGTAACAAATTTTTTGATAACTTACACTTGGCCGGATCTCGGAAGTTTTTCCGGTTTTTGGGTAAAATACAAAAACATGTTCTTTGCACTTCCTTGTCCTAGAATTTTGTGGCAAAGTACTTCTAGAATGTTTTCTACGCCAGTTTTAATCGTTTTTCTTGTCAGAACAGACCAAAAAATGACTGCGTTTTTTTCTGAAAACCTTATTGTGTGTTATTTACTCTGTTCAGATGAGGTCAAAGCCAAAAATTGTTTTCGATTAAATAACGTGGGATGGTTTGGCGCGAAAATACCGAAGTGCTTTTCTAAAAAAAAGGACCTTAAATGTCAAACTTGAAGCGATTTTTGAGAACGAGTTTTGTTTTTGACCAGCCGCTCTCTGAAGAATGTCTATAAACGAGAGCTAGCCGCCGGTCCGCCCGACTTGTGAAAAATTGCGATTTATTTCGAACGCAAGATCCGTTCTTAATTTTTTGGTAATTTTTTATTGCGTTTTAACCGGCGGCGGTGCTTTGAAGGTTGAGAATAACGCGATTTTGGCTACATTTTCTACAGTTTTTGAGATAAACTGTTTAGTCTCATTTGAATAAGAAATCTATTTTTTTATAAAATTTTGAAAAGTGCAAAATCCAACCAACAAAATATAAAAGTGTTGTCAAAAAGTACCAAAATTTACCATAAACTGTTAAAAACTGCATTAAAAATGGCAAAAATTAGGCATAAAATATTTTCAAAATGAACCAAAATACGGTTAAAAATGGAAAAAAATCTGCATTAAAAAGTTCAAAATCTTAAAATAGCAAAAGCCAAGTGTGAAATATCAAAATTTTGTCAGAAACTTTTTATAAACTGTCGAAAAATGCAAAAAAAAGCAAAATTGACTATAAACTGTTAAAAACCTCAGCATCTAAGTCCGGCTAAAAAGTGCAAAATTTTGTTTATAAAATGTCAAAAATAGCTAAATCTGGCTTAGAATTTTTAAACGATGGTCAAAAATTACCAAAAACTGGTTATAAACTGTTAAAATGTGTACGAATTTTTATAAAATCTTAAAAATAACAAAATGTAGCTAAAAACCATCAGACATATTGTTAGAAAGTACCAAATTTGGGCATAAACTGTTATAAATGCAAAAATCTTTTAATGAAATATCAAAATAACTAAATCAAATCAACATATTGTTGAAAATAACTTAAAGCTGGTCAAAAAATATCAAAATTATGTCACAAAGCACAAAATGTTGAAAAAGTTTTATTATGGAATTTCAAAAGTTTGGCCAAAAGTATAAAACACTTTTATAAAAATGTTAGAATTAACTAAAATTGGTTATAAATTATCAAAACATATCAGATAGAATCAAAATTTGCTCAAAAACGGTTAAAAAGTCCAAAATTTGGCTTACAAAACGTCAAAAATAGCAAAATCCGATCATAAACATCAAAATGGTTGGAAAACTAAATAAATCTGGCTATAAACAGTTATTTTTTTTATGAAATCTTAAAAATAGGAAAAAATCCGGTCATAAACTGTTGAAAAGTACAAAATTCAATTAATAAAATCTCAAAAATAGCAAAATCCAGCCATAACTGATTAAGAGTTAAGGATTTAAAGATCATCTTATACGTTTCTTTACTAGTAAAATCTAGCCCCAATGATTGTAGCACAACTCAAAAATGCAAATCTAAATCTAATCGGATATCTTAGTTTGTACGTAAATAAAATCTACACTTGTCCTACGCACCCTGAGAGCAATGCATGCATACATAAAGTTCGTAAACAATGTTGCCAAGAAAATTTCGAGTAAATCTATAATTCGGGGAACCCCAGAGAAGAATCCTCTAATTAAACTAATTTTAGGTACAATTTAAAAATCGCAAATTATTTCAAACATTGTTTTTGGATGTTTAAAATAGAAAAATGGTGGTGGCCGTTACTTTGTGATAGTTCATTATAAAATAAATAAAACACATTTACTATGTATTATATCAGATGGTGATACATTGTTTGTATCACCGTCCGATGATGTTCTTGTATAGGTTGAAACTAGTTACGGTTTTTTAATATATTCTTGATATACTACATAGTAAATGTGTTTATTTTTTTATTTATTTTCATTTATAATCAATCGCGAAGCAAGAGTTTTGAGTACTTTTTTAAGTTTTTAGTTAAACAAAAACAGAAAAGTAGGTTGGTGCGCTACTAAATGTAATAAATTTATTTGCTTTTTGCAGCTAAATTTTTAAATTTAATAATATGCGGTTTGAAAATCAGCTTGAAGCACATAATTGTGATATTGTGTATTTCTTTGTTGCATTTTTTTAGATATTATAATTTCTTTTGAATTATATATTAGGGACCTCACAGTTAACATTAACAATATTTATTCTTCAAAAATTTGAAGAATACGCAAGTTAATTGCGTTTTATTTTCTATTTGTCAATTGGAATTAATTGCCGGCCCACATGGCCAATTACGATTATTTCTGTTACGGAATGCTCGAGCATTACGTGCGCAGGACGTGATGCTCGCATGCGATGTGTGTGTAATTATAGTTCTTCGGCTGTGGCGGAGTGCTGGGCCAGCAGCGGCGTAGCAGCAATAGCCAGTGTATATAATTAGAGGATATCGCTGGGCCGTAATCAAGTGTGGGCCCGCGGGCCAAACAGCCACTACCCGGCTACTCCGTCCTGCTACCGTTCAACAACACCACATCAATTAATACCACTACCGCCACTACCATATAGGTAACACACCAAACCAGCCGAACATACATAAACTATCTATTGAATTTTAATAAAGTCTAATAATTGGAGGCAATTAAGTTATGAATAGTCCAATATCTTATCCAGTTATACTTTATTAACTAAAATATAATTGAAGCTGAATCATTTAAATATGACCCAAGGCCAATCTATATTCTAACACGCTATTTATTAATATTGTTTCTATTCGATTGAAGCAGGAAATGATCGGAATCGCGGCGATGTAGTGCGATAATATCGCGCGTCGGAATGTTAAATAAAGCAGCGCACCGCCATACATATTCGCTACAAATACGGCTCTCTCGCATGCATCTCAAAAACGCGGAGAATTTTCAGTGCGTTCTGCGGAAATTACCTTATAACGGGGACTAATTTACAAGCGGCATTATTCATATTGCGGCATTAAAGGTGATTTTTTCTTAAATACCATCGGGAGAAAGGAGACGGTGCAGTTAATATACAGCTCTATGCCACACAACAGTATTTAGTTGGAAATTGTAATAACATGTATTGTTAAACGAAACACATTAGTTTAGATCACTTGACAAGTGATCATTTTAACAATACGAATTACTAAAATCGATTTAACGGTTGTTAACTTTTTCAGGAATTTTATTTTATTATAAAGTTCTATTAAACCTAATTATTTTTAATAATCAGAATTTAAACTAAATTTTTGACACATTTTTTAATAATTATAGCTTTATTAAAAGGAAATCTCTATAACACTAATTATGATAATTCAAACTCATATTTAATTATTGCAATTTTATATTTAAACTGTGTAAATAATGTGTAGATTCCGTTGACATTGACAAAAATTTGAAAAGAATTGGTTTTCAAAACGAAGACATAATAAGCGTTTTTTAATATTTTACAAATTGTATTGGAAATATTTTAACCAAAAAGGAAGCAAATGAATAGATAAAGAAGTTTTTTAGAGTGGTAGCAGATCTATCAACCCGTTAGCTTTGCGCTACCATACGATATTAGGTGCTTTTTAAATTTGTCTTTCTGGTAGAGTACCGCGCCGACGCTAATGTAGCAAACGTCGGTCTGGAGGACAAAGGGTATGTCCGACTGTGGCGTTGCTAGTTTGGGGAGCTGGTTGTTTGAATTGGTTAAATACAGTTTATCGAAAGGTTTGTTTTGGCTTTTGCATGAACATCAGCGGTCCCACAATTGTTGCAAAACCGGCCACCTATTTTCTTAGTCAGTTACATATGTCAAGGAAGTTTTGCAGTTGTTTCTTGGGGTTAGGTTTGAGATAGTCCCGAATCAGTTCTAGGTAGTGATCTAACGGTTTGTTGTTATTTGCTGTAATACGGTGTTTCAGATAATATTAATTTGTTTTTTCCGAATTTGCATTTTGTTAAGTTGCATTGCAACCCATGCTCTTGAAGTTTTTTGAAAACAAAGCGTACGTGATCTTGGTGCTTGTATTTATTATAATGTTGTCCAGGTAGACTAAGGCACATTTGTCTAGTAAGCCAACCATTTTTTGGAAAGTTTTGGAAGCGTTTTTTAGCTCAAAAGGCGTTATTTTGAATTGGTAGGTGCTTCCGTTTGCAGTTAAAAAAGTTGTGAGGTGCTTGTGAGACTCGTGCATAGGTATCCAATCCACCAATAGCTCATGATAAGGTTTATAAAGACTTTTGCTTCTTTAAAGTCTTTGAAGGTCTTTTTGATCTTGGGTAGTAGGGTCACCTCAATACAGAATTGGGGTAATCTATTTTTTTTTTCTTGATGTTTACGACGGGTGCGCAGTTCTATAATACTTAATGTCAATAATTTTTTTATCAGGATTTTTTTACGAGTAACGCGTGGCTTTGATAAGAGTGTTATTGACTAGCTCAATCTTATAAGTGCTGATCTGCGTGGTGGGTTCTTACTAAAGACTGAGCCAGAATTGTTAGCTTCCCTGCTTTTAGTAGGCGGTTGTTTGGGAATTGTTGCCGAATTGCATACATATTTGTCTGTAGTCATCACTGTTGTTTGGCCAAGGGCTCCCAAGGATTACAACTTTGCCTAAGTTGAGAGCGATTAGGAATTTTACTTACTGCTGGTTATCATTAGTGGGATTTTTATTTGAGCTTGGCCAGTGGTGCTTAAGGCTGTGTTTGGGTTTTTGGTTTTGCCTCGTAAAGGTCTAGTTGGGTGAAAACGCGACTGGCTCTGCATTCCATTAATGTCCGTTAATCTGGACGGATATGCGGAGTAGGCGGTTAGCGTTTCCGACTACTTCTACTGCCGTGATGTTTAATGGCGAGCGTTGGTAGGCGTTACGTTTGCCGTGTTTCCGGGTCAGACGTTTTTTGAAGTCTTGGGTTGTTTAGAGCGGTTGTTGTTTTAGGCTAAAGTTTTTTCTATTGTTTGGCGTTCAATTGTTACTTTTACTTGGGTAGCCACTTCTATCAATTCTTCAAACTAATTGAATTGCTGTCCATAGATTTTCAATTTGAGGTTTGACGAGGGTGGTTAATTTGTTGGTGGTAACTTTATTGAGTTTCTTGTAGTCAATACAACATTGGGGTGATTTAATTTTTTTTTATGATTACGACGGGCGCGCAGTACTTGCTGAATCTGCATTCTATTATGCCCGATGTAATTTTTTTATCAGTGTTTTTATAGGCTTTGATTGGAGTGTTATTGGGTAGCTTGATCTTATAAGTGCTGGTCTGCAAGGTGCGTAGCTTTGAATTTTTACTAAAGACTATGGAAAAGCTTAGATAATATCTTCAAATTGCTGTTAGTTGGTGTTAGTGGTCCTACTTTGGTATAGTTTGAATTGAGCCAGAGTTGTTAGCTTTTTTGTTTTCAGTAGGTGGTTGCTCGGGGACGCCAAAATACAGACACTTTTGTTTGTAGTTTATATTGACTTAAGTGTTGGTTACCCATGAGATTTTGATGATAACTTTTTTGCCTAGGTCGGGAGCAATGAGAAACTTTAATTCCTGCTGGATTTTACCGATGGTGACTTTTGTTTGAGCTTGGCCGGTGGTGCTTAAAACCGTATTTGGGTTTTTGGCTTTGAAAGATTTAGTTGGGGGAAATTACGGCTGGCTCTACAGTTCATTAATGTTTTGTAATTTTGTTTGTTAATCTGGACGGATATGCGGAGTAGGCGATTTGCGTTTTTTTACTGTTGCGATGTCTAGCAACGAGCGTTGGTAGTTACGTTGGTTTTGTTGTTGAGTTGGTTGTCAAAGTTTGTTTTTAAACTGATTTGGCAATTGATTGCCAAAGTCTTAGGTTGTTCAGAGCAATTGCTGATTTGGGCAAAAATATGTTTTATTTTTTGCTACTTTCTATCTCTACCAACTTTTTGAACAAGTTGAGTTGCTTTGTGTCTATAAATTATTGCCGGAATAGTCTGGTTTTGCATCTTTTGGATTGAAGTTGAGGTTTTTGTTTGAACTGTTCCTCAAAATTTTATGGTTTTGTTTCTCAGGCTTTGTAGGTACGCTGTGTGGCACACCAACGGCGGGATTAGGTCTTTCAATCTTTGCAAGAACTCTTCAGGGTTTTTATGTGTTTTTGTGTACACGGTGCGCACATAGGTTTCTAAACCGGAGGCTTTTAAAGTAGCTTGGCTTATAAGGTGTTAGACCAGGGTTTAGTATCTGTTGCACGTTCTTTTTTTTCCGTCGGAAGTGATTGGCACAGCTCATGGTTAGGTTAGGTTAGGTTAGGTTAATCACGGAGCTGGGGTTAGAATTAGACCCAGAAAAGAGCTTGTGGTGCTCTCCTGCCCAAGGAGAGTACCGCAAAAGGTAATGACCGTCTCGGGGATTACCGTCAGGTCCAAAAAGCGAGTAAAATACTTGGGGGTTTCGTTAAGCACAAACTTAGAGTGGGGTGTGCGTGTAAGAGAAGTGTGTGAGAAAGCTTATGCCGAACCTGAGGGGAGCGAAATCTTCCACCAGGCGCCTGATGTGCTTAGTAGTCTCCTCCATAGTGCTCTATCGGGCCAAAATATGGGGGATGCTGTGTGCAACAACAAAATACACAGGGAATTAGTTCTGCGGACTCAGAAGAGGTGTTGCCAGAGGGTCTGCAGCGCATACAGGTCAACGCCGACGGCGGGCCTCTTGGTTGTGGCAGGCACAAAACCGTTAGATCTTTACTAAGTGTGAAGCGGAAGAATGGATGTGAGGGGAATGGCAGAAGAGAGGGGATAGTAGCAAACCGGCATGGTCTAGACGTGAGGCGTTGGGTGGGTCGGAGCCATGATGAGATAAACTACTATCTCACGCAAGTACTTACGGGACATGGTTGTTTCCGGGCGTACCTGCTTTGGATAAAATTGATTGAAAGTGATGAATGTCTGTACTGTGGGCAAAAGGATATGGTTGAGCACACCGTGTTTCATTGCGAGAGATGGTTGGAGACGCGTGAAAGAGCAAAAGTGAAACTGATGGGAGAGAGCTTGAACCCGGATAACATGGTGGTAGTAATGTTGTCTTTGGTGTACAATTAGGACGTTGTGGCCACCATGATAGAGTCTATGCTACGTATGAATGAGAAAGAAGAGAAGGAATTAGCTCTATGGTGTGGTGTAAATGAAACGGGAAGGGGGGGTGGGATTGTAACTACTCGTTAATGTATTTTGTAAATGTAAATTAAGTTTTTATGTATGTTTTGTAAACTGTTTTGTCAAAAATATGCGCGCATAAAGTTGGGCAAACAAAAAGATCCACCAAAAAAATTCTCATAAAAAAAAAGTTAGGTTAGGTTTCTTGGTTCAACTCTTGTTAGCGGCATTGGGTAATAAAGCCTTGATTTGGTTCAGTTCTTATTGACTCTTACCGCGGTTTGGGGTTTAGCCGGTGCTAAGCGATTGGTGTGTGGAGTTGGCTGCTTACTGGAGTACGTGATGGCAACTTTCCTTTGTTTTTGACACTCACGGTTTTTGATTTAACCTGGTGGAGACTGACTAGTCATGGTTGCACCCGGTTGGGCAGTGGTTGCGAATCAAGACTCGGGATCATCGTCACTAGAGGGTAGTGAACGAGCAACGGTAGCTACTTGGGTAGGTGGTGGGGCTGTAGGACGTGTTGTTTCCCACACAGTTTGGGCTTTAATCGTCGGATAGTCTTTGTGACAACACTTCCCGAAAGTATTGTATGGGTTATTTGTTCAATCTGGTGCTGGATATCCGGGTAATCTTTTCTTTGTCAAAATGTTTAGGGTACCCAAAAATTGGTCTGAGAGGCGTGTAGAATCTTTGTGAACTAAGGAGATGGTATTTGTTATGAAGGGAGGTTTACATTAGTCATCAGAATTGGTTTGGAATTGTTGTGTGTGTGTGTGGGGGGGGGGGGGGGGTTATGTATTCGGGATACCCTTGTTTTGTCCGGGTGGTATGTTCCCAGTGCGGGCGTGGGTGTATAGCAAGTTGCTATGGGGTTGGCCGGAGGCACAGCGAAGGTCGTCATTGTGGAGGTTTGTTCTGAGAGTCGATTAGTCTCAGAGGGGTTTATTTTGGAATAATAATTTCTTAAGTCAATCGATGTGGTGTTGTCTGGATTTTGAATCAGAATGCCAAAAAATTGTAATCTGTTGTCAGTCTAGGTCTGAGATGATTCAAGCACGGCAGCTTCCAAGCATTATGAACATAAAATATTAATTAGTGGATGGTTAAGTACTTGCGTACTTGCCCTCTGTTTTTATTAGAGCGGGGTTGGCTTGAAAAGATCGATCAGGGCTTTAATCTAAAGAAGTTTTAATTTGCGGACGTTAAGCGACGCTTGTGGGCTGCTAAATAAGTGGTCCCAGAAATGTTTTGCCGGTGCAAATTAAGCAGCGGCAAATCCTGCTATCTTATTTGAGCGTTGACGGTCTGATCAGTTGCGGGTTTGGGTGGCAGGTCCAGCTGACGTGGATTCTGCTTTGGAACTAAGTAACAATATCTTCTTTTTTGTCCAGACGCGCAGACTGCTCACAAAACGCCGGTGAGCTTCTTGCGTTGGGGCTTCAGATGGTGGAGGCGCATGTGTCCCAGTCTGGACTTTAGGGGGCTGTATCTTAGGCGTGAGTGGGGAATCTTCTAAAGATTTTGTTTTCAGGACGTGTAGGATTTACCAATCTGGGATTTGCTTGGAAGTTTGATGTACTTTTTGTTTGGAGATGTGTATGTAGGAGGTTGTTTAGGAGTTGCTTTATAAGCTAAGTTTGGATTGTTTTTGGATGTGGTTTTACCTACGTTGCGTAAAAAGTAACTCGGCTACTATTGAATGCACTGGCCGTTTGTGGACAAATGCTTTCCGATCTGGTTCGGCGAGTCTTGCCAGATTAGGATTGGAGTAAACCTCAATTCCGCGACAGCAACAGACTCGGATTTTTTTACACTTGTCTTCTGGGTGTGTCCGAGTAGGTTGTTACTTGGCGTTGTGTGGCGGTCGTAACAACTTAATCAAGTAGTTCGAGCAAGCGGTACTGATGGATTCTTAATTGGATCCGGTTTGAAGGACCAATTTTTTGTACGTACTTTTGTGATAATTTTGACAATACTGAAAGACCTAATTTACAACCGCTGGAAATAAATTAACACTTCCAGTGCTGTCACAATTAACAAGTGTCTGCACAAAACAAATCCAATGTATAGTTTAAAAAACATTTAACATTTTACTCACAAACAAACTTTTCTTAATAACTGTGATCCAGAGCAACGAATGTACCAAAACCTAAATTGAATTAATTTATAGCCGCCAATTTTTGTACTAATTATTTGGAAACACTTTGAGAAGAAATGTTTAAAGTATGTAAGGTTATAAGCTATGCCTATCTCCAAGGCTAAAATTAGATTAAGTAATTTTCTTTCCAATAAGATTATATTATTTATTATATTTTTGAAATGAATAAACATCATTTATAAGATAATTATAGGATTAATAGAATCATATAAATATAATATAATTAAATGTTATGAAATGCATTGAGCAATAATACGACAATCAACTAATTAAACTAATTTGCATAAAATATAAACAATCTATAAATAGCATACTTTAAGTAGTTTTATATTTTAATAATAACATAAATGGCATCCGTTGCAGAAGTCGGACAGGTTATGATTATATTTTGACCTCCAACATGATTTTGAAATTGCAAAAATAAAAGCTAAACTTTTTCAACTTCTTTTTAAAATCTGATAAGTTGCACATGTGTCCCGATCCTGTATGACATGTGCGTGCATATAAATCGTGAATAGACATGTCCCGTAGACTTGGGAGAGCACAAGGGGGATCTGTCAGCAAACTTCCTGCGCCCGGTAATGATGCGACTGATTGATTGGTCCGCTACCAGTACATGCTATTAGCGGTTATCTCTTGGCATCGGCTCTCCGGTGGTCCAAGCAGATCACCATCGCATCACCACCCAACTTACCCGTGCACTTTCATTGCGTCACATTATATAAAACCATTTTTTTAAACCCACAAACAATAGATTCAAAAAATATCAAATTACGCTTTTTTGGGGTAAAATTCTTCGATAGATTCAAAAAATATTTGCTCTCTTCACTTCCTGCTTAATAGACACCCAATATTTCCAATAAAAACAACAAAACTGTCAATTATACCGACTGAATAACGCGTACAATATTCTGAATCATTGTGCAAATATAATTGCGTTATTCAGGCATCAAACCATTACGGCAATCCTCTTTTGTAGAATGATCTTTGCCCACAACACGCTCGTTGAGTGTGCTCATCTGCATTGTGGTGGCACAATTAGAACGTGCCGCAAAACACAATGATCTGCACATTATATTCTCTCCTGCTGTACTTTATTATTATTTATTTTTTGTATGTATGCACGGGTAGCTTTAAACGGTTCTCAATTATGCACCAATTATTGGGGCAGAACAGTATTGATAAAAAAATTGTAATTCATGTTTTCAAGCGAATGATTATTATTTGTTATTACATATTTTTTCTATGATGTGACAACTTAATTGAGCTTACGTTAATTAATTTTGAATTAATGATGAACAATTTGCAAAAAGCCAATTATTACATTGAATATCAATTTGTAACTATTACATATTAATTTTGCATGGCATTGTGGACAAATAACTTTTTGCACTATTGATAAATTATAATTTAATTATAATTATGCTCTAAAAATACTGAATGACTTGACTTAATTGAATTGTTTCTAACATGAATCAAGAATCTCTATATTTGATATTAAATTGATGCAAATTGTATAAATATGCATTAATGTTATTTGAGATATTATAACATTTTTAATGTATGTTGTAAATTACTTGTTGATTAGAATGAAAATAAAGTAAAGTAATAAATTAATCATGTGGAACGTGTTTGTAATAAATACAGTTTTATGTATCAATTATCATTGTTGAGTTGATCATTATTGCGTTTTATTTTGACGTATGTTTAACATTGTATTTTTAATAAATTTACTGAATCTATCAAAGCTGCATATTTCTACATCTTGTATGCTTATCTATTTGTATGTCCTTAGATTATACTGAAATTTATTTTCACAACATTTGCAATTTTACTTACGATAATAGTCATCTTCAATAGTGACATGCGGATTGAATATAATTGCTTGAACAGTTCAACCGTAATAAAGCATCAAATCAGATACTCTAGATTAGAAAAATTTTAATCAAAAGATTTTATTGTAGTACACCAATACATCAAATGTGTACTATTCTTCATTACTAACCGAGAAAAGGCAGGAGTATTTTTCGATCTTTAGATCTATATTCTTGGACATTTTATGTTCCTAGTTGTATCTTCTCTTTTCATTTTTTCTTCTTCTTTTGGTTGAGTTTTAAGTCCGTTTAGTTTTTATCTTGCTTATAAATTATCTTTTTTTTGTTGTTTTATTTGTATCAAGTGGTTAAACTTCCTACTAGAGGGCTTATACAAGGTCTGTTTAAAAAGAATCTTACTTTTGCCTTGGAAAAATTTATCATTGGAAGTTTTTATTTGGAATAGTATTTAACTTTGCTTTTGCGTTTTGCATTTTTTCTTTTCTACTCTGAAAACAGGGTCCCTTTAATGGCATCTTTAATTTTGAAAACAACCAGAAACCATGTCTGAAAATGTTTTGCCAAGAAAGTCTGTATTAGGTGCGATGAATAAGATGCATTGTTGTGATGCAACTGCCACTTTTTACCGTCTAGAGGTTTGGTATTTGCGCTAAATTGCATCACGGAGTCGGTGGAGAACTTCTTGATAGTACTCTTTTGTCACTGTTTGTTTTTTTTTTTGGTACGGTTTGTGATGCACTGATATCAAAGAACACTATTAGCACTACTTTGATTTTGCTTTTTACCTGTTGCGCTTTCTTTGGCCCTGGCAAGGAAGGATTCTTCTATTGCGATGACTGTGCTTTTGTTTCCGGGTCGTACCCGTACATCAATGACTTATCTCTAGCTACAATGGTGTCCAGAAACTCAGGTTCAGTGTTGGTAGTAACCAGCAAATTCTTTACAACCGCAAGACGGAGTTCTTTTTGTTCTTCCAACAAAAGTTTGGGCACTTATTTTGCAGCCACTCTGTGCATAATCTCAACTTCTTTGGCAATCTCTACTCATTTTCTTCAAACGTTTGCAAAGCCAAATCAAAGAAGTTTTGGCGCTTCAAATGGTCAAAAGTTCAAAGGTTTTTACGCAAAATTCAATTTTTGAGAACGGCGTGGAATCAACTGATTTGGCTTATTTTGAATTAAAGCACTTACGGCTGCAATATTTTCAGTACTTCAATCGATGCGTTGTCTTACTGGCATAGGATCATTTAATAGTGAATATGTTGAGTTGAATTTATCCACTATAGCACGCACAGGCTGTCTGATGGGACAATTATTACGACGGAAAATTGTAGTAAACGCTCTTGCGACCACAGACTCAGAATTTTGTTAACAGTTTTTAATAATTTCTAAATGTTGCTAGCTTGTTTACCATAATAAAAATGTAAATCTTGATTGACGTTTTGATATTGACAGATTAAAAAGAAGTTTAAGGAAGTGTTCCGTATTTAATCACAAAACTGTTAGGTTTTTATTGAAAACCCCGATATAAATTCTATTTAATTTGTTTTCACGTTTTTAGATTTGTCTTTCGGCAACTTTTATGTATAGAGTATTTTTGGTAGTAACTATAGCAAAATGTAATTGGTGGCAATTAAATCTTGTTTGTTTATTTAAAGTGTAATGTCTTCTTTTTCTTCTCTACTTTGGAATTAAAATTTCTCATTACGATTATAAATATTTGTTTGAGTAGTTTTCTTATGGTCTTATTGAGTTGGGAGTAAAATACTTTTATCTCAGTAGATGTATAGCTTGTTGTTGTGGTGCATTTATTTAAATATTATTTATATTTTTGGATTTTGCTTTGATTTGCAAGATCATGATGCATTCTGAGATTAGAATAAAGTTAGTGACGCTTTTGGTTTTGTCTCTTAATAAAATTAGTCCCACTTTATAGAGATTTATGTTATTTGTCTTATCTGAGTGGTATATTTGATATCAAAACATTGGTTTGAACATGGCCTCAGTGATGCTTTCTTGTTTGTGCTATTGTTTTTACATGTCCGCAGAGAGGTCAAACATCCAATCTTTTTCTGACGACTACTTAGGCGGCTGGGTGGGACACTCCATACTATGATACTATGATAACAAGTCAGTACTTTAGATTGGAGTGGCCCGCCCACCCACCTAAGTTTTAGTTAACAAAAGGTTGGATCACAACCGTCTTTTGTGACAAAATGTTTTCTGATGCTTGCAAAGAGGTCAAACATTTAATCTCTTGATGACATACACTTGGGTGGGTGAGTGGGACACTTTATAGTATAATAACGAGTCAGTAGTTTGAATTGGAGTGGCCCGCCCAACCACCCAAGTGTTAGTTGTTGAGAAATTGGATCACAACCTTCTCTTCTGACAGAAGAAATTTTGTTTGCAGAGAGGTCAAACATGCAATCTCTTGATGACGACTACTTGGGTAGGAGGATGGGACACTCCATACTATAATAACAAGTCAGTAGTTAGGATTGGAATGGCCCGCCTACTCATCCAAGTGTTAGTTAGTAAAAAGTTAGATCACAACCGTTTCTTGTAATAAAATAACTTTTGACGACCGCAAAAAGGTCAAACATTCAATCTCTTAATGACAAACACTTGGGTGGGTGGGTAGGACACTTTATACTATAATAACGAGTCAGTACTTTAGATTGGAGTGGCCCGCCCACCCACCTAAGTTTTAGTTAACAAAATGTTGGATCACAACCGTCTTTTGTGACAAAATGTTTTCTGATGCTTGCAGAAACAAACATTCAATCTTGATAACAAAACAACTTAGCAACAATGCGTTTTATTTGCAATGTTGTAACCTGTTTGGTATTCCTGGAATTGCTAAGCATATCTTCAAGAATACTTGCCCGGACGTTAGCTATAGCTAACCCCTTATGTGGTCATCTTTCTCTCTTCATTTTTTTTGTTACTATAATATGTTTGATGTATTATTAACCTAACCTAACCTATCCTAACCTAACCTAACCTAACATTGGATTTGAATACAATTTGGCAACAATGCGCTTCAGTGTCATTGCTTTAAACTGTGGTAATTTCATCTAATTTAATACAATCAGTTTCTTAAAAATTATTATGGCTTGTTTAGATTAGAAAAAGTTTAATCAACTGAAACCAAAAATCAACTCGTGAAGCTAACATTGGATTTAGATCTAATTTGGCAACAATGCGCTTGAATAGCATTACTGTAAATTGTGTAAAATGCATCTAATTTGATTTGATCAATTTGTTACAATTAAACTTAAATTGCTTACATTAAAAAAATATATCAAAGCGAAAAATCACGTCGTAACTCGTAAACCAAGCATTGGATTTTGATGCAATTTGGCAACAATGTGCGTAAATTGCATTGCTATTAATTGTGTAAATCAACATGACTTCATTAGCTTAGAAAAAGTTTAATCAACTGAGCCAAAAAATTACGTAATTCGTGAACTTAACGTTGGATTCAAGTTATTGTTTAATAATTTTTCTGTATAAGCGGCGTATTATAGTCGGTACACTGATATCTTTATAAGTTTTGCATGTTTTTTTTTTGTCTCGTTTTTTAAATATTAATATTATTTGGGTTTTTGTCCATTTTTTGGGTAGTTTTCTCTCTTTATTGCTCTTTGGAGTAGTTGATGTATAGGGTTTTCTAAATGTAAATTTTGAAGCTATTATCTTTGACATTTGACAAGTAAAAAGTACGTCATTATTAAAAAAATGGAACAATTCAACAACGTATTGAAATTATTAAAATTTACTACAAAAATGGTGAAAATTTTTCAGTCACAGTTTGCAATACTAAAGCACTTTTTGGTCGTCGCAAAGCACTCTCGGCCGGCAATAGTAAACCTGGTGGAAAAAATTGAGCTGTTGGGACAAGTTTGTGATGTGAAGAATTGAAACCGTATGCATCGCTCAAGAACACATAAGAATATTTCTAATGTAGCTCGTAGTGTTGAAGAAAACCCAGGTTTGTCGATTCTTTGTTAATCTTTGAAATTAGACATTTCACAAACGACATTACATGCATAAAAACTTAAAACTTAGGGCTTTTAAAGTTCAGTTAACACAAGAACTCAAGCCGGTCGATCACTATAAACCTCGGATCTTTGCTAATTGGGTCCTTTAAATCTATCAAAAATCCGGAATTTTATCAAAAAATTATCTTCAGTGATGAGGCCCATTTTTACTTCAGAGGCTACGTTAATAAGCAGAATTGTCGCAATTGGGGCTCAAAAAATCCAAGAATGATTGTTGAAAAGTCTTTGCATCTTCACCTGTCACTGTTTAGTTCGGTTTTTGGGCTGGCAATGTGATTGGACCCTACTTTTTTTAAAAATGGGCGCTACCGAGCTATGATTAATAATTTTTTATGGCCGGAATTGAAAGATATTGATGTGAACGACGATTATTTTCAGCAAGACGGCGCTACGTGCCACACAAGCAACAAAACAATCGCAATTTTGCAAGAAAAGTTTCCTGACCGTGTTATTTCTTGAAGAGGTGATCATAATTGGCCACCGAAATCTTATGATTTAACACCTTTAGACATTTTTCTTGGGGGTCAAGTGAAAGATAAGGTCTATGCCAATGCTCCACAATCGATTGAAGATCTTAAAGATGGAATTCGTGAAGTTATCGAGGACATACAGCCGCAAATGTGCGAATTGGTCATGGACAATTTATGAAAAGAATGTGTACTGCAACCGTAACCGTGACGGCCATTTGACTGATGTCGTTTTCAAATGTTAATGGCATACCATCTTCTTTACAATGAAATTAACATTTATTGATTTCTCTTAAAAAATACCCGTTTTTTTTTTAATATCAAAATGATACCTCTTATTGGAAAATTCGTTTTACAATCATGATTAGTTTTTTGGTCTATATTTGGTAAGTTTTGCCATTCTATAAAGATTTAATTGTTTGTCTTAAAAATCTATTTCTATAGGTTCAAGCATGTTTGCGGCGGTTTTATTATGGTAAAGTTTACAAACGATTAAAAATGATTAAAAATTACTACTAAAATTTTGAATCTGTGGTTGCAACTTTCAAAGCTCTTATTTCAATTTTTGGTCTTAATAATTGTCCCACCAGACAAACTGTGCGTGCTATGGGAGATAAATTTGACATATTTACTATTGAATGTTTCTGTACCAGTAGGACAAAGTACCGAAAATATTGCAGTCGTTTGCATCAATTCAAAATAAGCTAAATCAGTCGATTCCACGCCGATTACTGGAATTGAGAATCTCTTGGTCTACATTGTAGCACATTTTGCATAAAGACCTTTGCTTACACTTTTACAAAATTAAATTAACTTAAGAACTAAAGTTTTTTAATCATTTGAAGCGCCAAAACTTTTTCGATTGAGCTCTACAACAAACTTTTGAAAGAAAATTCTGAATTTGATCAAAAAATTATCTTTAGCAATAAAGCTAAATTTTGGTTTAATGATTTTGTCAATATGCGTTATTGAACAGCAACAAACTTACACGTGTTTTAAGAAATTTTATTGCATGAAAGTAAAAATATGTTACTGTCAATGGAATTTGCTATTGTGCCATGTTGCAACACTATTTTTGGCCAGAATTGGATAATTTGACATTAGTGATATATGGTTTCAACAAGATGGCGCCACATACTACACAGCTGGTCAAACAATTACATGGACACTAATTATGTTAGACTAATGTCCTAAAATAATAAATGCTACAATTTCTTAAAATATTTTGTCGAAGCTGCTTTTTTTTCTTTTTGCAAATCATTTTTTTTTTTTTTTATTTGTTATAATGGAATTGGAAGAATCTTTAAATTAGTTTTTAATAAATTAAATCTCTGTTAATTCAAAAATGTTACTATACAATCAACAAATATTTAACAGATAACATTTAAAACATGTAAAACACTAAGTTTTGTATCTAGTAAGTAAGTAAGTAAGCTGTTCTATTTTATTTTGTATTTTTGTAATATGTATGTATTTTTGTTATATGTATGTATGTATGTATTGCTATTGTTTGACTTATCATATCCACATGTAGTTGGCTTAAATGATTAAATATATAATGGCTTTTCTTTGATAGGTTTAGTTTTAATGTTTTTCTTTTATAAGTTTTAGGAATAATGTTTTTTGATATTTCTTCAATTTTGTCATTTTTTATTTTTATAAATTTTAGTTTTTATTTTTTTCTTTAATTTGTATCTAATTGTTTTTTTTTCTATAAATTTTAGGTTTTTTTTTTATTTAGTTTTTATTATCTTTGCTTTGGTTAGTTCAATTTTGGTTTTAAGTTTTTTCTGTTTCTTTACATTTGCGAACAACTTTTTCTGCAATTCTTTTATTTTCAATTTTGTTATTTACAACATTTTATTTTTATTTTATTTTTTCTCAGTTATGGAGTATTTATAATTTGGACTTTTCTTTAATTTTAAGTTTTTCATAAATTTTAAGCTTTTTATTTTAGGTTTTTTAATCTTATTTTTTTTAAATTTTTTGTTTTTCTTTAACTATTGATTTTTGGGTTTTCTTCAATATTTTTTGCACTTTAATTCTTTAATTTTAGTTTCTTTTAAATTTTGTAGATTTTAAATGTATCATTAACTTTGCTGCATTTTAGATTTCTGTTTAGTTTTAGATTTTTTGTCAATTTTCTGAACTTTGGGAGCGTGGCACAGTAGTCTAGTCATCCGACTGCTGCACCAAAGGTCGTGGATTTGAATCTCACAACAAAAACTACTTGCAAACGTTTATACGCTCTTCCACTCTCCATTTTGTCTTGTCAGCGGGGGTTTTATGACTAAGAAACTTCTCTGGTTTGGAGTAGATTAATAATCTCTCTAGTAGTTTAGAATTTACTTAAAATTAAAGGTCTGCCTGTAATGTAAGTTGCCAGCATTGCGGGCATAAAATAGGTTAATGCGCAGCAGTGGCGTGGAAAGGGGCTGATGATGAGGGTTTTTTTTAACTCTAAGCTACTCATAAATTTTAAATTTTTTCTTAGTTTTAGATTTTTCTTTAGCTTTTTGTGTTTTTTTCAATTCTAATTTTTCCTTAATTTTAGGTTTTACTTTAATTATAATTTCATCAATTTTTTTGATTTGTTGGAACAGCTTTTACATCTATTTTTAAGCTGAAGGTGTTTTTATTTATTTATTCACCGGGATGATTTGAAAGTCACCGCCGTTGGTTCAATCAACCGCTTTCAAACAAGTTGTAAGACTTCTGGGGCGATTTAAAAGCATTTTACAGCACAATAAAGAAGTTTTTTTCTTTTGCATTGCTTCTATGAATAATTTTTTTAACAACTTCAGTAATTTGACTAGATTGCTGTTAATTTTGCAATCTTTTTTATCATAATAGATGCTTTTACGTGTATAAATCTTTTTCCAGAAATTTTTATTATTTTACAATTTTTTGATAGAAAAAAGTTTTGGTATTTAGAAAGGAAATTTAGTGCTTTCAGACAATTTTAAACTTTTAATCATAGTTCACCTCTCATGATTCAGATAATATGGATGTTATTGGTGATTTGGAAATTTTAGGAGGTAGAGTTTTTGAGAACTAACTACTAAATGAAGTTTTGGGTGTTTTGAAAAATTTGGTTAAAGGAGTTTTTGGTGTATCAGGTGTTTTAGCTTTTTTTAGAACGTTCTGGCATAATTTTGGACGTTTGGTTGTTTTAGGTGATTTGGTTTTAGGTGTTTTAATTTTTTGGTACAATTTTTGATATTTTCGGAATTTTAATTGTTTTTGAAAGCTTAAAAGTTTTAACAATTTTTTAAATTTTTTTATAGATTTGGCGCAACTTTAGATACTTCAGGAAGTTTGTGTGCTTTGGCTATTTTATAAGAATCTATAGTTTTAGGCTTTACTTCAATTATAATTTCTTCAATTCAAGCTTTATTTTTTGCAACTTTTTGTTTAGTTTTAACATTTTTTACTTTCACATCTATTTTTAAGCTGGAAGTGTTTTCTTTTCTTCAGATTTCTTTTTCTTTACTTTATTTTCATGAATCAAAGATTTAACAACTTTTGGAGCTAGTTTCTCTTCTTTTACTTCAGTAATTTGACTGGATTGCTTTTAATATTGCAATATTTTTATCATAATAGATGCTTTTACGTGTATTAATCTTTTCCCAGAAATTTTTATTATTTTAGAATTTTTTTATAATAAGAAGTTTTGGTTTTTAGAACAAAAATTTAGTGCTGGAGATTCAGGCAATTTTGAACTTTTAACCTTAGTTTTAAGAGATGATTTAGATAATTGGGTGAGTTTGAAAATTTAAGGAGGTGTTTTTGGGAGTTTTTGAGAACTTTACTGAATGTGGTTTTGGGTGTTTTGGGAAGTTTGGTTAAAGGAAGTGTATTAGGTGTTTTAGCAATCTTTGCTTTTTTAGAACTTTTTTGCACAATTTTGGACTTTTGGTTGTTCTAGGTGATTTGGTTTTAGCCAGTTTTGGTGTTTTAAGAGTTTTTGGTACAATGTTTGATACTTTTGGAATTTTAGGTGTTTGGATGCAACAATTTTTGTAGATTTTAATAGATTTGGCGCAATTTTGGAAACTTTAGGAAGTTTGTGTGTTTTGGCTATTTTATGAGAATCTATAGTTTTAGGTGTTTTAGCAGTCTTTGCTATTTTAGAAGTTTTTGGTTTTATTTCGGAAAACTTAGAAGTAAAAGATTTTTTTAGTTTATTAATCATTTTTGGACTATTTAATATTTTGAAAGCTTTAGATAGTTTTGTTTTGATTTTAAAAGTTTTGGGTGTTTTTGGTAGCTTTCTTACAATCTCAATAGCATCTTCATTTCGTGTTTTGTTTGATTTTAATACTTTTGGAGCATCTGGTAATTTAGGAGTTTTAATTTGGTTGAACTTATTTTTGAAGGAATTTATAAATTTTCTTTTATATTTATACTTGTTTGTATTACTGTCCAATGATGATCTAGTAAAAGTTGAAACTAGTAACGGTTTTTAAATATATCTTGTGATATAGTACATAATAAATGTTTACTTTAGTTTATTTTTTTGTTTATTATTGGATTACTATGGTAAGGCGCTACAGATGCTTCACAGTTTAGATCTTAGGAAAGTTTAACTACAATCTACAATCTTCTGACGATGCTCTTCTGGTGATTTGACCAAATTATTTTCGGTCTTTTTGGTTGGCTGGCAGAGGTTAATTCTCGATTTTATGTTGTTTCTATTTGATTCTTTTTTGTAGTTTTGAAGTGACTGACTAAAATGTTTACTTTAAACGTATCGCTTATTTTGTTTAGAATTAAAGTTTACTTTTATTTGTGCACGTCCTTATGGCCAAGTTTTATTGATAATCAATACGTTTAAGAATGTTGGTTTTGTTGCCAACCTTTAGGTTTAATTAAACATTTATCGAATCTCCGTTTTATCTACTTTCTGTCTATAGTCGGTTCTGTGTAAAATTATGCGATTTTAATTACTAGAAAATGTATAATATTTAAAAAAAAACTTAACATATTCAATCAATGTTTTTGCTATAACATGTATACGATATGAAATGATTACATTGCTCAACGAATCTTGTTAGTTGAATGGAGAAAATATGATAAATGTAAATAGTTGTAAATTATATATCAGCTACAAGCGGACCGACACAAAATATATAATTAATTAATATTCCATTTATTCAGCCAGCAGCTAGCAGCACAACCAACAACTTAAAAGTAATAATTAAAAAAAGTATTGAATATTAATTAATTAAAACGAATCGTGCGTGTCACACTGTCTGACATTTCAATTAATCAGTAATTTAAAAATAAAATCGGAGCATTAATAATGTTCCCCTTCCACTAATAATATTATAATGGTCTAACAATGATGATTGTTTAATTATTAACTGAAAACGCACGTGGTTCATAGTTTGGAAAGTCTACGTCGACCTTGTCCCGGTGTGAATTTCGCTCCTATTATTTGCAATTATTATGATTTTTTTTGTTTATTTATTTATATTATTAGCCTGGGAAAAGATGTGATAGATAGGTTGATTCATTATGCACACGTTCGCTTATGCTAATGCGTACATTGTTTGTATCTGATAATGAGTGGAAAGCGAAAGGCTTCGTTTTCAAATGAAATCGAAAATTGTGCGAGCTTAAGAGAAATGATATTGAGTCTTATCTCACGCATTATAATAAACAGTAACCTATAACCTTGATGTTGAAAATTAGTTTCAGTATAAAATTGAGGGATGCAGGTGTTTCAAGGGACGATTCCGTTAACATTAATGATTTCTTATATTTTCAATTATCATGACATGTTTCCACCCTCTTAGGATAATTAATCTTGAAGAAATAAGTAAATAACTTTACGTTAATATAACATAATTTAACTATACGCTTCAGATAAAATCGAATTGGTGCTATATTATAACTGCGAAGCAAATTATAAACCATATTTTATGTTATATCCATTCCATTACACCAAAATCGTGACTGCATTTCGGGCCGTTAACATATGAGACAAGCTCGTTGAGAGTCGTTACGTGTAATAAAGTGGCGATAACGTAATAATTGGTAATATTTCACATAATAAATGTTCGTGTTGCTTTGCTACAAAAACAAAAAAAAAATATAAAATTACCAAATTAAGCGGTTCTGGTGAAGTTTTGAATATTATACTGTGTACAGGATTATTTCATACAAATCAAAATTGTTTGAAAACTGTTGTTTTGAGAATTGTTTAAAAGATATTCAGCTTTAAAATATCTACAATAGATTTAGCATGAGATAGACTAAATCTATAAATATTAAAACATGCAAAATTAAACGTACCAATTTTTTTTAATTTACGGAGTTGGTACTACTTATATAGTTGTACATTAGTACTAAATATTATTAAAATCCCATGGATCGTATATAGTTATTAAGGTTTGAATAATATACATTAGTTTCAGTCTGGGTTAGGTTAGGTCAATAAATTTCAGAGTATGCAAAATTGACCGTACCAAATTTGTTCTATTTTGCACAGTTAGTAATACTGATACAATTGTATAATAGTACTAAATTTGATTAAAATCTAATGAATGGTTTAAAAGTTATCAAGGTTTGAAATATCTATAGTAGTTTCAGACTGGATTAGGCTGGATCTATAAATATGGTATTACTTAGTATTACTGAAATAGTTCAACTAAAAAAACGACAGTTAAAGTAAAAATAAACTACGTGAACGCTTGGTAAGGTGGTTGGGTGGTTGAGCAATTGTTACGTCATACATTTAGAAAATAAATTTTAATAGCTGGGCAAACATGATGCAAACTAGAATTCTGAACTTATCTTGATCCCGCTTTGCAATAAAAAAAAACTATTTTTTTTTCTTTATAATGTCCCTTGCCTGCACTGCAAATATGATTGTCATGTTACGCTCTTCTTACTGATTTGGCAATTTTTCTTCAATAAAATCAGGAAATTTTGCTTTTAGTATTGTTTTTATTTAGCTTTTGTTTGCCTAAATAAGTTGTGCGTTGCACATTGTATGTTTCACATTCACTCAGCACATGTAACTATTTTTTTGTATTCTAATCATCCGCTACATTTCCATTTTTGTTTTCATTTTATGCATGTTCTTATAAGTGTGAAAAAACACTTTAAATAATTATTATATAACGTAGACGCTAGGTGTGGTGGTTGGGTGGATGAACTTTTGTTGCGTCAGTTATTTTAAAAACTAATTTGCATAACAAGGCAGTTAACAGTATCAAATTATGTTAACAATCGTTTAAAAACAATAAAACATTATAAACTTGTTAACAAAATATTGAATCAACTGTCAAAAATGTTATCAACATTGAAGTTGGTTGGAAATGTTAAATAAAAACATGTTACCAACTGTCAAAAACAATTAAACTTTAAACTTATTATCAAAATGTTGAATCAACTGTCAAAAATGTTATCAACATTGAAGTTAGTTGTAAATGTTACCAACATTATGGCAAAAAATAAATTTGAATAAGAAATTAACTTCTAAAATAATTAATTTGAGGAATTTTTCTAATGACTTAATACTCAACATGTCTCAATAAATCAATCTTTAATTTGGGTTGCAACTAATCTCAATTAATTAATTAATTACCAATGCTCGCATTATCTGATTATTTTGTATGCATATTTTAACATATTTAAACAACATGGATTAGTAATATGAGAAACGGATATATACAAACAATCAATGATATAGAAAAATAGATTTGGAGTCAAAACTGTAAAAATGAAAGTAATTTTATATAAAATGCTTAAGTTTGTACAATTATCAGGATGAATAATTTGGAATTGTGAAGTAGAACGCAGACGACGCATTGTAATTATAAAATATTAATTTCTTCATTTGCAATAAAAAATGTTTGAATTACATATAATTATTATAAACGTTCGATTGTCCTTATTCGACTTGGGCACATGTCGGTCTGGCTGACGTCGTGTATATGTTATGTGTGTGTGTTTAAGTATTATAAAGAAAGAAGTATGAAAATGGCAGTTAATTATCAAGCAAAGTATACCACTGACAGCACGACAGTGGATGGAATTCTGTGTAAAAAAAATTGACACCCCGGGCTAAGACGGATCGGAACGTCACGCGAACTGCCGGACGGAATGTGGCTATATCTTGGACCATATCTGGTTCTCTTCCAACATTATAATGCGAACGGTAGCGCGAAAAAGTGGACCCCGTACAGTATTGAGTTGTAGGCCGACGATGATGATGATGATGGGGCGATTGGCGACCGCGACTCCATCTCCGGCACGTCGTTAATGCGGGCCGTGGATATTCTCGCAGACTATATCGTGCACAAAAATGCCCCAACATAAAATTATATTGACATACTTTATGTCGGCACAAAGTCGACCCTTACCTTACATTTTTAGCTAACCATTTATAAATTCTTGCTTTTTTATTTACATATTTTTATACAAAAAAAAATTAATTTAAAAAAATCTCTTTCAAAATACTAAAATTACGAATGTAAATATTAAAAATCTTCATTTTTTTTGAATAATAAGCCATTCAATTGATTTGCTTCTAAAAGTATTTTATAAAGTGAGGTTTTCTAATACTTTTTACAGCTTTTTGACGGGAAGAGAAAGTGTGGTTCTAGAAATAGATACTACTATAAAGATGTTATGTCAAGGAATATTAATAAGAGGCGTAACGCTAATATATAGTGTATGCCTCCCTTTAAATGTGTCTGTCCTGTTGAAGTTAAATATTCATAATTTTTGTGTCTTGAGAGCATCTCATTTGATTACGTGATGGCGGAAGGTTACTAGTTTGAGTACTAATAAATCAATTAATATAATAAAACATTTAAACTTGCAAAAAATATCGTCCATTACTACTATTCTTTTGCTCAACAGTACCACTTATAGCAGCTTTGTATGAATACGATACCATTTAGGAAGGTAGGAATATGACTGGGGTTTGAATTTTATTTTATTTTATTGAGCACAAAATCTGGATAAATTACGTCAAACACACTTTATGGTACAACGGAGATGCCAATAAGCATGTGTACAAAAGTGTATAGATGTATTCAGTAACTTTTCCATCAATCAAACAAAACAAAGATTGTTGAAGTTTATTTATTGTGTTCTAATGGTTGGCCTAGTTAGATAAGTCATAAAAACGAAAACACTAGAGTCAACTACAGACCTTGTCGTGTAGAATGTGAAAACCTTTATTAATAAACAAAATTCTAAAGGCTAGCATACACGGAATAAAATATGCCACTAAAGATAAAGCCGACAATTTTGCCTTTTCAGTCTACAACCACACTTTACACCTAAATTGCGTTGATAATATCTGAAACATTGACAAATAAACTTGACTTAAAAATGTTTTTTTTTTAAAGTAAGTTTGCATTATTACTTCTAAATTAAGCATTGGATTTGTTTTGTGGTTGGGGTTTCTAAAAACTTACAAAGTGCCGGGCTCACTTTCAGCGCTTACCGACTAAACTTTTCCCGAATTGAAATTGGTTTTACTAGAAAATATTAATAACTTGTACCATGGAATCAGACTGTTGGGCAAATAGTCTGTCAGTAGCTTTTAAGAGTAGAAGATGCAAAGAAGATAGGTAGGTAAGGAGAACAAGCTAATTTTGGACAAACCGATGGGCGTTGGGTTTGCTTTGGAAAGAAGGGGAATTGCATTGGAGTTTCATCTTCTCCCCGGAGCACATTTAATAAAGCTTGAGATAAGCTGAGTAAGTTTCTACATGCCCTGATTTTTTTATCACATTCTAAGTGGAGCTGAAATGGGCTTTTACGCATTTTACGCCAACATGAAGCAACGGTAATATTGTTCACGAATTAATCCTTTGTGGATACTGTCAAAAAAGGAGTACGGGGAGGGGGGGGGGCTATGAAACATGTAGATGGATCTGAATTTGCTCGCCTGATCTTTTAGGGCTGGCCTGATTAAAGATTCTTTGGCCATGGTACTGCTGAAGGCAAGTTACTAGAAAAGAATTTTTTACCTGATTTTTTCTTTTGTTTTTTAGTCTCCTATTTATGGTTTACATGAGTAAATTTTTCTTCTAAATGCGGGGCTTTGCGGTGGATCGTGCCGATAATGTTTAGTTGAACTTCTAGCATTTTTTTATTCTTAGAGATTGAGGACTTGATGGGATTTTTGAAAAGGTTTTCTAAGGAAGTTCTGGACCGTCCGACGACTTGTTAAGCTTTTTGGAGCCGTTTAGGTTTGCATTTGCATTTGCGTTGTTTTTAGGTTTTTTTTGGAAGAGGTTAGTGCCAGAACTACGGGTAACGTGGGTGGTTGAGAAAGCAGTTTAAAGATTGCAACTTTAAGGGCAGCTACTGAGGAAGCATTGTTCTTCTTGTTTTTGTTGGAGATGTTTTATCTTATTTTGTCGTCATTAAGAGATTGAATTCTTGACCTTTCTGCGAACGTCAAAAATTATTCTATCGCAAGAGAAGGTTGTGATGCAATCTCTCAACAACTAACACTTGGGTGGGTGAGCGGCCCACTCCTATCTAAATTACTAATTTGTAATTATAGTATGGAGTGTTCCACCCACCCAAGTAGTCGTCATCAAAAGATTGGATGTTTGACCTCTCTGTGGACGTTAAGAGTCATTCTTTCACAAGAGAAGATTGTGATCCATTTGACTCCAATTCAAACTACTGATTTATTATCATTGTATGGACTGTTCTACCCAACTATCCAAATGTTTCTAATCAAGAAATTGAACGTTTGATCTTTCTGCGAGCATCAAAAAATATGTTGTTACAAGAGATGGTTGTAATCTAACCTCTTAATAACTAACACTTGGGTGGGTGAGCAGGCTACTCTCATTTAAACTACCGACTTGGTATCATAGTATAGAGTGTTCCACCTACCCACCCAAGTGTTCGTTATCAAAAGATTGAATGTCTGACTTTTCTGCGAGCATCAGAAAACATTTTGTCACAAGAGACGGTTGTGATCCAACCTCTTGATAACTAACACTTGGGTGGGTGGGCGGGCTACTCCAATCTAAACTGCTGGCTTGTTATCATAGTATGGAGTGTCTCACCCACCCAAGTGTCCGTTATCAGAAGATTGATTGTTTGACTTCTCTGTGAGCATCAGAAAACATTTTGTCACAAGAGACGGTTGTGATCCAACCTCTTGATAACTAACACTTGGGTGGGTGGGCGGGCTACTCCAATTCAAACTACTGGCGTGTTATCTTAGTATGGAGTGTCCCACCCACCCACCCAAGTGTCCGTTATCAAAAGTTGGATTGTTTGACTTCTCTGCGAGCGAGCATCAGAAATCATTTTGTCACAAGAGACGGTTGTGATCCAACCTCTTGATAACTAACACTTGGGTGGGTGGGCGGGCTACTCCAATCCCAACTACTGGCTTGTTATCATGGTATAGAGTGCCTACCTACTCACACAAGTGTTTGTAATCAAGAGATTGAATGTTTGACCTTACTGCGGAAGTTAAAAGTCATTCTATCACAAAAAAAAAAGGTTGTGATTTAATCTCTCAACAACTAACACTTATGTGGGTGGGCGGACCATTTCAATCCAAACTACTGACACGTTTTTAAAATAAAGTGTCCCACTGACCTATCTAAGTGTTCGTTATCAAGTGATTGACACTTAGGTGGGTAGGCGGGCTACTTCAATTTAAACTACTGACTTGTTATTATAGCATGGAGTGTCCTACCCACTCACCCAAGTGTCTGTCATCAAGAGATTGCATGTTTAACTTCTCTGCGAGCAACAGAAATCATTTTGTCTCAAGAGACGGTTGTGATCTAACTTTTTGATAACTATGACTTGGGTGGGTGGACAGGCTATTTCAATTCAAACTACTAACTTGGTATCATAGTATGGAGTATTCCACCCACCCAAGTGTCCGTTATTAAGAGGTTGAATGCTTGACCTCTCTGCAAAAATCAGAAAACATTTTGTCACAAGAGACGGTTGTGAACTATCTTCTTGATAACTAACACTTGGGTGGGTAGGCGGGCCACTTCAATCTAAACTACTGATTTGTTATCATAGTATGGAGTGTCCCACCCACTCAAATGTTTGTCTTTTCTGCGAGCATCAGAAATATTAGGTATACCACTCAGGAAAGGCAAATGACGAAAATGTTTGACCTTTCTCTTAAAGTGGGAATAATGGTATTTAGAGACATAGCTAAAAGCGTCACTAACTTTATTCTAATCTCAGAATGCATCATGATTCTGCAATTCAAAGCAAAACCTTAAATTATGATAATTATTTAAAAATATGCACCAACAACAAGCTATACAGCTACTGAGATAAATGAATTTTACTCCCAACTCAATAAGACCATAAGAAAACTACTCAAACAAAAATTTGCAATCGTAATGGGAGAAGGACAAGAAGGAGATTGAACTTTAAATAAATAAACAAGATCTGATTGTCACCAATACAGTTTTCAAGTTACTACCAAGAAGACTACATGAAAGTTGCCTAAATACAAACCTTAAAACGTCACAAGGAATCCAATAGACTTTATATAACAATTTTATGTTTAAATACGGAAGGCATCATTAAAAGAGCAACCGTTAGAAATTATTAAATTTTTTTATCAAAATTCCGAGTCTATGGTCGCAACTTTAAAAGCACTTACTTCAATTTTTGGTCGTAATAGTTGTCCCACCAGACAGGTTGTGCCAATAGTAGATAAATTTGAATCAATTTTTTAACTATTGAACGTTCTTGTGCTAGTAAGACAACAAACTGTTCGAAGTGCTAAAAATATAGCAGCCGTAAGTGCTTCAGTTCAAAATAAGCCAAGTCAGTCAATTTTACGCCGTTTACAGGAATTGGGTATCTTGCAGTCATTGTAGTGAATTTTGCGTAAAAACTGAAGTCTTTTGACTATTTGAAGCGTCAAAACTTCTTCAATCTAGCACTGCAAAAGTTTGAAGAAAATCTTGAATTTGATTAAAAAATTAATTTTTAGCGATAAAGCTCATTTTTGGCTTAATGGCTTTGTCAATAAACAAAATATGCGTTATTGGACCCATTTGTGCTTTAAGAAACTCTATTGCATCCACAAAAAGTGACTGTGTGGTGTAGATTTCATGTGGAGGTGTGCTTAGGAAATATTTTTTGGTGGATGAAATTGATCGCCATGTTACGGTCAATAGAGTTTGTTATTGTGCTATGTTGCCAGATTATTTTTGGTCAAAATTGGATGGATTTGACATTAGTAATATGTGATTTAAACAAGATAGCGCCACATGCAACACAGCTAGTCAAACATCTTGAGAAGTGGTCCGGTTGAATGACCACCTTGCTCATGCAATTTAACGTCGTTAGATTTCTTTTCATGAAGTTACGCTAAGTTGTTGGTTTGTGCCAACAAGAAAACAATTTTTGAGAAACTCTTTCTATGTGTGGAAGAGTGGTGGAAAATTGGCTCCAAAGAATCGATTGCTGTTATCGTGTTTGCGGTGATCATATGAGCGAGATCGAATTCTATAACTTTTTGGCCGTATTTTTGTGGACATTGAGGAATCTATACTTGGCACCATTTTTGTTGGCCTTTTGTGCAAACTTTAGGCTTTTGCGTTCTATTAGAGTTTTTGGCCTGCTCATTGCTATGCTTAGGGCGTCTGTTAATTGTTTTTGTTCTGTGGTCTTGTCTAGGTTGAGTACTATGAACGCATATTGGTGGGACCACGTTGACTTTTATATGCTTTTTATTATGTCTGCATATGTTGCTTTTTTTTGGGGACTATTGTGATGATGTTGTCATTTTGTTTTCTTTTTTGGATCTTGTTGCTACAGAGGCATCTATTGATGGGTTGGAAGGTCCTTTCTCTTTTTTATATAGGGTTTTCAGTAGTTTGAGTTTTATGCTTACAATTTTTTTTTTGCAAAGCTTTTTGTTTTTGTTGAAGGTGTTGGGCTTACATTTTGGTTATAAAAGAAAGTGAGCTTATCTTTTTTGTTAATGGCACTCTTAGGTGTAAATAACGTTGGAGGCTACGCAGCATCAGCATATTATTTTCTTCAGCTTGATACTATCAGTTTTTAGTCAGGGTTTCTTGTTAATATTTTTAAATAGTTTTGTTGGTTTGTAGGTTTTCTTTGTCTACGATAACGATTAAATGTTCTTTTTTATCAATTGTGTTTAGATTAGAAAACTCATGTTTGCCGAGATCCAAATCATAGTATCATGTCAATAGTTTGGAATGGTGTGTCCCAACCACTCATCCAAGTGTTAGGCATCAATAAATTAGATCACGACTTTTTCATGGAACAAAATGACTTTTGACGTCTGCATAGAAAACGAACATTCAATTTGGGGTCTGTGGGACACTTGAAATTATAGTAGCATGCTAATAGTTTGGAGTGTCTCACCCAGTCACCCAAGTGTAAGTTATCAAAAAATTGGATCAATACCTTTTCCTGTGACAAAATCTACTTTTGACATCTGCAGAGAAGATAAACATTTAATTTTTGGGCGGGTGGATGGGGCACTTCAAACTATAGTAACATGCCAGCAGTTTAGAAAGCCTACTCACCCAAATGTTAGATATTAAAAAATAAGATCACGACCATCTCTTGTAACAAAATGACTTCTGACGTCCGCATAGAAGACTAACATTCAATCTTTTAATGACATACATTTGGGCGGGTGGTTAAGTTGGTAAGACACTTGAAATTATAGTAACTTGCCAATAGTTTAGACTAGAGTGGCGTACCTACCCATCTAAGTGTAAGTTATCAAAAAGTTGGATCATGATTTTTTCCTGTGACAAAATTACTTCTGACGTCCGCAGAGAAGAGAAACATTCAATTTCTTGATAAAAAATACTTAAGTGGGTGGATGGGGCACTTTAAACCATAGTTACATTTCAGAAGTTTAGAATGGAGTGGCCCAACCTTTAACTCAAGTGTTAGGTATCAAGAAATTAGATCACAACCTTCACCTATAACAAAATGACTTTTGACGTCCTCAAAGAAGAGAAACATTTAATTTCTTGATAACAAACATTTGGGCGGGTGGTTGGAGCACTTTAAACCATAGTAACATGTCAGTAGTTTGGAATGCAGTGGCCCATCCAAGTGTTAGATACCAAAAAAGTAGATTACAATCATCTCCTGTAAAAAAATAACTTCTGAGGTTCTCAGTGAAAAGAAACATTCAGTTTTTTGATAACAAACATTTGGGCGGTTGGGTGGGGCATTTTAAAACATAGTAACATGACAGTAATTTGGAATGGAGTCGCCCACTTGCTCTCCAAGTGTTATAAAATTAAAAAAATAGATCACGATTCTCTCCTGTGACAAAATGACATCTGGCGTCCGCAAAAAACATAATGGCTGCGTTCAGTACAACTCATCAGTTGCCAGCGCTGACCTATTAAGCGCTGAGCCCGTCTGAACGGTATATTTTGCCACTGTTGCCAACCGTGTAAACTTTTATCAACTAGATAAACATAAAGCTCAAAGTTTTGAATTTAAATAAATGATTTAATTAGTTTATGAAGCCGCTACTTGGCGAGATATAATATATTTTCAATAAGTAATGCCATCTAAGGTGAAGGTGTAGGATAAGATTACCCTGAAGTTGGCAACGAAGTACGGCAATTGATTATCTTTATCATTTTTTACTTCTCTCACTCAAGTTATTACAGCGTTAATATTACGTTGTAATCTCATTTAGCTATGTTGCTTCTTTTCCCGTTTAAAAACATATATAACTGCTATGTAGTTTGATTTTGACATGATAAATTTATTTTTTAAATAAATGCGCGGAACAAGCGAACCTAGATGTATGATGAGTAAAATGACAAGCGCTGCCAGCAAACAATAGTCATCAAGCGCGTTCAGTACGCATGATGAGTCGTCCTGAACGCGGCCATTCATTCAATTTATTTTAGTAACAAACACTTAGACGGGTAACCATAGTAACATCTCAGTAGTTTAGAATGGAGTGGCCCAACTACTCATCCAAGTGTTAGGTATTAAAAATTAACACCACGACTATTTTCTTTAGCAAAATGATTTCTGACGTCCGTAGAGAAAAGAAAAACATTTATTTTTTGATAACAAACATTTGGGCGGGTGGTTGTAGCATTTTAAACCATAGCAACATAACAGTAGTTTGGAATGAAGTGGCCCACCAGCTCACCCAAGTGTTTGTTATCAAAAGTTTAGATCACAATCCTTTCCTGTAACAAAATGACTTTTACGTTTGCAGAGAAAAAAAACTTTAAATTTCTTAATAACAAACATTTAGGCGGGTGGGTGGGGCACTCCAAATCATATTAACAAGTATTTTGCTATCTATGGCTATTGGGGTGGCATTTTTGTCATTCTTTTTACTAGTATTTTGTCTTTTACCTTTCTTCTCACAAGTTTTTGCTCAAATTTTAATGAAGTCAATCATCTTTTTGGTATATCCTGCTAATCTGTTAATACATTTTTTTTTTGGTGTTTATTCACTTGATTACACGTATTCTTTTGTGACCTTCCCCTTTATTTTTTTAAGCAAACTCTTGGCGGAAGGAAGTCCTTCTCAGTTTTTGTTTGTGTTTTTATTTTCTATCTGGTTACTGTTAGCAATACTTTGTTGCCAGTGTCTGGTGGTTTTACGTTTTCTACGACTTAATTTTGTTGTCAAATCTTTGCCGTACCGTTTTCCAGCACCACCGCAATTGCAACTTTGGCCGCGTCAAGAAAGTCAATTGCAAGCTTTTTATTCTTATCTTTTTTGAAACAATTAAACGTTGCTTTCGAATTATTTACTCGTTTTGTCTTATTTGGCTGTTCATTGTCGTGATTGTTTCTAGTCTTTATCAAGTTTAGATTGCTTTTCTTAGAATCCTTGGAGCAGACTACAGTTTGCAAATGAAGGTGGAATTCTTCTTCTTTAAGTTATTGGGAAACTGTCATTTTATGGCTACTTATTTTTTTGGTTTAAAGTAATTGGGTTTTACTATAGATATAAAAAAGAAAATTTGGTTACCAAACTCTTGATACCTAACAATGGTAACCAAATGGTTAATTAATGGTTACCGTGCTTGGGAGAGGTTACACTTTTTTCAAATTTGTTAGATTTTATTAATTATATTAGTAGTATCAACTCTTTAAAACAAATGAATTTTGCAAATTCTCAAATTTGTAGATCTAACCTAACCCAGACTGAAACTACTGTAGATATTTCAAACAATGATAACTTTTAAACGATTTATTAGGTTTTAATATTACTTGGTATTAATATACAATTATATTAGTAGTACCAACTTTGTAAAATAGAAGAAATTTGGTAGGATCAATTTTGCATATTCTCAAACTTAAAGATCTTGCCTAACACCAATTGAAACTTTGTAGATATTTTAAACCTTAATAACTTCTAAACGATTCATTGGATTTTAATAATATTTGGAATTAATTTACAAATATATTAGTAGTACCTACTCTGTAAAATAGAAAAAAATTGGTACGGTCAGTTTTGCATATTTTTAAATTTATTGGTCTAGCTTAGCCGAGACTGAAACTACTGTAGATATTTCAAACCTTTATAACTTCTAAACGATTCATTGTATTTTAATCATACTTAGTATTAATTTGCAAATATATAAGCAGTATCAATTCTGTAAAATTGAAGAAATTTGGTACCATCAATTTTGCATACTCTCAAATTTGTTGATCTAGCCTAACGCAGACTGAAACTACTGTAGACATTTCAAACCTTTATAACTTCTAAACGATTTTATTAAATTTTAATAATATTTGGTTTTATTCTACAAATATATTAGTAGTACCAACTCTGTAAAATAGAAGAAATTTGGTGCCATCAGTTTTGCATACTCTCAAATTTATTGATCTAGCCTAACGCAGACTGAAACTACTGTAGATAATTCAAACCTTTATAACTTCTAAACGATTTATTGGATTTCAATAATTTTTGGTATTAATTTGCAAATATATAAGTAGTACTCATTCTGTAAAATAGAAAAAATTTGGTACGGTAAATTTTGCATATTTTTAAATTTATTGGTCTAGTCTAGCTCAGACTGAAACTACTGTAGATATTTCAAACCTTTATAACTTCTAAACGATTCATTGGATTTTAATAATATTTTGTATTAATCTACAAATATACTAGTAGTACTAACTCTGTAAAATAGATCAAATTTGGTGCCATCAGTTTTGCATACTCTCAAATTTATTGATCTAGCCTAACGCAGACTGAAACTTCTGTAGATATTTCAAACCTTGATAACTTCTAAACGATTCATTGGATTTTAATCATATTTGGTATTAATTTGTAAATATATAAGTAGTACCAACTCTGTAAAATATAAAAAATTTTGGTACCTAACCCATAAGTATTTATATTGAAAGCCAATTGATCAAAAGGCAATCAAAAAAAAAATTGTAATCTATTTTGAAATAATTTATATTTTTGTATCTACTACCTACTAATAACAAAATTGTAATAAATTTTATTCTATTCCAGGTACGTCTAAATCAAATTAGTCAACAATCACACCAACAATAAAAACCGGTAAGCTAATTCCTTTCAGACACATTTTTTTTGCAACAACGCTCACACAACCGCACGTGATTTATTAATGATTCACTCAATTGGCAATAAAACGGCAATGAACGAACTTGAAATTGTAAAGATACGTACGGTCTGAAATATTTATTAATAACGGATAATTAATTGATAAATTACAGCAATTAAGTAGATAAATCTTCGCACCGATGGCTTTTATATCTTTTAAATGTTGATTTATAATGAGCCGCGGCAAATATTTACTTACTAAATTATACGCGTTATTTAATTTCATTCTTTTCACTTGAAATATGTTATTTTAATATGAATCGTTTATATGAATATGAGTGAATTAATCAACGACTGTAAAAAATGTTATTTAATAAACTAATTTTATTGTGCAAAAAGGTACCAATTGACTTTCTCCCCCAACTGCCGCATTCTGGTATCTGTAATCAGTGGTCTCAGAACATACACAGAACACCTTCTGTCCATCTCTTCCAACGGTCGCTATTCAGGTGTAACATGTGTTGCTTATACCCTACAGGTGCATACCGCATTTTACAATTGCACCTGCCCAATAGACCCTGACCAGATCACGAGGGTACTTTACCATCCAATCCACCTGCACAACAACCCCGCTAAGCTACACGCGTCCATTAGTCCCACCCGATATCAATCTAACGGTCAATGTGCACTTTATTCCTTTATGATACAAAATTTGCATACATCGAATTAATTACTAAAACTATTTATTAAATCCTATAAATAATGATGAATTTACTCATTACTAGTGTTAACTGCAGGTGTTATTATACAGTAGATTGATTAGAAGCATCCGTTGTTGGAGGTCCGATTGATCAGTACCGGATTCCATTTTATTACAATTTTAATATTTGCACATGTTTTTATGCGTGTGTTGTATAGGCAGATGGATTGATCAATATATTAAGTAGATTGTGGTACGGATGGACGGATGTACAGACGGGGGCCCGTATTAGTTAGTGTCTCGCCGCGTTCACGTTTTACATAACGAGATTGTTCCCATCGCATATCAGCGATCAGGATCGGTAGATCGGTTGATCGGCTCGGCGCATTGCTGGATCCTGTCTGCAGATAAATGCAGATGTAATCGAATGTACCAACAATGTCGGGGTTCTCTTTACACACATTCCTGTTTATTTAGAGTCAATTTCAAAAGACCTGTTTTGCGTATTACTTTTGGCAAATCTAGCCAAATGTTCTTTCAAATCCAATTAAGAAATAAATTTATTTAATTTTAAAAGAATTCACTAATGTTTTTATTTCTGAATGGAGGCTGATTATCTTTTATAGTAAATCTAGGATCATTATAAAATTATCAGATTGTAATAAATAATTTATTTAAATTTGTTGAATATCATAACATAAATAATGAGATTATTTCTTATTTAGTTAATTATTTTTATCAAAGCAATCAAAAATATATTTGTAACATAATTTAAATATTTTACGAATTTTGTAAATGATACAACTTAATTCTCACGATAAGCTAAGGGTTTTGAGGGTTAAAAAATAAGAAAATCGGCATTTTGTTTTGATTTAGCTTTTATAGCCAACTTCAAGTATGAAATGAAGTTAACTGATATAGCCAATTTCATGTATAAAATGAAGTTAGTTGTTATTTAAACAACAAGTTTGCTATTATTGCTAACTTCATGCATTAAATGAAGTTAGCAATAAATTAAAACAACATGAAGTTAGTTGTTATAGTAACTAAAATTATTTTTTATTGCTAATTTCATGCACAATATGAAGTTAGCTGTTAATGCTAACTTTTTGCATCAAATGAAGTTAGTAACAATAAGTTGATGGCTATACCTTTCAAAATAATAAAACAGATTCAACTTTTGCCAATTACGTTTGGTAAAGTTATTTTCCCTAAGCTGAAGGACCTCAAAATACTACATAACTCAAAAAAAGGACATAAATTAAATTTACTACAAACGTAGTACCGCATGCTCATTACTATAATCTTTAAAAGTAATTTTCTTTCTTAATTACCCTTATACCTCCACTCTCCAATTTATGTAGTTAAATTTATTTTATGTTGTTGTTCATACTTTAACTCAGTTAACTCTGTAGAAGGCTCTAGTCGAGCCGAAACTAGTAATAAACTTATGATAAAAATCATATTAAATTGTTTTATTATTTTATAAAGATTTTTAAACATCTTAAGAGTTTACTGCCAGATTTTGATGCTTTCGGACAATTGTTTAAAATTTCAAAGCCGGATTTGCAATTTTTGACATTTTTGAACAAATTTTTGAAGTTTTTTTAATATTTTCTTATCGGATTTTTTAATTTTTAATTATTTTAAACAGTTTATGGCTGGATTTTTGTGCTTTCTGTCAATTGTTCAAAATTTCAAGGCCGTATTTTGCTGTTTTTGACTTTTCAAGAACAGAATTTTTTTATTAAACTTTTTTGTATTTTTTAAATGGTTTTAATATTTTATAACCGAATTATTACATTTTTGACTTTTAATAAATAGAATTTTGCATTTTTTAATAGTTTATGACCAAATGTTGGTGCTTTCTTACAATATTTTTATACATTATAGCCAAGTTTTGCTGTTTTTGACATTCTATAAATAGAATGCTGCACCTTTCAACAGATTATGGCCGGATTTTGCTATTTTTGACTTTTTATGAGTAGAATTTGGAACTTTTTATAATTACATTTTTGCACTTTTTAACTGTTTATGAAATTTTTGACATTTTATGAGCGAGCGCGTAGGGTCATACACTTTGTATCTTTTAACAAAATGTTAATTTTAATGGCGGATTTTGCCGGATTTTTGACATTTAATTAAAAAAAACATCTTAAACAATTTTATAGCTAGATTTGAGTGCTTTCTAACAATTCTTTGATGTTTCAAAACCTTATTTTGCTATTTTTAATATTTTATGAACAAATCCAAAAATATTTTAATGCTTTATGACTGAATTTAAATATTTTTGACTTTTTATGGCCAAATTTTTGCTATTTCTAACAGTATTTTAATATTTTATAGCAGGATTTTCTTATTTTCGGTATTTCATAAAAAAATTTACAACTTTTTAAAAGTTTATGGCCTAATTTTAATGTTTTCTGACACTTTCCAACAGTTTATGGCCGGATTTTGTCTTTTTTACAATCTTAATGATTTCTGGACGGATTTTGCTATTTTTGCTATTTTTTTAACAATTTGCCAATATTTATGGCCTGATTTTGATATTGTTAACATTTTATTAACAGAATTTGACAGTTATGGCCGGATTTGGATAGTGTTTTCTAAAAATATTTTGATATTTTTGAAATGTCTTGTAAATTTTTACACTTTTTAACAGTTTATGGTCAAATTTTGTTCATTTCTAATCATATTTTAACGTTTCAAGGCCAGATTTTGTTATTTTTGACTTTCTATGATAAGAATGTTGCACTTTTTGGCAATTTTTTGTCGGATTTTTGTTTTTTTATCAATGTTGGTTTTCAGGGCTGATGAGTTTAGCTATTTTTAAGATGTTATGAACTGATTTTTACAATTTTCAACAGTTTCATGGCCGGATTATTTAAATTTCTTAAAAATGTTTAGTCTTTTCAACAGTTTTATGTCCAAACTTTGGTGCTATCTGACAATAGTTTGATGTTTCAAGACCAGATTTTTGACATTTTTTGAAGAAAATTTTGTATTTTTATACCGTTGTTGGCCTGATTTTTGATATTTTTAACAATATTTTGATATTATATAACTGGATTTTTTGCTCATGTTGGTATAAATAAATTTTTTAATCAATTTTCAAAATAAAATAGGTTTTCAAAAATTTTATATAAGTTTTTTGAGTTTTCAATATTGTTATATTTTTAAAAACTGCAACAATTGCAACAATTTTTAAAATGTTAATTATTTTGTTTATGTTTTTTTATTCAAAATGAAATTTTAAAATTTTGGTTTAATCAATTTTAAAAATTTAGTAATTTTTCAAAAATTTTAAGCAAGTTTTTTAAGTTTTTAAATTATTTTTTTTGCAAAATCTGCAGTACAGCAACAATGTTTGAAATTTTGATTTAAATTTTCATTTACATGTTGTCAATAAAATTTTTAATCAGTTTTCAAAATTTATTAATTTAAAAAAAAAATTTAATAAAGTTATTTTATTTTTCAAATTTTTAATTGCAAATATAGCAACAATTTTTCAAATTTTGATTCAATTTTTTTTAGATTTTGTCAATAACTTTTTTAACTAGTTTCCAAAATTTAGTAATTTTTCAAAAATTCCATACAAGTATTGTGAGTTTTTTAAAAAGTATTTTTTTTTAATTTATAAAAATTACAATTAAAGCAACAATTTTTAAAAGTTTGATTTATATTTTTTTTCACATATTTTTTTGAATTTTTAAAATTGATTTTTTTTTAATTTAAAACAAGACAACGAGTTAGCAGTTTGGATTGGAGTGGCTCATCCGCCTACTCACGTGTTTGTCATTAAGAGGTTAGATTACAACTTTTCTTGTGACAAAATGGTTTCTGGCGTTTGCAAAGAAGTCAATTATCTAGTTTTTTTATGACAAAAATTTGAGCGGGTGGGTGAGTCACTCCAAAGCATGATAACAAGTAAGCAGTTTGGATTGGAGTATTCCACCTGCCTACCCAAATGTTAGTAAGAAGATGAATCACGATCTTCTTTTGTGGCTAAATGACGTTTGCAGAGAAATCACACATCCAATCTCTTGATGACGAACACTTGGGTGGGTGGGTAGGTCACTTTAGATCATGATAATCAAAAGGTTGGATCACGTCTTTTCTTGTGACAAAGTGACTTCTGACGTTTGCAGAGAGGTCACACATCCAATCCTTTGATGACAAACACTTGTGTAGGTGAGTGAGTCACTCCTAAACATGATAACGAGATTGAAGTTGAACACTTGCCTACCCAAGTGTACGACTTTATTTTGTGACAAAGTGACTTCTGACGTTTGCAGAGAGGTTAAACATCTAATCTCTTGATAAAGAACACTTGGACGGGCATGGTAACAAGTCAGTAGTTTAGATTGATAAGTAGGTCACGGCGGGTGATAACGCGTCAAATGTTTAGATTGGAAAGTTTTTTGAATTTTAAAATTGTTCTATTTTTTACAAAAAATGCATACAACAACAATTTTCAAAATTTTGATTTAAATTTTGTTGCACATGTTGTCCTTAATCTGCTTCTAAAACTAAATTGTATTAATTTTTTTTACAAAAATTGCAATTTTAGCAAAAAATTTAAGTTTGCTAATAAGTTTCTCAATCAATTTCCAAAATTAAGTAATTTAAAAAAAACTTTCAACATGTTTTTTGAGTTTTCTAAATTGTTTTATTTTTCCTTTAAGAAATTTTTTTAAAAATTTGTTTTAAATTATTTTGCTACATAAGTTTTTTAATCAATTACCAAAGTTTAGTAATTTAAAAAAAAATGTTTTTTCAATTTTCAAAATTGTTTTAATTTTTTATTTTACAAAAATTCCAAAATTTTTATTTAAAAAAAAATTAAAACATGTTTTTAGAATATTTTTCTTTTTACAAAAACTGCAATTTTGATTTATTTTTTTTTACATTTTATAATTTCTTCAATTAATTTTCGAAATTTAGTATTTTTCAAAAATTTTAAAAAAGATTTTTGAAATTTCAAAATTGTTTAGTTTTACTAAAATTGCAATTTCAGCAACAATTTTTTAATTTTTTATTCAAATTTTTTGTCACTTGTTGTCAATAAGTTCTTCAATCAATTTCTAAAATTAAGTAATTTTTTAAAAATTTTAAACAAATTTTCAAACCTAATTTATTTTTTTTTACAAAAAATGCAATTTAAGCTACAATTTTTGAAATATTGATTCATTTTCTAATCTTTATAATTTTTTCAAAAATTTTAAACAAATAATTTGATTTAAAAAAAATTTTTTTTGCATAAATTGCAATTCTTTTGTACATAATGTCAGAGTACTTCAATCAATTTCTAAAATTTATAAATTTTTCAATAATTCTAAACAAATTTTTTGAATTTCCAAAACTACTTTGTTTTTGATTGCAATGATAATAATTTTTGAAATATTGATTCAATTTTTTTTGTACATAATATCAATAATAAATTTTTCAAAAATTCTAAACAAGTTTTTTAAATTTTCAAAATCAATTAATTTATTTTCTTTTTACAAAAATTGCAATGAAAGCACCAATTTTTAAAATACTGATTTAAATTATTTTGTACTTAAAGTCAATAAGTTTTTTAATCAATTTTTAAACTTCTAAATTTTTAAAAAATTCTCAATTTTTTTTTTTAATTTTGAATTTTTTTTTTTACATAAATTGCAATTATAACAACAATTTTTTTTGTACATATTGTCAAGTTCTATAATTAAATTCTAACATTTTTTGACACTTGTGTTATCTTAAAAACATTTTATGACATTTGTGATATCTTAGGAACATTATATGACACTTATGAAATCTGGGAAACATTCTATGACAATTTTAAAACATTTTATGATAGTTTTTGAACATTATATTGTTTCAAGATATTTCTTAAACATTTTATGACACTTGTGATGTTTTGGAAACATTTTACGACAGTTTGAGAACATTTCATTATCCTACGAATACTTTATGACAGTTTAAAAATATTTTACAATAGTTTTTGAACGTTATGATTGCTTTAGGAACGTTTTATGATCATTCTGAAACTATTTATGACATTTCTTATTTTTTAGGAACATTTTATGACAGTTTTAGATAGTTTTTTTTTATTACAATGTTTTAAGAACATTTTATGATAATTCCGTAATATTTTTTGACATTTCTGATTTTTTATCAACATCACATTTTAGGACAGTTCTATAACATTATAACGTCTTAAGAACATTGTATGTTTTCGAAAAAGTTTTTGACATTTGTGATATCTTTGAAAAAATATTATGACACTTGTGATATTTTTGTAATATTTTATGACAGCTTAAGAACATTTTATGACAGTTTAAGAACATTTTATTACCTTTTGACATTTTGGGAACATTTTATGACAGTTTAAGAATATTTTGTGACAGTTCTAGAACATTATTTTGTCTTAAAAACATTTTATAATAATTTTGGAACATTTTATAACAGTTTAAGAACATTTTATAACATTTTAAAAATGTTTCATTAGTCTATGATTACTTTATGACAGTTTAAAAACATTTTATGATAATAGTGATATTTTAGGAACAGTTTATGATAGTTTAAGAACATATGATAACAGTTCTAAAACATTATGTCTTAAGAATATTTCATAATATTTCCGGAACTTTTATATGTACTTTAGGAACATTTTGTGATAGTTAAGAACATTTTATTAATCTAGAAATATTGCATGACAGTTTTTAGAAATATGAGAACGTTTTAGAAACATTATGTGATGGTGATAACAAAAATTTTAAAACAGTTTTTGGAGTTACTCCAAAAACTTGTTTGGCACTTAAAGCATTTTATAAAATAACACAATAGTTTAGGATTATGAGATTAGTTTTGGAACATTTTGGGAACAATATTTGATCCATATATTGCCAAAAAATTTCTCACTTGATTCCATTTTGTACAGCTTCAGTAGTACTGGGTTATGATTGAACAGTTTTAATTCTACTTGAGTATTGCTACGTCAAGACCAGTAGAGCTACATTGAGTGGGTTTATGTGGACCCAATACTTGAAAACCTTTTTGCTCAACGTAGTTAAGCAAACCACTATCTTTGACGTTGGTTTGCAGACTGTTTCACGCTGGGTGCTTTGAATTAAAACTTCCAACAATTATTGTGGGAAAATGGTGTGTAATGACGGTTTTGTTAGGAAGGTCAAAGCAAAGTGCACACTTAGATATTGTGCCGTTTTTAGGGTAGTCCACCGATTGGCATATTACTGATACCTCACAGATGATTTGGATGGTTTAGTCGTGTTTGGGGTATCCAGCGGTTTCTTCTCTGTGGTGGTGTTGACAATTTTTTTGTGTATCTTTGGGAGCACGACAGACTGGTTGAGGACTAGACCAGTTTGTTGTCCGCGTTTTGATTATTGCTTTGTCTTTGTTCACTCGGTATTTGCAGTCCAGGTTGGCTACCCGAGTACCCACTAGTCTCCGTTCTACAGCTTTTCAAATTGGCTGAGGATTTCTTTGGTGAACTGGCAGTCTTTTTGGGAGCGTCATACTTGAACAGCAAGAGTTTCCACTTTCGTTGCATGGGGTAACGTCATTAGGTCGTTTTTTTTTTTATTAGTTTGCGGTCAGGTTGTCGGGAAAGTGTGTCGGATAAGTGCTCTATCTGAAAGTTAAACTCATCCTGATACCCTATCTGGTGGTCTTGGATTTGCATTTGGATAAAGAGTTCAGCAAAATCAGGTTTGGATATCTGTTTGCAAAATTGTTTAGTGGCCCGATGACCAAGAAATGTTTTCTACCACTACCAGCAATCATCAACAAGTGGAGTAAGCTTTTTCATACACAAAAAATAATATCAAAAAAATACAATATCAAAGTTCTTCAAGTCTATCTTCCAACTACCAGTCACAAAGACAAAGAAGTAGATTGTCTATAAGAAGACATAAAGCGTTCTATAACTGAGATACTCACGCATTACATTATTTTAACATGCATCCCAACAACGCAAAAGTTGGTAGAAATCAAGACGAATCCAAGATGTCAATGACAAGGAAAAATGCTCATATTTTGAATCCAATTAACTGATAATATTAAAATTATTAACAAAAATATGTTGCTTCTAAACGTTAAAATAGATAAATTAAAACAATTGAAAAATTGTTTCTGGATCAGCACTTATTTTTACTATTTTATCTCTAGTTTGCCTTTACCTCAAGCATTTTTAAAACGTGCAATATGGCTAGCAGCTACACGAAACTGTTATCTGTATTTTATATGACTAGTTTTGAAAAAAAAACGTTTAAATTTCTGAGATTATTGAATTCCTAGCTTGAGTTTTACGCAATATTCATTTATTTCATATACCGTATAAACGTATAGACTATGCATCAACACATATTTTGCTGTATGCCAATAAGGTTAAAGTGGATTTTTTAAGATTCAATAAATACTTTTACAAATTTTAATATTTAATAATTATTTTGTAAAAGCTTCTGTTGACTAATAAATAATTTTTTGCAGAAAATAAACAATTATTTGGCAGAGCAAAAGCGCAGAAATGTTTTTCTTTTATTTATCTTGTTAACAAACTTAAATTAAAGATTGTAAACGCACCAGGAAGCAATTTTCTTGTTGTTATTAATAAAAAGTGTTGGTTTTTGTAATAAATGATTCTTGTTGAAGGAATGTAATAAAATATATGTAAATCATCCAGATATAAATTATAAAGCGGAATAATTGGATTTAAAATAGTATTAAATCTATGCTCGTAAACAATTATTAACTAGATGAAATGGTCAGGCTATCATTTTAATGGTCCGTGGAGCGCGAAAGGCATGGAACCGAAACGGCAAAACCTCCCAGTTTTACCAATTAGTTACCCAACACCCCGTGTAAACTGTTCCAGCACACATAGACGCGCAGCGGTGACTTAATGATCCTGCGGGACTGAACTGAATGCGTGGAATATTTCTTCGGGTTAATAATAATAACCGGTAGATGAAATCCGACAATCGAAATGATAAATCACGAAGTGTGAATGTCTATAGAAAAAGGACTAGAAAAGAATCGATTTGTCGGATGAAAGAAATCACATTAGCGGCACTCATTATGCGATCGATACTGAAACAGTGGGATATGTTTATGTGAGATTGTTGGGTGTCCATATGCCATTGCATTGTCGGGCCATCCTTTTTCCTCCTTCTGCATACACTTTACGTAACGGATCTACCACACACAATTCACACAATAATTAATAAACTAATTAAAATACTTTGATGTGGTGGCTTTTGTTGAATTCTTAAATGATGCATAGAATCGATTGGAAAATACAATCGCATTAATTAATCAAAATATTACTAAATTAGCACACACTTTTTATTTAATATTGCTTATAAATAAGTCAATAATTATAAGCAGTTATTTTTAAAATTAAATGAAGAAATTTTATTAAAGATATAATAATAAAATATCAGCATGCAAGTTTTTTTTAATGGCAAATTATATTTTTTTAATGTTTCATAATCAACATAAATCTACGCAGGGATGTTTTGGATCGTTAATTTTCAAACCAACCCTAAAAACATTGCTACGCTTGATGCGGACGAGGTATGCCATCCCATGAATATTATTAAACCTGCGCAACTAACCATAAAAATTGAGACATTAATCGAGATTGTTTTATTGAAGTGGGAGGTCTTGATTGAAGCTAAAATGTTGACAAAATTGTATTTAATTTTGTTATTACTCTGCAAATCATAATAGTTAAATCAAATGGAATGCTAAGAGTGAAATGTAAATGTTCGAAACGCATCACGGAATTGAATGTTAAAACTATAATTAAAATTTTGTATTTCATGACAGCGAAAGAGATAGAATAATGGTAATAAAATTAGTTTCTTTACTGTGGCCAAACACACCAATTTCCGCCTGCAGTACATAAAACTGAAATGTTAATATCCCACTTATTAGATTACGATGTTGGGCAAGTGGCCGCAAGCCTCTGGACCTGAGTCCGTGCGCCGTTTTTAATTGTTCCAGCGGCGGATGCCCAAAGGAAAACTAAGAGCGCGGCGCGATTAGCCGTTGCATAGAATTAAGATAAATTATTTAAAGATTTTTTTTCATCTTCTTTCAAAAGCGATGTGAACAGTAAGGTTCTTTAAAAAATAATTAAACGATTTAAATAATTTTGTAATTAACATTAAATAATATTGCTCTAAGAGAATATTTTATTAATTAGTTAATCTTGAAATTCCAAGATAGAAATTTAGTAAATAGCCAAGTCGAGGAATTGCAATGGGTTTATTTTTGGACATATCCAAGATTCGCACATTGCAACTATTAATTAAATATATCATTGATAGATTAAGATAGTAAATTGTTAAGGGGCGTGCCGGAAAGATTTGTGTGAGTTGTGAATGGAGAACAGTTCGAGAACCTTGACTAAAATTTCTACAAAGTAGTCTTGCATCTAAGGAAGAGATCGGGCAGATATATCATTCAATCTTTTTCGTTTGTAATTTTTTTTTTTTTTGGTATATGGAACATGGACAAGACGTTTGCCGACAAAGCTCAATTGTGGACAGAAATTGAGAAAAATCTGAATGGTTAAAGTTAGATAGGTGAAACTATAAAGCTTTAAAGAAGGAAAATTAAAGAAAGGCATTTCCGACGGTGCTACGTACCAATTCCGGGTGATTTAAAACTAAAATGGTCCCAAAATGACCCAAATTGTAGGATTTTGTTAATAATTTTTAATTTGCGCAGTAACCAGCAAGAATTTTAAATTGCTGATACTAAATTTGCATTTAAAATACATAAATTGATAAGAAAAAAGTTTAAAACAAATTTATAAAAATTTATTTAAAGCAGAAAGGGTCTCAAAATGACCCAAATTGTAGGATTTTGTTATTAATTTCAAATTTGCTCAGTAACCAGCAAGAATTTTAAATTGTTGGTACTAAATTTGGATTTAAAATACATAAATTAGTAACAAATTTTGTTATTTTTTTTGTGTTGTTTGTCATTATAGTTTTATATTGATGCAAGCAAACCCAAAGTGTGAAAAGCTTCTAAAAGAGCAAACTTACAAAATGAACAACAACTTTAAAGACTCGGCCTTTATTATCTACTGTAAGAGTATGAGTTTTTTTTTTGTATTAACATACATTTTTCTCTCTCATGATGGATATTTTTAATATTTTTATAATGTCTGCTAACAAGAATCGATCACAGCACTATACAACAAAAATCAAAACTTATAAATGTTTTTTGCCTGTAAAATTACTGTATATTTTAATAGAAATTAAATATTTAATATTTAACCAAAAGCACTAGGTTGGTAAGTAAAAAAATAACATTTATTTATTTTAATTACATGCAGAAGAATAATTCTTGATGATTTCCGTAGCTTAATTCTCTATCAGCCTCCATGTATCCTTGTCTTTGAAAATATACTACATCATATTTTTGGTTGTTAGACCTAAGCCTCCAGTCGTCCTCTGCCTTGTGCACTGCTATCTATTGCATTGGAACATGGTGTGTTTGGGTATATTTACTTTGTCACAGTTTACGCATCAGTCACTCTCTACTATGTTTATTCTTTTCAAGTAGTTTTAAAATCAGCCGTAAATTGTTAAGATCTGGGTAAAGTGGTATCCAACTTCCCCCTGTATCTTTGTAACCCATGGAATCACTTTTGGGATTAGCTTTTTTGTGTTCATTTTTTCCTTCCTACTTCAACAGAGTTTCAGTTCTGGTCACCGTTTTCTTAGCAATCTAGTATGTATCAGCTGTGTTCTTTTCCAGGACTATAAAGTATATGGGGATGGTTTCTGATACCACCTGTGTGGCCCTTGCCACACGTATTGCTATTTTTTGTTGTACTCGTTCTAAAAAAATTTTGTATTTTGAGATTTGTGCACAGTCGTTCTACGTCCCTACGTAGAACGACTGTATAGTACGATGGAGTTGGCCACCAAGCTAATAACCAGTCCTCTAGTTTCTTCAATATTGGGCAGCAGTCGCGCAAATGCTGATACCGTTTCTTTAGCTTTTCTGGTAGTTTTTGCAATGTGGGCTGTTATGTGCAGACTTCTGCCAAGAAGGACTTCAAGATATTTGGCGCTAATTTTGTTGGAAACAATGACATTCTCTACTCTTACGGACACAAATTTGAGTGAGTTACGTTCGACTAGCACAACCGCTTTAGTTTTGTGCGGGGCCAGCTTTAATTTTTTTTTTGTACAACTTGCACACCAACATAGCAAAACTATCCGCATACCCTACTAAAGTTGTATGCTTCTGCATGATTCCTTTGGGCACCTTGTTGTAGTAGGTGTTTTATAAAGTGGTGCCAAGAACTGAGCCTTGTGGTACAGCTGCCAACCTGGATTACTCTGTTGTGGAGGTAGTTACAAATCTGTCTGACAAGATACGGTCTCACTTGTTTTTTCTCCTCTTCCACGGAACCGAGTTAAAGGCATTTTTGACGTTTAGCGTCAACAACACTGCAAACTTATTTTTGTTTTTGGTTTCATCTGTTATGCCCCTAACGGTCAACCTTTGGATGGCTTCTACCGTTGATCTGCTCTCCGTAAAATCATACTGCTTAACGGTAGTTTACCGGTTCTCAGTAGCTCTTTCAGCAATCTCTTATTTAAAATCAGCATAAAAAAAAATTTAAGCTATTTAGAATGCATAGTGGTCTGTAGGCTTTTCCACCAATACCTTTAGCTAGTTTTTTTTATTAGGACCAACCTCGCTAGCTTCTACTTTGGAAAAGGAGCCTTTATTTAATAGTGCGTTAAAAGTCATTGCGCAAAACTTTGCTGCGTTTTTATTGGCAAGCACACAGGGTGACTGTTGCCGTTCCTCTTGAACGTGGGAGTGTTGCCTTTGTTTAAAACGCAAAAATCTAACTTGGTCAGCCATTCAGTCATTATGCTTTCTTTCCTGTCTTTTGTTGGGGAGCCTCAAAATGCTGATTTTGCATTAAAATCGCCGCCTATCACTACTTTTTTGTTATATTTGGGGAGATGTAGAAGGAATAGACTACCGTCGCACTGGATTCCACCCACACAAAGCCGTTTTAGTCTTCTTTTTTCGAAATTGTCGTACCGGCGGGGGGGGGGGGGGGGGATAAAGATTGCCGCGTCTATACTTTGATTCGTGACTCACTTGCGGTTGTTATTGGCCATGTTGCAGTTTGGTTTTGATACGATTACAAAGTTAATATTTTTAACAGAGCAAGTGTACATAAACAGGTTAACTGCTCTTTTGTTCTTGTTTACTTTTACTTGAAGCAATTTTATTGTGTGGTTGCGGACGCTTTCTTTTCTCTCAGCTTACGCACCATTTTCCGGTATCTTGCCAATTCATCGTTTCTGTCCTGTGGCCGGCTTCTTTGCAGAGGTTTTTGAGTTTGTGTTCCTTTTTGCTGCAATTATGGCAACTTTATTTGCCTCCCTTGCACGTATTTGCGATGGCCTTATCTTGTGACATTTGTAGCATCTTTTTTTTTTGTGTGAGGTAAAAATGCTCTGGCCCGATTCAATGCATTGGAGTGTAGAACTGAATATTGCTACCTTATCCATTAAAACCACCTTTTGTGTTTCGGAGTTACCAGCGGGACTGCCTTACGGCATTGCTTTGCTGGCAGCTGCTATTTTGTTATATCAACTTTCTTTCGTCCTGTTTTTTTTGCCTCAGGATGTTTCCGATGCCTGTTTTAACCCACTTTTGGGCTTACTTTTCAGCTTGTGCACTACGATGTTATTTGCTGTTACCTCTTTAGCACTTAGTACAGCTGCTTCAGCTGCTTCTTTTGTCTAGTTATTTGACGCAGGTTAGGACCGTATGTTCCGGTGTGTCCTTTGTTCTACAGTACGGGCATTTTGATTTGGTTTTTCGCTTAAACCTGTGCACTTAATTCTAGAAACATTTATGTCCGCTGAGGAATTGAGTCAGGTGGTAGTCCACGTAGCCGTGTTTCTTGTTTATCCATGAGGTTATTTCAAGCCAGTCGTACTTTTTCCTGCCACTTTTTCTCCCACTGCGCAGTTGTTGTCTCTCGCGCTTTATTTTTCTGCTTGCTGTTTTGAGCCACATAGCTTCTTTCTACGGCAAGTAAATGCAGTGGTATTGTACTTGCAATTGCAAGCACCTCTTTTGTGGATATTGTTTGTAGGCGCACGTTTCTCTGATTGCGACCTTTCTTTGTGTCTGCAAGAAGGTGGCCTTGTACTTGCGGACTACTGCCCACTGGCTCCAGACAGCTGCCCCGTACAGAACTATAGACGATACTACGCTGCGTATTATTTTTATTTTGCCCTCTGTGTGTCTTGCAACGTTTGGCATATGTTTCAGTTGTGGGAAAAAGTGATGCCAAGATATTTCAGGCTCCTCTGGTTTGTGGTTTGTGTGTCGTCAACCATGAAAGTGAATTTTTTTAGCTGTTTCCTGTCTGCAAGAATGACCGACTCCGTCTTTTGTGAAGCTGTAGCTTCCTTTTACCTAGCCATCTGACAATTCTGCTTGCTGCCCATTCAGCATTGTTGACCATGTCTTTAACATTTGTGTCTGCAAAACTATGCCTACGTCGTTCTCATAACCAATAAGGGAAACGTTTTTAGGCATTTTCAACTACAGTATGCCGTTGTAACTAACGTTCTATAGTATCGGACCCTTTACAGAGCCCTGTGGGACCCCTGCCGTGACCTCCATAGCATGTTTTTTTTCGATGAGAATGCGTCTATGCATGTTCATAATGTCAGGTCATTGCACGGAGTTGAAGGCGTTTTTTACAACCAGTACAACGTTTATTCTTTTGGCCCTGTATTCCCTTGTTAGCTCTTGCACCTTTTTGGCCGTAGACCTCTCCTTTCTAAATCCAAATTGCAAGTTCGACAAGCCCGGTTTTTCCTCTAATTTGTTGCCTGTTCAAAATTTGTTTGAATAGCCCATTAAGTTCAGGATGCGCAAAGGTCTGTAGGCCCTTTTTCTTTTGGGATTGGCTGGCGTTTTGATGACGGTTAGCTTACCGTTTTTTCGCTTTTCAGGAAAGGTGTTCTTGCTAACAAACGAGTTCAGTGTGTCAAGGAGCGACTTGAGTCTCTTCTCAACAATCGCCTTGATGACCTCCGGTGGGATGCCATCCGGGCCCGAGGTTTTGCCTGTTATAATTCTGTTTCCCGCTTCCAAAATCTCCTTTGCGGTGATTTGGAAGACATCTCTCGGTTTGATGGTGATATTCGGCTATACCTACCTTGAATGCTCTGGAAACAGGTCTTTTGCAATTCGTAATTGGTCCTCCCAATCCTAACTTGCCGGTAATAGATTTGTAGCTGACGCCCCACGGATCTATGTTCATTTCCTGGCACAGTGCGTCTCAGGATTTTTTTTTGGTTGCCGTTATTGCACCTTTAAGTTGTTTACGCAGCTGCTTATAAGACGCCGTCAGCTGTTTGTCGCGCACAGTGTTGCTGTTTGATGTTTTGTGCGCACGCGTGAACCTTCTCGCACTTACAAACTTGCTTCTTAGGTCAGCTATTTTGGTAGTCTACCAATACACAGGTTTCCGGCGACTTTCTTTTCCTTTCTTGATGAGTTTAGTGTTGCATGCATTAGTAATGGCCTTCATAAGCTCAGGCACAGAGTGTTTGTATCCTTTCCGACTTGTCGCTTGGTGTATAAGAACGGCCAGTTTTTAAGTCTTTTCCTTCTTATAATACCAGCCCACGTCCGTTGTTTGTATACAGATGTTAATGGTTTTGTGGAAGTTGAAATTTTCTTCACTACTTACCTCCCACTGGAATATGTGCTTTTGCTAAGTTGTTCTAGCAAAACGTTACGTCATTGTACGACTTGCCACTGGGTCTCTCAAACGTCGGTTTATTCTTTCTGTTGAAGATTACTACCACGTTGTGTTGTCCTCATTCAGCAAGCAGGTTTTCTTTCCGGTCTTCAGGCGGTTAGGCGTTAAAATCGCCTCCTATCAGCAACCACTTCAAGTGTTGTTTTAGGTTGCCGCTTAGGTTTGCAAGAATTTGTGCAAAGTCTTCTGGAGTTGTCGTGGATCTGAAGTAGCACGAGTAGAGTAAAGTACGAATTCTTTGGCTTCCAACTACACGTATCCTTTTTTGCATCTTGTTTTGGACACCTTAGTAGTTGCGCTTGGTACGTAGATGGCATCGTCTGTGCCCTTGTCGGCAATCTATTGTGGGCTGGTTTTGGCTAAACTTTGGTTTGGTTTGGAGATCAGGGCAAAGCTATCCTGTGCACTGTTATTTTGAGGTGGCTACCTTGACCTATCTTTTCTTCTCCTGCGCTGTTACAATTCCTTTGTATGCCGGGCAGTACATCGACTCTGTTTTATGGTTTGCGTCATTACAAAAGTAGCACTTGTAGCAAGCATTTCCTTTGCACTGCATTCTTTTGCCATGTGGTCTATCCTATTGCATTTGTCCCAGTCTTTGCCAAGATGTTTTAAGACCCGTAGCGCTTATTTTTGTGTACATTCAAGAACTCGTTTTTTAGACTATTTTTGTTTAATGTGTTGGTTAGTCTGAGACTTTCACCTTCCATAATCGCTTTGGACTTTCCGAATGCCGTGCTCAGGGCTTTTTTGCATCAACCGCTTTATCGATGTTCATTATCATGAAGGTTTTGGATTTTGTCGTTCACTTTGGCACATGATGGTTTGAAGTGCTTCCCGGAATGCTTGCTTGTCTCCGTCGTCTTTTTCCTTTATCTGGATCTTTACCGTGTTGTTATCTACCTTGTTTATCTTTGTCACGGTGACTTCCTTTGAGTTTACGTTGTCTTTTATGTGCTTCATGATGTCCGCATATGTTGCATCTTTTTTAGGGACAATAGTAATATTCCCTGTTTTCGACTCGTGTTTTTGTTGCGCCGGTATCACCAGTTTTTGGGTGGTTTGGCTCGTTGCTTTTCTTGAACAGCTTTATTTAGATTTTAAGCTTTTTGCCGACATACTTTAGTGCATTTCTCAAGGCCACTGGTCATGTTTGCGGTTTGTGATGCACGCAAAGCCTGTTTTTTTTAACGCTATTGTCTCGATTTTGTAGAACATTTTCTTGAGCTCGGCGTTTTTGTTTGGGGTGTCGCCTCCCGATGTCGTCATAGAGAGGAGAATGAGTTTTTTATTTTTTTTTTGGCTGGTCGTTTTTGTCTGTATAGATTCCGTTGGTAGTCACACAGCAGACTACCTTCCTGAACTCGATGCCGCCATCTGCCAGCTTTGAGTTTGGAGTTTCTAGCCAGGTTTCCGTTCACAGCCTTGTCCTCTTTTTCAATGAGGTTTTCCTTCGTGTACAGTCTACTTTTTTGGCTAAGTTGCGTCTGCTATAGACCTCTTTGGGCCATTTTAACTTGCTGAGTGCAGCGAACTCTTCTACATTGAGGTCCTTGGCCAGCTTGTCATTTATCTTTGCAACTAGGTTTGCTCTATCCTCCTTCTTTTTGGTGATTGTTTGTGTGCTACCTTTGGCAGCGGTGGTTTGGGTTGTTACTACCTTCTTTGCTCTGTTTTCTATCACCGTCATAAGTTTCTTTTTTGTCAAGAGTAGACGTGCGTGCCGCGTTGTTTGTGACCGTGATGAAGGCGTGCTTTGCATTGTTTAAGTTAGGTTCGACAGCTTGGTTGAGTTTACCTTATCATTGCCAAGCTTTTTTTTCCACTCTCTTACGCACTTCGTCTTCAGACAGGGATTTGTCGATGTTGAAGAGTAATAGCGTTTGTTGTCTCTGCCTCGTCTCGACTACTTTCGGCTTTCTATTCTGGGGGATGTGGGCTGCATATTGGCTTTTCCGGCATTACCACTTCCTTTTTAGTGACTATTTCTAGCTGTGAGAGCAGCTCTATTAGTTGCTTTATAGAAGGGTTGTTTTTATTCTTTTGACAGTTTGTTACGAAGATCAGATCATCGTCTTTGTTGTCCAGTATGTCCTCTACACTATTACATAACCTGGGTTTGTTGCTTGACCGCTAATTGATTTTTAACCAATAAAATGTCAAACTTGTTCATAACATGTTCAGTAACTGTCAAAAATAATTCAACTATCGTTTTTGACAGTAAAACTTGTTTAGAAACTATTAAATATTATTAAATCTATCAATAAAATAGCAAATTTATCCATAAACTGTCACAAATTTGCGTCAACTATCAAAAATGTTTACTAACTATCAAAAAGAATCTAATTTGTCAAAAATAATCATAAACTGTCACAAATTTGGTTTAATTGTCAAGTAAACTATAAAATTGTTTATAAATTTTTTTCCATAAACTGTTAAGGTAAAAACGGCCCTAAACCATGTAAATCAATTAGCGGGTAAGCGACAAACCCAACGTTTTTTTGCAACACAAAAACCACTAAACCTAACCAACAAATACTGTTCTAATAATTAAAGCACATTTTGTAATATGCATAAAAATCATCTGTTCCTGTTGCAATTAAAGTAGTACCCAATTAACTACCAGCAGAATTATAAATGAATAATTTATGATGAAAATATTGTTTCTTTAGAAATTACAAAATAATACGAAGTTAATTGTAAATGAAAGACAAACTTGATTGATTTAATTGCGAAAATGCATCATTCATTGTTGGAATTAAGTTAATAATATAATCGAGCTGAATTATTGATGTTGCGGACGCTCAATTATCCTTAAAAGGGATAGTTGGCCTCAGCGAGATTTTTACGCGCTCGGATAATTTGCAGGAATGAGTGAGCCACGGGTAGCGAGGAGATAATTAAAAATAGCAGCTGAACGCCGTTATCAGCAAACTATCGGCCGTTGTTGTTCTCCATGCATAATAAAATGATATATGCGGCTGGCTGTCAGACAGGTGATAAGGTGATAAGAAACGAGAATGCTCATTGTGTATGAGCCACGGATAATTAATATTGTTCGAGATGAGACTTGGTAGAAATAATAATAAAAAAAAAGGAAGCTGGACCGATACATGCACGAGATACATCAGTAAAAACAGTAGTACTCAATAAATTCCTGTGGAGATCGTTTTAACAGGGCATCCTTTATGCTCGCCCTCAATTCCTCAAATCGCGTCCTTCTTTAACGCGGCGTAATCGCGGCCGGACAGAGCTATATTTTACAATTCTTATCTATTTATTACCAAACAGCAACACAACCAAATATTCCTGTTTGTAATCCCAACTATCGAAACTCTATTGATATGAGCGACTGCAGACTTATTATATACTGGTCCGAAGAACCAATAAAGGTTGCAGGGACGCGATTGGTTCGCCAGCAATTAACAAGTTTATTACACGAGATTATCGCATGACTTTATCTCAGGTAATTCAGATGCTAATTGATTTTATGTGCCGTCGTCTTACTCGCTCTGATTTTCTAATATCATTCAGTCCATCCATCATCCCATTGTTTCCCAACACAATCATGAAAAATGTAATTAACGCCTTGTGTATAGGAAAAGAGTCGTTTCGCGCCGTCTATGTCGACAAGCTTTAAATCACGCGAGCGGACTATAAATAATCTGCGACCAGATGGGATTACTAAATAAACATATTAATAGCGCCGTGCTAAATCATTGCTACAATATATTTAATTGGGCGTTTTATGATTGAAAACATTCTGCTGCAAATTGATGCTGAGTATGATTGATTTATCGCTTCGAGTATAAAGAGAGTTACAACCACTTAAACAACGATACGTTGCCGAATAAAGGTATATTCAACGTGTATCAAAATCAGTCGTAAACCTTAATAACCAAATTAAGAAAATACAATTTGTTAAATTATAAATTTTATTAAATATTTTACAGTTTAATTACCCACGTTTTAACATTTATAATTAGGATATTTGCAATTAATCACAAACAATAAGAGTGTTTACATTAAATTAATTAATCGTAAAAGTGCGTAACTGTATTACAAATTGTAAGCTTTTAACTTAGATGTCGTTTTTTACCGAATCATTATTCTGCTGGCAGGTTTTAAGCTTTTTGCAGTCTTTTGGGAAGTTAAGTGATGTGCGGGACACACACAAGTAGATGAGCTTGCTACCAACATAAGTTTTTATCAGGAAATTGATTAAAGCCAATGTTGTGGCTTTTTCACACAGATGCTAAGAAAGAAGGGTTTCTTCTAGTAGACCAGGTTTTTTAGGTAAATTAGACGTAAGTTTTTAAGATTGCAAGTAAATGTGCCATGTGCCATTTTTACTTTTTTTATTTTTGTGTTTTTGATTTCCGTCTCAAAGATGGACAGTTTGTCTACTATGTTAGTTTTTTTATGAATAGTTTATCACTACTTTCTTCTTTAGGTTTTCTAAATTTGGAGTGTTTTGAATTGATATTATTACTATGCAGGCCGAATTAGAGGATTTTGGTGTTTTTGATAGATTGGTCTCAAGATCAGGATTACCAGCAAGTAATTTGAACTAGAATTCACACCCACCCGCCTAAGTGATTGTTATAAAAAAGTTAAAAATGTTTTCTTTCCTTAAGTATTAGAAGTTTCTTATTCAGAAGAGGAGGAAGTTATATCTAATCTCTTGATCTTTAGATCATGATCACTAACGAGTAGTTTAAACTTGAGTTTTCACCCACCCGCCCAAATGTTTGTTATCAAAGAATTGTAAGTTTTTTTTTCTTCTAAAAATATTAGAAATTTCTTTGTGCAAGGAAAAAGAAGTGACATCCAGTTTTTTGATAACCAACACTTGGGTGGGTGGGTCACTCCAAATTATAATTACCAAAAGGTAGTTTAAACTGGAGTGCCCACCCACTCCCGAGTGTTTGTTATTAAAGAATTAAAAATGTATCTTTTTTCTTTTGGTGTTATAAGTCTCTTAATCAGAAGAGGAAGAGGTGTTATCTAATCTTTTGATGACCAACTTTTGGGTGGGCGGTGGGTAACTCTAGATCATGATTACTAACGAGTAGTTTGAACTGGAGTGTCCACCTACCTGCCCAAATGTTTGTTATCAAAGAATTGTAAGTTTTTATTTTCTGAAAGTATTAGAAGTCTTTTTGTGCAAAGAAAAAGAAGTGACATCTAATTTTTTAATAACTAACATTTAGGTGGGTGGGTCACTCCAAATTATAATTACCAGCAAGTAGTTTGAACTGAAGTGCCCACCCACCTCTGAGTGTGTTTGTTATCAAAGAATGTATCCTCTCTGCTGGTGTTATAAGTCTTTTATTTAGAAGAGAAAAGGGTGTTATCTAATCTTTGAATCACCAACTTTTGAGTGGGTGGGTGGGTGGGTTACTTCAGATGATGATTACCAACAAATAATTTAAACTATGTGCTTACCCATTTGCCCGAGTGTTTGATATAAAAGAATTGAAAATGTCTCTTTTTTGCAAGTATTAGAAAATTCTTAATCAAAAATGGAAGAGGTAATACCTAATCTTGTGATAACCAACATTTGGGTAAGTGGGTGGGTCACTCCAAATCATGATTACTAGCGAGTAGTTTGAACTGGAGTGCTTACGCACCTCCAAGTGTTTGTTATCAAAGAGTTAAAAATGTATCTTCTCTTTTAGTGTTATAAGTCCCTTAGTCAGAAAAGGAAGAGGTGTTATCTAATCTCTTGATGACCAACTTTTGGGTGGGTGGGTGGGTAACTCTAGATCATGATTACTAGCAAGTAGTTTGAACTGGAGTGTCCATCTACACGCCCAAATGTTGGTTATCAAGAGATTAGATAACATCTCTTCCTTTTCTGACTAAGAATTGTAAGTTTTTTTTTTTCTGAAACAACAAGGAAATAGAAGTAACATTCAATTTCTTGATAACCAACACTTGGGTGGATGGGTTACTTCAAATTATAATTACTAGCAAGTAGTTTGAACTGGAGTGCTCACTCACCCCGAGTGTTTGTTATCAAAGAGTTAAAAATGTATCTCGTTTTTTGATGTTATAAGTCTCTTAGTCAGAAGAGGAAGAGGTGTTATCTAATCTCTTGATGACCAACTTTTGGGTGGGTGGGTGGGTAACTTTAAATCATAATTACTAGCGAGTAGTTTGAACTGGAGTGTTTACCCACCTCTGAGTGTTTGTTATCAAAAAGTTAAAAATGTATTTTCTCTTCTGGTGTTATAGGTCTCTTAGTCAGAAGAGGAAGAGGTGGTATCTAATCTCTTGATGACCAACTTTTGGGTGGGTGGGTGGGTAACTCTAGATCATGATTACTAGCGAGTAGTTTGAACTGGAATGCTTACCCACCTCTGAGTGTTTGTTATCAAAGAGTTAAAAATGTATTTTCTCTTCTGGTGTTATAGGTCTCTTAGTCAGAAGAGGAAGAGGTGGTATCTAATCTCTTGATGACCAACTTTTGGGTGGGTGAGTGGGTAACTCTAGATCATGATTACTAGCAAGTAGTTTGAACTGGAGTGTCCACCTACATGCCCAAATGTTGGTTATCAAGAGATTAGATAACACCTCTTCCTTTTCTGACTTAGAATTGTAAGTTTTTTTTTTTCTGAAAATATTAGAAGTTTTTTTGTGCAAGGAAAAAGAAGTAACATTCAATTTCTTGATAACCAACACTTGGGTGGATGGGTCACTTCAAATTATAATTACTAGCAAGTAGTTTGAACTGGAGTGCTCACCCACCTCCGAGTGTTTGTTATCAAAGAGTTAAAAATGTATCTCCTTTTTTGATGATATAAGTTCCTTAGTCAGAAGAGGAAAAGGTGTTATCTAATCTCTTGATGACCAACTTTTGGGTGGGTGGGTGGGTAACTTTAGATCATGATTACTAGCGAGTAGTTTGAACTGGAGTGTCCACCTACTCGCCCAAATGTTTGTTATAAAAAAATTGTAAGTTTTTATTTTCTGAAAGTATTAGAAGTTTTTTTGTGCAAGGAAAAAGAAGTAACATTCAATTTCTTGATAACCAACACTTGGGTGGGTGGGTCACTACAAATCATAATTACCAGCTAGTAGTTTAAACTGGAATGCCCACCCACTCCCGAGTGTTTGTTAACAAAGAATTAAAAATGTATCCTCTCTGCTGGTGTTATAAGTTTTTTAGTCGGAAGAGGAAAAGGCGTTATCTAATTTCTTAACGATCAACCTTTAGCTGGGTGGGTGGGTTTCTCTAAATCATGATTATTAGCAAATAGTTTGAACTGGAGTGCCTACCTATTTGCTCGAGAATTTGTTATAAAAGAATTGAAAATGTCTTCTATTTGCAAGTATTAGAAGTTTTTGATAGCAAACATTTGGGCAAATGGGTGAGTCACTCCAAATTATGATTACTAGCGAGTAGGTTGAACTAGAGTGCATCAAAAAATTAAAAATGTATTCTCTCTGCCGGTGTTATAAGTCTTTTAGTCAGAAGAGGAAGAAGTGTTATCTAATCTTTTGCTGACCAATTTTTGGATGGGTGGGTGGGCCACTCCATATTATGATAGCTAGCAAAGTAGCAAGTAATTTGAACTGGAGTGCCCCCACCCGCCCCAGTGTTTGTTACAAAAGAATTGAAAAAGTCTCCTCTCTTTAAGTATTAAAAGTTTACATACACTATACTTTTTACCCGCTACGTTAACAGGTAACTCCACGCTTAATTACACAGATGCTTGGCAAAAAAATGCAGTTCTGCTATTTACTTTTATTTGCTGGGTGTGGCCGGAGTCACTGGTTTTTTGTTGTTAAGATTTACTACAAACTCTTCAATGTGGTGGGCACTACTCCGCGCTTGCTGCGATGTGGTCGGGCGAGTTGTGTGTGGTGCTGGAATGCAACCGTTGCGTTACTTATGTTAAAGGAGCGGTTTACTACCATAATTTAAAAACACACTCGATTGGGTGGTAAAACAAGCAACGCTTCCAGAAACGCAATTGAGAACTGATAATACCGCCAATCTACAAAGCAATTTTAAGTTACAGCTGGAAGTCTTTGAACTAATTGGTGCTTGACTTAACTAGCACGTTACTATTGATCATATCAGGGTTCTTTTGGAGTCTAGAAACACGACAGCCAAGGCTTTCCACGTCTGGAGTTCAAAGAATCGTCTTCTAAGACCGGTGGACACTTTTACCGGGCATAACAAAACTCAAAGTTTGGTTATAAATGGCGCTTACCAACACTATCTTTAAAGGAAAAGAAGACACCGCTAAAGATATTTACAATGTATCACGAAGAAAGAACAAGAAACAAAGATGAAGAAAAAAAAGTTGAAAGAAAAATATTGAAGAAGAAGAAGAGAAGTTGGACGAAAAGTATTGAAACTAATATTGAAAGAAGAACATGTAAGCTCAAAAACACTTTATGATAGCGCAAACAAAAGTCCTGGTAAAGAATGCGACCTCACTGCAAGCTTTGTATTAATTAAAGAATTTGGTTTATAACGTCTTTCGACGTTTTCCAATTTTTAGTCTCCATCCTTTTCTGTCCATCCATAGGTCCCCTTCTATTTCTTTCTCTTTCTTTTTCTTTCTTTCTCAGTTCTTTATCGACACCTTCTTTTCAGCTCTTTCTAAGTCTTCCCCTTTTCCTTCTTTTCTATTTCCGTATTTGTTTTGGTCTAGCATTCTTTGTACATGTCCAATCATCTTAGCTGGTTTTCTCTAATGTCTTCATGTAGTTGCTAAAAGTACCATGCTTACGACGAAGTGGCTTACAATGACCCAGAAACTTCTTTAAGGCACTCTGTTTTAGAAACGGTTTATCACAAAATTTTGATTTAAGGAACAATTCAACAACATTTAAAGGCTAATACAACAAAAGCTCAACCCAACTTATGTCAACTCTAAATAACAAATTCTAAGGCAGAGCGCGGACTTAGTAGAATTAGTAAGAATGGCAAGCCAACTACAGGAGCCGTAAAAACTATTTGGTTAAAAATTACTTGCCAAGTATGGCTTGACACAAGCCTTTATGGTCTAACCCTCAACCACCAACCATAGAAGAAAAAAGATAAATAAACCCAGCAAAATAAACAACTTCCAAAAGTAAACCCATTTGCAAATAAACTACTAGCCAAAGCTGCCAAAGTAGGAATTGTGGGAGAAAGCCTTCTACCCCACATTACTAAAAACCAAAATAAATCAAAGCTTTGATAGATTTGGGGGCAAGCCAAAACTTTACTAAGCGTTGCTTACCAAAAACAAACTAATCCGAAAAAAAACTGTGCAAATTGACGACCTAGGTCATTCTTTTACTTCTAGATTAGAAGAAGTTAGCACTGACTACTCACGCTCAGGGGTGGAGCTACCTGTAAACAAGGGTCTGCAATGCGGAAGGGCCCACAAGCATAAAGGGTCCTTTGACGTTTAATTCAAAACCTGGGGACCTCAGAATTTACAAAACAAAAGTTAAAAAAAGTCACAAAATTGTACTTTTTTTTCAAAACCGTCTCGCAAAGGACCCTTTTCAATATTTTGCGGTAGGGCCCAAAAATCCTAGCTCTGTCTCAGCTCACGCTAATGCCTGGACTATAGAAAAAAAAACGCCGATCTACTATCTACTGATCACAACAACAACCGGCTTAAGTTCTGGTAAAGAAAAAAATTAAATATCTCACTCGTTTCCAGATCAGGCCAGACAGGAAAACCATTACAAAAATTTTATTTGGTATTTAGTGACAGCATTGTATTAACAACCAATAAGACCTTTAATTATCGAATAGATTTTTTAGACAAAACATTGGTACGAGCCCTCAGATATACTCATAACTTGACGTGACTCAGGAATTCCAGTTTTTGTTGCGGAATATTGAAGTTTTTTTTTTTTGTATTGTTTTTGTTAGTGATTTTTGCTGTCTACAGGATTTTGAGGGTTTTTTAGAAAATTTAAGAGATTAAGCTCTAACCTAACCTAACCAAAGCTCTAACCTAAAAGTGTTTACTAAACTTGACTTTACTACCGATTATTGGCAAATACCAATAGAGGACAGCTACAAACCACATACTGCGTTTGCTGCATCTAATGGGTGTACTTACCACTTCATCGTAATGCTATTTGGGCTCAAGAACGGGCCTACTGCTTTCCAAAAATATATGTCTAGGATATTGGATGGGCTTCTAGGTACCATTGTCTTAGTTAATCTGGACAATATCATGGTCTACTCTTACAAAAATACTTAATGTATTCACCACCTCCACTGAGTTTTGGAAAGGTTATATCACACATCATTTGGCCGCTTTTTAAAACCATCCAAAGCTTTACAATAAAAAGCAATTTGCTCTTGGTTTTGAAAATACGTTTCAAAATTTGCCAGTTTATGGAACTGCAAGGAGCAAAACTACCATTTATATGAAATAAATCTCAAGAACAAACGTTTGAAGCCGCAAAGGTAGCACTGGCTTGATCTCTTTAATTGGAAAGATTTTGACCAAATTGAAACGTATGACTTCGATTTTGGAGCCGTATTATACTAAGAAAAAAATGAGCAGAGGCACGTAGTGTCTTATGCCAGTGCTAAGCAGAATCTGGATTTGAAGGGGAGGGTAAAACCATTTTTATCGCACCTAGGCCTTATTAAGTTTTTTGTATTTTTTCTAGTGACAAACTTTACTCTTTTGTCCTAAAACACAATCAACTAAGAGTATGCTTGAAGGGGTTTTCTTTATGTTGGCCATGTTAAGTTAACAGTTTCCTAACATGGATTTTTTTGCGTAGAAGAGTGCCGGGCAGACACATAGTACGTTTCAGTGCTAAGTTTACCAAACCCCAGAAGAAGTAATTTTGGAAACTTACATTACGGGTGGGTTTATAGTTTTGACTGGAATTTGAACCACTGCAGAAATTATCATTAATCTACTCCTGAATTGAGACCCAAGAAAATTTTTACTACCACCGGCCACAACTGCTACTGGGTGGAAGATTATCTGTAGAAAGCTCCAATCAAATTCCACTTAAATAACCTGCATTTGGACTTATTGACAGATTCCAGCTGGATGCTGCTTTAGTCGACGAAGTTGGGAAAAGTGATACAAACGCAAAAGTTTTGGGGGGAGGCAAAGCCTAAGGTTGACCATTGAAGGGTATTTAAGGAGCAGTTTTTTGGGTCAGCAGTCAGTCAGCGAGAATTACAGAAGTAACTCTGCTGAGCAAATTTTTAAGTAAAGACAAGATAACCAAGTAAACACCGGACCATGTCCGCTACAGACCAATCAAATCAAAATACCATAACGACATCTGCAATAGAACATTCTTGTACATCAACCTTGCTCTATTTACTTCACTTTACACCCCCACACTTGTGCTCCGGAGTATTGCACATACCGCATCTGAAGACGAAGCTTTATAACGGTCATTTGAACGGATCTGATGCCGCCTCACTGCCAATCTAGCTGTAAGTTTTTAAACTAAAGCGGACACCATCAATCAGACTAGGTGTTTCCCAATGTTACCGCACACACCGGCATCGGGAAACACTACTACGGCAGCCCAAAAGTCTCTCCACACCTAGAGCTTTTCTCCAAAAAGTTGCCAAGATCTGGTGGACACTTTTACCAAGCACGTCAAAAAAATTGTGAACGCACTTTTCATCAAAATGGGAGCCTCTTCTTCAGGAATTTGCCAAGGCCTGGTGGACATCTTTACTGGGAACAACAAAAAATCCGAGAATGTACTGCATCAAAACTGGAACCTATCTGTCAGATTTGTTTTTTTTTTTTTTCTCAGCAATTTCCAGGTATCGAGGATGGTAACAATAGTGTAGGAGCTTTGTTGTTTGGTTGATCAATTAATTAAATAACAAACGCAAATGTTGCATTGCTGCATACAGTTATTATGATGCAATAAAAAAATAATAAATTTAACGATTTTGACTTAGATTCATTTTTTTTTTTTTGAATTATTAGCGATTCAAAGTATTACAGAAAACACATTTGTATACCGTTCCTTTTTGGGGTAGGCAATTGAGGTATCGGGCACACCGAGCCAGAGAGAAGACGTGTATGTGTGGAAGCCTATTTTACATTTATTGCATAAATTAATCAAATTATTGCGCAAACATTTAATTTGGGTAAAAATATACTTGAAAAGTATTGCGTCAATAAGATAAAAATGTTAGATTAAAGTTTCTTCAAAACTGGGCCTTTACAGCAACAAATTTTAAGACAATATTGCTAAAATATTTAGAGCCCACTCTTGATCACAAAACTTATATTTCAATTTGAATTTATTGTTGTGAATGCAGATAATGATTTCTGTTCTCATATTGATATCATTGGATACGCATGGCAAGTTCACATGCGTCTGTCTGAAATCAGCAGTGAAATCGAATAGATGAGGTATCATGTTGGTATCATATCGGTATCATCGGTGATGATATGTGAGAATGTCTTTGCGGTGAACCGACCGTGGCATATCCAACAAGCACGATCGGCTATATTACATTAAGTTGATTGAAAAGTCATAATATGCAAATAATTTTAATTAACTTATATTTAAAATGAGAGCACAATTATTACAATGTAACCGAATAAAACATAATCATAGAGTTTGTTCAGTTTATCTCAAGCTATAATTGCTCATGCTAATGAATTTCAAATCTGTATCTAACCTTCTCATCTAGCCTGGAATAAATAATAAATGCCGCGTCCAAAACTGTATAATCACGCAAAATTGGAATTGAAATTATGGAGTGAAGATATATTATAACAAACGGTAACTTGCTAAGCTATTCATTAAAAAAAGTAAACTTTCATAACTGAAAATGCTTTGTATTATAATTAAACGATTTAAATTGTTTATTAAAATTATACTAAGATAAGAAATATGCTTGTAATCGAACTGTAATTCTCTGATGATATATCGGGTATCGCACTGGACATACAGGACAGCATCGGGCTGATTGCTTGCTCACCACAATCCTGTAGCACCGGGCCAGAGAACCCTGTGAGAATGACTGCTCGTTCGCATCGACACTTTCGATTAAGTTGACCGCAAGGATCACACATCGTATCATATTACTGTGACATCCCAATGGACACGCATAAGAAAAACAGATTAAAAAATGGAGTAAAAGAAATAAATTTATGGGAACGAATTATGGTATAAGATTAATAAAAATCAGATCAGATGTAAGGTTAGTTGGAAATAGTTTCTTATTAATGTTAACAGTAAACAAAATTAATTTTGATTAGACTGAAACATGGAAAAATATATCAAATTTATTAAATTTTGTTTAATGTTTTTTGTTTATGGTTTCTTGGGTATTCTCTGATCAGTTTTAGGTGGGTGAGTGGTTGCTAAAGAGTTAGTTGTCATTGGTGATGGATTTTTTGGTTTTGTTGTCTTTGGTGTTGATTTTGTGGCCCTAGTATTTGATATCGAACTGTGTAAAGTCGATTTAAATTCTATACATTAATAGCTATGTGCCCCGAAGTTTAAAATGATTTTACAGATCTGTTATGTTTTTTTATGACTTAAGTTTAAATTGTTTAATTTACTCCAGTTATATAAAAGTCAATTCTAAGTTATTAGAAACAATTGTTGCTTTCACAATAATAAGTAAACATAATTTATATGTCTACTTTGTTAAAGTTCAACAAAATTATTATAATAAATATCTGAAATAATTAAATCCAATTTAATTCCCGACCATGGAATAACAGAGATTAATTGGTACGCCTTTTAATTGTCGTTGCGACACCGCATGACCTTTTAAAAGCGATATATCACTTTACGCAGAATATCCATAATCTACAACAAGTTACTCTCATTATTTAATTAATGCTAATTGTTCATTATGCGCCAACATATAATGATCTTAATTGATCACAATTATTGAATTACGTAGTTAGACAATGCTGAATGACTACAAATCAAGCGCATGGATGATTTATTTGCTTTGTATATTTTCAAAGCTATTATTAACAAGTCGAGGAATTAAATATTTAGTTCCGCCTCTCGGGCAATATATAACTCGCTTATTCGATTCGGTTACGAATAATAATGTTGGTGATTTCCATTCAACTGTTGTAATTCAATAATGGTAACGTGTAATTTTTAGCGAGGGATCTGTCGGAGATGGGACAGGTCTTCCGTATAGTCGATACGAATGCAAGAAACATATCTGTATGATTAATAGATGTGTGATTAAATGTATGTGTTTGGAATTTATATTACCTACGTTTTTATTTTTTTATCATTTTTTGATTAATTGCAATGTATTAGAAAACGTGACTGGAATTCTAATTCAGTTATAACTATAAATGGGTTAAAACATTAATTTTATAAAAAATTGCATGCGTTTTGTTGTAAGTAAATAATTTATATTGTTGTCTTGGCTGCTGTATGCAAATGAGTACAAGGGGTCACGATTTGTCGGCGAGAGTGGCAAATGATGCGGCACGGTGCAGTGCGGCAATGGGATAAGAGTACTTAATAAATCTGGGTGCCTTACAACTCCTAATTTACATAGAACAAGTCCGTATGGCCGGTATCACTATATGACTCTATATCGCCGTATCGTAGACATTAAAGTCTTAATTGAGGCTCGCGTGACCAGAGCTCTCTCACATTCGGGCTACCTACATTACCGACTGCCACTGCCCCATATATACACACTACTCACCACCCACACTATCTTTAAAATAAACACACACCGTATATATGAAAGGGTTGTAAATTTCTCAATGGGCGATTAATCTCTGCCTCGTAAATCTTAAATGGATTTATTTTTATTGGTTTCTATTATCGGCTAGGTGCCGCTTATCAATTCATGGAGATTATATTTCTATTTTATTGTTTTATTCTCGCTATCAAATTTATAACGTACATGATAGATGAATTGACTGTTTTTGTATTTTTTTATAATTGAATCAGTATTTTATTTTAAATAATTTAATTAGATATGGGCAATTCCATTTCAAACGGATGTAAGTTAATTAGAAAATATAAATTTGTTCTGTGCATTTGGGTTTTAAAGGTCTAAAACACAAAAAAACTGCAAAAATAAGCCTATTTTTCAACATAAACTTTTACAAATGCACATTTAGCAGTTTTCAGAGAAACTATACACCAAATATTATTAAAAAACTGAGTTTTGCAAACAATTTTACATAAAAAATAGTCAGTGTCGTGCTTATCTGGCGATGAAAAACCCATCTAGAAAAAAAAATTTGTTCAACATTTACTTAAAATTTTTTTTTTTTAAATTTTTTTTAAAGATTATTTGGATTATATTTTTTTAAGCTTATTTCAAAAGTTTAACAAAGTCATCTTTTGTTGTTTGAACCAATTTTGGGTCATTTTACTCTTTGTTTGATAGTTTTTGCGCTTGCGGCACAAATTTAGACCGATCTATCGGCGCGAAAATTAGAAATTATTAATATTTTTGGCATTCAAACATAAATCCTCCTGGCGCTTATCAAAAATTGTTAAAAAAAAGTTTTAAACCACACCCTAGTGTGTTTATAATATTTTTTGTGAATATAAAAAAATAATTAATTTTTAACGCATTTTTTGTCTGAAAATGTTTTAAACATTTCTTTCTAGTTGGACTTTTCTATAGACGATGAGTACAACACTGACTATTTTCCATGTAAAATTGTCTCCAGAATTCAAATTTTTAATAATATTTGGTGTTTTGTTCCTTTGAGCGCGGCTAAACGTGCATTTGTAAGAGTTTATGTTGAAGAATAGGCCTACTTGCAGAGTTTTAGACTCTTAAAACCCAAATACACAGAACATATTTATATTTTTCAATTAATTTACATTTGGATTTTACGGAAAATTTCTGAATGATTTCATTAGTAAATTTTTTTTTTGAGTTAAAATTGCGGTTTTTAAACAAAACATGCGATTAAGTTAAAAAACGACAAAAAAACTTTAAAAAATTGTAGAATTTTTTTTAATGAGTTTCATACCCTCATATACCAATCAAAAGACTACTACTAAGTTATAGAAACTGAAAAAAAATACATGAGCAAGTTTCTCAATGCACCCTCCCCCCAGCTCTTCTCTGTTTGAAATGGAATTGCCCATATAGAATTCTAAGTAAAACCTTAATAAAAGTTAATTATTTTAAGTAAAGAATTTAGATCTCTCTTTTGTCTCTTCTGTCTCTTCTGTTTCTTCTGTTTCTTTTGTCTTTTCTGTCTCTTCTGTCTCCTCTCTCCTCTGTCCTTTCTGTCTTCTCTGTCTCTTCTGTCTCCTCTGTCTCCTCTGTCTCCTCTGTCTCCTTTGTCTTCTCTGTCCTCTCTGTTTTTTTTCTCTCTCCTTTCTCTCATCTGTCTTCACTTTCTCCTCTCTCTTCTTTCTCTTTTTTCTCTTCTCTCTTTTTTTACTTTCTTTCTTCTTTCTTCTCTTATCTCTCTCTCTCCTTTTTTTCTTTCTTTTTTTTCTTTTTTTTTCTCTTTTTTTTCTCTTTCATTTCTCTCCTCTTTTTCTTCTCTCTCCTGTCTTTTTTTTTCTTTTTTCTCTCTCTCCTCTTTCTTCTTTCTCTCTTCTTTCTCTTCTTTCTCTTCTCCCTCTTCTATCTCCTCTCTCTTCTCTTTTTTTCTCTTTCCTCTCTCTCTCTCCTTTTTCTCCTTTTTATTCTCTCTTACTTCTTTCTCCTTTTTTACTTCTTTTTCTTTTATCTTTTCTTTTTCTTCTTTCTTTCCTCTCTTTCTTTTTTTTTCTTTTTTTTTTTCTTTTTCTTCTTTTTCTTTTTTTTTTCTCTTTCTCTTCTCTCTCTTCTTTTTTCTCTCTCTCCTCTCTTTTCTCTCTCTTCTTTTTCAACTCTCTTTTCTTTCTCTCCTCTCTCTTCTTTTTCTTCTCCCTCCTCTTTCTTCTCTCCTTCTTCTCTCTTCTCTCTTTTCTCTTTCTTTCTTCTCTCTTCTTTCTTCTCTTTTCTCTTTCTCCTCTTTTTCCTCTTTTTTTCTTTTTCCTCCCTTTCCTCTCTCTCCTCTCGCTTTTTTTTCTTTGTTCTTTTTCCTTTTTCTCTTTTCTTTTTTCTCTTTCTTCTAAACTAAACGGGTGATTAGTAAGACCGAGATAAACTGTTATTAAAAATCACCTGTCAAACATGATGATTTGCATTCAACGGCTACGCCCAAACATTCTGAGCCAACACCAGAGGATGAAATTGCCGTTTAGAAAGTTGGTAAGTTTCAACATGCAACCTACTAGTGACAACCAAACCGATTATAATTCCAATTCAAATTATTGACTGGTTATTATGGTATGGAGTATTTCACTCATTCAAGTTTTTGTTATCAAGAAATTGGATGTTTAACTTTTCTGCGTGCGTCAGAAGTAATTTTATTACAAGAGAAGGTTGTGTTCCAATCTCTTGACAACTAACAGTTGGATGGGTGGGTGAGCCATTCCAATCTAAATTATTGACTGGATATCAAGGTATGGAGTGTTTCACCCACCCACTCAAGTGCTTGTCATCAAAAGATTACACGTTTGACCTCTCTGCTAACGTCAAAAGTCATTTTGTCACAAGAGAATGATGTGATCCAATCTCTTGATAACTTACACTTGGGTGGGTGGGTGGGCCACTCCAATCTAAATTATTGACTGATTATCATGGTATGGAGTGTCCCACCCACCTACCCAAGTTTTTGTTATTAAGAAATTGAACGTTTGATCTCTTTGCAAACGTTATAAGTCATTTTGTCACAAAGGAAGGTTTTGATCCAATCTCTTGATAACTAACACTTGGGTGGGTGGGTGCTCTACTCTAATGAATTGTTCCATTTACCCACCCAAGTGCTTGTTATCAAGAAATTGCATGTAACTTCTCTGCGAACGTCAGAAGTCATTTTGTTGCAAGAAAAATTTGTGATATAATCTTTTGATAACTAACACTTGAGTGGGTGGGTAGGCCACTCCAATCCAAACTATTGACTGGTTATCATAATATAGAGTAACCCACCAACCCACCCAAGTGCTCGTTATAAAAAAAATTAGATGTTTGACCTCTCTGCTGTCATTTCGTCACAAGAGAATGTTGTGATTCAATCTCTTAATAACTAACAGTTGGGCGGGCGGGTGGGCTATACCAATCCAAACTATTGACTAGTTTTTATGGTATGGATTGTCCCACTTACCCACCCAAGTGCTTGTTATCAAAAAAATGCATGTTAAATCTCTTTGCGAGCGTCAAAAGTCAATTTGTTACAAGAGAAGGTTGTCATCTAATCTCTTGATAACTAACAATTGGGTGGGTGGATGGGCCACTTCAATCCAAATTATTGACTGGTTATTATAGTATGGAATGTTCCATACAAACACTAAAGTGGTCGTCATCAAGAGATTTCAGTTTGACCTCTCTGCTAACGTCAGACGTCATTTTGTCACAAGAAAAGTTTGTGAACTAATTTCTTGATAACTAACACTTGGGTGGGTGGGTGGGCCACTCCTATTCAAATTATTGATTAGTTATTATGGTATGAAGTGTCTCACTCACCCAAGTGCTTCTTATCAAGAAATTAGATGTTTGACCTCTCTGCGAACGTCAGAAGTCATTTTGTCATTGCTTCTCGACTATTGGAGACATAACTCTTTCCAGCACCGGGAATACCCTCTATTCATATTTGACGCCGACTACCGCTATGCTTATGGAACACCTTCGATAACTACACCAACGAATGCCTTCCTTCCTACGCCATGGGAGAATTTTAAAACTCTAGAAAAACCAGGCGACTATATAGGGCGAGGCGTACCTAACCAAGTTGCACTCACCCCCGCGGTACAAGGACACATACCCGTAACGCGTTCTTGCGTTTTGGAGAACCGCACCACGTTGCCGCCCACCTGTAAAGTACACTTGCACCGAAACCCAGCGGGACACTCTACATCACTCTACACTCTACATTGCAGCGTAACCGCTACCACATCCAGGTCTATCCATGAGGGGGGGGGGGGGGGAAGTATTAATAGAAAAGATGAGAAGGAGGGCATTGTAGGCTATAGCCACGCCTCCGCATGTTTATGGTAAAATATAAATTTAAAGAGTTATAGGTTAGTTCGGGGGGATGATTTTGTTTTCTGGATTGCAAGGATGGAGATGTCCGCTTTGGATACTAAGGCATTGACAGGAGTAGCAGTTAACTGCTGGCAACTTGACCTTCACTTTTTTGTATGGGAAGAAGTTCAGCAACACAAAGCCATAAATTGCGTTAAGTCGATTTTGAAAGAGTTGGTTAGTTTATTAATGGTTTTAAGCGGGGCTACAAATTTATTGAAGATGGGAGCGTGGTCAGTTGCGTTGCAGAAGGTGCATTTTAGGAGAGATAGTGCAAATCATGAGCGTCCTCATCTCACGCAACTGCCATAAGTAACGGGTAATAATGAGGGGGGGGGGGGAGATAAAAGTGAGGGTTATTAGTCCATGTGAAAGTAGGGGTTAATAGTTATGGGGTTGGAAGAGAAAATGCGGATAGTGAGGTAAGAATTTTATTTGGATTGTCTTTAAATCGTCAGAGCCGGTTTCAACTAGGACGTGAGCAACGTCAGCTTCGGTAATGTTGTAAAATACATTTTTGAGGACACATGAGAAGGTAGTGGGGTAGAAGTGGTTTGAAATTGTTGAAGTTTGGAGATGGAAAGTGTCAATGACATGCTGAGATATGGGATGTCAGGTAGACGGTGTTTTTGTTAAATTGAGGAGATAGCTTTATTAACTGCGGTGAGGGCGGTGTATAAGGACTTGAAATTTTGCATGCATTTAAGGAGAGGAGTCAGGGTGTAATGACTTATCCGTTTTCTGACGTTTTGGTGGTTCTTTGTACATTGAGGCCGGGGCTTGGTCATCTTCTTTAGAATTGGAAGTTTTTGCTATCTTAAGCGTTGGTTTTCATGATTCTCTGGGTGTTGAGTGATGGCATCAGATGACATCAAAGTGCTGGGATAATACGATAATTTTGTTGAATTGTAGTTGACGAAGCTTTGGATAAGGAAGCTAGCAGTGGTTGTAAGAAAATGTGCTAAGGTTTTAACAACACTGGCTTTCCAATGCAGTCTGCGATGAGAGATGTATTTGTCCAGGTCTGGGATGTGGTATGTCAGGTCGACTGTGGTTTTGTCAAGTCGACTTGAGAAGATGGTTTTGTTAACTGCGGAGAGGGCGAGGTATAAGGACTTGGAATCTTGCATGGTTTTGGGGAAGGAATCAAGGTTTAGTAATACTTATCCGTTTTCTGTCGTTTTGGTAGCGTCTGGACAGGAGACACTGAGGCCGGGCGCTTGGTTATCTTCCGGAATTGGTGACGTTAGAAATGAAAGTCTCCACTATCTTGGGCGTTAGTTTTATGATGTCCTGGGTCATCAATTGGCATTGACAGATGACAAGTTGAGTTGGAGCCGATGGTGCCCTGGATAAGGAAGTAATAAGAGAGTTTGGCAAAGTCGAGGTCATAGCGGTAGCTGGGGTTGTTATTTTGCGGATTTTTTCCATCAACTGGTGGTTAGCAGCTTTGGCGTTAATAGTCAGAAACGTTTGGAACCGTTGGTTTTGTTATAGTGGCGTCTTCAGATAAATTAGTACTTGAGAATATAATGGACTGGTTGGGAGAAAATTCTAGATGTTGGTAGTGGCGTTTTTACTGCTCGGTAACATTGCCTTAATTTTTGTTTTATTGCGTGTGAAGCAAGAACGGGTTTGGCACAATTTACGCAAACATAAGGCAAATTGCCGTGTGACCATAACGCTGACAATGGTTGCATTGAACAATATCTCTTTGGTGAGAGACATGATTTTATAAAACATTTTCGTTTTGCGGAAGTTGAACTTAGAGCAACGGAAAAGGTTTTCCATTTTTTGATAAAAGATGTTTCTTAGAACGGTTAGCTCTGCCTCCATTGTATTAGCTTTGATGCAGTTGGGTACGTTCTTTATGACGTGTTTGAGTGTTTTTCGAAGATTTTGACTTAGTTGTGGACCGTGTGGTTGTGGTCATTTAGATGACTAGTTGGTTTGTCATTATCAGAGAGAGTTGTTGTTTTGTAACTGCCGCCAGATTTTCCGGTGGATCCGCTTAAATTTGTTCTCATAAATGTCAATTCTTTTAGATTTCTTTTTGACCAATAATCTTCTTAAAGGCATTGATTTTTTTTCTAGTCATCTATAATTTCTAAAATTTTAGTCATCTGAGTGGTCAGTTTGTTTTATTGTTCTTCTTTGCGGTAATAAAATCTAAGTTAATTTTCTAATTGGGAAGATGATCTTGATTGGATAAGTTAATCCACTATTAAATTGTATGTGACTTTGTTTGTTGAAAGGAAAATTGCATTTATCCTTTTGGAATTGCTTCAGTTGGGTGGTTGAGTCGATCTCCCTGAGCATAATTTTTGACTTTGAGTGAATTTTTTTGAGGACGCCACTGTACAACAAAATGTGGGGTTTAAATATAAAATAGAGCTTATTGAAATTAACATTATGGTTTGTTTCCTATTTTTTTGGAATCAAAACTACTGAAATTATAATGAATCAAAGTTTTTGTACAAAAATTTTAGCGCCGCTACTGATATTTTTGAAAAATCTGTGTTTAGTACCAAATTGTAGATAAAGAATAGTAGAATTTAAACATTTATATTCTCCAACTAAATTTTTTATAGGGTAGAGTACAGAGTAACGTAAACATGGGTGATTTTTGAAGTCTGTTAGGCTGAATTTTAATTGCGGGGTTGATAAATAATAAATAATCTTATAGTAAGATACATTGAAACTAATTAACCTAACTTAACCTAAAAAATAAATATTTATAAAAAAACAATAGTTTTTGATTTTTTGCAAAAACACAAATTGTTGTGACGCCACTGTACAACAAAATTGGGAACTAGATATGAAAAAGAGTTAATAAAAATTAACATTTTAGTTTGTTTTTTACCTTGTTAGGATCAAAATTAATCAGTTTAAAAAAAATTTTGTAAAAAAAATTTAGCGCCGCCACTGGTTTTTTGAAAAAATCGTGCTTAATCTCGTATTGTAGATAAAGAAAACTAGAATCCAAAAACCTATATGCTTCTTCAGAATCTTCTATAGGGAAGTTCTAATTTTTTTGAAATTTTTGTAAAAAAAATAATTTCTACGCCTATGCTTACAGGAACATCAATAAAAATTATTTTTAAAACAACATTCGGAAACCTGTGAATTTTATACGTTCTTAATACCGATGGGATATTCGATAATGTAAACAAGTTACAACTTTTACAATGAAGGAGTTCTTCTAATAAATAATTTTGTCAGAATTGATTTGAAATAATGAGAAAAATAATTAAATATTGTGCTGCAATCCAGTATAATCTTTTGCTACAAACAGAAATTATAAATATGCATCTTAAATTAATATTTATCAATTTTATTATTGAAATTGGTTAAACATACTTCTTTGTTTAATATTTTTAAGTTCACATCATGATAACGTATTCTATTTTTGCTATCTCCCGTTGCTCGGCAATACTCGGCATACCTTACAAATAAAATTCTTCAGTGCTTTATGATCTGTGCTAGTTGATGTGTCTATCACTCCAACAAATCGTTTCAACAGTGCTTGTAATTAATCTCAAATGTTAATACTCTATTAAATAATCGTGTTCGTGTTTATAAAATGGAATGATGGTGTATTAGATAAGGAATCAACAAGCTGCTACACAATAAGGTAATAATTTATTTATATATCAGTGGAACATACTCGTGAGTGTGTGAAAACGGAAACCATCAATTATTTAATGACAAAATGATTGAATTTACTCAATAATATGACATTAAGTTCTATCTCAACTAGTGACATTCACATTTCAATGAATGATTGATAAAAATAACTAATGCATTGGTCCAATTAATCAACACTTCATCAGAAGCTACCTCACTTAATATCCATTGGTTTCTCAGCTTTATTTTTCAGTATTACATTTAATCCCAGTGGTTCTGATTTACATGCCGCTCTTCTCTCCCTTCATTTCGTTCGTTACTTGGCAGTTTTATCTGTCTGCCGATTCGTTATTCGTGTTTATTTTCCATAATTCAAGCCCCCGTTCTTGAATCGTTCGTTCGGTTTCAACATCTTATGGACCTACGTGTGTCATTGCATGAAATTAAGTGGTGCTTGTTTATGAACTGCCGCTCCGGACGTAACTCATAGTCGCTAACGAGCTGCGGGCATATATTCTGTATACATTCTGCATATTCTACATCTGTTATATATGCATGTGCCAGTATGCTGCACGCATAAAAGACCGATTTTACCATTTTTTATTTTGCTTGAATTTATCATCGCAAGACAAATCATTGTCAGAAAAATATAAATCCTCCAAAACTAGCCTTAAATTAATCTAGAAATTACTATTTGGTTTATGATTCTAATATTGAGCACAAATTACTGAATAGCTTCAGTTGTATAAATCTATTCAACTAACTATAAATAGTTATTGCTGTGTAAATGGTAATCACCAATTAAAGTTTCCAGATTGTAATAAATTGAACAATTAAGAACGCTTGATTTATTTATTTAGTAATAAAGTATTGATACCGACTAATTGACTAATTATCATTTGAACATTCACCACGAAACACGAACATGCGACAATGTAGGTTTATCTATAATTTTCGAATATGACTATAAAACATTGTAAATTGGATTTTTTTTTTAAATAAGTTATTACATTTTTTTATTAATGAATTTATTTTAAGATTTGTTCTTAAGCTGAACTAAGCATTAAGCATGCTAGTAACAATAAAACAAATTTAACAAAACTCTTAAGATTTGTTGGTCTTTACTATTTTAAATATTTTGTAATTAATCATTTTTTTTTAAGTAACGCAACAAATGCTTAACCACCGAACTACCACACCGAGCGTTTACAAGGATATTAAGTAATTAATTTTTTTACGTGTAGTTAAAACAATTTTTTATTGAAATTAAGTTTGTTGAATTCAAATTTGCTAACAGAAATTAAAAGCTTACCATTTTTTCTAATAAAGAAAAAAATGAGCAAAAGCTAAAAATTGTTCCTTTTTTAGTTTAAATTTTTATTTTTTTTTTTTATATTTTTAACAATTTTTAGATGAATGTTGAATTCAAATTTGCTACTAGAAATTAAAAATGTTAACACATTTTTTTAATAAATTAAAAAAAATTAGCAAAAAAGCTGAATACTGTTTTTTTTAATTTTAAAAATATGCAAATTTTTTTAGGATATTTATACAATTTTTAGATAAACTTAAGTATGTTAAATTAAAAATGGAAACAAGTTATTCTAATAAAGTTAAAAATTTACATCAAAAAGCTAAAAATGGTTAGATTTTTTTCAATGTTTAATAAGTTGCAAATTTTGTTTAGGGTGTAACCATTTTTAAATGAATTTAACTTAAATTTGCCAGTAAAAATTAAAATTGTTATAAAAGTTTTCTAATAAAATAAAAAAATTAGCAAAAAGCTAAAATTATAACTTTTTTTAATTTTTAAAAAGATGCAAATTTGTTTAAGAGTGTTTTTAACAATTTTTGGTTGAAATTAAGTATCTTGAATTTAAATTTGCTAATAGAAATTAAAAATGTTAACACATTTTTTCAATAAAGAAAAAAAATGAGCTAAAAAGCTAAAAATTTTTACTTTTTTCAATTTTTAAAAATAAGCAATTTTTTTAGAATGTTTTTAACAATTTTAGATAAATTTAAGTATCCTGAATTCAAATTTGTTATCAAAAATTAAAAATGTTAACAAATATTTCCGATAAAGTTAAAAAATGAGCAAAAAAACTAAAAAAATTTTTTTTCAATTAAAAAAAATGCAAATTATTTTAAAAGTATTTTTAACAATTTATGGATAAATTTTAGTTGCCGAGTTTAAATTTGTTAGTAGAAATTAAAAATGTTGACCATTTTTTTCAATAAAGTTGAAAAATGAGCAAATAAGCTAAAAATTGTTACTTTTTTTAATTTTTAAATAGCTGCAAATTATTTAAGGATACTTATAACAATTTTTAGATGAATTTGAGTACGCTGAATTTAAATTTGTTAGTAGAAATTAAAATTGTTATAAACATTTTCTATAAAGTTGAAAAATGAGCAAAAAAGCTAAAAATTGTAACTTTTTTTCAATTAAAAAAATGCAAATTATTTTAAGGAAACTTTTAACAATTTTTAGATGAAATTAAGTATGCTGAATTTAATTTTTTTATTAGAAATTATAAATGTTAAATATTTCCAATAAAGTAAAAAAAAAATAGAAAAAAGCTAAAAATTATAACTTTTTTTAATTTAAAAAAATGCAAATTATTTTAAGGATACTTTTAACAATTTTTTGATGAATTTAAGTATTTTGAATTCAAATTTGTTAAAAAATTAAAAATGTTACCAAATATTTCCAGTCAAGTTGAAAAATGAGCAAAAATGCTAAAAATTGTTACTTTTTTGCATTTAAAAAAAATGCAAATTATTTTAAAAATACTTTTAACAATTTTTGGGTAAATTTAAGTATGCTGAATTTAAATTTGTTATCAGAAATTAAAAATGTTAACAAATATTTTCAATAAAGTAAAAATAAATAGCAAAAAAGCTAAGAATTATAACTTTTTTTTTATTAAAAAAAAAATGCAAATTATTTTATGGAAACTTTTAACAAATTTTAGATGAATTTAAGTTTCCTGAATTCAAATTTGTTATCAGAAATTTAAAATGTTAACAAATATTTCCAAAAAAAGTTAAAAAATGAGCAAAAAAAAACAAAAAATTGTAACTTTTTATTCAATTAAAAAAAAATGCAAATTATTTTAAAAGTATTTTTAACAATTTTTGGATAAATTTTAGTTGCTGAGTTTAAATTTGTTAGTAGAAATTAAAAATGTTGACTATTTTTTTTAATTAAGTTGAAAAATTAGCAAATAAGCTAAAAATTGTTACTTTTTTAATTTTTAAATATCTGCAAATTATTTTAAGGATACTTATAACAATTTTTAGATGAATTTGAGTACATTGAATTTAAATTTGTCAGTAGAAATTAAAATTGTTATAAACATTTTCTATAAAGTTGAAAAATGAGCAAAAAAGCTAAAAAAATTGTAACTTTTTTTTAATTAAAAAAAAATGCAAATTATTTTAAGGAAACTTTTAACAATATTTAGATGAAATTAAGTATGCTGAATTTAATTTTTTTATTAGAAATTATAAATGTTAAATATTTCCAATAAAGTAAAAAAAAAATAGAAAAAAAGCTAAAAATTATAACTTTTTTTTAATTAAAAAAATGCATTATTTTAAGGATACTTTTAACAATTTTTTGATGAATTTAAGTATGCTGAATTCAAATTTGTTATTAGAAATTAAAAATGTTAACCAATATTTCCAATAAAGTTAAAAAATGAACAAAAAAGCTAAAAATTGTAACTTTTTTTTCAATTAAAAAAAATGCAAATTATTTTAAAAAAACTTTTAACAATTTTTAGATGAAATTAAGTATGCTGAATTCAATTTTTTGATTAGAAATTAAAAATGTTAACAAATATTTCCAATAAAGTAAAAAAAAAAATAGCAAAGAAGCTAAGAATTATTACTTTTTTTTAATTAAAAAATTATTTTAAGGATAGTTTTAACAATTTTTAGATGAATTTAAGTATGCTGAATTTAGATTTGTTAGTGGAAATTAAAAATGTTGACATATTTTTTCATTAAAGTAAAAAAATGAATAAAAAAGCTGAAAATTGTTACTTTTTTTAATTTTTAAAAAGATAGACATTTTTTTAAGAATATTTTCAACAATGTTTAGTTGAATTAAAGTATGTTAAGTTTAAATTTGATAACAGAAATTAAAAAAAGTTAATTAATTTTTTTTAATAAAGTGAAAAAAGTGCAAAAAAGCTAAAAATTGTTATTTTTTTTTTAAGTTTTCAAAAAGATGCAAATTTATTTAAAGGTGTTTTTAACAATTTTTTGTTGAATTTAAGTATCCTGAAATTAAATTTGCTAATAGAAACTAAAAATGTTAACACATTTTTTCAATAAAGTACAAAAATGAGCTAAAAAGCTGAAAATTGTTAACTTTTTCAATTTTTAAAAAGATAGACATTTTTTTAAAAATACTTTCAACAATTTTTAGTTAAATTAAAGTATGTTAAGTTTAAATTTGCTAACAGAAATTAAAAAAGTTAACTAATTTTTCTTATAAAATGAAAAAAAAGAGCAAAAAAGCTAAAAATTGTTACTTTTTTTTCAATTAAAAAAAATGCAAATTATTTAAAAAAAACTTTTAACAATTTTTAGATGAAATTAAGTATGCTGAATTCAATTTTTTGATTAGAAATTAAAAATGTTTACACATTTTTTCAATAAAGTAAAAGAATGAGTAAAAAAGCTGAAAATTGTTAATTTTTTTTAATTTTTAAAAAGATACATGTTTTTTCAAAGATTTTTTTAAACATTTTTAGTTGAAATAAAGTATGCTAAGTTCAAATTTGCTATCAAAAGTTAAAAAAGTTAATTAATTTTTCCAATAGAGTAAAAAAGGGCTAAAATGCTAAAAATTGTTACTTTTTTTCAATTTTCAAAAAAATGCAAGTTTGTTTAAGGGTGTTTTTAACAATTTTTGGTTGAAATTAAATATGCTGAATTTAAATTTCTTTTTAGAAATTAAAAATGCTAACTCATTTTTTCAATAAAGTAAAAACAATGAAAAAAATGCTGAAAAAATTGTTAATTTTTTTAATTTTCAAAAAGATACACATTTTTTTAACAAAATTTTTAATAGCTTTTAGTTGAATTACAATATGTTAAGTTCAAATTTGTTAACAGAAATTGAAAAAGTGAAATAATTTTTTCAATAAAATAAAAAAAATTGCAGAAAAGTTTAAAATTGTTACTTTCTTTAACTTTCAAAAAGATGTAATTTTGTTACGGATACTTTTAACAATTTTTAGTTAAATTTAAGTACGCTGAATTCAAATTTGCTAAACATAAATTGAAAATTTAACAATTTTTTTTGAAAAGGTAAAAAAATTTGCAAAAAGTTAAAAATTGTAACTTTTCTCAATTTTCTGAGCGCTTTTTAATAAATTTTACAATAATTGATCTATTTGATGCAATAAATGTTTTATTTGGTGCAATTTCTTATTAATTTTATGCAATAGATAAGCTTTAAAATCAATTTTTGATAGAGATTATGCAATAAATGCGTTTTTGGGCAATTTTTACATTATACCTTTTATTTGATGCAATAAAAGTGTTTTTTGTATGTTTCTTCATAAATTTTATGCAACAAATGAGTTTTCTGGACTATTTTTGATAAGTTTTTTACGTTTTCTGAGCAATTTTTAACTAATTTTACAACATAATTAATCTATTTGATGCATTAAATGGTTTTTTAGCAGTTTCTTATTAATTTTATACAATTTTTAAACAATTTTTGATAGAAATTATGCAATAAATGCATTTTATGGGCGATTTTCAGTCAATTTTACATTGCAGCTTCTATGTGATGTATTTTTTGTTTGTTTTTTGATATTTTGAATTTTTTAGGCATTTTTTTATTAATGTTACGCAATAATTAAGTTTGTTTAAGCGAGTTCTGGCAGAGATCATGTAATAAATACAATTTAAGCAATTTTTAATGAGTTTTACGACGTGTTTAATCTATTTGATATAATAAATACGTTTATTAGGCTATTTTTCATACATTTTATGCAATAATTATATCTTTGGACTTTTTTAATTTAATTAATAAATCTGAACAATTTTATTACACTTTTGATCTGAATAGATGCAATACATGTTTTTTTAAAGATTTTTTTAATTAATTTTATCTAATAGAAAAGTTTTTTAAGCGATTTTTGATAAAGATTTTGTAATAAGTTATTTTTTTGTAGAATTTTCAATAAGTTTTGCATTACAGCTTTTATTTGATGCAAGAAAGTGTATTTTGAGCGTTTTTTTATAAATTTTATACAATAATTGACGTTTTTTATTTCTTTTGTGCCTTTTTTGAGCGATTTTTAATTTTTTGATCCATTTGATGCAATTATTCTTTCTTTTAAGTATTATTTATTAATTTTATTGACGATTTTTGATTGATATCACGCAATTTATGCATTTGTGCATTTTAGTTTTTTGAGCGATTTTTAATAAATTACAACATTTTTGATTTATTTTTATATTTTTGAGCGATTTTTGATTGATTTGATGCAATAAATAAATCTTCTGGGTTGATTTGATTCATAAAGTAATTGCTTTTTCTCAGCAATTTTTAATAAATTTAAGCAATTTTTGATTAAGTGTATGTTATAAATGCATTCTCTGGGCGATTTTTAATGAGTTTACAACAGTTTTGACAATAAATGTATTTTTAGCAATTTCTTGTTCTTTGTATGCAATAGATAAGTTTTCTAGACGATTTTTGATAAAGATGATTTAATTAATGCATTTTTTGGGCGATTTTCAATAAGTTTTACATTACAGTTTCTACTTGATACAAGAAATGTGTTTTTGAGCGTTTCTTTAATAAATTTTACGCAATAAATGAGTCTTATGGACAATTTTTGATTAGTTTTGTGCGTTTTCTGAGCAATTTTTAACGAATTTTACAAAAAAATTGAATTATTTGTTGCGATATATGTTTTTTACCAATTTTTAATTAATTTTATGCTATAAATAAATTTTGTAAACGATTTCTGATTGATACCATTAATACAATTTATATATTTTCTAAGCAAGTTTTACAATATTTTTGATCTATCTGATGTAATTTAAGCGTTTATAGAGCGGTCTATAATTAATTTCTGAACAATTTTTGATTTGATTTATGAAGTAATTGCTTTCTCTGAGCGATTTTTTATTAATTTAAACAGTTTTTGATTAATAGTATACAATAAATGCATTTTGGACAATTTTTAATGTTTTTACAACACTTTTAATCTATTTGATTCAACAAAAGTGTTTTTGAGCAATTTTTTTATACATTTTTTTGCAATAAATAAGTCTTTTAGAAGGTTTTTGATTTGTTTCATGAAGTAAATGCATTTTCTGAGCGATTTTTAATAAGTTTTACAACATTTTTGATCTATTTGATGTAATAAAAGCGTTTTTTTGATATGGTTTATTAAGTTATTGCGTTCTCTGAGCGATTTTCAATGAATTTGGGCAATTTTTGATTAATTGTATCCAAAAAATGCGTTTTCTGGGCGATTTTTAATGAGCCTACTACACTTTTGATCTAATTGGTGCAATAAAAGTATTTTTGAGCGATTTTTTTAATACTTTATTGCAATAAATGATTTTTTTGACAATCTTCGATCTTTTTCATAATTTTTAATGACTTTTAAAACTTTTTTTTAATCTATTTTGTGCAATAATTTTTTTTGTGGTTATTTATTTACCGTTTTTAAACTTATGCATTTCTGCAAAATTTGTATTATACACATCAACAACAGACCTAACCTAACCTAACCTATCCTATCCTAACCTAACCTACACGTTTTTAAAAACATTTGTAGTTTTTTTTTAATTTACTGTGTAATGTGGACATTAGGCAACTTATGAATCAATCAACTTTATTGTTATTGGACTTGGATGGATTGGTTGAAACCAAATTTTAGAATTTTTTATAACTGTTGCTTCTAAATTGTAAATACGGTTTCTAAAAGTTTAAATCCGGCTTTTAAAACTAAAAATTTGGCTATCAATGTGTTAAATTTGTTAAATTAACTTCAAAATTATAAATTCGTTTTTTACAATAGTAAATCCGGCTACCCAACGTGTTTCAACAACTGTCAAACTACTAATTTAGTTTTCAAATTGTAAATCCGGCTTTTAAAGGTATAAATCTGGCTTTAAAACTAAAAATTCGGCCAACAACTTATTAATTTAACATCAAAATTATAAATGCGGTTTTTAAAACATAAGTCCGACCACCATCATGTTAAATTAACCTAAATATTATAAATCTAGCTACTCAACGTGTTTCAACAACTGTCAAACTAATAATCCGGCATTTAAAAGTTTAAATCCGGCTTTTAAAACTAGAAATCTGGCAAACAACGTATTAATTCAACTTAAAATTATAAATTGGGCAACCCAGCGTGTTTCAATAACTGTCAAACTATTAATTCGGCATCTAAATTATAAATCTGGTTTTTGAAATTAGAAATCCGGCCACTAACATATTAACTTTACTTTAAAATTATAAATTTGGTCTTTAAAACTGTAAACCCGGCTACTTAAAGTGTTTCAACAACTGTCAAACGCGCTTCTAAATTGTAAATCTGCATATAAAAGTTTTTTTAAGCAATTTTTTTATATTTTTTTGCAATAAATAAATCTTCTGGACAATTTTTCATTTGTTTTATAAAGTTAATGCATTCTCTGAGCGATTTTCTTTGAGGTCAGTCTTTTTTGTTTACCGTTTTGAAACTTATGCATTTCTGCAAAACTTTCATTGTGCACATCAACAGAAGCCGGATTTGTAATGTGTAGCTGCAGGATTGATAAGCTGAGTTGTTGTTGTTTTAATTGATTTTTGAAACCTAGACGCTTCTAAAAACATTTGTAATTTTCTAACGTGATTGCTTATGTAGGCATTAGTCAATTTATCAGTCGACTCAACTGTTTATAAATGTAGTTGACGCCAACTCATTCAGATCTATTTAGTTTATCATATGTTAGGTTAGCTTTTTACGTCAAAGTCTATAGAGTGAAAATATGGCTAAAATTTAAACATTGAAGAGTTTTTAATAAAGAATTTTTGAACTAAACCCAATTTTTTATTTCAAAAATAGTACGATGCCGCTTTTGGGGCGCTTCTGCCGGGAAAAGGCATGCCGCATTCAAACACATGTAGCACGTACAAGAAATAGAGTCATAGTTATTTTTACTTCAGACATTAGTCTATCGTTTGAAAATAAAATTGCAATTTTCAAAATTTTCACATTCTGAATTTGAGCAAAAAAATGTTAGTTACGCCACTGGACAGTTTTTGCGAAGTTTACTTATAAAGAGAAAACATTTTGGTAGGTCTTTGAGCTGCCAGCACTAAAAACTGTTTATAACTGTCAATCTTCAAAAAATTTTAGAACTTTTGTCTAGTTTTTTTAAGATATTTTAATTACAGTTCCCGGTTGGAAGAGTTGAAAAATTAGTAGATGTTTCTTCACATTTTTTTAACCAACTTATTAGTCTTGGCAATCGCAAAATTTATAGCGTTTAAAAATTTGTTTGCATGAATTTTGTAAAGCAGGCACAGATTTTGTCAGAGAACAAAAATTAGGCGAGGTCTGGATACCAAATATTAAGATGGTGGCGATGACTTTGTAGATCACTCTATTTTTATCTAAGAAAAGCGAAGAAGTGCAAATTTATTTCCGTTGTCTTGGAGTTTAGTTTGAAGATGCATTCGTATTAATATTAACTGTTTTTTAAGAATCAAATCGTGGTTTACTTATCTGGTTCTGACTAGTTGGATAGAGTTAGTGATTACTAAGTTAAGAAAGAAGATGGTAATATTGGTGGAATACTTCAGAGCATGATTGCAATTGAGTATTTTGAACTGAAATGATCCATTTGTTTGTCATCAACGATTACTATTTTTTCTATACTGCAAACATTAGTAGTCACTAAGTTAGAGAAGAGGCAAGGGCGGAGCTACCGGTGAGCAAGGGTCTGCATTGCGGAAGGGCTCACAAGCGTAGGGGGCTTTCCGACAATTATTTCAAAACCTGGCGCCCCCCAAAATTTACAAAATAAAAGTTAAATAAATGACAAAACTGTACTTTTTTTTTTAAACTGTCTATGATTGGGCCCAAAAATTTTAGCTCCGTCACTGAGAAGAGGTTTGTATTACTACTTAATGACAAACATTTAAGTAGGTTGTTGAAACACTCTTGAACGTAACTTCAAACAAATAGTTTTCAATAATTACAATTTTTTCTACACTGCAAACAGAAATCGCTTACTTGAGGAAAGACATGGTGATATTCACTGCCAAATACTAGGGCGGCTGGGTAGGGCACTTCTGATCATTATCACAAGCAAGTAGTTTGACTTCAAGTGCCTCAACCACCCGCTCAACTATTTGTCATCAATGATTACAATTTTCTTTACACTGTATACGTTAGTAATCACTAAGGTTTGGGAAACAGATGGGGTTATCCGATGACTTGATGACAAACATTTGGACGGGAAGGTAGCGCATTCCAGAGCGAGTAGTTTGAGTCATCTATGATTAGAATTTTCTCTACACTGTTAACGTCAATATAAAATAATAATAGTTAGTGAAAAAAAAATTAAAATTGAGCTAAAAAGTTAAAAATTGTTACTTTTTTTAATTTTCAAAAAAACGCACAATTTTTAAGGATACTTTTAACAATTTTTGGATAAATTTAAATACATTTAAAATATTAACAAATTTTTCTAATAAAGTAAAAAAAAATGGTATAAAAGCTAAAAAAAATTGTTTTCAATTTTTGAAAAGATGCAAATTTTTATAAGTGCACTTTTAACAATTTTTAGATGATTTAAGTATGCTAAATTTTAATTTGCTAGTAGAAAATAAAATTGTTAACAAATTTTTCCAATAAATAAAAAAACCGGCAAAAAGCTTAAAAATTATTACTTTTTTCAATTTTTAAAAAGTTTTAATTTTTTTAGGATGTTTTTAACAATTTTTGAATGCATTTAAGTATGTTAAATATCTAATTTGCTAATAGAAATTAAATATGTTAACAAATATATCTAATAAAGTTAAAAAAATTGCAAAAAAGCTAAAAATTGTTACTTTTTTTAGTTTTTAAAAAGATTCAATTTTTTTTTGAGATGTTTTTAACAATTTTTAATTAAATTAAAATATGTTAAGTTCAAATTTGCTAACAGAAATTAAAAAAGTTAACAATTTTTTTTAATAAATAATAAAAAACACCAAAAAGCTATTTTTTTTTTCTTTTTTAATTTTTTTTTAATGCAATTTTTTTTTTAATTATTCTTAACAATTTTTAGTTGAATTAAGTATGTTGAATTTAAATTTGCTAATAGAAATTAAAATTGGTTTAAACATTTTTCAATAAAGTTAACAAGCAAAAAATCTAAAAACTATTACTTTTTTTAATTTAAAAAAGAATGCAAATTTTTTTTAATATGTTTTTAACATTTTTATATTGATAGTAAGAATGCTGAATTCAAAATTGCCAACAGAAACTAAAAATGTTAACAACTTTTTATAATAAAGTCAAAAATTGAGCAAAAAGGCTAAAAATTGTTAATTTTTTTAATTAAAAAAAAATGCAAATTTTGTTACAACATTTTTTTAATAAAATTAAGTATGATGAATTTAAATTTGCTAACAAAAATCAAAATTTTCAACATTTTTTTCTAATAAAGTAAATTCTAAGTGAGTATCTGGGCAATTATTAAATGATTTTACGATGCAAATAAACTTTTTGCAATATTTGGAATGAATTTAACGCATGGCGTTACATTTATGATAAATTTTATGTAATACAATAGTTTTTTGAGCAATTTTTGATAAACTTTGGGTAATAAATACATTTTTGTGGTAAATTTTAAATAATTAATAATGCAAATAGACTTTTTGCATTATTAAGAATGCATTTTATGCTTTTTGTTTGATTTTTTATATTTTTTTGTTAAACTAGTTGTTTTCTGAGCGATTTTTAATACATTTTATGTAATAAACAAATTTTTGTAGTAGAATTTGAACGCTTTTATGATGCATATAGATTTTCTGCAATATTTAGAATGAGTTTTACGTATTGCGTCAGATTTTTGATACATTTTATGCAATAACAATACATTTTTGAGCGATTTTTAATAAACTTTGTGTAATACATAAAATTTTGGTGTAGATTTCAAATAATTTAATGATGCAAATAGATATTCTGCATTGTTAAAAATGCATTTTACGCTTTTTGTTGGGTTTTTGATAAATTCTTTATTAAATCAAATGTTTTTTGAGGGATTTTCAATAAATTTTGTGTAATTAATTAATATTTTGGATAATTATTAAATAATTTCACGATGCAAATAAACTTTCTGTTATATTTAATATGAATTTTACACACTATGATAGGTTTTTAATAAATTTTAAATAATACACTAGTTTTCTGAGCGATTTTTAATCAATTTTGTGTAATAAATTCATGCTCTAGGCAATTAATAAATGATTTCACAATGCAAATGGTTTTCTGAGCAATTTTTATTAGATTTTTGATAAATTCTTTGTTACTAACACCTGGATGAGTCGATGGGTTATAGTAGAAGAAGCTATTTTGATGTCTAAGTGACATTTGACATTTATTGTCTTGTACATAATAGTTACAAGAACACAAGTGGTGGTTGAAATAACAGATCCTTTGATGACTAACACTTTGGCGGGTGGGTGGGTCACAGTAGAAGAAGCTATTTGCCCACAATTTTAACTTGGTGCCCGCTCACCCACCCAAGCGTTAGTTATCAAGGGATTTATTGTTAAACAATTCTCTGATTTTTAAATGACATTTGAAATTCATTGTCTTGTACATATTAGCTACAAGAACACAAGAAGTGGGAGAAAGAATAGATCTTTTGATGACTAACACTTGGGTGGGTGGGCGGGTCATAGTAGAAGAAGCTATGCGTCTACAATTTTAACTTGGTGCCCGCCCGCATTGTTAAACAATTTTCTGATGTCTAAGTGACATTTGACATTCTGTGTCTTGTACATAATAGCTACACGAACACAAGTGGTAGTTGAAGTAACAGATTCTTTGATGACTATTTTTTGGGCGGTTGAGCGGGTCACAGTAGAAGAATCTATCCGCTTACAATTTTAACTTAGTGCCCGCCCACCAACCCAAGCGTTAGTTATCAATTCATTGGTTAACAATTTTCTGATGTCTAAGTAACATTTGCCATTCTTTGTCTTGTACATAATAGCTACAAGAACACAAGTGGTAGGTAAAGTCACAGATCTTTTGATGATTAACACTTGGGCGGGCGGGTGGGTCATAGCAGAAGAAACCACCTGCCCAAATAAATTTTTGGGGAAAATTTTAAATGCATATAGATTTTCTGAAATATTAAGAATACATTTTACGCTCTACGTTAAATTTTTGATAAATTCTTAGTAATACAATAATTTTCTGAGCGGTTTTTAATAATGTTGTAGATTGGAATTTATGAATTGCGGGTTTATTTATTGCACGGGATTTCAAATAAAACACAAAATTTACTAATGGCTTAAGGTGGGGAGGCATTTTTTGCAGGAGATTCTACAAGTATTGCTCAGGGCTCATGAATTGCTTAATTATTGTACAAAGTATCTTATATGACTTTGCATTAGATGTATTATGGGATGCTTTGAAGAATTTCTTGAGCGGGGTTCTTTGGGGTTGCTCAAAGGAGTCGTTTATTGCAGAAAATTCTACGAGTGATGCTTAGGATTTGTAGATTGCTCATTAATTGCACAAGGTTTCTAATAAAACTTTGTTTTATAAATGTATCAGGGAACGCTTGCAAGACCCATTTCTTAGACATTTGTTGCAGTAAGTTTTGCGAGTGTTGCTCGGGGTTCATAAATTGCTTAATTATTACACAAAAGTTTTTTAAGGGGTTCTTTCGTTGGACAAAATGTATCAAAAAACGCTCAGAAAAATCATTGCTTTGAAACTTTTGAGCAGTATTTGTGGAGTTTCTTGCAATAAATGCTTTTATTAAACAATTTTTGACGAGTTTTTAATGGAAAATATTTGTTTTCAGCGTTTTTTGCATTTTGATGAGATGAATGAATGAATTTTATGGGAAGTTTAGTGAGGTAGGTAGGTTTTGTTGTATCGAGTGGCCTTCTTAGTGATTTTTATGTTTTTTTTTGGCATGTTTTGCTTAGTGTTTTAAATGCATTTTTTGCTATAAAAAGTTAGTAATATATATTAAGTTTTGTATAGTAAGTGGGCAATATATGAATTTTGGGCGGTATTTGTAAACTTTCATTGCAAGAATGGCTGTTCGGAGCAATTTTTGATTGAGAGATGATTTTTTTTAGCGTATTTTGTGAAGTGAAGTGGTTTTTTAGAAAACTGTAATGGGTAAGCAGTTTTTCAATATTAAGCGTGTGTTTGTATAGTTTGTTGCATTAAATGGCTTTTTTAAGCAATTTTTTGGTTTTGTTGTTTTAAAAATAATAAATGAGAATTGTTTGGCAATATATGCTTTTCTATTAGCCATTGTTGATGAGTTTTGTTTACTTAATGGTTTTTTGAGCATTTTTGGTACGTTTTGTTCAATGGAAAAGTTTGGTGTGAAATTTTGTGCAGTGGGTAAGCGATATTTAAAGAATGTTTTGCTTTTTATATCGATTTTTGTATTAGAAGTGGTTTTTTTGAACGTTTTATGATATGTATTTTGGGTAAGCAATGTGTGAGTTTTGAGCAATATTTGTATATTTTTTTGCTTTTTATGGCGGGTTTTGATGATTTTTCTGAGCGTTTTTGATACAGTTTGTGCAATTATGAAGTCTAAAGTGATATTGTTTGTAATAAGTTGTAATTTTTGAGTTTTGGGCGGTTTTTAAGGATTTTTGTTTAAGAAATGGTTTTTTTGAGCGATTTGTAAAAGAATTTGAAGAATTTTTTGCTTTTTATAGCGATTTTTGTTTTGGAAGTGCGTTTTTTGAGCGTTTTTTGATACATTTTGTGTTTTGTCGGAGATTTTGTGTGGTGGGTGAGCGATGTGTGAGTTTTAAGCAAGATTTTTGTTATAAAAATAGTTTTTTTGATTATTTTTTTTAAACAGTTTGTGCAAATAAAGACTTTTATGTGATATTGTCTGTAATAAGTTAATAATTTATTACTTTTGGGTGCTATTTGTTTTTTATGTATTTTGTGCAGTAGGTGAGTTTTATTTTAGATTTTGTGTATTGGCTGAACAACTTGTGGATATTGAGCAACGTTTGTGGAGCTTCTTGCAATAAATGGCAGTTATTGAAAGGTTTTGTTTTGTTCCAAAGTTGCACTGGTGGTAGCGTAATTTAAATTCTATTAGACTTGCTCCCACCAGTTTTAGGTGGATTAACTGCGTGGAGTGGTTTTCCGAATACATAAGAATGTTGTTCAGATAAACTAGAACGATGTTCTTTTGTAAGCTTGCTAATAGTTAGGGCCTTAGTTTCCGGAACGTCGCCGGTGCATTCTTTAATACGAAGTTACTTTGAGTTGGTAGGTGCGTTTGGTGGCGCCAAAGGCGGTTATGTGTATTGCTAGACTTTTTCTGCTCTAAAATCTGTTAGGGTATCCTAAATCTTCGGCATTTGGGCAGTTTTCTTTCAAAATTGAAATCTTGGTAGTTCATGCAGAAGTGTGGGTTCCCGTCTTTCTTCTTGTCGATGACGACAGGAACACAGTAGCTGCTAGAGCTTTCCAAAAATTTTTGGAAACATTTAATTTGCTCTTTTAGATGTTTGTATATTCTTTTTGTACAAAGCATCAGTTTTAAGTGATTTATGCAACAGCTTTAGATTTTGATGATTTTATGCCTACTTTTGCAAAACATCAAGGTTTTTAGTGTTAAAAATAATTAAAATATAATATAGGCAACAATATATTTTGGATTCAAACCAAACATTTTAAATTAAAGATTCAGGCAAAAATCTAGTATTTTTGATGGTTTTTCTACAAAAGCATCAAAGTCTTTTATGTTAAAATTAATTCAAATGTAATTTGAGCAAAAAGATTTAAATTTAATCTAAATATAAAGAGTTTCAACTGTTTAAAGCTAATTTTAGACCAAAAACTTGATATTTTGATGGTTTTAAGCTTTCTTGCAAAAGCTTTAAAGTTTTTAGTGTTGAAAATTATTGAAATTAAATTTAAACAACAACAAGACTGGAATTGAAACCAAATTTAGTAGTTTCAACTGTTTAAAGCGAGTTTTAGACTAAAAACTTGAGTATTTTGATAGTTTAAGTTTTTTTTTACAAAGCTTCAAAGTCTTTGATATTGAAAATAATCAAAATATAATTTAAGCAACAACAAAATTTAAATTGAATTTAAGTATAAAGAGTTTGAATCGTTTAAAGCTAAATTTAGACCAACAACTTAAGGCTTTGATGGTTTTAAGCCTTTCTTTGCAAAACTTTAAATTTTTTAGTGTTGAACATAATTGAAATTAAATTTAGATAACAACAAAACTGGAATTGAAACCAAATTTTAAGAGTTTCAACCGTATAAAGCTGCCTTTACACCAAAAACTTGAGTATTTTCATGGTTAAGTTTTCTTTTGCAAAACATTAAAGTCTTTGATAATGAAAATGATCAAAATATAATTTAGGCAAGTACAAGACTTTAATTGAAGCCAATTATCAAGAGTTTTAACTGTTTAATGCTAGTTATAAACTAAAAACTTGGATATTTGATGGTTTAAGTCATCTTTTGCAAAACCTTAAAGTCTTTGATGTTAAAAGTAATCAAAATATGATTTAAGCAACAACAAGATTTAAATTGAATTTAAATATTAAGAGTTTTAAGCTAATTATAGATCTAAATTTTAAAGTTTTTAGTGTTGAAAAGTATTAAAATCAAATTTAGACAACATCAAAACTGGAATTGAGTCCAAATTTTAGGAGTTTAAACCATTCAAAGCTTAGTTTTAGACCAAAACTTGAGTATTTTGATGGGTTAATTCTTCTTTTGAAAAACATTAAAGTCCTTGATATTGAAAATGATTAAAATACAGTTTAGGCAATAACAAAATTTTTATTGAAGCTGATTATCAAGAGTTTTAAGCGTTTAACGCTTGTTTTAGACTAAAAACTTGGTTATTTTGATGGTTTAAGTCTTTTTTTGCAAAGTCTCAAAGTTCTTGATAATGAAAATAATCAAAATATGATTTGAGCAACTACAAGATTTAAATTGAATTTAATTATTAAGAGTTTTAAGCGTTTAAAGCTAATTCTAGACCAAAAACTTTAATATTTTGATGGTTTAAGTTATTTTTTGCCAAACATCAAAGTTCTTGATAATGAAAATTATCTAAATATAATTTAGGCAAGTACAAGACTTTAATTGAAGTCAACTATCAAGTGTTTCAACCGTTTAACACTAATTTTAGACTAAAACCTTGAGATTTTTATGGTTTTAAGCTTCCTTTTGCAAAACTTTAAAGTCTTTATTGTTAGAAATAATTGAAATCAAATTTAGACAACAAGAAAACTGGAATTGAAACCAAATTTTAAGAATTTTAACCGTTTAAAGCTAAAACTTGAGTATTTTGATGGTTTGAGTTGTTTTTTGCAAAACATTAAAGTCCTTGATAATGAAAATAATCAAAATATAATTTACGCATGTACAAGACTTTAAATGAAGTTAATTATCAAAAGTTTTAACTGTTTAAAGCTAGTTTTAAACCAAAAACTTGAGAATTTTGATGGTTAAATTCTTTTTTTGCAAAACTCTAAAGTCTTTAGTATTGAAAATAACTGAATAACTGAATTGAAGCCAAATTTTAAGATTTTTAACCGTTTAAAGCTAGTTTTAGACCATAAACTTGAGTATTTTGTTGGTTTAAGTTTTCTTTTGCAAAACATCAAAGTCCTTAGTATTAAAAATTATCAAAATGCAATTTATGCAAGTACAAGACTTTAATTGAAGCTAAGTATCAAGAGTTTTAAGCGTTTTACGCTAGTTTTAGACTAAAACCTTGGGTATTTGATAGTTTAAGTCCTTTTTTTGCAAAGTTTTAAAGTCCTTGATAATGAAAATAATCAAAATATAATTTGAGCAACAACTAGATTTAAATTGAATCTAAAAAAAGAGTTTCAATCGTTTAAAGCTAGTTTTAGACCAAAAACTTGATATTTGGATGGTTTTAAGCTTTCTTTTGCTAAACTTTAAAGTCTTTAGTGTTAAAAATAATTGAAATTAAATTTAGTCAACAAAACAACTGGAATGAAATTAAATTTTAAGAGTTTAAACCGTATAAAGGTGGTTTTAGATTAAAAACTTGAGTATTTTGATAGTTTTAAGTTTTTTTGCAAAACTTTAAAGTTTAAAGTAATTGAAAATAGTTTAAATCAGTTTTAGACAACAAGACTGGAATTGAAACTAAATTTTAAGAGTTTTAACCGTTTAAGGCCAAAAACTTGAGTATTTTGATGGTTTAAGTTTTTTTTGCAAAACATCAAAGCCTTGATATTGAAAATAATCAAAATACAATTTAGGCAAGTACAAGACTTTAATTGAAGCCAATTATCAGGAGTTTTGATCGTTTAACTCTACTTTTAGCAACAACAAAATTTAAATTGAATCTAAATATAAAGAGTTGCAACAGTTTAAAGCTAATTTTAGACCAAAAACTTGAGATTTTAATAGTTTTAAGTTTTTTTTGCAAAACTTTAAAAGTCTTTAGTGTCAATAATAAATGAAATCAAATTTTGAGAACAGCAAGACTGGAATTGAAACCAATTTTATGAGTTTTATCAGTTTAAAGCTAGTTTTAGATTAAAAACTTGAGATTTTGATGGTTGTAAGCCTTCTTTTGCAAAACTTTGAAATCTTCCGTGATGAAAATAATTGAAATTAAGTTTAGACAACAACAAAACTGGAGCTGGAACCAAACTTTAAGAGTTTACACCATTTAAAGCTAGTTTTTGACCAAAAACTTGAGTAGTTTGATTGTTTAAGTCTTTTTTTGCAAAACATTAGAGTCTTTTATATTGAAAATAATCAAAATTCAGTTTAGGCAAGTACAAGACTTTAATTGAAGCCAATTATTAAGAGTTTTAAGAGTTTAACGCTAGTTTTAGACTAAATACTTGGATATTTGATATTTTAAGTCTTTTTTTGCAAAATCTTAAAGTCTTTAATATTAAAAATAATTAAAATATAATTTGAATAACAACAAAATTTAAATTGAATCTAAATATAAAGAGTTTGAACCGTTTAAAGCTAGAGATTTTGATAGATTTGAGTTTTTTTTTGCAAAACTTTAAAGTTTTTAGTATTGAAAGTAATTGAAATCAAATTTAGGCAACAACAAAAATGGAATTGAAACTAAATTTTAAGAGTTTCAACCGTATAAAGCTGGTTTTACACTAAAAACTTGAATATTTTGATAGTTAGAAATCTTTTTTGCAAAAGATTAAAGTCTTTGATATTGAAAATGATCAAAATATAATTTAGGCAATTACATGACTTTAATTAAAACCAATTATCAAGAGTTTCAACCGTTTAACGTATAATCAACCTAGAAACGCGTATTATTATTCGACGAATCTCAGACAATGCAATTCTTTATAAAATCTTCTAAAAATGCGTAAATTTCTTGAAAATTGCTCAGAAAATTGCAAAATCCGGCCTTGAAATATCAAAATATTGTTAGAAAGCAATAAAATCCGGCCATAAACTGTTGAAAGTGAAAACCTTTTTATGAAATCTTCAAAATATCAAAATATTGTTAGAAAAAATTAAAATCTGGTCATTAATTCTGTTGAAAAGTCAAGAATACAGCCATAAACTGAGGTGACTGGTTATGGTTTGGGCTACAGATTTATATATGGGTACAGCTTAAAATGTTTTATACACTGCTCGTGCTCTTCCTTTTCCTTTGTCAGTATGTGTGACGTCATAAGTGGGCATCAACGCGCATATGGCAAGAAGCTAGCATCAAGCTAATATAATTTGAGCAACAACAAGGTTTAAATTAAATCTAATTATAGAGTTTAAAACGTTTAGCTTTAGTTTTAGAACAAAAACTTGAGATTTTGATGGATTTAAGCCTTCTTTTGCAAAACATCAAAGTCGTTGGAATTGAAAATAATTAAAATATAATTTAGGCAAGAACAAGACATAAATTGAAGTCAAAACGTCCAGAATACGATAAAAATTATTATTTTAGAACTCCACAAAAAAAAATCAGCAAATGAAACAAAAGAACTGTTCAAATTTTTTTTTGCCAACAATTTTAGTTGAAACCTTAAATTATTGCTTGTTCTTGTTTTTGCCTATTCTCTGATAAGCTACTATCAAATTCATTTTGACTTGAATCAATTATTATTATATTATCAATAAAATATAAATTTTGTTACAATGTATCTGATATAATTTACGCGTATATTAAATGTAGACTATATACGATAGGGCGGTAAAGCCTGCAAACAGTATGAGATGTGAGGTGTGCGTGTCTATCAGAGATACAGTCTGAAACTCTGAAAAATAAAAACACCGACGCGATAACACGCAAGAGATGTTAATTAAGCTACCGGGGCCCCTCTAATGAGCCAAATAAACCAGTCCTCTTCATCTGCGGCCGCGCTACTCTCTGTCCCTTCATTCATTTACAATTAAATTACGGCGGTCATTTATTGCCATCCCAACCAAGATCACATCCACACATTTTACTACAACTAACACGCTAGATCTCAGCGCCGCGCATATTTATTATTATCCTGATGAAATGTTGATTGTATTTTATTCAGATATAAAATTTTCTTATAAATATATGTGGGCATTGCTTTATACCGGCTAGCAGATGTCAATTTTATAAATATAAAAGCTGCACCAGTTTTTATTTTGTAAACTCTATTGTTATTACTTCTCGCAACCATTCTCTACAGCTGAAACGCGACTATAAAAGAACCATGTTATGATTATTATAGTTTGTGCAAATATCAATATCAATTTACTAAAGCAAGCATTTTCCATTAGTATTAAAGTTTTAATATATCCTGTAACTAAATTATTATAATCTGTTAATTCTATCCTGTAATATAGCAGCTACTACATAATTAACCAGTTGAATTACTATTCAATAATTTCCAACTCGTAAATCATGAATCCGACTGTTATTACCTCCGACATTTCATTTCAGGGGGCGAAAATTTCTTAAAAATAAAAAGTGTTTTATGCTCGTTCGGCTCATTTTTAATTACAGAAGCGTCGAGTTTTAGTGTCTTGCCGTTAAATACCGTTTATGATTTTCGGTTGGCGATGAACTACGAGCGCAAAAACACATATGAAATATTTAAAACTGCTGTTGGTTATGGTTGTATGAGAGAGGCGAGAGTCTTGTTTGTTCTTGAATTATTATCTTAAAACGAATGGGAGCAAATAAAGAAGCCGATCGAGAGGCAAGCTGAAACGCGACTATAAAAAAAATGTGGGGTTTTATTATACTTGGTTGGATGTATGGTAACTTGATGAACTTTGAAAGGATTGTATATTGTTTCATAAATGATGTAGTAATAAAATTTAGTTTAGTTAGATCATTACTTGGTGGTATTAAATTTGCTCGGGCAGACACAATATAATTCTAGAATCTTACAAAATTGTTTCATTTTCTTCAATTTGATTACTAATTTATTATGTTTTTTTATATTTTTGTAATTTTATTCTTATTATGAAATTAACAAATGTTTTATTTGTTTCAGGTAAGACATTATATACATCACACATAAATCGAGAAATTTTTAGATACTTACTGTAAGTACTGCTTTTTAATTATTAAAGCTTTGTTTTTTTTAAATATCTAAAGATGAAAACAGAAATTTTATAGTTTTTTTGAACAAACTCAAAAATATCAAATTTTTCAAATAAGTTTTTGACTTTTGAGAAAAGAATTAAATAATCTATAAAAGTATCTAAACCAAGTTATTTGGTAAAATACAAAATTCTTTGCATTTTTAAAAATATTTCAAAATTTTGAGATTTTACAATAAAAGATTAAAGTATTATAGTCCTGGTGCAATCTAAAAAAAACGTTATGGTTTAGGAAAGGATTTTTTTAAAGACCAACGTGTCGGATTCACTTTCAAAAGGAAAGTGCTTAATCACTAGCTCCTCCCCCCCCCCCCCCACTAGTGTTGAGTTAGCTGGAAGTTTGAGACCGTACGGCTCTTAGACTTTTTGTTTGATAGGAATTTAGGAGCTAGTTAAAGAGAAGTTTTATAGGATGTGGTGTTTGCCACTTTAGGGTTTAGATGGTTAATTGATTACCCCGACACTTGTAGACGGAAGTTTTTTTGTCTGGCTCAGCAAGGCCAGGTCAGGTTTGGAGTGAACTGCTGCTAGATTATTGAACTACTTTTAGGCCATAGTTTTGATGAGTTGTCGTAGCAATGGAATCTTAAAGTTGGTTTGAATTTCTCTGTTTTGGATGAACCATAGAGCTCCGAGGAGCATCTGCAAAGTCGAACTTTGTAAGGCTTTGGGACAATTGAGAAGCCAGATTGCGTCTGTGCCCTAAATTAGGGACGTGTAAGTAATTTATGCTCTGATAGTAGATGTGTAAAGCCGGATTTATTTTTGGATTGAGAAGCCACTGTTTTGTTGCAGCATTGAAACTATTTTTAGCCGATTCGGTACGTGGAGTTTGTACGTAAATTTTTTTATCCTCAGATACTTACTACTAAGTTTGTTTTAAACACGGATGGTAGCGTAATTTAAATTCACATAGCACCAGTTTTAGCTAGATTAGGTATTTTGCGTGGTTTTTCGAATACATAAAAATGTTGTTTAGATAAATCAGAACGATGTTTTAGAGTAAGCTTGCTAATGCTTTGGAACTTTGCTGGTGCATTCTTTGAGTTGGTAGGTGCGTTTGACGGTTAAGTGTTTGTGTCTAAAATCTTTCAGGGTATCTTAAATTTTGTGCATTATGGCAGTCCTTTCAAAATTGAAATCTTGGTAGTCCATGCGGAAGTGTAAGATTCCCGTTCTTCTTCTTGTCGATGACAACAAGAGCACAGTAGCTGTTAAAGCTTTTTTCAATGATGCCATTAGCAATTCAGAAGCTGTTGAACAACTTCTACATGAGCTTGAAGATAAAACCGATGATTAGAACCGGCTCCAATCAGTCCGACTCAAATTTAGAAGCCAAATTCTAGCAAATGTTTAGAGATTTTACGTCCGAATAACAACAACGGATGGAAAGATAACAAGACGAAATTTCTAAATAATATTAGCAAACGATTCTAAAAGAACCAACACCAAACAAGACAAATAAGCGGATGGTTCTTAGCTTCCAGTCGAACAATTTAGATTATCAGACACCAACCGCTACCTGATCTTGATTGACTTTAAGTATTTTGATGGTTTTAAGCCTTTTTTACAAAATTATCAAAGTTTTTTATGTTAAAAATAATCAAAATATAATTTGAGCAACAACAAAACATAAATTGAATCTAAATATAAAAAGTTTGAAGCAAATTTTAGAGATTTTGATGGTTTTAAGCCTTCTATTGCAGAACTTTAAAGTCTGTAGTGTTGAAAATAATTGAAATCAAAAATTTAGACGACTACAACACTGGAGTTGAAACCAAATTTTATGAGTTTCAACCGTTTAAAGCTAGTTTTAAACCAAAAATTTGAGTATTTTGATGGTTTGAATTGTTTTTTGCCAAACATCAAAGTTCTTGGTATTGAAAATGATCAAAACATAATTTAGGCAAGTACTAGACTTTAATTGAAACCAATTATCAAGAGTTTCAAGCATTTAACTCTAGTTTTAGACTAATAACTTGGGAATTTGATGGTTTAAGTATTTTTTTGCAAAGCCTCAAAGTCTTTGATATTGAAAATAATCAAAATATAATTTGAGCAACATTAAAATTAAAAAGAGTTTCAATCGTTTAAAGCTAATTTTAGACCAAAAACTTGAGATTTTGATGGTTTTAAGCTTTTTCTTGCAAAATTTTAAAGTCTTTAGTGTTAAAAATAGTTGAAATCAATTTTAGACAATAACAAGACTGGAATTGAAACCAACTTTTAGGATTTTCAACTGTTTAAAGCTAGTTTTTGACTAAAGCTTCAAAGTCTTTGATATTGAAATAATCAAACTATGATTTGAGCAACGACAAGATTTAAATTGAATCTAAGTATAAAGAGTTTGAACCGTTTAAAGCTAAATTTAGACCAACAATTTGAGGTTTTGATGATTTCAAGCCTTCTTTTGCAAAACTTTAAAGTCTGTAGTAGTAGTAATTTCAATTATTTTTAACAGAAAATAATTGAAATTAAATTTAGATAACAACAAAACTGGAATTGAAATTAAATTTTAAGAGTTTCAACTTTTTAAAGTTAGTTTTAGACCAAAAACTTGAGAATTTTGATGGTTTGAGTCTTTTTTTTTTGCAAAACATTAAAGTCTTTGATATTGAAAATAATCAAAATATAATTTAAGCAAGTACAAGATTTTAATTGAAGTCAATTATGAAAAGTATCAACTGTTTAAAGCTAATTTTAGACCAAAAACATGAGGTTTTGATGGTTTCAAGCCTTCTTTTGCAAAGTCATTAGTATTAAAAATAATTGAAAGAAGTTGTTGAACCTTTTTAACGTGCTCTAGATCTGTGTTGTTGTTGATAGAGGGGTAGCATTAGAGTATTAAACTGTTCGCAAATGCTTTGGCCTTTCCGTAAATTATATATTTGACTCCAATTTTGCCATGGATTGCTGGAATGGAGACTCGTTTGTTTTATAAGGTTTTAGAGATCTTTCACATTAGATTGTCATCTTTTAGATAAATTCTGAATTGTATTTTTTTGGCACAAGTTTTTGTGCAACTTTATGGCCGTCCTAACTTTGCTGTTTATGATCGTGCGATTTTTGTCTTTGCCATTGATGCTTGGCGGCATTTTTTTTCTAAATCAATGCCTTGGTATCCTAGAATAACTTTAACCTAATAAGTTTTAGAAGCTTTTGCCGTCATTTGGTAGTAATAGTGCGACGTTTTTTTTTTAATTTCTGCAACCGTTTTTACTGAGGCCAGGCTACCAATGCTTTCAGGGATCGTGAGAAGAGAGGCCAATTTGAATAGCTAACAATTTTTTTTCTTTCCCGGTTGATTCTTTCGTAGAGCTTCAGTAATATTAGGTTGTGGTCGGAATTAACGTCAATTAATGTTTTTATTTTGCATTTCAAGAACGTTTAACCGATATAGCTGTAGTGCGTGGGTTTATTTGGGCCTAATATTTGAAAACCTTTTTGGTCTTTGTAGTCAAACAGTGTTTGACCTTTAACATTTGTTTTTAATGGGTTTGTGGTTTCTGACCTCAATGTCATGAAGTTTTGTTCAATGAAGAACTCTTCTACTTTGCCCATGTTTTCAAAAAAGCAAACACGTAATACTTTAGTTGTATTATTTAAAGAGTTAGTTTAGGTTAGGTATTTTTTGTTGAAAATCATTAAAGTTCTTGAGAAGAGCGGCTATTTCATTGTTAGGCACCGTTTTTGGTGCTGGTGAAACAAACAACTTGCTGTTGCTACTTGAAGTTTGAAAAGAAGACCAGACTGGTACCGGCGCGGATTTTACTTTGGTTTTTTTGATTATTTGTATAAATGCCTTGCATCTCTTGATGTTGGCGGGATGAAGGCTAGAATATAGGGTACACTTTGGTGGTGTGTTTTTGGGACAGACTTCCAATTGGTGGGGTCATGAGCAGTTGCGGCAGATTGGAAGTAAGTTGCATTTCTTAGCAGTACACCCGTTCCACTACGACTTTTAAGCTGGCTGGTTTATGATCTTTGCACTTTTTGCTCCTTTTGGGAGTTGTACGGAGACTATTGAAAAACTAATAAATTTGTTTTCTATTCTAAGGTGCAAATCGTAGGGATTTGAAGGTTAAGCCAACTTCTTTCTCAGGTAGGTAATTTGGAAGTTTGCAGATTACTGCCTAGAGGCTGTGTTCTATGGCAGTCAACTACGTATAGAAGTTGACTCCTTTTAATTTGAGGAAGGCCGTAGCCTGTAATTGGTGCTTGTAGTCGAAATGTTGCGTATACCCTCATGGGTGCAGATAGGTAAACGATTTGCTTTTTAAATATTCCGGGAATGGGTGCTTGTCTCTTAGCACGATTGCCGAGGGGTGGGACTTAGAAGTTGCATCTGGGGAAAGACCAGAAGGGTTGGTTGGGTTATTGTTGACACCGTCGGAGTTAAGGTTTGAAGCGACAAGCTTGAATCTCAGTTTGGTGGAAGCTATCTTCTTTGGGGGGGGGGGGGGGGGGTTGACCTGAAGGGCCGGCAAGGTTAGGTTAGGTTAGGTTAACCATTGATGACTGTTGGGCTGCTGAAGGCAACTGGGGAGTTGTTGAAGGTCTTTTGAGTAATTTTAAAGGAGGGAGTTTACCCCGTGTCTCCTTCCGCTTTTTTTGCATCATCTAGAATAGGTATAGGCAAGGTCCATAACGTCAGCTGCGGTGTTGTTCTTTGCAAGGACGACCTGGAGGTGTGTGGTTACGATTTTGCCTTTCAAGGGTCTGAGGACTGGACGCTTGAGCGAGGCTAATGCTGCTGCTTTGATCTCCTTTTTTCTGTTTTTTTTTAATGAAGAGGTTGGTGAAGCGGTGGCAATGTTGGTGGGAGCTAGAAAAGAGCAAGTGAGCGTGACAATTACTTTGATGAATTTTGCTCCAGCAGCTACTGGTGAAAGCCGGTAGACATTGCCTCCATTTGCTTCTTCAGTTTACGGACCTGGTGGAATAAGATGTTTACTAGGGAGTGAAACCTGTCTTTTGGCAGCAAATAGGTTTTTTTTTTGCTTTTTTTTTATTTGGAACTGGTCGACGGTGCCATCGCAGCAGAGTCCATTCCGTTGTTGGAAAGAACTTTTTCTTTATTAAGATTTGAATTGAAAATTACTGCTGTCTGCCATATTACTGCGGCTAACAAACATGAGACAATGACTGTCAGATGAAAAGAGAGAGATGTCGTTTTTTTTTTATAAATACTTAGGTGAGCGTATCGTAACCAATTGCTTGATAATAAAAACACTAGTAAGCGGGCAAGAAACTTAATTTGTGAATTATGGTCTGAAAAGGTGTAGAAGACATCAAATTATCAAATTTCAGCAATTGGTTAAACTTTTATTTAAAAAATTCTGTCATTCGTATACTAAAATTGATGGTTATCTGTCGAATGTGCGTCAAAATTATGTCAGCAACATTTGCATAGAAAAAAGCTATTTAATTTTTGGACAAAAGTGATTGATTGATGTTGAGCTTTCTTGCTTTCACTTGAGTTAATAAGCTTTTGCATCATTCATTTTTACCGTTCATCTGGCATCATATTCTATTTGAATTGCCTTGTTGGCATCTATTACATAAAGTCTTGCGCATCACAAATAATGGGCTTTAACTCAGGATTCACAGCAGTAAGTTTTTTACAGCAACAAACTCACAGTTACTAGAAGCGTTACAATAATTGTACAGCATTTTTGATAAGAAATGTTTAATCAGCTTTAGTTTTCTCATTGTCTATTAAGTGTTTTTACGTTGTTTGATTGATTTAACTTTTTTAGTTTCAATTAGGTAATATTAAGCAGCGCGTTATAGATAGTTCTAATCTATCAGCAGGTTTTTCTAGTTTACCATTACTTTTATGCAGTCAAAATTGCTGCATTTTGTGGTAGATTTCAGGCCGCTTCAAAAGCGTTTTCTATTTGGTGGCCAAATATTTAAGATTCTAGTATTAAATCAACTGTTGTAGGTTATATTTTAACAATCATTAAATTTATTTATAATATCTCAATAAATTAATGCACATTTATCAGTTCGTATATCTTCGTGTAAATTCGTATCAATTTTAATGGCCGCCACATTATTAAGTCCGGTTCACAATACCGCAAAATTTATTGAATTTTAATTAAGACCAGTTCAGATAACTTTAATTAATTTAATTATATTGACAAATTAACAATAATCAAAAACCTACAATGTAAGACTTATTTCCATCGGGGAAAAGTATTAGTGGAAAAATTATTATGAACATGCCATTTATAAAAGAAAGGAAGGAAGTTTAATTAATAATAGTTTCAGGACAAAATAATATTAAGTTTTAACAATGCCGATGGCTTGATTGAAAAGTTACAATGTATCTTAGATTATGCGCAGTTGTTGCGTGGTAAAATTGATTTTGTGTACTGCATGGCATTCTAATGTTAAATTTTATCAACTATTCACGATTAGCGTGGTTGCACTTGACCTTATTAGCAAGTCTTTAACTACGGTTTTCTACGGATGATACTGCATTTTGCAGCAACATCTTTACAGTTTTTTTACTCGATCTTGTTTTAGATTTTGGACGTTACAAGTGTGCTAAGCTGTGTTGGCCAACGTAGTAATTTTTGACTTTCTGGGAATAGATTTTTGCTTTTTTTAACAGTTTATAGAAGTATTTTTGCTATTTTTAACAATATTTTGATATTTTGTAGCCAGATTTTTCTGTTTTTAAAATGTTTAGACTTTTTAAAAGTGTTTTCTAACACTATTTTGATGATTCATGACCATCATCAACATTTTATTGGTTGATTTTGGTGTTATCCGATTAAATTTTAAAGTTTCAAGACTAGATTTTGTCAATTTTGAAATTTTATAAACAGAATTTTACTTTTCAACAGTTTATGGTCAACTTTTTGTTATTTCTAACAATATTTTGATAATTTATAGCCGGATTTTGATGTGTTTGAAATTTTATGAAATTTTTTACACTTGTCAATAGTTTTTGGCAGCATTTTGGTACATTTTGACTTAGTTTTGATGTTTAAAAACCGTTTTTTTTTTTCAATATTTGATGGTTTAAAGATAATGCTGTTTCTTACATTTTATAAATAAAGTTTTGCTTTTTTTTTAATAGACCAAAAAAATACCAAAATTCAGTACCACAATATTTTACAGTGAAGCTCAAAAATCATAGCATATTGTTCTAAAAAGTTTGTAGAACCAAAACCATTGACAGTTATCCTAATGGAAACTTTGAAGGGAACTATCTATTAGATGGTTTGATTAATCTTTTGCTTCTATACCCAGTTTCAACAATCGATTTGCACGTCAGAATTTCTACGATCTTTCATCAGGATTTTTCTTGACTTTATCCTAACCCGGCATAGTTTATCATCTTTTGGTTACTAGCGTCTCCACTCTGAGCGCGCCTTAGCTTGCGATGTATGCGAGATACTTTGGGAGTGCGGGGTGTTGTCAAGATTTTTATCTTTACGTTTATTCCACTAGTGGGTCTAGTGAAACAATAGACTATTTGGTCCGTGTCTCAAGACGGGTCTTGAGAAGTAATCTTTAGCTAAGGCGTTGCTGAGAAGCATGTGCAGAGACTGCTCAAGAGCTGCTAGCAGCCGTAAGAATCTAGAATTGGCAGTAGGTCTAAGTTTGGGGTTCAAGAAACGGGCCCAAACTTTACTTTGCGAGAAGTTTACACTTTTGTAGCCGCTTGCTCTTTGACGGCTCGGAGACGTGATGATCTGGGTTTCTTAGGTTAGGTTAGGTTCTTTTTAATTTTTCTTTACGGTATTTGTTTGCTATCGGTTTTGTGGTCTTATTTTGCTTTAGATTAAGTTTACCACTTGCGCAGGGCTGCACTCTCATGCAACTTGACTTTTAAACAGTTTATGTTTTGGTACTCTGACAATTTTAATGCCGGATTTTTCTGTTTTGATATTTTATTAAATATTTTGCATTTTTTAACAGTTTATGCTTAATTTTGGTTTTTCTATCAATATTTTTTATATTTTATAGCTGGGTTTTGATATTTTTGAGATTATATGAAGGTTTTTACATTTTTTAACAGTTTTTGGCCAAATTTTGGTGTCTTCTGACAATTGTTTAAAATTTCAAAGCCGTATTTTGCTATTTTTTACATTTTATAAACAGAATTTTGTAGTTTCTAACTGATTTTTGCAGGGTTTTTGTTCTTTTTAAAAAAACTTTATTGTTTTATGAATAGATTTTGCAAAAAAGAATTTTGTGTGTTTTGATGCTTCTTGACAATAATTTTATATTTTATAACAGTTTTTGACATTTTATGATTAAAGTTTTGCATCTTTTAATAGTATATGTACGTTTTATAATATATTGTTTGGTATTTCATAACTGGATTTTAAGATTTTATAAAAGTTTTAAACAGTTTATGGCCGGATTTTAGTGTTTTGTGACAAGTTTTAAAATTGTATTGCTTGATTTTTCTATTTTTGACATTTTATTAAAAACAATTGGATTTTTTGTTAGTTTATTTTGGATTTTGGTTGTTTTTAACATTTTTTTTTTTATATTAATGATTTTATTATTTTTGACATTTTATGAAAAGAGTTTTGCAGTTTTCAACAGTTTACGACTCGATTTTGATGCTTTTCAATATTTTTTAATTTTTTTACAGTTTATATTTCAAAGCCGGATTTTGCTATTATTGGCTTTTTATGAATAAATTTTTGCTTTTTTTAACAGCCGGATTTTTGCTATTTTCATCATTTTTTTGATACTTTATGGCCGAATATTGCTGTTTTTGACATTTTATAAATAGAATTTTGCTTTTTTAACAGTTTATTGCCGGATTTTGGTGTTTTCCGACAATATTTTGGAGTTTATAGACCAGATTTTAATTATTTTTATATTTTATAAATAGAGTTTTGATTTATTTTCACTTTTCAGTAGTTTACAGCCGGATTTTTGTGCTTTCTGACACAATTTTGATATTTTAAGACCGGATTTTGCTATTTTTGATAATTTATAAATAGAAATTTGGTGCTTTCTGATAATATTTTGATATTTTATGTTTGGATTTTGTTTTTATTAACATTTTATAAATAGATTTTTGCTTTTTTTAACTGTTTATGGCCGGATTTTTGCTATTTCTAACATTATTTTGATATTTGATAGCCGGATTTTGCTGTTGTTGAAATTTCATGAGTTTTTTTACATTTTTGATAGTTTTAAGGCAGGATTTTGGTGCTTTTAAACACAATTTTGATGTTTTATGACCGGATTTTGCTATTTTTGATCATTTATAAACAGAATTTTGCATTTTTCAATAGTCTACGACCGAATTTTAGTGATTTTTGACAACATTTTGATATTTTAAGGTAGGATTTTAAAATTTTATTAATAAAATGTTGCTTTTTTTTCAATGTGATCGTACAAAAAAATAATTGCAAAATAATGCACCAGAACAGTTTTTTACCTTCATCAATATTTTGCAAAAACTTTGGAGGAACTAGCTACTATATGGTTTGATTAGTATTTTGCTCTTATATTCAGTTCCAACGATTGATTTGAACGTCAAGATTGCTGCGGACCTCTCTAAGGATTTTCTCTGACCAGACATAGTTTATCATATTATCCTCAACATGCTATGAATGCGAGACGCCCCGCGAGTGTTGGGTCTCTGTTGAGATTTCAACCATCCTTCAAGCCGTGCAAGACGGTCTTTTCGCCAGTGGGTCTAGTGACTTCTATACATGCTAGACTCTTTGGTCCATGTTTTAAGACGGTGCCCGAAAGCGCCGCCGCTTGGTTTTGGGTGACGGGACGCGTTTTCATTTTTTGTGTCTTTGTGATATCATCGGCGGCGGTTCGGGCGCCGCGGGTTTAACAAATGCCACAAACCGCACTTGCAGGGTTACCAATAGGGCCTCATGCCGGCCGTACAACAACTTGCAACGTTCTAATTTTGAGAGAAGTACACACTTTTATAGCCTCAGAGATGTGATGAATTTTCCGATTTGGACTTTTGAGTTTTTCAGGTTTATCCCAGAATGGTTTCTCGTACTTTTGAACTTTCTCTTCAAAGTTCCTTTACGGTACTTGTTTTTTGTTGATTTTGTTGTGTTATTTTGCCTTAGATGGAGTTTACTACCTGCACTTTCAGTGTTGGTGCTTTTTAACATTGTTTAAAAATTTTTAACATTGTATGCTATATTTTGGTTCTTTCTATCAATATTTTTAATACTTCTTAGCTGGATTTTGCAATTTTGAGATTTTATGAAAAGAGTTTTACACTTTTTAACAGTTTATTGCCAAATTTGTGTGCAATCTGACAAAAAGAATTTTGTACTTATGGTTTTTTCAAAAAATATTTTTGATTTTTTATGACCTGATTTTGCTATTTTTGACGTTTTATGAAAAGATTTTTGATTTTTTCAATAGTTTATGGGTCAATTTTGATGCTTTCTTACCATATTTAAATTTTTTATGGCAGTATTTTACAATTCTTGACATTTCATAAATAGAATTTTATACGTTTCAACAGTTCATAGCGGGTTTTAGTTTTTTCAGGCAATATTTTGAAGTTTTGAGGCCAGATTTTGCTAATTTTGATATTTTATAAATAGAATTTTGATATTTCACAACCGGACTTGCTATTTTTAAAATTTCATAATTTTTTTTACACTTTTTATAAGTTTGCGGTCGGATTATGATGCTTTCTTTTTGTTGTTAACAATATTTTGAAGTTTCAAGGCTAGATCTTGTTAATTTTTAATGTTTTATAAATAGAAGTTTACACTTTTAACAGTTCATGGCCGGATTTTTGCTATTTCTAACAATTTTTTGATATTTTATAGCAATTTTATAATAATTTTCACACTTTTTAATAGTTAACGGCTAGATTTTAGTGCTTTTTGACACAATTTTGATGTTTTATGGCCGGATTTGCTATTTTTGACAATTTATAAATAGAATTCTGCGCTTTTCAACAGTTTATGGCCGGATTTTTGCTATTTTCAACAATATTTAATATCTATTTCATATTTTTTACACTTTTCAATAGTTTATGGTTGGATTTTGGTACTTTTTGACACAATTTTGATATTTTATGGCTGGTTTTTGCTATTTTTGACATTTTATAAATAGAATTCTGTGCTTTTCAACAGTTTATGGCCGGATTTTTGCTATTTTCAACAACATTTAATATCTATTTCATATTTGTTTACACTTTTCAATAGTTTACGGTTGGATTTTGGTACTTTTTGACACAATTTTGATGTTTTATAGCCGGTTTTTGCTATTTTTGACATTTTTAAAATAGAGTTCTGCGCTTTTCAACAGTTTATGGCCGGATTTTTGCTAATTTCAACAATATTTTATATCCATTTCATAATTTTTTTTACATTTCAATAGTTTACGGTTGGATTTTGGTACTTTTTGACACAATTTTGATGTTTTATGGACGGTTATTGCTATTTTTGACATTTCATAAATAGAATTTTGCACTTTTCAACAGTTTATGAAGGGATTTTGGTGCATTCTGACAATATTTTGAAGTTCCAAGGTCAGGTTTTGATAACTTTGATAATCTATAAATAGGACTTTTTATATTTTGCTGTTTTTGACATTTTTTACACTTTTTTATAGTTTACGGCCGGATTTTGGTGTTTTTTGATACAATTTTGATGTTTTATGAGTAGATTTTACTATTTTTTATATTTATGAATACAATTTTTGTTTTTTTCAACAGTATGGCCGGATTTTTGTGCTTTTTGACACTTTTGATGTTTCAGATCGGATTTTGCAATTTTTGACATTTTATAAATAAAATTTTGCTTTTTTCAAAAGGTTGTAACCGAACAAAGAAATTACAAAATTGTGTACCAAACCATCTCTGAGGGGGTTTTTCTCAGTATTTTACGGTGAAGCCCAAAAATCTTGGCTACGCCACTGGTTAGATTATTCTTAACAGTTTGGCAACTTAACTGCTTGAAAGATCATTCTGACAGCTGAAAGATCTTTTACGCAGTTTAAATTGGCAGTTGTAAGGTTATTATGATTATTCCGTCAGTTGAAAGATTGTCTCAAAAAGTAAGAGATTATCATAACCTAAAAAATAATAATAAACATTCAACAATTTGACAGTTTTACAATTTGAAAGATCATTCTATTAGTTGGAAGATCATTTAGACAGTTCGAAATAAAACTTGGAAAATTATTATGACATTATGAAGATTACTCTGGCAATTAAATTATTTTGACAGTTGGAAAATTGTTCAAAAATATGAAATGGAAATATACTGTTCAATAGGAAGACAGCTTTACAGCTTAAAAGATTGTGCTTACAGTTTGTAGATCTTTTAAGCAGTTTAAAATGACAGTGAAAAGGTGAATTTTACAATTTAAAAATTATTTTTTTTTTAAACTTGGAAATTAATAGATTATTACTGCTGGAAATAATAATCATTAAACTTGAAAGATTATTCTGAAAGATTAGTTGAGAATTTTTGACAGTTAGATTGTTCTGACAGTTAGGAAGATTATTTTAAAATTTGAACATAATGAAAAGGCTTAAAGTTTAAATGACAGTTTAAAGATTATTTTGACAGTTTAAAGATTGCTTCAAAATCTAAAAATCATCATAACAGCTGAAAATAATAATAAATGTTTAACAGTTTGACTGTTTTAGATTATTCTAACAGTTAACTGCTGGCAGATTAATTACACAATTATAAGAGCTGAAAGATTATGTCGACATCTTGCAGAGTTTTAGGTAAAAACTCTTTTTTCATAGTTTTAGAAATTTTGTTAGAATTGATCTTTCAGATCAATTATAATTTTAACAATTTAAAGATTATTAGATCACTCTAACTATTAGAAATTGTTTACTTATGTTATTTTAAGTTGGGTTATCATTATGACAGTTAGAAAATAATTCTGAATTCACAATGATACTTTAGAAAAACTTTTAAAGAACTGTAACAATTTGCTAGTAAATTATGTCCCCAAAACATCAATTCAATATTTATTTGAAAGTAAGTAATGTATTCCGAATTAACAAACAAATTATTTTATTATCCTAAATTAATCTAAGCTTATACTACTTTGAAATATAAAATTCTTCTTTAATTATTTCCGATATAGTTTTTTATTTGTTAAAGATGAATTGATATGACAGCCGAGAGCTTTATTCATTATACAAATTTATTCTGATCGGTGTATCAGAAAAAAAATCTGGATTGTGGACGATAAATACATAAATATTCAATAAATATTTTTAAAATGGTGCATACCCTTTTGGGGAACTTTGATCTGTCCTTATTTGTTTCCATTCAAATTAATAAGAATATATTATAATTTGTAATTTAATCCGGCATTAAAATATAATTGTTGCAAAAATGAAGCGTGAAGTACCATATTTGTATTGCTAAATGAATATTTATCATCTTGATTTTTTACGCGTCGAATAAATTTGTATAATGAGTGAAGCGCTGTCAAGTCAATCAACCGTTGAAACTAATAAATCTCAATTAATTTATTCATAAAAGTATGGACCGAACTGGTCCGTAATTAATTCCCTTAATCTATTTCTACTTTAATTCATTAGCATTTCTGAACATTGCTTTATTTTTATTTTTATTTGTAGTCGATAATTATGAATGTAACGGGACGAACTTTCCGCATAAATAAATCTGAAACGAATCGATACGTCGATTAAATTAGCATATAGCACCGTAAATTAGGGCAATTTATGTTAAATTTATTCACAACACAATCGCCTTTATTTTTTAAATATATAAATGATTGGCGTTTTATTTTTTTCCTAAAGATACGAAATGGTAATCGGATGAATTATACATTCCGAAAGGCTTTTTTTAATTAATATGTAATAATAATTGCGGTTGATCGCGCGTGCCACCATTTTAGCTTGTGCTACAAATAATTAATAATTTTAACCTAATTTTTTTACTTGTTTGATTATTAAATTATGCTACTTTCATGGATGGTGCTTTCAATTTCTCTCTCGTGCGTATATATATAGAGTGAATGGGTAACTTTTTTTTGCAGGATATACATAAAATGTGTTGGTACTAAACAATACAATTATTGTTAAAAATTAATTATAATGTTTTAGATTTAAGTGACAGGAAGGAACCCATTACGGTTAGAATTATTAAAACTGTTTTATCGCACAATTAAATTATTAAATCAAAGATTGTATAATATAATAGACGCGCAACGTATTTATTTGGGTCCAAAAGTAAATTTCCGTTTAACAAAAAGTATTTGACAAACTATATTAGTTTTCAAATATTTTATTTTATGAACAATGATTTTTTGTTTGTACAACTTAAAAAATGCTTTTAGATGGAACTACTTTTTAGTAGACATTGATTACAAATTCTGACGGTATTTCTACCGAACAGAAGCGTAACAGCAACTAACGTACAAAAGCATCTCAACCTACAAACTCAAAACTGAAAAAAAAACTTTAAAAGCAAATATTTGGCCGAATGATGATCATCAAATTTTTGGAACAATCTTCAAAATTATCTTCCAACCGTCGTTTTAAACTTTTTAAAAAATCTTTAAACTGTTAGAATGATATTTCTATTTTTGGTGGTGGCTATAAATTTGTTTGTTTTGTCTTTTTTTTTAGTTGGAGTTTCGTTGGCATTGTTCTCAGATTATTTTTGTGTAAATTTTGCAAAAGACTTAGTTTACAAGGGATTTGTGATCAATTGCTGGTCTGATTTAGTCAGGTTTCTTTGAGATTTACTTTTGGCGATGACATTTTTGTTTGTTTTTTGTTGACTACTTTTGAGTTTAATTGGGATTAGTTTTATAATCTGGGTTCTATTCATTTTTGAAGTTTTTTAGAGAATTTGTTTTGCTTGTGTTGATTTGTTTTATGATATAGGTCTTATTCTTCTTTGAAGTTAGCTAGATTGTCCTGCAGTTTTTAAATCGATTTTGACTAGTTTGGTCTTTTTTTATAATTTTTGGCAAGTGCTTAGGTATGATGATTTTGCTTTGCTTTTTATTTGGTATTTAGTTAGTTGGTTTAATTGTTTAGGTCTTATTTTTGCTCAAAGTTTGCTAGATTGTCCTGCAGTTTTTGAATCGGTTTGGACAAATTGGCGATTTTCTCTACTTTTTTGGCAAGTGTCCAGGTAGGATAATTTTGCTTTGTTTGTCATTTAGTGTTTGGTTAGTTGATTTTATCATTTAGGTTTTATTCTTCTTTGAAGTATTGAGGATGTGTCCAACGGATAACAACACTACAATTTTTGGCGTTTTTTTTGTGTTTTTTGCTGTTTGTAGACACTAGCAGCCAGTCTGTCTTTTGGTATACGACGGTAATTTTTCATTTTGTGTTTAGGAATGGTAATGTCCGTAAGTTTTTCTAGGTTATTGTTTTAGGACTTTTCCACAGCTTTTGTTGAAATTCACATGTGTTTAATGGTTTCTGGCAAAGCGATCTTACTATTGGTAAGCAAATTTTTTTGGCGAATTTTTGCTTGCAAATGAAACATTTAATCAACTCAGATAAGGAGTAGTAGTCATATTGTGGAGTCATGATTCATAGTTTACTTTGGTTTATCTTGAATTTTGATTAAGCTTAGAAAGAGATTTTTTTAGACGTTTTCTATAACGTTGTTTTTCCAAAAACAGGTGAGGTTTTAGAGGTGCAGAAATTTGTTTTTTTTTTTGGCATTGGGTTTCAATTGTTGCGTTTTACTTTTGAAGAAATTCTTGAAGTGAGTACTATAAGGTTTCAGTTATAGTGTAGCATAGTGACTGGCAACTTGTTCCGGTCTATTTTGAATTTTGGTTAAGCCTAGGAAGAGATTTTTTTTTAATTTTTAGATGTTTTACAAATTATTGCTTCTTCTGAGAAATTTATTTGTTTGTTTCTTGAATGTCTTGAGTGCATTTAATAAAATGCAAAAACAAGGTAATTGCAAACAAAGATTTTTTTTTCAAAGACATGCGCTAATATTTTTAAGTTTATGCTTACATATGTCTTTTTATATGTACCTGTAATTATATACTACCGAACCCGTTAATTAAGAGAATGGAGGCATTGTAGATATTGACGAGGCCTAGTATGGTGCTTTACCTATATTTTCATATTAAATGTAATTATGGTTACATGGACACAAATCATGTTGTAATAATGTTCTTTAAAAATTAAGCTTGACGTAGAAATGTATACCAAAAAGTTTATCTAGTCAACAAATGTACTAAATTAGTAGCCATAAGTGCAGCAGTAAAATACAATAACGAACAGACAGACAAAGCGTGGCCATAGTATTTGTTTCTAAAGCACTTAAATCAAACAAAAACTAAAAAAATATATTTTTTTAATATTTTAAAAAGTAATATTTAGTGTTTACTTAAGGTGGGAAAATTGTCCCATAAAACTATCGTGCAGCTTTTCTCGGAAGTTAATTAAGATAATTCATTTCCGTTTTCGGCATTATTATGAGTATAAAAACAACATTTGAATAAGCTATTTTGGTAAAAATATATTATTAAATAAAAAAGTTTAGTGGTAAAAATTGTTCAATTTATTTCAAACTTAGTTCATATTAATGATATTTATATAAAAAAAATTATGTCGCAAAAATTATCACAAAATAATTATTTGTTTGCTTTAAAAGTAGCACCGAAGATGATGATACTTTTGGATGTAAACAATAAGCCCACCGATGGCTCCGCCTATTACGTTTGGTACTGTTTTTATTACACAATTAGTAGTTTGATTTTATTGGGTGATCGTTGCCATGGGCGGTATTTTACTACAGTGCGAGTGAAGCGCTCCCGGTGGTTTATCACGGAACCATTCCTGACAATTCTGTCCATAATAAGTTACTACAACGAGTAAAACCACTTTTGTTGAAACTATAGTAGATACGAGGTTTGTCCGGAAAATACGTATAAAAGTGAAATAATAACTTTATTTTACACTTATTCAGGTATTTTAATATAGTCTCCTTTAAAGTACTCCTTCTGAGACAAGATGCACTTCTGCAAACTTTGTTTTCACTGTTGATAAGATCGCTGAAAGTCTTCAGTTGTGAGGCTCTTCAGTTGCCGTGTCGTTGCTGCTTTGATGGCTTCCACATCTCCCAAGTTCCGCCCCTGAAGCACTATTTAGCATTTTGGGAACAGGAAAAAGTCGCAAGGGGTTAAATCGGGTGAATAAGGCGTGTGTTCTGTCACGGTAATTGAGTTTTGGAACAAATATTTTTTTATTTTAAGTTTTTTAGTCAGAATTTTGTAGCCGATTGTTTTGGAGATTGACAGGTGTTTCCGGAATCTTTTTAACCACTTGATGACAAAAATCCGGTTATAAAACATCAAAACTAAGACAAAATGCACCAAAATCTTGCCAAAAACTATTAAGTTTATTATTATTATTAAGTGTAAAAAATTTCATAAAATTTCAAACACATCAAAATCCGGCTATGAATTATCAAAATATTGTTAGAAATAACAAAAAGTTGACTATAAACTGTTGAAAAGTAAAATTCTGTTTATAAAATTTCAAAATTGGCAAAATCTAGTCTTGAAACTTTAAAATTTGATTAGATAATACCAAAATCCGGCCATAAATTGTTGATGATGGTCAAAAACCATCAAAATAGTGTTAGAAAACACTGTTAAAAACTCAAAAAAATTAAAAACAAGAAAATGCGGCTATAAAATATCAAAATATTGTTAAAAATAGCAAAAATCCTATTCCCAGAAAGTCAAAAATTACTACGTTGGCCAACACACCTTAGCACACTTGTAACGTCCAAAATCTAAAACAAGATCGAGTAAAAAAACTGTAAAGATGTTGCTGCAAAATGCAGTAGTTAAAAACCTGCTAATAATATTAAGTGCAATCGTGATGCGCTATTAGATTTTACTCAATAAAAAGGTTTAAATCAAACAACGCAAAAATACTTGATAGAAAAATAAAGCTAAAAACTAAACTTAACGTCAATCTTGTCGCAATAATAATAAAACATTGAAACATACAGTATACCTTTCAAAACATTTAGCAGTTCTGCAAACTGAAGCACCAGTATTCGTATAAAACGCGGATTTCAATAGTTGATCAAAGTTAATATTATGTACCATGTAGTACACAAAATCAATTTTACCACGCGACAATTGCGCATCATCAAAGATACATTGCAACTTTTCAATAAAGTCATCAGCGTTTTTAAGACTTAATATTATTTTGTGCTGAAACTATTATTAATTAAACTTCCTTCCTTTCTTTTATAAATGGCATGTTCATAATAATTTTTCCACCAATACTTTTCCCCGATGAAAATAAGTCTAACATTGTAGGTTTTTGATTATTGTAAATTTGTCAATATAATTAAATTAATTAAAGTTATCTGAACTGGTCTTAATTAAAATTCAATAAATTTTGCGATATTGTGAACCGGACTTAATAATGTGGCGGCCATTAAAATTGATACGAATTTACGCGAAGATATACGAACTGATAAATGTGCATTAATTTATTGAGATATTATAAATAAATTTAAATATTGTTGAAATATAACCTACAACAGTTGATTTAATACTAGAATCTTACATATTCGGCCACCAAATAGAAAACGCTTTTGAAGCGGCAGAAAACTACCACAAAATGCAGCTATTTTGCCTGCATAAGAGTGAGTAATGGTAAACTAGAAAATCCTGCTGATAGATTAGAACTATCTATAACGCGTTGCTTAATTAATAATACCTTTGGAGCTAACAAAGTTATATCAATCAAACAACGTAAAAACACTCAATAGACGGTGAGAAAATTGAAGCTAATTTATTAACTAGAGTAAAAGCAATCGTTGTCCAAAAAAACTAAACCGCTTATTGTAGAAACTTGATTGTACTTTTGCCGTGATAACAAGTTGCCGTTAAACAATTCTTATCAAAAATGCTGTACAATTATTGTAACGCTTCTAGTAATTGTGAGTTTGTTGCTGTAAATAAACCTGCTGAATTAAATCCCATTATTTGTGATGCGCTAGACTTTATGTAATAGATGCCAACGAAGGAATTCGAATAGAATATAATGCCAGATGGACGGTAAAAAAGGAATGACTGATGCAAAAGCTTGTTAACTCAAGTGAAAACAAAACAAAAATTAACGCCAATCAGTCACTTTTGTCCAAAACCTAGAAGATCAAACATTTTTGTTTTAGAGCAATTAATTATTTGATGTCTCAATATTGTTACCGATAGAGACAGTTTTTTCTATGCAAATGTTTGAAAACTGACATTAATTTGACGATACCCAATAATTATACAGATAACAAAATTATTAGATAAAAGTTTAACCAATTGCAGAAATTTGATAGTTGGCAGATGTCTTCGACACCAATTCAGACCACTGGCTCATAACTCATAAACTGTGTTTCTCGCCCGCTTACTAGTGTATTTATTATCAAGAAATTGAAAACGATACACTCACCTAAGTATTTATCAAAAAAATGATTACGTCACCTCCCTCTTTTGACTTAATGACATCTGTCAGTCATTGTCGCATGCTTGTTAGCTGCAGGAATATGAACATGGCAAGCGGCAGTAACTTCTAATGGTAGGTTCTTTCAGAGAATTGTCTCCGTAAACTTGTTTCAAACACTCAAAAATCTCACGGCCATTCTTGTCTAGCTTTGCAAGAAACTTGATGTTGATGCGCTGTTCCTCAATCAGAGTGAGCTCCATGCCAATGACAGGTAAAAAAAGGGTTACTTTCAACAAGCAGACGTAAACTTCTATTTACTTGCAGAGCGCTCTTGGTCGAACTGAGCGTTGAGGGGATTGCACAGCGCCTTGACATGTCGCCCCGAATTTTTTATACGTATTTTCCGGACAAACCTCGTATAAGGTAAATGACCAGGGGAGCACGAGAATAAATAAAGAATTAGATTTTATTGGACTGAAGCGTGTGTGAAGAACTGAAGTAGTTTTATATTACGCAATGGCAAACTATTTAAAAAATAGGAGAAAATTACATAAAAAATTGGATAGTGCTCTGTAAGCTTTAGAAGTCTCTAAGTCAGAGGAGACAATTGTTATATCCGATCTCTTGATGACCAACACTTAGGTGGGTAGGGTCTTTAGTTTATGATAACTAGCTAGTAGTTTGAACTAGAGTACTCTCCACCCATTTAAGAAGTTGGAAGTTTCTCTTTTTTGCAAGCGTTTGAAGTTTTTTTGTCAAAGAAAGAGAACGTAATATCAAATCTCGTGATGACCAACTTGAGCGGGTGGGTGGGCCACTCCAGTTTATGATTACCAGCAAATAGTTTGAACTTTTATACCCACCTACTCAAGTGTTATCAAGAAATTGAACTTTGCTTTTTTTTGCAAGCTTTATAAGTTACTAAAGTTAGAGAGGGCAATTGTTATATCCAACTTCTTGATGGCAACACTTGGCGCATGGATGGGTTACTTCAGTTTATCATTATTAGCAAGTAGTTTGATTTGTTATCAAGAAAGTTTCTTTTCTCTGCAAGCATTAGAAGTTTTTATGGCAGAGAATGGGACGTTAATATCCAATCTCTTGATGACCAACACTTGGGCGGATATATGGGTCACTTTAGTTTAATATTACCAGCAAATAGACTTGTAAGTCAGAAGAACGTATTGTTATATCTAACTTCTTGATGGCCAACATTATGTCTTAGAAGTATTTGTGTCAAAAGAAGAGAAGGTGAAATTCAACTTCTTGATGGTCAACACTTGGGTGGGTAGATGGTTTACTTTAGTTTATGATTATCACTAAGTAAAAGACTAATGTTTTGAATTAATAAACTTCAGAATTTTATAAAATGATCTACTGGAGCTAGGGTTCAATCTTGCGACAATTTATGCGCCGAGATTCGAGTTAGGCGCATCACCCAACTGGTATTGTTACAAAGAATTGCCGCTTTTGCAATAATTTTTTTTGTTTTGGTTGGTGTTTTGGTAAGGTCAACGTGGGTAGCGTTCAGAATTTTAAAGTAGTGGGAGTAGAGTGACACGTCTTGAGTTTTTATTAAGGCAGTAAAGACGTTTTGTCTTACAATGATGGTTATTGGTAACGGCATGCCGGAAAGCTTTTTGATTGTAAGCGTCTAGTTGGCGACGACAGAGAGACCCCGTTTGAGACAAGGTGCAAGTCTCTAGTGCCAATTATGTTTGATCAACTCTGATACATGAAATGACGTAAGGTAGAAGTAGAAGCTTTTGTGAAATGTTGTGAGGATTTGTGTGTCTCCGCAACAAATATGAAATGTCATAACTGGTATGTGTTGGGTCCAGTTTAGTATCATATGTTGGAGATAGCATGAGTGAACGGTTTAAGGTAGTATGATGAGGGAAGAGTTGACTAGTCTTTAGTGTTGTCTTTGTTGCTGCTCAAATTTAAGTAGCAAAATTTTTTGTGGAAGACTGTTAAACAAATAGTTTTTAGCTTTTTAAACTAGGAGATGCAAGGAAGATAGGTATCATCTTTGCTCGTTTAAGCTAAATAGAGGAGAAGCTGATTTTTGACTGAAAGGTTTGCGTTTTGCGCTTGATTTTCTGTTGTCTGCGCGTAGGGTTTTTACTTGTGGGCATTGGGTGTGTTCTAGGAGAAACTGGAGTTTGCCTTTGAGAAGCAGGTGCATTGAATTGATAGAGTTTGACTAACCTTCAGTTTAAGATAAGCTGGCAGCTTTTATAGCTTTCTTTTTGCAAGTGGAGCTTGAATGGGTTTCTGCTCTGGCAATGGTAGCTTTGTACTAGGTTACTCAATTTACATTTATACTTGGGTTTTTCTACTTGACGTGGGCCGGCTGATAGCCTATTAGGTAAAATAGTAGATTGAGATTCCTTTTCTTTTTCTGATTTTTTGTCTTTTTTTTTGCGGTCCACTTGGATGGGTGGACCCTTAGACCATACACACTTATAGACACGCATTTTGCCGGCGCGGTGAAGCTAACATAATCGGTGCGCGTGACGTCAATTGTGGGCAATAACGCGTTTGCGGCAAAAGACTTAATATTAAACGCGTGAATGAAAACACGCATTTAATTTGTCAATATGTCAACTAATCTTGTATAGAGCATTTTGTGCATAGTGTTGCAAACAAACGTAAATATTTAATTTTGCGATAATGTTAAAAACAAATTCTTTTAGTGAATGAGATTAAAAGTTAATATTGAATCACACATTTATATTTTATTGTGTTTATTAATGTTAAAAATTGAAAATTAATTGATTTAAATACCCGTAAAGCGCATGGCGTCAGTTGTGGGCACAGAACGCTGTTATGTTGGCTTCACTATGCGACAAGCGGAAAATAGCACATAGCGTGTCTATAAGTGTATATGGTCTAAGGGTGGACCGTGACATTATTGTCTTGCTACACTTTTATTGACTCTTTATCCTCGGAGGTTGCGGACTTAACCGGGTTTTTGACGGGCCTCTTGAGGGAAGTCTGGACCGGGAACTGCAGCTGCAAGGGAAGACGATGGGGTCTGTGTGGCTTTTTTTGAAGAGGCCAGGGTCAGAACTTTTGATGACGTAGGTGGCTGAGTGGGTAGTCTGGAGATTGAACTCCAGCCAGTCCAGCCTGATCTGCTTAAACTTGTTCTCGTGTAAGTTATCTTCTCCGAGTTACTATTGGTCAGGCTGACGATCAACTTTTCCAAGCCGTCAATCTTAACTTTTTGCTTTTTGATTTTGAGTAGTTTGTTGTTTTTTTGTGCAAACATCGTGGCGACAATGGAGTCCTAGCTTTGGTCATCTTCCATGGAACGCTTCAATGTGGTTGGCTGCTGGCAGACAAATTTTGCAGCAAAATTTTGATTTGGATTTTTTTAATACTATTTGCTGTTTGCTTTGGTTGTTGGCAAATTGCAAAGAAGCGAATAGTTACGGTAGTACCGCTAGGTGGTCGTAACATTATGCTACGCGGATTATCTTTAGACGTCTTAGTTTTTGCAGTTTTATATGTCAAAAACTTATTCAATCTACACGGACCGCATGCAAAACGCTATTGCAATAAATTAATTAGAGCTTTGGATGGTTAAGACAATGTAAATGTAATTTGTTAAAAGCTAATCAGTAAATGTTTAGTACTATCCAATTTACTATTAATTAAATTGTAAAAAAATATTATTATTGAGTTTGTTCTGTTGTTAATTTCTGTCAAAATAATGCTGCTTGAAAACATTAAAATTTAATATATAAAATCTTTAAAACTTTTTGATTAATGTAAACGTTTAAAGAATCTTTATTATTAATAATAATAAATTAGGAGAATGTAGATTTAATAAATTTAATAATAGATTATAGTCAGCAGTAAAAGTAACTGTGTTGAAGAGAAGGGCGGATGTAATATTAATATCTAGCATAATGACAAATTTTATGTATCTCTTTAATAATTCGGAAAATTAGCAACATTCTACTTAATTGGAGAATTTACAAAAACATAAATAAAGAATTAAATAAAGTCCTAACTGACTTAATATGGTGTACTCACTACATTTTAAGATCAATAAAAGTTCTTTTAAAAGCCAATCATTAGTTTTTTTGTGTTGAATTTTATGGAGTTTGCTGCAATAAAACCATTTTCCATTCATGGAAAATTTACGATTATTAAATCTTAAAATGAATCGAACAGGCATTACTGGATGTGTATAATCCAGCGACACTCAACATCATTTATAAAACCCCTTCGGTTCCCTCCGCCATATAATAAAACCGGCTTGTGTTTAACGACGTATCTTATTAACGAAATTGTTATTATTTTATGCAAATTTTATAGCCGTTTGCGGGGAAAGATCGGAACGGGATCAGATCATCTCGCGGCTACCGTATTTATACTCTCCAGCAATTTAAATATAATTCAGATTATAGATAATGCTGCTGCTGCTGCCTCACTGGACGTTATTATAAAAGCTGAATCGGTCGTTTGTCAATCCGGCTCGGCGCAGATATATCGCTTTGAAATTAATTAAGTCTCGAGGTTAACTAATATCCATATGGAACAAAATATTTTAATTAAATTTTGTTGTGGATTGATTCTTCAGAGTATTTGTGTTGTGGTTTCTTGTATAGCATTGCAACACATGCCAAAGAGTGCTATTTAGTGTACAATCAGTACTGATCACTGTTATTATTCGAAAATGATTGACCGAAAACCACAGAGCATTACACACTGCATGCTCAACACTCTTCTTTACATACTACTGGAACGTGCAGGTTGAGATATGAGTTATTACATTAAAAAAAACTGGAAATTGTTTATAAATTTGTTTAATTCGGTCAAAATTTGCGTTCTTTGATGGTAGCGCGGCCGGCGATGCATGTTAATGACAATTAATGCACGACAAAAACGGCAAGAATGGGGAACCCTGTGTAAAAGACCGCCAAAGACAATGCAAGATAAATACATCTTGTGTATTGCGCGCGGTGAGGCGCGCAAGCAAGCAAGCAACGAGGACTGATTTAAATGAGGCGGCGTTTTCCGCTGCCGCACAGTAGCCCCAGAGAGATGCGTTATTTATGCTCGCCGGATGGCCTCTCTTCTTCTCTCCATTCTATTCAAATGGATCGATCTAAGGGACCACCGGGTTCAGGTCGTCACGTATCTATCACCGTCACCCTCGCCCATGCATGCCCCTGTTTCCCACAAGAATTTAAATAGTGAATACGGTATGGGACCCGATGACAACAGCATATATTTTATGCATCAAGTCGTCTAGCTTTTTTCAGTACAAGAATTCAGAAGCTTTTATATATCAGTTTGATCAAAATAACTATTATGTATACGTACATATACAAAGTTACTAAACTACGCATTTTAATAAGTGTCAAAATTAGAGTTGTTTGAAGAAGTATTCCCTAAAAATGTTATTTGGTTCAATTTTTTAAATTATTTATCTTGATTTTACTTCAAATTTTTGATTGTTTAAGTACTTGTCAACAAGACAACAATTAATTCTTAAATGCATGCAATTTAATAGACATAGTTACAACAACGGCTTTGTAGTAAATTTTTGAGTAAAATCATTTTATTTCAATTTTTGTGTTTCAATATTTTGATAAAGATGAAATTGTGTTATTTTGGAACGAAATTGGTGCCTTGAAGTACGCAATTTAATGGAGATTTGCGTGGTTATAATAGTTCATAAAGGTAAATGCTATCTTTTTGAGTAAAATGCAAAAAACTATCAGAAATTTGGCATTTTTTACAGTTTTTGTGTTTGAATGATTTGTTGATTAAATGTTTTTCTGGAATAAAGTTTATGCTTGATTAAGAGAATTGCATGGCTCTAATAGATTATATAGAGCAAGTACCCATTTTTTGAGTAAAATGTATTTGTGAATCAACCTAACTTTTAAAGCCTTGTTATCGAATTGACGTCGCAGCTTCTTTAAGAGCTTTGAGGTCAATTAATTTGTTGGTGTATACCATGATCTCTCCATAAATAAAAATCTATAGGTATAAGGAAAAAGGCAACTTCTACCAATTAATTATTTAAATGTTGGCAAACTAAACAATCAAAATGCATGGATTCCTAATCTTGCAAAAACCACATTTATTGACGAACATTGAAGAAAAAAATTTCTTCTAAGAGATCTAGCAAGGCTCTGAGCAAATTGCACTGTGAGCATAGGTGCTAACATAAAAAGAAGATTATACAGAGTCGGTTAAAGAAACTCTGCAGGAGTTACTGCAGGCACATTTTTCAGGTTTTACGCTGGCAAAAACTAAGAGGACCTTGAAATACTTCACAAATAGGCAAACAAGAGGTACTGGTCAAAGGAAAATCCTATAATAAACACTTTAGAATGGGGAATTGGCTTGTTTGAACTATTTAAGTTACCAGGAACTGATAGAATCTATTTCATTGAGTTACAGTAAGGGCTGATCTTAGATGACCTCTATGTGAATTCTTTAGAGCAAAGTCAAAACGACCACGTATGTTTTGTACTAAAACTATTAGAAGCAATGGTCGAATAGGGCACCAATGGTTCTGCTTCTGCACTAATACCAATGTACATACCAATCAAGAAAATTTTGCAAACTGGCTATACATCAGCTAGTCAACCGGTGCGAATAGACTATACACTGCAAAAAAATGCTTTAGTAGTCTTTTAGATTTTGACAAGACTAACTTTGCATCAATTGCCAAGGCATGGAAAACTGAGGCATAACATCTCTCGTCTCAGATATTGGGTAAATTCTATGTATAAGAATCAAACTGTAACAACCTCATTGTACAGAGGATAAAAGCTAAAGTTGCTGGGGGATGCCCAAATGTTTTACCGGCGCGCGTGAAGCGGATTTGTAGAAGAAGCTACCCACCCAAAACTTAAGGTTTTCCCGTAATGAATGCTGGAAGTTTGTCACCTTAATTTTTGACATGGACCTTTTGATCTAATTATATTATATTATATTGATTTAATTGGCTAGAAGCTTTGCTGAAGATAAAAATATTTTCATAAAATTAATGTTACTTATTTTGGTCAAGCGGAGTAGCAACTGATAGAGTTGCATTTTGCGCATTTCCGTAGTTTTTGCATAGAATTTTTTCTTGCGGGCGTTGGGAGTGTTTGTAAGTGTTGAATGAAAGTTTTTGAGAAGCAGGTGTCCATAGCGCATGCGCATGCTCTTACTTTTTGCTTATTTTGCATTTGAAGTTTGGATGTGCTCCAGTGCATTTAAGGCACTCATAAGGTGGGTTACACCTTGATGCCGTGTGGCCGTAGCGTTGGCAACTGTGGCATTGTGTAATATTGGCGGTTTTGTGTTTATGTTTAACAGTGACACATGCATTTGAATGAGTTTCTCATCTTTTTTCATGTTTGTTTCAGAAGTTGGATTGTGCTCCAGAGCAATGATCTTTGTCTGCACAGCATCAGCTTTGATGCAGTTGGTTATATTCTTAATAACGTATTTTAAAATATGTTTGGATTTGATTTGATTCGTGTAGTGGAAAATATTATTGACTTTACATCTTCAATCACACTACAAAAATCTAAATGCGATGTAGAATACGCCATCGACTACGTTTACAGTGCGGTCAATTTTGATGTTTATTGACTGGAGCACAGTTCAACTAAACACCTTTTGGAACATTGAATAGGAGAAGGCCAACTTATGTCATTTGCGCGGAATGACCAAGAGGTTGTTGGATCTGATAGGGCAACTAACGGTTCTAAGAGGCCGGGCGGGTTGAAAATCTTTTGGCTTGTCTTGTGGCAACTAGAATTAGAAATAACTTTATCTTAGTCTTTCTTTATCATCTTCGGTTTCTTCTTATTGTTATTTTGATAAAAACCTCTTTTATGGGTGGCCTTTTTGTAATAAATTTTATCATTCAATACTTCCTTTTGTTGGAGATTAGATCCGGGGCTTTAACGGGTTTTTTGAAGAAGATCTGGGTTATGGCACTTTGGGTCTTGGAAGACTAGAGCTGAGCGGACGTTAGAGTCTTTGGAACCTTTGTGAGAGAAATTAGGGCCGATGCTTTTGGTGACGTGGCGTGCTTGACAATAAGTGAAATCATGGTCGCGTTGGAGGCGTTTTTACAATTCTTTATATTTTGCGCAACGTTAAGAAGGGATTCTTGTTTTGCATGATGTTTTTGGCAACAATGTCAATTCTTTTGGCATCTTCCTTGACAAGCTTTTGATGTTGGATTGTTGGTCAAATTGAGAGCGGGGTAATTACTGAAAGATAATGGTTCAGGTGACGTCAATTTGGTTTTGGCACTATGGTACGGAAAGGAGCACTCAATAAGGAGTCGAGGTTTTCTGCACTGTTTTTGCACATGTAGTGTTGTGCAATGGAGCACAAGATTCACTTGTGGATGTGGTTGGCAGCGGTGAGCTTTTTAATTTGTGTCTTGTTTTTGTATATTAGCTTTGCCCTAACTTGTTTGCCATGTTGGGTTAAAGACTCTTTGGCTTTAGTGGCGCTGAGAGCGCTTGACTTGGGGTGGTCGATGGCTTGTTAGTTTTAGAAGAATTAGAAATAACTTTATTCTGGCTTTTTTTATCATTTTTGACTTCTTCTTATTGACCATTTTGATCAAATTCTTTTCTTGGGTGGCTTCCTTGTGGTTGAACTTGTTGATGGGTTTCTCCTCAAAGATTAGATCCGGGGGAAGACTCTAGGGTCTTCAGGGCCGGAGCTTTTGGTGCCGTCGTGATTGGCGATGAGTGAAATAATGGCTTTGTTGGAAGCGGTTTTACTTTTTCTTATATTTTGCGCAATGCTCTTACGCAGAACAAGAAGGGCTTCTTAGAAATCCAGTTTGTTTTGTTTGATGCCGTCGCCAACACAGTCTATTTTTTTGGCATTTTTCTCGATCAGCCTGACGATGTAACTATCAAGACCGTTGATCTTTTGGTTTATTTTTGTTGGCTGGTCTTCTAGCTTCTGATGTTGAACGTATAGGAACCCGAGGATCTGATTGTCGGTCAGATTTATCTTGAAAGAAATTGGTTTTAACTTGCCCAATTCTGCTATAGTTATGGTATGATGGTCAATTTGGTTTTGGCACTATGGTACGCAGGGAAAGAAACGATAAAGTGTTCACTATGTGTTTTTGCGCGCAGGTTTGAAATGTATAAACACTCAAAAACCGGCTATGATCTGGGATCCGTTAGCGGTGTCAGGGGTTCCTTGAGCTGGTTGGGAGCATTAAACGAGGAGTCGAGGTTTCTTGCACTGTTTTGCACATGTAGTATTGCGCAATGGAGCACAAGATCCGCTTGTGGATGCGGTTGGCAACGTGAGTTTTTTAATTTGTGTTCTTTTTTCATAGGTGGCTTCTTTGTGGTCGGATTTGTTAATGCGTTTTTTGCGTTTGGACTGAGGCATCCTTGGTCTTGAAAGGCTGGAGCGGAGCTGCAGTTGCTGGTTCTTTGGGACTATAGGGCCGAAGCTTCCGGTGATGTGACTTACTTGACGATATGTAAAATTATGGTTGCATTGGAGGCGTTTTTACTGTTCCTTATATCTTGCGCAATGCTCTTATGCAGAACAAAAAGGCTCTTGGTAATCCTGTTTTTTTGCCATCTTTTTCGATCAGCTTGACGACGTAACTCTCAGGATTGTTGATCTTCTGGTTCATTTTTGTTAGCTGGTCTACTAGCTTCTGATGTTGAACGTATAGGACCTGATTGTCAGTCAGATTGCGAGCGGGGTTCATCTTGAAAGAGAATGGTTTTAACTTGGCACGGTTTTGGCGCTATGGTACCGAGAGAAAGAAACGATAAAATGTTCACTAGGGTTTCACTGTGTCTTTGCGCGCAGGTTTGAAATGTTTAAACAATTAAAACCCGGCTATGATCTGGGTTTTGGTGGCCGTCTCAGGGGTTTTTTGAGCTGGTTGGGAGCACTAACCGAGGAGTCGAGGTTTTTTGTATTGTTTTTGCACATGTGGTTTGCGCGGTGGAGCACGAGATCCGTCTGTGGATGCGGTTAGCAGTCGCGTGAGCTTCTTAATCCGTGGTTTGTTTTTGTATATTAAGTTTGCCCTAACCCGTTTGCTATGTCGGGTTGAAGACCCTTTGGTTTTGGTGGCGCTAAGAGCGTCTGACTTGGAATGGCTAGTTAGTTTTAAAAGAATTAGAAATAACTTTACTCTGCTCTTTTTTCATCATCTTTGACTTCTTTTCATTGACGATTTTGATCAAATTCCTTTCCTGGGTGGCTTCCTTGTGGTCGGACTTGTTGATGGATTCTTTATGGACATCCATCAGTTTTTCTTCATCAAAGATTAGATCCGGAGTTTTAGCGGGTTTTTGAGGGAAACTTGGATTAGGACACCCTGGGTCTTGGAGAGTTGCAGCGTAGCAGCAGCTGCTAGAGAAGTCACTAGGGTCTTTATCGCCGAAGCTATTGGTAGCAAAATCATGGCTTCGTTGGAGGCGGCTTTACTTTTCATTTTATAATGCGCAATGTCTTTACGCTGGAAGATGTCGATCCTTTGAGCATCTTCTTTGATGAACGTATTTCTCAAGTTGATCTTCTGGTCATTTTTGTCACCTGGTTCTCGAGCTTTTGATTTTGGACGTATAGGAACCTAAAAATCTGACTGTTGGTCAGATCGGGAGCGGGGTCATTACTGAAAGAGAATAGTTTGGCAGGATGATGGTGTCCAAGTAACGTCGATTTGGTTTTGGCACTATGGTATGAAAGGGGAGTAAACGATAAGTGTACTGGAATTTACTATGTGCCTTTGTTGGTCAATTTTGAAAATTTATAAAAAATGTTGTAGGCAAAATTTTTTTTTCAAATGCAACCTTTTACGTTAAACCTTTTGATACTTCTATTCTTTGGCGCAAAACAACTTTTAGTCTAATATTGTGTTTTTTGATTTATCACTGGTTTTATTTATATAGATATATAAAAATTACAAGAATCAAAATTGTTAGCCAAAAGATAAATTCTTTATTTACTATGCACAGTTTTTTGCATGCCCGGGTTACCTGTGCCAATTTTGGGACGCTGATGTTCAAAAATGTAAACCTAAATTAAAAATTGGTTTTTGTAAGTTATTTTTTTAATCTTTTTATTTTTGAAAAGCTCAAACGATGGTTAGTGGTTTTTGACTTTTGCAAAAACAATTTTTTAATCGAATTATCGACAAATGGAATAATAATAATAATTAAATTTATACAAAATAATTTATTTTAGCAACTAATTAATAGTTATAAATGAAAAAAAGACATACGACAACGATAATAATTGAATAATAGCAACAATAATCCCTGCAATACATATTTGAATTAACACTGGTGGTTGGCGCTGCCGTAATAAATCATGGCGCCCGGTTTAACAGTCCTCGACTTATTCAGTTCGCATTTATATGTGGTTAATTTATGCAGGGAGCAATGTTAATCTTTAGATGTGTATGGTGGTATGTATATATGTGTGTGTGTGTATTTATAGTAGTGTTGAGTGAGACATATATCGGCATATATCGGAGTGTCAGCCGGTCCTTGCTTTATGATGCCGCCTCTGCATATAGCCTCTGCATAATCTCCAACCACTAGTTTCACAAGAAATTCAAATACATATTCAACAAGCTAAAATATATATTGATCATATTTGACCAACAAGGAATTTTTTCTCTCTATATAAATAATGCGATGATTATGATCGTGCATTATAGATAATCGGTGTTCTCTTCTCGTGATGGTAAATGAGTTTGGATAGTTTCGTCGCTTATTACGATCCATCGATCCTGCGTTTTTCTTTTTTCTTTTTAATCGGGTAGCAATGAGATTGCGTTTAGGGCGGAAGGTCGTTCGAAGAAAGGTACCGCTCTCGATTACCGGCTATGACAAGGCAAATACTGCACGTTCCAGAATTAAAATCATCTTCGCTCTGTATATGAGCGGTGAAATGTATTAATCATCTTAAAAGGGTGTGCGGGATTGCTATTTCAATATTTCAAAACTGTATGGCACAAAAATATTGATTAAAATTGTTATTAAACATTGTAATCATATTGTATTTACTAGATTGTTGTAATATGTACACATAGGACGGTTAATTAAATATGCAGTAATATGTATTATTATTACTATGAATGAAAGCAAACAAGATATTTTATCAATAGTAACGTCCGGTTTTTAGGTTTCCACACCAATGGAAACAAAAAATACAGGAAAAAAGATTAAAAAGAAAGAAATAAGGACGGACTGGACAATTATGCATACTAAGAAATGAAAGAAGAAAGAATAGAAAAAAGTAGAACAATTACTGAGACTACAATGTCAAACGAAACTGCAGAGATAAGGAGAAGAAGAAAAGAAATTAATAAATGATGTATTTATGTAAATTGCCTTTTCATTCAGTAAGAGACGCATGCACTTGTGTTTCAGAATTCACAGTAACTATTAAACAGTTTATAGTAATGTGTCGTGACGACCGTAGCACAATAGTCTAGTGTGAGAACCTCTCTAGTGGTGTGGTTCGGATTCCACGTTAAACAGTAGGTCCCGCATGTTTGTGTAGAACTATTATCGCACATCACAAACATACGAGAAGGGAGGTTACGCTATCTTTGATATGGTCAAAATATACCTGAAAACAAAAGGACATGAAGAAGTAACTTTTTAAATTTAGAATTGCAAAATGGAACTGCATACAGCAGAAGGATACGACAAAGAAAAAGATAACAAAAATCTAAGAAAACTAGAAAGAACACATTTGAGGAGAATCCAAATAATAATGTTAGTGCAGATAAATTATAATAAAGGGATACAAAAGACAGAAAAGACAGACAAAAGTAGAGATTATTGAGAAAGAGGAGCCGATGACGCATGATGTACAAAAGTTTGTATTGTACAAGCGATTTTTGATAGTTTTGAAGCGATTTTTGGCTATTTTCTGAAGCTTGAAACTCCAAACATATTATTTTCTGGTTAGGTTAGGTTAGGTTAGGTTAGTTTTGAAGCGATTTTTGGCTATTTTCTGAAGCTTGAAACTCCAAACATATTATTTTCTGGTTAATTTTATAGATTTTACGCAACAAATACAGTTTTTGAGATTAATAAAAGTATTTAATCAAAAGTTTTAATAGTACCAGCGATTTTTGGTTATTTTCAAGTGAACTCTGATTATTTTTTGAAATATTAAAGCCAATATTATAATTTTTGTTATTTCTTAAAAATCTTGAGCAATAAATGCATATTTTGTAATTCTTAAAAGTAAAAGTTTGTATAGTACGAGCGATTTTTTTGATAACTTTCAAGCAATTTTTGATCATTTTCGGAAGTATTTAAGCCAAATTTATATTTTCTGTTATTTTTGTTTATAGATTTTAATTAATAAATGTATTTTCATAATTTCTAAAGAATTCACGCAAAAGTTGCAATTTTTCATTATTTTCAAGCGATTTTTGATTGATTTCTGAAATATTAAGGGCGCGGTTTAGGGATAGTCCTAAATTAATTAATGAAGCAGCAGTACTAAACTGTTAGAAAATTTGACTTTTAAAGTGTAATCAAATAATTTGACAAAATATAACAATTTAATTTCAAAATTTAATAGGAAATTTTATTATCTACACGTTACAAAAAACCGATTTTAAAAAGGAGTTAAATTGCGTGAGTTCTGCTTGTAGTTTTATGACAAACCTTAAACCGCCCCCTTAAATGCCAAACAAATATTTTTATTATGCTGAAAATCCGTAAGGCAATAACCACCTGGAACTAATGGTATAACAACAAAGAAGAAAACTGAAAAGTAATGTCATGCGTAAGGGCCACTTGTTGATCCCAACACTTCACTACGTCAAAAAAAAAAAAAAAAAAGTTCTGGTAGGTTGTAGTTTTAGTGTTGGTCTAGCAACTTTTGAAACATTGTTAGCTTTTTCTTTGAGTGAATTAATTCTCAAGGCTTAGACATGCAACTAAATTGTAATCAAACACTCGGTTTACCTTTTGTAGATTCTAGTTCTTAGCAGTCAACCTAGCTGGTGCGGCAAAGCAACTATTTTTGTTTTTTGTTGGGTTGGGTTCTGTGTCTAATTTGTGGCGTAAAAGTTGGAAGGTATTGGTATATTCATGGTACAAGGAGATGCGTGAATTGAAGTTTGTGTGTATTTGTGCGGAGAATTTTTTTGGTGAAATGGATGTGAGGGGTTCTTGGTTGTGATGCTAGACTCAAAGCAGGATTGGAGGCTATTGTTGAAAATTCTTTAAGAATGTTCTACAGGTGCAAATTTTTGGTAGTTTAAATTTTGTGAGCGTGTGGTTTGGATTGGTGTTGCCCACCCACCCGCCCGAGTGTTTCTTATCTTTTTTTATAACACAAACACTTGGGTGGGTGGGCGGAAACAAAGTTTAAATTATGTGCGCGTGCACTTTGGATTGCTGTTGCACACCTACCCGCCCACTTGGGTGGGCGGGCGGGAAGTAAGTTCAAATTTTGTAAGAGTATGGTTTAGATTAGTTTGCTTACCCACCAGAGTGTTATCATAAAAATTCTTAAACATTTGAGTGGTAGGTTGGGAATGTATATAAATTTTGTGGGAGTGTGCTTTGGATTGGTTTTGCCTACCCACCCGCTTGAGTGTTTGTTATCCATTTTTTTAACACAAACACTTGGGGGTGGAAATTGAATTTAAGGATTCTGGGCGCGGGATTTGGATTGCTTGTTTGTTGCCTTCCCGTTGAATAGTTGTGGTCAATTTCTCTTTGTGATTTAATTTCTTTGACACAAACAATTGGGCGGGTGGGTGGAGACAAAATTTAAAGTTGTGATAATTTTTTTAACACTAACACTTGGGTGGGCGGGTGGCTTATCCATTCACTCGAGTGTTTGTGATCAATTTTTTTAACACTAACATTTTTGTGGGTGGGCGGGATCAAAATTTGAACTATTTGGCGTGTTTTTTGGATTTATGTTGCCCATAATCAAAGTTCAAACTTTGTTAGTTTAGATTAGTGTTGCCCGCCTACTTGCCCGAGTGTTTGTCATAAAATGTCTCTAGATGGGAGGGAACTAAGTTTAAATTTTGTGCGTTGTGCTTTGGATTGGACCCACCCGTCTGAGTGTTTGTTATTCAATTTCTTTAACACAAACAATTGGGTGGGTGGGCGGAAACAAAATTTACAATTGTGGCCGTATGGTTTAGATTAGTGTTACCCGCTTTCCTACCCGAATGTTTGTCATAAAAAAAAATTTAACACTTGGGTGGGTGGTCGGGAACGTATATACACTTTGGTAATTTTGTATGGTTGTTGCCACTTAAACGTTGAGTGTTGGGTTTGGTAGGACTAAAAATGTTTCAGTGAGTTTGTTTATGTTACCAGTGCTTAAAGCGCTTATGGTCAATACAGCAATCACTTTGAGTGTATGAGCATTTGAGAATAAAGCGACTTTGTTCCAACATTATCCATTGGTCATCCTACTACATTACAGCACGCGCTAAGTTGTTTTTTTTTTTATTATTAAAGACGTGGCGAGTGGCCCTTCAAAATAACTAGCGCATGGCAATACCTTTCGGTTCGGCTGCGCAAAGTTACACATACATACTTTGCAGGGTTGTTTAATGTGTAGTCTGGCAAACTACACAGCATTCAGACACATTGTCTTAGTTCAGTGGAGTGTCGGTTGCAATAGTACACGATGCGGCAAGATAACTTCCTTATTTGAAAAGAGTGTTCTGACGCTGATAAGAATCCGAGGCGAGTGTGCGTAGTCTTGTTTGAGGAAAGGGATCCTAAGGTTTTGTTAACTTGTATTTTAGTTACCATTATGAGATGAAGTAACGATTTACCATTGGTTGTTTGGTGTTTTCAATCAAAATTGCTACAATTGGGTCTTGTTCTGGAACGGAAATTAATTTTTTGTAGGCTACAACGTTTAGGAAAACTGGTTTTATGCAGAAAAGATGAATTGGATATAATATCTTGCACCATATCATCTAAGGAAAAAGTCATGGAAGGCACAGCTTTATGGAGAAGCAAACTTGCGGCCTTGGTTTGACTGCATCACAGAATCACTGGTTAGAAGAATTAAGCTTGTCAACGTTTGCTGAGTGAATACAGCACGCAAAGAAGAAAAGAGTTATAAAATGCTATTGCTCGTGTAAAGATTTAAATGTACTATAACTTTCCTTAAACATACACACAGTTTAAAGTCTAATAGGAGGCATTGTTTTAACACTTCTCACGTATTTAACTTTTCTATCTAGTTCAAGGTTTTGCGGAATCTAGAATACTGATTCATTAAAGCATTCACGCTGGACTACGTTCTATCCCAAGAAATCTATCTTTTGGGTTGGAAAAAAAAAATGTTTATAGAGAAAGTCTATCTTTATCTTGGGACACTTTGAAGGCTTTTTTAAAAATAACAAATTTGTTGTCATGGTTACTTGTTTGTTGTCGTCTTTTGGTGCAATGGACAATAACTATGGCAGTTCATTGTGTGCATATTTGCCCGCACACAACTCAACTTCTCTAGGCTGCACTGTAGATGTTGGTTGGTTTGTTTTTGCATACTATCAGGTAATAACGTGAGTTTTGTTATTTCCTGTAAGTGCAGCAGATGTGAGCGTTGTGGTGATTTGGTTTGTTTGGCATTACGCACATTGAGTTGGGCTTCCAGTTTCCCGTATACCCACTAAACCCTGAACTTGAATATTCTCCTGAGTTTGTGGTATTACTTCACAAGTCCAAGACACTTTTTTGCACTTTCCACTATAAGTGGGGTGGTCAGATTGCTGAGGTTATCTTTTTTCATACTTTATTTTGTACTTCTTTTCTAATATCTTTCTAGCGAGGGCACTTGACCAGTGTATGCTCTGGATTATCCGTTTTTCTACAGTAGGAGCAGCCGTCATGCACCGCAAGACACATATTCTTTAAGTACAACCCACAGCATCCGTGTCCTGTAAGGATCTGTGTGAGATGGTAGTTTAGATTTTTATATTTTTTGTTTACCCAAGGTTTTATTGTTTTTTTTTGTTCTTTCAGTTATTTTCTTATGTTGTTGTCTTGCTCTTAGACAGAAAGGTGTATGGGGGTTGTTCTTGTTATTGCCTGTATAACCTTAATCAAGACTGTTCTGTAGGCACTTGCTATTCTTATTGCCATTTTTCTTCTGGCCCTTTCTAAGATGACCTTGTCTTTTTTAATGTTCTAGCTGTTTTTTCTATATAGGCGCAGCGTACAGCAATATTGAGTCTACATTACTTTGCGTTACTCCGTTCTCAGACCTCCTCCATTTGGCATGATTTGTGTCAGAACCATTACTAGTTTCTCTGCTTTTTGTTTGGCCTCAGTTATGTGGGGTTTCATGTTTCAGTATTTAATACTATCTTTGATTTGATTGTAGTGTTTCCTAGATTAATCTTGACTATGATTTCTTTTTTTTACCCACCAGGACTACAGCTTCCGTCTATTGTGTTGCCAGCTCTAATCCCATTTTCTTTATCAACTTCCTAATTATATAGGTTGCCTATTTTGCGCTATTTTTTATTTCCCTTATGCAATAGACCGTCATAGTAAATGTTCCACAGAGCGAGACCCAGAACGGAGCTCTGTGGCACCCCACAAGTCATATTCAGAGTTTTTCCAGAGCTGCACACTATAGTTCTAGTAAAATGCATATACGATTTTGCGTATATTGAATGGAAATTTTCCGCTCTACAACTTTGGTCTTTTATAATTTTTCCAGAAATAGTTTTGGCTGAATATCCAAATAATTCAGAAGGTCAACGCTCTTTAGCAGAGAATGCGCACACTACCGGGAAGTCCACATATCCAAATATTAAAGGAAATTTTTTGCTCTACAACTTTGATCTCTTGTAATTTTTTACCAAAACGCGCAGTTTTGGATCTAAATGAAATATATATATACTATTTTCTGCGCCTTCTAGGCGGAAAAACGGAAAATTATAGGAAAATTTAAATGACCTATATTTATTGGAACCGCTCTACAACTTTTAATAGAAGTAATTTTTGCCCAAAATGCATAGTTTTTGCTAAAAATCCAAAAAAAACTTTAAAAACACGAAAACTGATATGTATGTATTGCGTGCGCTAGGTGAAAATAGTCTTCCAGTCTAAATACACCTAAGTATACAAAGAAAGTAAGTATAGGAAGTCACATGTTTTTTGGGTTCCTAGCTTTAATACTTAATAGCGTCGGGAACTGAAAGGTGGTCAAGAGTAACTGTGGTCTTGACTTGTGCTAACTGTTAGTCATAACTTTTGGTTTTGACTTTTGATCCTGATTGGTCTTCTTGACTGACATGAGTATTTTTTGTTTCCAAATTTGGTATGGTACGGTTTTAGACTTTCAAAGAACACAAACAGAGGTTTTGGCTTGTTTTCTGGTAGGTTTAGGAAGGTCTTGCTTCAATCTATGTTGATATTAATTTTTTTAAATTTTTTGGCATACGATTTTAGACACTCCAAGAATTTACTGTCAACAGAGGTTTTGTCTTGATTTTATGCATGTTTAGGAATATTTTAATTGACTTGGTAGAGGGTGTTTTAATCTAAGTTTTTAGTCATTAAGTATTTGTTTTTTGATAGAAAACCGCCTTGACTAAATTTTGTGTTACTTTTTTACTTTGCGAGAAATTGTAAATTTCTTTGGCCAAATGTCACAATACTTGCTTTGCAATTGGTTGATAATCATCTTGACACAATTCTGTGATACTTTGTTGTTTTGCAATTAATAATTCATTAACCCAATAATTTTTGTGATATTTTTTTTGCTTTGCAATTGATTGTGAACTACTTTGGCTTGGGATTGATTGAAAACCATTTTGACAAAATTCTGTGATATATTGTTGCTTGGAAATTAATTATTTATTAACCCTATAACTTTTGTGATATTATGTCGGTTTGCGATTGATTGTGTGCTACTTTGGTTAAATTTTATGATACTTTGTCGCCTTGGATTGTTTAAAAAATATGTTGACAAAATTCTGTGATATTTTGTTGCTTGGCAATTAATTATTTATTAACCCAATAACTTTTGTGATACTTTGTTGCTTTGCGATTGCTTGTGAACTACTTTGGCCAATTTTTATGATACTTTGTTGCTTTGCGATTAATTATTTATTAACCAAATAACTTTTGTGATACTTTGTCGCTTTGCGATTGAAGTTTTTTGATTTTTCTGATCAATTAAAGATCACTTTGACCAAATTCTGTGATACTTTATTACTTTGCAATTAATAATTCATCAACTCAAAACTGTTTGTGATACTTTGCTGCTTTTTGATTGATTGTGAACTATTTTGACCAAGTTTTATGAGTCTTTGTTGCCTTCCAATAGATTAAAAACTATTTTTATTAACCCAATAACAAATTTTATGATGCATTATCACTTTGCAATTGATTGCAAATCATCTTGGTAAATTTTTTTGAAGCTTTGTTGCTTTACGAATAATTGTTCAGTAACCTAATAACTTTTGTGATACTTTCTTGATTTGCAATTTATTGTGAATTATTTTGGTCAAATTTTATGATACTTTGTCGCCTGGCGATTGATTGAAAATCTTCTTGACAAAATTCTGTGATACTTTGTTGCTTTGCAATTAATTATTTATTAACCGAATGACTTTAGTGATACTTTGTTGTTTTGTGATTGCTTGTAAACTAGTTTGGCTAAATTTTATAATATTTTGTTGGCAATTGTTTCAAATCTGTCTTGACAAAATTTTGTGATGTTTTGCAATTAATAATTTATTATCCCAATAACTTTTGTGATACTTTATTGCTTTGCAGTTGATTGTGAACCACTTTGGCACAGTTTTATGATACTTTGTTGCTTTGCAATTGATTGAAAATCATCTTGACAAAGTTTTGTGATACTTTGTTGCTTTGCGATTAGTTATTTATTAACCCAATAGTTTTTATGATATTTTGTTGTTTAGTGATTGATTGTGAACTACTTTTGCTAAATTTTATGATACTTTGATGACCTGCAATTGATAGAAAACCGTTTTGACAAAGTTTTGTGATACTTTTATTGCTTTGTGATTAATTATTTATTAACCCAATAACTTTTGTGATACTTTATTGATTTGCGATTGATTGTGAACTACTTTGGCACAATTTTATGATACTTTGTCGCTTTGCGATTGCTTGAAAATTATTTTGACAACATTTTGTGATACTTTACCGTTTTGCGATTAATTATTTATTTATTAACTCAACAAATTTTGTGGTATTTTGTTATTTTATGATTGATTGTGAACTACTTTGTTTAAATTTTATGATACTTTGTTGCTTTGCGATTGTTAGAAAACCATCTTGACAAAATTCTGTGGTACATTGTTGCTTTGCAATTAATTCTTTATTAACTCAATAACTTTTGTGATACTTTGTTGCTTTGGGATTGATTATGAACTGCTTTGGTCAAATATTATAATACTTTGTCGCTTCTGGATTCATTGAATAGCACTTTGACAAAATTTTGTGATACTTTATTGCTTTGCGATTAATTATTTATTTCTCCAATATTTTTTGTGATACTTTATTGCTTAATGATTGATTGTGAACAAATTTTATAATTTTTTGTTGTCTTGTGATTGATTGAAAACAATCTTGACAAAATTCTGAGATACTTTGTCGTTTTGCAATTAATTATTTGGGTTGATACCCAATAATTTTTGTGATACTTTGCAATTGATTGTAAATTACTTTGGCCAAGTTTTATGATACATTGTCGTGTTTTGGATGATTGAAAACTATCTTGACAAAATTCTGTGATACTTTACATTAACCCAAATTGTTGTGATACTTTGTTGGTTTGCAATTGATTGTTAACTACTTAAAATCATCAAAATAGTGAAAATGTGAACTTTGTGTTATATAAATGGTATGATCTAGACAATCTAGAGACAATTTTCCAATTGATTTATTAATTCTTAATTATTTCTTACGCTTTGAAGCAACATATCTTTATTATTAATTCTTGAAATTGAAAACTAAGTTCCTGCATAAATCACGCACGATTACATACTTTATAATGCCAATAATCCATCACACTTTGTTCAAATAAATCACAATATGTCAATTTTTGTTGTTACTCGAACGTGCAGTATTTAATCTCTTTGATTTTCTGTGTGGCTTGTAATTAATTTGGCAATTACGGGACGTGCATTACGGTAAATAAATGTAAGGGGGTCGAGGTGAGGCGTGCCCTCCATACATCCTCCCGACCGCCGGGGAATAAATGAGCTTTTGGTGTAATACACTCGCCACTAGAAAGGGTTAATTGAAAAATACCTTGCTGCCAGAGCGTTGAATTTATAACGACTATCACTCAAAACGTGCTTGCAAAAAATTACGAGGCATCAATTAAAACATCAGATGCCAAGTGATATATTATTAGCAAAATGTATATTCATTGCATACTAATAATATTAGATAGAATTTATTACATAAAAGAAATTTACAAAATTACATATTGCATTGTCACCAATAATAGAATCAATTATTTACCGTGCATTAAATGCACATATAATAAATACAAACCTAACTAACTATAATAATAAACATTCAAACATCCGTATGTCGCTTCATCATCCGCCAACTATCCAAAGTGCAAAAAACTCCATTCAATTTATTCCTCCAATCATGCATATCACTCATACTATCAGCATTTAGAAAATATTTTGCTTCATTTGCTTCCAATAACAAAGTTCTCGGTCTAGGACAGTAACTCCTTTTAGCATTTTTAACTTCCCCTAAACTGGTATCCAAATTAATGACTTCAATTGGTGGTTTGCTGTCGGATTCGTTTGGGTAATTCCAAAATTTTAATTTTGTTCCTTCTAATACACACCAACGTCTGTTCCAAAGGTATCCGTTATCTGAGCCTATTGTTAAGAATCCGCGTTTGTTTGTGTCCATTTTGACTGAGGTTATGTTGGCGTTGATTGAAATGTTTGGTGTTAACGGGCTTTCTTCGGGAAGTGTTAATGCCCATTCGGTGTTTCTTGTTAGATCGTTGACTGTCATTTTGAGGCTTCCGCATAAGTTGAATGATGATAAGGGGATGTTGCTTTCGATCATTGTGTGGGTTTGTAGGTCTGTGTAGAGGAGTTTTCTGGATTTTCGACATAATGTTGATGCTCGCTGTAAAGGAAAAAAGTTAATTTATTTGATAAACTGTTTTAGGTCAAATAATATGCTTATAAATTAGTTTTTTAGGTAGCGTAAAAGAAAGTAGACTAAAGATTTTATTTTAGGATTTTTTTTAGCAAACTACTTTCAGTTCAATTGAAACATACTAATAAATTTTAATTTTTAAATTTACCAGACAAACGATAACAAATTATTACAATGAATATAGAGCATTTAAACCTTACGTCATTATATACCAATGCGGTGAAGCCAACATGATTGGTGACGTCAGTTGTGGGCAAACGCGCTTATACAAAATTACATTTTTACGTACTTAGTTTACAGTCAATAAATCTGTATAAGGCACTTGGTGCATGGCTAAATTATTTAATAAACAATCATTATTTATTAAGTATTTGTGATAAAAACAAATCTTATTTGTTAATTGACAATTTTAAAAGAATCGACCATTATTAGTTAAGTTTAGAATTTTTTTATAAGGGTTATGCAAATAACAATTATTTATTAATAAAATATTTACTCATAGTTATGAGTTGCTCACAGTTAGCTCGTGACGTCAGTTGTAGGCAAGATTGTTGTTATGTTGGCTTCACTATGTGGAGTAAGAACAATATTATAAATTATTTTTTTAGATTAAGAATATATTGTTTTTAGTTTTATAAATCATCTTTTAGATTTATATTTTGTTACAATAATATTAGATTATCTAAGGAGGACAGTTTTTTTTTTATTTTACTCAAAAACTTTAAAGTGGGCCTATTACAGCCGACGAGTTTACATAAATCTACATTAAATTGCGCATCTTTTAAAACAAAATTCATTTTATTACGATGGTAATTGGTACGCTAACAAAAGAAACAAATATGACATTTGCATTGAAAGTTTGATTTTGCGACAGGTTTTTGCATTTTACTCAGAAACTTTGTACTGGGTCTTTACAAACTTATAAATTTACATAAATCTACATGAAATTACGCATTTGTTGGGACTGATTTTATTTTATTTCAATGATATGTGGTTGCCCAACAAGAGAAGCGAATACGACATTTGGAAGGGAGTTTTTAAAAGGACAAACAACCGAGAGGGCGTGCGTGGCACTCAGTTTATTGATTGCGGAATAGGAGTTTTAATTAGAATTTTTGATTATCCAGCCAAGTATTAGTAATCTAAAAATTGGATTTTCTTTTCTCTTCAAATGACATTTGTCACTAAATTCAACTTCTCGATAATAAACAGTTTGGTGGGTAGGCGGGGCACTTAGGTCATTGATTGCATAAGAGTAGTTTCAACTGAAGTTTCTGCCCACCCACCTAAGTGTTAGTGATCTAGAAAATGGATTTTTTTTTTACAAATGTTAATTGTCATTAAACTGAAAAAAGAAGTGTGACAGATTTAAGTTCTTAATAACAAACAGTTTGGTGGGTGGGCGGGGCACAAACAGTTTGTTGATTGTGGAACAGTAGTTTTAACTGGAGTTTTTGCTCACCCACCCAAGTATTAGATTTCCAGAAATTGGATTTTTGTTTCTCTAGAAATGTTATTTGTTATTCAATTTAAGGAAGAAAGTCACAAATGCAACTTTTTGATAACAAACTAACAAACAGTTTTTGGGGTGGGCGTGGCACTGGTTTGAATTGAAGTTTCCGCTTATTAAAAGTTTTTTTCATTCTGCAAATTTCATTTGTCATTATACTGGAGGAGGGAGAGTAGCAGATCTAATTTCTTGATAACAAACACATTGGTGGGTAGGTGGGCTACTCAGTTTATTGATTACGAGACAGTAATTTTAACTGGAGCCCCTGCTCACTCACTCAACTGTTAGTGATCCAGAAACTAAATTTCTTCTCTTTACAATTGCCAATAATCATTAAACTAAAGACAGGAGTGTGGCAGATTTAAGCTCTTAATAACAAGCAGATTGGTGGGCGGGCGGGGCACTTAGTTTATTGATTGCGGAACAGTAGTTGTAACTGGAGTTTCTGCCCTCCCACCCAAGTGTTAGCGATCCAAAAATTGCATTTTCTTTTCTCTACAAATGTCATATGTTATTAAATTGGAGAGAAAAGGCAGATCTAATTTTTTGATAAAAGTAGTCAGGTGGGTGGGCGTGGACTTAGTTTATTGAGTAAAAATATTAGAATAAGTTATTGGAAAAAATGGTTAGCATTAGTAGTCAAGAAAGTGGAGCAAAAGCCAAATTACAAACAAACTTCTAGCAAAACGCAGAACAATAGACAGATATTGTGGGCTAGACAAACAAAAAGACTTAAAGCCTCAGAATACACAGAAATCATCGAAGACGAATACGAAAGTTCACCGATCTAAAAGAACAAAGGGAAAATCGTTTATCTTCTAAATTTAGAACCAACAAGAACAATTGGTGACAGGAAAGGTTCAGATTACATTCTGTATCCAGAATTTTTGACTTTACAGCTTTCTTCTTTTTAGGGTACTGTCTACTTTCGGAGGTTGGTTATCATCAAAGCAGTTTTTATTTTGGATATTGCTGCTCTGAACAGATCCATAGATGTGCATTAGTTGTAAAGTTCTATATTTTGCTCTTCTTGTGCCCAAGGTATTCTAGTTTTGGTTTTTCAATAGCAAAGATCAGTTTTTTTTTTCCAGTTCTTTGTATCACTTTGTTTGTGATTTTTGTTTTCTACGGAATTTTGAAGATGCAACTTTACAGGCAATTGGTACCTAATCCAAACTTTTAGATCGGGCAAGTACTTCTAAATGTGGATTTTGAAGAAATTGATACTGCAGAGTTAAAACTAAAACAGATGAAAAACTGAAAGGTTTTAGGAGAAGATTGCCTTGCAACAGAAATGTTAAAGATTGGATAAAAAACTTTGGAGAAAACACTGATCACCTGTCTTAACTGAAAAAAATATTTACTCTAGGAAGAATGCCGACGTAATAACGTTCTTTAAAACGGGTGACCGAACCATTGAAAATTATAGACCGATCAGTTTTTGTCCGTTTTGAATAAATTTTTTATCAAAATTATAACCAATTGCTTCAACAAAAAGTGTGATTTTGCCAGCTTGTAGAACATTCTTGATTTTGAAGCGCAATGGACCAGATTCAAACGGTACGTACTTTTATTGAGAAGTGTACAGACTACAATATCCTCTTACACCTTGCATTTGCTGATTGCTAAAAGGCTTTTAATTTGGTTGAAACATGGGAGGTACTAGAGGCAATGAGGATTGATGATTGACTCAAGATCTTATTAAAGACATCTTCAAAGGCCCTACACTTTATGTAAAAATAGCGGAAAACTTAACAACGGAGAAGATCCCAATATAGTGAGGGGTAAAAGAGAGTGATTCAATTTTTTTGATTTTTCTTGGATTCAAGAGACGATGTTTTAAGGATTATCATTATGTTACTATCTTACAGTTGGCTTTGAATATATACCTGTAAATTAATTACATAATTTATACTACCGAACCCGTTAATTGAGAGAATGGAGGCGCTGTAGATACTGATGAGGTTTTAATATCTCATATTAAATGTCATTATGGTTACATAGACACTAATTATGTATTAGACTAACGTCCTGAAGTTGACATGGAAGCAAAGGGGAGTCAACATAGGCGGGAAATTCTTAAACCGTCTCCGATTTGCAGACGACATTGTGACCATGAGAACCGACCAGGAAAAACTTAGGACTATGTTGTGTGAACTGAAAAAACGTGGGCTTAGAAATGAATCTCCAAAAAAACAAAGTTTATGAGCATAGACAAGATTTATGTCACTATCGATAACTATATATGTACTTCAAGTGGTGGAAGAATATATATGTATTTTGGACACAACTTCAAGTTAGGTTAGGTTAGGCAACCAGAAATCTGAGATAAGAAGGAGAATCAGTTAAGCATGGTCTGTATTTGGAAAACTTGCACAAAATCTTAAAGAAACAAAAATACCATAAATCTAAAACAAAAATTACATGATGTTTGCGTACTGCCAGTCATATTGTATGAGCTTAAGACAGTCAAGTTGGTTTCTCACTAAATTGTTGGAGGAAGATTACCTTAAACCATATACTCTTACAAACGCGTCATATAATATGTTTAGTTTGCATTGTGGTGAAAACAACATAACAACGTTCTATGCCCACAACTGACGTCACACACGTTTTGAAAATAAACTTTTAAATTAATTAAATAGCACAACTTTTGAACAACTTTTGTTTTATTTTGCTGCCATTTTTAAAATAATTAAAGAAAACAATTAATAATCATTAATTAATTACATATTTTGACAGTTTTGTGAAAATATAGCAAAATAGTTTATAAAATTTTGTATTTTATATAATTAATTACTCACAACTTTTAAAATATTTGAAGAAATTGGCTCCAACACTAGGTTTTTATTTATTTTTTACTATATAAATAAATATTTGAATACATTAGTTTCAAACGCCTTTAATAAACGCTGTAACCAAATTAATTTCTTAGAATTTTTTAAACTTTTATAACTTTTGAGATATTTAAAGAAATTAACTCTAAAACCATATTTTTTTGCATTTTAATAGATTAACTGTCAGAATATTAAAAAACTTTATTTGTTAAGCCATAGAAAACATACCAACATTAAATCTTTTGATATGCACGTTTTTACCCACAACTGACGTCACACGCTTTAGTTATGTTGGCTTCATCACGTTGACAAAAGGCGTGTTTATAAGTGTAAATGGTTTAAGAAGATTACAACCTCAATCTCTTGACAACAAACAGTTTGGTAAATGTGTGGGACACCCAGTTTATTGATTGCAGGACAGTAATTCATATTGTTTTAATTTAGTTGATTTAATCAGTGTTATTCAAATTTAAATAACTAAATATAAATCTAGTTTGTTTAAATATTATTTTTTTAAGGTTGGTATTATTGGATTTTAATCAAATTTTCACATACAGTTACAATTTAGTTTAATTAAATGATCATCAAATTTTATTAAAATTGATGCGCTGGTTTCCGAGTTATTCAGTTTAAAATAACTGAATTTAAATCCAATTTTTTTTTTTTCTAAAGTTGGTATCATTGGATTATAATCAAACTTTGACATATAGTTACAATTTAGTTATTTTAAATTATTAACAAATTTTGTAAAATTTAATACGTTGGTTTCCAAGTAATTCAGTTTTAATTAACTAAGTATATTTATTTTTTTAAATAATTTATTTCTAAGGTTGGTATCATTGGGTTTAAATCAAACTTTAATATACAGTTACAATTTAGTTGATGTAAATTGGCAACAAATTTTACCAAATTTGATACGTTGGTTTCCAAGTTATTCATAGTTAATTAACCAAATATATTTATTTTTCTAAATAATTTATTTTTAGAGTTGGTATTATTGGGTTTAAATCAAACTTTATTATCTAGTTACACTTTAGTTGATTTAAATTGGCAACAAATTTTATCAAATTTGATACGCTGGTTTCCGAGTTATTCAGTCTTAAATAACTAAATATAAATTTTGTTTTTTTTCTAAGGTTGTTATCATTGGATTTAAATCAAACTTTGAAAAATTTTAGTTTATTTAAATTATCAACAAATTTTGTAAAATTTGATACGCTGGTTTCCGAGTAATTCAGTTTTAACTAACTAAATATATATATTTTTTTAAATAATTTATTTCTCAGGTTGGTATTATTGGGTTTAAATCAAACTATAATATATAGTTACAATTTAGTTGATTTAAATAGGCAACAAATTTTATCAAATTTGATACGCTGGTTTCCAAGTTATTCATATTTAATTAACGAAATATATTTATTTTTTTAAATAATTTATTTCTAAAGTTGATATCATTGGGTTTAAATCAAACTTTAATATTTAGTACAATTTAGTTGATTTAAATTGGCAATAAATTTTATCAAATTTGATACTCTGGTTTCCGAGTTATTCAGTTTTAAATAACTGAATTTAAATCTAATTTTTTAATTATTTTTTTCTAAAGTTGGTATCATTTATTATAATCAAACTTTGACATATAGTTACAATTTAGTTATTTTGAATCATCAACAAATTTTGTAAAATTTGATACGCTGGTTTCCAAGTTATTCATATTTAATTAAGTAAATATATTTATTTTTTTAAATAATTTATTACTAAGGTTGGTATCATTGGGTTTAAACCAAACTTTAATATCTAGTTACAATTTAGTTGATGTAAATTGGCAACAATTTTTATCAAATTTGATACGCTGGTTTCCAAGTTATTTATAATTAATTAACGAAATATATTTATTTTTTTAAATAATTTATTTCTAAAGTTGGTATTATTGGGTTTAAATCAAACTTTAATGTCTAGTTACAATTTAAATGATTTAAATTGGCAAAAAATTTATCAAATTTGATACGCTGGTTTTGTATCAAAAATAACAAACCAATAGTTTAAACTGGAATCAAACACTTGGGTGGGTCGGTGTTTGGACTGGAGGGGCCCACCAACCCACTCAAGTATTAGTTAGTCAAGAGGTTGGATCACAATTTGCTTTTGTGACGAAGTAACTTCTGATGCTCGCAAAAAAGTCAAACATGTAATTTCTTGATGACAAACACTTAGGTGGGTGGGTGGGTTGGTTACTTCATAGTTTAATAACGAACCAGTAATTTGGACTGAAGTAGCCCACCCACTCAAGTGTTAGTGATAAAATGACTCCTAACATTCGCAGGGAAGAAAATATACAATCTTTTGATGACAAACACTTGGGCGGGTGGGATGGCCAATCCAGAGCTTAATAACAAGACAGTAATTTGGACTACAGTGAGCTACCCACCCACCCAAGTATTAGTTATCAAGAGATTTGAACACGATCTTCTCCTATAATAAAAGAACTTCTAACACTCGCAGAGAGTTCAAATGTTTAATCTCTTGATGACGAACACTTGGGCGGGTGGGTAAGTCACTTTAAAGCTTAATAAAGAGTCAGTAATTTAAACTAGGGTGGCCCACTCACCCACCCAAGTGTTACTTATTAAGAGGTTGGGTAACAATTTTCTCTTGTGATAAATTGACTTCTAACACTCGCAGAGAGGTCAAATAATAAATCTCTTATTGACGTTGTTTGGGCGGATGGGTGGGTTACCCAGAGCTTAAATAACAAACCAGTAGTTTAGACTAGAGTGGCTCACCTACCCACCCAAATGTTAATTATCAAGAGATTGGATCACGATCTTTTCTTGTCATAAATTGACTTCTAACACTCGTCGAGAGGTGAAATATACAAATTTCTTGGTGACTTACATTTGGGCGGGTGGGTGGGCTTCTCTAGAGTTTAATACCGAGTCAGTAATTTAGACTGGAGTGGCCCACCCACCCACCCAAGTGTTAGTTATCAAGAGATTAGATCATGATATTCTCTTGTGATAAAATAACTTCTAACACTCGCCGAGAGGTGAAATATACAAATTTCTTGGTGACTTACATTTGGGCGGGTGGGTGGGTTACTCTAGAGTTTAATACCGAGTCAGTAATTTGGATTGGAGTGGCCCACCCACCCACCCAAGTGTTAGTTATTAAGAGATTAGATCACGATCTTTTCTTGTGAAAAAATGACTCCCAACACTCGCAAAGAGGTCAAATATACAATCTTTTGATGACAAACATTTGGGCGGGTGGGTGTACTACTCCAGAGCTTAATAACAAGTCAGTAATTTGAACTGCAGTGGCCCACCCACCCACCCAAGTGTTAGTAGTTATCAAGAAGTTGGATCACAATCTTCTCTTGTGATAAAATGACTTCTAACACTTGTCGAGAGGTCAAATATACAAATCTCTTGATGACGAATTTTTGGGCGGGTGGGTGGGCCACTCCAGAGCTTAATACCAAGTCAGTAATGTGGACTGGAGTGGCCCACCCACCCACCCAAGTGTTAGTTATCAAGAGGTTGGATCACGATCTTCTCTTGTGATAAAAAGATTTTTAACACTCGTACAGAGGTCAAATATTTAATCTCTTGATAACGAACACTTGGGGGGGGCGGGTGGGTCACTTTATAGTTTAATACCGAGTCAGTAATTTGGACTGGAGATTTTGGATTATAGTCAAACTTTGACATATAACTACAATTTAGTGATTTTGAATTATAAACAAATTTTTTAAAATTTGATACTCTGGTTTCTGAGTTATTTGTATTTAATTAACTAAATATATTTATTTTTTTAAATAATTTATTTCCAAGGTTTGGGTTTAAATCAAACTTTAACATTTATTTACAATTTAGTTGATTTAAATTGCCAACTAGTTTTAGCAAATTCGATACGCTGGTTTCTGAGTTTCCGAAAATGATTATTAAGGGCGCGGTTTAGAGAGTGTCATAATGCAGAATTTGCGCAATTTCACTTTAAAATTGTTTTTTTTGTAACGTGTAGAGAATGACATTTTTAGTCTAATGAAATATATAAAAATCTAAAACTTATTAAATTTTAAAATTAAATTGTAATTTTTTTGTCAAAACTTTATTGAACATCAAATTTAGTAAATTTTGTAAAATTCTTACCTTATTTATTCTATATTTAGAATCATTCTTATGCTTCCTCATTTTCATACAATAAACTTCAACTTTGATCCTAAACGAAGCATCCAAATCATCAAAAATAAAATAATCTTGAAATTCCAACACATCAACATTAGGAGCCACCTGAACAGCATCAGTATGATACAATTGTTTGTCATCAGATACAATACAAATAAACCATTCCGGATCCTTACGCTGCTTTAAGGGAATCTTAATATCTCTAATATTTACAGTCCCAACATTAGAAGTTTTCAATGGATTTTCATAATGTCCTTGTCTGATTTCTTGAAGAATTTGCTCATACTTACAACCTAAAAAATTAAAATTTGTATCAATAATATAATTAATTTTATTTAAAATAGTATATTAAGTACCATGGGCGGAAAAGCATTGTTTACAGCACGCCAAAGCGATGCGAAGTGGTGTAAATGCTTTTTTGCTTATGTTTTTATAAAATAAAAATGATTTTTGTCATGGGGCCGCAATTATTGATTGAAAAGTGATAGGTTTTTGATCTATGTTTGAGCGGGAAAAGTCAACAGACAAATATTTTTAGAATTCTTAAAAATTACTTTTTGGTTCTGCAAGTTTTCAGAAATCAAGTTTTTTTACATAATGATTATTTATTAATTTCCCATAATAATACTTCTCATATTCATAGACAAAACTAAAATAATACTTACTGGCTGTTAATAAAATCTTCTCAGCCTCAATCTCACTCTCAATTTGTGTTTTGGTACTAGTTTTGCAAATCTCCAAAGCACTAGAAGCTTGCTTCATCACTTTACATTGGATATCAGCTTGTTGCTTCAGTTTCAGAAACAAATCATGTTCTGTATCATCTGGTATAATCGAACGTCGCTTCTTTAAAGATTTATTGGGAGTGGCATAAATTGGTTCTACACTTTTATTACTAACCGGACTAGGCGGATTAGAATCCTAAAAAAAATAATTTTAGAACAATTTACATAATAAATTACAATTTCTTACCCCTAAACTTTGAGCTAATTCATCCAAATCCTTAACGGCATCCATTGAAGTTTCCATTGCATCAAAAGCGTCCATCACTGATGTAGAAACAATTCTATTTATTCTTCTTCCAATCGATCGTTCTAAAATCTTATCAGCAGTCATATTTGCATTGCTAATTTCCGTCACAATATTTGCGCTTGGATTAATATCGTCGCTCCTTCTTTTAGGCGCACGACTCTCATATAAATTTACAATAAATCTATCCTGCACATAATTACCAACTTGTTTTTTAATCGGACTTAATACATCACCATTTTCATCTTCAAAAATCCGTCTTGCTAATGACTTTTTTCTGCTTAATCTTACAGGTTTGGTATTAAAATCGCGTGATAATGCTTCGAATATTTGTATTTTTTCTTGTAATGGACTTGTTGTTTTGTTAGGGGTTGAGTTGTTTATAAAGCTGTAATTATTTTCTTCTGGGAAATTTGCATAAATTTGTTTAATGGGTGTGGTCATTATAGGGGTCGCCGGTAGGGGTCTATCTTTAACATTTACATATTGAGTGATTATTGGTCGTTGTGCTCCTATTGTTTCGTAAATATGTGCGGTGCAAAGTTCAACTTCATCTAAATCGGTGGTTTGTATATCTGGTGGATATTCAATGTTATTGTTGGTTTCTATTATTACTTTTTTAGTTTTTTGTAGTTTTATTCGTTTTGTTGTATCCAGACTTTCGTTTTGTTCATACGTAAGTTTTGGTTCTGTAAAATAAATAATTTTATCATTAACAATCAAATATAAACAAATTTATCATTGGTGTGTTACGAATGTATGAATGATAATATTATAATCTACAACAAATTTGATTATCTTTTAAAATGAGCTAAGTAGCATGCAATTGACTTATTGATAAGCCAAAATATATTTAACTCAAATTTTATTTTGTTTCAGGTAACTTTATATCATCATGGTTTAAGTATTGAAGCAGTATTTGTAAGTAATTTATTATTGAAATAATTATTAAGCTGCGATTTACAATCTTCACTAACACTAACTAAGTTGTTGTCTTTGTAAAATATTAAAATTAAAACCAAAGTTTCATAAATTTTTACATAGAATTTGTAAAAAATGTATGATCTAACAAAACTCAAAAGCTATTTTCTATTTAATTTTGTTGGAATTTTGTTTGGTTTTACTGTTCACATAATGGAATTATAAATTATAAAACAGTCTGGTTTTATAAACACAAAATTTTGTTTTATATTAATAAAACTATCTCGGGTTAAGTAAAAAGTATATTTGGTTATACACAAACAAAAATTGTTTTAAAAACAAAGATCTGGTCATTTAAAAGAAAGGTGCGGCTATTTATAGAGAAGATTTTAGTAAAGTAGCTATCTGTAAGCAAGTGCCTGCAATGCGGAAAGGCTTATTTCAAAACATTGGTCAGATTTTTGACGTTTTATGAACAAAATTTTGTACTTTTCAACAGTTTATCCCAGTTTTTGATTATTTCTAACAGTATTACTTTCTAGCTGAATTTTGTTTATGAAAATGTGTACACTTTAACAGTTTATGGCCGAATTTTGCTATTTTTGGCATCTTCCGAACAGAATTTTGCACTTTTTAACCGTTTTTTGAAGCAGTTTATAGTGAATTTTAGTACTTTGACAATATTGTTATACTTTATGACTGGGTTCTGCTATTTTTGACATTTAATGAAAAGAATTTTACACATTTTGGCAGTTTATGGCTGGATTTTGAAACTTCTTGATCGTTTTTGGCCGGATTTCTATTTTATCTAAAAGTATCTGAATTTTATGAAAAAACTTTACATTTTTTGACTGATTATGACCGGATTTTGTATTATTTTAACAACATTTGGTTTTTCATGGCCAGTTTTTGCTGTTTTTGGGATTTTATAAAATGAATTTTACATATTTTCATAGTTTATGACCGGATTTTGAAACTTTTTTACCGTTTTGGCCGGATTTTTATTTTATCTAAAAACATCTAACATTTTATGAATAAAGTTTACACGTTTTGACTGATTATGACCGAGTTTTGTATTATTTCAACAATATTTTAGTTTTTCATGGCCAGATTTTGCTATTTTTGGGATTTTATGAAAAGAATTTTACACATTTTGGCAGCTTATGGCCGGATTTTGAAACTTTTTGGCCAGATTTTAATTTTATCTAAAAATATTTGACGTTCTATGAATAAAGTTTACATTTTTTGACCGTTTATGACCGGATTTTGAATTATTTCAACAGTATTTTGATATTTCATGGCCAGATTTTGCTATTTTTAGGATTTTATTAAAAAAATTACATTTTTAACAGTTTATGGCCGAATTATTTATTTTGTTTTTCATTAAATTTGGAGATGTTATTTTTTACATTTCACAAATATTTTTCAACTGTTGTATTTTGATTCTATCTGAAAATATTCAATGAACGGATTCAGCTATGATTGAAATTTTGCTCTTAATGGTTCAATTTTGCTGCTTTTGACAATATTGTCATATTTAATGGCTGTATTTTGCTATTTTTGACGTTTTATGAAAAGAATTATTCACTTTTTAACAGTTTTACAGCCGGATTTTAGAGCTTTCTGACAATGTTTTAATGTTTTGAGGCCGGATTTGGGTTTTTTTCAACAATACGTTAATATTTCATGGCCGGATTTTGCTGTTTTTGATATTTTATTAAAAGATTTTGGCACTTTCCTACAGTTTATGCCGGATTTTGTATTTTTCAAACAATATTTTTAACGTTTTATAGCTAGATTTTGCTATTTTTTAAATTTGTGCACTGTACAAACAGTTTACAGCAAGCTTTTAGTGCTTTCTAACAATTGTCTAAATTTTTTTTTTTTTAATTTTTTTACATTCAAAATTTTGCTATTTTTAGATGTTTTTGGCCGGGTTTTGGTTCTTTTTGAAAATATTTTATAATTTTATTTTTGCAATTTTTGACTTTTTGTAATTGTTATATAACATTTTATGGCAAACTTTTGAACCGGATTTTATTATATTTTGGTACTAATATATTAATATTTTTGACTTTTTTAAGATTTTTGCACTTTTTATTAGCAGTTTATAGTCGGACTTTGTTACTTTCTAACAAAATTTTAATGTTTTAAGACCAGATTTTGCTTTATGATATTTTGTACATATAATTTTGCACTTTTAAACCGGATTTTTGCGTTTTCTAACAATATTTTGATGTTTCATGTTTTATAAATAGAATTTTACACTTTTACACAGTTTACCGAATTTTGTAGTTTTTAAATTTTTAGTAGAAACTTGCACTTTTTGACAGTTAATGACTGGAGTAAAAATTTTTTTTTCAAATTTGCCTGAGTGGACCTTTTTAATAGTTTGCGGTAAGGCCCAAAAATCTGCTCTGCGCCACTGGAAGATTTGGTCATTTAAAGAGAGATCAAACCATATAAATAAACCCGATCAGAATGAAACTTAAAAACTAAATAAATATAGAAACAAAATATATAGAAACAAAATTAGATAATGATATATTAAATTCCTTCATATAAAACTAAAATTTTTGGGTGGGCTACAACAAACTATCTGCCCAAGTGTTAGTTATTCAAAATATGTCAGTTTTGTCTTTTTTAGCAATTGACATTAAAGAAACACTAATATTAACCACATGCCTAAATTTTACGTCCAAGAGTTTATTCACAGAAACATTCAATATTTTAATAAAAAGTTTGGTTATTAAAAGATTGGGCGGGTTGGGTTTACTAATCTTTGTCACACTTAACTTAATCCAATCCAAACTATTGGCGCGTTGCCATGCTTTGGAGTGTCCCACCCTTTTGTCCAAGTATTAGTCATTAAGAAATTTAATGTTTATTTTCTATGCGGGCGTCTAAAGTCATTTTACACAAGAGAAAGTCGTGATTTAACTTTTTATTAACGAACACTTGGGTGGGTAGGCCACTCTATTTTAAACTATTGGTGCATTGTCATGCTTTGGAGTGTCTCATCTACCCGCCCAAGTGTTTGTCATCAAGGAATTTAATGTTTATCTTCTATGCCGACGTCTAAAGTCATTTTATCACAAGAGAAGGTCGTGATTTAACTTTTTATTAACGAACACTTGGGTGGGTAGGCCACTCTATTTTAAACTATTGGCCCATTGTCATGCTTTGGAGTGTCCCATCTACCCGCCCAAGTGTTTGTCATCAAGAAATTTAATGTTTATCTTCTATGCGGACGTCTAAAGCCATTTTATCCTAAGAGAAGGTCGTGATTTAACTTTTTGTTAACTAACACTTGGGTGGGTAGGAGGGTGGGTGGAGACTATTGTTTCGTTATAATGCTTTGAAGTGTTTTACCCACCAGCCCATGTGTTTGTTATCAAGAAATTTAATAAATGTTTTCTAAAAGTCATTTTGTCACAAAATAAGGACGTGATCCAACCTCTTGATAAGTAACACTTTGGTGGGTGGGTGGGCTACTCTAATTCAAATTATTGGCGCCCATCTATGCTTTGAAGTGTCTCACTCACCCGCCCAAGTGTTTATTACCAAGAAATTTGATAATTGTTGTTGGATATTCAAAAACTGGTATTTTTTTCTTTTCTAACTAAGAAAGAACTGACATTTACCGAGTATAGAAAGAATCAATCCTTTGATAATCTTTTTTATGTATTTATACCTAATTTATGTTTGTGGGCGGGTAATTTGTATTGGCGTAATCCGCCCAAGTGTCAATGTGATCAAGAGATTGGATGTTTCTTGAGGAACAAACTACCAGTTACTGGACAACCAACACTTGTTTGGTGTCATTTATGTCATGTTTGTGAGCAAGTAGTTTTTATACCTTGCCCGCTTACCTACGTACTTATGATCAAAAAATTGGATTTGTTCTACGTTTGAAGTTCTTGGAACTATAACATAAGAACGGTTGAATGAAATTTAATGGCAGGAGGCAAGAAAAACCAGCAATCTCATTCATATCAAACACTTGAGTGGGTAGTTGAGTTACTTGTGTGAGTGAGGACATTTCATGTTACTTTCATGACACAAATATTAATTTTGATACATTTTATGTTATTTTGTGAAGATATAATAGTCTTTGAGGATATGTATTGAAAACATATTTCTTTGAAGATGCTTTATACTACTTTAAGGATGTTTACTACTTTGAAAACTATGTTTTTAAAATCAATTTTTACTAGTTTGAAGACACTTACTACTTTGAGGAGACACTTTATACTACGTTGAAACATTACTTTGAGGATATTTTATATTATTGTTTTTTTATAAATATTTTATACTACTTTGAGGACTTTGATACTTTGAGGATTCTATATTGTTTTGAAAACATATTATATTACTTTGAGGATACTTAACATAACATTGAAAAAACAGTGTTTTTTACACTTTATACTACTTTGAAGACACTTGTTACTTTGAAGAAACTGTATTACTTTGAAGACACTTTATACTACTTTGAAACATTACTTTGAGGATATTTTATATTACTTTTAGAAACTGTTTTTTTATAAATATTTTATACTACTTTGAGAACACTTACTTCTTTGATACTTTGAGGACATTCTATTTTATTTTGAAAACATTTTATATTATTTTGAGGATACCTTATTTTGTAGACACTTTATACTACTTTGAAGACATTTGTTACTTTGAAGACACTATAAACTACTTTAAAGGCACTTTATACTACTTTGAAACATTACTTTGAGGGTATTTTATATTATTTTTAGGAAATTATGTTTCTTTATAAACATTTTATATTACTTTGAGAACACTTACTACTTTGATACTTTGAGTACTTTATTTTGAAGACATATATTGAAGATACTTTAGACTTTTGAGCACACTTTTTACTTTGAGGACACTATTTTACTTTGAAAACGCTTTTTATTACTTTGAAAACGCTTTTTATTACTTTGAAGATACTTTGAAAAAACTATGTCTTTGAAGACGCTTTATACTACTTTGAGGACACTTACTACTTTGAAAACATTATATACACTTTGAAGACACAGTACTTTGAAGATATTTTATATCACGAAATGTTTTTTTAAACAGTAAACTATTTTGAGGACATTACTATGAGGAGACACTATATACTACTTTGAAAACACTCTATACCACTTTGAGACATTACTTTGAGGGTATTTTATATTATTTTTAGGAAATTATGTTTCTTTATAAACATTTTATATCACTTTGAGAACACTTACTACTTTGATACTTTGAGGATTTTATTTTGAAGACACTTTATACTACTTTGAAGACATATATTGAAGATACTTTAGACTTTTGAGCACACTTACTACTTTGAGGACACTATTTTACTTTAAAAACGCTTTTTATTACTTTGAAAATACTTTGAAAAAACTATGTTTCTTTGAAAACGCTTTATACTACTTTGAAGACACTTACTACTTTGAAAACATTATATACACTTTGAAGACACAGTACTTCGAAGACATTTTATATCACGTTGAAAAAACTATGTTTTTTTAAACAGTTTATACTATTTTGAAGACATTACTATGAGGAGACACTCTGTACTACTTTGAAACATTACTTTGAGAATACTTTATAATATTTTTAAGAAATAATATAATATAAACATTTTATACAATTTTAAGGACATTTACTACTTTGATACTTTGAGAACACTATTTTATTTTAAAAACATTTTATATTACTTTGAGGTTACTTTATATTACTTTAAAGAAACAATGTGTTATTGAAGACATTTTATACTATTTTGAGGACACTATATACTACTTTGAAGATACTCTATACTACTTATAGGGCACTTTATTTTACTTTAAAAACATTTTATATTACTTTGAAGAAACAACGTTTAAGGATATTTGCTATCTTGAGGACACTATATACTACTTTGAGGATACTATATACTACTTTGAGCATACTATTTACTACTTTGAGGATACTAAATACTACTCTGAAGACACTATGTACTACTTCTAAGACACTATATTATTTTGAAGATATTTTATATTACTTTTAGGAAACTATACACAATTTATACTACTTTAAGAACATTTACTACTTTGAGGACACTTTATTTTACATTGAAAACATTTGATATTACTTTGAGGATACTTATTACTTTAACGATAATTTAATTACTTTAAGAGCTGATTTCTATAAAGTGCTCTGTAGTATTACTGATAAGATTGCCATGAATAAATGTTTATTCATCTGTCATCTGTCAATAGTGACAACCTGTCATCAAATTAAATTTACAAGACAGATAAATTATATAGATCACTTTGGCCCGTTAGTAAAAAAATTACTAAAAGAACATAACCTTATGCCGTTTTGTTTCACGTGAATGTAACCACAAACAAATAACAACATCTCTGTCTTTCTTACAGATATATATATATATATATAGATATCTTTTTCTATTAAGTTGTACTAGCCGTATAAAAACATTATAAGCGTTCAGTAATTACTTGTCATATAAAATGGAACGAATACACCCAAATTTTATATAAGTGACTTATAAGTTTATTGAACACGTAACTAATCAATAACTTACAGAACAGATGAATAAACCGGCCCTAAAAAGCATATTTTATACTACTTTGAGGACACTATTCTACTTAATGACACTTTATATTACTTTGAGGAAACTGTCTTGTTAAAGAAACTACTACTTTGATCTATGATATTTTTACAACTTTGAAGAGACTTACTGCTTTGACACCGTATACAACTTTTAATGTACTTTATTTAATATTATTTATAAGATATAACTTTTTAAGCATACGATATACAACTTTGAAACATTGAGATGACGAACTGACATTTACAGTGTAGAAAAACACACAAATTCACCAATCTTACCGCACCTCTATATTTTATTAATTTTTAGATTTAAACTGTTTTGATTAAAACTTGGTAGGTTTTATCCTATTTTTGATATGTTAAGCTACATTGTTTATATTTATGTTTTTAAATAACTGACGCAAAGAACGCTCATTTACTCAACTACCACACCGAGCATTTATGGTTTATGGATACCGATAATTTATATTACTTAAAAAAAATATGTTTTATACTACTTTCAGAACACTATTCTGTTTTAATGGTACTTTATATTACTTTGAGGAAACTGTTTTATACTACTTTAAACTATGTTTTTTGTACAACTTTGAGGAAACTTACTGCTTTGAGGACACTGTATACAACTTTGAATGTACTTTATTTAATATTATTTATAAGATATAACTTTTTAAGCATACGATATAAAACTTTGAAACATTGAGATGACGAACTGACATTTACAGTGTAGAAAAACACACAAATTCACCAATCTTACCGCACCTCTATATTTTATTAATTTTTAGATTTAAACTGTTTTGATTAAAACTTGGTAGGTTTTATCCTATTTTTGATATGTTAAGCTACATTGTTTATATTTATGTTTTTAAATAACTGACGCAAAGAACGCTCATTTACTCAATTACCACACCGAGCATTTATGGTTTATGGATACCGATAATTTATATTACTTTAAAAAATATGTTTTGTACTACTTTGAGGACACTATTCTACTTTAATGACACATTATATTACTTTGAGAAAACTGTCTCGTTGAAGAAACTTTATATTACTTTAAACTATGTTTTTTGTACAACGTTGAGGAAACTTACTGCTTTGTGGGCACCATATTTAATTTTGAATGTACTTTAAGGAATATTATTTATAAGATATAACTTTTCAAACATACGACATACAACTTTGGAATATTTAGATGACTAACATTTACAGTGTACAAAAACACACCAATCTACCAATCTTGCCGCAGGTTTGTATTTTATTAATTTTTAGATTCAAGCTGTGATTAAAACTTGGTATGTTTTATTCTACTTTTGATATGTTAAGCTTCATTATTCATATTTATGTTTTTAAATATCTGACGCAAAGAACGCTTATTTACTCAACTACCACACCGAGCATTTATGGTACATATTTAGTTAAGGTATATTTTGAGTTTAATATCTAATGTTGAATGCTGTTTGCAGCCAATTACTTTTAAACGTCATTAGCTGTTATTTTATTGGTCAATTTGTTATTTTTTAAATAAAATTTTAATAGATATACATTAAATTGCGAGGGGTGAGAAATTCAATTTTTTAATTACAAATAGTTGAGTGAGTTATTTTATTGACGGCCCCGTGTCGTTTACTACTTGAGGTTTTGTAGTTTAAGTTATAATAACCTGCCTGATTGATAGTTATCAAGAAATTGAATGTTTCTAATGTCAGTTGTCACTAAATTGCTATAAGTAGGTGATAGGTTCAATTTGTTAATGACAAACAGTTAAATAGATGGGTAGGCACAACACTTATTTTATTGATGGTAGGCATTTGGTTCAAATTGGAGTAATCCTTCCACTCTTTTATATGTTGGTTTCTGAGAAATTGAATGTTTTTCCATATGCATATGTCAATTGGCATTAAATTGCCAGAAATGAGTTCAAATTGTTAATGACAAAACAGTAGGGCAAGTAAGACACTTATTTCATTAATTACAGACATATGTGGCTTAAATTGAAGTAACATACTCACTTTCCCATGTGTTGGTTATTAAGAAATCAAATGTTTTTCTACATGCAAGTGTGAATGGAGCTTGATACAGAACAATGCTAACAGATTATTTGTAGAATAAATTGAACGTTCATTTTCCCGTCCACCACACCGAGCATTCACGGTATATAATAATTAGTTAATTTATATTTTGACTTTAACATTGAATGCCGTTTGTAGCCAATTACTTTTAAACGTTATTAGATGCTATTTTGTAATAGATTTAATACCTTTATGAAAAATAGTGAGTGAGTGGGCGCGACACTTATTTTATTGATAGCGTGTGGCTTAAACATACACATCCTTCCATGTGTTGATTATCAAGGAATTTGATGTTTTTCTACATGCAAGTGTGAATGGAGCTTAATACAGAACAATACTTTGTGGAATAAATTGGTATGAACATGCGATTTTAACAGGACAATACCACTTGCTACAGAAAAGGCCAAAATTGAATTAGTGTAGATGATTATATAAAGACAAAATACGTCTATACGAGCCCAATTGTCATTGATTAACAAAATTACGTAAAAATATACTAAATAATTGACTGAAATAGACAGTATATAATTTTTGTTACCCAATAATTTGTTATTGCCCAGTGTTATTTTAATAATAGTTATAGTATTAGAGATTTGAACTCAAAACTGTGATATTTAACTAATTTTTTTTATAATTTAGGCTAGCATTAGAACGATTGTGGCAACCAAAACTTCTGTATATTTTATCATTCTTACGATTTATTATATGTATATTAAGTAATTACAATATTATACATAAATAATGTGTTAACTGACATTGTAAACAAGCAAAATTATCATTAATTGATTAAACCAACATTCCTTACTATTTGCAAATCGATAATACTGATAAGAATCAAAAACTCACCACATCTCTTAATCACGTCCTCATTGGAAGCACCTAACGCCTTCCTCAAAATCCTATTAATGGATCGCAACTTTTTATCATCTTCAGTAGACGCCAGCAACTACAAACCAATTAAACCATTAATGAATCACATCACAACACAATATGCAAATATTGATAAACTTCCATGAATGAATGAACTACTACAAATATTGATATATTAAATAAACAAACCTTTTTAAAAGACGAAGTCCAAAATTTATTATCAAATTGAAATTCAATCATTTTATCTAACTTAAACTAACACTATATCACAGCACCTAAATTTAATTTGCAACTGACTAGATTTGTTACAAGGGGTTGGTTTAAATATACCACCCCCACTTGCAAATGTAATCCGTATTCCAGTAATTTTAGGTAAATCTATTTAAATCCATACTAATTGAGGATTTTTTAAATCCTTGTTAATGAGAAATTTTATTTAAAATTAGGCTATAATCTCTTTCACCTGAAACAGTTGGGAAAATTATTTAAGCTGTTGTAAAATTTATATTAGTAACAGAAACCAATCCTTATATAATAATTACACAAGATTTTATTAAATTAATTGCTTGAATCAGTTTAATAAAACTATAAATAACACATGTAACAATTATCGCCGCGCAATTTTAATGACAATAAATATAAAAAAGTAAAGTAATTTATTAATCTACTTTCATGCTCGTAATTTTAACGTTTGTCAACGAGATGACTATATGAATAAATTAATTTTATATATTTATTTAATTATTCTAGAAAGCAAGAATAATGCATAATTGATGGACTAGGAATCGCATTGCATTCCGTTTGCTATGCGAATTTGCATAAAAATAATTAAAATTTAAAAGCATTAAAATATAGATAAATCCATATAAAATTTATGTTTCTACGGTCCCGGTGTTCAATATTTATAAGTCATTTTCACATTAAAACTATTTACTCGTAACTATATTTATTATACTTGAATCATCTTATTTGGTATTGCGAGAAAGTTGAGTATGGAAAAAATATATTAAAATATAATATTTGTTTGTTGTGATTTGTTGCTAGCTTTCTATATGCATAACGAGTTGATTTATTACATTTACATTAATTTGGATTATATATTTTCAAAAGCATTGCAGTTTAAGTATCAATTAGTTCGAGAACAATTTTGTTGTTAATTGTAACTTGTTATATTTTATGCAAAAAAATTAATAAATGTTGGTTGATTTTTTTATATTTTGTTGTTCAATTTTTAAGCTTTTTTGAAAATATTATTATGAAGTAGCACACAAGAACATCAGTACAAACAAATGGTTTGAACTGGGGTTCCCGCGTTAAAAGTCACTATGTGAGAAGAGGCAATGGTGATACCAATTTTCTGATGACTAACATTTGGGGTCTATACTCCAATTTATGATTACTATTGAGTACTTTGAACTCGAGTGTTCACTTACTCGACCAAGTATTTGTTATTAATGGATTGGAAGTTTTTTCTCTCTGCAAATGTTAAAAGTCTTTATATTCAAAGAGGAAGTGGTGATAGTAACCATTGATGACCAACGTTTGGTTGGATGGGTGGGACACTCCAATTTATGATTACCATCGAGTGGTTTAAACTGGAGTGTCTACCCACTCTCTTAAGTGTTTATTATCCAAAAATTGGAAGTTACTTCTTTCTGCAAGCGTTAGAAGTTTTTATGTTAGAAGAGGAGGAAGTAATATCTAATTACTTGATAACGGACACTTGAACCGGTGGGCAAGGGCACTCCAGATCATGGTTAGGGACAAGTAGTTTGAACTAGAGATTCTTTTTTAAACAAGCCAAACTTTTTCTTTATAAAAAATGTTTTTAGAATGCAATTCTAAATGAATCCACCTAATGGTATTGTCTAAACGATAAATTTAGCTTCTAAAATGTAAATTATTAAGATTCAACAAAAATTCAAACTAAACCTGTTTCAAATCTATTATTTTCAAATTTTTAGAACAATAATAAGTCTAAGAATGGGAAACATGTTATTTTAGGTTTCAATTTTGCATTATTTGGCTTAACGGAATATATTTTGACAATTGTTGATAGTAGAAAAAATTTAAAGAAGACCATTCGTTTGAATGATAACAAAATTTGGAAGTGGGAGGCAATGGAAACTTTAAAACTTTGAAAAAAAGTTGCCAATTTTAAAAATATAAAATCAATCAACTTTGGTTTTTATTTGTAGTATTTGTTTTCTAAAAATTTATTTTGATAGTTGTTGATACTAAAGATTTCAAAATTTTGAAAAAGAAATTTGTTTGATTAGCAGATTTCAGGAATGAGAAATGGGTAATTTTAGACTTTAATTTGCATTATTTGATTTTTAGAAATATGTTTTGACAGTTTTGGTTACAGTAGGGACTTTAAAAGTTTTACGATGAAAACTTTTTTGAACAATAACAAAGTCCAAGAATAAGTAATGTATTATTTAAGGTTTTAATTTGCATTATTTAGCTTTAAAGAATATTTTTTGGCAGTTGGTAACAGTAAGGACTTTTATATTGTGAAGAAGCTGTGTGTTGGGTTTTTGCGTAGTTTTAGAATTGTTAGGTGCATTAATAAGGTTTTTTAGCGGTTTTATATGAATTAAGTGTAAAATATTGTCATTTGAAGAAGACTTTTGAACACTAGTATGTGGACAATTTTTTTTTTCAAAACTTCAATTTTGGTTTAAAAATTTATTTTAAATTAATTTTTTTAAATAAACCATCTTTTTTCTTACATAAAACGTTTTTATAAAACTATTTTAAATATTACTTAATCTTTTTTAAATATTTTTAAATTTCAGGAATGAAAGCTGTGTCATTTTAGGCTATAATTTTGTTTTTGAAGGTATTGGGGACTTTAAAATATAAAAAAAATATTTTTGGAAAAATTATAAGTCTAGGAATGGGAAATATGTTATGTTAAGTTTTAATTTGCATTATTTGGTTTAACGGAATATATTTTGACAATTGTTGATAGTAGAGACTTTTAACATTTGAAGAAGTTCATTTGAAAAAAAAAATAATAATTACCAGTTTTGGGAATAAAAAATATATCAATTTTGGTTTTTATTTGTATTATTTGTTTTCTAGAGATATATTTTGACAGTTTTTGATAATAAAGACTTCAGTTTTGAAAAAGAAAACTTTTTTGATAAGTAACAAACTCCAGGATTGAGAAATATGTAGTCTTTGGCTTTAATTTGCATTATCTGGTTTTTGGAAAAATTATTTGACAGTTGGTTACAGTAGGGACTTTAAAGTTTTTAAGAAGAAAACTTTTTGTACATTAACTTAGTTCAAGAATAGGTAATGTATTATTTTAGGTTTTAATTTGTTTTATTTAGCTTTAACAAATATTTTTTGCCAGTTGGTCGCATTAGGGACTTCAAAATTTTGAAGAAGAAAACTTTTTTGAACAATATCAAAGTCCAAAAATAAGTAATGTGTTATTTTAGGCTTTAATTTGCAATATCTGGCTTTTAAAAATATGTTTTTACAGTTACAGTAGGGACTTCAAAAAAATTAAGAACAATAACAAAGTCTAAAAATAGGTAATGAAATTTAGGCTTTAATTTATTATCTAGTATTAAAGAATTTATTTTACTAGTTGGTCACAGTAGGGACTAGAACTAGAAAATTAGCAGGTTACTAAATTTAAGGTTATGTCAAAATTGTCGTATTGATTTTAATAATATTTACTCAGTTGGTAATAGTTGTGTTTGACTGCAATGTTGCCAAATTTTATGAAAATCCAATGAATAGTTTTAAAGATATGATGTTTTTCACTACTACTGTCACTAAATTTGAGGTTATGTTAAAATTACCGTATTGATTTTAATCAAATTTATTCAGTTGATACTACTAATATTTGTCTACATTGTTGCAAAATTTCAATAAAATTTAATGTATAGTTTTGAAGTTATCCATATTTTTTATATTTAACTCTGTAATAGTGTGGAATGGAAGCGAACCGTTAAATTAAATGGATATGCTAAAATGATCGTATTGTTTATAATAAAATTTATACAATTAGTAGTTTTATTATTAAATTGCATTGTTGCCAAATTTGATTAAAATTCAATGTTTTAAAGATATTACAGTTTTCTTAATACCAAGCTCTACAATAGTCAATGACGGCTTGTCACTAAATTAAAGGTTATGTCAAAACTGCTGATTCTGTTTTATTAAAATTTATACATTCAATTTTACTTATACTTGTCTACACTGTTGCTAATTTTTATTAAAATCTAATGAATGATTTTAAAGTTATTAACTTTTTTAAATTTAGTAACATTTTAGAACTGAATGTTGTGAGATCATTATTTTTGAAGTTATTTAAAATTTAACGTATCGATTTTAATACATTTTATAGAGTCGGTAGTACTGATATTTAGCTGCATTGTTGCCTAGTTTTATTTAAATCCAATAAATAGTTTTGAAGGTAATAAAGTTTTTCTAATACCCAGCACTTCAATAGTCTATAATGGCGTATCACTAAATTAGAGGTTATATAAAAATTGCCAAATCAATGTTATTAAAATTTATACAGTTGATACTACTAATATTTGTCTGCATTGTTGTCAAATTTCATCAAAATTCAATGTATAGTTTTAAAGATATGATATTTTTTCAACACTTGACACTTTAATAGTTAGAGGTGGCGGGTCACTAAATTTGAGGTTATGTCAAAATTGCTGTACTGATTTTAATAAATTTTGTACAGTTGGTAGTATTGATATGTGTCTGCATTGATGCCAAATTTCATTAAAATTCAATGAGTAGTTTTGAAGATATTAAAGTTTTCTTTACACTTAGCTCTTTAATAGTCAATGATGACATGTTACTAAATTAAAGGTTATGTCAACTACTGAATCAATTGTATTAAAATTTATACATTTAGTAATACTATTATTTGTCGACATTGTTGCCAAATATGATTAAAATCTTATGGATGGTTTTAACGCTAGATAATTGCCAGGTTTAGTCGCTCCGTTCTGTTAGGGTGCCACTAGTAGAATTGTTATAGAAAAATATTAAATCCTCTCACGTCTACAAGAATATCGGTGAACTTTTCTTTCTAGAAAAATATTGACACATACAACGCCGTTTTTAAATTAAAGTTGGTCCTTATGGGACATAATGCCAACCAACTCAATATCCAAACGATAAGATTTTAGTCATCAATCTTTTTATATGTTGAACTACATACAATATTCTATGTCTTCATGTTTTTGGTTAAAGATTTGAAGTTATATTTAACGAGTAAAAAATTAATAAAGAACTAATTAAAAACGCCACTTTTTAAAAATTGATTGCGGAGAAACTACTTATCGCATCAAATTTCTACAAATTTGAAGACACAGATTGAATTTTCTTCTACAATGTGTGAAAATTTTATTCATTTATATTTAGGCGTTTTCTTTCTGAGTTTGATTTTGTGAATCCTTATAATACTAACTATTCTCCTCCCTTAAAATTAATTATGTTTTTTAATTTACTAACATTTCAGCACTGGTTGTTGTAAGATTATCTTTGAGGTTATGTAAGATTGACCGTATCGATTTTAATAAACTTTATACAGTTGGTAGTACTGATATTAAACTGCATTGTTGCCAAATTTTTTTTAAACCCAATGAATAGTTTTAAAGATGTTAAAGTCTTTCTAATACCTAACACTTCAATAATCAATGATAACTAAATTGGAGGTTAATCAAGAAATTAGATCACAAAACACTTAAGTGGGTGGGCGGGAACAAAGGTTGAAACTACTAAAGCGCGATCATAAACTGCGTGCCTTGCCTACCCAGTTAAGTGTTTGTCAGCGGAAACTTCAGTTGAAACTATTGTCCCGCAATCGATAAACTGAGTGCCCTGCTCACCCGCTAAAGTAATAGTGATCAAAAAATTGAATCACAAACTTTTGGGTGGGTGGGCGGGAACAAAAGTTGAAACTACCTACGCGCAATTAATAAACTGACTAGAAAATTACTAAGTTCAGGAATGGGAGATATGTGATTTTAAGTTTTAATTTGCAGTATTTGTCTTTGAGGAATATATTTTGACAGTTAGTTACATTAGAGACTTTAAATTTTAAAGAAGTTTTTTTTTAATCTTAGATATGGATAACATATAATTTTATGCTTTAATTTGAATTATTTAGTTTTAACAATATAACTTGAGGACATTTTTGAATTGAAACGTATTCAGATATTTAAAAAAATTGGCGGTTGGTTTCAAATTGTTGACAAAGCGTGGGAAAATTGGAAAATTTGTGCATCGTGAACATGAGCGATTTTAGAAGGTGAACATAATAATTTATAATTATTATTTAAATCTGCATTGTTGGTTGCATAATATAGTAAACAATCAGGCGGCCATTTTTAATTTTCCGGAATTGCACGACAGCACCCGAGTTAATAATATAATTTAAAAATAAGTTTCAAAAATATTGACAATTTAAAAACATTTATTAGTTAAATATGCATTAAAATTAAGACATATTTTTTAAATATTATTAACATAAACTGCATTGTTGGTTGCATAATATAGTAAACAATCGGGCGGCTATTTTTAATTTTCCGGAATTGCACGAACGCAACCGAACTAATCATGTTATTTTAGTTACTAATAAAATTAAATTCTAAAACTTAAAACAATTTGAAAACGTTTGTTAGTGAAATATTATCACTTGGGTGACGTGTGTAATGACAAAAAATATGCAATCTTTTGGTAACAAAGATTCGGACGGGTGGAAGTTTAAACAACTTTTTTGTAATCGAAGGGTACTCCGCCCGCCCGCTGAAGTGTTAGTCAGTATAATTAGTTATTACCATTTCTTTTCTAACTTAGTGACTAATGACTTTTACAAAAACAAGTAATATCCAATTCCTCGATAACAAACACTTTGGCGTAAGGGAATTCTACTTTATTGTAATCAAGTGTTAGTCATGAAGGGATTTGATACTACTATACTAAAATATTTAATTCTTTAATAACAAACACTTAAGTTCAAACTACATCTATGTAATTATAAACAAGTGTACCCTGCTCACCTAATCCTTTAAAGACTAACGATTGGGTTTGTTGCTTATTATCAAAAACTGTATTGCAATTTTGTTTGCAACCGATTGATTAATGGTTAAAGTCAAAAGTAAAAGAAACATACAAATTGTCAAGAAGCACAAAGACAATAACTTGATAGATCTGCTCTATATCTATCAAACCAACCAAAGTTTTGTTTGTGACATTTTTGGCAAAAAATGCGTTCTTTGGAGTAAGTTTAGAAAAATAAAAAAATTGCAAAGAAGAAACGGAAAGTACCATTTAGATCATACTTAATTTCCACAAACAAATTGTTGCGACATGTTCAAAAACAAATGATTTCTCTAGTGCTCTTACAATTTTTTTGAAAAAATTGTTTTAAGGATTTTTTAAAAATTGGCTTAGGAACATTAGTCTTGGCTACATTGTGGCCAAATTTTTTTGTTGTCTAATTGAATAATATATACAAATATCAAATCATTGATGAATTTTATTCCTTGCAGCAAAACATTTTTTGTTTTTGAAAATAAATTCTTGTGACCAACGATTTGCTCCGTATTTATTTAGAAAACTACAACAAATCATTAAGGAAACAAATTTTTGCTCAAACTTTAATTTTATTTTTTACAAGCTTTGAGGCACTGAGATTTTGCAGATTAAGTGTAATTGCGGTACAAAAAAACGCAGATATCTTAGAAATTGCGTCGTTTTTAGCACGGTCGAGCTTTGCGTTCTACATGGATTGGCGAAAACATTGTTTCACGCAAATACAGTATTTTTGTTAATCGCGCCCATGTTATGTTAAATGCGGTACATACACTCAGGTGCGTACGCAGCCGTACTAATTATGGGCTCTGAATCAAATATTTTGTTTAACATAATATTCATATATTTGCTGTTTTGACATACCTTATAGTGGCGTAATTACTTGTAAAAAGTGATAATATTGTACACTTTTTTTCAAAACCGTTTTACAGGAACTCTTCAATATTTTTCTGTGGAACCTAAAAATTTTTACTACGCCAATGGCTTATTCTTGCATTTACCTGTAATGTTTCTATTTCATGGCTAAAAAAAGCTATTTTTTATCGTTTTCTAGTAGCTTTCAATCATTTTTAGTAATATTCTTAATGACAATTCAAATGATTTGAGAATTGTTAAAATTTTTGATCTATTAGAGAAAAATTAATTTATTTTTTTTATTTCAAGTTTCTCGACAGCAACATTTTTTTACAAATTACAAAAATGAATGTGTAGTTGACCATAATGTTGCTTGTTAATAAATAAAACATGATTGAAAATCACAATTAAAGTTATTGCTCGTTCAATATTTTGGTACATTTTTTGCATCCGTTGCGATCTGAAGAGCATTCAACCTTTTGCAAAAAAGAAGCGGAGATTTCTTTTAGCGGCATCGCGCGGTCTTCGGTGACGGCTACAATAGCAATAATAGTCCATCAAGGTCCGTCCATACATCACACGCCAGACAATCGGTCGCTGACTAAGAAGAAGAAGAAGAAGAAGACTGTCCAATATCCTCCGCATTGTCGAAACAATGGCCCTCCGTTTGTGATGTCCTTCATCTCTTATTTATACGTTCCGTCTGCATAAAACGAGACCCGGTTTTTCGGGCACCCCCTTTGCTTGCGCACTCATTACGCGCTTTACTAAAAAAACTGCTCGACTTTTGTGTGCGCTCTTCTGAGTGCCTTTAAAGGGACGAGTCGACACTATCAAATATTTATAATATGCAGCAGGATAAACATCTCTTGGATGCGATGCAAAAAATCAATGGGAGACGACGACGAGAATCACAAACGATACATCACATTGTATATACAATAGAGAAATATAATAATATAACTAAATTTCACAAAAAAACAATTATTTATTCATAATTAGTTAATTAGATAATCTAAAATTTGATGATAATGTATGAACGCTTAATTGCATTTCTTTTTAGATTATCTTATGGTCACAGACATACAGACAGGTTCAGTGTTGTCATATAGTACCCGTCTGGACGGGTATTAATAATGCATCACCGATCGACTTATTAATTATTTATGATCGATCGTGCTTGTTAGGTTATGTTAGAATCAGTGATTTTATTATTTATAATAACTCGTCGTGGCGGTGTGATCGATCAGTTCGATGGTAAATAATTGGAACTAGTTTTAACTGGGAATGTAGGAAAAAGCGAATTCATTAATAAATTAATGGTGTTTGCCATTAGAATATTAATTTCATAAAAGACGCTTTAATGTAATTATATTGTTTGTATCTGATTGCAACATTATTTGTCATGGTCTTGAATTATATCGCTGCTACTTCTGCGAAGTAATTTAATTAAAAGCACTAATTATCGGTTTATGTTTGGTTTAGTGCTTTTTTCATGGGCTTAAGTACTGCGTGCTGTTATTAACTTATTAAGGTATTTTTAAATCAAATTTTATTATTTTCTAGAATTGAATTTATTAAAGGTTAATATGTATGCAGTTTATAGCAATGAATGATCTTAATTTATAATTTGTTTAATGCATTTTGAAACATTCTTTAATAATAATAAATTTGTATGATTGTAAGCTCTGTTTTGCAACTATCAAACTAGTCTATAAACTGTTAAATTGATTTTTAAATCTTTTATACTACGAAGTTGAAGAATGATCTAATAAACTGTGATCTTTAAACTTAAAGTTTATTGTTGTGAAGTTTATAGCGCATGAAAAGTTTATAAATTATTGTTTTTGTTTTAAGTAAGAACTCCTCGTAGGGCGTATGCTTACAACTAACGCGTGACGTCACTTGTGGACATAGAACGTCGTTATGTTGACTTCACTGTACGACGAGCGGAAAATTACACATCTATAAGTGATCTAATTTAGCAAGCAATAAAAAGTGAGGCGCAATTAATAAAACTACAATTTTATAACATTACCAACAAATTTTTAATATTTCAAAATAACCATTAAGAGAGAACTTCTTGTGTCCAATGCTTCCCTTTATAAACTTACAAAATCGCTCTCTTGTATACACAGGAAATTGTGTGCACGGGTTGAACTGTTTGCAAAACATTTAAATTGTGTGAGTAGGTAATGGGACAATTGAGCCTGGAAAAAACTTTGAGACCGTAAGATTTTTTTTAAATTTCTTTGATAAATTAATGGATAAATAAATAAACCCATCCATCCATCGAACAATAAACAAATAGGTAGATAATTAAATTAATGTTTAATCCACCCGTTTATAAATTAACAAAATTTATCAAAAAAATTAAACAGTTTTAACGGTCTCTAAAAATTTCCGAGGCCCAATCTTCACATGATTTGGATAACCCAAAAGCAGATGGATAAAGAATGGTTAAATGTTTAGATGAATGAATAAATCAAGGAACTCATCTAACCATCCATTTATCCGTTCTTAGGTTGGCGGCATTTATCAAAGAATTTTAAAAAAACTAGTCCAAAAAAATTTCCCAGGCTCAATCGTCCCAGTACCTACCCGTGTATTAAAACATAACTTATGACTAGTCAACATGACAACGTATCGCATGGCTTAAAAATCTCTATAGTTATGTAGCATAAAAGCAGCCCCACCTTTAGGTTTTCAAAATCATTGAACCAAGGCGAGGTCAAACTAGCTACTTGTCCGGGTGCGAACTCGTTCAGCAACATGAAAAAAGCTCCGTGGTTCCAGGCTACATTATTACTTGCGTTTTGGGATTGGTAAATCTCATCACACCTGCACTGTTGTTTGGGCTCTTTGCAATCCACACCTAATATCTGCGCAAATTTCTTGACGCAAAAACCTCATGTACCATTCAAAATCTGCGAGAATCACGTCAGTCAGCGTGCTATGAATTTGCAAAATAAACAAGATCAAAAATCACACAAAAAACCTGTTTCCTGATTGCCGTAACAGATTTTAAAGTAAACTTTCTATTCGCCAGCTCAGTAATAGTTCTTGTGTATAGTTTAAGACCTGCAGAAAAGTCTTCCCAGACAAAAAAAGGGGATATCAAAGAAAATCGTTTGTCCTCTTGCAAACGCCTATGAAAAGTATTTATAAGTGAACGACGTTGTGATCGCAGAGGTGTTGAAACCAACATGTCAAAAGCGTAATCGAGAAAGTGTGTTTTTCGAACACCACTTTTTCCAAATAGTCGTACCAAATCAAAATTTTGGCCCTAAAAACGTTTTGGATGCGACAGCAAGCTCTGTACGAGCGGTCTGGCCAAAGTTTCTGTTATACCAACGTACAGTTCGAGATCTGCAAAAAGATCGGTAAAAAAAAACAAAAACAGGCCCAGATCAATTCCAATAATCAAACGCAAAAAATGTGTTTTTCAAACTTTTTTCTAATTGGATTAAAACTTTGGCCCAAAGAACGTTTCAGATGCAACAGCAAGCTCTTTTCAAGCAGTTTTGACAAAGTTTCAGTTATATCAACGTTTTGCAATCCAAGACAATCTCGATCGACCGAAATTGAATAAACGAAAACCGTGTCTGTTTTCGTTTATTCAATTTCGGGCGTCCCTCCCGAAGCTTTCGCCACCGGATAGCGGCGGCGTCCGTTATAGTTTCAAACTAATAAGTTACTTTTAAATATTGACAAAACCAATTGTACTTCAAAATCCAAACTTAACCTCAAAGCTAAGCGACTTCTTTGTCTTTAGTTTTTGTACTCTATATTTTACATTCTCTGAGGATGCTCTAAGAGCTTGAACTGTTCAGAGCTGAGGATTCATAAATGTAGAAAAAAATACCAAAAATTCTTTCTCTTTGAGTCACAATCTTATAGATTGGAAATAAATAATTCGCCATTGTGCTCTAGGCTAATGTTTTCTTTGTGCAAGAGATTTGCCCCAGCATTTTGTCTAGATAACAAAGCCCTTTGTCTGCGACGTCCACGCTCTATCGAAAGATGGTAGTGGTCAGAAATCAATACATTATTATAAAATTTGTTTTGCATCTGTCAAATTGGTAAATAAACTGTCAAAATGATCTTTGAACTTTAGATTTAGTGTGCAGTTACATGGTGTATAAGTTGTTAAACTGATCTTTGATCTTTAGATTGATCTATAAACTGTCAAATTGGTCTGTAAACTTTGAATGATTTATCAAACTTAAAATTTATTACTATGAGATTTGTTTACATATGTCAATTTGATAAACAGTCAAATTAATCTTTGAATTTGAACTAAGTTTAACGTAGTAACAAAGTAAATTTGAATGAAATTGGCATTTTTTTTATTAATTGATCATTTTCTTTAAAATATTTTAAATGTACATTGTTGCCAGATTAATAAGCAACATTTTTTATTTATACATTGTTGCCGTATTTCCTAAATTTAACGTAATAGCAAAGAAAATTTGAATAAAATTAATAAATTTAAATGAATCTGGCATTTTCTTTATTAATTGATCATTTTCTTCAAAATATTTTGAATGTATAATAAACAAGTTTTTTTATTTATACATTGTTGTCGTATTTCCTAAATTTAACGTAATAACAATGTATGTTTAAACAAAATTAATAAATTTGAATTAAATTTTCTTCATTGATTGATTATTTTCTTTAAAATATATTGAATGGACATTGGTGCCAGATTAGTAAAACATATTTTTTATTTATACATTGTTGCCGTATTTCTTAAATTTAATGTAATAACAGAGTAAATTTGAATAAAATTAATAAATAATGAAATTGACATTTTCCTTATTGATTGATCATTTTCTTTAACATATATTGAATGGACATTGTTGCCAGATCAATAAGAAATATTTTTTATTTATACAGTGTTGCCGTATTTTGTAAATTAAACGTAGTAACAAGGTAAATTTATACAAATTATACGAAACGCGATCCAAACCTGATATTTTGGGTGGGGGTCGACGAACGGACGCCGCGGGCGCATCTTTAATTTTTAGAAAGATTGTATCGACGCGGCAAATATGCCCCGGTTTGATGAAATTTTTTTTAGATTTTTGTTTGTCCAGACAGACAGACAAGATTTGTACCGTCGTACTTTACGTTCTATAGTGTTGGGTCCTTGACTGAGCCTTGTGGGACCCCAGCGGTCACTCTCAGTTTAAAATTATTGTCTATCATTAGGTTGTAATTCTTTAAGAAGCTGCAGGTAATTTTCATCCACTATGTTGCTTCAACGTGCCAATTTGAAGGCGTTTTTGATGTTGAACGTAGCCAACAACACAATTTTTTTCTTGGCTTTACATTTTGTTACCAATTCCTGCATCTTCTGTACTGCGTTAATAGTGAATTGCCATGAAGCCGTATTTCATGTCCGACAACCGCTTTTTTCTTAATATTGTCAACTTTTTGTTAAGGATCTACTTAAAAAGCTTGCCAATTGCGTTGAAGATGATCGAAGGCCTATACGACTTGCTTTGAGAGTATTGAGGGTGATTTGTAGGGCATCAGGGCATCTTTTGAACCTACCGCTTTTAAACCTTTTGGCTCTCCTTTTTGCTGATGTTGGGTATGTTATAGGACTTAGACACGATGCGCGACCACGTAATTTTTAGGTGCTAAGGAAAAAGTTCTTATACTACTTCTACTTGTTCTTTATCCGTCAGACGAACACGCGACCGCATACCGGTTCTGTCAGTTATTTTGTAGCTTGTGCCTCAGAGGTCGTTGTCTACGCACTAAGAATTTTACAAACATTTTTGGCTTTGGTTATTGCGGTTTTGATTTCCAACGGCTTTTCTAGTAGGTTTTTGCCAGTGAGTCTATCCTCTCCTGATGGTGTTTGTTGTTCTTACGCGCACGAATGAAATCTTGTCTCATTTGCACCTCAAGTTGGCGATATTGCTGTTATACCAGTATACCGCTCGTCTACTCTCCACAGGCTTGTTTTTTTTTTTTCGTTTTAACTATAGCGGCTATCAGCTTAAAGGCTGTGTGTGTGTGAAGGACTTCTGCTTTGTTGCTTTGGAAACTTTGCTTACCATCTGATCTGCATGTTTTTTTTATAGTACCAGTCTTTCTTACTGTTAGGACGGTTTTTTGTTTCACTTAATTGTTTGAGTTACGACCTCTCCCACCTTCCACTTCTGGATAAATTTAGCCGGGTTGTTGAGGACATGTCAATGTAGGACGAGCCACTTGTTCTTTCAGTAGTTTCTTTAGTTACTTTCAATCAAGATAGATTTTGTGTACTTTTTTAGATTTTTGCCGAGAGCAAGTAAGATGCTACCAAAGTTGTCTGCTTGAGTCGTAGATGAAAAGTAATATGAATAGAATACGATATTGTTTTTCTCTACCTCTAAGTGTGTGGTACGTACACTTGGGCTGGCGGGTGGGTCACAGTAGAAGAAGCTACCCGCCCATAATTTTAAACTTGGTGCCCGCCCACCCACCCAAGCGTTAGTCATCAAGGGTTGCATTGTCAAATAATTCTCTGATGTCTAATTGACATTTGACATTCACTCTCTTGTTGGTAATAGCCACATGAACATAAGCGGTGGAAGAAACATTAAATTATTTAATTACTAACACTTGGGTGGGCGGGTGGGTTACAGTAAAAGAAGCTACCCTCCCACAAATTGCGCCCACCTACCCACCCAAGTGTTAGTTATTATGATTTTATTGTTAAACAATTCTTCGATGATTTAGTGACATCTGACAATAATTTTTTTGTGTTAAAAGACTATAAAAACACAAGTGGTGGGAGAAACATTAGATCTTTTGATGACTGACACTTGGGTAGGCTGGTGGGTTTTAGTAGAAGAAGCTACCCGCCTATAATTTAAATTTGGTTCCCGCCCACCCACCCAAGCATAAAGGCTTGGTTACACAGTGCGAGCTAGCATCCGAGCTGTTCTAGTCAGTTACTGCAGTGCAGCTACTAGCATCATCACGAGTTACTGTCATGTGCGAGTCGGTACCTAGCATCCGAATTACAGTAACATTTTTTTGTTTTTACTCGCCTCTCGCAGTAACTGTTCACTGTCAGGTCAGCAACTCGTAATGTGCAATCAGGCCATTATTAAGTCATTTATTGTTAAACAATTTTTTGATGAGTAAGTGACATCTGGCATTTATTCTTTTGTGTTAAATAGCTACAAGAACACAAGCGGTGGGAGAAACATTAGATCCTTTGATGACTAACACTTGGGTGGGCGGGTGGGTTACAGTAGAAAAAGCTACACGCCCACAATTTGAACTTGGTGCTCGCCCACTCACCCAAGCGTTTGTTATTAAGGAATTCATTGTCAAACAATTTTCTGGTGTCTAATTGACATTTGACATTTATTCTCTTGTTGATAATAGCTACAAAAACATAAGCGGTGAGAGAAACATAGAATCCTTTGATTACTAAGTCTTGGGTGGGCGGGTGGGTCACAGTCGAAGAAGCTCTCCTCCCACAATTTGAACTTGTGCCCGCCCACCCACCTAAGCTTTAGTTATCAAGTGATTCATTTTTAAACAATTCTCTGATGACTAAGTGACATCTGACATTAATTCTCTCGTATGTAATAGCTACAAGAATACAAGAAACATTGGATCCTTTAATGCCTAACACATGGGTCGGTGGATGGGTCACAGTAGAAGAAGCTACCTGCTTACAATTTGAACTTGGCTAAAACACTGTTTGACTTTTTTGAAAGAGGAAAAGCTCAAAAGCTTTCTTAACTGAAGCGATTTTTGAGTTTGACTTTTTAGAGAGATCTGGCAAAGCTTGCGAAATATTGCGACATATCTCCAACGGAAGACTCGTTCTCAATCTTCTGTTTACGTTTCTTGCAGTTTTTGGATCTACTATGCTGTTGTTAACTTAATATAAAAAACTTATCTTTAAACTTAAAAATGTATTGTTTTTTAACTGTCAAATTGATCTGTAAACAGTCAAATTGGTTTTTGAACTTAAGATCTATTAAACTGATCTGTCAAACTGATCTTTAGATTTAAATATTATGTTGGTAAGCTTTGTTTTACAACTGATCTTTGATCTTTAGATCTTTATCATATTTAAATTAAAGAATGATGTGTTAAATTGATCTTTATACTTTAAATTTATTGTTGCAAGATTTGTTTGTCAAATTGGACTATAAACTGTTTATGTGATCTTTAAACTTAAAATGAATTATTGTATGGTTTGGTTTAACAACTGTCAATTTGACCTATAAACTGTCAGATTGGTCTTTAAACTTCAGATTCATAATATTGTCAAATGAAAATAATGTATGATCTGTCAAACTGATATTTAATCTTAAAACGTATTACTGTGAGATTTATTTTACAACTGTTAATTTGATCTATAAACTGATTTATTATCTAAATTATTGTATGATTTGTCAAACTGATCTTTGATCTTCAAGTTTTTTGTATTATCAAATTGATGAATGGTTAGTTCTTTAAACTTCAAATTTATTATTGTGAGGTTTGTTGTACATTTGTCAAATTGATCTATAAACTGTGAAATGGTTCTTTGAACTTAAGATTTATTGTCTGCCAAATTAATGCATAATCTTTCAAAATGATCTTTGAACTTAAAATGACTCATTGTGTGATTTGATCCATGATCTGTCAATCTTTGAACTTGAACTGTATTTTTTAAACTTACTTGTTTTAAATTTGTGAAGTTGATCTATAAACTGTCAAATTGATTTTTCAACTTTAGATCTATTGGGCCTTCAAATTTATTTATCAAATTGATCTTCAAATTAAAAATGTTTTACTGATATTTATTTTACAACTGTCAATTAGATCTATAAACTGATAAATTGATCTATGAATGCTGATACGAAGTGCATCCAATTGAAGTATGAACTCAATCTGATTTTTGAGTTTTATAACTGTAAAACTGATTTATAAACTACCAAATTGATCTTTGAACTTTAGAGTAGAAATTGATTTGTTTTACAACTGACAAAATTGTTATACAAACGTCAAATTGATCTATAAACTGTAAAATCTTGAACTTTAGATTCATTATGCTATCAAAGTGATGTATGAACTGTCAAATTGATGCTTAAACTTAAAATGTATTTTGTAACTGACAAATTAACTTTAAAATTATGTTTTTTTACTGATCAATCTCTATTGATATTTGATTAACTTTGAAATGTCAAATTGATATTCAGGTTTAATTTAACATCAACTGAATGTTAATACAAAGTGAATGGTAACATCTGTCAGCTCAATTCATGTAATTGAGACCTTTTATATCTTTCAATTTCACTATCAATGTCTCTCACACATGAACACTTTTTCATATTATATTATTTATTTTCAGGTGACAAACCACACGCCTGCGATCTCTGCAACAAGAAATTTGCACTTGCCTGTAACTTGAGAGCACATATGAAGACACACGAAGGTGAGTATTAAGTAAAACGACACTTGATTCAACTTATTATAATTCATAAAATTTAAGCTGAAGTGAATGTCTAAATTATGGATTATAAAAACAATTATGGACGCGATAGATTTCTATTTAAACTAAGGAAATATTAGGTAATGTAATAAAAATTAATACTTTTACGTCCGAATTAGCTATGCAAGTCATAATTAGCAATAGCTACAATTCCAGAAGTGACCATACAAGTTGTTTAAATTTCTATAATTAGCATTTATATCCTGAACAAATTTCGAAACAATTTCGTCCCTAAAGTGGAAAATTCAATACATTTTAGCAAAGTGATCTGGTTTTTACGCACTGAAACAATTCTTGTTATGTTATATACCAGTCGTGCATCCTGTTTATTAATTTTTTCCCTCAATAACTCGTTTCGTTTCCTGTGCTATCAACTTTAACTAACGGAAACTGCACAAATTAACAATTTCTTTAAACAACAAAAATTTTATAGCGTGCAACTTCGATATGAATTTATTATAATCCCAAAAACGATGTTTTAAATGGCGCATAAATATTTATAATTTCGGTCCTAATGCAATATAAATTGGGCCGAGTCATCCCGGGGGCTAGAATTATAGACTAGCTTAATGTGGGAGCTAGACGAACGGCTCCGATAAACACACGTCTGCAGTTTCATTCAGGATTAAAATTACAATACAGTGCGAGTGTCATTTAATTTACAGCCTCAGGGATAAACAACCCCCAATAGATTTGTTCTACCTGGATGGATAATTCAGTGCACGCATTAGGTATTATCAAAATACTTAAAAATAAATAGCATTTTGCTAGTACAGTTGTATCATAAAGAGCTGTTATTGCACAATGCAATTAAATTAGTAATAAATATTATAATCTAGCTTAAGCTATTAATGTAATAACAGGTGTAATGTTATTCTTAAGAACGTGGAAGTGACTCGATACGCACTATACTCGCCATTAAAATGTTTACACGGTGCATATGAATATGAATGATTGATTAATTAATGTTTTATTAATCAATTACCAATATCAAGTAGATAAATATGTATTCGCTCGACATTTTGCTTACTTTTTTTCACTTGAGTTTTGCATTCATAATAAACAATCCAATTAATTTATAATATTATGCGCAAATATTTCAGTCGTTTGAGTGCTAATCAGGGGCGTGTTTATTAATAGATTCATTAAAAGGATGGAAAAAATAGGCAGTATGCAGATCGCATATATGAGTCACTTTTGGTTATACAAAACAGCATAGACTTGTTTTATGTAATGTGTAGGTGGGAAATTTATTTATCGGATTAATTGAATTTTATTATTATTAAAAAAGTGTAAAGTGAATTTATATATTTGTGATATAACTCATTTTAATTTAAATGAATTCAACTTTGGTATTAAGTCTCAAAGTGTAGGTGTGAAGTAAGGATTTATGTAGATTTGTTTAGTGTTAAAAGTATGGTTTGCAATAGTCAATTTGTACTGTTACAACGTATTCTCGCTTATCACTGATTCTGGAACACTGAAGCTTGGATTGGAGTTCTTGCTCATCGTTTTGATGAACCGTTTATTGTAATACGGTGACACTATGCCGCTTTGCCATTTACACAAATTGACTTTTTGTCTTAGGTAGATAATCGGGGCTATTCTCTATGCATATTGCTAGAATGTAAGCAAGATGCTAGCTAACAATATGAAATGTCATTTTAACAAATCTTGCTAGCTAACAATATAAACTGTCATGTTAACTAATCTTGTTTGCTAACAATATAAACGGTTATCACATCAGGAAGCGTAGCAAATCTCTAGATAAAATAATAATAATATAATTAATAATTAATTTTGTTAAAGTGACAGTTCATATTGTTAGTAATCATAATTTCTTAAAATGACAGGTCATTTTGTTAGCAAGCTAGGTTTGTTAAAATAACAGTTCATATTGTTAGCTAGCAATATATCTTGCTTACAGCCAGACACGAATAAAGTGGCCGCTATATAGGCAACTTAGTATACATCAAAATTATGTTGAATGTGGTTAAACTAATGCATTGGCCCGTTTTAGCATTTTTCATTTACGCTTACATTTTTAACATTCCACGGGCGACGTTGTTCTGTTATTGAAAGATGCTAAAACAGGCAAAAGCAAAAGTTGAACCACATTCAACATAATTTTGGTGTATACTAAGTTGCCTATATAGGGGTCACTCTATTCGTGTCTGGCTGTACATTCTAGCAATGTACATAGAGAATAGCCCCGAATATGTCGCTTTGCCATTAGTTGTGAGTCAGATTATAATCTGCACAATAATTATTGTTTTTTTTTACTTAATTTGTTGCTTTGCAATTGATTGTATCTCAGTAGATTGTCCTCTGAGCATATGTCTCTTCGCAATTAATTCTAAACTGATTTGTTGTCTTTGGTAGATAATATGTTGCTTAGCTATTAGTTTTGAGTTGGATTATATTGTTCTCCTTACTTAATTTGTTGATTTGCAATTGATTGAGTTTTTGTAGACTGTCTTCTGAGCATAATATGACGCTTTGCGATTAATTGAAATTGGTTTGTTGTTCTCGGTAGATAATGTGTAAGCAATTAGTTGTGAGTTGCCATCTTTTAGATCGACTAGCAACGATAATAAACTAGGATAATAGCTTTAGTGTCCAAACCTGCTGGGTTTTAGATGCTTTGTCCGTGGCTTTATAGTGTGGAGAAGTTTTCTTTAAATTTTTGAAACCGTTTTTATTGGGAGTATGCTACTCATACTTTCTTTCAGGAAACCAAAAAATACTGGATTGTTTGGGTTGTGGTCAAAGCTTAGGTCGTTAATCGTTTTGGTTTCCACATTAGTTTTGACGTTTTTGAGTATTGCTACGTCAACCACGGTCTAGGTGGCCAGCGGAGCTGTAAGGTCTGGGTTAATCTGGTTACAAAATTTGCAGTTTTTTTGTTTAGCATAAATTTTCAAAAAGCGACTAATAAACTTTGTTTTACGCCAGGTGCTTGGAGTTGAAATTTTGTTTTATTTTATTATAAGCTTATTTAGTGTATCTACTTTATTTTCTTCTTTTTTCTTATGTTTGTTGGCCACTTTTTCTTACTTTTTTTTGCAGTGTAGTCTGTTCTTTTTGGTCTTCAATTTTTTGTTGGATGTTGCCAGCAAAGCTGGTATTTGCTAGCAGTTTTATACCGTAAGTAACCTGAATGGTTGAGGTTTTTTGAACTGCTTTGTGAAGGACTGGAAATCACGTTGCAAGTCTTAAGGTTTTATGTGGAAGCTTCAGGCGTTTTTCTGGTGTTACGGAGATCTTTTTTAGGGTGACCGATCTTAAATCATAGATTAGTTGGTTGTTGATGTAGTTCAGATACCAGATGGCTTGCAGTAGCGGGTTGTTGATGTGGGGCAAGTTTTTGGCTGGTTGTTGGTTGTTGTCAGGTTTTGTACAGAAGATTTACTAAATTGCTTGAAGAGTTCTAGTAGTAGTAGTGCTTTAGAACATTGGCCGTAGCATCTATGACGTCTGTTGACTTTTTTCTCTCTTATGGTAGGAAGTAATGTGCTAGTTTTGGCAATTTTTTAAATTTACGACTTGGAAGTATCTGTTTTCCAACGTGGAGCAACATACGTTTAAAGGCATTGCACCAGCTGCTCTTAAAGTTGCAAGTAGGCTATTTGGACAGATCTAGTGTTGTCTCCGAGTGTTTAATCACTAATCGACCAAATCAGGAATTTTCTGGTGTCATTGCACGTTTTAGCACCGGAAAACTAAAGGCCCCAAGGTTTCTTTGCACTTGTACAACATCTTCAGGGAGTCTCTTACAAACCAATAGACACCTCTACTAAAACCAAAAAAATTAAAAAGTCTTTGCATATTAAAGCGGTCTTTTTGCAAAGATTAGTGTCCCACGTCTTTAGTCTAAATTATATATTCTCAAATACGTGAATGTTTGTGATTTAACTCTATGCATAACGTTGATATGCTGTTCAAATAAGAATTCTTCTACTTGGTCATTTTGTCTGGAACGCTGTTTGGGTTCTATTAGCATCCTCTGATTATGTCGAGTAGAGTACAGTAAAGTTGACATAATTGTCTGTTGAACTGTGGCAAATTTTTTGCATAATTAATTATGTGTTGCGGTTATCTCTTGTATGGGAGGAGTAAAGGTTTGCGCATGGTTTTGTTTTTGGCGACTTAGTTTACTTTTTCCTATATCCTGTTTTTTTGGTATCCAGCCGTGCTCTGTTGTTTCTAAAAGCATTAGCTACAAACAAAATAGTACGTCTGATCTGAATGCCAAAAAATTCAACTCAACAAAAAGGAAACCACAGACTTTAACCTGCTTTTGAGATTTTATAAAAATAAAGAACTTGAAGTAAACTTGAGTCGATACACAGCATCTAGTAGACAAGTTGTCTAGAAATGAAGTACACAAGACTATTCCTAACAGGAACATTAAACATTACCTAAAACATAGTAATGCAGATGAGCAAAACAAAACTGTAAAAGCTTACAGGACATTTAACTGTGGTTTGAACAAACAATGTATAGCATGAGAATACAGATAGGTTTCTTATGCCTTCGATGTTTGGAGGACGAAGAAACATCTGCTAAGGAAGTGCAACCATTCACCGTAACAGTTGCACCAGCCTTATTTTCAAAAAAGTAGGGTCCAATCACACCACCAGCACAAAAACCGCACCAATATAAAAAATAATAGATAATAGGAGAGCTTTTAGATATAATGTATGACAGGTAATAAATAAGATTTTGAGGAGCTCAGAAAACCTTTTAGCAACTCTAGAAACTTTTTAAAAGCTTTAAAAAAGTGATAAGTAACAGAAAAGCTTTTCAAAAGCTTATAAAGATGATGTATGGGACAATAAGTGATAAGTTTTTAGGGAACTTTTGGAATAAGCTTTTTAGAACCTCTAAAGAATAAAGCTTTTAAAGAACTCAAAGAACTGCATTAAGAACCAATAAAAGTGATATTTAAAAAAAAAACTAAAAGAGATTTTGCAGATGTCAAACAGTTTTTTGGAAGCTCTGGGAAATGATAAGTAGAGCAGTTTTTGAGAAGTTCTAAAAACTATTTAGAAACTCTAAGAAAGTGATGAATAATAAACAAGTTCATAGATAGATTACTAAACTAGAAAAACTTTTGAAAAGTTGAAGTAAAAAAAAGCTTTTAAAAACAATGAGTGATAAATGATAAGCTTAAAAAGCTTTTTAAAAGTTCTAGGAAGGTAATGGATAATGGAAAAGATCAACAAGTTTTTAAAAGCAAGAAACATTTTTGATGAAGTTTTTTAGGAACTCCGAAAGACTGATGAGTAGACCTGCTTTTGAGAAGAGTGATGGAAAAATCTTTGAGGGACTGATTTTTTTTATTAACTTTGAAAAAAAGGAGTAACTCAAGAAAGTTTAGAGGTTATAGATGATGAGACCAAGTTTACATATTATTGTTTGAATTGGTGTTGCCTGTCCATCTACCGAAGTGTTTGTGTGCAAAAATATAGATTACAAACACTTGCGCGGGTGGGCGAGAACGTTAGTTAAAACTTTTTTTTGGCAATCAATGGCCTGCCCGCACACTCAAGTTTTTGTAATCTAATTTTTTAATCACAAACACTTGGGTGGGTGGGCGGGAACCAAGTTTAAATGTTATGGGCGTGTGGTTTGGATTGGTGTTGCCCGCCCACCCACCCTAGTGTTTGTGAGCAAGAGATTGGATCACAAACACTTGGGCGGGTGGTCGAAAACTTCAATTAAATTTTATCCGGCAACTTATGTCTTGCTTGCTCACTCAAATGTTTGAAATCCAATTTTTTGATCACAAACACTTGAGTGGGGGGGCGAGAACTAAGTTTAAATGTTATGAACGTGTAGTTTAGATTGGTGTTGCCCGCCCACCTACCCAAGTGTTTGTGTGCAAAAATTTTGATTACAAACACTTGCGCGGGTGGGCGGGAATTTCAGATAAAACTTTTTTTTTGGCAATCAATGGCCTGTCCGCCCACTCAAGTGTTTGTAATCTAATTTCTTGATCACAAACACTTAGGTGGGTGGGCGGGAACTAAGTTTAAATGTTATGGGCGTGTGGTTTGGATTCGTGTTGCCCGGTCACCTACCGAAGTGTTTGTGTAAGCAAGAAATGCGGGTGGGCGTAAACTTCAATTAAATTCTATCCGGCAACCTGTGCCCTGCTCGATCACCCAAGTGTTTGTAATCTAATTTCTTAATCTCAAACACTTGGGAGGGTGGGCTGAAATTAAGTTTAGATGTTATGGGCGTGTGGTTTGGATTGGTGTTGCCCGCCCACCCACCTTAGTGTTTGTGAGCAAGAAATTGGATCACAAACACTTGGGCGGGTGGTCAAAAACTTCAATTAAATTCTATCCGGCAATTTCTTGATCACAAACACTTGGGTGGGTGAGCGGGAACTAATTTTAAATGTTATGGGCGTATGGTTTGGATTGGTGTTTAAGTAAAACTTTTATCCGGCAATCTATGGCCTATGCCCCACCCACTCAAGTGCTTGCAATCCACTAACGCTTGGACGGATGAACGGGAACCAAGTTTAGATGTTGAGTAAATTTATGATTCATTTTTTTGGTTATGCGAGCCCCGTACGCAGCAAGAGACAGATTGAATAAAATCAATTTTAGGTTATGCAACCACTACAAGTCAATCGCGAAGCGACAAATTAGATTTACAATTTTTTTTAGGTTATGGGAGTCCCGTGCGAAGCGACAGATTAACGGAGCCTTTGAGATACATTAAAAACGTAATATTTTGAAAAGCTTTTGAAGAGATGAACAAGCTTTTCAAAAACTCTGGAAGAGTAATGGGTAGGAGCTTCAGAGAAGCTCTAGAAACTCCTAAAGTTTTAGATGAATAATGGAAGAGACCAAATAGCTTTTTAAAAATTTAGAAAAAAAATCGAAAATTTGATGAATGATAAGATAATAAGTAACAAGATAATGGGCAATAGAGAAATTTTTGAGGAACATTAAATTAAAATTAATAATTTTGCCTGCGGCTTTTAGTTGGCTCGATTTGGGTTAGTACTAGGTTATTAGTTTTATAGACGATCATCCAACAACTAATACATATGTTTTGACAGGCTAAGGATTTATTTTACTTTTTGACAGGTGCTCGTTGATTGGATTGCATCATTGGGTGCTGTAAAACAAATATTAGTTTGAAATATTTTATGCAATCTTTAGTCAATGCCTGATTAAAGATTGCGTAGATGGTTTCTATTGCTTTGGCGTCCTTGGTAGCTTATTAATGATGTTCTCTTATATTATGTATCAGATTTTTGACTTCTATGGAGAATTCTAGAACTTGTTGCCAGCACAGGTAATTTTGTGTATATTGAATACTTTAGAAGATTTAAAGTTTTTAAAGAATAGTAAGCAGTTATAAACGACTTTTTAGAGGTTTTTATGGAACTTTAAGCGTACGCTAGAAGACTCTTGCCTTATTGCAAGTATAAAATTAATAAATCGTACTGCTTCTTAGCAAAGACTGTAATCAGTTGTTTAATATTTCCAAATATTTAAAAAAAAATATTTAAGTGTAATATAATAACATTTATTGATTTTGAATTTATTTTAGGTGATCCACAAGAAGACTGCACCCGTTGCGGAAAAACATATCTATGCGGAAACGGCCCTGGTTTATGCCCAGCATGTCGTGGCCCTCAAGAAGATTCAGCTGAAGAATCAAGTGGAAACCACACTGAAGACAGCAATGGATCTCCAGAATAATAACAAAACAAAAGTGATAATCATCCATTCCACAAAAATCATCCATGTTGTTGATAAATTCTTGTTGGTATATGTATAAGAATTTCTTTAATTAATCATAAGCAATAACAAATATTAAGTGTCACTATATTAGCACCTAAGTACATGTAAATAATTTATATATTATCTCATATTTATTTGTTTTGTTTTATATATAATATATATAAAAAAATGTAAATTCTTTTGATGAATTGGGAGTTGGGCGCGTGTTTAATCGAGCGTTTTAATACTGAAGACGTCAATCAAAAACTGGCGAGTTCTTTACAGCGGATTTAATCCAGAACGGGATGCTTTATGCGCAGTGTATGGACGGTAACAATGTTGAGCGATCGCTTGGACTCAATGGATTGTAATAAATGGATGGATTAACTTGTGATTGCTTGTGATTATTCCGTTAGGAGAGAAATTGATAAGTGGACGGATGAATTGAATTATTGCCGTTTATATGTTTAAATTATCATTTTAATAATGGAATGTAGTTTGCAACAATTTCATTCTATTTTAACTAAAAAAAATGTTTGCTTTACTTTGATGCAAATCTGTTGCCGTTTTTAGTGATACCAGTTTCCATAGCGAAATCGATTGATGGGATTTACCAAATTTATTGTTTGTATAAGAATTAATTGCATATTGTGTGGTCAACAAATTAATTTTCTCATTGAATTGAATTGAATTGAAAAGTGTTTTCGTATCAGTTGACATCTTGACTTGTGTTTTAGTTTAAAGAAATTATTTATTATAGAAAGCTTTTGATTAGTTGAGTTGGTTTTAGGTGTAAATGTAACCTCAATTTGATGAGGCGATAAATCACATGAAGAAGAAAATTAGGTTTAAAAATTAAATGAAATTACCATAAATATTCCGAAAAAAGTTTCTTGGCTTTATTGGCTCAATTAATTTATGATGTAAATAATGAAACAAATTAAAGTAATTTATTGCAATTTAGTTGAATTTAAATAAATTATTTCATAATTAATTTATTGGTTGGAGTTTACAGATAATAATAATAATAATAATAGACCAAAAAAAAAACAATTTAACGACCGGATTTTTGGTAAATCAATTTGATGGCCGGATCACCAAACAATGTTACAACAAAGTTATTTTGTTTTTAGAAAATATATAAAAAGAATTGTTGCATTTAATTAATTTGTCCGAATTTTTAACTAAGGCTTACAGTAGAGCAGAACTTTAGCTTGGCTTATAGAATGTGTAAAATTGCTTATTATAGCGGCCAAGTTATGTTTGGAGTAGTGCACAATGATGATTCACATTGTAAAGCTAGATTTTAAAGATTTTATAAATAATTCAGATTTTTATAATTTTCCACTTTGAAGGCCGGATTTTGAAAACAGAAAACTTATTTTTAATAAACGAAAAGTTTGTTGATGTTTTTTTTTGTCTTTTGGTTTTTAAAGTATCTAATGAAATAAATGGTACTTGATTGATGACTAGTATGTAAATCAAATATCATTTTTGTTTGTTTTGGAACGTTTGATGACCGGATTTTTGAAAACTATCTATGAATTAATCTAACAAACTTGATTTTGGAAAACAAATTAATGCTCGACTTTTTGTTATCTAATTTTTGGATCACTAACGTTTAGGTGTGTGGATTGGGCACTCCAGCACTAACTAACTGAGTGCCCCGCCTACCCGCTTTACCGTTTGTTATCAAAACATTGGAGCACAAACACTTAGAAGGACGGGTTGGCACTGCAGTTAAAACTACTCACCTGGCAACTAATGATATGACTGCCTTACTCACCTACCCGGCTGTTTGTTATGCACTTTCTAGATTACTAACACTTAGGTGGGTGGCTGGGCTGAAACTACTCATTGCCAAGTAATGTATTAACTACCCCGTTCATCCACTCAATTGTTTGTTGCCTAAATTTTGGATAATTAACATTTGGGTGGGTGTGCAGGGCACTATCTGAAACTACTCACCAGCAACCAATGAACTGAGTTTCCCGCTCACCCACCCGACTGTTTGATATTCAACTTCTGGATCACTAACATTTGGGTGGGTGGGTGGGGCACTTCAGTTGAAACTGCTCACCGGCAACTAATGAATTAAGTTGTACTACAAACACTTGTTGGCGTGCACTCTAGCTGAAACTACTCACAAGCAATCAATGAACTGAGTTTCCTGCTCACCCGCTCGATTGTTTGACATTCAATTTCTGGATCACTAACATTTTGGTGGGTGGGTGGGGCACTCCAACTGAAACTACTCACCGTCAACCAATGAACTGAGTTTCCTTCTCATCCGCCCGACTGTTTGATACTCAATTTCTGGATCACTAACACTTTGGTGGGTGGGTGGGGCACTCCAGCTAAAAGTACTCACTGGCTAATGAACTTAATGCCCCGCCCACCCATCCGACTGTTTGTTACAAAAAAAGTTGTACACAAACACTTGTGGGTGTACCCTCTAGCTGATACTACTCACAAGCAATCAATGAACTGAGTTTCTCGCCTACCTGCTTGACTGTTTGACATTCAGTTTTTAGATCACTAACACTTTTGGTGGGTGGGAGGGCGGGGCACTCCAGCTGAAACTACTAACCGGCACTAAATAAACTGAGTGCTCCGCCCACCCACCCGACTGTTTGTTATCAAAAAGTTGGATCACAAGTATTTGGGTGGGTGGGTGGGGCACACAGCTGAAATTACTCACGGGAAACCAATAAACTGAATGCCCCGTTTGCCCACTCGACTGTTTGTTAAGAAAAAAGCTGTGCTACAAACACTTGAACACTCTACCTGAAACTACTCACAAGCAATCAATAATCTGAGTTTTCCGCCAACCCGCTTGACTGTTTGACATTCAATTTGTAGATCACTAACACTTTGGTGGATGGGTGGGGGTTCCAGCTGAAACTAGTAACCAGCAAATAATGAACTGAGTGTTCCGCTCACCAACCTGACTGTTTGTTATCAAAAAGTTGGATTACAAGCACTTGGGTGGGTGGGTGGGTGGGGCACTTCAGCTGAAACTACTCACCGGCAACCAATAAACTGAATGCCCCGCCCGCCCACCCGACTATTTTTAGAAAAAAAGTTGTGTTACAAACACTTGAGGGTGTACACTCTACCTGAAACTACTCACAGGCAATCAATGAACTGAGTTTTTTTGCCGACCCGTTTGTCTGTTTTACATTCAATTTCTAGATCACTAACACTTTGGTGGGTGGGTGGGGCACTCTAGCTGAAACTATTAACCGGCAATTAATGAACTGAGTGCTTCGCCCACCCAGCCAACTGTTTCTTATCAAAAAGTTGGATTACAAACACTTGGGTAGGTGGGTGGGCATTCCAGCTGAAACTACTAACCAGCAACCAATAAACTGAATGGCCCTCCTGCCCACCCGACTGTTTGATAAGAAAAAAGTTGTGCTACAAACACTTGAGGGTGTACACTCTACCTGAAACTACTCACAGGCAATCAATAAACTGAGTTTTCCGCCGACCCGCTTGACTGTTTTACATTTAATTTTTAGATCACTAACATTTTTTAACTGAGTGCTTTGCCCACCCAGCCAACTGTTTGTTATCAAAAAGTTGGATCACTAACACTTGGGTGGGTGGGTGGGGCACTCCAGCTGAAACTATTGACAATATATAAGCAATCAATGAACTAAATGCCCCGCCCGCCCACCCTACTTTTGGTTACAAAAAAAGTTGTGCTACAAATACTTGAGGGTGTACACTCTAGCTAAAACTACTTACAGGCAATCAATGAACTGAGTTTCCCGCTCACCCGCTTGACTGTTTTTCATTCAATTTCTAGATTACTAATACTTTGGTAGATGGGTGGGGCACTCCAGCTGAAACTACTAACCAGCAATTAATGAACTGAGTGCTCCGCTCACTCACCTGACTGTTCGTTATCTAAAAGTTGAATCACTTGGGTGGATTATTATTCAATTTTTGGATCTGTGGGTGAGCGGGTGCGGTACTCCAGCTGATGATTATGAAACGCATTTTTGTTTTGTTTAAAAAACTGGATTTAGGTGTTTTATAACATATTTGTGGTGATGGCCGGATTTTTGAAATTTTTGTGTGACAATTTTTTACGTTTTTTGGGCGATTTTTAATTTATTTTACAACATTTTTGATGCAATAAATGATTTTTTAGCAATTTTTTATTAACTTTATGCAATTTTTAAACAATTTTTGATAGAAATGATGCAATAAATACATTTTCTGGGCAATTTTTAATGAGTTTACAACACTTTTGATTTATTTTTTGGACAATTTTTGATTAGTTTTTTACGTTCTTTGAGCGATTTTCAATTAATTTTACAGCATTTCTGATCTGTTTGATGAAATAAATGTTTTTTTTTTAATTCCTTATTCTTTGTATGCAATAGATAAGTTTTTTAAACGATTTTTGATAAAGATTTTGTAATAAATGCATTTTATTAATAAATTTTATGCAATAAATGAGTCTTATGGACAATTTTTGATCAGTTTTGAGCGTACTCTGAGCAGTTTTTACCAAATTTTACAACATTTTTGAACTATTTGATGCCATACATGTTTTTTTATCAAATTCTTTTTAATTTTATGCAATTAGTGAGCAATTTTTGATCAGTTTTGTGCGTTTTTGGTCAATTTTTAACGAATTTTACAACATTTTTGATTGCATCAAATAGGATGCGGTACATGTTTTTTAGCAATTTCTTTTTAATTTTATGCAATAAATAAATTTTGTAAACGATTTAAGATTGATACCATGCAATTTATATATTTTTTGAGCAAATTTTTCAACATTTTTGATCTATTTGATGTAATTGAAGCGTCTTTTGCGCGGTTTATAATCAATTTCTTGCAATAAATGAGTTAATGGACCATTTTTAATTGGATTTATGAAGTAATTGCGTTTTTTAAGCGATTTTTTTATGAATTTGAACAATTTTTGATTTAATGTATGCAATAAACGCATTTTCTGGGCGATTTTTAATGTTTTTACAACATTTTTGTTTATTTGTTGCAATATAAGTGTTTGTGAGCGATTTTTCATACATTTTTTGCAATGATTAAGTTTTTTGGACGATTTTTGATCCGTTTCATAAAGTAAATGCATTCTTTGAGCGATTTTCTTTCAATGAGTTTTACAACATTTTTTATCTATCTGATGTAATAAAAGTGTTTTTCTAATTTGGTTTATGAAGTAATTACGATCTCTGATTGATTTTTATTGAATTTGGGCAATTTTTGATTAAGTGTATCCAATAAATGCATTTTTGGGCAGTTTTTAATGAGTTTACAACACTTTTGATCTATTTAGTGCATTAAAAGTGTTTTTGAGCGTTTTTTTATAAATTTTTTGCAATTATTATTTTTACAATTTTTTTATCCTTTTCATGAAGTACATGCATTCTCTGAGCGATTTGTAATGAATTTGGGCAATTTTTAATTAATTGTACTCAATAAATGCAAGTTTACAACACTTTTTGTCTATTTAGTGCAATAAAAGTGTTTTTGAGCGATTTTTTTATATATTGTTTGCAATTAATTATTTTTTTTACAATTTTTTTATCCTTTTCATGAAGTACATGCATTCTGTGAGCGATTTTCAATGAGTTTTACAACGTTTTTGATCTATCTGATGTAATAAAAGCGTTCTTTTGATTTAGTTCATGAAGTAATTGCGTTCTCTGAGCGACTTTTAATGAATTTGGGCAATTTCTGATTAATTGTATTCAATAAATGCATTTTTGGGGCGATTTTTATTGAGTTTACAACACTTTTGATCTATTTGATACAATATAAGTGTTTTTGAACGACTTTTTGTACATTAAATAATTTTTTGACAATTTTTGATTTTATTTATGGAGTAAATGCATTCTCTGAGCGAATTTCAATGAGTTTGACAACTTTTTAAATCTATTTTATGCAATAAATGTTTCTTTTGTGGTCACTCATGTTTGTTTCTTTAAAACTGCTGCCTCTAAATTGTAAATACGGCCTTTAAAAGTATAAATCCGGCTTTTAAAACTAAAAATGTGTTAAATTGACCTTAAAATTATAAATTTGTTCTTTACAATTTTAAATCCGGCTACCCAACGTGTTTGAACAAGTTTTAAATCAATGATCTGGTCTCCAAGTTGTAAATCCGGCCGTTAAAGGTATAAATCCAGCTTTTCAAACTAAAAATCCGGTCACCAACATATTAATTTAACATCAAAATTATAAATGCGGTCTTTAAAATTGTAAATCCGGCCACCATCATATTAATTTGACCTGAATATTATAAATTCAGTTACTCAACGTATTTCAACAACTGTCAAAGTAATAATCCGGCATTTAAAAATATAAATTCGGCTTTTAAAACTAGAAATTTGGCAACCAACGTATTAATTTAACTCAAAATTACAAATTGGGTTGCCCAACGTGTTTTAACAACTGTCAAACTATTAATTCGGCCTCTAAATTGTAAATCTGGCTTTTAAAACTAGAAATCCGGCCATTAACATACTGATTTGACTTTAAAATTATAAATTCGGTTTTTTAAACTGTAAATCCGGCTACTCAAAGTATTTCAACAACTGTCAAACTATTAATCCTGCCTCTAAATTATAAATCTGGCTTTTAAAACTAAAAATTCGGCCATTAACATATTAATTTGACTTCAAAATTATACTGTAACTGTAAATTCGGTTACTCGAAGTGTTTCAACAACTGTCAAATCATTAATCTGGCCTATAAATTGCAAATCTGGTATTTTAAAGTATAAATTTGGTTTTTAAAACAAGAAATCCGGCAACCAAAGAATTAATTTAACCTCAACAGCATAAATCTGGATACCTAACAAGTTTCAGTAAATGTTAAACTATTAATCCGGTTTCTAAATTGTAGATCTTACTTTTAAAACTAAAAATCCGGCCACTATTAATATTAATTAATATGTAAGTGGCCGGATCACTTACATATTAATTTGACTTCAAAATTATAAATTTGTTTTTAAAACTGTAAATTCGGCTACTAAAAGTGTTTCAATAACTGTCAAATTATTAATCCGGCCTCTAAATTGTAAATCTGGTTCTTAAAACTAGAAATCCGAACACCAACATCTAAATTTGATCTCAAAATTGTAAATCCGACTACCCAACGTGTTTTAAAAACTTTCAAACAACTAATCCGGTTTCTAAAACGGAAATCTGGTCTTTAATGTATAAATCCGGCTTTTAAAACTAACAAACCGGCTACCAACATGTTAATTTGTCCTGAAAATTATAAATTTGTCTTTTGAAACTGTAAATCTGGCTACCCAACGTGTTTTAACAACTGTCGAATCATTAATCTGGCCTCTAAGTTTCAAATCTGGTGTTTTAAAGTATAAATCTGGCCTTTAAAACTAGAAATCCGGCAACTAAAGTATTAATTCAACTTTAAAAATATAAATCTGTCTATCTAACGTGTTTCAACAGCTGTCAAACTATTAAACCGGTTTCTAAAGTGTAGATCTTACTTTTAAAACTAAAAATCCGGCCACTAACATGTTAGTTTGACCTTAAAATTATAAATTCTGTCTTTAAAACTAAAAATGTTGTCACCGATTTGTTAACTTTGGCAGTTAATTTATAAATTCAACCTCAAAACTAAAAATCCGGCCTTCAAAACTAGAAATCCGGCTACCAACATGTGGAGTTTTGCTGCCAAACTATTAATATAACCTCAATATTGTAATTTCGGGTTTTAAAAGTTTAAATCCGGCCTTTGAAAGTATAAATTTAGCTTTTAAAAGTATAAATCCGGCCTTTAAAAGTATAAATTTGGCCTTTAAAAGTATAAATCCGGCCTTTAAAAGTATAAATCCGGCCTTTAAAACTGAAAATCTATATTAAACTGGAAATGTGCGTTTCAAATTGTAAATCCGGCGTTTAAAAATATAAAAACGGTCTTTAAAACTGAAAATCCGGGTGCCACTATGTTAATTTGAGCACAAAATTATAAATCCGTTCTTTAAAACTAAAATTTTTGTCACTATAGTATTAAGTTTGACAGGTGACTGTAAACTCAAATTGGAATTTTGCTGCCAAACTCTTAATATAGCTTCAACATTGTAAATCCGGCCTTTGAAAGTATAAATTTAGTCTGACTTTTAAAAGTATAAATTAATAGGCCATTAAAACTAAGATTCCGGCTGGAAACATGTTAATTTGAGCTCAAAATTATAAATCAGGCCGTTAAAACTAAAAATTTGATCATCAATCTGTTAAGTTTGACAGCTAAACTGTAAATTCAACCTACTAATTAAAAATCCGGCCTTTAAATTGTTAATGTAACTTTAACATTGAAAATCCTGGCTTTATGAATGTTAACAAAATGGAGGTAAATGTGAGTGATGAAACTACTTATTTGCACCTTTACCAGATAGGGAAGTCATGAAATGACGTGAAGCAAGGTGATACGGAACGTCATCCTGGATAGATTAATACATTTATTTTATAAACAGCGCATAATGTATTTAAAGTTAAATAAACGTTTGTCGCCTTCTACATGTGAGTTCGGTTAGGAAGCAAACGGGCACTTTAAGCGAACTCGGCATTATTTGGCTCTGAATTCATAAAATTAAATTTTGTTTCTAAATCTAATTTTTATCATTAGTTTTTAAAAACTTACATTGAAGTTTTTTAATAGAGATACTAACAAAACAAACGTCTTAAAAGCCCACTCACCCTAGTTACTCCTCCAATACAGATTTGATATGACTAATTAAAACTCTTGGTAATTTTCAAAAATTACAGTTAATACAAATTCATATTACAATATTACGAAACAAATAATATATCCCACAAACATGTAATAAAATATGGATAAAAATCGGTCCATTACTTCGTTTTGTAACATGTCACGGCACGTCCTATTCAAACATTTTTCCACTCTACATTTAAAAGATTTTCTGTGTGGTTTGATTCTAATACCCACCTAATCTGACATACCATCCCATGCCCAATTAAAACCTGTGAACATCATCCACACACACACACACACACACATATTTAAAAAAAAATAAACCACATAATACCTGCATATATCGACAGAACCATCCAGTTATATTTTTTACTAAAGTAAAGGCGTGTAGTGTGTAATCTGATGGCGGCATTATCTAAACTAACTCCGTGTGACATATCCGATCCGACAGGTGACAACTGTCCCATGATGGATCAGCTCAAGGGACTATTAGATCATCTCTAAATATAGAACCAACTCCCAAAATGTATTTTTATTTTTTTAATATTTACTGTTAGATTTAATGAATTTTAATCTCACACCAATTCAATAAAGCTCAATTATTTTTGCAATGTATATACAAAGATATTATATAAGACTATTTTTAAGGGGTTAATATTTATCTAGTCAGAATTCGATAAAAATTATCTCATATTATTATTATTATGCTTATTTTTGTATTGTCTATTTTTTTATAAATAAATAAACTGTAAAAGTGTTTGTCTTTAATTTATTTTCAAGGCGGAACAGAACTATGCAGCACCGCTGTGACTAATTATAGTGCAAGGAGAGATGGTTATCTACAACATGGCAGAAGTGGTTTAAGTGATTTTTTCGCTGGTTGGATTTTTTATTGATTAATTATGCCTCTTCTGGTGCTATCTGTATATCGCTTGATTTGATACTTATCTCTGCTCGTTATTACTGTATTATACTACAACGAGTGTAGGCACTTGTTCATTCACTATGTAGACAAGTAGAACTATAATACTAACAAACAATTTATAATTTGTGCTATTGTAAAACAAATGTTTTAGTGATTAAACAAATTGTTAATCAAAGAACTTTTTGTTTAATTGTACGCGAGTAATGATACACAGTTTAATTATTTTTACGTCTACTTAGTTCATATAGGTCCGGTACTAAAAAATCTGATTCTAAATTGTATTTTATGCAAATTTTATCTTTTATATTTTGTTCAAATAAATCTGGGACAAAGTGTTTGAGTAGGATGCAAAAAATTGTATTCTTATGCAATTTTTATGTTTGTTTTTCAAGTTTTTTTTGTTTGCCTTTTTGAACTGTTGTCCGCCCTTGGACAACTCTTCTATGCACTCTTGACCTACTTTCCTGTTACAACCGCAATTATGTATTGAGGACTTGGTAACCAAAACTTTTTGGACTCTTTACAGTGGAGCCATACCACTCTAAACCATGGGAGCGAGAATGCAAGTAGCCTTAAAATAAACTAGGCTATCATTGTCTTAAAATGAAAGATACAAAGTATGAACAAAATCAATTTTTAGAGGATCTCGCTAACTTGGGGAATCCCCTTCCACTGAAAACGGTGGACTCTGAGAGCCTTTTTGGTAGTTTCTGTAATGTGGGCCACATGCAGATTCTTGCCCAGAAAGGGTTCGAAGTATTTGGCGCTATTTTTGCTGGTGAAGATGACATTCTCTACTTGTACGGGCACAGATTTGAGTGAGTTACGTCCAACCAATACAACCACTCAGTTCTAATCCTTTTGTTGTCAGCCACATTTCTACGCGGTTTTGCGGCGTACTCAGCATTTTCTTTAGCATACCCTACTAGAGTTAATCTTTCCGACATGATTTCCTTGAGCACCCCGTCATAGTAAGTGTTCCATAACGTGGGGCCAAGAACTGAGCCCTGTCTAACAAGGCTCACTTGCCTCCTCTTCAGTTTCATAATAATGTTCTTCTACGGAGCCAAGTTGAAGACGTTTTTAACGTCCAGCGTCAACAACACTGCAAAATTATTTTTTCTTTTGGCTTCCTCCGCTATGCCCTTGACCTTTGGATGGCGTCTACCGTTGACTTGCCCTCTGTAAAACCATACTGCTAAGGGGTAGTAGCTCTTTTAGCAGCCTTTTATTTAGGATCTATTTGAAAAGTTTTCCCAAGCAGTTTAGAATGCATAGTGGTCTGTAGACTGCTCCACCGATGTCTTTGGCTGGTTTCTCGATTAGGACCAACTTTGTCAGCTTTCACTTTTTAGGAAAGGAGCCTTTGCTAAAGAAAGCCTTTTCCGAAAAGTGGAAGCTGGCGAGGTTGATCTTAATCGAGAAACCTTTCTTAACCTAACCTAACCTAACTTAACTTTTTTTGTGACGAAAACGCTACTTCCCTGGTGCTTGGGTTATCGTGCTCGTGAGTGTGGGACTTCCACCCACTAAAAAACCTCAATTCTTCTCAACGGGTAGGCGGAATACCCCAATAAGGGTTTGCATCACCTACTCATTTAGTCTTATTAATTTGTCTGTTGTTGTTCCGCTTTTTGCTTGGCCAGTTTTTCTCTTTCTTTAATGCTCATTGTGTCCTTTACAAATGAGTGTATCTGCTTCCAGTTGTTCTTAATTTCCAGAAAGAGGTCCATTAGGCTGTTGATCTTTAATGCCTTTCATCGCATGCAATGGGAGATGGTGTGCTCCGGGGAGTCGGTTTCACCGCAGTAATGACAATGGTCGTTCTGGGTCTTTCCAATTATCTTGGTGTACGTGCCAAAACTCCCATGACCTGTCAGGAATTGTGTGAGAAAGTAGTCGGTATTCTTGTGGGGGCAGATGGGTGCTTCCTATTGAGGGAATGAAGGTCTTTGTCTGCCACTGCTCTTCGAGGTTGTACGTGGTTTCGCGGCCCTCCTATGTAGTTTGGTACTTCTCTGCCAGCTCCTCTACTTTCAGGTCGATTGGCGGGATCGCCGCAATGACACAAGCACCATTGCCACTTGTTGTTTGATATGCGCTGATGACTCTCAGTACGACTTCTCTGTGTGGATAAAAGCGCTGTCAGATGCCTGTTTATGCCAAGAGCTCACTTCTAGACCGGCGCCGCGTAGGTCAGTATAGATTGGATCACGGCGTGGTAAACTGCTTTGTCCGCTTACGTTTGGCATGATCTTCATTCATGGTCTCCTCTGCCTTGCCAATGGTGTTTTGAACGTGTGGGCAAAAGATCCAATTTGAGTCCAACCAGACTCCCAGGCACTTGACGGATTTTTTGGGGTGTTGGTTTCTCCTCTTAAGACGAAAGCGACCTCGGTCTTTTTCCACGTGCCTTTGACGACCAGTGCCTCGGTTTTCTCGGGCGCCAGTTCTAGACCGTTTCCCGTCATCCATTCGTCTACCGCCTTTAGGGCTTTGTTTGCAGCCTCATGCATCTCTTGCATGTTGTTTGCTCTGACCACTAACGCTAAGTCGTCGGCGTAGGCAACCGTCCTGCATTCCGTCGGAAGTCGTAGACTCAACACGACGTTCCACAGCGTAGGTCCTAGGACGGAACCCTAGCTCGTCGTTAGGTTCTTCTCCTCCCCTGCGGCGGTTTGAATGGTTTGAACCCCCAAGTATATAAGATCTAGGAGATACCGACTCGCTCCTATCTCCGTCAGTCTTTTCTTGATTTGTTCCCAGCTGGCGGTGTTGAATGTGTTTCTTACGTCCAGCAGGATGATAGCGGTCCACGCGCTTTTTCTATCTACGCAAAGCTCTTTTACTTTCATGATGGCGTCAACTGTTGAGCGGTCTTTTCTGAATCCGTATTGAGTGCTAGATATGGCTTCTTTTTCTTCCAGTTCCACCTTAAGCCTCTTCTTTATCAGATGTTTGTACAGTTTGCCGGGTACGCTTAGCAGACTGATAGCCCGAAATTTGTCCTCTCCTTTGGGGATCAGTGCTATCTTCGCTTTCTTACACGGTTTGGGGAAGATTCTTTTGTCCAGGTGCTTGTTGTACGCTTCCAGCAGCACGTTGGGGATTACTTCGTGTGCAAGCTTGATAATTTGGCACTGAATTCCGTTGGGTTCCGAGGCTTTTTTAGGCTTCAGCTTTCCAATGGCCTCTTTCAGCTCTTTGCCGGTAAAGGGAGTTAGGTTTTCTGCATTTTCAGTCGTCAGCAAAGCTACTTGCTCAATAACGTCCGGGAAGAGCTCCTCAATAAAAGATTATAACCTAATTTAACCTAACCTAACCTAACAACAACCAAGAAGCTACCAGCGATGCAACAAGGAAACAATTGGGTAGCCCGAAGGTAAACAAGAAAGAAGCTCAAGAGTTGACAAACTTTCTTGCTAAAATAGCAAAGGAGTATGGAAAGGCCAAATGTTTGCTAACAAGAATATTGAGTGAGTACATAGATAAAGTCCCCAATACTAAAAACAAAATAAAACAGTCCATTAGCAGGCTAGCTGTATACACTAAAATGACCTGACATTGAGTATACTGCGGAGCTTATGGACGTAGTCAAAAGCAGGGCAAAAATATGTATGGGAAAAGTAATACATCCTGCATCACCCCAGCAGTAACTGGTACGCAGATGTCCAGTAAAAGAGAGATTGAGAAAGCTCTTCTAATCAACAGAATTAGTAAAGAATTAATCAAAAATCTTGGCAAAAAAGAGTTCTCTGACCTAAGCAGACTTAAGTCGCCAGATGTTGCGGCACTTTCTGAAAGGTGCCGTATATCATCCAAAGGTAAAAGTACTATTGGTGAAACTTTCTTTGATGAGTGGAATACTAATATGCAATGTAACCACCAACAGCATATACAACAAAGAGTGCAACCACCATGAAAATTTATCCAAGAAGAATGGTCTGACACACCTGACAATAAGGAGGAGTTCAGTAACTACTGCGTAGAATCGGGGAACAGTAAAATAAGAGCAAAAACAAACTAGGCTTCATTACAAGAGGGGCGAGAATTTTAGGAAGGAGAGGGTAAATAAAAATAAAGAAATAAAGTATAAAATAATTTTTTTTTGGGAAACACCGCCAACATGGCCGCTATGGCCATTGATACTTGACATCGACAAATCTACAAAACACAAATTACAGAAGCCATAGGCATGCCGTTGGAAAGGCCCAAAACCCTGTCAAAAAGCTAAAGTATTAACTTGCTGGAAAAAGCCAATAAAAACTGTGTGAAGCACGCGTTCTTCAACGTGCAGAACCTTAAAAATTAAAACCCAAAAAATTTCTAGTCTGAGGTCGGTGACGCATTAAGAACGTGGAAGATTAGCACAGATGCTACAAATCTAACAGGGTTGGCTACGTAGTTAGAGAGTGTACCACTTACTACAAATGCAAAGAGGTTGAACATAAAATGAAAGGTTTTTAAAATTGCTTAAAGTGCCAAGTCTAACACAAGATAGCAGTACTCAAGATCGTGTGAAGAACTTTGGCAAGACCAGAAAAGCCTTAAAACTGCTAAAAAATAAGTGCATGAAGAGGAAGTTACTTTTGCTTTGATCCCCGATCCTACTAGCAGCTTAGCTAATGCCAACCAACAATGGTTAACCAACCTTGATGCAAGCGCTGCCGTATATATCACACGTACTTCTTCTAAGATTTGCAAAATGAGGCGCGGGATGGGTTTATGGGTGGAATGCAAGAACTCTACGCCATTTCTTACCCACGACACTAGCCGAAGACTTTACTACAATTTTAGTTGGCATCGCAAAAACATCAACGCTAACTAACACACCTGGTGCTCTCTTACCAAAAACTGTAAAGGTAGCGTACTCGTTGACTGGGCAAGGGAACATGACTGCGATTCTTAACAAGGGAAACAAGCCGACATTTGAAAGGGTTGGTAGTTCGTCTTTCATAGACGTAAATATGTGTTCAGCAAACCTAGCTAAACATATACAGAAATGGGATGTGAGCGGAAAAAAGAATCTTAGCTTTTGCAACACCATAAACATTGATTGCAACCACAACAGCAGAGCCAAGCAAGCGCCAAAAAAAACAGAAGCTGGCACTTCAAAAATGAGGTTGCGGACCAGCTAGTCTACAAAGTAGGAGAAGCTACCAGACATTCCATCACCAAACTAATGGGGTTATTGTTAAAGCGTGAAACGGCGTCCTTACTAGGGAATGGAGCAGAAAGAACAATGAAAGCATTGTACTGGTGGAGCAATAATATAACCGAGCTAAAAAGCAAGTGTGTATGAGCAAGGAGGCTAACCTAGATCAAAAACAAATAGATTTTCTGGAAGCAAAACGAAAAGCATGGAATTTTTTGTGCCAGGAAATAAAAAATTACTTATGGGGCACTAGCTACAAAACTGTCAAGCGCTTGCCAGTCTAGGTTTCGGCTAAGAGAGAGAACTCTTCCCGGAACACCTAAAGCTCGATTTCTTTATGTAAACCTAAGGACATACTCTCTACCACCGTAGAGAAAATCAGAAAGGAGAGCCACAGAGTAATAAGGGACAAAACTACGGTGCCGTACAAATTCCTACCAGATGCGATCAATAAGATTACCAAAATATACCTAAAAGCGCTCCTAGTCACCTTCCTACCAGAAGCGATTAAAGAGATGACTGCAATATACCCAGAAGCGCTTCTAGTCACCTTTAACACTCATGAGCAAAACTTTTCTAGTTGAGTGATAAACTGCAAGGGTAACCTTGATTAAAAACTAAAAAAGAAAAATAACTCAATTGGCTAGCTTTACAAGCAGATCCTAAAGAGAAGACTCCAGGGCAAACTAGAGAAAAAGTCTAACCTGCAATCTGGCTTTAGAAAGGGCTAATTGATGCAGCAAAAAAAGTGGCAAAGCTGGTAACAAACAACAGAACAATGAAAAGTTTCTGGTGCTTGTAACGCGTGATATTAAAAACGCCTTGAACTACGTTCGATGTGCGCTACAGGAGATGGGTGTCTCTAAGTATTTGATTCACATGCAGCTACCGGAGAAACCACAACGTCCTATTAAGTGACGAGTAAAAGATGAATTAGTTACTTTGACGACGTGGCAATGATTAACATTGAAGATGATAGAGAATGTCATTACATGTTAGCAATGCTAACCAGATCAATGATATCTAACATTTGATAGTGCTGTACGGAGAACGCCACGGCCGAGTGGACAAAAACTCTCATCCCTAACCTAACTACATGACTAACAAAGAAACTATCATCTCATCTAGTTTCTGAGCTGGCCGGGGGCTTCTCAAAATACCTTTAAACTGCAAGCTAGACTTTTAACAAAACGCACATTTCCAGAAAGATTCCTAGCTGCTTCTTGGTAGTTGACCGAAGAAGAGCGTGAAGCAGTAGTCTAGGCATACGACTGCTTTATCAAAGTCCGTGAATTCGAACCAACATTTCAATCGTATCTCCTTACCCGCCTTGTAGGGTTTATGACTAAGATCCAGAGACCAAGATCCTAGTGGCGTGAATACGGCTAAAAAGAGTCGCCCACAAGTTGTAAGGGATCCTTTATTAGTTGACCTTGGTAAGTGACTTGATGACCCAAGTACTCCACATCCAAGTTGACTAAAATACGCTGACCTATACATCCCGCCAACATCTTACCTATCAGCTTTCTTAAATGTTCTGTAGTTCACACGCAGACTGCCATCCTTCTTCTTGATTATTACCACCGAAGCGCAGTATCGGTTACTAGATGGCTTGATGATTTATTGATAAATAAGTGTCTTCTTGGTGACACTTCAGGGGATATCGAAGTCGTAAAATAAAATCCGCAATTACTTAATGAGGATTAAGAACGAAGCTAAACGTTTTATGACTATTGATAATAAATGCAGTTATATTCAGTGGTTAGGCAGGGACGCAAGATTCATTTTACGACTTCGCTAGTGTTTGAAACAGAGTATACTAAATATCTATGGCCTGAAACAGACTATACTCATTGTAGGCGCATGTAAGAACATTCGCGTTACATTTCTCTTGAGTAGTACTGAAAATTGTCAACAATCAAGTTGCATAGCCGCCACTTTTCGTTATGCTTCCGTAAAGAGTAACTCTAGTAGATGAATACAACAGAAAATTTAGGTTTCAACTCAAAAACTTGATGTACAATTTTTGGGTGACAAAAGAAATGGGAGTAAAAAATCGTAAGCCATTTGAATATATTTATTTCAAAATTTATAGAATTCAAATTTAAATATAAAAATATGAGTAATCTAAATTAATAAAAACACGATCAAATATTTTAAAAACTGCTACATTTAGGAAATGAATATGGTCGATTACAACAACTATCACAAATTTAATAAAAATATGTAACTCGATTGTATTGCTTAATTGAATTCATGGCTGATTTGTTTTAAATAATAATTTATAACCACAATTCTAGCAACTATAGTCGGATCCGTTTAAAAATGCATTCATTGACAAACCTAACCTAAAAATAAATAATTTTATATTGTGCCGATTTATAAATAACAATTGAAATCTATATTCTTCTAAACATTATTAAATGGAATTGACTATAGTTATTAATTAGAAATTTCAATGTTTTCGCGCTTGTATTACAAAAGAAATATATTATTCTAAATGGTCATAATGAAAATATATTCTGATTATTGCTTTGCATTTTACTGCACTTTTGCGGAAGTCCTAGGAGCGGACGTAGTTATTTGAGGAATATTCGCCACGTCCGTTAAAGGTTTCGGATTGTTATTATTGTAAGCGGAACTGTTTGATCGACCTCTACCACCACGTTTCCCTCGACTCTTCTTTCCATTACCGACACGATAAGCATTAGCTTCTCTTTTGTCAACCGTGGCTTCAAACGCAGATTCAGTGTTGTTACCACCAGTCACATCTGCAAACTAAATAAAAAGTTTTAATAAATTTTGTAAATAGTGTTTCGAAGCATGCACCTTTCATCAGTGTGCCTAGCATCAATAATTTGAGGTTAGGTGTTATTATATTTACCTGTTGTAATAGTTGTGATGTATGCTGTGATGAAGTATTAATTTGTGAATTTTGAACGTAGCGCTGATGTTGTTTCGAAGGTTTCAACCTGCTGTTTGGTGGTATTGCAGTATTCTGGGTGATAATGCGCACTACATTACCGACCGCTTTTGTGCGTCCTTCACGGAACACCATCCTTTGTCCTGGTGTTATATATTCTGGATATTTAATGAATCTAAAGTGTATCAGAGCTTTGTCTCCCGTTCGTAAACATTCCTGAGACATCACTAAGATACTGGCAGTTTGTCTGATGCTTCCACAATGAACTATAAAATCAAAAACATTAATTAGTATATTTAATGGAATATTGCATTTATGTAAAAACTAATATGTTTTAGTTAGTTGCAATACAGACAAGTTATTAAGGTTAGGTTATCAGATGAGGCCAGATTGTCAATTGCAGTAGTAACTGAACTAACCTCACGTATCCTGAAATATTATATATAAAAACTTCACAAATTCCTTTACATCCTCAGTGTTTCGTGTATTAATCCCACACCTGTTATTGTTTAGCATTCGATGAATTGGACTATTCTATATTATGACTATCGCAAACAATTGAAGAGATTAGTTAAAATGAATGACCAATGTCCCTTTATAAAATTTTAATGAAATCGTGCGCATGCGTTTACGATTTTCGCGCATGCGTATATAAATACCACGTATGTGAACATGGGACATTGATCATGTTAATTAAATGAATTGAATATCTTACCCATTGCTTGATAACGAGAACTGATGGTGGTAGGGTGATGGAGTACCAAAATTTCGCCCTCAAACTCCCAACAAGCTTGTGGGTTTAATGTTGGAGAAACCATCACCATACCTTTTCGAATTTGAGATCTTTTAATCTGAAAATAAATTATATTTAAAATATTACCTTGTGCGTTTAGATCCATACCCACACCTGACGTGCGTATTACTCGTTTATCATAAATTACGTTTATAAAACATTCTTACCTTCTTTAACGCAAAACTGGCAGTTTGTCCGGCTCGGACCTCCTTAACAGCCATCCGTTTACGATGAATACTCTTCACCGTAATCGGTTGAAAATGTCCCAATGGATCTGGTCCCAGCATCAATGTATCGTTTAATTTAATCACACCTTTTAACGTAGTACCTGATACAACAGTCCCCACACCCTTAAAAAAATCAACAACAATCAACTAAACAATCCACATATAACTAGTATTACCGGCACTGAATAAGTATCGTCAATTTGAAACTCGGCCGGTTCATTCTCGTGGTATTCAGTCCTCGTCGTTAACAAATTCAAGAATGTTTTTAACAAGCTTAAATTCTCACCAGTTACATTAGATACTTGAAAAATTGGACATAACCTAAAATATAAATATTACTAGATCATTTTATATATCAGAAAAGCCACTTCAACCAACATTCTTCGAAAACAACGCCAGACACATTGCAAAATACACCACCACTAGAGCCATTGTTGCGGAAGCGGACCGTGGCACTTATTAAGCAAAATTGTAACAAATACAAACTGTTCACTTGATTGATCACAAACGTTATTTTAATCGTTTTAAATATAAATACCTTTCAGAAACAAAATTGGTAGCTGTCAGCACAACATCATCAGTCGTCTTAACCATAACAGGAACTTTCCTACATCCGGGCGACTTCAATATACGCACCAACATTTTCAAATTATCCTGAAGAATCTTAGCTGGACACATATCAATCTTGGTAACAACCACAAAAACAGGAACTGATAAAGCAAGAGCTAAACCAAGATGTTCCTTAGTCATACCAACAATCCCCGCATTAGCACCAACCTAAAAATAAAATTGTTAATAAAATTTAAAAAAAAAAAAAATTTACCTACCATTAGCATCCCGAAATCAGGTGCATGTCCCGTCATACCAAACACGGTTGTTTTTAAGTACCTTTCGTGGCCGGCTAAATCAATAAAAGTTATAACTTTGGAACTTCTTTCGCATATTTTGACCCAATCTAATGAGCCATGTTCGGGACGATTTACAACGTTTCCTCGTTCATCGAAGCCAAGAATGTCGTTACCGACTGAGCTGGTACGTCCGGATTCCATTTCATGTTTGTGTCTGAATAATCGTTGTCTTGCGTGACCTCTGCCGTTATCCAAATCGCCGTGTGTTAGGACTCCTAGAAGGGTGGATTTGCCAGCATCCACGTTTCCCACAACGGCGACACGAATTTCCAAAAAATCTGATAAAAACAATTAACAAAAATAATAGCAATTAGTCGTTTTGTAAATAAATTACAAATGGTTCTTTGCCTTAAAATGATTTTTAAACTGAAAAACAGTAAAACTGCGTACTATTCGCTCGGTTATGTTCGATCAGTTTCGAGTCGGTTAACTAGCATTCAGTTCGGTTGTTCTGGTGCGTTCCTGGTCCCAAAGATGTAATCACAACCAGGCGCGTTCCCAGGTGTTTGACATTGAGACTACCATCACCTCCTCTTTGAACTGTCGTCCTACCTTGGACAAACTTCGGTCTTCTCTAGATCTCTTTCGGTTACCGATGCTATTAGGAAACGAGTAGTAGTGTGCGTAGCTCAGAAGCCAAAAAACAGAAACAAGGCTTCCATTAACCCAAAATGGTTTATAAAAGGTTTTGACAATCCTCCCTCCCCGCCAACAATGAACACTGACAAGCAGCTAAATGGATTTTGGGAGAAGCTGAGCAGGCAGAGACTTGGTTCAACCAGAGCAGAAGATCTCTCGGAGATAATACTAAAAATTCTGCAAATACACGGCAGCGAGGGAGCTTTCTGACGCGATCAAGCAAGTACAACTCAGCATCGGACTTAGACGACACTAGCAAGAGAAGCAGAGTGGAAGACAGAAGAGGAAAAATACCTCCTAAGGCAACTATCCAAGATGCAAAAAAAAACGACTCTGAAAGAAGTAGAAAAGCTGAGAAAAATACCTTAGACTTTGCGAAAAAAATGCTGAATGTGCTAATTGCTGAACAAAATCCCCCAAAGGAGGAGAAGGCCATCCAGGTAAAAACTCTGGCAGCAGAGCAGCTAGGAAAAAGAAAGCAACTCAGATTAAAACGTAGACAGAGATGTAAGAAAGGCATGACACGACAAAGGTCAAGGAAAGGCACCAACAAGCTAAGTGCAATATTTAATCTAAAATGGCCAAACGACTTGTACAGAGCAAGCACAGTCAGCCAAAACCATAGTAAAGAATACCAAGAGGATGGCGTCATCATAATAATGAGGGCAAAAGAAAGCGGCGATAGACATACGAGAAGACTTGCGATATCGAGGAAGAGTGGACTTTACCCGGAAAAACCACTGTGTAACGTCTAAGAAGAAGAAGATAAAGTAGAGAGCAAGAGAGAGAGAAGTAAACAAAGGCCCAAAAAGTAAGAAGAATTAAGCAAAATTGGTTGCGTCCTTACCATGGAGCTGGAGTTGGAAGCAATCAGGAAAGTAATAAAGTATGTTTGCACCTAAAAGTTAGTATACTTTGGGAAAGAAGAAAAAAGGCAGGAGCCAGAGGTGCAATAAAATGGCAAAACTACGCCAAAACAGCAAACAACAAGAGAAGAAAGGCGGCCCCCATCTCCACCCCCACACCAGCCAAAAAGAACAGACAACCTGATGTCATCCAGATAAACATATTGAAGAATGTATACTCCAAAATCCACAAAAAACTGAAAGGGAAAGTCGAGAAAGATGTACCATACATCGAATCGGCAAAGAAAACAAGGAAAAAATCTTGATCCAGATGAGAAAAGGTTCTAAAAATACGGTGGAGATAGTGCCGAGTGCCAAAATAGTAGTAAGGGACAAGACAGTCCAGCTGACGTGATGGAGATGAAGATCCAAAACCTCCACGAGCAGGAAAACACGGCAAAAGTCCTCAAAGCACTAGAAAATACAAAGTGCAGTAAGTGCGCAAATACAGCAAGCACCTAAAAATCGCACTCGTTAAGGTGTCAAGGGCCATAGTCATCTCCCTCCTGACCTATCGATAAATTAGAATTGGCTTCAACCGTTGCCGGATAAGAATAAAGCCGCGGCGCTTGTTTAAATGATTTCACTGCCAGATCTACGGGGACAAAGCAAAAAATTGCAAAAAAACAGATCGCATAGCAGACTGCAGTTACTAGCCAAAATGGCTCCAGATAAACCTAAAAAGATGCAAGGCAGTGTATGGCCTTCTGGGAACCACCATCTATATCTAGTGTTGGCATTTGAGCAGGACGCCGGTAGAGAAAATAACTAACCATATTGCGGATCAAAACCAAGAAAATCCACATCTATAGCTGTTACGCATCTCCAAAAATTTTTGAGTTTGAAAAGTGCCTCGACAAACTCCAGAGTAGCTCCCGGCCAGCAGGAAGCCAAAAAGTAATAGAAGGCGGAGACCTATACGCCAAAACGCTTCAGTGGGGGAAACAGCAGGGGCAAAGCCTGGGCCTTAAAACATGCAACATCATCAGGCAGGGTCCTAAGAGATTGCGGGAAGGGTGGCGGACTGAATAGTGGCAAAAGAGAAAATACTTAATGACCACCGGTACATCACGTTCAGCATCCGCCATAGGAATCTACCCAACAACGAAAGTAGTATGAGCAGTTGACAAGCTTTCTAAAAAGAAGCTGCCAGAGTCGATGCTAATAAAGACTGCGGCAATGTCATGAGTGCCATTAAAACGGCATGCATGGCTGCAGTACCCAGAAAGCACACAAAAAAGCGCCGCCCGGTGTACTAGTAGTTCGTAGAGATTGCCGAACTCAGAAAATAAATAGTGCCACAAAGCATGCTGTGGTATGTGGCCAAAGCAAAAGCAAGGACAAAAGCCAGGAGAAAGACTTCAAAGTCAAAATCGCGACCAACAAGAGAAGATGCTCGAAAACGCTATGTTACGATGTGGATGAAGATCCATGAAGCCTACCATACCGGCTGGTAGCAAAAAATGCGCCAGATCACAAGGTTCAGAAGCTTAGCAAAGAGCAAAACTGCAATTGATAGAGTCAATGCTGATAGAGACTGCGCCAATGTCAACCACTCAAACAGCATGCATGGCTGCAGAACCAAGAAAACTCGCAAAGCGAATAAGGCCAATAAGTAAAGATGCTGGAAAAAGCTATGCTGCGACGAAGTTGAAGACCCAAGAGACCTACCCATACAGGCTGGTAACAAAAAAAAATGAGCGCCAAATCACCTGATCCAGAAGATTATCAAAAGCAAAACTGTAATTACAAATTCAATGCTGATAGACTGCGCCAATGACATGACTGCCATTCAAACGGCATGCATCAGCCATGTATGAACAAAGAAAACTCTGAAAGCAGTGCCCCCCAGATTACTGGTAATACGAGGAAACTGCCAACCTCAGAAAAGAGTGACACAAAGCCTGCCGGTATACGTGGCCAAAGGAAAAGCAAGGAAAAAAGCCAGGATAAAAGACTATAATCTAAAATTGCGCCCAACAAGAGAAGATGGTGGAAAACGCTATATTACGACGTGGGTAAAGGTCCATGAGACCTACCCATACCGGCTAATAGCAAAAAAAATAGGTGCAAAATTACCGGGTCCAAAAGCAAACAACTGCCCTAGTAGAAGACCTCTTTAGAACTCGCCCCGCCAAGATACAAACTGACGAAAACTCCGCCTCGAATGCAACAAGCAACTAGAAGCAGCAAAAAGCCTTCCTACAACAAAAAAAAAACCTCTGGACTCGTTAAACTGAGTGGAGAGTTACCCACAAGACCTTCAACTCCTATACAGCAAGTGCCTGCAGAGCAGTGTGTTCCCAACAAAGTGAAAGGTAGCTAGATTGATCGGTCCTACTACTGAAGTCTCGTCATCTTATAAGCCAATCTGCCTGCTAAATCAGGCAGGCAAATTGCTCAAAAAGTTAGTGGTCTAAACGTAAGGTTGAACAAAGAGCTAAGCGCGTCAGATTTTTTCGGATAAGAAAAGAAACTTTAGTAGGTCCCGTGTACTGCCTCAATGCTGCGTGTACGTTAAAAAACCCAATAGTTTAGGTTGGAATTCCTTAATTTGCGGCGAAACTCCCAGATGTAGAAGTCTTAACCACTGACGTTAACTAACTAACTGGGCGAGTCAGATGGCTATCCCCCAAATAACGCAGTTTGGGTTTCGAAAGGAAAGATCGACGGTTAATGCCATCCAAGCTGTCCAGGACAGACAAAAACTCCAAATGGCCACTATTTGCTGGCAACATTAAGCTATAGTTGCCCTAAATGTAAAAAACGATTCGATACCGTTCATATTAATGACAAGTGATCCTTAAAGCACTAGAAGAAAATTTCGGTCGGTATCAGACGTATAGTCAAAAACTATAATGGCAACGCTACAGTAAAGATAGAAGTAATAGACGTGCCATAAGGGTCGGTGCTAGTGCCACTTCTGTTAAATATTGCATACAACGAGTTCCTCAAACTTAAGTTCCCTAAAGGCATACAACTGCTGGTGTCAGATTGGCTGGCAGACAAAGGCCTAAAACTGGCGGGTCATAAAAACAAGGCAACATGGCTATCAAGTAAGCAGTGAAAGGCAAGCCCATTCCAATCAGCAGACACTTAAAATACCTGAGAGTCGTCCTGGAAGCCAACAACAGATAGCACAGTCGGCAGGTTTGAACAAGTTACTGGCAAGCGTTGCTAGATTTAGGCTGTTCTACACCGCGTCAACGTTAGCAGCAGGTGTTGGCGCAGAAAGGAATCGTGTCCGATTGAGAAGAGCGCTGCGCGGGTCAGCTATTAGGGTGGTGCAAGCTTACCGAACAGTCAGCACAGACGTGGTCGAAGTGTTGGCGGCGGTACTAGCGGTCGACCCATGTGTCAAAGAAAACAAAAGGGACGGCAGCGGCCACACCCAAAAATATGGCAACAATGAAGAAGTGGCAGAAAACCAGTCACAGGAGTTTTAGCCAGAATCTGTACCGAATCAGGAAGTACTCAAATGAACATTGCCGATACAGCAGCTGTCAAAAGTGCGTCAAAAGCAGTGACAGCGGTGTCTAATGCCAAACGTAGAAAGACTGCCAGACTGGCAAGTCGACAATTGCTGGCTAGATCTAGGCTGCTCCACGCCGCGCCAATGTGGGTAGCAGTGGTTAACGCACAAAGAAATCAGACAGATTAAAGACAGCGCTGAGCGGGTCAGCTAATAAGATAATGCGAGCGTACCATACAGTCAGCACGGACGCAGTCGAGGTATTGGCAGCGGTACTACCTTGTCAAAAAACGCAAAAGAATCTACGCCGCGGTCAGCCAAGGACTCCCACAAGATGGCAGCGGCCATATCCAAAAGAGTGGCAGGAAAGGTGGTCTTTAAGGCGGAGAGTGCTGTTTTGGCCAGTATTTGTACCGAATCAGGAAGTACGCAAGTGAACAATGTCAAATACTGCAATTCGGAATGCGACAAAGCGAAACACACACTCCTCAAATGTCGACGGTGATTAGATCATAGAATACAAAGCCTTCGGTAAACCTCCAACTGCGGCAAACCTAGTGAGGCAGCTGCTGTAGTTAAAAGACAAGTAGGAAGCGGTTAGCCTGTTTGCGAATTCGGCATTAACTATCAAAGACATGGATGATCAAAAGAGAGCAGATTCACAGCGGAAAGTGATATGCGTGCACGACCGCTAGTTGTGACAACTGACACTGGACTAAGGCATTCAAACGTTTTAGAACGCACGTGGCAGTAGCGCAAAAAATATATAGTCGGCGAGGCCGCAAGAAAGAGATTCCGCGAGGAGAAAATTTGGTGAAGCAAGAGTCTCTTCTCTTCGGGTGTTCGTCCAGGGTAGACGGATAGAGATATCCGTACAAAGTTATGAAAATACGAGAAGCCTCTATGCCGCCAAAGTATTAAAAATTGTGAATATTGTGAATGACCATAAGTGAGAGGCCACATGGTGAATAAAGTAGCAACTAATGAAAAATTACCAGCCCAAGTCCATGCCACCAGCGCTACTGAAAACCAAATAGTAGGCCAGGTTCAATACCAAGTCCCCCTTTAATTTGCGATTTTACTGTGCACAATTGGCTCGCTATTCACCTAGATGTCTTGATAATTAATTGTATAAATTAAAATAATATTTTGGTCATTGAATTGTTAGCAACGTTTCATAGTAATTATCTATTTTTATCATCCTTTCCTCGTTAACGAAAGTTGACTGGCGCTCAGCCTGTTTAATTAATAAAGCACCCAACAAGCTTCAGCACCAACTGAATTAGCTAACGAAGCAAGTGAAGACGTATCTTCTTCAGTGAAGACGTCATAGTAGAAACCCGACACTACTGCCAGTCTCAATCAAAAATCAAAAAAGTACGTAAACTGTCAAAATGTACATACAAGTACACTGCCAAGATATTGTTTATAGTTGAATGAACTGTATCTGTAAATTATCAACAATGTCAAAAATGCGCGTTTTTAAATACTTATTAAACATCGCGACAATCTCGAAAATATCGGGACGATTTTTTTCCGTATAAGAAGGTATTTTTAAACATCTGGCAACAATGCAAATTTAAACATCTATGACATTTCACTAAAACGTTGCCAACTCTATGTACACAATATGACAAACTTACCAAACTAATTTCATCATGTTCCTTTTGCCAATGAAGTAAGCCAAAATACTCACTTAACCTACAAATATTTGTTTTTTCTTTAATTAAAATTCACTTGTTGTAGTTAGTTATAATTTTATACATTTTTAAATGATTTTAAAATGTGTAAAATTATAACTAACCACAACTATTAACTTTTAATTAAAAAAAGAATTAATATTTGTAGGTTAAGTGAGAATTTTGGCTCACTTCAGTGGCAAAAGAATAAAATGTTTTTTTTTACTGCAAACAGTAATATATCTTAACTAAGTTGGCAGCACTATTTAACTGCTATATTCATAGTAGCCACATAGTATTGTTCAAGATTTAAAATTAAAAAAACTTCTGAATACATTAATTATTGTTTATCAATAAACAAAATTAATAAAATAAGAAATATAATTCACTTACCGTTTTCATCTAGCACCCTCCTAATAAGATATTGAACAATAATTCCACCATTATCTTTCCTTTCACGTAATTTAACACAACTACATTCTAAAGTAGAAGCTAACGATTGTAACGTCGCTATAGCTGCTTCCAATTCATCATCCTTTAATCCACTATCTTTACCATCTTCTGAGCCACCAATCTATAAAATTATAAATTAAAATTTATTAAATTCTGATCAATAAAGCTTACCTCCAAAATAACTTCACCCCTTCCTTCACCGAGCTGTTGTCTCAATCGCTTTAACAATAAATCATACTGTTCTTCGGTAGGACTGATCAAAATGCTTCCTCCTAATACTTGATCATACTCGGATTTCGTCTTTGTTGATTTATCAGCAAACGTGCTTAATGCTTCTTTATTTTCCGTCATTTTATTTTTTAATTAATTAAAATCAAACTAGTAAGGCCCGCGTTAAATAATAATTCTGCCGAACTGTTGTTAACATTTTCTTTAAAACAAATCAAAGCTGCAAATAATATTATTATTAAAAACAAACAATGGTATTGCCAAATTGTTTTATTTTTATTGCTTAAAATAAACATATGGATTTTAAATCTATTGCAATAGTGATGTAATATTATGTAATAGAAGCGGAAATGTGGTGGAATCTTATCAGCTGGTAAATGGAAATGCAGATATGAAGTGGATTGTGGTTGATTGTAGTAAATTCCTATTCATTTTTTAGGTCTATTTATAAATTACCTTTTTATTTTTGTAGCTGACAGCTACCTTTATTGTGACAACAACTAATTTAATCGATCTGAATTTAGCGCCAGAAAATTATGCAGAGCTACCAACTAATTTTGATTTGTGGCCAAATAAAATTTTATAATGCCCGTACTAATAGTCAGAGATGTATGAACTGAATACTAGGATTATTATGACGTGTATGCATAATATATATAATTTATAGATAGAAAAAGTGATTAGTTTATTTTCCATTGGCGTATCGTCAACATAACAAAGCAGAAGTTCTCAAACTTTGTTCAGACGTTTAGTGAAAAAAATTTAACTATTGCAACACTTATTTGTTCAAACTAAACAAAATATTTTTGTGTATTTCGAGTAGTAAAAACAGCTACTTTGGCGTCATTCTTATTTCCACATATAATTTGATAATCAATTTATTTTTTCACTAGTACATTCAGAAAGGATTAAACTATATTTGTTCAAATTTAACAAAATCTACACATTTAAAAACTAATAAAGCATACTTATAGTAAACTTTTATCTAAGTTAGTTATAGTCAATATAGTTAGTCATTAATTTATAAAAAAGAGTATAAATAAATTAACAAATGTAATTTAATATACGACGCTACTGGTGTAGATTGGGTTGCCTAACATCTTATTAAATACGATAGGTTATCAATAAGTTAAAATGTGTCAGTTAACTAGCTTGTTTTAGTTAGTTAAAATTATAAATTATTTTTATTAAATTACAGATTTGTTGTTTTTTTTTTAATTTTAATAACTTTTTCAGAATTATTGAAGTGAAACTTTTTATTTATAGTTAAAATTAAATTCAATCCAATTTACAATGGCCGCGATCAAGACGACTCATCATGCGTACTGAACGCGCTTGATGACTATTGTTTGCTGGCAGCGCTTGTCATTTTACTCATCATACATCTAGGTTCGCTTGTTCCGCGCTTTTATTTAAAAAATAAATTGATCATGTCAAAACCAAACTACATAGCAGTTATATATGTTTTTAAACGGGAAAAGGAGCAACATAGGTAAATGAATTTACAACGTAATATTAACGCTGTAATAACTTGTGTGAGAGAAGTAAAAAATGATAAAAATAATCAATTGCCGTACTTCGTTGCCAACTTCAAAGTAATCTTATCCTACACCTTTACCTTAGATGGCATTACTTATTGAGAATATATTATATCTCGTTAAGTAGCGGCTTCATAAACTAATTAAATCATTTATTTAAATTCAAAACTCTGAACTTTATGTTTATGTAGTTGATAAAAGTTTACACGGTTGTCAACACTGGCAAAATGTACCGTTCAGACGGGCTTAGCGCTTATTGATTGCCATAATAGGTCAGCGCTGGCAATTGATGAGTTGAACTGAACGCAGAAATATGCACACCTATTGACCATTCCTTGTATACAATATTGACATGTGTAGTGTTAGTTGCATAACATTTATTACACAAGTCACATTGCAATTAAAATAGCATGTATTAAAAATATAATTACGGTAGAATGCGGTAGATTGTAGATTGTAGAAGTTATTTTGAAAATGTTAATTTAATTTGTTTAAAATTCTTGTCATAACAAATCAAATGGTTACGCCGCTGTATTGATATGTAGCTGACTTCAGGTTTAGTACCAACATAAAATTAATAAACTAACCAAACAATCCAAACAAATATGTCACAAAAACATTGATTATATTATTATTTTAATTTATTTTAATTTAAAATGGATGAAGTGAAAAAGCTAGAGCACCTTTCACTGGTTTCTAAAATATGTACAGAATTAGAAAATCATTTGGGTATAAACGACAAAGATTTAGGTAAGTTTTTAATAAAAAGTTAGGTTACATTGCACCACTAACAATTTATAAATTTCCAGCTGAATTCATCATACATTTAGCTGAAAAGAATCCAATACAAGAAAAATTCAAATCAGTCCTATTAGAAAATGGAGCAGAATTCTCAGATTCATTCATTGCAAATTTATTACGTATCATACAACATATGAAACCATCCGAAAATAAATCCACATCAAATATAATTAAAGAAGGCAATAAAGATGACCTATCATTTAAATTTCCTGGTCTTGCATTACCAAATGAACCACAACATAAATTAGAATTGGAACCGGAAAAGAAACATGTAAATGACGATGCTGACGTCGTTGCTGATTTAATGGCACAATTTGAAGCACAAGCACCTAGCGGTAAAAATACAGAAAAAGAAGAAGTAGTTAAACGAGCTCGTTCCAGAACACGATCACGTAGTCGCGAAAGAAAACGACGGAGATCTAATGATAGAAGTAAGCGTAGAAATAGATCTAATGAAAGGAGGAGATCTAGAGATAGGAAGCGATCAAGATCTAGAGATAGGAAACGATCTCGATCTAGGGATAAAGATAGATCACGAAATCTTGCGAGGTCTCGAGATAAACACAATCAAAACGATGATAGACGTGGTAAAAATGATGAAAGATATGGTAAAAATGATGATAGATACGCTAAAAATGATGATAGGCATAAAAGGGAAAGCCCGGAAGCCGATGAGGATCCAGTTCCGGGAAAAATTTATAACGGAAAAGTTGCAAATATTGTACCCTTTGGTTGTTTTGTACAATTGGAAGGTTTGAGGAGGCGTTGGGAAGGTTTGGTCCATATTTCACAATTGAGAGCGGAAGGTAGGGTTACTAATGTATCCGAAGTTGTTAGTAGGGGGAATAAGGTGAAAGTTAAAGTGTTATCTATTACGGGACAAAAAGTATCTCTTTCAATGAAAGATGTTTGTCAAATTAATGGTACTGATTTGAATCCGTTATCACATGCCACAAATGAACGCGAGGATAAGGATCGAAATCCAGATAGGCCTACTTACAATAGCACATCAGTATTAAGATTACCAATGGCAACTGAAGAGACTGAAGAGGATTCCCGGAAACGTGTTACTAGAATATCAAGTCCTGAACGATGGGAAATTAAACAGGTAAATTAATTAATTAATTTTTAATTATTTCGACTAATTCAATTAATTTTAGATGATATCTTCGGGTTGTATCGATAAAAGTGAATTGCCCGATTTTGATGATGAGACTGGTTTGTTACCTAAAGATGAGGATGGTGGTGAAGCTGATATTGAAATTGAATTGGTTGAAGAGGAACCACCGTTTTTGCACGGGCATGGTCGTGCGTTGCATGATTTAAGTCCGGTTAGGATTGTTAAGAATCCTGATGGGAGTTTAGCGCAGGCTGCTATGATGCAATCTGCTTTGGCTAAGGAACGACGAGAGCAGAAGATGTTGCAGAGGGAACAGGAGGTTGATTCGGCTCCTTCCGGGAAAAATAAGAATTGGATTGATCCATTACCAGACGGTAAGAAAATTAATTTAAATTTAAATAAACTAAATTTGGTGATTTTATTTTTATGATGTTATTTTAGTGATTATTTAAATAAATGTTTACTTATTCTCTGTGAATGAACTCAAATTGCATCATATTGCATCATATTGTAATAAGTATTGCATCTTCTAATAATTATTGCATCATGTAAACAAAATTGCATCAGCTTTTTCAAAGTCTCTCTAATTTTCAATGGACTATGAATTATAAGAATAACAAATTGTTGACAGATTTAAAATAACAAAAGTTTATGCCATAGAATTTAATTATTTTAATTTAAATCGGATTCTAATATCTAAATAGGATTCTTTAGTTAAAGACTAGATTCAGTTTCAAGATTTTGTGTTGGATTTTTATTAAATGACAAAAAGGAGGGCCCCAAGAAGGCTATTAATATACTTTTGTATTAATTGTGCATAGATTTCTGTTCTGTTTCTAAGGACACATTATATTTACCAATGACAAAACAAAAACATTTCTGTAATTCTGGTAATACTAAAAGTTTGAAAAAGTTTAATGCTTTTGGCATTATTTTTATTTGATTTATTCTTTATTTCTGACAAATCTGTCATACAAACTGTCAATTCAAAAAAGCAACTGTCAACGGTTTCATTATTCTGTCATTTAAACTGACAGTTTATTCAAATATTTTACAAATTTATGTCAACAGCCAATTTGAAAAAAATGTCTAACAAACATCATATAAACTGTCAACTGTCTTACAAATTTGTCAGATGAACTGTCAACTTTATCTAGATGTTCTATATTTAAGCTGTAAATGGAACCAACAGTTTCAAATTGTTTTTGGGCGGAATTCTAATTATTATCTTTGTTTAAATTTTTGTAGAAATAGTATTTTTTAGAAAATCTAAGTGTTTTGAAGAGTATTATTAGTTTTTGTTGAATTTTAAAGATAACATACCAATATTTGAGTTGTAAATGCGTTTTCAAGGCATTTTTGTGCAGTAAATGCTTTTTTACAACATTTTAAGCGTTTTTTATTAGTTCTATTGATTTTTAGTACATTTGAAGCATTAATCTTGAGCTGTAAACGCGTTTTTGTGCAGAAAACGCAATGTTATAAGTATTTTTTCTAAATGATTCTGCGCATTTTGTGTAAAATTGAATTTTTAAGCATTTTTATTTGTTTTCGTTGAATTTCAAGCATCAAACGTGCAATGTTTTAGTTGTAAATGCGTTTTCAAAGCGTTTTTGTGCAAAAAATCGCATTTTTCTGATCGATTTTTATTTTTTTTATTAAGGGCGCGGTTTAAGGAGTCATAATATTACGATCAGAACTCACACAATTTAACTTCTTTTTGCAACGTATATAGAATGAAATTTCTAGTCTAATGAAAATCCAAAACCTTCAATTAACCACAACTAGCGATTGACGTCAGTCGTAGGTATAGAACGTCTTATGTTGGTTTCATCATGCGATGAGCGGTAAATAGTACAAGGCGCGTCTATAAGTGTATATGGTAGCAAAATTTCGACATAAAGTCTAAAATTTTATTCATACAATGTCAAAAATAGCTAAATCCGACCTTAAAACATCAAAGGTTGCTAGAAAGCAGTGTGCAAAGTTTTATTTATAAAATGTCATAAATAACAAAATCCGGCCGTAAAACATCATAATATAGTTAGAAAGCATTAAAATCCGGCTGTAAACTGTTGTAAAATGTAAAATAGCAAAACTCGGCGTTAAAACATAAAAATAGCGTTAAAACATAAAAAAGCTGCAACAAACTGATAAAAGGTGCAAAAAAATTTCCGGCTATACAGTATAAAAATAATAAGAGTTTTTTTGAGCAGTATATATTGTTGTGTTGTAAAGGGTTTGTAGACATAGACCTTAGATCATATACACTCATAGGCACGTGTTTTGTCGACGCATTAAAGCCAATATATATTGGTGCATGTGACGTCAGTCGTGGGCAAAAACTTGAGTGGATGAAAATTCATTTTTACGCATTTAAACTACCAAAATGTCTTTAAATCTTCTATAGGGCACTTGGGGTATGGTGTTCTTATATTATTTAATTCACAAAAATTGAATTTTGTGGTACAAACAATGTCTTAATTGATAATTAACAAAAATCAAGTTTAATTTGTGAATGATAGTAAAAATTAATATTGAAATATACATTTATATTTTATAATTTTATGTGATCAAATTTAAGGCCTATGCCCACAACAAGCGCGTGACGTCAGTTGTGGGTATAGAACATTATTATGTTGGTTTCATCATGCGATGAGCGGAAAATAGCACAAGATCTATAAGTGTATATGGTCTAAGACATAGACAACTACAGATTCACACACGTACACAGACCTTTACAGAACCTTTTCAGACAGTTGCGAACATCATCCACAGACAAACATATACGTCACTGACACCTGCAGATACATATAGATAAACATAGACACCCACAGGCACAGATACACATTTACCTCACATACACTTAAGCACATATAGGCACATATTAGATGCTTTCCTTTCACTGTTCTGGACGGTTCCGAACAATTCTGTGCGTGACGCCCCATGTACCTTTCACAGAGAGCGCGACGCCCCAACTTGTTCTGAGTGTCCTTCCCTTCTCCCCTCATCAAAGATTGGTAGAAAACACTAAAATCCGGCCAAAAACGGTTTAAAAGTGCAAAATTTTACTTTTAAAATGTCATAAATAGCAAAATCCGGTCGTAAAACGTCATAATATAGTTAGAAAGCGCCAAAATCCAGCTATAAACTGTTGAAAAATGTAAAATTCTAGTTCATAAATAGCAAAATTCGGCGTTAAAACATAAAAATATTGTTAAAAAGTAAAAAAAAGCGGCCACAAACTGATGAAAAGTGCAATATTCTTTTCATAAAATGTCAAAAATAGCAAAATCCGTCTATGAAATATTGTCACAAAGGAACAAAAATCCCAAATCCCAAAAATATCAATGTCTGGCTTTAAAATATTGTCAGAAAGATTCAAAATCCGGTCATAAACTGTCAAAAAGTGCAAAATTCTGTTTGTAGAATGTCAAAAATAGCAAAATCCAGCTGTAAAGTATAAAAATAATGTCAGAAAGTACCAAAATTTACCATAAACTATTGAAAACGGCAACATTCCATTTATAAAAACTCAAAAAAAGCAAAATTTTGGCATAAAATATCAAAATATTTTTAAAAAGAACGAAAATCCGGCCAAAAACGGTTAAAAACTGCATTTTATTTTTCATAAAACGTCTAAAATAGCAAAATCCGGCCTTGAATATTCTAACAACTGTCAAAAAGCACAAAACACTTTTTTAACATTGTCACAAGGAACCAAAATTTATGCGCGCAAACTGTTAAAAATGTAAAAAAAATTATGAGATCCCAAAAAGCAAAATTCGGCTATGAAATATTGTCATAAAAATTTAAAATCCGGTCATAGACTATCAAAAAGTGCAAAATTCTATTTATAGAATGTCAAAAATAGGTAAGTCCGGCAGTACAGTACAAAAATGTTGTCAGAAAGTACCAAAATTCACCATAAACTGTTAAAAACTGCAACATTCTATTTATAAAAAATCAAAACTAACAAAATTCGGTCATAAAATAATAAAATATTTCGAAAAAGAACCAATATCTGGCCAAAAACAGTTGAAAATTGCAAAATTTTGTTCATAAATTGTCTAAAATAGAAAAATTTGGCATTGAAATTAATGAATTGTCAAAATAGTAAAATCCGGCCATAAAATTATCCACAAATTGTTGAAAAAAAATAAAAACCGGTCTTGAAACATCAAAAAATCACTAAAATCCGGCTATAAACTGTTGAAAATGCAATTTTTTGTTTCATGTAATTTCAAAAATAGCAAAATTCGGTCATAAAATATGAAAAAATTGACAGAAAGTACCAAAATTTAGTCATTAACTGTTAAAAAATGCAAATTTTATTCATAAAAAGTCAAAAATAGTTAGAGCCGGTCATAAAACATTGAAATATTTTCAGATAGAATCAAGATCCGGCCAAAAACGATTGAAAAGTCTAAAATTTGATTGATAAAATGTGAAAAATAATAAATTCTGGCTTTGATACATCAAAATATTGTTAGAAAGCTCCAAACACCGGTCATAAGCTGTCGAAAAGTGTAAAATCATATTTATAGATTGTCAAAAATATAAAAATTTAGTCAGACATATAAAATTATTCACAAAAAGTACTAAAATTTATCATAAACTCTTGAAAAATGCAATATTCTATTTATGAAAAGTCAAATTGGCCAAAATTCGTCCTAAAATATTAAAATATTTTTAAAAGTTGCCAAAACGTCTAAAATAGAATATTTGGCTTTTTGAAATTTCACCACCAAAAAGTCTTTTAACAGTTTATGGTCGAAAAAACTGTCTGAAGTGTAAAATTGTTCTTGAAATTTCAATAATAGTAAAATCCAACCATAAAATATCAAAATTATTGTTAGAAAGTACCAAAATCTGGCATAACTGTTAAAGGTGCAAAAAAAAATTGGAAATGTCAAAATATTGTTGAAAAGAACTAAAATCCTGTCTTAAGACATTAAAATATTGTCAGAAATCACCAAAATGCGTCCATAAACTGCCGAAAAGTGCAAAATTCTATTCATAAAAAATCGAAAATAGCTAAAAGGTTAAAAAATCTAGTTAGAAAGAAGCAAAATTCGGCCATAAAATGTTAAAAAATGTAAGCATATAATAAAATTTCAAATTTTTTTGGAAGAACCAAAATCCGCCGTTGTAATAGTATTTAGACTGCATTTTCAACGAACCCTGTGACGTCATGCGCAAGGCGTTGCCGTTTTCGCAAATAAACGTAATTAAAGTTTTGACTAGCTAACTTTAGTAAACAGTCAATTAAAATGATTTTACTAACAGATAAACGTCAGCTAGGCAATATTTTGACAACTAATGTTAAACGTCACTTTTTGAAATTAAATAACGATTGTTGGTAGTAATGCGGTATTTGTGCGCCACTAGACCGAAGTCCCCGAAGAGTTTTCTTTTTGCAATTTTGAATTTTGCATTATATTTATAAATATTTCACTTAAATCATTTTATTTTAACTTTCAGAAGAATCAAAAGCTTCTACAGCTAACATCAGAGGTATCGGAATACAATCACAAGATTTACCAGAATGGAAAAAGCACGTAATTGGTGGCAAAAAATCATCATTTGGAAAGAAAACAAACCTAAGTATTATCGAGCAACGACATTCCTTACCCATATACAAACTCAGAGAAGAACTAATAAAAGTAAGTAGCAGCATTACATTAAAATGGAGCTTCTGTCTAAAAAGATTAATATATTTCAGGCCGTAACTGATAATCAAATCCTAATTGTAATTGGTGAAACTGGCTCTGGTAAAACAACACAAATTACACAATATTTGGGAGAAGCAGGATTAACATCTAGAGGAAAAATTGGCTGCACACAACCCAGACGTGTTGCTGCCATGTCGGTAGCGAAACGTGTCGCCGAAGAATTCGGTTGTCGATTAGGACAAGAAGTAGGGTATACCATACGTTTCGAAGATTGTACTAGTCCTGAAACTATAATAAAGTAAGTACTAAACATTACGATCAAAGGCGCAAACGATCTATCTTACAAAACTTGGGTCGCTTTTACGGAGAATGATTTACAATTGACGGTGTGGTAGCTCAGTGGTAGAGCGCTTGTATATCATAAGCACAAAAAACAAATATTTTTGTTATATACATATGTCATTAACCTAACCAACAATTTGTTTTTTTCCAGATACATGACAGACGGTATGTTGTTACGAGAATGCTTAATGGATTTAGATTTAAAAAACTACTCAGTAATCATGTTGGACGAAGCCCACGAACGCACGATACATACCGATGTATTATTCGGCCTATTAAAACAAGCAGTTACTAAACGACCGGAATTAAAACTTATAGTAACTTCGGCAACATTGGACGCCGTAAAATTCTCCCAATATTTCTTCGAGGCTCCCATTTTTACAATTCCCGGCCGCACGTTCCCGGTAGAAGTATTATATACGAAAGAACCCGAAACCGATTACCTGGATGCTAGTTTAATCACTGTTATGCAGATACATCTTAGAGAACCGCCCGGTGATGTTTTGCTATTTTTAACCGGTCAGGAAGAAATCGACACTGCTTGTGAAATATTGTATGAGAGAATGAAATCATTGGGACCTGATGTACCCGAATTGATTATACTTCCGGTTTATTCAGCTTTGCCTTCAGAAATGCAAACTAGGATTTTCGAACCCGCTCCACCTGGTAGTAGGAAAGTGGTTATTGCTACAAATATTGCCGAGACATCATTGACCATTGATGGAATTTTCTACGTCGTCGATCCTGGATTCGTTAAACAGAAAGTATACAATTCAAAAACCGGTATGGATTCGTTGGTGGTTACTCCGATTTCGCAAGCGCAGGCTAAACAGAGAGCAGGTAGAGCCGGACGTACAGGGCCTGGAAAGTGTTACCGATTGTATACAGAGAGGGCGTATAGGGATGAGATGTTGCCCACTCCAGTGCCCGAAATACAGAGGACCAATTTGGCGACAACTGTTTTGCAATTGAAAACGATGGGTATTAACGATTTGCTACATTTTGATTTTATGGATGCTCCTCCAGTGGAATCGTTGATTATGGCTTTGGAGCAGTTGCATTCCTTATCTGCGCTTGATGATGAAGGGTTGCTGACGAGATTGGGACGAAGAGTAAGTACATTAATATCAATTTATAGGTTATGTTTGCAACAGAAAGTTCTAGGTGTGTAACTATTATGTTTAGTAGTCTCATCTCTTCTTGAGGATTGCGTGTAGGTTTAGTCAATTATCGAGAAAATCATATTTGGTTAATTGCGTTTTGATGGTCCACACTAACTAAAAGTCAGACAGTGCGATTCAGTGCTGGTCTCTGTTCACTCGCCGCTACTAATGAAATTCTTATTTTTCTTCCGTGCGGATAAGTCGTCCGACGGCGGATCGTTCGAGACGACCACACCATGACACTGAGATTCGTGGCGGAACGGTTTTTTATTCGAGCGGCGTCGTCGTGTGCTTGTGCCGGCTCGGCGCAGCCTTCGGGCTTTGCCGCACCGAACAAACGGCGTTCAAGCGACGCTTGATGACATTCTGATTTTACACAACTTTGTTCCTATACACGTTTCGACCCAAATTTTGTTTTGGATATTAATGTTTGTTAATATGCTAATTAACTATTGTCTTTCTCAGATGGCTGAATTTCCATTGGAACCAAACTTATCAAAAATGTTAATCATGTCCGTGGCGCTGCAATGCTCCGATGAAATTCTAACAATTGTCAGCATGCTATCAATCCAAAACGTCTTCTACAGGCCTAAAGATAAGCAAGCGATAGCCGATCAAAAGAAAGCCAAATTTAATCAACCAGAAGGCGACCATCTCACATTACTAGCCGTCTACAACAGTTGGAAGAATAATAAATTTTCAAATGCATGGTGTTACGAAAACTTTGTACAAATCAGGACATTGAAAAGGGCACAGGATGTTAGGAAACAATTATTGGGAATTATGGATAGGTAAGTAATTAATATGTTAAGAGGAATAAGGTATTAATTTTGGGCGAATTTCAGGCAGATAGGAATACAGTTAGAGTACAGAAGACTGTATGCTCAGGTTTCTTTAGGAATGCCGCTAAAAAGGATCCACAGGAAGGTTACCGCACGTTGGTCGACAGTCAAGTGGTTTATATTCATCCTTCTAGTGCGTTGTTTAACAGACAACCTGAATGGTAAGTTAGATTATATTTTAATTTATATTTATTACAAAGTTTACTTATTGCATTGCTATTACATAATTCCCAATCAATTAAATATGATCTAACATAAAAATTATATTTCTAGGGTAATTTATCATGAATTGGTTCAAACGACGAAAGAATACATGCGCGAGGTGACCGCGATTGATCCAAAATGGTTGGTCGAGTTTGCTCCAGCTTTCTTCAAATTCTCCGATCCTACCAAGTTGAGCAAGTTTAAGAAGAATCAACGATTGGAGCCTTTGTATAATAAGTATGAAGAGCCAAATGCGTGGAGGATTTCCAGAGTTAGGAGAAGAAGGAATTAATTAATTATATGGTATCTATTTATATGAATAATTTGTAAATAAAATATAAATGATTTGTTAAGAGTTTTATATACAAATAAGTTTACATTCTAAATAAGGTAAGTGCAGCTTCTTCGAAGGTCAAGAAACCACTACTAGAATAGCAAACACATCTCTTGGATACATGGAATGCAGTCTGCTGGCATTAATAAAATATATATTTATCACAAAAGTAGCTACCCGCTTATTCTAAACAATAAATTTTTATTAATAAACGAGCAAATACCCTTCAAGTATAATCATGATCTCCCAAACTAGTATTAGGTGCTGTAGTACCCTTCTTTAAATTTTTTCTTTTACGTATTTGAGGAATAGATTCACCTTTTTTCAGTTTATAAATCAATGTTTGGATATTTAAATTTCCTCTCTTACGTATTTGAGGAACAGGTTTATAACTTTTTTTCGGTTTTAAAACAACATTTTGCTGTTGAAGTCTTTTTAAAAGTGTTGTCATTGATGTTAATTGCTGTTGCAACTTGCCAATTCGTCTTTTTGCATAATATAGTCTTCGTTGATTTTGTTTCTGCGTTTTTCTCAATTCTTCCAATTGAATTTTCATTTTTGAAGGCGATAAACTGCAATAGCAAAAATTACAAATGTTTCTATAAAAATATTGTAATGTACCTATAACTGTGAATGCTTTTTACAAACTTTTTTCTTCCAGAACTTTGATGACTTCTAGATTTCGCAGGTAAACTAAAAATGAAATTTTATCTCTGCTCATAGAATGAGTTAATTAACAACAAACCTTAATTTTATGTTCACTGTTTGTAGTTCTTCAATTGGTGGAAACAACATTTCAGAGTTTTCCGACTCTTCAGATAAGTTCTCTATACTTATATTTGATATAGAATCAACACCACTATTTGGTGTAAAGCTGTCAAACCTTAGTTTAATGTTCACTGTTTCTTGTTTTTCAATTGAATCACTTTCCAACTGCGCAAATGAAATTATACTATCAGCAGAGTCTGTGTCTTCACTTAAATCTTCTATGCATGGAATTGCATCAGATTTTAATACTTTTTTATTACCTTTTACAGTAGCATAATCAGCAGATTTAAAATGGTTCGAGCATACATACTTATTTTTAGTCCAATTCCAAGTTTCTGCATTTATTTCCAAGCTTGTCAACCAATTCTTTAATAATTCGCCTTGAGGAAACCTACAATTATTGTTTAGATTATTAATGAACTAATATAAAAAGAAAATCTTACCCATGGAATGAAATACCTTCGGGTTTCATTTCTTTGATGTTAGAACACCCTTTTACAGCACAAGTCATTTTCAGCAGTCCTTTAAAACGGTTTATGGAGTGATTACCACAGAGTGATTACTGTTGTAAACAAAAAACATCAACAAAAGTTCCCTTTCTCTTTCTTGTGAACTTACCATAGGAACTTACCACGCCATGAAGGGGAAGGTTCCCCCACTACTCCACTTACAATTTAATGACATGAAGTTAGCCTTGTTCCAATGAAGTAGAGTACTTTTTTTGCGATTTTTTAAATTCTAATGCCCGTATTACACTGTCAATAATTATATCTTGAATTATATATATAAAAATACTTAAATCTTAAAAATTCTGTAAAATGCACAAAATACTATCAATCTTATTGTAGATTGAAATTTTAAGAATATTTTTAGGTTTTCTTTATAATTAACACATAAAATGTGAGAAATACCATTTATAATATAACCTAACTATTTTTTTTAAACTGTTAATTCATACATTTTTTGCATCAATTATAAAGAAAAACTAAAAATAGTTTTAAAATTTCAATCTGCAATAAAACCGATGCATTTTATAGACTTTTTAAAGTTTCATCTATAATTATATATATAATTCTATAAAAAATTATAGATAGTGTCATACGGGCATAATGCCCGTAACAAGTAACTGCGTTTCACACATGAAGCTGGCTTCAACAACTAATTTCATTTTATACACGAAGTTGGCTTTAATAACTAACTTCATTTCACACATGAAGTTGGCTTTAATAACTAACTTCATTTTACACATGAAGTTAGTTTTAACAACTATCTTCATTTTATACATGAAGTTGGATTTAATAACTATCTTCATTTCACATATAAAAGATGTTTTTTATTTGAGCGCTTCATACACCTGATGCGTTAGAATTTTTTTAAATTTTGCCTGCTTAAGTGTCTCATCTTGACAAACGCACCAGAAAGTATTTGTTGTTTGTATGACGTTCTCTACCTCAAAAACACATCGAAAATGTAAAACGCGTTAGACAACCAAATTCAAAAATTACTGAATTGGTGCTACCAACTGCGACTATTTTGTCTAATTGCTAACTTTATTTTATACTTTAAGTTGGCTTTAATAGCTAACTTTATTTTATACATGAAATTGGATTTAATAACTAGCTTCATTTCACACATGAAGTTGGCTTTACAGCTAACTTTATTTTATACATGAAGTTTGCTTTAATAGCTAGTTTCATTTTATACATAAAGTTGGATTTAATTACTAACTTCATTTCACACGTAAAGTTGATTATAGGTATGTTCCATTTGACCGTTTCATGCACCTGGTGCGTTAGAGGTCGAGTGCGACTATTTTCGATGTGGAATATTCGAGTTGGAACATTGCGCCGCGGGCATTCCCGCTTAAAACGTCAGTCTTGTTTTGTGCATGTCCGCCGCGCTTAAATTGTGCATTTTGAAATCTATGATTTGTACATAGTGGTCGTATAAAACCATGCCATTGCCTTTTTTAAATTTCGCGGGCAAGAGCGTCTCGCACAAAGAAATATGGCATTTTCTACCTCGAAGAAACACATCAAATATCTAAAACGCTTTTGACAAATGGAACAACTTATTAGTCACACCCATAAAATTAGTGCCACCAAGTGCGACTATTTGGTCAAATGGAAAACAGCTTATAACAAATTACTTCATTTTATACACAAAGAAATGTGTTTTTGTAAATTCACATAATCTGCCCAATTATTTATGCATATTTCCATCTAGCAAGGTTGATAAGCAATTTAGTAAATAAACGTATTAAAATGCAAAATTGCTTAGCAACTTTCCTCAATAACAATATTGCTAGCTAACAATTGAGCAGATTGAATCAAATTAACTTAACTTTTTTAGATTTTTATAAGTTATGTTGATGTAATGAATACGAGTAAAATAAGGCAAGATGAATTGCAAGGTACATATTATTTCCTATGCCATGCTCAAAATGTTTGTCGCCTAAAAATTAAGTGGAATTTATGACCGGTGCAATTTTTATTGATTTCAGAATGTATTATGGCGGTCCATTCATTACTTTTTGGTGTTCCAAGAGAAGAGCAGAGAAGCAATGACTTATTTGAAGTTAGCTTATGAGAATTTGAAGATTAGACATGGTCAGACGAGTCAATTATTTAGGTTTGAATTGATGCCTTTGTTACAGCAAGTTAAAGCTGAAAGTAATCTCAATTGATTTTTTTTTTGTTTTAATAGTTTTTAATGTACTGAATACAATAAAATATTTTGTTGCTTTATTTGTTTTGTTATTATGTAGAATATTTTTATCAGATTTTCTGTTAGCTATATGATGGGAATGTTTTTTTGTACTTTTAAAGAGCGGAAAATCATCCTGAATTAATTATATTCAGGCGGACTCCAGTGGCAAAGCTAAAACTGTTCTGTTTAAACTTTATTTGGGAAAGCAAATACAGCAAAAAATGAGAAACACAAAAGGTCTGTCTTTTATAGGCAAAATGTCACTCGAAAATTTCAATTCACATTTCTAAAAGACAATATTTTGACCCAATCACTGCAGTATCATTATTACGATAATATAATTTAATTGAACAATACCAGAGAAAATATTTTGTATTTTGAATCCAATATACATGCCTAAATGTAGATATAAACAAACCGACATTCGAAATAATGTAAGATAAACAGCAAACATAATTCAACCATTAATTAATTTCTGTCTTCACTATTGCTTCACACTTATATTCACACAATTTAATTAACAAATTCACTAATCACTTTTAATTTATTAGAACGTAATTTAAGTAATACCGGAGCACTACATCAACGCACGACGTACTCTCTCACGGCAATACACCAACGGCCGATTTCTCCCACTATTCTGACCGGGTTTAAATGTTCTCCAATCTAAACTACTGACACGTTATCATAGTATAGAATGTCCCACCTACACACCTAAGTGTCCGTTATCAAGAGATTGTATGTTTCACTTCTCTGCGAGCATCAGAAAACATTTAGTCACAAAAAGCTGTTGTGATCTAATTGATAAACAACACTTGGGTGAGTGGGCGGGCCACTCCAATCTAAACTACTGACTCGTTATCATAGTATAGAATGTTCCACTCACCCACCCAAATGACCGTTATCAAAAGATTGTATGTTTCCCCTCTCTGAGAGCATCAGAAAACATTTTGTCACAAGAGACGATTGTGATCTATTCTCTTGATAACCTAACACTTGGGCGGATGGGCGGGCCACTCCAATCCAAACTACTGACTTGTTAGCATAGTATGGGGTGCCCCACCCACCCACACAAGTGTCCGTTATCAACAAGAGATTGTATGTTTCCCCTCTCTGCAAGCATTAGAAAACATTTTGTTACAAAAGACGGTTGTGATCTAATTTCTTGATAACCAACACTTGGGTGGGTGAGCGGGCCACTCTAATCTAAACTACTGACTCGTTATCATAGTATGGAATGTCCCACCCACCCAGATGTCCGTTATTAAAAAAAATGTATGTTTTGCTTCTCTACGAGCATCAGAAAACATTTTGTCACAAGAGATGGTTGTGGTCCCTAGAATTAGTTGTTTGTTTCTTCTGCTGTAATTTAATAACAACCGACATTTTTTCCCCAAATGTAATAGCAGCATGCACATAGAATCGCCTACAGGTCCAAGTTTTTGTCATACAAAAATTGCTCCTCTGTCTCTCTTGCTGTAATGTAATAACAAGTAACATTCATTCCTCGCTTAAGTGTTAAAAAAAATGGTTGTCTGTCTCTCCTGATGTCATTTAATAACAATTTACATTCCCCTTAAAATGTAATAGCAACAAATACATAAAAAAATGAAAAAATATAAAATTTCTTAGTGACAAACACTTGAGGAAGAATCGCCTACTAGCCCAACTGTTTGTAATTAAAAAAAAATTGTATGTATTTCCCGCTGTAATTTAATAGTAACCGACTCTCGCCTTTTATTCGTAATAGCATCAGAAACATCAAAAACTAAAGAAGAGATTCAATCGTTTGATGACGAGCACTTTGGCAAGAATCGCCTACTAGCCCAAGTGTTTGTCATCAAAGAACTGGTTGTCTGCCTCTCCCGACATTTGTCCCTCAAATATAATTGCAACAGAAACGTCATAAACTGAAGAAAATATATTCAATTTCTTGATGACAAACAATTGAGCAAGAACCGCCTACTAACTCAAGTGTTTGTCATCATTGTTGTCTGTCTTTCTTATTCAATTTTTTAATAACAAACATAAAGGCGGGCGAGCGGAATACACCAATACGAACCTTTCGTCCACAATAATAAACTAGGTGACCCTATCGCTTGCCCAAGTGTTCGTCATCGAAAAATTGGTTGTAGGTCTCTTCTGCTGTAATAATAATATTTGTCTGTCAAATGTAATAGCAGTAAGTACATCAAAAACAAACAAAAATTTTAATTCTTTGGTGTCACACACTTGAGCAAGAATCGCTTACTACCTCAAGTGTTTGCCGTCAAGAAATACGATATTTGCCTTTTTTACTGTAATTTAATAATCAAAGAAAACTGTTTATGACAAACACTTGGACAAGAATCGCCTACTAGCCCAAGTGTTTGTCATTAAAAAAATAGTTGTCTGTCTCTCATGCTGTAATTTAATAATAACCAATATTCTCCTTTTAAATGTAATAGCAACAGGTACTTCAAAAACTAATGAAAACATTTAATCTTTTGATGATAAACACTTGGGCAAGAATCGCCTACTAACTCAAGTGTTTATTATCAAGAAATATGTTGTTTGTGTTTCTTACTATAATTTAATAACAATCGATATTCTCCCCTCAAGTATAGAAGCAACAGGTACGTCAAAAACTAAACGTAATATCGAATCTTTTGATGATAAACATTTGGGCAAGAATCGCTTACTGGCCCAAGTCTTTGTCATCAAAGAATTGTTGTCTCTCTTGCTGCAATTAATAACGCCCGACATTCTTCTTTTAAATGTAATATCAACAGATACGTTAAAAACTGAATAACATATCCAATCTTTTGATGACAAGCACTTGGGCAAGAATCGCTTACTGGCCCAAGCGCTTGTCATCAAAAAATTGGTTGTCTGCTTACGATTCTGTAATTTAATAAAAACCAACTTTCACTACTTAAATGTAATAGCAATAGCTGAAAGCAATATCCAATCTCTAAATGACAAACACTTGGGCGAGAATCGCTTACTAGCCCAAGTGTTTGTTATCAATAATTTGGTGGTCTTTCTTTTGCCCCCTCAAATGTAATAACAACACATACATCAAAAACTTAAATTTTATATTATCAATCACTGTAATAACTAAATAAAAGTAACTACCATGAATTTTTATTAATTTATTAAAAACAATCATTATTGCTCGGAGAACTGTTCTGTAAAATGTTTAGATTTGAGAAAATGTGTTATTAATTAATCGACAATCAATTTTAAGAAAAAACATTTTTAATTAAACACGAGATAAATTTTAAAAGCAATTTTCATTCAGAACCACTGAAAATTTATTAATGAAGTGATCATATTACAAATAAAAGACTTACTGCTTTGAAATTCAACATTATAACGGCCAAGTCTCAATATCATATCAAACAAGTGTCCCAGTACATTTATATCCAATCACTAAATACTAATAAACACAATGTAATATTCACACAAAATTATGTTTAATTGCTTTTTTCATAGTATTAGTATTTCACTACGCAATAACTGGAGACGTTGAATTAATACAAACTCACCCGAACACAGACACCGGACTACTGAGAGCGAGGCCAACCTGATCTTTGCCGTCATCCCATCTTAATCACCAACTGCCGGAATTTTCAAATTAAATCAAATCGTTAATAATTATTTTCTCTACCAAAAAAGCACCCAAGATAAAACAACTAGTATAAATTCCATACAGAAAAAAATTTGCTTTTTAATAAACCTATTCTCAAATTTCTGCAATCACCTATTCTGCCTTAAATTAACCCTTTTTATTAAATTGTTAAATTCTTAATTTTTATATTTACTAGAATTATACATTAGAATTGATTTGAAGCAAATTCGTCTTAATTAATAACTATCAATAATACAATTCCAAATTATTATATTTTAGTAGGAACACATTGTGCTTGTTTAAGAAAACCTAAAAATTATTTTTCAATATAGTTTAATCAAACCGAATTATTTTATATAATATACAAACTAATACAATTTAGTACAAAAGTAACCCAACCCCAAGTCACCCTTATGTAATAAAATTGATTGAATTATTTTCCTATAAACACAATTAAATAATAATCAATCAAACTATACAACTAATCTTCTAAATAAAGCAATTAATTCAGCATAATCATAAAATCAAACTTACCTTTACTCTTTGCTTTTATCACTGTATCACTTAATTATTATTAATTAACCAGAGTAATTTTATTATTATAAGCAATAAATTAAACACTAAAGTAATAAAATACAGCATTGTCGACTATTTCACCTCAACTGGAACCTAAATATAAAATGCACGCATTTTTTTCTGAAACTGATAAAGCGATCTCCAAGTAAACAACTTTTTATGCGATAAAAAATATTTATTCTTTCTATACATTAATCACCTTCAAATTTATTTTATATATTTGATATTTTATAAATTAAATTATAAAAATATTCGTTTATTATAAACATTATTATTAATAAATTGCTAATTTATTTTAGTACATTTAGACGCATAAGAACCTACATATATTGCATAAAAGCAATTAATTGCAACTTACTTTTCTGATAAAACTAAACAAAACGTCAACATATTACAAAATATAAAGAATTCTTATATTTAAAAGTGCCCTGTATTATTACACGTTTTCAACATTTTTGCATACTCTGTATAACGCTAGGATGTCGACAATGTAGAGTACCAATTTACCAATTGCCAACCCCAAATAATAAAAAAACCCTAAAAATTTAGAAAATAATTATATTTTGTTATAATAATAAATAAATTACATCCAAAACCTCATAATTTGTTGCTATTTTGATTAGGAATGTTATAATTTATAATAAAATTAAGTTTTTAATTGAAAATATGTTTTTGAAAATTAAATTAATTTTTTTGAGAATTACATTTTATCTTCACAAAATACTTCTTTTTGTTCAAAATTCACGAATATCAACTCAAAATTGTCTGAAACGATGTATTTCCAATGATATTCATGTTTGAAAATCGACAAATGTGAAATTTCACTATGTTGATTGTTTTGAAATAGTTTTTTGCGAATATCTTTATAACCCTGATATTTCCAACAAAACTGCACATAAATCAAAACATGCGCTAAGAAATTCCTCACATTTTGATACCTGTTATGCATGCTTCAAATATTAATAGTATAAAGATATTTGAAAGAATTATTTCAATAAACAATAAAATGTTGAGGTTATGTATATGTTATTATAAAATAATTACATTTTATTAAAAAACGCCTCATAAAGCCTTTTAAAGCATTCTAACATAATGTTAGGCGTCCAAAACTACCCTTAAATAAATCCCATCATCATAAAATCAGTAATAACATAAATTTCAAAAATTGGCAATTTCCCATAAGAATACATGGTGGTAAAAAAACAAGAAAATTTCAATTTTTTTATTTACTTTGCCAAAATCTGAATGTGGAAACCTAATTATTGGTTATTATATTACCCCTATACCAAATTTCAACTTATAATATTTTTCTATAAAATAGTTATTGAGTCAAGTATACTAAATCAAATTTTTGATAAATTTTGAGTTTAAATCATATCAAAATCAAAAAATATTTACATCATTTTGAAGCTATTAACTCAGGCTACAAAACTATTTATAATATGCATACAATTTATAAATTTATAATCATTAAATAATATTGCAAAACTTGATTTGAACATTGTATAAAGAAAAATGTATAAATTTAATAATAACTCAATTTTGGTAATAGTTATGATAATTTTGATTTAATTTTTGAAATCCTGAGGTTTGGTTTACTATTTGTACCAATTTTCAGCAAAAAATATTGAAATATAAACATAGAAAGTTAAATTAGATCCCAAATGACTTAAGTCTATCTGGGCAAGTCTGTATTGACTTTATGATTTATTTTCAAAAACCATTGGAAAGCTGAGATTTTGGGCTTTAAAATGATTGGTCATACATTAAAAAAAGGTACATTCCTAAACAAACTACAAGGGTCGAAAGATTTTTTTGAAAAACTTCAAAGATTAATTTTTAATATTCCATATAATTTAAAGTCTATTTTTTTGGAAAAATTGTACATTTTTGTATTTCTTATACAAGGGATGTTTTGGGTTAATATTAAAATTAAAGTTGAACATGTAATTAAGGGTTGATTTATTTTCAAAAAAATATTTTAATTTTAAATTGTAAAATATTTGTATTACAATGTTTTAATCTCGAATTTTTTTATTGCATATTGTAACTGGGTCCTTCCTTGAGGCCCAGTGCAAATTTCACCATCCCCTTTAAATAAATAACGCAGGGGTAGTTTTTATTACATGCCAAGATAAAATATGAAATAACTTTGTTAAAAAAAAAATTTCGCTATTCAGATTTTTTTGAGGTAAATTAGATGTTATTTGGACTATTTTTTGAGATTTTCGTAAATTTTGAAAAATTATTAATAGTAATTAAGAGTTGTTTATGAAGTTTTAAGTTTGATTCCAAATTTCACATAGATTCCCTTAATATAATATTTCGAAACTATGAAATTCGTAAAATTCAGAATTTTTTACTATAAGTTATTGAATATTAATGCCAAATTCGGCTTCTTAAGGGGTGAAAATAATTTAATTAATGTTGTTGACCATTTATAAATATTGTTAATATTTTTTAAAGTAATACTATGCGCATGCGCAGACTCTTGTAAGTAGTCATTTTCAGTATCATTCCACTGCTCAAGGGATGCGCATCGTTTTTACAAGTTCCCAATTTTTAGTGTCCGATTGGGACCAAAGTGGGTCAATTCCATAAATAGTTAATAATTAATGAAGTGGCCGCGAGATTTTCGGTAAATATGCTCAAATAAGTGAAAAAATCGGAATTAAAATTTTCTAAAATTTTCCATAAATTGAAGTTAAAGTCGGCGTCTAATCTGGGGGAATAAAATAAGTTGGCAACACTGACGAATGACAGGCGGTAAACTTAAAATTTTTGCTTGTCAAATAGTTTAAAGGTTAAATTAAAACTTTATTCGCGTTTTATTAAAAGTTTGTGTTTTTAAACATCATAAAAATAATTAAAATAATTTTGAGTATAATAAATTGTGATTGTGATGGAATTGGATAATTTGGTGCAGTGCTGATGATGGTATTAATGCAGTCCTTTGTTGTAATGATGCTGGCCCTCTAAAATGCAGTAAGATTTTTCGCAGCAACATCTTTAGCAAATCACAAGTTAACAGGTAGGCCAACATAGATCAAAACGCCAAGATGAAACGTAAGTGTTTAAATTGATTCGGTTAGGGTTTTTTTCCACAGAAATATTGTAGCTTATGTTTATATTATATTCTCAATGCGTCGCGATTAGGAATTTGTTTTTCAGCCCACATTATTTCAAATCGTTAGGTGTCTCGTGCTAGGTAGGAATTTCAGATAAGGATTAAGATTGAAGCGGAAATCATCACAGCAGGTGTAATGATCTAGAAAATAACAAAAATATTAATTGAAAATTTAATTCTAGGTATGGTATCTGCATGCGTCTACACTGCGATCAACTTGAATCGTTGAATAAATAATTTATAGAATTATTATTAATTAAATATGTTATTCTAGGTTATGGTATCTGCATCAGTCTACACGACGAACATTGCGAGCAGAATTTGTATAATTAATTAATTTCTATTACAGCTTTCAATTTCTTGTAAAAATCATTTAATTCGCTCAGGCAATCATCTTTTAACTTTTATGCTCTATCGTGTGCACCCTCCTAGTTGTTGTACTCTAGTTTATTGCTAAATACTCTGTTGCACTGAGGATAGGTTAGTTGTCCATTTTTGTTATTGAAGATTTTTCTGTGTCTAATTCAAAAGTTCTCTTTCAGCATTTGGTTGTCTTTATTCAAAAGCATCTGGCTCAGTCTTTTTCATAATAAACTTTCATTAATTAGTTAAATTGATCAGTAATTAAAATAAAATTTTGTTGGTTATATTATTTTTATATGATTAAATTATTTGCATTCTTATTTTTCTAGAATTAAGGGAGATAATGCTTTAAATATTTTTCTAAATCTTATTAAAATCTAAAAGGAAATGAGGATAGCGGTTGAAAATTCATGGTGCTGTATCGGGTATATACTTACTTTCTCCTTTACAAATTGATTGTGCAATTTCAATTTTTTTAAATTATGTGTGCTTCGGGTTTATTATAGAAATCTTTTGAGTTCTTGGAATTTTACAAGGCATCCCAGTATAAATCGTCTAAAAAGAAAATTAAATTAGAAAACAGCTAAGTTAGGAAAGTTATTTAGTTTAGTTTTTCAATTGTAGATAAATTTTATTAAATAGCTGGAAAAAATCAATTGTTTCTGTAGATTCTATATAAGATTTTTTTGAAATATATTTGCAACCTTGATAGTTTTAGATTAGTTCCAATTAGATTAGTATTTTTAGATGAATTTTTAAATAAATTTTATTAAATAGGAATGAATGGCTGCAGACTTAGAATTAAAGCATCTTATTCAAATCGCAAATAAATTATATACAAAATTAATTGTTAGGAGTGCTAATAATTGTTGTAATATTATCTTTTTATCATTCTTCGCTATTCTCGTTGCGTTTTGCCAGCTTAAATTGTTTCCGTTTAATATTTCAACATTGTTTTTTCATCATTTCAAAAGTTGTCCTTTTTTTTTTCAATTTATTTATTTTTACATTGCGTACTTGCTTTGTTTATCATCTTCCGGCATTCTTTCTAAATAATATCCATACCATGTGCTAACTGTTTTTTATCTATTGTTTTGAGTATGCTTTTGATTCTTATCCGTTTTGTTTCTTGTTTTGTTCATTTTTGTTAGACTTTCTACTCTCCTTAGATATTTCATTTCCGTTTCACTTATTTATTTAGTTTATATATTACTGTTGATCTGTATATTGTTTTGTATGTAGTTTTTTTTTTTAATCTCTGTATTTATTGAGTGATAACTTCTGTTTGTCTTTTTTAATTCAGATGCTACTTGTTCTATTTCCTTTCCATTTAGCTTTATATTTGATTTTGCTATCACCAAAATTTTTGTTTTCTCTATATTTCTATAAATTTGTTATATTGTCAGCAAATACACGTTTTGCTATTGTTGTTCTTTGAGATTGTGATATCATCTAAGAAAATGATAAATAGTAACGTCCTTAACGCACTTACTTTTCTTAATCCTTGTGTAGTTATAAATTATTCCGACACCTCTTTTCTAGTTCGTATATAATTAATTGTGATTCTGTATAATGCTTTTCATTACTTCAAGTAGTTTATTTGTATATTTCTCCTTCATTCAGTATATTCCGTAACTGTTTTCCAGATACTCAAATTTTTTTCTTTGCTTATTATTTTTCAATTGTAAATATGTGATTTTGTATTCTATATAATTTTCTGAAACCACATTGATCTTTTTCTAGCGTTAGTTCCACTAAAAGTTTATTTTCTATTATGGGTTCGTACATGTCGGCTGTTATGAATAGCATTAAATTGCTTAATAGTATTTCTACAAAGTTTGTTTTGAATTGTTAGGTAGATAATCAATTCCTATTAATTGTTTGTTTTGGAAACAACATTAATTGGAAAAAAATGAATGCGAACTACAGCATCAACATTCCTATTCAAATTGCTAATTTAATAATTTGATAATAAATTTAAATCATAAATAATCAGTTCAATTTATGATTAACTTGAAATTGAATTATAATTTGATAAATTACCTTAATTTCCTTTTCATATTTCAACACTGGAACCAATCATGGAGGTTTCTTTTGTATTCCTTTATCGCATTCGTTCAAGGTCACCTATATGTAGATATTTTTATGGTTAGGTTTTTCAATGTTGGGAATTTATTTAATTTTTACTTACATGAGGCATAGATCCAGCAATATTTATTATAGCATTTAAATGCATAATTTCATTAACTTCACACAATTTATGCAATATGCATGAAACGTTAGGGTTCTGATAGAAACTGTGCATGCGCAGTAATATGTCACTGCGCATCTAAAAAAATTGATCTTGATAAGATTGGCAACCAACAATACACTTCATTTAAAGCCACCTCAGTATTTTTTGTTTGTTTTAATTTGGAGAATATTCATCAACGCTAGGTGAAGCAAATTCTGTCATGGCGGCCATTTTTGACTAAACACAAAGTATTTATGTTTTTTAATAATGTAATTCTAAATTAATAGTCTTCAACTGTTTTAATTTTAATAGACTCGCAACCTCGCTGTGTCAGTAATAGACTGCTTCAGTTAGGCCGAGTATTTCAGGTGAATAAAAAAAAACCAGACAAGCTTTGGTTAATATGTTCATATTATATTTGTTAAATAACATTTTTTTTGTATCAACAAATTGTGTGCTCAATATTTGTACAGTGCCACTTACTAAGTTAATGCTTTGTTTCCAAGGCGGTTGATCTTTTGCTGTATATGCTTAAAGTGAAATCGTTGAAAACATGGTACTTATCTTTGTTTGTGGCGGCTGGTTTGAATAGTACTTGTTGTGTGGTCATCACTTCAGTAATATCAGACCACCATGATTGTTGAATTGCATGGTTTTAGTTGATAGAAATAAATTGTTGTTTTGCTTTAACACTGGTCAACTCTTTACGTCACTATCATCAATAGAGGTCGTTCTGAACCCAGTGATTTAATAGGTTAGAATTGTAAAAAAAGGACAATTATTAGACTATAATTTTAGAATAATTTTGAAAATTTAAATTATACAAAAATTAATATCAACAGAAATTAACTTGCTACCTCACTGTTGCAGTGTTAGACTGTTTCAGTTAGGCCAAGTATTCAAATTAGGATTAAAATGGATTTTAACCCGTCACTATAAATAGAGGTCGTGCTGAGCCCAGTGATTTGATAAGTTAGAATTGCAAAATGTGCATTCTAAGTTGGTTAGATACATTAATCAGACATAGGAAAGAATAACTGAAGTCTTCTACTATGCTAATGGTCACATCATTAATAAAAAGTATTTATTATGTAACAGTTGTCGTTTCAAACAACTGAAAGTATTTAAGGGGGCTACTGGTTTGATTAGCTCACGCGTCAACTACGCCCCTAAAATAATGTAATTATTTTTTTGTTAAATTTATATATATTTGTGGTTTTGCTTATTTTGATTTCAGATTGTTCCTGGGAAGATATTTATCACACCACAGTTGTCGTTTCAAACATCTGTCTGTGTGATAAATACGTTGCTGTTGATACTATCATAATTTTTATTAATAATTTAATAATTGCCATAGATTTTGCTTATTAATTACATCTAATAGACTTGCAACCTCACTGTTACAGTAATAGACTGCTTCAGCCAGGCCGAGTATTTCAGGTGGATCCAAAAATAGTTTATTTGGTTTGCTTTGGCCCAAATTTATAATTTTAATATTTCATTTTGATTTGTTCAATAACTATTTTTTTGTATCAACAAATCGTGTTCTCAATAATTATATAGTGCTACTTACTAAGTTAATGCGTTTGTTTTCAAGGCAATTGATCTTTTGCTGTACATGCTTAAAGTGAAATCGTTGAAAACATGGTACTAATCTTTGTTTGTAGCGGCTGGTTTGAATAGTACTTGCTGTGTGGTCATCACTTCAGTAATATCAGGCTAACATGATTAATGAAAAACATGGTTTTAGTTGATAGAAATAAATTGTTGTTTTGCTTTAACACTGGTCAACTCTTTACGTCACTATCATCAATAGAGGTCGTTCTGAACCCAGTAATTTAATAGGTTAAAATTGTTAAAAAAGGATAATTATTAGACTATATATTTAGGAATAATTTTGAAAGTTTAAATATTTTAACAATTAATATCAGCAGAAATTAACTTGCTACCTCACTGTTGTAGTGTTAGACTGTTTCAGTTAGGCCAAGTATTCAAATTAGGTATTAAATCGATTTTAACCCTGGTCAACTCCACGTCACTATCAGTAGAGGTCGTGTTGAGCCCAGTGATTTGATAGAATTGCAAAATTAAGCATTCTAAATAGGATATAAATATAAAAACCAATTATAAATGGTTTGCTATGACCCAATTATATAATCAAATTAACATTCATTTTAATTTTGTTAAATAGCATTTCTGCTTGTATCAACAAATCGTGTGCTCAATATTTATACAGTCCTACTTACTAAGTAAATGCCTTTGTTTCCAATGAGGTTGATCTTTTGCTGCATATGCTTAAAGTGAAACCGTTGCAAATTGAACACATGGGACTAATCTTTGTTTGTGGTGGCTGGTTTGAATATTACTTGTTGTGTGGTCATCACTGGAGTAATATCAGACCAACATGATTATTGAATTGCTTAATTTTGGTTGATAGAAATAAATTTGTTATTTTGTTAACGCTGGTCAACTCAACACGTCACTATCACAATAGAGGTCTTGCTGAGCCCAGTGATTTAATAGGTTAGAACTGTACAAAAAAGGACAATTAGAAAATAATTTTATATTAATTTAAAAATTTAATATATAATAACATGACATGACATAATTAGGTTAAACGAAAGCCCAACGTAGTCACATTAGTGATGACCCGTAGCCTGACCAAGGTTTGAGGTTTGATCTAGTGTAAGAGTCGACGCCGGCTTAGTGAGTACCCACCATTCCAATTGACGCTTGGCACTTTGAAGAATTTGGTCATTCTTGTCAGTGTTATGCTATCAGCAGTTGGTCTAAAAAAGGGTAAACTCCTCATGCTCAGGGACACCTTCCACTGTTGCTATAGGTAGTTCGACCTTGGTGGCACAGGTTAGATGAAACTGTTGACTGTTAATAAAAATTTATTTGAATTCACTGACTATAAGACAATAGATTTAAAAATAAAATTGAAAACTTTAATTATATTAACAGTTAATATTAGCAGAAATTGACTTGCTACCTAACTGTTGTAGTGTTAGAGTGTTTCAGTTAGGCTAAGTATTCCAATTAGGTTTTAATTGGATTTCAACCCTGGTCAACTCCACGTCACTATCAGTAGAGGTCGTGTTGAGCCCAGTGATTTGATAGAATTGCAAAATTAAGCATTCTAAATAGGATATAAATATAAAAATCAATTATAAATGGTTTGCTATGACTCAATTATATAATCTAATTAACATTCATTTTAATTTTGTTAAATAGCATTTCTACTTGTATCAACAAATCGTGTGCTCAATATTTATACAGTGCCACTTACTAAGTAAATGCGTTTGTTTTCAAGGCAGTTGATCTTTTGCTGTACATGCTTAAAGTGAAAGTGTTGAAAACATGGTATTAATCTCTGTTTGTGACGGCTGGTTTGAATAGTACTTGTTGTGTGGTCATCACTTCAGTAATATCAGACCAACATAACTATTGATTAACATGGTTTTAGTTGATAGAAATAAATTTGTTATTTTGCTTTAAAACTGGTGAACTCTCCACGTCACTATCATCAATAGAGGTCTTGTTGAGCCCAGTGATTTAATAGGTTAGAACTGTACAAAAAGAGAACAATTAGGCAATGATTTTAAAGATGAATTTGAAAAGTTAAGTTATACTAACAATTAATATTAGCAAAAATTAACTTGCTACCTCACTGTTCCAGTGTTAGACTGTATCAGTTAGGCCAAGTATTCTAATTAGGTTTTAAATGGATATTAACCCTGGTCAACTCCACGTCACTATTAGTAGAGGTCGTGTTGAGTCCAGTGATTTGATAGAATTGCAAAAATGCGCATTCTAAGTAGGATATGAAAATCAATTACATTATTTGGTTTGCTTTGATCCAAATAAATAATCTAATTAACATTCATTTTAATTTGTTAAATAGCATTTCTTACTTGTATCAACAAATCGTGTGCTCAATATTTATACAGTGCTACTTACTAAGTAAATGCTTTTGTTTTCAAGGCAGTTGATCTTTTGCTGTACATGCTTAAAGTGAAAGTGTTTAAAACATGGTATTAATCTCTGTTTGTGGCGGCTGGTTTGAATAGTACTTGTTGTGTGGTCATCACTTCAGTAGTATCAGACCAACATGATTATTGAATTGCATGGTTTTAGTTGATTAAAATAAATTTGTTATTTTGTTTTACCGCTGGTTAACTCTGCACGTCACTATCATCAATAGAGGTCGTGCTGAGCCCAGTGATTTAATAGGTTAGTACTGTACAAAAAGAGAACAATTAGGCAATGATTTTAAAGATGAATTTGAAAAGTTAAGTTATACTAACAATTAATATTAGCAAAAATTAACTTGCTACCTCACTGTTGCAGTGTTAGACTGTATCAGTTAGGCCAAGTATTCAATTAGGTTTTAAATGGATTTTAACCCTGGTCAACTCCACGTCACTATTATTAGAGGTCGTGTTGAGCCCAGTGATTTGATAGGATTGCAAAAATGCGCATTCTAAATAGGATATGAAAATCAAATACATTATTTGGTTTGCTTTGACCCAAATATATAATCTAATTAAAATTATTTTTGGTTTTGTTAATTAGCATTTCTAGTTGTATCAATAAATTGTGTGCTTAATATTTATACAGTGTCACTTACTAAGTAAATGCCTTGGTTTCAATGCGGTTGATCTTTTGCTGTATATGCTTAAAGTGAAACCGTTGCTAATTGAAAACATAGTATTAATCTTTGTTTGTGGTGGCTGGTTTGAATAGTAGTTGTTGTGTGGTCATCACTTCAGCAATATCAGACCAACATGATTATTGAATAACATGGTTTTAGTTGATAGAAATAAATTTGTTATTTTGTTTTGCTGCTGGTGAGCTCTGCTCGTCACTATCATCAATAGAGGTCTTGCTGTGCCCAGTGATTAATTAGGTTAGAACTGTACAAAAAAGGACAATTATAGAATAATTTTAGAAATTAATTTAAAAATTTAATATATAATAACATAACATGACATGATTAGGTTAAACAAAAGCCCAACGTAGTCACATTAGTGATGACTTGTAGCCTGACCAAGGTTTCAGGTTTGATCTAGTGTAAGAGTCGACGCCGGCCTAGTAAGTCCCCACCATTCCAATTGACGCTTGGTACTTTAAAGAATTTGGTCATTCTTGTCAGTGTTATGCTATCAGCAGTTGGTCTAAAAAAGGGTAAACTCCTCATGCTCAGGGGCACCTTCCACTGTTGCTATAGGTAGTTCGACCTTGGTGGCACAGGTTAGATAAGACTGTTAAGAGACTTTTAAAATAAATTTCTTTTAATTTACTGACTAACATTGCTTTTTTATCTTAACTTAAAAAAAGGCTGAAATTATTCAAGAGGGACTACGCTCCCTAAAATATTGTAATAATTGGTTATTTTCTTTATATTTGTGTCTTTACATTCTCCATTTGTAGATGTAGTTTCTGATGCTCAATCTACCGCGGGCTCTGTATATATGCAGACGGATCGTTCAGAAGATTTAGTGCGGAGTGATATCGCGTTGTTTATATACAGAGGATCGTCGACGAAAAGTGCGTGAAGTGCGAAGTAGTATTGCGACGTATTTATATATAAGACTTTATAATAACTGGGACCGTACAGATGCGAGCTGCAAAGTGTAACTCGTAACTGTATGGGGGATGGTGGCAAATGTAGGGCCCGGCGTCTAAACAAACTTTGTAACAAGTGTAATAGTTTCAACTGACTTATTGACAAAAGTGTTTGAAGAGCGGAGTGATATCGTGAACTGACTTGTCTTCTAGCCTCTACACACCTGGTTTCAAATGGATAGTGTAATGTTGTATCAAATAAGTAACAGATATTGTTACTATTAATTGTTGTTAATTGTGCACACATTTTGCAGTAATACTATGACATTTATTATCTCTTTTCTATCTAAACTACAATTGCTACAAAATTACCTGACAACATGGCTGTAGCATTTTATATTTCATTGACAATGGATTAATCAGTAAATCAATTTATTTGACAAACACAATTTTGCTATAACCGTATTTTGACAAATTTTTAATGATAATTTTACTGTTCTAGATGCTGAATAAATATTTATTACATTTATAGCTAATACCAAGATTTGGATTTTATCTTCAACATTCCTAGATGTATTTTTTTGCTCAATCTACCGCGGGCTCTGTATATATGCAGACGGATCGTTCAGAAGATTTAGTGCGGAGTGATATGGTGTTCTGTTTATATACATCAGATCGTCGACGAAAATGTATAAAGCGCAGAGTAATATCGCGACGCGTTTATATATAGACAATATAATAGCTGGGACCGTACAGATACGAGCTACAAAGTGTAACTCGTAACTGTATGGGGGATGGTGGCAAATGTAGGGCCCGGCATAATTTTGATTTCAGGTCGTTCCTTTGAAGATATTTATCACACTATATCTGTTGTTTTAAATAACTGTAAGTCTGATAAACAACTTAATTATTAATATATAGTTCTATTATTTAGCACAAGTAGAATTAAGGTCTTTCTAAATGTTGTAATAATATTTATATACATTTTTATCACATTACACAAATTTAAACAGTGTCAGAACAATAACAATAAGTGTTATAAGTTATTGATTTAGATAGTTTTTTTTTTTTAATCTTTTAAACGCAATTATGTTATGTTATTTAATTGTTTAATGTTATTTGGAATTTTACTGTATTCATTTCTACAGTCGTATACAATGTTGTGCTTCCTTTATTAGTTCCAATAGATGGGTTGTAAATGTCGTTTTTTTCTTGTGTTGTAGTTGTTTATGTTGCATTTCTTTACTAAAATGATGTTTGTTTTTAAAGTTTCAGTATTAATCTTATTTATAAGTTTACATTTTTTCATTTTTATAATGTTTTCCAAGTTTTAATCTATTTTTATAGAATATAGTCCGTAATATGTTTTTCTTTGTTAGTATGTTTTCACCAAAATTTAAAGCTTTTTTTGTCAAGTATTTTAATAACTATAGACCACATCTTTCTTAGGTCCCAGTTTCTGTTAATTAATTCTATTTTCAAAGTAATTCTTTTTTGTAAATATCAGATTGTAGTAGTTGATTAATTTCTAAATGTAGTTTTATTTCAAGTAAGTATTCTTCTTTGAGTAATTGTTTTGTAAATTATTTTTCTTTTTTTAAATAATTTATCTAATTTATACTTTTGACGTGAACAATTGGTTTTACTTTCTAAAATTAGCTCATTTTATGTAATATATATTTTCTGCTATAAAATTCAATTTTATTACTTTTTATGATGGCTACCTTCTTGTACTTTCTTTTTAACTGATATTGGATTGAAATACTGATATTTAATATATTATGATCTAACTATTTGTTAATTGATTTTTGGGAATTTGTTATTACATGATTGCTTTACTGCTTTTCTGTATTCTAGTGCAATATTCAATATCAATTTTATTAGTCACTTTATATTCTGCTATTGTGATACAATCAAATATATGTTCATGTTGTTATTGTTGTTATTGTTGTTGCTGAGTAGATATTTATGTCTCTAATTGAGGAGCAGAAGTAACAAAAGGACTAATTGCCAAATTTCCGAAAAATAAAATACTTTTAAAAATAGGTTCTATGTGGCATCAACTATACGATAAAGTGCCAAGACTTCAAATTCTGTAAACAATCAGATAAATAGGTAATTATTTGAAAATAAAAAGTCTTTTGTTTAGGTATGTGAAGGTTTTTTGTTTTAATTTCTCTGAAAACAATTTTGGCACTTAGCATCTTTGTTACTTCTGCTCCTCAATTATATAAAACTGTTTTTTTACCATTAATAATGTGTCCCAAGTCATCTATGTAATGATTTATTTCAGAGTCTTATGGTCTGTAGATTGCAACAATTTTTAGTTAATGTTTGCTTCACCACCACCGTTTTTATCATCTTTTGATTGAAAGTATAAGCAGTAGTTTGAAAATTTATTGTTTGCATTCCAGATTTTGTAAAGTTATGTTTCATTTATAATGTAACTTTTTCATCTATAAAAAGCAAGTTCAATATATGTAATTTATTAAAAATACTACGTTCATATTTATTCATTTTTTAATTATTATGTTATTATCTTATGTAGTCAATTGTATATCTTCTTATTTGAGTATCATTTGCAGAATTTATTCTACCATTGTGTTTTTTAAAAATTTTATGTGTTTATATCATCTTAAGTTCATTGTTTCTCTATCAATTTCAATTGGCTTTATGTTGTTTGCAGAACATTACTTTAATTTTAACTTTGTCTGTAATAAAGTAGTTTAGTTGATACATTGCTTCCTTAATATTTTTTGTTAAATTTATATATATATTTCATTTTTTTTTAATTTTAATTTCAGATTGTTTCTGGGAAGATATTCACCTCAACACAATTGTTCAAACAATTGACTGTAAGAAAAATGCGTTGCTGTTTGAACTATAATAGTATCTACAAATAATTTAATTGTGTCTCTAAGTTTTGCTTATTTATTACATTAATGGACTAGCAACCTGACTGTTACAGTAATAGACTGCTCCAGCCAGGCCTAGAAATTCAGGTTGATCAAACAACACATTATTTGGTTTGCTCTAGTCTAATTAACATTCATTTTAATTTTGTTAAATAGCTTTTCTACTTGTATCAACAAATCGTGTGCTCAATATTTATACAGTGCCACTTACTAAGTAAATACCTTTGTTTTCAAGGCAGTTGATCTTTTGCTGTACATGCTTAAAGTGAAATTGTTGAAAACATGGTATTAATCTCTGTTTGTGGCGGCTGGTTTATATAGTACTTGTTGTGTGGTCATCACTTCAGTAATATCAGACCAACATGATTATTGAATTGCATGGTTTTGGTTGATAGAAATAAATTTGTTATTTTGTTACGCTGGTGAACTCTCCACGTCACTATCATCAATAGAGGTCTTGCTGAGCCCAGTGACTTAATAGATTAGAATTGTAAAACATATATAGGCAACAATTAAAAAAATTAATTTAAAAATTAATTCTATAATAATAATTAATATCTGCAAAAATTAACTTGCTACCTCACTGCTGCAGTGTTAGACTGTTTCAGTTAGGCCAAGTACTCCAATAGGTTTTAAAGGGATTTTAACCCTGGTCAACTCTAAGTTACTATTATTAGAGGTCGTGTTGAGCCCAGTGATATGATAGGTTAGAAATGCAAAATGTGCATTCTAAATAGGTTAGACACATCAATCAGGCATAATAGCTAGGAAAGAATGACTGAGGTCTTTTACTATACTAAAGATCACATGATTACAAAAAATTTATTTATTATGTAACAGTTGTCGTTTCAAACAACTGAAAGTATCAAGGGGGCCACTTGTTTGATTAGTTTACGCGTCAACTACGCCCCCTAAAATAATGTAATTATTTTTTTGTTAAATTTATATATATTTGTGGTTTTGCTTATTTTGATTTCAGATTGTTCCTAGGAAGATATTTATCACACCACAGTTGTCGCTTCAAACATCTGTCTGTGTGATAAATACGTTGCTGTTGATACTATGATAATTTTTATTAATAATTTAATAATTGCCTTTGATTTTGCTTATTAATTACATCTAATAGACTTGCAACCTCACTGTTACAATAATAGACTGCTTCAGCCAGGCCAAGTATTTCAGGTGAATCCAAAAATTGTTTATTTGTTTGCTTCGGCCCAAATTTATAATTTAATTATTTCATTTGAATTTTGTTCAATAACTATTTTTTTATATCAACAAATCGTGTTCTCAATAATTATACAGTGCCACTTACTAAGTGAGTGCGTTTGTTTTCAAGGCAGTTGATCTTTTGCTGCACATGCTTAAAGTGAAATTGTTGAAAACATGGTATCAATCTTTGTTTGTGGCGGCTGGTTTGAATAGTACTTGTTGTGTGGTCATCACTTCAGTAATATCAGACCAACATGATTAATGAATAACATGGTTTTAGTTGATAGAAATAAATTTGTTATTTTGTTTTGCCGCTGGAGAACTCTTCACGTCACTATTTTCAATAGAGGTCTTGCTGAGCCCAGTGATTTAATAGGTTAGAAATGTACAAAAAAAAAGACAATTAGAGAATAATTTCAGAAATTAATTTAAAAATTTATTATATAAAAACATGACATGACATAATTAGGTTAAACGAAAGCCCAACGTAGTCACATTAGTGATGACCCGTAGCCTGACCAAGGTTTAAGGATTGATCTAGTGTAAGAGTCGACGCCGGCCTAGTAAGTCCCCACCATTCCAATTGACGCTTGACACTTTGAAGAATTTGGTCATTCTTGTTAGTGTTATGCTATCAACAGTTGGTCTAAAAAAGGGTAAACTCCTCATGCTCAGGGACACCTTCCACTGTTGCTATAGGTAGTTCGACCTTGATGGCACAGGTTAGATGAGACTGTTAATAGACTGTTAATACAAATTTGTTGAATTCACAGACTATAAGAAAATAATTTTAAAAATAAAATTGAAAACTTTAATTATAATAACAATAATTATCAAGAGAAATTGATTTGCTACCTCACTGTTGCAGTGTTAGACTGTATTAGTTAGGCCAAGTATTCTAATTAAGTTTTAAATAGATTTTAACCCTGGTCAACTCCACGTCACTATCAGTAGAGGTCGTGTTGAGCCCAGTGATTTGATAGAATTGCAAAATTAAGCATTCTAAATAGGATATAAATATAAAAATCAATTATAAATGGTTTGCTATGACTCAATTATATAATCTAATTAACATTCATTTTAATTTTGTTAAATAGCATTTCTACTTGTATCAACAAATCGTGTGCTCAATATTTATACAGTGCCACTTACTATGTAAATGCGTTTGTTTTCAAAGCAGTTGATCTTTTGCTGTACATGCTTAAAGTGAAAGTGTTGAAAACATGGTATTAATCTCTGTTTGTGACGGCTGGTTTGAATAGTACTTGTTGTGTGGTCATCACTTCAGTAATATCAGACCAACATAACTATTGATTAACATGGTTTTAGTTGATAGAAATAAATTTGTTATTTTGCTTTAAAACTGGTGAACTCTCCACGTCACTATCATCAATAGAGGTCTTGTTGAGCCTAGTGATTTAATAGGTTAGAACTGTACAAAAAGAGAACAATTAGGCAATGATTTTAAAGATGAATTTAAAAAGTTAAGTTATACTAACAATTAATATTAGCAAAAATTAACTTGCTACCTCACTGTTCCAGTGTTAGACTGTATCAGTTAGGCCAAGTATTCTAATTAGGTTTTAGATGGATATTAACCCTGGTCAACTCCACGTCACTATTAGTAGAGGTCGTGTTGAGTCCAGTGATTTGATAGAATTGCAAAAATGCGCATTCTAAGTAGGATATGAAAATCAATTACATTATTTGGTTTGCTTTGATCCAAATAAATAATCTAATTAACATTCATTTTAATTTGTTAAATAGCATTTCTTACTTGTATCAACAAATCGTGTGCTCAATATTTATACAGTGCTACTTACTAAGTAAATGGGTTTGTTTTCAAGGCAGTTGATCTTTTGCTGTACATGCTTAAAGTGAAATTGTTGAAAATATGGTATTAATCTTTGTTTGTGGCGGCTGGTTTGAATAGTACTTGTTATGTGTGGTCATCACTTCAGTAATGTCAGACCAACATGATTATTGAATTGCATGGTTTTAGTTGATAGAAATAAATTTGTTATTTTGTTAACGCTGGTCAGCTTTGCACGTCACTATCATCAATAGAGGTCCTGCTGAGCCTAGTGATTTATAAGTTTAGAATTGTAAAAAAATACATAGTTAGACAACAATTTTAGAAATAAATTTAAAAATTTAATCTATATTAACAATAAATATCAGCAGAAATTGACTTGCTACCTTGCTGTTCCAGTGTTAGACTGTTTCAGTCAGGCCAAGTATTCAATTAGGTTTTAAATGGATTTTAACCCTGGTCAACTCCACGTCACTATCAATAGAGGTCGTGTTGAGCCCAGTGAATTGATAGAATTGCAAAATTGTGCATTCTAAATAAGTTATACACATCAATCAGGCATTAATAGCTAAAAATGAATGACTGAAGTCTTCTACTATATCAATGATCACATCATTATTAAAAATGTAAATATTATGTAACAGTTGTCGTTTCAAACAACTGAAAATATTCAAGGGGGCCACTTGTTTGATTAGCTCACGCGTCAACTACGCCCCCTAAAATAATGTAACAATGTCTTTGTAAAACTTTTATATATTTGTGTTTTTGCTTATTTCGATTTCAGATTGTTCCTGGGAAGATATTTAACACACCACAGTTGTCGTTTCAAACATCTGTCTGTGTGATAAATACGTTGCTGTTGATTCTATAATAATTTTTATTTATAATTCAATAATTTTATTAGATTTTGCTTATTAATTACATCTAATAGACTCGCAACCTCACTGTTACAGTAATAGACTGCTTCAGCCAGGCCGAGTATTTCAGGTGGATCCAAAATAGTTTATTTGGTTTACTTCGGACCAAATTTATAATTAAATTATTTTATTTTATCTTGTTCAATAACTATTTTTTCTATCAACAAATCGTGTTCTCAATAATTATACAGTGCTACTTACTAAGTAAATGCGTTTGTTTTCAAGGCAGTTGATCTTTTGCTGAACATGCTTAAAGTGAAAGTGTTGAAAACATGGTATTAATCTTTGTTTGTGGTGGCTGGTTTGAATAGTACTTGTTGTGTGGTCATCACTTCAGAAATATCAGACCAACATAATTAATTTATAACATGGTTTTAGTTGATAGAAATAAATTTGTTGTTTAGTTTTGCCGCTGGTGAACTCTTCACGTCACTATCATCAATAGAGGTCTTGCTGAGCCCAGTGATTTAATAGGATAGAACTGTACAAAAAAAGGACAATTAGAAAATAATTTTAGAGATGAAATTGAGTTTTTAATATATACTAACATGACATAACATAATTAGGTTAAACGAAAGCCCAACGTAGTCACATTAGTGATGACCTGTAGCCTGACCAAGGTTTAAGGTTTGATCTAGTGTAAGAGTCGACGCCGGCCTAGTAAGTCCCCACCATTCCAATTGACGCTTGGCACTTTGAAGAATTTGGTCATTCTTGTCTGTGTTATGCTATCAGCAGTTGGTCTAAAAAAGGATAAACTCCTCATGCTCAAGGACACCTTCTACTGTTGCTATAGGTAGTTCGACCTTGGTGGCACAGGTTAGTTGACTGTTAAGAGATTGTTAGTAAGGATTTATTTAATATCACTTACTAACATTGTTTTATCTTAATTTAAAAAAGACAATAAGAAAATAATTTTAAAAATAAAATTGAAAACTTTAATTATAATAACAATTATTATTAGCAGAAGTTGACTTGCTACCTCACTGTTACAGTGTTAGACTGTATCAGTTAGGCCAAGTATTCAAATTAGGTTTTATATAAATTTTAACCCTGGTGAACTCCACGTCACTATTAGTACAGGTCGTGATGAGCCCAGTGATTTGATGGAATTGCCAAAATGTGCATTCAAAATAGGATATAAAAATCAATTACATTATTTGGTTTGCTTTAATCCAAATATATAATATAATTTACATTCATTTTCTTTTTGTTAAATAGCATTTTTACTTGTATCAACAAATTGTGTGCTCATTATTTATACAGCATCACTTACTAAGTAAATGCCTTAGTTTTAATGCGGTTGATCTTTTGCTGTATATGCTTAAAGTGAAAACGTTGCTAATTGAAAACACGGTATTAATCTTTGTTTGTGGTGGCTGTTTTGAATAGTACTTGATGTGTGGTCATCACTTCAGTAATATCAGACCAACATGATTATTGAATTGCATGGTTTTAGTTGATAGAAATAAATTTGTTATTTTATTTTGCCGCTGGTGAACTCTCTACGTCACTATCATCAATAGAGGTCGTGCAGGGCCCAGCGATTTAATAGTTTAGAATTGTAAAAAAGACAATTAAAGAAGAACTTCTTAACTTGCTACCTCACTGTTGCAGTGTTAGACTGTTTCAGTTAGGCCAAGTATTCTAATAAGTTTGAAATGGATTTTAACCCTGGTCAACTCCACGCCACTATCAATAGAGGTCGTGTTGAGCCCAGTGATTTGATAGAATTGCAAAATTGTGCATTCTAAATAGATTAGATACATCAATCAGTCATTATGGTTAGGAAATTATGACTAAAGTCTTCTACTATACTAATGATCCCATCATTACTAAAAAGTATTTATTATGTAACAGTTGTCGTTTCAAACAACTGAAAGTATTCAAGGGGGCCACTGGTTTGATTAGCTCACGCGTCAACTACGCCCCCAAAATAATGTAATTATTTTTTTGTTAAATTTATAAATATTTGTGTTTTTGCATATTTTGATTTCAGATTGATTTTGTGAAAATATTTATCACACCACAGTTGTCGTTTCAAACAACTGTCTGTGTGATAAATACGTTGCTGTTGATACTATGATAATTTTTATTAATAATTCAATAATTTTCTTAGATTTTGCTTATTAATCACATCTAATAGACTCGCAACCTCACTGTTACAGTAATAGACTGCTTCAGCCAGGCCGAGTATTTCAGGTGGATCCAAAAATAGTTTATTTGATTTGCTTCGGCCCAAATTTATAATTTAATTATTTCATTTTAATTTGTTCAATAACTATTTTTTTGTATCAACAAATCATGTTCTCAATAATTATACAGTGCTACTTACTAAGTAAATGCGTTTGTTTTCAATGCAGTTGATCTTTTGCTGTACATGCCTAAAGTGAAATCGTTGAAAACATGGTATTAATTTTTGTTTGTAGCAGCTGGTTTGAATAGTACTTGCTGTGTGGTCATCACTTCAGTAATATCAGACCAACATAACTAATGAATAACATGGTTTTAGTTGATAGAAATAAATTTGTTATTTTGTTTTGCCGCTGGTGAACTCTGCACGTCACTATCATCAATAGAGGTCTTGCTGAAACCAGTAATTTAATAGGTTAGAATTGTAAAAAAAAGAGTAAGACAATAATTTTAGAAATAAAATGTAAAACTTGAATTATAATAATAATTAATATCAGCAGAAATTAACTTGCTACCTCACTGCAGCAGTGTTAGACTGTTTCAGTTAGGCCAAGTACTCCAATAGGTTTTAAATGGATTTTAACCCTGATCAACTCCACGTCACTATTATTAGAGGTCGTGCTGAGTTCAGTGATATGATAGGTTAGAATTGCAAAATGTGCATTCTAAGTAAATTAGACACATCAATCAGGCATAAAAGCTAGGAAAGAATGATTTAGGTCTTCTACTATACTAATGATCACATGATTACAAAAAATGTATTTTTTATGTAACAGTTGTCGTTTCAAACAACTGAAAGTATTCAAGGGGGCCCCTTGTTTGATTAGCTCACGCGTCAACTACGCCCCCTAAAATAATGTAACAATGTCTTTGTTAAATTTCTATGTATTTGTGCTTTTGCTTATTTTGATTTCAGATTGATCCTGGGAAGATATTTACCACACCACAGTTGTTGTTTCAAACATCTGTCCGTCTGATAAATACGTTGCTGTTGATTCTATAATAACTTTTATTTATAATTCAATAATTTTATTAGATTTTGCTTATTAATTACATCTAATAGACTCGCAACCTCACTGTTACAGTAATAGACTGCTTCAGCCAGGCCGAGTATTTCAGGTGGATCCAAAAATAGTTTATTTGGTTTGCTTTGGCCCAAATTTATAATTTTAATATTTTATTTTGATTTGTTCAATAACTATTTTTTTGTATCAACAAATCGTGTTCTCAATAATTATACAGTGCTACTTACTAAGTTAATGCGTTTGTTTTCAAGGCAATTGATCTTTTGCTGTACATGCTTAAAGTGAAATCGTTGAAAACATGGTACCAATCTTTGTTTGTAGCGGCTGGTTTGAATAGTACTTGCTGTGTGGTCATCACTTCAGTAATATCAGGCTAACATGATTAATGAAAAACATGGTTTTAGTTGATAGAAATAAATTATTGTTTTGCTTTAACACTGGTCAACTCTTTACGTCACTATCATCAATAGAGGTCGTTCTGAACCCAGTAATTTAATAGGTTAAAATTGTAAAAAAAGGATAATTATTAGACTATATATTTAGGAATAATTTTGAAAGTTTAACTATTTTAACAATTAATATCAGCAGAAATTAACTTGCTACCTCACTGTTGTAGTGTTAGACTGTTTCAGTTAGGCCAAGTATTCAAATTAGGTATTATATCGATTTTAACCCTGGTCAACTCCACGTCACTATCAGTAGAGGTCGTGTTAAGCCCAGTGATTCGATAGAATTGCAAAATTAAGCATTCTAAATAAGATATAAATATAAAAACCAATTATAAATGGTTTGCTATGACCCAATTATATAATCAAATTAACATTCATTTTAATTTTGTTAAATAGCATTTCTGCTTGTATCAACAAATCGTGTGCTCAATATTTATACAGTCCTACTTACTAAGTAAATGCCTTTGTTTCCAATGAGGTTGATCTTTTGCTGCATATGCTTAAAGTGAAACCGTTGCAAATTGAACACATGGGACTAATCTTTGTTTGTGGTGGCTGGTTTGAATAGTACTTGTTGTGTGGTCATCACTTAAGTAATATCAGACCAACATAATTAATGAATAACATGGTTTTAGTTAATAGAAATAAATTTGTTATTTTGTTTTGCTGCTGGTAAACTCTGCACGTCACTATCAGCAATAGAGGTCTTGCTGAGTCCAGTGATTTAATAGGTTAGAACTGTACTAAAAAAGGACAATTTGAGAATAATTTTAAAAATTAATTTAAAAATTTATTATATAAAAACATGACATGACATGATCAGGTTAAACGAAAGCCCAACGTAGTCACATTAGTGATGACCCGTAGCCTGACCAAGGTTTAAGGTTTGATCTAGTGTAAGAGTCGACGCCGGCTTAGTGAGTACCCACCATTCCAATTGACGCTTGGCACTTTGAAGAATTTGGTCATTCTTGTCAGTGTTATGCTATCAGCAGTTGGTCTAAAAAAGGGTAAACCCCTCATGCGCAGGGACACCTTCCTCTGTTCTATAGGTGGTTCGACCTTAGTGGCACAGGTTAGATGAGACTGTTAAGAAGCTGTTAATAACGATTTATTTAATTTCACTGACTAACATTGTTTTATCTTAACATAAAAAAGACTATAATATAAGACAATAATTTTAAAAATAAAATTAAAAACTTTAATTATAATAACAAATAATATCAGTAGAAATTGACTTGCTACCTCACTGTTGCAGTATTAGACTGTATCAGTTAGGCCAAGTATTCCAATTAGGTTTTAAATGGATTTTAACCCTGGTCAACTCCACGTCACTATCACTAGAGGTCGTGTTGAGCCCAGTGATTTGTTAGAATTGCAAAAATGCGCATTCTAAATAGGATATAAAAATAAAAAACAATTACATTATTTGGTTTGCTTTTATCCAAATACAGGGAGTTTATAAATGAATGGGATTATGTAATCACTTTAAATATGCCGCCTTTTTAAAATCGTCCACTATACTACATATGTTTTCATATGTTTGCTTGACAGCTGTCAAAGTTGATCTGTCAAAACAAATAGTTTAGTGAACAATTTAACAAAAGCGGCACATTTAAAGTGATTACATAATCCCATTCATTTATAAACTCCCTGTACATAATCTAATTAACATTCATTTTAATTTTGTTAAATAGCATTTCTTACTTGTATCAACAAATCGTTTGCTCATTATTTATACAGTGTCACTTACTAAGTAAATGCCTTGGTTTCAAAGCAGTTGATCTTTTGCTGTACATGCTTAAAGTGAAATCGTTGAAAACATGGTATTAATCTCTGTTTGTGGCAGCTGGTTTGAATAGTACTTGCTGTGTGGTCATCACTTCAGTAATATCAAACCAACATGCTTAATGAATAACATGGTTTTAGTTGATAGAAATAAATTTGTTATTTTGTTTTGCCGCTGGTGAACTCTCCACGTCACTATCATCAATAGAGGTTTTGCTGAGCCCAGTGATTTTATAGGTTAGAACTGTACAAAAAAAGAAAATTTAGAGAATAATTATAGAAATAAATTTAAAAACTTAATATATAATAACATGACATGACATGATTAGGTTAAACGAAAGCCCAACGTAGTCACATTAGTGATGATCTGTAGACTGACCAAGGTTTAAGGTTTGATCTAGTGTAAGAGTCGACGCCGGCCTAGTAAGTCCCCACCATTCCAGTTGACGCTTGGCACTTTGAAGAATTTGGTCATTCTTGTCAGTGTTAAGCTATTAGCAGTTGGTCTAAAAAAGGGTAAACTCCTCATGCTCAGGGACACCTTCCACTGTTGCTATAGGTAGTTCGACCTTGGTGGCACAGGTTAGATGAGACTGTTAAGAGACTTTTAATATGAATTTTTTTTAACTCACTGACTAACATTGCTTTATCTTAACTTTAATTGTTATTTTTCTTTATATTTGTGTCTTTACCTTCTCCATTTGTAGATGTAGTTTCTGATGCTCAATCTACCGCGGGCTCTGTATATATGCAGACGGATCGTTCAGAAGATTTAGTGAGGAGTGATATCGTGTTCTGTTGTTATACATCAGATCGTCGACGAAAATGTATAAAGTGCGGAGTAATATCGCGTCGCGTTTTTATATAGACAATATAATAGCTGGGACCGTACAGATACGAGCTGCAAAGTGTAACTCGTAACTGTATGGGGGATGGTGGCAAATGTAGGGCCCGGCGTCTAATAAAACTTTGTAACAAGTGAAATAGTTTCAACTGACTTATTGACAAAAATGTTTTTTTTTTAATTAATAATTTCACTGTTCTAGGTACTAAATAAAGATTTATTAGATTTATAGCTTAATTATATACCAAATAGATGATTACAAGATTTGGATGTTACCTTCTACATTCCTAGATGTATTTTTTTTGCTCAATCTACCGCGGGCTCTGTATATATGCAGACGGATCGTTCAGAAGATTTAGTGCGGACTCATATCGTGTTCTGTTTTTATACATCAGATCGTCGACGAAAATGTGTAAAGTGCGAAGTAGTATCGCGACGTGTTTATATAGACAATATAATAGCTGGGACTGTACAGATACGAGCTACAAAGAGTAACTCGTAACTGTATGGGGGATGGTGGCAAATGTAGGGCCCGGCATGAAATAAAAAACTTAACAAAGACAATTTTGCTAAATAATCGTATTTTAACTTAAAATATTTAATTATAATTTTACTATTTTAGATGCTGAGTGTTATATACCAGTTGGATGGTTACCAAGATTTTGACGTTATCTTTTACATTTCTGGATAAGATTGTTTTGATTCAAACTTTGTGCGTGAATGATATCACGTACTCATTAATAATATACTAATAATGAAATCGAATAATAAGCACGTTTGTATTATTAAATTTATGAAAAATTGCACAACTTCCATTTGTCCCATGAAATTCGCACAAAAAACCTGTGAAAATCATCAAAAATTGCGCAAAAACTCATTAGCAAACACACACAAAAGTTTATAGCATTAAATCTATAAAAAACTTATAAATTATGCAATGATTTTTTCAAATAAACAACAAAAATGTATAAAAATTTGTTCATCTCAAAATTAACATAGTATAAAACATTAGAAAGCACCAAAATTAGGTCATAAAATGTAAAAAATTGCAAAATAAACGCATGCAATATAAAAATACTGTTGGAAAAAACAAAAATCTGCCAGATAAACTATTTAAAAGTATAAAATATGATTTATAAAATTGTATAAAAGCACTAAAGTTAGACTATAAACTATTAAATTTTTTTTTTTATGAAGTAACAAAAATATCAAAATCCGGCCTTAAAACATCAAAATATTATTAAGAACCATCAAAATCCGGCCACAAACTGTTTCAAAAACTGCAAAATTTTGCCATAAATATTTGATCTTACTGTTAAAACTGTTAACAAATGCAAAATTATGTTTATAAAATATCAAAAATAGCAAAATCCTGTCTTTAAACATCAAAATGTTGTTAGAAAACACCAAAATTTGGCCATAAACTGTTTAAAACTAGCAAATTGCGACCATGAAGTATGTAAACCTAGTTAGAAGTAGCAAAATTTCATGATAAACTGTCTAAAAATGCTGAATTCTATTAACGGAAATTCAAAAATAGCAAAATACGCTTTCTCTCAAGTTTTGAAATAGATATCGAGAAAGCCCTGTATGCTTGTCAGCCCTTCCACATTGCGGACCCTTGCTTATAGATAGGTATGCCAGTGGAATAAAACCAAAAAATTAAAAAAAGGATTGTAGTTTAGATTAATATTTGGTATTGATCATAAGTCGGGTTCTGAAATAAAAAATAGATAAAAAGTACAGAGAAACTGAATAAAGTAGATGGAAAGTGAATAGAGTAGATAAAAAGTGGATACAGTTGATAGAAAGTGGATGGAAAGTATATAAAAAGTAGATCAGATAGAGTCGAAGGAAAAGTAAATTAAGTGAACGAAAAGTGGATAAAAAGTAAATAGAGGAGATGGAAAGTAGATAGAGTGAATAGAAAGTGGATAAAAATGGATGGAAAGTGAATAGGGTAGAAGGAAAAGGGATAAGGAAGAAAGAGAGTGGATGGAAAGTAGATAGAGTAAATAAAAGTGAATAGAAACTTGATAAAAAATAGTCAATAAAAAGTGGATAAAAGAGATAAAAAGTAGATAGAGTAAATAAAAATAGATGGAAAGTAGGTAAGGTAGAAGGAAAGTGGAAGGAAAGTTGATAGAGTAATTAAAAGTGGAAGGAAAGTTGATAGAGTAATTAAAAGTGGAAGGAAAGTTGATCGAGTAATTAAAAGTGGAAGGAAAGTTGATCGAGTAATTAAAAGTGGAAGGAAAGTTGATAAAAAGAAATAAAAAGTGGATATAAGAGATGAAAAGTTGATAGAGTAAATAAAAATAGATGTAAAGAAGATAAGGTGGAAGGAAAGTAGATAAAGTAATTAAAAGTGCATAGAAAGTTGATAGAGCAATTAAAAGTGGATGGAAAGTTGATAAGAAATAAATAAAATTTGGATAAAAGAATTAAAAAGTGGATAGAGTGAATAAAAATAGATGGAAGTAAATAAGGTAGAAGGAAAGTGGATGGAAAGTTGATAGAGTAAATAAAAGAAGAAGGAAAGTAGATAGCGTATTTAAAAGTGGAAAGAAAGTTGATAAAAATAATTAAAATGTGGTTAAAAGAGATGAAAAAAGTGAATAAAAATAGATAAAAAGTAGGTAAGGTAGAAGGAAAGCGGATGGAAAGTAGATAGAGTAAATAAAAGTAGAAGAAAGTAGATAGAGTAGATAAAAATAGATGGAAAGTGAATAGGGTGAAAGGAAAGTGGATAGAGTAAAAAAGTGGATGAGATGATTGGATAAAAAATGGATAAAAAGTGGATAGAGTAGAAAGAAAGTAAATCTACTCTATGAATAAAAAGTGAATAGAAAAGAGATAGAGTAGATAGAAAGTAGATAAAGTAAATGAAAAGTGAATAAAAAATTGATAAAAAGTGAATAAAGTGGACGGAAAGAAAAGTTGGGCAAACAACCAAAATAAAATCAAAGTGATTGAACAGTTTAGTCTTTATTTTATTTTATAAATGTGTCTATTTTATTTAAGACTATAATCTGAAGTAATTTAATTTTATTAGATATTTTCATAATTTTGCCACATAGCTGTATTAACAGGTAATCTGCTAATTTAAAATAATTCACAAAGTTTTTTAAATACTAACAGGCCCGGTATCTAATAAAACTTTGTAACAAGAATAACAGTTCCAATTGACTTATTGACTAAAATGTTTTTTTTATTATAATTTTACTGTTCTAGATACTGAATGGTTAGCAAGATTTGGATGTTACCTTCTACATTCCTAGAAGTAATTTCTGAAGCTCCATCTACCGCGGGCTCTGTATATATGCAGACGGATCGTTCAGAAGATTTAGTGCGGAGTGATATTGTGTCCTGTTTATATACATCAGATCGTCGACGAAAATGTATAAAGTGCGGACTATATCGCGTCGCGCTTATATATAGACATTATAATAGCTGGGACTGTACAGATACGAGCTGCAAAGTGTAACTCGTAACTGTATGGGGGTGGTGGCAAATGTAGGGCCCGGCGTCTAATAAAACTTTGTAACAAGTGATATAGTTCCAACTGACTTATTGACAAAAGTGTTTAAAGTGATATCGCGAACTGATTTTTCTTCTAGATACACCTGGTTTCAAATGGATGATGTAATGTTGTATCAAACAAGTGACAGTTATTGTTACTATCAATTATTGTTAATTATGCACACATTTTCTAGTAATACTATAACATTTACTACCTTCTTTCAATCTAAACTACATTTGCTACAAAATTACCTGACAACATGACTTTAGTATTTAATATTTCATTGACAATGCATTAATCAATCAATCAATTCAATTAACAAACACTAATTTGCTATAACCGTATTTTGACAAATTTTTAATTATAATTTTACTGTTCTAGATTCTGAATAAATATTTATTACATTTATAGCTAATACCAAGATTTGTGTTTTATCTTCAACGTTCCTAGATGTATTTTTTTTGGTCAATCTACCGCGGGCTCTGTATATATGCAGACGGATCGTACAGAAGATTTAGTGCGGAGTGATATCGCGCTGTTTATATACAGAGGATCGTCGACGAAAGTCCGTGAAGTGCGAAGTAGTATCGCGACGTATTTATATATAGACTTTGTAATAGCTGGGACTGTACAGATACGAGCTACAAAGTAGTTACTCGTAACTGTATGGGGGTGGTGGCAAATGTAGGGCCCGGCATAATTTTGATTTCAGGTCGTTCCTGGAAAGATATTTATCACACTATATCTGTTGTTTCAAATAACTGTAAGTCTGATAAACAACTTAATTATTAATATATAGTTCTATTATGTAGCACCAGTAAGTTTAAGGTCTTTTTAAATGTTATACATACTATTTATACACATTTTGATCACATTAAACAAATTTAAACAGTGTCAGAACAATAACAATAAGTGTTATAAGTTATTGATTTAGATTTAAATCTTTTAAACGCAATTATGTTATTTAATTGTTTAATGTTATTTGGAGTTTTACTGTATTCATTTCTACAGCCGTATACGATGTTGTGCTTCCTTTATTAGTTCTAATAGGCTTGTAAATGTCGTTTTTTTCTTGTGTTGTAGTTGTATATGTTGCATTTCTTTACTAAAATGATGTTTGTTTTTAAAGTTTTAGTATTAATCTTATTTATAAGTTTACATTTGTTTATTTTAATAATGTTTTTCAAGTTTTAATCTATTTTAATAGAATATAGTCCGTAATATAATTTTCTTTGTTAGTATGTTTTCACCAAAATTTGAAGTTTTTTTTGTCAAGTGTTTTAATAACTTTAGACCACATCTTTCTTAGGTCCCAGTTTCTGTTAATTATTTCTATTTTCAAGGTAATTCTTTTTTGTGAAAATCAGATTCTAGTTGTTGATTAATTTCTAAATGTACTTTTATTTTAAGTAGTATTCTTCTTTGAGTAATTGTTTTGTAAATTATTTTTCTTTTTTTAAATTATTTATCTAATTTATACTTTTCGACGTAAACAATTTTAATAGTATTACTTTTTAAAATTAGCTCACTTTATGTAATATATATTTTCTGCTATAAAATTCAATTTTATTACTTTTTATGATGGCTACCTTCTTGTACTTTCTTTTTAACTGATATTGGATTGAAATAGTGATATTTAATATATTATGATCTAACTATTTATCAACTATACGGTAAAGTGCGAGGACTTCAAATTCTGTAAACAATCAGGTAAATAGGTAATTATTTGAAAATAAAAAGTATTTTGTTTAGGTATGTGAAGGTTTTTTGTTTTGATTTCTCTGACTAACAATTTTAGCACTTAGCATCTTTGTTACTTTTGCTCCTCAATTATGAAAAACTGTTTTTTTACCATTAATAATGTGTCCCAAGTCATCTATGAAATGATTTATTTCAGAAACTGTAGATTGCAACAATTTTTAGTTAATGTTTGCTTCACCACCACCGTTTTTATCATCTTTTGATTGAAAGTATACGCAGAAATTTGAAAATTTCTTCAGTTCTTGTAAAGCTTTGTTTCATTTATAATGTAACTTTTTCATCTATAAAAAGCAAGTTTAATATATTTAATTTATTAAAAATACTACGTGCATATTTATTCATTTTTTAATTATGTTATTAACTTATGTAGTCAATTGTATTTCTCGTTATTTGTGTCATTTGCAGAATTGATTCTACCATTGTGTTTTTTTAATTTTTCACCAACAATTTGAACAGTTCAATTGATTGTATTGACATTCTCTTTCATGTTTTATTTTACACTATGAACATGAGATTTCATTTTTGCATTTCATTGTTTTGTGTGTCTATTTATTTCTGTTGTAGCATCTTAAAATATTTATGTCTTCATATCATCATAAGTCTTTGACTGTAGTAAAGTAGTTTTAATGAATCATTGTTTCCTTAATATCTTTTGTTAAATTTATATATATTTATATTTTTTAAATTTTAATTTCAGATTGTTCCTGGGAGGATATCTACCACACCACAGTTGTCGTTTCAAACAATTGACTGTGAGAAAAATGCGTTGCTGTTTGTACTGTAATAGTTTCTACAAATAATTCAATTGTGTCTCTAAATTTTGCTTAATTATTACATTAATGGACTCGCAACCTAACTGTTACAGTAATAGACTGCTTCAGTCAGGCCGAGTATTTCAGGTGGATCCAAAAATAGTTTATTTGGTATGCTTCAGCCCAAATTTATAATTTAATTATTTCATTTAAATTTGTTCAATAGCTATTTTTTTGTATTAACAAATCGTGATCTCAATAATTATACATTGCTACTTACTAAGTAAATGCGTTTGTTTTCAAGGCAGTTGATCTTTTGCTGAACATGCTTAAAGTGAAATCGTTGAAAACATGGTATTAATCCCTGTTTGTGGCGGCTGGTTTGAATAGTACTTGTTGTGTGGTCATCATTTCAGTAATATCAGACCAACATGACTATTGATAAACATGGTTTTAGTTGATAGAAATAAATTTGTTATTTTGTTTTTCCGCTGGTGAACTCTGCACGTCACTATCATCAATAGAGGTCTCGCTGAGCCCAGTGATTTAATAGGTTAGAACTGTACAAAAAAGGACAATTTGAGAAATTAATTTAAAAATTTAATATATAATAACATGACATGCATGATTAGGTTAAACGAAAGCCCAACGTAGTCACATTAGTGATGACCCGTAGCCTGACCAAGGTTTGAAGTTTGATCTAGTGTAAGAGTCGACGCCGGCTTAGTGAGTACCCACCATTCCAATTGACGCTTGGCACTTTGAAGAATTTGGTCATTCTTGTCAGTGTTATGCTATCAGCAGTTGGTCTAAAAAAGGGTAAACTCCTCATGCTCAGGGACACCTTTCGCTGTTGCTATAGGTAGTTCGACCTTGGTGGCACAGGTTAGATAAGACTGTTAAGAGGCTGTTAATAAAGTTTTATTTAAATTCACTGACTAACATTGCTTTATCTTAACATAAAAAAGACTATAAAACAATAATTTTAAAAATAAAATTGAAAACTTTAATTATAATAAAAAATAATATCAGTAGAAATTGACTTGCTACCTCACTGTTGCAGTATTAGACTGTATCAGTTAGGCCAAGTATTCCAATTAGGTTTTAAAAGGATTTTAACCCTGGTCAACTCCACGTCACTATCACTAGAGGTCGTGTTGAGCCCAGTGATTTGATAGAATTGCAAAAATGCGCATTCTGAATAGGATATAAAAATAAAAATCAATTACATTATTTGGTTTGCTTTGATCCAAATTTATAATCTAACTAAAATTCATTATAATTTTGTTAAATAGCATTTCTACTTGTATCAACAAATTGTGTGCTCAATATTTATACAGTGCTACTTACTAAGTAAATGCGTTTGTATTCAAGGCAGTTGATCTTTTGCTGTACATGCTTAAAGTGAAATCGTTGAAAACATGGTATTATTCTCTGTTTGTGGCAGCTGGTTTGAATAGTACTTGTTGTGTGGTTATCACTACAGTAATACCAGACCAACATGATTATTGAATTGCATGGTTTTGGTTGATAGAATTAAATTTGTTATTTTGTTAACGCTGGTGAACTCTCCACGTCACTATCATCAATAGAGGTCGTTCTGAGCCCAGTGATTTAATAGGTTAGAACTGTACAAAAAGAGGACAATTAGATAATAATTTTATTGATGAATTTGAAAATTTAATATAAGAGAACATTTAATATTAGCAGATATTAACTTGCTACCTCACTGTTGCAGTGTTAGACTGTTTCAGTTAGGCCAAGTATTCAAATTAGGTTTTAAATGGATTTTAACCCTGGTCAACTCCACGTCACTATCAATAAAGGTCGTGTTGAGCCCAGTGATTTAATAGAATTGCAAAATTGTGCATTCTAAATAGATAAGATACATCAATTAGTCATTATGGTTAGGAAATTATTACTAAAGTCTTCTATTATACTAATGATCACATCATTACTTAAAAGTATTTATTATGTAACGGTTGTCGTTTCAAACAACTGAAAGTATTTAAGGGGGCCACTTGTTTGATTAGCTCACGCGTCAACTACGCCCCCTAAAATAATGTAATTATTTTATTGTTAAATTTCTTTATATTTGTGTTTTTGCTTATCTCGATTTCAGATTGTTCTTGGGAAGTTATTTACCACACCACAGTTGTCGTTTCAAACATCTGTCTGTGTGATAAATACGTTGCTGTTGATTCTATAATAATTTTTATTTATAATTCAATAATTTCAATAGATTTTGCTTATTAATAACATTTAATAGACTCGCAACCTCACTGTTACAGTAATAGACTGCTTCAGCCAGGCCGAGTATTTTAGGTGGATCCAAAAATAGTTTATTTGGTTTGCTTCGGCCCAAATTTATAATTTATTTATTTCATTTAAATTTGTTCAATAACTATTTTTTTGAATTAACAAATTGTGTTCTCAATAATTATACAGTGCTACTTACTAAGTAAATGCGTTTGTTTTCAATGTGGTTGATCTTTTGCTGTACATGCTTAAAGTGAAATCGTTGAAAACATGGTATTATTCTCTGTTTGTGGCGGCTGGTTTGAATAGTACTTGTTGTGTGGTCATCACTTCAGTAGTATCAGACCAACATGATTATTGAATTGCATGGTTTTAGTTGATTGAAATAAATTTGTTATTTTGTTTTACCGCTGGTTAACTCTGCACGTCACTATCATCAATAGAGGTCGTGCTGAGCCCAGTGATTTAATAAGTTAGTACTGTACAAAAAGAGAACAATAGGCAATGATTTTAAAGATAAATTTGAAAAGTTAAGTTATACTAACAATTAATATTAGCAAAAATTAACTTGCTACCTCACTGTTGCAGTGTTAGACTGTATCAGTTAGGCCAAGTATTCCAATTAGGTTTTAAATGGATTTTAACCCTGGTCAACTCCACGTCACTATTATTAGAGGTCGTGTTGAGCCCAGTGATTTGATAGGATTGCAAAAATGCGCATTCTAAATAGGATATGAAAATCAAATACATTATTTGGTTTGCTTTGACCCAAATATATAATCTAATTAAAATTATTTTTGGTTTTGTTAAATAGCATTTCTACTTGTATCAATAAATCGTGTGCTTAATATTTATACAGTGTCACTTACTAAGTAAATGCCTTGGTTTCAATGCGGTTGATATTTTGCTGTATATGCTTAAAGTGAAACCGTTGCTAATTGATAACATAGTATTAATCTTTGTTTGTGGGGGCTGGTTTGAATAGTACTTGTTGTGTGGTCATCACTTCAGCAATATCAGACCAACATGATTATTGAATAACATGGTTTTAGTTGATGGAAATAAATTTGTTATTTTGTTTTGCTGCTGGTGAGCTCTGCACGTCACTATCATCAATAGAGGTCTTGCTGTGCCCAGTGAATAAATAGGTTAGAACTGTACAAAAAAAGGACAATTAGAGAATAATTTTAGAAATTAATTTAAAAATTTAATATATAATAACATAACAAGACATGATTAGGTTAAACGAAAGCCCAACGTAGTCACATTAGTGATGACTTGTAGCCTGACCAAGGTTTCAGGTTTGATCTAGTGTAAGAGTCGACGCCGGCCTAGTAAGTCCCCACCATTCCAATTGACGCTTGATACTTTGAAGAATTTGGTCATTCTTGTCAGTGTTATGCTATCAGCAGTTGATCTAAAAAAGGGTAAACTCCTCATGCTCAGGGACACCTTCCACTGTTGCTATAGGTAGTTCGACCTTGGTGGCACAGGTTAGATAAGACTGTTAAGAGACATTTAAAATAAATTTATTTGAATTCACTGACTAACATTGCTTTATCTTAACTTAAAAAATGGCTGAAATTATTCAAGGGGGACTACGCTCCCTAAAATAATGTAATAATTGGTTGTTTTCTTTATATTTGTGTCTTTACCTTCTCCATTTGTAGATGTAGTTTCTGATGCTCAATCTACCGCGGGCTCTGTATATATGCAGACGGATCGTTCAGAAGATTTAGTGCGGATTGATATCGCGCTGTTTATATACAGAGGATCGTCGACGAAAAGTGCGTGAAGTGCGAAGTAGTATCGCGACGTATTTATATATAAGACTTTATAATAGCTGGGACCGTACAGATACGAGCTGCAAAGTGTAACTCGTAACTGTATGGGGGATGGTGGCAAATGTAGGGCCCGGCGTCTAAACAAACTTTGTAACAAGTGTAATAGTTTCAACTGACTTATTGACAAAAGTATTTGAAGAGCGGAGTGATATCGTGAACTGACTTGTCTTCTAGTCTCTACACATCTGGTTTCAAATGGATAGTGTAATGTTGTATCAAATAAGTAACAGATATTGTTACTATTAATTGTTGTTAATTGTGCACACATTTTGCAGTAATACTATGACATTTATTATCTCTTTTCTATCTAAACTACAATTGCTACAAAATTACCTGACAACATGGCTGTAGCATTTCATATTTCATTGACAATGGATTAATCAGTAAATCAATTTATTTGACAAACACAATTTTGCTATAACCGTATTTTGACAAATTTTTAATGATAATTTTACTGTTCTAGATGCTGAATAAATATTTATTACATTTATAGCTAATACCAAGATTTGGATTTTATCTTCAACATTCCTAGATGTATTTTTTTGCTCAATCTACCGCGGGCTCTGTATATATGCAGACGGATCGTTCAGAAGAGTGAGGAGTGATATCGTGTCCTGTTTATATACATCAGATCGTCGACGAAAATGTATAAAGTGCGGAGTAATATCGCGTCGCGTTTTTATATAGACAATACAATAGCTGGGACCGTACAGATACGAGCTACAATGTGTAACTCGTAACTGTATGGGGGATGGTGGCAAATGTAGGGCCCGGCGTCTAAACAAACTTTGTAACAAGTGAAATAGTTTCAACTGACTTATTGACAAACATGTTTTTTTTTAATTAATAATTTTACTGTTCTAGGTACTAAATAAATATTTATTAGATTTATAGCTTAATTATATACCAAATAGATGGTTATTAAGATCTGGATGTTACCTTCTACATTCCTAGAATTAATTTTTGAAGCTCAATCTACCGCGGGCTCTGTATATATGCAGACGGATCGTTCAGAAGATTTAGTGCGGAGTGATATGGTGTTCTGTTTATATACATCAGATCGTCGACAAAAATGTATAAAGCGCGGAGTAATATCGCGACGCGTTTATATATAGACAATATAATAGCTGGGACCGTACAGATACGAGCTGCAAAGTGTAACTCGTAACTGTATAGGGGATGGTGGCAAATGTAGGGCCCGGCATGAAATAAAAAACTTAACAAAGACAATTTTGCTATATAATCGTATTTTAACTTAAAATATTTAATTATAATTTTACTATTTTAGATGCTGAGTGTTATATACCAATTGAATGGCTACCAAGAATTTGACGTTATCTTCTACATTTCTGGAAAAGATTATTTTGACTCAAACTTTGTGCGTGAATGATATCACGTACTCATTAATAATATACTAATAATAAAAATGAATAATAAGCTCGTTTGTATTATTAAATTTATGAAAAATTGCACAAAACTTCCATTTGTATCAAAAACTCATCAGCAAACACACAAAAAAGTGTCAAATCTATAAAAAACTTATAAACTATGCAATAATTTTTTCAAATAATTAACAAAAATGAATAAAAATTTGTTCATCTCAAAATTAGCAAAGTATAAAACATTAGAAAGCCCCAAAATTAGACCATAAAATGTAAAAAATTGCAAAATAAACGCATACAATATAAAAGTACTGTTAGAAAAAACAAATATCTGCCAGATAAACTTTTTAAAAGTGTAAAATATGATTTATAAAATTGTTTAAAAGCACTAAAATTAGACTATAAACTATTAAATTTTTTTTTTCTATAAAATAATAAAAATATCAAAATCCAGAATTGAAACATCAAAATATTATTAAGAACAATCAAAATTTGGCCACAAACTGTTGAAAAATGTAAATATTTTTAAGAAATTTCAAAAATTTTGCCATATATATTTTATCTTACTGTTAAAACTGTTAACAAATGCAAAATTATGTGTATAAAAAATCAAAAATAGCAAAATCCTGTTTTTAAACATCAAAATATTCTTAAAAAACACAAAAATTTTGCCATAAACTGTTTAAAACTAGCAAAATTTGACCATGAAATATGTAAACATAGTTAGAAATAGCAAAATTTTGTGATAAACTGTCTAAAAGTGCTAAATTCTATTAACAGAAATTCAAAAATAGTAAAATTCGCTTCCTCTCAAGTTTTGAAATAGATATCGAGAGAGCCCTGTATACTTCTCAGCCCTTCCACATTGCAAACCCTTACTTATAGATAGGTATGCCAGTAGAATGAAACCAAAAAATTTAAAAAAAGGATTGTAGTTTAGTTTAATATTTGATATTGATTATAAGTCGGGTTTAGAAATAAAAAATGAATAAAAAGTACAGAGAAACTGAATAAAGTGGATGGAAAGTGAATAGAGTAGATGAAAAGTGGATAGAGTTGATGGAAAGTGGATGGAAAGTAGATAAAAAGTAGATCAAGTGGATAGTCAATAGTATAAAAGAAAAGTGGATAGAGTAGAAGGAAAAGTGGATTTGGTGAATGAAAAGTGGATAAGAAGTGAATAGAGTGAATGGACAGTAGATAAAACATGGATAAAAAGTAAATAGAGGAGATAAAAAGAAGATAGATTGAATAGAAAGTGGATAAAAATGGATGGAAAGTGAATAGGGTAGAAGGAAAGTAGATAGGAAAAAAAGAAAGTGGATGAAAAATAGATAAGAGTAAATAAAAGTGAATGGCAAGTTGATAAAAAATGAATAATAGAAATGAAAAGTGGATAAAGTGAATAAAAATAGATGAAAAGTAGATAAGGTGGAAGGAAAGTGGATGGAAAGTTCATAGAGTAATTAAAAGTGGATGGAAAGTGAATAAAGTAAATAAAAGTTAATGAAAAGTAGATAAGGTGGAAGAAAAGTGGATGGAAAGTTGATAAAATAATTAAAAGTGGATGGAAAGTAGATAAGGTTGAAGGAAAGTGGATGGAAAAGTTGATAGAGGAAGAAAAGTAGATAAAGTAATTAAAAGTGGATGGAAAGTTGAGAGAGTAATTAAAAGTGGAACGAAAATTGATAAAAAATAATTAAAATGTGATGAAAAGTGGATAGAGTGAATAAAAATAGATGGAATGTAGGTAAGGTAGAAGGAAAGTGGTTGGAAAGTTAATAGAGTAATTAAAAGAGGAAGGAAAGTAGATACAGTAATTAAAAGTGGAAGGAAAGTTGATAAGAAATAAATAAAAATTGATTAAAAGAGATAAAAAGTGGATAGAGTGAATAAAATTAGATGGAAGTAAATAAGGTAGAAGGAAAGTGGATGGAAAGTTGATAGAGTAATTAAAAGTGGAAGGAAAGCTGATAAAAAATAAATAAAAAGTGGATAAAAGAGATAAAAAAAGTGGATAGAGTAAATAAAAATAGATGGAAAGTAGGTAAGATAGAAGGACAGTGGATGGAAAGTAGATAGAGTAAATAAAAGTAGATAAAGTGGATAAAACGTGGATAAAAATAGATGGAAAGTGAATAGGGTGGAAGAACAGTGGATAAAGTAATAAAATGGATGAGATAATTGGATGAAAAATGGATAAAAAGTGGTTAAAGTAGAAAGAAAGTAAATCTACTCTATGAATAAAAAGTGAACAGAAAGTGGATAGAGTAGATAGAAAGTAGATAAAGTAAATGAAAAGTAGATAAAAAATGGATAGAAAGTGAATAAAGTGGACGGATAGAGAAAAGTTGGGCAAACAACCAAAATAAAAATAAATCAAAGTGATTGAACAGTTTAGTCTTTATTCTATTTTGTAAATGTGGCTATTCCATTTAAGACTATAATCTGAAGTAATGGCAAGTAATTTAATTTCATTAGATAATTTGATAGTTTTGCCACATAGCTGTATTAACAGGTAATCTACTAATTTAAAAACATACACAAAGTTTTTTAAATACTAACTTGTTAGCAACTGTCCACTTGTAAAAGAGTTGTTTAAAACTTTAAATGTTAATATTAGAATAAAACGATAAAATTAGAATGTGAGAATGACATTTGTGCTGACAAAAGTACTAAGATACTGCAAAAGCTATGAAATAAAAAGTGTCAGAATACTATTAGCTCTCTTGGACAAAATATTGATTTCAGACTTATTATGAGAGTACATTTACTTTGCGACAAATCAACAACTGAAATGGATTTGATTAAGATAATACAAGATACTAATAATAAAATCAAATTTTAAATTAATAATAGCTGGGACCATACAGATACAAGCTGCCAGTGGTAACTCGTAACTGTATGGGGGTGGTGCCAAATGTGGCGCCCGGCACTAATTTAAAAAAAAATTTGCTGATAAATTATGTTATGCTTATGATTTCAGAACTTTCTAGAAGCATATTTACTTCGCAAGGACAACGGAGACTATTCTATTCAAGTTGCTATTTGTACAAAGCAATAGCGACCAGACAGGACAAAATGTACAGAAATCATTGGTAAAAATAATTTTTAATAATATCAAAATCAAACAATCGAATTATTTATAGCTTGAGGTTGCAATTTTCAAAATTTTGGCAAAAATATTTTAAAATAATTGAAACAAAAATCAGGAACTGCTCCAAGACCGTCGTAGGATCGACAAAAACTTAATCACATTTTTTGCACGTCTCGTTCAATTCTTGTCGACCGTCCTCCAGAAAAGACCTCCGCGTCTAAACACTATTACCCAAACTATTATAAAAATTGAGAGTAGGTTAATTAGGTTTCTGTGGTTTGATGGAATTTGGAAATAATAGTCACATTACACATTTCTGTTAATCTTTTAAATAAATTATTTATTATTTTATTTCTTTTTTATTGAAAAAAAACCTATTTAACAAGTCAAATGTGTACAATAACGAAAACAAAAGATTAATGTATGATAAAAATGAATTTAATAATAAAAAATGTATGACAATCATACACCGATACTTGACAATAAATAAATTACCTACGTCTCCATCTAGGTATCCAATGAATTTGAATATAAAAGTAGTACAGTACGAGGACGAAATTTAAAAAAAAATAAACAACAATCATTGACTGGAATACAGTTATCGAAATTTTAAATCAATAGTAAAAACATCACACATCCAAACACTCTGTTCATTTTCACTTTTAGATTGTGCTAGAGGTAATTTGTTTCAGTCTTGCACCTCACAGCTTATCTTTAATATCATCATCACTTTCCTGTGATGGTAGAGGTGAGCCTCCTTGACCTTGGTATAATTTTGCAATGATTGGTTGGACTACATCTTCCATTTCTTTCTTTTGTTTCTTGTATTCTTCTGAATCAGTATCTTGATTTTCTTCTAACCATTTAATCTTTTCATCAATGGCTTCTTCCATTTTGGTCTTTTCTTCATCAGTCAATTTGGAACCCAATTTATCCTTATCTTGCAATTGATTTTTGAGTGAGTAAGCATAACTTTCAAGTTCGTTTCTTGCTTCAACGCGTTCCTTTAGTTTTTTGTCTTCATCTGCAAACTTCTCAGCATCCTTGTTTCAATATCTTCTGGTGTTAATCTGTTTTGGTCATTAGTGATGACAATCTTTTCCCTGTTTCCTGTTCCCTTATCTTCAGCCGATACTTGTAAGATACCATTGGCATCAATTTGTGGAATGTTACTTCAATTTGTGGAATGCCTCTTGGTACTGGTGGATTTCCAGTAAGATCGAATTTACCCAAAAGATGGTTATCTTTTGTCATTGGACGTTCACCTTCATAAACTTGAATTGTTACTGTATGTTGGTTGTCAGATGCAATTTCTTAGTTGGAATGACTGTGTTACGTGGGATAAGCTTGGTCATTATTCCTCCAACAGTTTCAATTCCCATGGTGAGTGGATTGACATCAAGAAGTACAATATCATCAGTATCTTGTTCACCGGATAATACACCAGCTTGTACAGCGGCACCATAAACAACAGCCTCATCAGGATTGATACCCCTTGAAGGTTCCTTTCCATTAAAGAATTCCTTAACCAAAGTTTGCACTTTTGGAATACGAGTTGATCCACCAAACAAAACAATTTCATCAACATCTTTTTTGTTTATATCAGCATGCTCAAGTACTTTTTGTACTGGTTTCATGGTGGAACGAAACAAATCCATATTCAATTCTTCGAATTTAGCTCTGGTAAGGGTTTCTGAGAAGTCATCACCTTCGAAGAAAAATTCAATTTCAATCCTGACTTGATGAGATGCAGAAAGGGCACGTTTCGCTTTTTCAACTTCACGTCTCAATTTTTGTACGGCACGATTGTCTTTACGGATATTCTTGCCCTTCTTCTTTTTGTATAATTTAATGAAATGATCCATTACACGTTGATCGAAATCTTCACCTCCCAAATGAGTATCTCCGTTAGTAGCTACTACTTCAAAAACGCCGTTGTCGATTGTTAAAAGGGATACATCAAAGGTACCACCACCCAAATCGAATACAAGTACATTTTTCTCTCCATCTTTTTTATCTAATCCGTAAGCAATAGCGGCGGCAGTGGGTTCGTTAATGATTCTCATTACATTAAGTCCAGCAATAACACCAGCATCCTTAGTAGCTTGACGTTGGGCGTCGTTGAAATAAGCGGGTACTGTTACTACAGCATGGGTAACCTTTTTGCCTAAATACGCTTCCGCGGTTTCCTTCATTTTTCCTAAAACCATAGCGGAAATTTCTTCAGGAGCAAATACTTTATCTCCTTGGCTAGTAGTTACATTAATATGGGGTTTTGAATTCTTTTCAATGACCTCGAAGGGGAAGAATTTGATGTCGTGTTGGACGTTAGTGTCGGACCATTCGCGACCGATTAGACGTTTGGCGTCGAAAACGGTGTTTTCTGAATTAGTTGTTAGCTGCGTCTCCTATGAGACGTTCGCCTTCAGCGGTAAAGGCCACATAGGATGGTGTGATACGGTTGCCTTGATCGTTGGCGATGATTTCTACACGACCATTTTTGTAAACTCCAACACTGAAAATTAAAAAATATATATTGAATTTGCTCATTTAAACACAATTTAAAATACAATAAATAATAATGTAACCTATAAATCTATGCAAATGGCGGCAAAGAGTTTCAAGTATAGTTTGCACGCAAATATTCGACTAAATAGATACAATCTATCTTGTTTCTAGCGACTGTCCCTGCAACAACAGCCTCCGTCTGATCGACAACAACACTTCCGCTCTAAAGGCAGACACAAATTAGACAAGGCATGAGTTGGTGGTGAAGCGCCGTCTAACTCGAATCTCGGCGCATAATTTGTCGCAGGTTCAAGCCCCAGCTCCGGCAGAACATTTTTAAGAAATTGTGGCATTTCTAATACATGATTAGTGTCCATTTAACCATAATTACATTTAATATAAGAGTGTGAGTGGACCAGATACTAGGCCTCGTCAGTATCTACAGCGCCTCCACACTCTCAATTAACGGGTGCGATAGTATATATTTGTGTGTTTAATTTTAGGTGTATATTCAAAAGCAGTTTGTGTGGTAGTAGCGTGGAGACTCAGAAACCAACAATCAATCATCGGACTGGAACTAACACTAGGGCAGCATAGACTAGATTTTCCGACTGCTACCAACATCTAGTACCACCACCAAGCATGACCACCTTGGTAGCTGATGTATGCACTTCTACGTCGTACCCAAAACAACCTAGTTCTGTGTGAACTGCACTCTGGGTGAGTGTGCATACTGTGTGTACGGGTATTCTGAGTGAGTACGTCGATCAAACTTTTAATCGTTATAAAAAACGTACCACCTCAATAGAGAAAAAAGTTGTGGCAAGACTGCATGACTCTCAGTTTAACATGATCCACGCGTCTCAAAATGCTTAACTTGAGATCACAATTCGCGTTTGTAGCCGTACAACCACAAACAATTAAAAAAATGTTCCGATCGCGTCTAATCGCCACGTATACACGCGAATTGAGCGAACCGAACGCATATTCGCGCGAATATTGACAGAATATGTAAAAGCTTCCTCTGCATCCGTTACATTAGTTAAAATTGCTAAGAAACCGAATTACTGGATATTTAATATAAGTTTTAAATCGCCCAACATTAAATAAATTAAAAATTAGAATATTCTGCACAAATCATAAGGGGCAAATAATTCGTTCGCGTTAAATCGCGCGATTATTGACACCACACAAAGAATAATTAAAACGTTTGGATAAACATAGAAGAAACAGTTTGAAAACAAGTGACGTGGTCTATAAACAATTGTTTCCTTCAACAAAACTCAATTACATTGCGTAAAAAATTGTCTATCGCCGAAATCGAGCAAACATTGTTACAAAATACGACCTTATACGTGTCCACATAAAGTTTGCAATAAGTTGAATCATCCGCTTCCGCTTCGCGTTAGATCGCGCGAATATTGACAGTACATTAAGTATTTTGGCTATTATTTTTTAGCAGAAATTAACTTGCTACCTCACTGTTGCAGTGTTAGACTGTATCAGTTAGGCCAAGTATTCCAATTAGGTTTAAAATGGATTTTAACCCTGGTCAACTCCACGTCACTATCAATAGAGGTCGTGTAATTTGTAATAATTAGTAAAATTATAATTTTTTTAAAACATAACCTATATGACATATCAACCTTTTAATGAAATGAAGTTAGGCACTTTTATTAAAAATAAAATCGCACAATGTTCAAATTGATTCAATTGATAATTTGTATTTTTATCAAACGGACAATTTGATAAAAATACAAATTATCACCAAAAATGACTTCCGAAAATACAATTAAAAAAAATAAATTTTATTAAAGTTAACCTCGAGAACACATAAACAAATGTAGATATGTTACAAAACTCGTAAAAAAATGTTTATATTTTTGTAATGTTGTTAGAGTTGAATTATTTTACTTTGATGTTTTAATTAATAATTAACATTGGATATTGTCAGTACTGAATAAATAAATTGTTTAGCTTTAAATTATTGTACTTAAGTTTGGCAACAGCGCGCGTAACGTCGGTTAAACGAAGAGAAGTGAAGTTACAAATACAAACCTAACCACAATCTGACTGTTTCATTACAGAACTGGCGTTTGATTTAATAACTGTAAAATCTTATTTAAATTAGCTAAACTTTTAATTTACAGTTATTTTAATAATAATACTTAATTACAATTCATTTAATTACATTATTAATAAAAATTCAATGACATGAAATTAGGTACATTTTAAAAAAATCGCAAAATGTTAAAATAATCGCAATTTTTTGGTTTGACAGGCGGCCATTTTAATCGCAGAAAAAATGAAAAAATCGTATGAGTATGAACGAGGCTTTAGCCATTATAGCCAACTTCATGTGTGAAACGAAGCTAGCCATAAATAGCCACTGTGTGAACTAGTTTGTTAAAATCTATTTTATTTATGTATGAAGTTAGCTGTTGCAAACAACTTCGTGTAAAGCCTCGTTCATACTCATCCGATTTGCGATATGCGATTTTTTTTATTGTAACAAAATATTTCTCGCAAAATCTCGTTCATACTGATCCGATTTTTTTATTGCGATTTTTTCTAGTGACATTTTGTTTTTATTTTAGTAACTTTTATATTTATACTAATATTTTATTTAAAAATTAGATCTATAATACCTTTCAAAACTTAAAAATATGTTTTAATTTAATTATACTTGTTTTAAACAATAATTATTTTATTGTATTTAAACATTATTTAAAGTTTAAAAGTAAAATTATTTATTTTTAGTATTTATATGAACCAATTTTCACCACATATTTAAAACTAATTATTTTTGTAAACATAGTTTTATGTAATTTGTAATAATCAGTAAAATTATTATTTTTTTAAATACATAACCTATATGACATATCAACCTTTAAATGAAATGAAGTTAGGCATTTTTATTAAAAATAAAATCGCACAATGTTCAAACTGATTCAACTTTGTCCGATTGATAAAAATACAAAATATCATCAAAAATTACTTTCGAAAATACAATTTAAAAAAATAAATTTTATCAAAGTTAACCTCGAGAACACATAAACAAATGTAGATATGTTACAAAACGCGTCATTTTTTAAAAATATTTTTGTTATATTGTTGGAGTTGAATTATTTTACTTTATTTGATGTTTTAATTAATAATTAACATTGGAGATTGTTAGTATTTAATAAATAAATTGTTTTTAGCATTAAATTATTGTACGTAAGTTTGGCAACAGCGCGCGAAACGTCGGTTCAACAAAAAGTATAATGAAGTGAAGTTACAAATACAAACATAACCACAATCTGATCTGTTTCATACAGAACTGGCGTTTGATTTAATAACTGTAAAATCTGATTTAAATTTAGCGAAACTTTCAATTACAGTTATTTTAACAATAATATTTAATTACAATTCATTTAATTACATTATTAATAAAAATTCAATGGCATGAAGTTAGGTACATTCTTAAAAAAATCGCAAAATGTTAAAATAATCGCAATTTTTGTTTTCGACAGGCGGCCATTTTTAATCGCAAAAAAAATGAAAAAATCGGATGAGTATGAACGAGGCTTTAAGCCTCGTTCATACTCATCCGATTTGCGATATGCGATTTTTTTTATTGTAACAAAATATTTCTCGCAAAATCTCGTTCATACTGATCCGATTTTTTTATTGCGATTTTTTCTAGTGACATTTTGTTTTTATTTTAGTAACTTTTATATTTATACTAATATTTGATTTAAAAATTAGATCTATAATACATTTCAAAATTTAAAAATATGTTTTAATTTAATTTCCTTTTTATAAACAATATTTATTTTATTGTATTTAAACATTATATAAAGTTTAAAAGTAAAATTATTTATTTTTAGTATTTATATGAACCAATTTTCACCACATATTTAAAACTAGTTATTTTTGTAAACATAGTTTTATGTAATTTGTAATAATCAGTAAAATTATTATTTTTTTAAATACATAACCTATATGACATATCAACCTTTAAATGAAATGAAGTTAGGCACTTTTATTAAAAATAAAATCGCACAATGTTCAAACTGATTCAACTTTGTCCGATTGATAAAAATACAAAATATCATCAAAAATGACTTTCGAAAATACAATTTAAAAAAATAAATTTTATCAAAGTTAACCTTGAGAACACATAAACAAATGTAGATATGTTACAAAACGCGTCATTTTTTAAAAATATTTTTGTTATATTGTTGGAGTTGAATTATTTTACTTTATTTGATGTTTTAATTAATAATTAACATTGGAGATTGTTAGTATTTAATAAATAAATTGTTTTTAGCATTAAATTATTGTACGTAAGTTTGGCAACAGCGCGCGAAACGTCGGTTCAACAAAAAGTATAATGAAGTGAAGTTACAAATACAAACATAACCACAATCTGATCTGTTTCATTACAGAACTGGCGTTTGATTTAATACCTGTAAAATCTGATTTAAATTTAGCGAAACTTTCAATTACAGTTATTTTAACAATAATATTTAATTACAATTCAATTAATTACATTATTAATAAAAATTCAATGGCATGAAGTTAGGTACATTCTTAAAAAAATCGCAAAAAGTTAAAATAATCGCAATTTTTGTTTTCGACAGGCGGCCATTTTTAATCGCAAAAAAAATGAAAAAATCGGATGAGTATGAACGAGGCTTTATTCTGGCATGTTGCGACTATCTCCTATCGCTTGTCGCATATTGCATCATATGCGACACAACGTATCGTGTCGCATTTAATGACGTATTCTAATTGCACGATCGACTCGACGGCATTTTGAGGCTATTGCAATCGCCATTTGAGCGCCATCTTTTTAATAGTGTATGAAGTAATTTAGACTGAATTGAAGTTGACTCAATGATATTTATTTATTTTTTAACACGTTCACTGCGTTAAGGGGCAGCATTTTTATATTTGGCAGACCATAATTTCAATAAACTTCCCTGCATGCGACGGTTTTTACTGCGACATGCTAACGCGGTTACGCATGAGCGCCGTACCGCTAAATATGAAAGACAAGCAAGGGGCATATGTGACCCGTACCGCCAGATAGGAAGTTACTCAAAATCAGTAGTAGTAGTAGTAGTTTTATTTTATTTATTTTATTAAAACCTATGGATAGCCAATTAAATATATAAATAATCAAACGAAAGACTGGTTTGCCATCTAGTTGCAATTTTTAATACTAAAATGTCCGCATTAATCGGTATCATTTTAGCATTTATGCAATTGGCAGTCATTTCGCGGCTATAACGATTTTGAATCGCCAATAAATTATGAAATGAATTAATAATTTATTCAAAAACAGTCAATCGAATCACAGCGGCCAAGGGTCAAGCATAGACAATTGTTTCGGTTCTACAAACCTCGTCAGTATGCCTTGTACGACCACGGCATCGCATGATAGCGAAGACAATTTTGAATAAACATTTCTGTTCTTATGAACACAATTGATATTATAAATAATCAAACGAAAGACTGGTTTGCCATCTAGTTGCAATTTTTAATACTAAAATGTCCGCATTAATCGGTATCATTTTAGCATTTATGCAATTGGCAGTCATTTCGCGGCTATAACGATTTTGAATCGCCAATAAATTATGAAATGAATTAATAATTTATTCAAAAACAGTCAATCGAATCACAGCGGCCAAGGGTCAAGCATAGACAATTGTTTCGGTTCTACAAACCTCGTCAGTATGCCTTGTACGACCACGGCATCGCATGATAGCGAAGACAATTTTGAATAAACATTTCTGTTCTTATGAACACAATTGATATTATAAATAATCAAACGAAAGACTGGTTTGCCATCTAGTTGCAATTTTTAATACTAAAATGTCCGCATTAATCGGTATCATTTTAGCATTTATGCAATTGGCAGTCATTTCGCGGCTATAACGATTTTGAATCGCCAATAAATTATGAAATGAATTAATAATTTATTCAAAAACAGTCAATCGAATCACAGCGGCCAAGGGTCAAGCATAGACAATTGTTTCGGTTTATATAACTACAATAAAAATTTGATTATTTATAATATCAATTGTGTTCATAAGAACAGAAATGTTTATTCAAAATTGTCTTCGCTATCATGCGATGCCGTGGTCGTACAAGGCATACTGACGAGGTTTGTAGAACCGAAACAATTGTCTATGCTTGACCCTTGGCCGCTGTGATTCGATTGACTGTTTTTGAATAAATTATTAATTCATTTCATAATTTATTGGCGATTCAAAATCGTTATAGCCGCGAAATGACTGCCAATTGCATAAATGCTAAAATGATACCGATTAATGCGGACATTTTAGTATTAAAAATTGCAACTAGATGGCAAACCAGTCTTTCGTTTGATTATTTATAATATCAATTGTGTTCATAAGAACAGAAATGTTTATTCAAAATTGTCTTCGCTATCATGCGATGCCGTGGTCGTACAAGGCATACTGACGAGGTTTGTAGAACCGAAACAATTGTCTATGCTTGACCCTTGGCCGCTGTGATTCGATTGACTGTTTTTGAATAAATTATTAATTCATTTCATAATTAAATATATGCTTAAAATATACATTTATAACAAATAAAAACATTAAGCATATAATTTATTAGTCGCTCAAAGGTGTATAAAAAATAAATCAAATTAAAGTTTTAAAAAAGTTAGGTTATTCAGCTAATAGTTTATTAGGTGCTTTATTATGAGTTGAATATTACGGCTCTAAGAATATAATTTATTAACTAGAGGTGTAACAAAAATAAATTATTAATTAAAAAAATTAAAATTTTATAAAAGTTAGGTTATTCAGCTAATAGTTTATTAGGTGATTTATAAGAAGTTGGATATTGTGATAGTGATTCAATTCAGTTATTATAGGTAATTTATTACATAGCAAAATATTATTACCTACCTTTAAATAATTATTTCAAAATTATAGAAAACTATTTGTGTATTCACTACAATAACTGCAACTTCATATAACATATGCGATATGCAATTGCAAATGCGACAGCTTGAGAGGTGTCGCATTTAAAAATAAAATTCTCGCAAATGATGACGTCAATCGACATCGCAGAAAAGTGCCAGAATTCCGGTTACGACACCACTCCCCTCCAGTAGGGGAAGTCTATGACGTGTTGCGAGATTGCAATGAGCGCCAGAATAACTAATAATAACTGGCGTGTGATTTAATAACTGTAAAATCTCATTTAAATTTAGTTAAACTTTCAATTTACTGTTATTTTAATAACAATAGCTTATTACAATTTATTTAATTACAATATTAATAAAAACTTAATGACATGAAGTTAGGTACAATCTTAAATAATGTTAAAATATGCAGTTTTTTGGGTTGACAAACGGCCGTTTTTAATCGCAAAAAAAAATAAAAAATTGGATGAGTATGAACGAGGCTTTATGTTAAAATTAATACAATTTTTTTAAAGACGATGCTGCATTCTTTATTTTGATGTCTCTATGAAATGAAGTTAGTAGTTAAAGCAACCTTCATGTATGAAATGAAGTTAGCTGTTTTATGTGGGGCGACCCCTCTCATTGCGACGTTGCGCCACCGGATTGGAGTTTAAGCTCATTTGAAATAATTTTTTATTATTTTAATTAAAAAAACTGACTGGTTTTTGTCGAATGAATGTCTGTAGGAGTGGATGTGTGCAGATTAATAAAACGAACATGTACCCTGTAGCACTCTGTTTTTAATATAAAACCAGTGACGACCTTTTTTTATGTACAAACTTATTTCACCGTGGTTACAATTACAATTCTACTCTCTACTCGTGCTTGGCACACACGCCGCTATATCTTAACTTCTTAGTACATAATATTACCAACTTAAACTTAACACACATATTCTAAATATAACGCCATCTATGCAATACGGTTGTCGTTGTTTTTAACAGTTTTGTCAAAGTAATCTGTCATAATGCGTTATTTGTAAGTGGTTATGTATTAACAATATTTTTTAAAAACGTAGTAATAATGCAGTTTAAATATGTCTATTTTGTCATTTTACTGCGAAAATTTTACAGAAATGTCATAAATAAAATGAAGTAACAAAAGAAATTTTTACTACCAACTTAAAATACATTTATTTTAATTTGAGATTACACAATGAAATAAACTGTTAGAAATACACGCTCTATGAGGTATGAAAGCATACTGTAATTTTTAACGTTTATTTGCTTTTGGAGGGCACAATAAATTATGTTATCTAAGCACACTAATTTATGGCTGGAAAACTATTGTGTGCCGCAACGCCATTCATTCCTCAATAAAATTGATATGTATAAACACTCTGCAGACAGGATTTATGTGAACATGGCAAAATGTCGACATTAGCTTGTTAACAAATCTGCCGCAAGATAACGCATTATTAGCTTGACTGCAATCCCCAATTGTATCTATTATGTATTGTATTAAGACCCAGGCTGAAAGACTACGGTCAATGGCCATTTTACAAAAAAATCCTTTTTTTTGTAATTGTATTGTAAATAATGCTATATATGTATATATAGTATATATGCTTATATTTGTTAAACGGGATGATGAGTCTTTTTTGTAAATAATTTAATAATTTAATTTAATTTTAATTTATTAAAAAATTATTTACAAAAATGACTCATCATCCCGTTTAACAAATATAAGAATATTCAAGGAAGTCTGTTAACCTATTATATATTATAGTATATATGTATATCCTATAATGTTTCTTTTTGTGAATAAAAATGTTATATATATAATTAACTCAAACATTCTGCAAATAATCTCTTTTCGTACTACGGCACCATTTGATAATATTTTTTGTTGAGAGTTTTACAGCTATTTTATATCACCTTAGAAGTCTTACGACTTGTTTGAAGGGGGCTGATAAGACCAACTTCTTATTAGGTGCCTTCTGAATCATCCCGGTGGATAAAGATTTTATTTATTTAACTCTATAACTGAGCTGCTACGACTCTCAATTTATGTATAAATTTTCTTTTTCTACGCGGTATCAAAATGTGCTTCATAAAAAATATATAAAAAATTATCTAATTTAATTGAATAAGTGAGTTATTTAGTTATATCGATTTTGTTACAGGCGTCGAATACGGATCAATTGTTGCATTAGCCACAGACATTATTATTTATTTATTTTTGCGTTGAATAATGTATGACTAACTTCACTTATATAAGTGAATCGACCATTTTTGTTGTTGTTCAATGACGTCTGTCAAACATGATAGAATAATGTAAATAGTTAAGTAAAATTAAAGCCAAAGCTTTACAATCAAATTCAAAATAAAACCATGGGTAACATAGGTAGCAGACAAAATGCAGGTGTAGAAGAAGTAGACACAGTTCCCCATCATGCATATAGATATCCACCCAGATGTGGTAATAACCCAATTCATCTAAAAACACCTTCTACCATTCACAAACATAAAATTTGATTCAAGGTAATTATTTTGGGAGCCACTTCATTATGGGAGGTGAACGATTCGATACACCACAACCGGAATCATACTTATTTGGTGAAAACACCGACCTGAATTTTTTAGGCAGCAAACCAGCTCCGGTACGTAGTAGAAATTTGTGTTAAATCAAAATCGTTTTTTAAATATAGAGGTTGCAGTTTCCGTATCCTCCACCGCAACCGAACGAACCCACCAAAACATTAAAAAGTTTGGTTAATATACGGAAGGAATCGTTAAGATTTGTTAGAGCGCCAGCTGATTATAGCAAGCCGAGAATTGATCGAGAGGATGGTGATGTGGAGCTTGGAAAAGCGACACATTTTAATATTGAATTTACGTTCGATTGTGATGTGAGATGTTCGATTACTATTTATTATCTTTGTATGGAGGATTATACGCCTACAGGGGTTGTGTGAGTATTATTGCTGATCAAATGTTTGGTGTTTGTTATGTTTTAATTATTTAGATATATACCGAGGGAGCCGAAAACATCGTCGGAAACTTTTCATTATAAACGGGGTGCCAATCAGCAGTTCTGTCAAATGTCGCATATTTTTGATCCTAATAATTTCTCCGAGGATGAGTTGTTGTATGATATGGAGCGGGAAGTTATACCAGTTGCTATTCATTGCGTTGCAGAGGAAGGACCTGAAGGTAATTATAATTTTTTTAAAATTAATTTTGATTTTTTGTCAAACTTTTCAAACTGATTTGTCAGATCTTTAAAAAAAAGTGATGGTAACACTGTTTCTGGATAAAAGTTAGGTTAGATCAGTGCTGGCAACATTATATCTAAAAAATTATGAAATGCAAAGTTGACAATCTTGAAATGGATAATTTATTTAGAAAATACTATAGGAAATATTGCAAAATAAAAATTACAGTGTTGCCAAGTGTTTGATACTACTTTACCCAAAATACAAATGACAATGTTGCCAAATGTTAAAAATTAATTAAATAATAATGCTTTAGGATTGTTTTTATTTTGAGAGGAGGAAATGCTTTATGCATGTTTATTCTACTACTAACCTCTCGTATTCGCACGACTTCCAATGAAATTACATTGCGGCATTTTATCATTATGTGCGTACAGGAAGGCGGGAGCAAACCGCTATATCGGTAGCGCTTGCTCCTGATTGGTTCCGCTTTGGAAATCGGTAGCGGGGAGGTGACTTTTTATTATTTATTTCCGTTAGCAACGGATACCGCTATAAATGTAGCGGTCTGACTTTGGAAATCGGTAGCGGGGAGGTGACTTTTTATTATTTATTTCCGTTAGCAACGGATACCGCTACAAATGTAGCGGTCTGCTTCCTTCCTCCCATCTTTTTCTTTCCTCTTCAGGATGTTTCCTATACCGGTTTGTATACATTTTGGCTTGTTGTCCAGCATGTTCTCTACAACATTTTACAGGGTAACAATCCAAAAACTCTCTTCCCATCTAGTGCATACTTGAACCGTGTGCTCTGGTGTGTCAAGTCGACGCACGCACCCGCGGTCGCTCCGTACAGCATTATTAAAGAGACAACGTTGCACATTGTCTTCCTCTTTCCTTTTTTGGGTCTTCTAATGTTGGACATCAGTCTGGTTTAGCATTGCTATTACCCGGTAGGTCATATGTCCCGTGATATCTGAGGGATTGTCTGGGTGATAAGTTACGGTAATCAGCCCGTTCTCATAGGCTATAGTGCCGCCGTACTCCTTTGTGGTGACGGACGGATATAGCGCCAGGTATTGGTGGTTCTGAACTATAGCTGTTTGGGGTTGGTCTGGAATATGAGCCCTGGACATGTCCCATGACGGTATGGGGTGTGCTGACTGTGGTCACAGCGAGTCGGTTGACAGGGGTCTCAACTTGGTTGGGGATCGTGGTGGTATGGTCACCCAAATGGCTCTGTCGTCATCAGAGACTGTTTGTCCGAGTTCTTCAGAGCGAGTCTCTGTCGCCTAGTCTTTCTCTTCTCGGGTTGTGTGTTGCGGGAACGCGAAGGCACTATGCTTTTCGACGCCCCACCTTGGGCGCCATTTGTCACCGGCTGTATTTCCCCAGGTGTTAGGGGTGTGTGCCCTTGAGAGCGTTGGGTTATCTCTCAAGGTCGTCGTTGCTCGGCAAAGGAGGATCTCGTTGTCCATGTGGGTTGTTTGGTTTTGGAACGCATTCACTTCTTAGTATCAAAGGTTACAAGCTTTGTTTTGGTGTTTGAAACCGAATTGCAGGTCAGACAGACTATGTTTCTTGAAGTTTCCTGTTGAGAATTTGCACGTAAAGCTTTGATCGAATCGAGTTTAGGATACACAGCGGCCTATACGCTTTTTATTCTCTTTTTGGCTTTTTAATTAAAGTTAAAGGTGGTTTCTGGTGGCCTCCACGGTGATGGGGGTATGTCCTCAAGTTTACATGAAAAAGTCGGCCACATGGTTTTTGGGTGCTCTGGGAAGAGTTCCTTAGCCACCTTTACCTATTCTTTGGCCGTAAGTCTATTTGCTTCTGGCCCAGGTTAGCTCTCTTGTGCGCTCGTGTGAGTTGCTTCTTCACCCGTACACACTCGCTTTTTAGCTCCATCAGTGCACTGCCTTTGTGCTCTTCCTACTTCCTTTTCTAGTAAGGATGCCGTTGCACGTCTTTAAAATTTCCCCCATCAGTTCGAGTGTAGGACTTTCCACTTTGCAGGCTAGCTGGTCCGCAAGCTCATTTTTGAAGTGCCAGCTTCTTCTGTTTTTGCGTCGGCGGTTGCTCGGCGCTGCTGTTGTAGTTGCAATCTCTATGTTTATGATTTTGTGAAAGCTAAGATTCTTTTCCCCGCTCACCTCCCATTTATGTATATGTTTAGCCAGGCTTGCTGAACACATGGTTACGTCAATGAATGCTACCTTTATGGTCTTTGGTAGTTGTGTGTGTGACTTACCGTTGAAGTCCTCGCAGTTGCTGAGGCAAAGTAGAATTGTGACAAAGTCTTTGGCTATTGTTGTGGGCAAGAAATAGCATGAGTAGAGGACAATATTTTTGCACTCTACCCATAGAGGAGGTATGTGGGATGTACACGGCAGCGTTCGCATTAAGGTCGGTTAGCCTTTGTTGGCTTGCATTAGATAGGCTACGAGTATGCTTGGATATTAGAGCAAAAGTAACTTCCTCTTCATTCTCCGCTTGTTTTTTAGCAGGTTTGAGGATTTTCTGCCACTGGTTTACTTGCGTGATTTTGAGTTAGATTTATCCTTCTTCTTCTGCATTTTTGCGATTACCTTATATGCAGCGCATAGTCTTTGTTTTGTGCTCTTCTTCTCTGCACAGATAACACTTCAGGGGATTTTGGCTAGCGTAACACTCTAGTACATGGTCAACATGTTCTACTTCCCCGATGCGCTACCGTGCTATAGTTTATAATTGTGGACGGGTAGTTCTTATTGGTGTACCCCACCCGCTCAAGTGTTTGTTATCAAGATTTTGGACATTTCTCATCTTTGTTGTTTTTTTGCTGGTTTAGAATATCAGAGGATGAATGGCACTAAGACGTCAGAAATGCGTAAGAGTAGGGCGGGTGGGCGGGGTACTTATTTAGTTCGTTACTATAGGCGAGTGAGTTTTATTTGCTTTTGTATAGGGATTTTTTGAATCTCGGGTTTTTGGACGTGAGTTCGTGCACGTTGACGAACGCGTTCTTCACACCGTCTTTATTGGCTTTACAGCTTGAGGATTTTGTTGATGTCGAATATCATAAGGGTTTTTGTATTTAGCGTGACGCTGATTTGGCTTTTTTTTTCTCTATTATAAAGGGTTAAAGGGGAAATCATTGTCCCTTAATTAATAAACTGTGTGCCCCGCTTACCCACCCGACTATTTGTTATCAAGAGATTGGATTTGTCATTTTCCTCTTTCAATGTAATGACAAATGACATTTGCAGAGAGAAGAAAATCTAATTTCTGGCTTTCACTTGGATGGGTGGGCGGGGACTAGTCGAAACTGCTGCCCTGCAATATGCCTACATGTTCAAGGTGTTTTCTTGCAACAAAATTTCTGCTTGTAATGCAGGTTTGTTTGTTGTTTACTGCTATCTCCCTAATTCTGCGCAGTACTTTTCTGAGCTTTTTGTTGTATAAGGCTCTATTTCTTGAATGGAGAGAAAGATGATCTGTTTTATTTCTGTGTTTGGTGTTTCAAACTTTACCGGCGTAATCATCAAGTTTGGTAACTTGGCCCGTTATTTTTATTAACAAACTTTTGGTCTTCTCATACTACTTTGCTATGTTGGCGAGGGGCTGCTCAATCGTTTCTTTTTTGTAGTCGCTGCTTCTTTCCGTTTGGTTTTGTGCTTCTCGTCTGATTTGTCTTTGTAGAGTTGTAGACTTGGCATACCGTTTTCTAGCACCACCGCAACTGTTACTTTGGTCGCGTTAAGAAAGTCGTTTGCTAATCTTTGTTTCTAAGGTTGTCTTCAGTTAAGTTCAGGTTAGTTGGAGAAATTTGCTGTTTAACGAGATTCTTCTGGGAGTCCATTTTTAAGACAATAGTAGCCTATTCCATGTCTTGCAAGCTTGATTTAGGTAGGGTGGTAGGGTTCCATTATGAAGAGTCAGATAAGTAAAGTAGTTTTAGTTACCAAGCCTTCGATATCAAATAGCGATGGTAACCTGAAAGTAGGTTAAGAGTAGATTTTTTGTTTGTTTTTGCTGACGCGCAGTTGTTTGTTGTTGTACATTGGCTCTGCGAAGCTGAAGTACACAGCGGAAGTATTTACACGGCCAATACTTTTAAAGCTAAGAACGTCTATTTTATCTAAATGGCAACTTTTTTTAGTTTAGGTTAAATACACTTTAGGTGCGTTTAAGAAGGCGGCAGCAAACGGCTACATCGGTAGCGATGACTCCTGATTGGTTCTGCTTTGCAAATCAGATAGCAACGGATACCGCTACAAATGAAGCGGTCCGCTCCCGCCTTCCTGGACGCACTCAGCGATCATGTTTATTTGGAAATATTTTACAACTGTACTGACTTTTATACAGAAACTTAGTTAGTTTAGCTTAAACCAAAAATGATTATATTTTTTAATTTTAGAATTAAGACAGTCACATGCAACTTATGCTACAGTTGAAAAAATGCTAGACGGAACGTTCACCCTAAAGGCATTAAAACAGAAATTGTTTGTCGACGGTTTATGTTATTTACTGCAGGAAATATACGGTATCGAGAATAAAAACAGTGATAAGGTAAATATTACATCAAAATAATTCACATTTTTTTTGTTGGTTTTTGTTGTGTAATGTGAAGATTTAATTTTCTGTAGCAATGCAACGACGACGATACCGAAGATAATGGTTCCGAATGTGTGATATGCATGTGCGACGTCAGGGATACACTCATTTTGCCTTGTCGTCATTTATGTTTGTGTAATTCGTGTGCCGATTCGTTGCGTTATCAAGCGAACAATTGTCCAATATGTCGTGCACCATTTAGAGCACTGCTGCAAATCCGTGCACTACAAAAAACGGGCAATCCAGTCTTACCACCTGTGAATCCACCAGATGTAAGTTGATTATATGTTGCTTGTAAAGAAAATTGTGTAAGCTTGCCAGGTGCTAGCGATTAAAATAATTCCAAATCAATCAATAGACGTAAATATTTAAATGCGCGACCTTAGATTAATTAATTTATATGGGGCTGCTCAATGTCATTGCTATTTTTAATAAATAATTGACTTTTAGTCTTAGTTGTCGGAGGGGGGGGGGGGGCACTTTTGAGACATATTGTCAAGTAAAAAAGTTTGGCCAAATTTAAGATGAACCTGAAACTTAAAAATAGTTTCAACTTTTTATAAATATAATTTCACGAATTTTCAGTTTTATTGTATTGTGACTATTTTTTCAGGGAAATTGTGAAAATATTCCGCCAGGTTATGAAGCAGTCTCACTTATCGAAGCTCTCAATGGTCCTTGTATACCAAGAGCACCGGCAGCGACCATGCCGGATTTGGTCGAAACGCCAGAAAGCGAACCGGCGATACAAGCAGCTCAAATTCTCAATCGGCAATCATCAAAAGGAAAGGATTCGGACTCGGCTGCGCCTGAAGTATGAAAATTATTATTTAAATTTGCTATTAATTAAAAGAAAATTGTTTCTGTTTAGTTCGGAATGAATCTCTTGTCGCGCGGCGACGAAAACAAGGATTCGTCGACGAAATGTCCTCTGCTATCAGATTCGTCGACGAATCATAGAAATAAATACTCGAAGAGCAGGGATACAGTCTTGAGACATGTTAATGAGAAAGGTGATAAGGAAGAGGTAAGTGTTGTTGATTTATATTTTGTTCCATTTCCTGATTCTGACAATCTATATCCATGATTCGTGCTTTGTTTTCTTAAGTTTCTATAGTTTGGTTTAAAATTACATCAATGTTAAGGTTTGCTTCCTCAAGGTTGTTAAGGAGGCAACAATAATGGTCTTAGTAGTGGTGTTTTTGATAGAACTTTGTGGTTTTTCTGTTCTGGTTCTTTTCAGAGGGCGTCTGTCCCGGAAAATGCTTCATGGCACTAGGACGGTTAATTGTTAGTGCCAAATCGGAGGTTGTTAGGTTACTACCATCTGGTCTCAGCTTGCTTCCGTGCGAAACTTTGCTTTTATCTTTCCTACTTGGTAGGCTACATCTCCGGCTATCATGCCTTTTCTCCTTTCTGTGATGTTGGTATGTCTGAGAAAGTGATTATTAGTAATTATTAGTAATGTGGGGTTTGTGCAGTTTCGGGCTTGTTTCTCCTTAGGAAGTTCCACAGGGTATGGTGCTTATGGGGACAGTCCCTCCAGGGAATTGCGTTCTTCAGGTGGGGCCAGTAGTTATCTTCCGCGGTACCACGAGGTCTCGGCGGAGGTCGTCGAAGATGTTCTTCCGGATATACTTTCGGGACTGGACTTATCACGGCCGGTAGATTTAACTCACTTGTGGATACTGCGGGTTTTCGGCGGAAAAGCACCCTCCAGGGAATGGGTGGTCCTGGATCAGGTAACTTGACCTATTGCGTCGAGTAGATGCAGCTCAACAGAGTTTTTTCCTGGTTTGCTTGATGTTTGGTGAAAGCAGAGATGTCGTGTCCTCGAAGTTGGAGCGGCCGTCAAAAGCACCCTTCAGGGAATAGGACGTCTTTAATCATCGTAGCTAGTAGATGCAGCTGTGTTCTTTCCTGGTTTGTTTGATATTTGGTGGAAGCAGAGATGTTGTGGCCTCGAAGTTGGCGGTAGAACTGGCTAGCGAGCTTTGGCGGAGGTTGTCAAAGGCAGCCTCCGGGGAATGGCACGTCCTTGGTCAGGTGACTTGATGTATTCCGGTCAGTAGATGCAGCTCAGCAGTGTTTTTTCCTGGTTTGTTTGATATTTGGTGGAAGCAGAGATGTTATGCCTTTGAAGTTGGAACTTGGGAGCTTTGGCGTGTTACTGACGCCGGTGCCAGAGGTGGTAGTGGGGCGGCGTCGGCGGTCTGAGGTGGGGCTCGGTGACAGCGTGCAATGACGTTTAGATGTAGGACAACGTTTCATCCAGCATGACATATTGGGATGGAGCTGGCTGTATGCTCTCGGTGCAGGCGGTGGTATAGAGTAGTTTGCCATGGGGTTGGCCGGAGTCATAGCGGAGGTTGGGCTGCTCATCGAGGATTCATCTTCAACGGTATATTCCTAGTCTGTAGATGTGTGTCGTCTTTTAGAGTTCGAATCGGAATGAATCTCGTTTCATATGCCCCGACCTAACCACCCTTCCCGCTTCTTATTAATTAATTTATTGTATATTGACAAACCTGTTTTGCGTTCTGTTCTATAATCTTTTTCCATTGCCTTATTTCCTGGACCGCCACTGATATACTCCATCCATGCATTGCTGCTGGCTAAAATTATGTTTAATGTTTCTCCAAAACAGGTTGCAGATGAAGATAGTGAAGCCGAAAAGCTATCTCCACTCCTGCAAGAGAACAAAACGGCAAACGACGTGGCCCTAAACATGGAAGACGTTGTAGAAACAATAGACGGCGCCGAAACAGATTTAGATGAATCATCGCCGACACACAAGGTGGAAAAATATAAAAGTAAGAACTGTAAAGCACTATAACTGTAAATGACATGATATGGCTGAATCGTGCGCAGGTAAAGAGGGAGATGAATCTGATTATTATATACCCGAAGAGGTCGTCGTACCTGCAATGTACGAGGCAGAAGTTCCAATCAGTTCTGTTGAAAGCACCCCGCAGAGATTACCAGGCACACCGATGTCACATGCCAGTGCGCGAAGCAGTCAGGACAGCTATACCAGCGGTTCAAGCACTAGACATTTATTAGCAGTAGCGAATAATACTCTCGGAACTACCGAGAGGGCTGTACATATTTAACCATGCACCCCCCTATTTCTTTTTTTATGTGCAATATAATTTTTTTTAATGATACAGGGCTGGATTAATCTCATTCCAATATATTTCATTTTAGGTTGTATTATAATTTTTAAATATACATTGTATGATTAATTTTATTTACATCGTAATTCACGCCTGCACAGTTCACAAAAACAGTTTCCTGGATGATCGGAGATGAACGAGTTGAACGTAGACATATTATGAGCTGAACGTCGTCTATTTTTTGGTTTGTATATATAAGGTAAGTTATGATCAATTGATTTGTAGCCTGTATCACCCGGATAAAATGTTTGTTGACTTCTATCGATATTCATCTCTTCTTGTTGTTTTCCTTTAGCTAATAATTTTCTGAATGTTATCACGTTCATAATAAATATACTAATATCCATTATAAGAATCAGTAATTTGATTAAGATCCCAGACTCCATCTCTTGAATGGATTTAATACAATAAATTTTAAATTAAGTTTTATTACATCTTGTTTTGACAGTTTACAATATAATTATTAATCTGATTAGTCACAGCTATCTAATTTTTTTTATTGAAATTTGTTGTAAAGCTTTGTTTACACGAATTTTCAAATTGCATAGAAACAATATTTATAAGATTAAAATTGCTCAAAAACTCGTTTAGCATACACAAAATTCATATATGTATAATAAAAAGAACATTTATAACATGAAAATCGCACAGAAAACTAAATCAATATTAGTGCAAAAAACACAATTTTTCTTTAAAAATTTCAAAAATGCATGAACAAAACATTTATAACATAAAAATTTATAAGACAATTCTAAATATGAATGAAACATCCAAAATGCAATTTTTTTAAATTTAATGCAATTAATTTTGTTTCGAACCAGTTTTTTTCATTTTATAAAATGTATTTAAAATTTAAATCTACGTATCAATCCACCTATTAGTATGGTTCCGATTTGCAGTTTATTAAAGCTAGCCTCAAAAATTTAATTTTACGAATCGCTCGGTATTTGTAAAATGCACTAACATGAAGTTCGTTTAAATTGCGACGTTGCCATATTGATACGAATCACGAACATGGATAGTAGCATTCAGATAACCAACAAACAATAAAATCATTATTGAATAAATCATTTCCAAAAGGACATGTTTGTGTTTTGCGATGGACGTTGTTGATACAAAACCCGAAATTACAAGAAAAATCACAGTCGAAGAATTGAGTATTGAAATACTTCCAGTAATTTATGAAATAATAAGAGGGTTAGTAACTATCATAAAAATAACATGAAATGACAGTTCCAAAAATAAACTTTGGCCCTTTTACAGAATAGAAAAAGACCATCACGATACTACAGTGAAAACAAGAGAGTCTCAGGACTGCTCATTAAGAGTATTAGAATTACAAGAACGACTAGATCAGACTAGAGCCGATGTAAGTAATTAATATGCATAACAAATAGGTCGAGCAAATTTAGATTTGGCATTAGTTACGTAGTAAATGTCAATTATTTTAGATTCGTCTGTTACCCGGTATTGAATTCAGCAAAGAGCAACAACTCAATAATTTGGAATCGCTTAAAACTCAACTGAAATTGAAACAAGAACTTTTACAAAAATACAGATATTTGGCGTTTGAAATAAATAAGTCGTAAATGAAATCGGTTGCAGCATGGTTATTCGTTTTTTGTTAAGATACTTGGCGAACAATGAACAACTTGTCCAACGTTTAAGCCAATCGTATCCTATACAAGTAGCTGCTCGCTTCACAGCTTCTGTATTTTTTCGTGGTAAAGGTATTGTCGAAGAACATAATCTTAGAGAAAAACTGGATCCTGCAAAATTTTCAACATTGGTTAAACGATTAGCTGGAAATTTCCAAAAGGAATTGAAGCAAGCTCAAGAAGAATATAAACGAAGGAAATGAATTAATCATGTCTTCTATAATATTCATCGGTAGTCCTGAAAAAATAGAAAAAAAAACAACTACAATAAAAAATTTGTATTTAGTCACACCTTACGATTTAGTGTTTAGAATTTTAGCATCATTTGTGCCACCGTTTGGAAAAAAATATAGAAAAGTTTACGTGGATTTTTTAGGTCCATCGTTGGCTTTTTTATTGTTAGCCGGTATTTTAAATTATGGTTACACTTGGAAGCCGAATAAGATATGGTTGGGACCGTCGGAATTTTTATTTTTCTATGCTTTAATGATGCCAACAGTTTGTTATATTTTAGTCATGTTGGGGAAATCTGGGATTAATTTAATAGAACTGTTGTCGTTATTAGGGTATGCGCTCTATTCGCATGTATTTACAATCGCCTTTTCCTACCTCTGCTATCAGGAAACTAGCAATATATTTTTCTTCCTATGTATGATTGTATTTTGTGGTTTGAGTACATTTAGGTTGGTGTTAGTGTTGTTGAAAACGATTCCATTTCCAGGTCCTAGATTAGTAATTTGTAGTTTGGTTGCTGTTGTTCAGTTGCTTACTATTGTCTTTTTACATTTTGGATATATGCATAGAACATTCATTTATGGACAAAATACAGCCAGTTTGTAGATTGGGTGTTTTATTTTTAAGTCCTTTTGGGTAGTAAAGCAAAAATGAAAAGGTAAGTTTTAAAACATATGATGAAATAATAAAACAATTTACTATGTTTTTTATCACATTACATACTACTACTACTAGTTTCGGCTCTACTCTAGAGTCTTCTACAGATGTAATAATCCTAGAGGAGATTAGTTTCTTTGTGCTTATAATGTTTTTATTGTCATATGGGCATTACTAAAGATGGAAATAAAATTGTTTGATAATATGGGAAAGGTTTGGTAGATTTATTTCTAACCTCTGCTTTAGCAAATTTACTTCAAATAATAATCTAGTTTTAAAATATGCATACTCGACTCGCATTCGTAAAGTGACCTACTTCATTGCATATGTTACGGCAGCCATTTTGTTTGTGATTATATTATTATTTCATACATGAAGTGGGCAATATTTTATTTTAATATGGCTAGTTCAGATCGGTAAGCCTCGTTCATACTCATCCGATTTGCGATATGCGATTTTTTTTATTGTAACAAAATATTTCTCGCAAAATCTCGTTCATACTGATCCGATTTTTTATTGCGACTTTTTCTAGTGACATTTTGTTTTTATTTTAGTAACTTTTATATTTATACTAATATTTGATTTAAAAATTAGATCTATAATACCTTTCAAAACTTAAAAATATGTTTTAATTTAATTATACTTGTTTTAAACAATAATTATTTTATTGTATTTAAACATTATTTAAAGTTTAAAAGTAAAATTATTTATTTTTAGTATTTATATGAACCAATTTTCACCACATATTTAAAACTAATTATTTTTGTAAACATAGTTTTATGTAATTTGTAATAATCAGTAAAATTATTATTCTTTTAAATACATAACCTATATGACATATCAACCTTTAAATGAAATGAAGTTAGGCATTTTTATTAAAAATAAAATCGCACAATGTTCAAACTGATTCAACTTTATCCGATTGATAAAAATACAAAATATCATCAAAAATGACTTTCGAAAATACAATTTAAAAAAATAAATTTTATTAAAGTTAACCTCGAGAACACATAAACAAATGTAGATATGTTACAAAACGCGTCATTTTTTAAAAATATTTTTGTTATATTGTTGGAGTTGAATTATTTTACTTTATTTGATGTTTTAATTAATAATTAACATTGGAGATTGTTAGTATTTAATAAATAAATTGTTTTTAGCATTAAATTATTGTACGTAAGTTTGGCAACAGCGCGCAAAACGTCGGTTCAACAAAAAGTATAATGAAGTGAAGTTACAAATACAAACATAACCACAATCTGATCTGTTTCATTACAGAACTGGCGTTTGATTTAATAACTGTAAAATCTGATTTAAATTTAGCGAAACTTTCAATTACAGTTATTTTAACAATAATATTTAATTACAATTCATTTAATTACATTATTAATAAAAATTCAATGGCATGAAGTTAGGTACATTCTTAAAAAAAATCGCAAAAAGTTAAAATAATCGCAATTTTTGTTTTCGACAGGCGGCCATTTTTAATCGCAAAAAAAATGAAAAAATCGGATGAGTATGAACGAGGCTTTAAGCCTCGTTCATACTCATCCGATTTTTTCATTTTTTTTGCGATTAAAAATGGCCGCCTGTCGAAAACAAAAATTGCGATTTTTTTAAGAATGTACCTAACTTCATGCCATTGAATTTTTATTAATAATGTAATTAAATGAATTGTAATTAAATATTATTGTTAAAATAACTGTAATTGAAAGTTTCGCTAAATTTAAATCAGATTTTACAGTTATTAAATCAAACGCCAGTTCTGTATGAAACAGATCAGATTGTGGTTATGTTTGTATTTGTAACTTCACTTCATTATACTTTTTGTTGAACCGACGTTTCGCGCGCTGTTGCCAAACTTACGTACAATAATTTAATGCTAAAAACAATTTATTTATTAAATACTAACAATCTCCAATGTTAATTATTAATTAAAACATCAAATAAAGTAAAATAATTCAACTCCAACAATATAACAAAAATATTTTTAAAAAATGACGCGTTTTGTAACATATCTACATTTGTTTATGTGTTCTCGAGGTTAACTTTGATAAAATTTATTTTTTTAAATTGTATTTTCGAAAGTAATTTTTGATGATATTTTGTATTTTTATCAATCGGACAAAGTTGAATCAGTTTGAACATTGTGCGATTTTATTTTTAATAAAAGTGCCTAACTTCATTTCATTTAAAGGTTGATATGTCATATAGGTTATGTATTTAAAAAAATAATAATTTTACTGATTATTACAAATTACATAAAACTATGTTTACAAAAATAATTAGTTTTAAATATGTGGTGAAAATTGGTTCATATAAATACTAAAAATAAATAATTTTACTTTTAAACTTTAAATAATGTTTAAATACAATAAAATAATTATTGTTTAAAACAAGTATAATTAAATTAAAACATATTTTTAAGTTTTGAAAGGTATTATAGATCTAATTTTTAAATCAAATATTAGTATAAATATAAAAGTTACTAAAATAAAAACAAAATGTCACTAGAAAAAATCGCAATAATAAAATCGGATCAGTATGAACGAGATTTTGCGAGAAATATTTTGTTACAATAAAAAAAATCGCATATCGCAAATCGGATGAGTATGAACGAGGCTTAACGCCCCTGATTGTGATTATGTTTTTATTTGCAACTTCACTTCATTATACTTTTTGTTTGACCGACGTTACGCGCAATGTTGCCAAACTTACGTACAATAATTTAAAGCTAAAAACAGTTTATGACAATCTCCAATGTTAATTATATAATTAAAACATCAAATAAAGTAAAATTATCCACAATTTTTACGCGTTTTATAACATATCTACATTCTTTTATCAAATTTATTTTTCGTATTCTCGGAGGTTATTTTTGATGATATTTTATACTTTTATGAAACAGAAAACGTTGAATCAATTTGAATATTGTGCAATTTTTTTAATAAAAGTGCCTAACTTCATTTTATAAAAGGTTGATATGTCATATAGATTATGATTTAAAAAAATAATAAATTTACTGATTATTACAAATTACATAGTTTACACAAATAATTAATTTTAAATATGTGGTCAAAATTGGTTCATATAAATACTAAAAATAAATATTTTACTTATAAACTTTAATTAATGTTCAAATACAATAAAATAATTATTGTTTAAAACAAGTATAATTAAATTAAAACATATTTATAAGTTTTGAAATGTATTACAGATTTAATTTTACGATAAATTTTAATTCTTAGTTTTAATTAATTTAAGTTGGTAGTACATTTTACTGCAAATTGACAGCTATAGCGCTTGTAATTTATGTGCAGAAATTTGTTAAAAATTAGTCAATATTTTAATCGTGTAAAGAATTAAATGTATAAAAAACAGTTAGTGATAGTGTTGGACTCAATGTTACTTAATGCGATACAAATGGAATTCATGCCGCTGCTGAAATATTAACGAAAATTTGACTTCATCAAAACAAGGTAATTTTGTTATTGAATTTTGAATCAAGTTGGTAGTAAATTTTACTGCAAATTGACAGCTATAGCATTTGTAATTTATTTGCAAAAAATTGTTAAAAATTAGTCATTATTTTAATCGTGTAAATTTTGAATTAAGTTGGTAGTAAATTGTACTGCAAATTGACAGCTATAGCGCTTGTAGTTTATGTGCAGAAATTTGTTGAAAATTAGTCATTATTTTAATCGTGTAAAGAGTTAAATGTATAAAAACAGTTAGTGATAGTGTTGGACCCAATGTTACTTAAAGCGATACAAATAGAATTCATGCCGCTGCTGAAATATTAACGAAAATTTGACTTCATCAAAATAAGGTAGTTTTGTTATTAAATTTACTTATTTTTTTAGAGTTTTAGTCATATTGTTATAATTTAGTTGACAAGCTAATTGGTGATGGTTATTATTAATAATAAAAATGCGTGTTATTATGATTGATACGATAGCTGCTTTATTCTAAATCTCTGAAGTATTAGCTTATGGTCGGTAATGAAGGTCACTGTAATTGATATTGTTGCATTAAAGAGTTAATATTGTCTTTATACAATGTAAAAATATATAAAACAGTTAGTAATAGTGCTTAGTTCAATGCTAACCAACGCTGTACGAGTAGATTTGGTGCGGCTGCAAAAATATTTGCAAAAATGCGGTAGCCTGAAGAAAAGGTAATCACAAAAGTTTTATTGTTGTATAAAATAGTTTAATAATGAGTTGTGGATTTGATGCTATAACCGGCCGTAAATTACTTGAAGTTAATAATGGGTTGGGTCTTTAAGACTATAAAAAAACAAAAAATTAAAAACTATTTCAGAAACTAAATTTGCTTCATAATATAGGCAACCGGTTATGCACTACCGAAATTCTCCATACACTTCACCATAGGCGTAGAAGTTTTATTTTATTACATTTATAAACATACTTTTTTTATTAATTTGTTTGTTGTAACTGATTGCAGTTTTGAATTACTAACTTTACACTATTGAAATAAATTAAAGTTAATCATTTATAGTGATTTGATTAATTTATATTGAATTTTTATTGCATAATAAGTTTTGTACAGTAAAAATATGATAAAATACATTATTTAAATTTTGTATTGTTTTTGTTACAGGGAGACGCTATCTTGCTGTGACTGCGGCGCAGTAGATCCGTGCAGTTCGTCTTAGTACATCGTGCGCGTATGTTGTACTTCGGTTTAAATCAAATTCATTAATTAAAGTGAGTTAAATTATGAACAGAATTAAATCGTTTAATAATCATTATAATAGTGATCATGAAGTAATTGCTGCATTAGTTAGAACTTTATATTTTCCAAATACTTGAATGTCTTATGTCACTAACACTACTTAAATATTTTAAGTAACACTTTTCAAGTTTTATTTAATTTGTTTTTAAAAAATAAGTATGACTTAAATATAAGTTGTTGATATTGATAATGACTTAAATTAAGTAATACTTTAATAAAATATTTTTTAGCAAAGTCTTGACAATATAATTAAAGTCTTACTTAAATATTTAAGTAATGCTTTACAAAATTTAAAAGCGCAATGACTTAAAAATAAATTAACATTGATGACTTACATTTATGAACAATGCAAAGCAGTATTTAAATATTGAAGTTAGTCTGAAGTTAATCTTTAAATAGTGTTAGTGTGATTGGCCATTATAGTTTGTGAATAAAATTATTTTAGCTAACTAAAATCCGAATAATTTTGATTAAATATTCAAACACTTGCAACAATGCAGTTTTTACAAATGTTCCTTATAAAACGCTATGGTAGGGAATCGAGCTCAACTAGTGCGGCTTCAAGTTGACCAATCTCTATTCCGCATACAGTGCGCGTCGTTTGTATGCTGTTATCTTTAAATTAAATAATAAATTAAAGTGTGAGAAGAACGGAAAAGGATTTAAATTATTATAACAAAGTGATCGACCATCAACGGAGTATTTGTATTCAAATCAGTAAATTTACTGCATTCAATATTTTCTTTGAATTAAATCAATTCTTTACGCTTACATTTGTCGTATAGGTTGGAAGTATGACCCAACCTCATCACATTAGTGAAGATCTGTAGACTGACCAGTTTTTTTAGATTGGATCTAATGTAAGAGTTGAGGCCGGCATACTAAGTCCCCATCATTTCAAACGACGCTAAACATTTTAAAGATTGGTCAATCTTTTGAAAATGTTCAGCTACTAAGCGTTTGATCTAAAAAAGGGTAAACCCCACATGCGCAGGGACACCTTCCACTGTTGCTATTGGTGGTTCGACCTTGATGGCACAGGTTAAATTTTGAGACAAATGTAAGTGCAAGCAATTTATAAAACTCCGTGGTCAATAATATAAAGTGCCATCCAATAGAGTGGTAAGCAGGAAACCAGTGAACTTCTACCCTCAGCTTTAAGCAAGTTAAAGGTAAGTCCGGCATTGAAGGGAGCTCAGAAGACGGGTGCCTTGTTGCACTTCATCTTTAAGGAAGATAAAGGTAGGTCCGGCTTTGTCTAGTTTATTTATGCGTTAAAGTGGGTTGGCCGGTTTCCTTTATAGTAAAGTGACCACGGTCCGATATCGTGCTCCATTCCCAAATGCGTCGTGATAGGGTTGAACGGCAAATCCTTTTGTGTTTCCAACCTTAGAATCCCTTGTTTCCAACCCATTCCCTGCTTAGGATTGGGTAAATATAGTTTTTTTTCAAACAGTTTATCAATTTTTTACCCTTGATTTTGGGGGCAAAAAAAACACTAAACAGTGAACACTTATCGACATGCCTTTTGCCAAAGCAGTCAGGCTGGCATGATCGGTGCTTGTGACGTCAGTAGTAGGCAATAGGAAGAGATTTGGCGCTAAACGCATGAATGAAACCACATTTTTATGCACTTAATCTGCCAAAATGTCAATGAATCTTGTTATAGGGCACTTGGCTTATGGCCATACATTATTTGTTTCACATAAATATTTAATTTTTGTATTATTTGGTAATTGGCAATGTATGCTCACAATTAGACATCAGTTGTGGGCATAGAATGTTATGTTGACTTCACACGGCGCGTCTATAAGTGTACATATATGGTCTAAGGAAGGAACGCAATTGCTCCCGAGGCTAGCGAACAGACCCATCTGGATTCTTGGCAAATCGGAAGTCCGTAGCTCTAAAATGTTTTCCTTGGGTTTTTTTGAGTTTCAAAAGGCATAAAGGCACTAAACAGTAAAGGGGAAGAACGCAATTGCTTCAGAGGCTAGCAAACAGACCCACCCAAAACCAGTGATAAATGGTTTTCCTTCAACGATAAAATTGTGCATTTTCAAGAGATTTTGCTAGACAATCTGCCCTGCAATTTATTCACTTTGTATACAGAAAATTGCATTCATAATTTTAATCTTGATGAACAGATCTGCTACAGAATTTTAATTAGAAATTATTAAAACAAAATATTTGCATCCACATATATTTATTTACACATAAATAAGCGTGAACAAGTTTAATTTATATAAAGACATAGTCAACATAACCTAGAACCTTAATTTTTGGAAGAACCACTTGTTCTTGCCAGTTTTGTATCTCTCTTCAAATTTGACACGGGTCTGGAAACGGACCTTCTTCCTCTTCATTGGGTCTTTCAAATCCTTCATATTTACTTTTGTGTCTGATGCCAAATCTACTGTGTAACGAGTGGGCATCAAATGGTTGTAGTTGAGTACCTTAACAGACAAACATAGAAAGTCGTTAATAAAAGAAATAATATTAAGATTAGATTTATGAAGTTTAATGAACCTCAGTTGGTAGTGCATGTAACAAATAATCATGTCGATCATTTATGGTGTTGTTTGTCATCATTTAAAAACAATTATCACAATAATAATACAAATTAGAGCTCATTTGACACAAATTATATACGAAATTTAAGTCTGCAAGATGCAATTAAGTTTTTCTGAATAATCGAAGCAAAAATTATGTATTTGCAGTGTTACTGCTCACAATTTTGAGCTTAAATTATAAAGAAAAATACAACCTACAATAAAATTGAATATATGTGCATTTTACACTTAAAATTTCTTCTATAATTATATTATTGGCAGAATAATTTTATAAAAGTCCATAGATTCAAATAAAATCATTTATTCCGCTAATAGTTAATGAATATTAAGCCTTTAATTTAAATTTGATTATCAATTTGTAAAAAGTAATATTTACCTTGATGAAGGGCTTAATCTTGGAACGCTTGTGGATCTTGATTTTGCCCATACGCTTATGTACTTTCCTTGGGTAACGGTCAATTCCGGCTACTAAAGCATGTCCGTATTGTTTATCGGAAGTTCCATTATCATAATTGTTCATAATGATAGCTTTCCTTCCTGCGTACCGGCCCCCAAGGACCAGCACGACTTTACCCACTTTCATTATTTTACCCATCTTGCCCTGTAATTATAAACAAATATTAATAAACAATAAATTTAAATATTCTTCAATCAATAACATGTGAACATAGGTTATGTTTTGAACATACTTATTATTGTTTTTTTTAATCAGAAAAATTAAGTTTTAATGAAAAATTTTAATCGCATAGGATTAAACTAATATCACTGATTGTTGCACATTATATTTCACAGCACTAATTGTTTATAATAATAGGATGATTGAAGAATATTATAGGATAAATTTTCTGACGCTTCGTACTTACGTTTTAGATGGCTAAAAGAAAAAGAACTGCAATGTCGCCGCCAGAGAGCGCTTCGAGTATGTAAATGTATTTTATGGGCGGGAAATTCAAATTATGATATACAGGATGTTCAATAATGTATAATAATTTTGTAAAACATTAAAATACAAAAAAAAAAAATTAAAAACCAGAACAGATTGATCAAGAATAGTGTTGAAAAATTCAAACTATGCTATAGAGGGTAATCCATAATAAACAATAATTTTGCAAACTTTAAAATACAAAAAACTAAACACAATGATTAAGAATACTGACGCAAATTATGTTATACAGGGTAATCCATAACAAACAAAATTTTTGCAATTATAAAACGTGTATTAAAACACAATAATCAAAATTACTATCGAAAAACTTAAATGATTCGTAATAAACAATAATTTTACAATAATCAAAAATGCTGACGCACTATCCAGAAAAGCATCATTGTTACCAATTTCTAATTTTTGGTCGTTATTTTAAAAAACTTAACTTTAAACAATCTATTTCAAGCGCACATGTTTGTTTTAAAAGGTTTTTTTATTACAAGATTAGTAATAATATAAAAAAATACCGTTCAGGAAGATGAAACTAATAACTGATCATTGATGCGTATCGCTTTCTCACTATTAGCACATTTTTGTATTGACTAGGTTCGTTGGCTGTAATTTATTAATTTAAGTTTCTCGTTTTTGAGGTTTGCCGATGGCGACACTCGTATCACGGTCCCCTCAGTTCACATTGCATACAATTTTCCTTTCTCCTCGCTATCGTGATTTGCTGATCTAAGTTCTTGCCTCACGGTCAAATTTGGGTGTATTCCTCAAGTCACCGTAGCCAGTAGTGGTACTGCGGGTGTGTCCCTCCAGTCCGTTATTACCGCTTTCTTCATTTTATCTACTCTATATCCATTGCTATCGGGTTTTGCAGATTCAAGTTTTCCTTATCGTCACCTTCGGGTATTTTCATAAAATTGATGATCTTATTACAGGGGTTGCTATCTTACGCCCCAATTGTGAGGCAAGGCGTTTACGGTTTTCCAATTTATGGTTTCTGCAAACGTTAGCTCCAAGTACTGCCTACATACTGTGACTGCACGGATATTCTCTCACTTGTGATTGTCTTCGGATATCCGAATCTTATTTGTTCTTCCTAATTGCAAATTGATCATTATCTGCACCTTAGATTATACTTTTCCAAACATATCGTCAAAAACGCACATTCATAGTGGACGATTGGTTGGTGGATGGTGTATTAATTCCATCCGCATATTTAATGTTTGCCCAGGCTAAGATGTTGGCACTGGAAAGCAGTTGTGTTTGCGTCAATAGCGAGTGCTGATAGACTGGCATATATGCCTATACACCTTTTCGACTATTCTCAAACACAGGTTATTATGCCAATAAACGTGCCCGCAAGCGATACCACGAAAAGCCAATAAAAGCGATTTGTACTATATAAACAGGCACATCCACACCACAGAAAGGCTCTGATGATCAACCTATTACTTACAAAATTGGAACAGCAACAACTTGAAGGCGCTGGCCTTGAGAGTCAAAACAATAATAAAAGACCGCTAGAACTAAAAGCCTAAACAAAAACGACTAACACCTTTCAATAGAAAACGAAAAGGGTCAAAGATCAATAGATAGTTTTATCTTCCCGGCTAAGGATCTAGATGAAGATCAACGGCCAAACCAAGACTACTCTCACCTAAGCCAGCTGTAACTTCACCAGGCGCTAACTAACCCGCTCTCGCTCTCAACACTAGGCAGAAAGATCCTTGCTCACTATCAGCAAACCGCTGAACCAAAAACGCCCAACTTCATTCTAAATTACCCCCCAACTGACAGAAATAATATCCTTTAGAAATTTGTAGCTCTACTAGCAAATATGACTAATAATATATTGAAAGAATAGTCCCAAGACAAGACAAGTCTATTGAAATAGTCCACTAAATAGGTGACCACCAACGTTTGAAAATAGATTCCAAAACTTCTAAATCACCAATCAAGGCAATCCAGACCAGATTTAATTAATAAATCACACCCCACGAGAGTTCAACCACGTGAACTACCAGAAACTGAAAATTCTATAAGATCTTCCACAATTTTAGACAAGCTTTATAAAGATGGACCGGCTGTTGGCAAGCTCTTAAAGTAGTAGGATACAAAAACCACATCACCCTTGCCAAACCAAACGAAGTGACATATCAGCAATTCAAGGAAGTTGTTTAGACTAAAAACCCACAGAAATTGATAATTTTGAGGTGTAGCCGGACTAATGTGTAAGCTTCTGCATCTCACAGACCTAAGGAAAGTTCTGGAATTGCTCCAAAAATGCGGATTGACTTACAAACTGTCCAAATGCAAATTTGAGCAATCCGAGATCAAGTACGTAGTCCACCAGAATACCGCCAAATGCAACTAGCCCCTCAACCTTGATCAAAGACTACCCAAAACCATCGTAGTTACATGACCACAAATACGTTTGTTTTCGAGTAAAATTCCAAAAAGTAGAACATGAAGTATTGAAATACGACACTAGAAATCTGAAACTAATCTCAAAAGATGCGTAATTTATTGTAGATTCACGTGGTTAGGTTAGGTTAGGTATGAACCAAACCTATCTCTTCTAAATTTTATTCAAAAAGCCAATCCAAAACTGTTGAGTTATCTTGTCTCACCAAACAAATTTCCACGTACAAGCTACCAATGAACAAGATGTGCACTTCTAATGACCTTTCGACGTCACTTATAAGGCGCAGTCAGATAGAAATGTGTGATACTTCCTAGTGTTAAGCGGTTAGTCGGTAGACACTTCCATACTTATGGTAAATGAATGAAATTTTCGTTTCGATTTAGATAAATGCAGGACGTTCGCCGTAGAATCTACGTCCAAGCCGTTCGTAAATTCCGGAAAAATGGCGCCCGGTTAGAAATAGTTTACTCGTCTCTCAGAGATGGGCAAAGTCTACTCTAGCAAATAGGCTGCTGGAGATTTATAATATGTTTTTCTTAGAGTGTATTACGAAATAATATTATTATGAAAACCTATAAAATTTTTTCTTGTCGGGAGCGACATCTGTGACATCTGCCAATATCTGATTTTATTGGGTTTTCACCTGATTTTTTAAATCTTAATTTTTTGTCGGAGGGTGACAGATAACATGTCAAAAGCCAATATATCTGACATTTTTCTGCCAAAGGGGCAACCGCGGTAAAGACGTCTTCGGCTACCACGTAGAACAACCACGCCACGTCCAATCTAGATTAGGTACCAACAATCTGCACAAAGGCTTGCTTCTATACAACAGCCATTGCACACCGACCGCCTCTCAACCACCCCTCATCAGTGCCAACAAACTACAGCAACCATAGACTAGATTTTCCTTCTGCTGCCAACATTATCCTAACCTGTTGCTTCCCGAGTACACCAACAGTGCAGTAGACCATGTTTAATCCTTTGAAGATTCTGAGGCAAACACCACAAACCATGCCCTGTGCTTGCACACCTGCCGAGGATTTAGAACGACCACTTTCACGCTAAGTGAGCTGGGTAATGTGTTTGTAAAGACTTTTATTTGTAAAACGCTTAACTCCGACTACCCGGAAACCTTAGCCAAGAGCCACTCCCGGACTTGGACCAACCGCCTCCGCAATCGTCTTCGAAGATCAGCCGATAACAAATGGCGCCTAATGTGGGGCAAAGAATAACATGGTGCCTTCACGACCCCATAAAGCCAAAAAGCAAAGGCATAAACGCCACAAGAAAATTGCAGAAGAAGAAAAGAAACAGTCGTTAGAAGAATACTTTGCGTTCTCACAGCCGACTACCAAACAAAAGATCGCCCGAGTACTGTTATCAACCCAAATAGTCTAAAATCACTGGATCGTGACCTATAATTAGCTTTGGCCGGTATGACTGATAGAAATCACATGCATTTACGAACGGACGCAACTTCAGCAACTTTAGAGACCATCAATTCCGGCATGGCCGACATCCAAAACCCAAAAGTGACAAAAGACTCAGAAGAGCATTGCATTCAAGAGAAACCGAAAGAGGCAGATGAACATGAACTGTGGGTGACACCCGTATCCTCGACATCTTCATAACCGTCACTACTTAATTTGTGAGCATCGTTAGAGGCAAAGGAAGAAGTCGGCCACCGACAATCGCCAACCAGGTGGACTCCAAAGCAGCGAGTGGGACACTTTGCGCAAAACGAAACCATTTTGGAACGGGTGCCACCGCAAGATGAAAACCTCCGCCTAAACCTAAACCCATTCTCAGTTTAAGACTGCCCGTACCGCAAGTGTTGTAATTGTAGTCGCCATAATCAGCAACACGCTTCAACAGCTTCACGGCCGTCATCCAAAACCCAAAAGTGACAAAAGGCTCAAAAGCATTGCATTCAAGAGAAACCGAAAGAGACATAAATGAACATGAACCGACACCTCTCAAGTCGGACCGTCACAAAAACGTCGCAAACAGAACACATGTGGCCGACACCCGTATCCTCGACGTCTTCATAACCGTCACTACCTCTGACGGAAACTCAGACATTGGCAAACCACTGCATACTTAATTTGTGAGGCAAATAAAGAAGTCGACCACCGACAACCGCCAACCCAGGTGAACTCTAAACCAGCGAGTGGAACACTTTTGCGCAAAACGGAAATATTTTGGAACGAGTGCCACCGCAAAATAGTATTACCATAGAAACATCCACCTAAACCTGAACTCATACCCAATTTAGGACTGCCCGTACCACAGATATTTTTATTTATCCATAATTGGATAACTGGACTCTCCAGTTAGTCTTCTCCAACGTTTCCGAGAGACAACATCGTTCACCAGCGACTTCCAAACTGAAAGGCTTTCCAAAAGGATTATCCGCCCCCGCAGCTAAGCAATATATCATATTGGTCCCGTGCAGACTTGGAGTTACGTCCAACTAAATTAAAAAAAGAGTAGAACATCCCTGAACGCACTGCAAACCATCATCTGGAGTAATACACCAATCTTAGCACCCAGATCACAGCCGCCAGGTGACGGAAGCTCGCTCTCGTCTTGCATATTAGGAAGATGGCTGTTCTTGCAATTATCAGTCTCTTTAGACCTAACCCTTTATTGGCTAGTCCTCGCGCTCTGCTTCAAACCATCACCAGATCTCCTGGTTGGTATATTTTTGGTGCGTTTTCCAGGTGTGGATAACGGCGTTACCAGTTGGAGTGCTGGCGTTGGATCTCCTTGGTCCTCAGCCTTTTCAGGGTTGTCCCATCCTCCAAGTTGTAGTGTTCGTCCCAGAAGCAATTCTCTCAGACCTCTGAAGCTTTTCTCAAATTCAGCGTGTCCGGAGCTTAACGAGTTTTGCTTGAAAGTGATAAGTGGCCTTAGTTTGGTGCAAGCACTTCCATCTTTTCGCCGCATTCTCAAAGTGCCAGCTAGTAAATTGTAAGCCATAGTCTGATAGTACGACCTTGAGATAGCCGTATCGGTGAAATCGAAGAAAGTAGCTGGGAGAGGTATTGCTTCTATCCATAATGGTCAAAGCAAATTTGTCTCCAATCCGCGAACTTCCAAGGGTCCCACATCTATGGCTATGGCTAAGATAGGATAGCAGCAGTTTCCTGCTTCTGCGTGTCCCGTTTTTGTCCGGGCGCACACTTGTAGTATCCGGACAGTACAGAAGTACAAAAAGTACACCTTTCTTAACAAGAGACCAGTGGAATGCTTTAGTATCGAGGCTAGAGTTTCGTTACTGCCTGGATGGCCTAAGGTGCCGTTGGAATGGTAGTATTTTAGCACTTCCTGCCGAGCGTTGGGTGGGAGATTTGCCGACCTTATATCCCACATCTCCGCCTGCTGAAGTCTTTAAGTCTAACAGCATTTAGCGCAAGTTGTACCATGGCTGCTAAAGTCTCGACTCCCAAAAAGTTTATCGCATAACTTTGCTTCGGTGCTTTCTGTTCAATGAGTACGCGTGTTGCAAGCGATCTGGTCTCTTCTTGACAATTTCTCCTCCTAGGCCTGCACTGCTATGTGCCGTTTCTCTCCTTATTCCTGGTACAACACGGCTCCCAATCCGCCCGTAGTGTCTAAGCGAAAAGTTTTCTTGGATCACTGAGTGGTAGTTCGGTACATATTCCCGGAGCCAGGAACACATCCACAAGAATCAATCAGACCAGTTATTCGGTAGCACCCTGGACGTCGCTTAACATCCTCAAATTAAGATCTCTTCAGGTCGCTGCCGAGCTCGATCTTTTCAGACCAAGCACCACCCACGCAACAACACTGGAGCCCCCGTTCCTGCCTAAGCAACCGAACGGGCCGACAATAGATGCGATGCGAAGTACATTGTGGAGATCACGTATGTGCCAAGTCACGCAAACAGTTCCCTGGTTAATTTTAACAGTAGTCAAAGTACAAGTCACAACAATGGAGTTGAAACCTAGTCACGCTGTTCCTTTTCAGGATAGGCAATCCAGGTGTCGGGCACACCGAACCACAGAGAAGACGTGTATGTTTGAATGCCTATATCAGGTAACGGATCAATTTGAAAAGAACGCTACGCTCTGCATCACTTTGTTAGGGACAACCATACAACTCGTGACTGGAACCTTTCACACAAGCAAAACAATTGCTCCTCCTTGATATTATCCAATCATAAAATGACTCACCTGCTTTTAATAAAACATTAATTTAATTTGTCAGTCCGTTTATTTAGATATGTTTGTACATACAAGAAAAAAATAATAATAAAGAAAGTACAATTTCAACATATCTATAAGAGATTTCTTGTAAACTACAATTCTCATAGAATTGAATTCAAACGTAAAAGCACAAGTTAATTTTTTTTTCATATATAATATATAATGTGTTTACATTAAAAAATCACAGCATTCTCCAGTCCATTCCCTTTTTTTTAAATAAGTCTACATCGTGAATTCTCCTTTTTTATTTTTTAATAATTAAATAATTTTTTTCTTTAAACATGGAATGTACTTTAACTATACATACAGAACCTGCTGTGTTGTAGTTTCAATGATAATATGAATACCACTTAACGGGGATTTAATTTAAAAACAAAAATAGTTAGTACGAAGTTTGACTAAGGGCATGCTTCAGGTAACTATTTTTTCAGTCAACAATAACAATTTTCAGTAATAAAAAATAAAACTAAATCATAATGCCCTAATTGACTAATCAGTTCCGAACGATTAAATCTAAACAAAAAAATAATTATAACAATATTATTTAATGAACAAATGTAACCTGAAGCAATCAACAAGAAATAGAATATATATATTTGTTTTTTTTTTTGTATATTATTATTATATAAGCTAGATCAGGTCCTGTTCAGAGGGCACTAATGGTAGATCTTGTATAGAAGGGTGCAAATTTGGTTGCAAAATTTTAAAAGCTGATCCTTGACTAGGTTTTAATTGAAAAGTGCAAGGTTGTGGAGCATGATCTAATGGCAAACTCCTCCTTTCGTCTACAGATTTTAAATGTACACGTTCACAACCATCTGGCGGACCTCGCGCCATAAACCTATGAGGGGACGTACCTAATTTTCCACTTTCTTGGTCAGGACTCGATCCCCTACTACCACCTAGAAAATATATAAATAAATCAATTGAAACATTAAATTAATTATATTAAAAAATTTAAAATAATAAAAATAATAACAAAAATGGTTAGATTGTAAATCATAACCTGTTTCACTAGGTGACGTATCTAATTGTCCCGGTATCATTGGAGATATAGAATCTCTAGATGGTGGGCCTTTAAAATACAGAATTATTATTATTTTATATTTTGGATTAATTAATATTTGCTTACTAGATGAATGGCAACTTCCAGTTATATCAGTGGCAGAAGGTGTTTGCGTATTTACAGAGCGTGTGGTTCTAAAAAGGTCCGGGAATGGCGCTCGATGTCCTTCAGGTGTTACTTGATACATCTACAAAAATTATAGTTTAACACAAAAACGTAACATGGTTATATTGGTAGTAATTGTTAATTACAGTTTGGAAGAAGAGAATATCCTCCAATTCCCAATATTGTATTTCCTGTAACATCAAATGTACAATTTGTACAAATTTGTTAGGTTTACAGACAATCATGTTTCTATCATACTAAATTATGTTGAAGGGCAAAGAGGGTTAAATCAAAAAGCTAGTGAGTATTTTTATATTTAACGCACTTTACCCTGTAAACACAAATATGTTTAGAACATTGTGACTGCGTCTTGTTTCGGCCATTTTGTATTTCAAATATCGCGTTTTTCTATTAAATTTATCCCAATTTACATCAAGCGCATGCGCCAACTTATTTTTTTGACGCATGCGCTTAGGGGAAGAGTATAATTATACTCTAATTCCGAGCCTACACTCACAGCCCAGTGCTGTAACTAGGGCGGTGCTCTTGCATAACTTTGGAGGTTGGATAAGTCAAATAAAAAAATTATGAATTTGCTAGTAAAAAAAACGCAATGGTCCGCTTCCAGTGTGAACAGAAGAAGAAGGGAGCAAAAAAAAACTCTTGCCCTGGGCACGTCAGAAGCTAGTTACGGCAGTGTTACCAACAATGGCTAACCGACATCACACATTCCTTTAAGGAATCCAAAACAAGCCAAGGGCCGGGTTACGTATGAGTAAATTGCAAGGACATTGTCCTCTACTCATGCTATTTCTCGCACACGGCACTAGCAGCAAACTTTGCCACAATTCTACTCAAATAGGCGGAGACTTCAACGCTATGTGCTCTGCTACAGAGGACCTCAAAGGCAGCATACTCGCCGACTGGACAAGAATCTTGTGATCCTTAATGCGGGAAACAAACTGACGTTCAAAAGAGTGTAGGCTTGTCCTTCATAGCCTGGCTAAACATATACAGAAATGGGAGGTAAACGCAAACAAAGAGATTGCAACCACAACAAAAGCGCCGAGCAACCGTCAACGCAAAGCACAGGCTGGCACTTCAAAATTACGCTTTCGGACCAGATAGCCTCTAAAGTAGGAGAAGCTACCAGGCGCGAATCCCAACTCACACACTCATCGAACTGATGGGTGCCATTATAAAGGCGCGCAACAACGAAGAGCAAGAAACCAGTGCCCTAGTGGAGCCCAGTTAAGAAGCGAGTGTGTACGGGCGAGGAGGCAACCCATTCGAGCGCACATGAGAGCTAACCCGGGACAGGAAGTGTTGCAAGAAGATTAATAGCGGAAGCAAAACGGAGAGCATAGAACTCCATATCCCAGAAAAGTCACAGTGACTTATGAGGCAGTTGCTATAAAATTAGCATGCGCTCCACAGTACATCTTACGAAGAAGGAGCAGGTAAAGGAGGCTAAAGAACTTTTCCCGCAGAACCCAAAAAGAAAACCAAAGCGATGCTGCATACAGAGCCCTCATCAAAGCAGAAGTAATCCAACTAAAATGTCCACAAAAATCGTTCAAGGAACGTTGGCAGGAGTAGGAGGACCATGGATCTCCCAATAACAAATGCGACAAGGAGAAAGCTGCCCTTGCTTTGATCTCGAAGCCAACACAGAGCTTTGCAAAAGCCAGAGCGCGATGGTTAAATGACCACGGACGCAGCCAGGTTTACAAAACGGGCAGTGGAAGGAGACACTCATAGGTGGAAAGTTCACTCACTTTACTTCTCACCTAAGAGCCAAGCAGACAACTTCTGGAGCATCTTACTCGTTCTCGGCAAAGACCTAAAGAAGCGCACAAAAATAATCTTGATTGGAAGCGACTTTAATGCAAAGTCCCACAGCTGGTGCTCCCCAACCAAAGACCCCAAAAGTAGCCACGCATAGGTGGAAAGCTCACTCATGTTACTTCTCACCTACGACCCAAGCAGACGACTTCTGTAGCATCTTACTCGGCAAAGATCTAAAGAAGCGCACAAAACCATCTTGATTGGAAGCGACATTAATGCAAAATCCCACAGCTGGTGCTCCCCAACCGAAGACCCCAAAAGTAGCTACGCATGGGTGGAAAGCTCACTCATGCTACTTCTCATCTACAACCCCAGCAGACGACTTCTGTAGCATCTTACTTGGCAAGGATCTAAAGAAGCGCACAAAATCAACCTTGATTGGAGAACTTTAATGCAATGTCCCACCGCTAGTGCTTCCCAACCGGGGACATCAAGAGTAGCCACGCATAGGAGGAAAGCTCACTCATGTTACTTCTCACCTACGACTCAAGCAGACGACTTCTGTGGCATCTTACTCGGCAAGGATCTAAAGAAGCGCACAAAATCAACTTTGATAGAAGGACTTTATTGCAAAATGCACAGCTGGTGCTCCCCAACCGACAACCCCAAAAGTAGCCACGCATGGGTGGAAAGCTCCCTCATGTTACTTCTCACCTACGACCCAAGCAGACAACTTCTGTAGCATCTTACTCGCTCTCGGCAAGAACCTATAGAAGCTCATAAAATCAACCATGATTGGAGGACTTTAATGCAATGTCCCAGCTAGTGCTTTCCAACCGAGGACCGTAAAAGTTGCAAGCTTGCAGAGTGGGGAACAAAACCTTTGAAAGAGAAGGTGACAATGTCCTCAGCAAACCTGGTATATCCAAAAGTAGGAGGAGGAGGAGGAAAACCCCATTTTCCACAATACAATCAATGTCACAACTCAAACAAATACACACAGCGCCTGAGCTGTTGGCGGCTATAGTTAAAGGCAAGTGGTATACTGGTGGAACAGCAATATCGCCGATTTGAGAGTCAGATGAGTACGAGTTAAAGATTTCACACGTGAACCAGGAGAGGGTAAACTCACTTACGGAAACCTACAAGCAGAGACTTAGGGAAATAAAAACCGCAATAGCCAAGCCCAAAAAAAGTGCGTATGATTCTTTGTGCCATGAAGTAGACCACGACCACAAGCTACACAAGTGACTGACTAAGCCCGAATACATAACCAACATCACCGAAGAAGAGATTAGAAAAGCGGGCCAAAAAGTTAAAACGCAAAAAAAAGCAGGGCCAGATGGTATTCCACCTGAAGTTATGAAAGTGATAGTCAAAACGGACCACCCTTAACACTCCCGATCAAGATTATCTTCCCAGCAAAGTAGAAAACGGCCAAGCTAACCCTAATTGAGAAGCCTGCAAAGAGAGAAGAAGGCAAGTCGTATAGGCCGTTGAGCATCCTGAACGCAATCGGCGAGCTTTTTGAGCAAATCCTTAACAAGAGACTTCTGAACTCGGACATGCAATACGACTTCAGAGAAGAACGAGAAAGTGCATGAACTGGTAACAGAATGCAAAGCCAAGAAAAAAAATTGTGTTGCTGGCTACGTTCGACATCAAGAATGCCTTCAACTGAGCACGTAACGGCGACTTAGTGAAATCACAAGTTAAAATTGTAATGGAAGTAACCTCTGGGGTCCCACAAGGCTCAGTCAAGAGTCCCGTCACTATGAAATGTAAATTCCACGGCGTCTGAAGCAAAATAAAGCTCATAGGATAGGCAGACGACGCCACCATGGTTATCGCCGAAGACAACGCAGAAGAGCAGCTGGAACGCTGAACATAAAAAAACTCAAACTTGCAGCCCACAAGACAGAAAATGTCATCCTAGCAGGCAAAAAACCTTAAGGCTCTCTCCTTCAAAGTCAACGTTACCATTTCATGGCATCACCTTTGCCCGCAACATAAATATATACCCCCCTCCCCCCCTTCACACTGCAAAGGCTGAGCGGACAAAACAGCTGCGTCACGAGCCAGGTTAATGCCAAACATAAGCAGATCTAAATAAAGCAAAAGAATGAAGCTGTGCAGCGTCGTCTCCAGCACCAGCATAGAATCAATGGATGCACAAGAAAAAATATCGCGAGGTACTCAAACGCACGCAAAGCAAGGTCGCCTTACGCAATGGCGTTCGCGTACCGTCTCTCCCGTAGTGCCGTGCAATAAAGTTGACCTGTATTTGATCAAAACCACTTGCAGTTACCTGGGAAACCGCAACGTCCTAATAGGTGACAAGTACAAGATGAAAGTCATCCCCGGGGTCCCACAAGGCTCAGTCAAGAGTCACTGACACAGAGACACTGAATAATGTCAGCTACAACGGAATATTGAGCTGATGACTGTATATGGACGCAAAATTCGATCATTTAGGCTGTACTGGGAACTATTCTTTCTATTGCAAATTAAAAACAAACCCTCCATATAGTAAATTTAATAGAAAAAATGCTCGTAACTGAAATTTACTTAGACGCATTTTTTTAACAACTTAAAATTATAAAAATATCAATTACCTTATCATACTCTTCATTCCGCTCGCTGTTGTGTGCACCCGTTATGCAAGCTTTCAACACCAGCCTTTCAATTTCTTGATTTAAACCTTCCACAGAACTTCTCATTGTTGGTTTTGGTAGAGGTTTAATTGGGATATTTACAGGTGTGCCTCTCGGTACAAAACAAGCTGAAATTGATTTTTATTTTAGAACAGAATTTAAAAATTATTTCACTTCTTTACAGGTATTTGTTTGTGAACTAGTTGTGAGAGTGTGATCGCCTATAATGGGGGTGGAACCAGGCGATATTTGCAGTCTACCGCCAGGCGATTGTTGATTATTGCTCCTCTGTAGCCTTTGTCTGATGATTTTATCGAATTTGTCGAATTTATCATCAGTGTCCGATATTATGTGAACTCTTCGTGATTCCATCCAATCACATTCATCAGTCTGAAAATAAAATTAGATTTCAGAATCGTTCTGCGCATGCGTATATTTGGTAAAGCGCATGCGTAGTAATATTATATAATACTAACTACGACTGTTAATGTCATCTATGTCAAACTATTGAACTTGTCATTTAACTGTATTCAAAAATTCTCAGTGATATTAAATGGAAAACTTTACATCAGACAATTTGATATTACTAGAATTCCTAGTAGATTCTGTCAATTTGGAATATGGAGTTCAGCAGGACATCAAATGTTTAAGTGGAGTAACCTGTGTATCATTTAAATTTTTAGACAATGCGCCACTATCCGTTTCGCTGGAAGACTTTTCGCCAAACAAAAAGAACTATGATGATAGTAGTGAAGGATGCAGTACTGTAAAAAATGGAAAATCATGTTTGTTTGCAATGACACCGCAACAAGCCGAAGATTCATTACATTTTTTTGATGTATTTGTTGTAGTGTATAAAAAGATGAAACCTGGTATGATGCCCGAAAAGATATGCATTGGTGAAACAGTAATATCTATTGCACGTGTGTTTACGGAACTTGCATATGCAGTTAATGAAAAAATTGATGATTGTACAGTAGAAAAATCGCTAAAGGATTGTTTTAAATTAACAAATTCGAGTGGTGAAACAGTGGGCAGTATTAGTCTTTATATAAAAATGTCATGTTTTGGAACATTAATTGTATCACGGTTTCAAATGAATTTTGAAGATAAATCAGTTGAATTTAAGGCAAAGGATGGTCATTATATGTTCCAATATAATGAAAAATGTCCCGAAGAGTCGTCATTAACTTCTACACCACCAAACACTCCTCCAATCCCACCACCACCACCGGCGACCTGTCCTAATATGCAACCTTCTTCTCCACCTAATCCCCAGCCACCTGAATGTTCTCCTTGTTTTACTAGATCATTACAGCCATGTACATGCTGCAATCCTCCACCTCAAAATGGTCCTCCCCCACCCTGCTGTCAACCGCCACCGCCACCTTGCCCACCACCACCTGCACCAGCCAGTCCTCCACCACCACCTCCACCACCATGTTGTCCATACTGCAGACAATCACTTGCACCACCCACAAATTAAAATGAAAAAACCAGTGGTTCAACTTGGAAGATGGCGTCCCATTCAAAAGAAGACGAGCGCACAGTTTAAATTTTTGTCCAGAATTCTTTTTTAAAGTTGAGCAGCAATTCGTGTTTCTGGCAATTAAATTAGTCATCATGGTGAGAGTTAAAAAAAAATCAACCTTTTTTTCAATTATGTGGGTAGTAAGACTTTAAAGAAATTTCTTTATCTTTAAAATGATGTAATGTACTATATTAGCAAATTAAAAAAATCCATTTCTAAACAGTTAAATTTTTTTCAGTTTTTTTTGCGTTAGATAAGGCTCTTTAAGAGCTTTTCAACTATGTATAATGTGTGAATGGGTCATTGAGGTCTTTTTGACCCGGAAATATTTTATCAATTTTCAGAAATGGTCACTAGCTTTACATAAATACAGTTATTACTAACAGCTAACTTCAATGAATACTAACTTCATTTCATGTATGAAGTTGCCAATAACTAACCAACTTCATTTGGTGCATGAAGTTATCTACAGTAACTAACTTCATTTGGTGCATGAAGTTAGCTACAATAGCCAACTTCATTTGGTGCATGAAGTTAGCTACACTAGCTAACTTCATTTTGTGCATGAAGATAGCTACACTAGCTGACGTTCATTTGGTGCATGAAGTTAGCTACACTAGCTAACTTCAGGTAGTTTTTAATTGTTACAAACTTCAGTTCATTTATAAAGTTAGCAATATTTGGTACATTAATAGCCAACTTCATGTAATTTTAATTATTACTAACTTCATGTTATGCATAAACCGTTCAACGTTTAAATTGGGTTTGGCCAAAAACACTCCCAAAAACTAGCTTATCGAAGGTGGTATAAATCCATTAACTATATGGGCGTGTAGGGTTCTAATTTGTACTTTTTGGCAGTGGCGTAACTACGATTTTTAGAACCCACCTCAAAATATTGAAAAAAAAATGTTTTAAAAAAATAAATACCTCTCCCGAGATCACACAATTGGCATGTCTTAAAACAGTGGCGTCCCAAAAAAACCGATTAAAAAATATTTAATGTGTGCGCCACTGGTTACCCCAAGCACATATGGCACTGCTTGGTCTCAAATAAAACTCTTTGTTCACAATTTCAGTAAAGTTTTCAAATACCTATACAAATAAAACCAGTGACGGTTCGTGAAAAGTAGAAAAAAAACTTAAAAAAAAAAGTTTAACTTGGAAGATTGCGCAATTATAATATAAAAAATCGCTTAAAAAGAAACGTTTGTTTTCTGCTTAAAAAGCATTTACAGTTTAAATTAAAACTAATGATTGAAATTTATAAAAAAAATAAAAAATCGCTTAAAAAAATGCGTTGAAAACAACTAAATTAAAAAAATTAAAATCACAAAAATTTAAACAAATATTTTTTTGTCCAAAATCAAGTTAAAAACGTAGTTACAGCTTAAATAAAGCACGTTTAACGCTTAGAAATTAGTAAAAACTCCTAGAACTGTAAAAAAAATACGAAAAAACCATTCAAAAAATCGTTTTCTGAACAAAAATGTCCTGGAAATGTATCAGAATTAATTAAAATTTAAGAAACAGATGTATTTTCTGCTCAAAAACGCATTTACAGTTAAAATATCGCACATCTAATGATTGAAATTAATAAAAAAATTATAAAAATTTAAAAAATCGCTTACAAAATAGGATTTTCTGCACAAAAATATTAATGATTCAAATTGACTTAAAAAAAAACATAAATTTTTGTGTGTAAAAATCGTATTTTTTGGAAATTAAGCGTTTAATTATCGTTTTAACTGTTTTATTGATTTTTCTTGAATTTCAAGCATTAAATTGTGCAATATTTTAGTTGAATATGCGTTTTTAGAAGCATTTTTGTACAAAACTCGCATTATTCTAAGCGTTTTTTTTTTAATTTTATAAATATTAATCAGAAATGTAAAAAATCGCTCAGAAAGTTCTCAAAAAGGCATTAGAAACACTTTAACAGTAAAAATATTGCAAATCTAATGATTAAAATTCATAAAAATCAATAAAAACATAAAAATTGATCAAAAAATTGTTTGTTTTCGGCTTAGAAACGCTTTAAATTACAACTAATAATTAAAATTTATGAAAAAAACTAAAATCGCTCATAAAAATGCAGTTTTTGCACAAAAATGCTTTGAAAACGCATTTGTAACTGAAATATTGCTTATTTTATGCTTCAAATTTAACAAAAATTTATAAAACTGTTAAAAAACGTTAAAACCCCTTAAAAAAGCAATCGCTTTTTTAAATTTTATAAATATTAATCATGAATTAATTAAAAAGTAAAAAATCGCTCAGAAAGTTGCGAACACTTGGGTGGGTGGGTAGTAGTTTAGGTTAGAGTGGCCCACAATAATATTGCACATCTAATGATTAAAATTCATAAAAAAATCAACAAAAATATAAAAATTGCTCAAAAAATTGTTTGTTTTCTGCTTAGGAACGCATTAGAAACGCTTTAAATTACAATTAATATTTAAAATTTATAAAAAATAAATAAAATCGCTCATGAAATGCGGTATTTGCACAAAAATGCTTCAAAAACGCATTTACAACTATAATATTGTTTATTTTATGCTTGAAATTATAAATATTAATCATAGATTAATTAAAATGTAAAAAATCGCTCAGAAAGTTGCGTTTTTGCTTAAAAATGTATTAAAAACACTTTTACAGTAATAATATTACACATCTAATGATTAAAACTCATAAAAATTAACAAAAATATAAAAATCGCTCAAAAAATTGTTTGTTTTCTGCTTAGGAACGCACTAGAAACGCTTTACATTACAACTAATAATTAAAATTTATAAAAAAAAATTTAAATCGCTCAAAAAATGCTGCGGCTTTGCACAAAAATGCTTTGAAAACGCATTTACTGAAATATTGCTTATTTTATGCTTGAAATTCAACAAAAATAAATAAACGTTTAAAAATAGCTTAAAATCAGTTGAAAGAGCAATCTCTTTAAAGTTTTATAAATATTAATTAAAAAGTAAAAAACGCTCAGAAAGTTACGTTTTTGCTCAAAATGCATAGTTATAATATTGCACATCTAATGAATAAAATTTATAAAAACGCAATAAAAATATAAAAATTGTTTGTTTTCGGCTTAAGAACGCATTAGAAACGCTTTAAATTAAAATTGATAAAAAATCGCTCAGAAAAATGCAGTTTTTGCATAAAAATGCGTAAAAAACGCATTTACAACTGAAATATTGCTTATTTTATGCTTGAAATTCAACAAAAATAAATAAAACTGTTGAAAAACCGTTAAAAATGACTTAAGATTCCTTGAAAATGCAATTGCTACACAAAATCGCGCAAAAATTTTGAACAAAATCGTTTAGAACAAATAATTTTTCTGCCCAAAAACAATTTAAAAGCGCAGTTTCAGCCTAAAAAAGTTTAATGCTTAAAAATGAGCAGAAATTAATCAAACTGTAAAAAACGCTTAAAAACTTCCGGAAAAAAAATCAAAAAATCGTTTTCTGAATAAAGATGTCCTGAAAATGTATCAAAGTTAATTAAAATTTAAGAAATAGCTAATTCTGCTAAAAAACGCATTTACAGTTAAAACATCGCACATCTATTGATTAAAATTAATAAAAAATGATAAAGATATAAAAAATCACTTAGAAAATTGTGCATTTTCTGCACAAAAACGCATTTACAGCTCAAAAAAATGCATTTAATAAAAATGTAAATAACCGTTCAGACAAATGCGTTGGAGAATTAATCTTTAGAACAGCTAATTTCATGTTTTTTTTTTCCATAAATACTAACTTTATTTCATGTATGAAGTTGCCAATAACTAGTACCAGCTTTCATTTAGTGCATGAAGTTAGCTACAATAGCTAACATTATGTAGTATTTAATTATTACAAACTTCAGTTCATTTATGAAGGTAGCAATAGTAACTAACTTCAGTTCGTTTATGAAGCATGAATAGCCATCATGAACTTTTTAGTTATAGGTAACTTTATTTTAGACATGTATTTTCTGTTCAAAAACGCATTTACAGTTAAAATATAGCAGATTTAGTGATTAAAATTCATAAGAAATCAAATAAAAATGTAAAAATTGCTAAAAAACCGTAGAAAATAAAAAATAAATTCTAAACAAAATATGCATTGAAAATACTTTTGAATAATTTAATACGGTTAAAAAAAGCATTTATTTTCGGCTTAGTAACGGATTTGATGCTTAAATAATTAAAATCGCTCAGGAAAATGCGGTTTTTGCACCAAAATGCTTTAAAAACGCACTTACAACTAAAAAACTGCATATTTTATTCTTAATATTAACTGTTAAGAAATCTCTTACTCAAACACAAACACAAAAACGCGCAGATATTTATCACAAAAACTATTAAATTGTAAAAAAACGCTTGAAAACTTAAAAAAAAAGCGTCTAAATTTAAGATAAATAGTTTTCTGCATGAAAATGTATCTAAATTAATTAAAATGCTTAAAAACGCAATTACTGTTCAAATGACGCACATCAGATGTAATCGAAATACATAAGAAATCAATAAAAATGTAAACATTTCTTAAAAAACGCATAGAAAATTAAAAAATTGTTAATGGGACGTTTATCAAAACGAAAATGCATTGGTAAAGCATTTGAATCAATTATAATGTAAAAAAAATCGCTTAGAAAAAAGTTAATTTGCATTTAAAGCTTAAATCACAATAAATGATTAAAATTTACAAAAAAATCACTAAAAAAATGCTTTGAAAACGCACATTTTGTGCTTGAAATTTAACAAAAACAAATTAAACTATTAAAAATCGCTTAAAATTGATAGAAAATGCACAACATTACACAAAAACGGGCAGAAATTTAAACAATCGTTAAGAAAAATGCCTTTTTCTGAACAAAAACAATTTGAAAACAAAGTTACGCTTAAATAAAGCGCGTTTGATGCTTAAAAATTACCAGAAACTATTAAAACGGTAAAAATCGCTTAAAAACTTTAAAAATAAAATTTCTAAAAAAATCATTTTCTGAATAAAAATGTCTTGAAATGTTTCTGAATTAATTGAAATATAAGAATCAGTTGTATTTCCTCATCAAAAACGTATTTACAGCAAAAATATCGCGCATCTAATGATTGAAATTAATAAAAAAACATTGCAATGTAATAAATCGCTTAGAAAATTGCGTTTTCTACAGAAAAACGCGTCAAAAAATTATTTACAGCTGAAATGTCTCAGGTTTAATGCTTCAAATGTACCAAAAATAAATAAAACTAACAAAAAACACTTTAAAATTGCTCAAAATGTTAAAAATCAAATCAAAACTAATAATTAAAATTCACAAAAATCGCTCAGAAAAATGCAGTTTTTGCTCAAAAATGTCCATTTTCAAGGACAATTTTACACAAAAACGGGCAAAAATTCAAACAATCATTTAAAAAAAATAAAATAACCGAAAACTATTAAAACTGTAAAAAAAGGCTAAAAAACTCCCAAAAATGCAAGTAAACGGATAAAGATTAAAATAAAAATGTTCTCTTCTTTAAAATGTATCTGAATTAATTGCAATATAAGAAACAGCTGTAATTTCTCCTTAAAAACGCATTTACAGCTAAAATATCGCTAATATAATGATTGAAATTAATAAATAAAAATGTAAAAAATCGCTTAGAAAATTGCGTTTTTTACACAAAAACGCGTTAAAAAAACATTTACAGCTGATGTCTTATGTTTAATGCTTCAAATGTATCAAAAATCAATAAAACTAATAAAAAACGCTAAAAAATCGCTCAAAATGTAGTGGCTTTGCGCATTTTTTATAAATTTCAAACAATTAATAAGCGTTTTCAATTGTTTTATTAAATTTCAAGCATAAAATATGCAACTTTTTTGCAAAAAAACGCATTCTTCTGAGCGATTTTTTACAGTTTGTGCTTGAAATTTAACAAAAACAAATAAAACTGTTAAGAAACGCTTAAAATCTCTTGAAAATTCGATCTATACACAAAATCGCGCACAAATTTTAATAATCGTTTTGCTCAAAAATCGTAGAAAATCAAAAAAATGTAAAAGACCGTAAACAAAAAAGGCATTTGAATCTATTAAAAATCGCTTGGAAAAAAGCGTTTGTATTCTGCTTAGTAACGCATTTACAACTTAAATCACAATTAATAATTAATTAATAAAAAATCGCTCAGAAAAATGCTGTTTTTGCACATTTTATGCTAAAAATTCAACAAAAACAAAAAACTTAAAAATATGTGTCTCAAAAATGCACAATTTTACACAAAAACGAACAAAAAGTTAAACAATCGTTAAGTTACAGTTTAAATAAAGCGCGTTTAATGCTTAAAAATTACCAGAAACTATTAAAAATCGCTTAAAAACTTTCAAATTTTTTTTTTTTCTGAATAAAAATGTCTTGAAAATGTATCTGAATTAATTAAAATATAAGAAACAGGTGTATTTTCTCCTCAAAAACGCATTTAGAGTTAAAATATCGCACATCTAATGATTGAAATTAATAAAAATGTTAAAAAATCGCTTAGAAAATTGCGTTTTCTGCACCGAAACTTGTTGAAAACCCATTTACAGCTCAAATGTCTCACGTATGATGATTCAAATTTACCAAAAATTAGCAGAATTAGCGTTTACAGTTAAAATATCGCACATCTAATGATTGAAATAAATAAAATTGTTAAAAAATCGCTTAGAAAATTGCGTTTTCTGCACAAAAACTAGCTGAAAACCCATATACAGCTCAAATATCTCACGGTTGATGATTCAAATTTACCGAAAATTAGCAGAACTAACAAAAAACGCATTTAGAGTTAAAATATCGCACATCTTAATGATTGAAATTAATAAAAATGTTAAAAAATCGCTTAGAAAATTGCGTTTTCTGCACAAAAACTTGTTGGAAACCCATTTACAGCTCAAAATGTCTCACGTTTGGTAATTCAAATTTACTAAAAATTAGCAGAACTAACAAAAAAAGCTACAAATAACGCATTTAATGATTGAAATTAATAAAAATGTTAAAAAATCACTTAGAAAATTGCGTTTTCTGCACAAAAACTTGTTGGAAACCCATTTACAGCTCAAATTGTCTCACGTTTGGTAATTTAAATTTACCGAAAATGAGCAGAACTAACAAAAAATGCTACAAAAAACGCAATTTATTCAAAAAACGTATTTTTTTTATTTAGCAACTAACTTCATTCGCTTCATTTCATACATGAAGTAGGATAAAAGCTAACATATTTTGTACATGACTCCAGTCGACCTTCTTTGTAAGGGTGCAAAACATTTTTACCCAACATATTTATTTTCAAAATTTCACAGGATATTAAAAAACATTTAGGTATAAATGTAATTTTTTGCCAACATAACTTAAAACCTAAGCTATGTTGGTTTACAAAAATAAAAAAAAAATAAATTATTTGCAAAATATTTTTATAATATTAAATAATGTTATCATGATTTATTTTGGCAAACTTTATGATGTAGTTGAGTAATTTTACATAAAATTTTTACAAAAATGTACAATTTGATCTAATTGGAGTCTCAAGATGCCTTGCATCCACAGCACCACCCTTGTGCTCGGCACTGCATGAAGCTAGCAATAAGAGCAATTAATTAACACTTCTTCACTTCATATAATAAATGAAGTTAATGACGACAGCCAACTTCATGTAGTTCCGATTTATTACTAACTTCATTGCATGCAAGAAGTCAAAAATTAGTCAGGCGAATGAATTAATATTACTTTAACACTACGCAACTTAATCATTTAGTATGTTAAGAACTAACTCAACGTATATTAGAAATATTAAATTACATTAACATCGTTTATACATTAAGATTACATAACCGAATCAAAAGTTACAATATTCTATAATAGAAAGCTACCTAGTTCTTGAATATGTAAAAATAATGTACCGACAAATTTAGTTGATAGAAATTTATTAAATGTATTGACAACTACTTCATATTTTAATAGAATTTAATTACTACCAACTTTACGTAAATAAAAAATATTGCAGCAAATAATGCAATATTTGATATTAAACTAGTTACCTGTGTTGCCTTATCTATTTGCAAAGCCGTTGGCATACAATATGCATCCCTTGGCCATTGTCCTTTAAGATAGATTGTATCTAAAGAAGCAGTTCGTCTAATTGCACTTCCACCACCGTTATTGGCACCCAACGTTCTCGATTTGCCTATAACATATAAAAATTAACACCAACTAACCGTACGGATACAAATTACCTTTATTTATTGTAGATCCAGGACTTCTCTGTCCTGAATGATCAGGCGACATCCTTGTTTTCCAGCATGATGTCGGTGAGAGTGTAGGACTAATACTTTTTCTTAAATTGCTAGACTGTTTGAGAAGAGATGACATAGGTATAGTAGCCTTCATAGGGCCTTGTTTTATTGGATTTGGGGATGATTTCAGGCCTCTGGCCGGAGTTCCCTGATTGTGTCCCGACATTTTGATGAATCGCCGTTTCTTTGTGCTCCGTGCAAAAGGTGGTTTGCGATTTTACTTAAACGCATTACCGTTCTGTGTGTGTATATGTGGCCTCCACAGCTATGCCCGATTGTAGCTTATCAATACGCGACCGGATTTTTGCAGGATTCGGACCTCTTCATTGTTGAGATCACCGTTCACTTCTTTCATGCCATGTTGCCGGATCGACGCGACAAAAATCCCTGTTTAGTTTCATACAAAAGAATTTAATTCGATTTGGGAGATTCGTAAAACATTCTTTTATATATTTATTAACCAGAATTTGAGATAATTAATCATTAAAAATATTGTTTTATAATATTAATGAATGTTTAGAAATATTATTGACAGATTGTATGCTCAGAAACATTTTATGACGTTTGTAATAACCTAAAAACATTTTAACATTTATGTCACAGTAAGAAAACGTTTTACAATGTTTATGAATGTTTAGAAATATTATTGACAGTTTGTGAACATTTTTTGACACTTATGGTAGCTCAGAAACATTTTTTGACAGCTCAGAAACGTTAATGACGTTTATAACAACTCAAAAACATTTATGTCAAACTAAGAAGACGTTTTATAATATTTATAAATGTTCAGAAATATTATTGACAGTTTGTAAACATTTTTTGACATTTTATGACAGCTTAGAAACGTTTATTACAACCAAGAAACATTTATGTCAAAGCAAAAAAAAACGTTTTATAATATTTATAAATGTTTAAAAACATTATTGACAGTTTGTAAATACTTTTTGACATTTGTGATAGCTCAGAAACATTTTATGACGTTTAGGTTATGTAAATTTGTCTGTCAACTGTCAATTCGCAAAGTGACAGATTAGATACCGTCAATAAGCAACAGTTAAGATGCGTTTTTAACAATATAAAGTAACATAAATTATTTAATTAATAAAATACAAATAATTTGTTTAATTGTTCAAACTATTCACAATATTTTAAACAGTTTGTGTTCAAATAAATTGATTAAAAAATATATTATCATTTCTGACCATTTAATAGTTACACCACTGGGTGTACTTAACGCGTGTATCTTGTGTATTCAGAAAACATCTGCACCAATGAAATGCGCCCGATATTTCAGTGAATGTACTTGATAGTGAAGTGAGTATTCACCATTCATATATAAACGCACAAACGGACTTACGGTTGCGATGTATAGTTAAATTAGACATTACATAAGTTAGAGAGAGATGTAACTAATGGTTCATTGCAATTCCTCTGAATGGATAGTCGATTTTAGAGTTGCGCAAAATGACGTGCCAAAACAAAAAGATTTTGACAGTGAACGCGACGTTGCCGGATGTGTGGAAATTACAGCGCTATGGGGAATTGTAATAAGTATCGTTAGTTTAAATTTATGTCAATTATTTGTTGTTTTTGAAGCGTATTAATACCCAAATTATTTTTTTTAATGCAAATTGCATGTTCATAATTTTATTTAATAATAAAGTTTATTTTTAAACTTACTTTGAGGCGAATACTAATGTTTTTGTCTAAATATCTAATTGATTCCAATGCAGCACTTTATGAAAGTTGATTAACTGTAATCAAAAATGTAACAACATAACCTCAAAATTAGATAAAATGTGAAAATTATTTTTCTACGATACTTTAAAAGTTAAGCATTTTAATTGTAAAACGAATACCAACTTGAAGATAGCGATATTAATATATTATTACATAATATATTGCCTACTTCATGTATAAAATGAAGCTAGTTTTCAAAGAGGTTTTACCTTTCCTTATCTCAAAAATTTGGAGGCTAGGGGTGTCACACCTGAAATTGGCTTTTACACCTAATTTCATTTCATAAATGAAGTTGGCTTTAATAGATAACTTTATTTTATACATGAAGTTGGCTTTAACAGCTAACTTCATTTTACTCATGAAGGTATCTGTTAAAGCCAACTTCATTTATGAAATGAAGTTAGGTGTAAAAGCCGTTTCAGGTGTGATACCCCTAGCCCCCAGATTTTTGGAATAGTGGAAGGTAAAACCTCTTCCAGGCCTTTCCCCGGGTGGTTCACTCGCGAAACAAAGATATAGAAAAAGACCTTTAAAGCTTTGCAAATTTTATTGCCAACAACAAAATGGTCCATGTGGGCTTCAAAGAACAGCCCCAAAATCTAATACAAAGAATAACATAGAAAGCAAGAAGAAAAACTAAAAGCAAAAATGTGAAACTCAGCAGCCTAATAACAATTACCCAAAAGGCAAAAAAAGAAGAAAAAATCAAATCACTAAATCAAGAAATAGCTACCTTAAAATGCAACTTAAGCAGGATAATAGAACCAAGGAAAACGGAGGATGTGACAAACAAGCCATTAAAGTAAAGGTTTGAAGCAGAAAAGTCTTTAGGTAACTTCCTGGATGTAGTGAACCAACTGTGGAAGGAGGAGCCCTGACTTTATATAGACTGCAACGACGATAGTGGAAGGAGTGATGGGAGACATTTAATCTAATTGATATTGTAGAAACAAGGAATACACGGCGCCAAGTTAATAGAGGATCACAAAAACCAGAACCTACGGTGGGACATATTAAATTTATTACACAAACCCTGAACAGATGCACAACGAGACTCGGTTACTACTTAATGGTGGATAAAAAACTGACAAAGAAATGCAGACTGCATAGATATACCAAAGCCTTTGTAGGGTAAACACCCTCACAGCAAAACACAAAATAGCACTGCTGATTGCGGAGCTACCAAAAAAAAACCAACTAGAATCTAGAATGATTTTAAAGTACGTAGAGAGCGGAAACTACTCAACATAAATGCTCATACCGAGCAAGACAAATAATCACAATATGTAATAGACAACCATGGGAATGGGCAACGAACTAGGATCTACTTATTATTTTCTTCTTCTTCTTCAAGTAAATACTTTTTTCAGGAGGTTTGCAATCAACATCATCGCTATTTTCACTTTGGAGAAGGCAGTTCGGAATAGATCTTTGGATGTTGTGTTGTACTATTCCCTCTGCCTACTATCTTTTCCTGCATGAGCACCTGGAACAATTTGTACTTTTCTCCTCTTATTATGTGACCTAAATATTGTAGTTTGCTTTCTTGAATTGTGGGTGCGATCTCGAGTTTTTTGTTCATACTCTCCAGTACCTTAATGTTTGACTCTTATCTTTAACATGAGTCTATAACAGTTCATTTCAAAAGCCGCTAATTTTTTCATGTCTAATTTAAACAAAGGCAAAACACCGACTTTCAAAAGGTAGGGTAAGACCTACCAAAGTCCATAGTCAAAGAGATCCGCAAAACCAAACTAAATATAAAAACCAAGAAAGCTTACTACCAAAAAAAAAAAACTTTGTTAGTAGTTTATTTGCTAATTTGCTTGTTATTGCTATGCTCTCAAGGCCGTAAGTAAGCACTGGTAAGATACTCGTAAACTTTCCGTTTTAGGTTGATAGGAAATTTGCGTGATTTGAGTATGAATCCTACTCTGCAAGGTAATTGTCATTGGCAAAATTACAGATAGTATAAAGCTCACTAAAGACCTCTCCAAGCAACAATATAGATTCAGAATAAGCAGATCGACCATTGACGCTATTGACGCAATTTTAAAAACATCTGTAAGGGGAAAAACGAAAAATATGCAGCCCAACGCCTTTAACACGGCCTCATGGCAAGACATGGAAGAACTAGACATGCAAAAGCAACTTTAACAAAAAAGAAATCAAGATCAGGGAAAAACGTGTTGAAAATGTCGTGCGGTGTCCCACAAGGCTCAGTTGCCGGCCCGGTTTTGTGGAACATCCTATACGATAATGTGCTCAATCTGGATGTCGCCGACACGGTCACCCTAATTAGGCAGATAACCCGGCTATAGTAGTCCAAAAAAGAAATGAAGAGGACATTATTGCAGATGTAAAAGAAACTTTTTGTGTCGCATCAAAAAATGAATAGGAGATCAAACATTTTTCTCCAAAAAAACAAAATGGTCACCCTAATTAGGTATGCAGATGACCCGGCTATGGTAGTTCGAAAAAGAAATGAAGAGGACATTATTGCAGATGTCAGAGAAACTTTTTGTACCGCATTAAAAAATGAATTGGAGATCAAACATTTTTCCCCAAAAAAACAAAATGGTGATCCTAGAAAGGAAAAAACGCTAAGGAAGTAGAAGCAAATATCTTTGAAAGGGTAATTGCTAGCAGCCATTCTGTAAAATATTTTGGAGTTTACTTAAACGGAAATAAAAACATGGGCTACCATATTATAAAAACGGCAAAAAACGGTAACATCGCTGCAAAATCCTGCCAAATATAATTGGACCCAGGTCCTGCAAGACACAAATCATTAGCTAACACTGTCAATTCCACAATTTTATACGACGCACCAATATAGGCTGACATCGATAAAAAAGTGCAAATAAAAATGCTACTTGGAGTAAGCTCAGAATAAAAGCGTACGTAGAAATCTACCGTAAACAAAGAAGACACAAGAATAGAAACCATAAAGCTGTGGAAAAAAGAATGGGAAAACAAAACACAGTCCTCCCAGTGGATAAAGAGATTAATACCAAATGTTGCAGAAAGTATAGAATGGAGGCAACATGGGTGCTTTGGAAACTGTCTAAAAAAATCTTGGAGATTAAAAAGTGCATGTATTGCGATGCAGACCACTTTATTAGTACACGGTACTAATCTGCCTGGACTGGAACAGTAAGAAAGAGCAAGACAAGTTTTTGGTAGCAAGTTAACACCAGACAGGTTCGTCAGTCACATGATTGAGCACAATCAAGCAATTCTCGCAACTGCGGGCTTGTGAGTCAGTTGGCTTCATGCTGCCAAGCTTTCAGCTTCCAATTATTGAGCGGCAACTACTCTGCCGGGTTAGTTACATCTTAAAAGCCGGTGGCTGTAAACAGTTTAAGCTGACAGCTTTACCAGCGCTTCTGGTAGGAGAAAGCAATCTATGTCATTAGCTTCTTCTTCGTCCGGGTTTTGAGACAAAGCATCTGAAAACTGGAAGAAAAGCAAAAAAATTTCGAAGTGTGCTTAACTTAAAATTAGATCACTTCATAAGTTTTGCCTTTGCGTCTTTTGTGTTGGTTAGCCATACTAACGCCTTATTGTCAGTGCGCAATGGAATCGTTTGTCTTTCAGGTAGGCTTTGTACTTTTTAAAAGAAACTCTCGATTTCGTTAGCTGATAACTCGCCGTTTTCCTAAAAGAGTACCGCTCACACGCCATGTTATAGTCCGTTTGTAAGACGAAGCAAAACCCAAGTCTCGAGCAAGAAAAGGCTGTTCACTGAACTCCTTAATATCCAGAAAAGTTTGTTCGGCAAAGTTATCTCATCAGAACGGGTTTGTTCTTCTGTAGGTCAGTAAGAAGGAAGCTGCGGTTTTGGCAAAGTTGTGGTCGTATTTGTGCAGCTAAGTGCAGATACTAAGGAAAGCCCTTAGTGGTCAATCGACTGATTTCCTTGCGCGGTAACTGTGTCTGAGGTATTCTGTGGTTTGATGATGCCAGTTGGGTATTAACACTGTTAATTTTATTCCGTCCGTTGACTGGTTGCTTTGTATTGCAGATCTCTCCAAACATTGTCGCGTGATAAATTGGCGGTTAAGCCTGTACAAATAATTCTGGTGCAGCTGGGTTTGGTCGATTTTGCATCCAGTACAACACGTTACACGCGCCTGCAACACCGTTGACAACGCAAAAGGTTAATAAGTAAGAAAACCGGCCGACGTGTCAGATCGCAAAAAAATCTTCTGGAATAACGAACAAGATTACTACCATTGCCACAAGACAATGCCACTCTAAGAGTCTACTACCACACTGGTTCCGTAAAAAATTGGATAGTCTATGGCCATAGACTACCACCAACCTTCCAAAAATCTTCTGGAATAACAAGATTACTACTATTGCCCCGAGATAATGTTACTCTAAAAGTATACTACCACATTGGTTCCGCAAAAAAATAGATTTCAACCACTATCAGAACTCTTCAAGCTACATTACATAAAAAGATGCGCAATCAACAACAGTCTTCCACCAAGCAGCTATCCGGTTTACTTTTGCACCGACTCCAACCGACAAACTTTTGGCAACCCGTCATCGACAATGCATCCAATAATACAGTAGTAGTCTTTCAGCGTAACTGAGAGCGTGATTAGTCTTCCCAAAAAAAAAATAGGTGGGTAGGAAGGGGAAAAAAATATAATATTGACATTTTGTTTTAAAGACAGGATTTGAAATCTTTAAACAATAATTGGGGTACAAAAATCTGTTTAAAAAAATTGGAGAAAAGCTTGAACCCAAAATTTCCAAAAAAATTGTAAAAAAATGGCCATAGAATTACGCTTCACTAGAAACAAATTTCGGAGAAAGGAGATTGAAATTTTGTTTTGCAAACAGGATTTGACAAACTGTCAGTAGAAGATGGCCATTTTGGATTTCACTTCTTGTCGAGGGCACCTAAGGCCATGGCCGGTAATCCCAGTACATTATATCCCAAGAGATGTGCAAAACGTAAGCGCAAGAAGAAAAGAGTGCAAAAGAGCAAACAATCTTTTTGTGTAAATTAAGTTGCCTATTATACCGGCCACGCTGTGCTGATGAACGACGACAATCTTTAGGCACAGATCTGGACAGAGACATTTAAGATGATACGTAAATTTAAACATACCCTTACTTCTCGTAAAATCCTGCAAAATTGGGGCCAATATATAGCAAAATAATTGTTGATGCTGTACTGACCCCCCCCCCCTCCCCTTCTACTGCAGCATCATACCATTTGTTGTTTTTGGTACCTTCAAGAAAACTCAGCGCAAAGCATAGATAGATTCTTCTGGCTCCCATTTTAAGCCAAGAAAGTTTGAAGTTTTCTTAAATGTTTGGAAAAAGTAAGAGGGAGATATCAAACTTTTACTTTACAGCTACAATTTTTTTGATTTCTTGGAAGAAGGGACAAAGAGGAACGGAGTGAGAAAACAATAATCTTATCTAAAATCCTGCAAAATTGAAGCCAATATATAGCAAAATATTTATTGATACAGTACTGACCCCCCCCTCAACTGCAGCATCATACCATTTGTTGTTTTTGGTACATTAAAAAAAACTTGGCTCAAGACATAGATAGGGAACGCCCCCAAGATAATTGCCCCCTCCCCAATACGACTTTGCAACTCTAGCACATTATACTTAAAGAACGCAGCTTCTTTTGGTTCCCATTTTAAGCCGAGAAGCTTTGAAGTTTTCTTAAATATTTGAAAAAAAAAGAGGGAGATAACCTTTACTTTACAGCTACAATTTTCAAACAAAAAAAATAGTTTTCTCGACTTCTTGGAAGAAAGAGCAGAATGGAGTAAGAAAACAGCAATCAACCCCCCCCCCCTCCTCTTATCTAAAATCCTGGGCCAATATATGGCAAAATATTTATTGATACAGTACTGACCCCCCACCCCCCCAACTGCAAAATCATATTATTTATTGTTTTTGGTACATTCAAGAAAACTCAGCAACCCCCTCCCCATACGGCTTTGCAATTCTAGCACCTTACACTTGAAGAACGCAGCTTCTTCTGGCTCGGCTCAAAATAGCTGCGATGAAGACACTTGATGGTTACTTTACAAAAGCGGCAACCGTTGGTCGCCATGGTACTTATCAGAAATCCCTCAGTACCTGAAACAGTGTGACTTTTTTAAGCCTAGAAGCTTGGAGAAAGGTGAAGAGGAGATAACAAACCTTTACTTTAAAGCTACGATTTTCAAGAAAAAAAGACTTCTTGGGAGAAGAGGCGGAGAAGAATGGAGTGAGAAAACAATCAACCCCCCCCCCCCCCCCCCCCCATTAACCAAGAATGTATCATTACTGTTGTTCAACTAGTTGGAAAAAAGGGAACAGATCATCGTGCTCTATGCTTGTGATAAGCCGGTTCTTACAACCATTTACTGGCGAGCGATATCTTTCAAAGCTACACCAACCAAATTATGTCATCTGATTAAACCTTAACTAATTTATCCTCGTACCGCAGAGACAATCAGCCAAAGCTTTGCAAAAACTTGGTATGATCGCTCCGACTAAATTTCTCTCCAACTAATCGTTAGCGTTTCAAAATCTAACACTACTTTGACCATCGTGCGCTGCAAGTACCAATGCCCAAATTCCTATGGCAGCTACGGAGACAGACTACGGACAGACCCACCTACTCCCTAATACTTACCAGAATGCCTTAACACCTAGAAAACTGTTACTTTACTATAGCTACGATTTACAAGCGGAAAACAAGGAAAAGGCTGATCAATCAGTTACCCCCCCCCCCCCCCACCCCCCAAATCTTTTTAGAAATGCCTCATTGCCCAGAAAACTTATTTATTCTGCAGCTAGGATGCAACCAGAAAAGCTTTGTGACTGTTTGAAAAAGAAGCGAGGAAGGATGTAAACAACAATCACCCCTCCCCCCCTCACTTACCAGAGATGTATCATTACTTTGCGACCTCCCCCCCCCCCTTGCTCTACTGATGTTCTACAAAGTTTTACTTACCATCATATGCCAACTGAAACAAAAAAATTAAGTAAGCCAACAAAATATAATATCAATTAAAATTTAATATGAATTGTAGAAAAAAGAAATTGAAGTACATGTATAAAAAATACATTCTAATGACTAGAAAAAAAAACGAAACGAATCATATATAAAAAAAAGTAGTAAATCAAAAGCATTAATATTATAAATACAATAACGGACTATGTATACTTTCAATGTACAATATTCTTTTATGTTTGTATGCCACAATAATATTTCTTTTTTTTTTTAACACTTATAACTAGATTGTGTGGATTAGTTCTTACAAATAAATAATAACCGTTTAAGTACATTACCAAATAATGATATAAAAAAACAGTGATAAGTTTCTACGCGATTCATAATGGCGTGTAAGAGTTAAAAATCACAGATTAAAAATAATTTAATTTTTCTTAAATGGCCCACAGAGTAATGGCAGCGCTAAGAAACGAAGTCGCGCCTAAAATATAAGCATCACAATATGGTTATAGAGCAAAAAATTAAAAAAAAAGGAAGGAGATCATCATAGGGTTTACCAGTAACGATATTTTTTAATACAATTATTGCCTAAATCAACTACTATAACATGGTTGTCGTTTGTTACAGCAATACCGCTTGGACGTTTAAGTTTACTTTCATGAGAATCAATCGTATTTGTCAGATTATTGTCGATTAATGATAGGACTTGTATGTAATTGCGTCCTTTTTGTTCAGTCCTACTTGCTAAAATGCGGCTTTCTGAGTCGACTGTTATTCCACCATATCTTCCTTTACCTTGAATATGAAAATTGTGTAATTGTTGTAGTTTAGATTAATATAATTACCTTTGCCTTCGTCGTATAGTACTTCCATGAAGTCACCTTTTGCTGAGAATACTTGTATTCGTGTATCTGCAACTACTATTTCACTGTTTGGACCTACAGTCACGGAAGAGATTAAACTGAAAGTGCCTTTCTTTCCCACCTGTAACAATTGGAATTAAAATTATAAACATTTATTTTATTCTATATCAAGTTATTATTATCATTATATACAGTACGTCCATGAATAGGATAAACAGTGTCTGAAAATGTTTGAGTTTAAAATTTTTGGGGGTTCAATCCTGCTTGAATAGAAACTAATTTGTATCATAATTTTAATTTTGAAAAATTAAATATGTCTACAGAAAAAAATATTTTTCCCCGCCCGCCCCGGGTTTAGAACTTACAACAAGGGAAGAAGTACCCAATATCATGATCATTGATAAGATACTCTTGAGCGGGTGGGCGGAGCACACCATTCTAAACCACCCACCCGAAATCCATGTTCTAAGTTCCCCGCCCACCCACCCATAAAAAAGGATAAGGCGCCCACTTCTGACGTTTTAGTGACATCTGTCATTCATTCTCGCATTTTCAAAAGCAGCTGAAATGCAACATTTTAATAACATACTCTTTGGCAGGTGGGCGGGGTAAACCGCCCGCCCAAATCTATGTACTAAGTTTAATCATAAAAAATTATTGTTACACTCACTTCTGACGTTTTAGTGGCATCTGTCATTAACCTAACCTAAAAGTATATGTCAAAAAAGTTTGAATTACCTGAAATAATATTTTGCCATCAGCATCGAACACGTAAACGCAGCTCATACCATTATCAGCAACCAATATATGTCCATAATTCTTATCAACAGCAACATCAATTGGTTCTTGAAAGGCGTTATAAGTAAATGTATTAACTGTAATGCCAATCGTTGACATCTCAGTCACTGTTTTTGTCCTCCAATTTACGACCACTAAACCATTATTCGAACAAGCAATACCTAGAAAATTAAATTTTGTACAAACCAAAATATTTAAACAAAATATATTTACCTGTACAACTCCTCCCACTCAATCCTTCATTGGTAATATGTTTAACAACTTCCAAATCATTATTAAGTACTTTAATGCGTGAATTTCCAGTATCCAAGACATATATTCGTTGCTCACTATCATCAATTGCAATCCCAACTGGTTGCATGAAGTCATCTTTACCACTACCCCTACTACCAATAATACTAACCGGATTATTATGTTCAGTAGCATCAAAGTATAACGGAATATCTTTAATTGGTCTATCAAATACCGATATTTTAATCCCATACCTTCCAGGTTTAGGCGCGCGGAAATGTATCCTATATGTACCATCCTCACAATCAGTTATTGTATTTGGTATTTCATTTGTATGTTCTGTGCTTACTGGTAATATTTCAGCCAATACAGGATCACCACCGGTTTTTCTAACTTCACCATGATAATCAACAGTTGAGAGTAGTACTGTATTTTCGATTCCGGCTATAGTATCAGATTCAATTCGGGCTTTACATAAACTTGGGAACGTCGTACTGGTGCGTACTTTACCCAGTTTGTTCAGGTGTTGTTCAATTGTTTTTAGGCTCTCGTTTTGAGAGAAATCACAGGTTAGGAAAGCGTTTTCCCTTGGTTCGCCTAATGTCGAGGCGGCGTCTAATTTTTCCGTTAAACTTTCGATGCGTTGGGTTATGTTTCTTACTTCTACTTGGTATTGCAGACCTTGGCATTCCTGTTCTACCTATTAAGATTGAAAGAAGAATTAAGAGAAATCTGAGCTTAAATTGATTTATAATGCTTAACAGTATACTCATGCGTCACAAAATGTAATATCGGTAGCGCTACCAGTCGTATCAAAAATATTAACACCAGTTTATGAATACACGCGAGTAGTTTCGACCGGAGTGCCCCGCCCACCCTCCAAAGTTTTTGTTATAAAAGAATTGGATCACTAACACTTGGGTGGGTGTTCGGGAACCCCAGTTTATGATTACACGCGTGTAGTTTTGATCGGAGTGCCCTGCCCACCCTCCAAAGTGTTTATCAAAGAATTGCATCACTAACACTTGGGTGGGTGGTCGGGGACACTAGTTTAAAACAACGCGCAAGTAGTTACGATTGGAGTGCCTCGCCCACCCTCCAAAGTGTTTGTTATCAAAGAATTGGATCAATAACACTTGGGTGGGTGGGCGAAATCGTTAGTTTATAATTATACGAAAGTACTTTCGATTGGTATGCCCCGCCCACCTTCCCAAGTGTTTGTTAACAAAAGATTAGATAACTAACACTTGAGTGGGTGGGCAAGAACCCCAGTTTATGATTATACGCTAGTAGTTTCGATTGGAGTACCCCGCCCACCCTCTCAAGTGTTTATTAACAAAAGATTAGATAACTAACACTTGGGTGGATGGCCGGGAACCTCAGTGGTGAGTGGGCGAGAACCCCACTTTATAATTATACGCTAGTAGTTTTGATTGGAGTGCCCCGCCCACCTTCCCAAGTGTTTGATAACAAAAGATTGGATCACTAACACTTGGGTGGGTGGGCGGAAACCCCAGTTTATGATTATATGCGAGTAGTTTCGATCGGAGTGCCCCGCCCACCCTCCCAAGTGTTTGTTATCAAAAAATTGGATCATTAACACTTAAGTGGGTGGGCGGGAACCCCAGTTTATGATTATACGCTAGTAACTTCGATTGAAGTGCCCCGACCACCCTCCCAAGTGTTTGTTAACAAAAGATTAGATAACTAACACTTGGGTGGGTGGGCAAGAACCCCAGTTTATGATTATACGCTACTAGTTTCGATTGGAGTGCCCCGCCCACCCTCCAAAGTGTTTATTAACAAAAGATTAAATAATTAACACTTGGGTGGGTGGTCGGAAACCCCAGTTTATGATTATACGCGAGTAGTTTCAATTGGAGTGCCCCGCCCACCCTCCCAAGTGTTTGTTATTAACAAATTAGATCACTAACACTTGGGTGGGTGGGCGGAAACCCCAGTTTATGATTACACGTAAGTAGTTTCGATTGGAGTGTCCCACCCACCCGCCCAACTGTTTGTTAACAAAAGATTGGATCACTAACTCTTAGGTGGGTAGAAGGAAACCCCAGTTTATGACAATTGGAGTGCTCCGCTAACTCACCCAAAGTGTTTGTTATCAAAGAATTGGATCACTAACACTTAGATGGGTATGCGAAAACCCCAGTTTATAATTATACGCGAGTAGTTTTGATCGAAGTGCCCCGCCCACCCTCCAAAGTGTTTGTTATCAAAGACATTTGAGTGGGTGAGCGGTAACACTAGTTTAAAACAACGCAAGACTAGTTTCGATTGGATTGTCCCGCCCACCCTCCCAAGTGTTTGTTATCAAAGAATTGGATCACTAACACTTGGGTGGGCGGGTGGGAACCCCAGTTTATGATTACACGCAAGTAGTTTCGATCGGAGTGCCCCGCCCACCCTCCAAAATGTTTGCTATCAAAGAATTGGATCACTTAACACTTGGGTGGGTGGGCGGTAACACTAGTTTAAAATAACGCGCAAGTAGTTTCAATTAGAGTGCCCCGCCCACCCACCACTTGGGTGGTTGGGCGAAAACCTCAGTTTATGATTAAACGCGAGTAGTTTCGATTGAAGTGCCCTGCCCACTTGGGTGGGTAGGCGGGAACCCAAGTGATGATTATACGCAAGTAATTTCGATTAGCGTGCCCCGGCCACCCGCCCAAGTTAACAAAAGATTAGATCACTAACACTTGGGTGGGTCAGCAGAAACACCTTTTTATAAAGAGTGCAAATAGTTTCAATTGGAGTGCCCCGCCCACCCACCAATGTTTGTTATTAAAGAATTGGAACTAACGCTTGAGTGGGTGGGCGGGAACAACAGTTTATGAATAAACGCAAGTAGTTTCGCTCGAAGTGCCCCGCCCACCCTCCAAAGTGTTTGTTATCAGAAAATTGAATCACTAACACTTGGGTGGGTGGGCGGGAATACTAGTTTAAAACAACGCGCAAGTATTTTTAATTGGAATGCCCCGCCCACCCACCCAAATGTTTGTTATCAAAGAATTGAATCACAAACACTTGGGTGGGCGGGCGGGAACCACAGTTTAAGATTATACGCGAGTAGTTTCGATCGGAGTGGCCCGCCCACCCGTCCAAGTGTTTGTTAACAAAGAATTGAATCACTAATACGTGGGTGGGTAAGCGGAAACACTAGTTTAAAACAACGCGCGTGTAGTTTCGATTGGAGTGCCCCGACCACCCGCTTAAATGTTTGTTATCAAAGAATTATATCACTAACACTTGGGTGGGTAGGCGGGAACTACAGTTTATGATTATACGCGAGTAGTTTCGATTGGAGTGCTCCGCCCACCCTCCAAAGTGTTTGTTATCAAAGAATTGGATCACTAACACTTGGGTGGGTGAGCGAGACCACTAATTTAAAAGAACGCGCAACTAGTTTCGATTGGAGTGTCCCGCCCACCTACCTAAGCGTTTGTTATCAAAGAATCGGATCACTAACACTTGGGTGGGTGGGCGGGAACACTAGTTTAAAATAACGCGCGAGTAGTTTCAATTGGAGTACCCCACCCACCCTCCAAAGTGTTTGTTATCAAAAAATTGCATAACTAACACTTGGGTAGGTGGGCAGAAACACCTTTTTATGACTATGCGCATGTAGTTTCGATTGGAGTGCCCCGCCCACCCTCCCAACTGGTTGTTATCAAAGAATTGGATCACTAACACTTGGGTGGGTGGGCGGGAACACCAGTTTATGATTATACGCAAGTAGTTTCAATCAAAGTGCCCTGACTACCCACTTAAGCGTTTGATATCAAAAAATTGGATCACTAACACTTGGGTGGGTAGGCGGTAACTCCAGTTTATGATTATACGCAAAAAGTTTCGATCGGAGTGCCCCGCCCACCCTCCAAAGTATTTGTTATCAAAGAATTGGATCACAAACACTTTTGTGGGTGATCGGGACCACTAGTTTAAAACAACGCGCGACTAGTATTGATTGAAGTGCCCCTCCCACCCTCTTAAGTGTTTTTTATCAAAGAATTGGATCACTAACACTTGGGTGAGTAGGCAGGAACACTAGTTTAAAACAACGCGCAAGTAGTTTCGATTGGAGTGCTCCGTCCACCCTCCGAAGTGTTTGTTATTAAAGAATTAGATCATTAACACTTGGGTGGGTGGGCGGGAACCCCAGTTTTTGATAATACGCGAGTAGTTTCGATTGGAGTGCCCCGCCACCCTCCAAAATGTTTGTTATCAAAAAATTGGATCACTAACACTTGGTTGGGTGAGCGGAAACTCCACTTTATGATTACACGCAAGTAGTTTCGAGCCCCGCCCACCCGCCAAAGTGTTTGTTAACAAAAAATTGGGTGGGTAGGCGGTAACACTATTTTAAAACAACGCGTGAGTAGTGTCGATTGGAATGCCCCGCCCACCCTACCAAAATCAAAAAATTGGATTACTAACACTTGGGTGGGAGAGCGGGAACCATAGTTTATGATTACACCCCCAGTTTATTATTACACGCGAGTAGTTTCGATTGTAGTGGACCGCCCACGTGTTTGTTAACAAAAAATTGAATCACTAACGCTTGGGTGGGTGGGCAGAAACACTAGTTTAAAACAACGCGAGAGTATTTTCGATTGGTAAGCCCCGCCCACCCGCCGAAGTGTTTGTTAACAAAAAATTGAATCACTAACACTTGGGTGAGTGGGCGGTAATACTATTTTAAAATAACGCGTACTGTCAATTGGAGTGCCCCGCCCACCCACCCAAGTGTTTGTTATCAAAAAATTGGATCACCAACACTTGGGTGGGTGAGCGGAAACCCTACTTTGTGATTACACGCGAGAAGTTTCTAATGGAGTGCCTCGCCCACCCGCCGAAGTGATTGGTAACAAAAGATTGGATCACTAACACTTAGGTGAGTGGGTGGGAACCCCAGTTTATGTTTATACGCAAGTAGTTTCGATTAGAGAGCCCCGCCCACCCTCCTAAGTGTTTGTTATCAAAGAATTGGAACACTAACACTTGGGTGGGTGGGCGGAAACCCCAGTTTATAATAACATATGCAAGTATCGGAGTGCCCCGCCTAAGTGTTTGTTATCAAAAAATTAACTTTTACTTTAACTAACACTTGAGTCGATGGGCGGGAACACTAATTTAAAATAACGCGCAAGTAGTTTCGATTGGAATGCGCCGCCCATCCACCCAAATATTTGTTATCAAAGAATTAGATCACTAACCCTTGGGCGGGTGGGCGGGAACCCTAGTTTATGATTAAACGCGAGTAGTTTCGAATGAAGTGCCCCGCCCACCCGCCTAAATTTTTGTTAACAAAAGATTAGATCACTAACACTTGGGTGGGTAAAGTAATGTAATATTTTTGATACTAGTAGCATTACCAACATTTCTTTTCATTTGCTTTAGTATTGCTTAACATTTTAATTCTATCTGGTAGTGCTACTAGTCAGGGTTTTGTTATAAAATATTAAATCTAAATGGTGCTTACAATAGTTACCTTATTTTTCTCGCACTCGATCAAAGCGTGTTGTTCTTCTAAAACTTTTCGCTTTTCTGTGCATGCTGATGTGACGGCTTCAATCATCTCTTGTTTTCGTTTATCAACAAGAGCTTGAACCTGCTGAAATATCGCGTTAACTTGATCCAAACTGTCGTCTTTGGCTGAGTCTAAGCGTTGTAGTTCTCTACTCACACCGTCTTGAGCTTGTGTGAGCTATAAATAATTGAAAAATATTTATAATTTGTCCAAAAAAATTTGAAAACACCAAAATTGTCTCAAATAGCATATTAAACGCTGCTGTGTTCATAATACTGTACATAGAAACTAAAAATTTGAACAAAACGTACTTAATCCATTACCGAATACTATGATTTGTCCAAAAATTTATTTCAAAAATTGGAAATAATTTTTAGAAATTTTTGAAAATACCAAAATCGTCTCAAGTAGTAATGTAATCTTTCCCAAACTTCCCCCCCCCCCCTACTCCTCCTAAATTTTGCTTCAGCCCTGTTATCAACTCAAATCTACTTACTTTGGAAATACATTCGTTGGCTTTGTACAATAGAATCTCTGACATCCTCTTAATGGCAATGGAAAATGGTATAATAGTATGTTCGCAACTATTAGTGGCATCATTGTGGGAACCTCCAGTACACAACGTGCAAAAAACAGTATCGCACGTCTCGCAAAACAGCAACTCCTGATTTATATGAACGGAACATTTAGGTATCACTTCTCTTCTCTGTCTTGACATCAAATCCAATAACTGATTGACCAAAAACGAAGGCGGCAAAGCAGACACGCCACCTCTAGGTATATTAATCAACTCCCTACATATCGGACATCGAAACGTCCCTGTATCTCTAGTCTGTGAAGCGGCTATCCTCGTCAAACAATGTAGACAAACTGTATGTGAACATTGCAGCAATTTCGGAGTATGCTCGTTGCCATCGTACATACCTAAAATAAATAAAGTAATGTAAACAATTAACAACAATAAAGGGAAACAGTGTCAAGTTGATATCTCTTACCATAAAACAGGTCAATTAATATTAAAATTTAAATGAGTTACTTCCTTAATGCTCTTATTATATTAATTGCAATTAACGCAGATAAGTTTAATAAAAAGTGCATTATGTTTTTTAAATTGGTTTTAATAATACCCATGCAATTGATAAGTATAATAGTGTAATATACTTCCACCAGTCCATAAGCCATCTGCAACAACAGAAATTTGTTGTTTAATTTGTAAATATGAATGATATGTTATTGAAAAATAGTACTAATTAAATACTTAAAATCCTGACCTGTTTTTGTGAATTATTTAAATATGTTAATCGGGTTTTCAACAAAGCTGATTAAGAACAAATCTTAAAAATTGCATTTGGTTTGATGATGAGCTAATAAATGGATGGTAAACTGCATTTTTGTCGATTATTTATTTATGAAATAAATATTAAATCTTAGTTTAGAGTTTAAAAAATTGTGCAAATTTTGTGCCTTAGTAATAAAAATAATTCTGTTTTAAGAAAAAAAAAAAATTGTAACTCCCACGCCACTGGATAAAAAACATTGAATTTGAAAACCAACAAGTTTTAAAAATAAAAACATCCAAAAGATAACTACAGGTGAATTTGTCGTGTTTTAACGTAAAATTATTTTTTTCACTCCCACGCCACTGGATAAAACAGTGCATTACAAAACAATTCAATTTTAAAAAGAAAAAAAATAATGAAATACTGCAGAGGGATTTGTCGCATGGGGCAGTTAAGTCCCATTTCACTGCATTTGAAGAAAAATATGTCCAAAGAATAACTGCGGAGGAATTTGTTCAGTTTTAACGCAAAATTTACTTTTTTATTCCCACGTCACTGGATAAAAAACAGTGCAATTAATAACAAATCGGTTTAAAAAAAAAAACAACTCAAAACTGCATAGGTATTTGCCGCTTTTTAATGCTTTCTTTTTCACTTCCACGCCACTGGACAAAAAACAGTGCATTCAAAAACAATTCGGTTTTAAAAAGATTAAAATCCAAACAATAATTGCAAAAAGATTTGTTGCGTTTTAACACTAAATAATTTTTTTTCAGTCCTACGCCACTGGATAAAAAACAGTGTACTGGAAAACAATTCGGCTTAACATTTTTTTAGAAATTAAATAATAATTTGGCGGAAGACAATGAAACATTGAAAAACAATTTAATTAAAAAAACTGCTAACAAATTTTTCATTACTACCCACTGGACGGAAAAAAGAACATTAAAAACAATTCTGTTTTGAAGAAAAAAAATATGCAAACTTTTTTGCGTTTCAAAGTAACTTTAATTGTTTCTACGCCACTGATTAAAAAACAGCGAATTCAAAAACAAAACAGGAATACAAAAAATAACTGCAACGAAATTTTTCACACTCCCGTCACTTGATAAGATACAGAAAATTAGAAAAAAATCGTTTTAAAATTTGGAAAAAACCCTCAAGATAAATTTTTTGCGTTTTGATACAAAATTGAATTTTTTACTTCCACGCCACTAAATAGAAAATAATGCATTACAAAAAAATAAAACAACAAAAAATTTGTTCACATTTTTGGCGTAAAAAATGTTTTACTTCTACGCCACTGAATAAAAAGCAATGCATTAAAAAATACAATGTTTCGCAACTTTTTTTACTTCTACTGTACTGAATGGAAAACGGTGGATTAAAAAAAATATCTTAAAAAACTGCTAAAGATTGTTTCGCGTAATTTATTGGTTCCACGCCACTAAATAGAAAATAGCGCATTAAAAATCCAACTCAATTTTGAGCAAGAAAAACAGCTTCTGAAATTTTTTTGAGTTTTGGCGCATAATTTATTTTTTTATCCCTACGCCACTGGACGAAAAATGGAGCATTGAACAAATTTAATTTAATTAAAAAAAAAAAACGTTTGCTCGACACAACAGGACTGGGCAATGGTTGCATTTGTGGTATATTAGCTAAACTGTATCGGACGGTATTAAGACACTTAAAGTTAACAGAAAATATTTTATGAGGACGGGTTAGGTTTAGTTAGGTTAGGTTATCTATTCTATTACTCGAGTACAAAAAATTCATGTGCAATAGTATAAGCAAAATACAAGACCAATCTGTTGACGACAAACATGGACTTTTGGTAGTTGGAATGTAAGAGGATTAATTGGCGGAACAAGGCCTACCCTGTTCCACTAACCAATTTGGTCAACCAAACATTGATATAGTTTTGTGGCTTAAAGTTTATTTCTCTTATATTTGTGCTCTAAAAAAGAATTTCTGACTGAAACCAAACAATAAAGATCCAGATCGCTGCTTTTGGAACACTTTTGCTCAAAATCAAAGACATAAATCTGATTTTGTCAAGCTGACAGTCGTGAAAATAATAAGTGAAATAGATTTGGTCTTATAAGACATATTTTCTCATACAATAAACTTGAATATTGATACAGTAAATTCATTAAATGTCGCTCAGAAAATGTATCTATTACATAAAATCGCTCAGCATAAGCGTTTATGCCATAAAATGCATTAAAAACTACCCAAAAAGCATAAAATCACTCAAAAATGCGAGAATAGAGTAGCTAAAAAAATGTATTTATTACATTAAATATATACAAAATCGCTCAGCATATGCGTTTATCGCATAAAATGCATTAAAAACTATTGAAAAAGCATAAAATCGCTCAAAATATGGATAAAATCGCTCAGAAAATGTATTTGTTACATGAAATATATACAAAATCACTCAGCATACGCTTTTATCGCATAAAATGCATTAAAAACTATCCAAAAAACATAAAAACGCTCAAAAAAATGCGTAAAATAGTTCAAAAAATTAAATTATTATAAAATATGTACAAAACCGCTCAGCATATGCTATTAAAAAAACATAAAATCGCTCAAAAAATGCGTAAAGCCGTTCAGAAAATGTAATTATTACATAAAATATGTACAAAATCGCTCACCATATGCGTTTATCGCATGAAATGCATTAAAAACTATACAAAGAACCTAAAATCGCTCAAATACGCACAAAGTCCCTCAAAAAATGTATTTATTACATGAAATATATACAAAATCGCTCAACATATGCGTTTGTCGCATAAAATTCATTAAAAACTACCCAAAAAGCATAAAATCGCTCAAAATATAAATAAAATCACTCAGAAAATGTATTAATTACATGGAATATATAGAAAATCGCTCAACATATGCGTTTATCGCATAAAATGCATTAAAAACTATTCAAAAAGCATAAAATCGCTCAAAAAATGCGTAAGTAGTTCAGAAAATGTAATTATTACATAAAATATGTATAAAATCGCTCAGCATATGCGTTTATCGCAGAAAATGCATTAAAAACTACCCAAAAAGCATAAAATCGCTCAAAAAATGCAAAAAAACGCTCAGAAAATGTATTTATTACATGAAATATATACAAAACCGCTCAGCATATGCGTTTATCGCATAAAATGCATTGTAAACACAGAAAGCATAAAATCGCTCAAAAAATGCATAAAGTCGCTCAGAAAATGTATTTATTACATAAAATAAATACAAAATTGCTCAGAAAATGCGTTTATTGCATAAAAAGCATAAAATGCTCAAATAATGCATAAAGTCGCTCTGAAAATGTATTAATTACATGAAATATATTCAAAATCGCTCAACATATGCGTCTATCTCATAAAATGCATTTTAAACAACCCAAAAAGCATAAAATCGCTCAAAAAATGCATAAAGCGTTTAGAAAATGTATTTATTACATGAAATATATATATATAAAATCGCTCAGCATATGCGTTTATCGCATAAAATGCATTAAAAACTATACAAAGAACATCAAATCGCTCAAAAAATGCACGAAGTCGCTCAGAAAATGTATTTATTACATGAAATATATACAAAAATCGCTCAACATATGCGTTAATCGCATAAAATGCTTTAAAAACTATTCTAAAAGCATAAAATCGCCCAGAAAACGTATTTATTACATGAAATATATACACAATCGCTCAGCATATGCGTTTATCGCATAAAATGCATTACAAACTATTCAAAAAGCATAAAATCGCTCTGAAAATGTATTTAAAATATATTCAAAATCGCTAAGCATATGCGTCTATCTCATAAAATGCATTATAAACTAGCCAAAAAACATAAAATCGCTCAAAAATTGCATAAAACGTTTAGTAAATGTATTTCCTACATGAAATATATACAAAATCGCTCAGCATAAACGTTTATCGTATAAAATGCATTAAAAACTATCCAAAATGCATAAAATCGCTCAAAATGCATAAAATCGTTCAAAAAATGTATTTATTACAAGAAATATATACAAAATCGCTCAACATATGCGTTTATCGCTTAAAATGCTTTAAAAACTATCCAGAAAGAATAAAATCGCTCAAAAAATGCATAAAATCGCTCAGAAAATGTGTTAATTACATGAAATATATACAAAATCGCTCAGCATATGCGTTTATCGCATAAAATGCTTTAAGAAATATCAAAAAAGAATAAAATCGCTCAAAAAATGCATTAAAAGTCGCTCAGAAAATAAATGTACCCTTTTATTGTAAAAAATAAACTCAATACTGCTATGAAGAAACTATAACTCAAAATCGCTCAGACAATGCATAATATGTACAACAAATCACTAAAGAAATGCGCCAAACGCATAAAAATTTGCTTTATTAGTCAACTTTGAACCTTCGCATTGTGGTATGTGTTAATCAATAGCATCGTTGAGTAAAAGAATGTTAGAAAGAAACGCAATGCTAATACATTTCTTTGTACTCGTATATGCCACTCCTATAGATGCACTTATTCTCCTCAGACTATCGATCTATCGACTATATCGCTCAGACAATGAATAAAATGTACCAATCATCGCGTATTCGGTTGTTGGCTAAAAGGTGCACCAAAAGCATCCAGCAAAACATTTCCGAATTAATAACACAAATAAATCGCTCAGAATGTAAATATGACAAAATATATAACTTAGAATGGTTTAATTTTAACAAAATTTAAGAAAATAGCACTAAAATAATTGCAAATCAGAAAAGCATTATTGTAGCGCTTAAAATGCACAAAAACACAATTATTTTAATCAATTCTCAAAAAATCGCTCAAAAAACTTATTATTTGCAAATCCGAAACGCATTTTTAAAAATCGCACATAAAACAAATTTGTTATGCAAAAAAATTATGAAAAATCGCCCAAAAAGTGTATTCTAAACTACTCAATAAATGCAGTTTTATAAATTATTCAAAAATCGCTCATATTTTTTACATAAATATACAAACTCGCTTAAACTACGCGTTTATGGCATAAAATCGCTCACACGCTTAAAAATGCACGCTCTTAATGCAATAAACCAGCATAAAATCGCTCAGACAAATGAATGTGCCAAATACATTAAAAAATAGATAAATATTGCACTAAACTATAATTGCAGATTAAAAAAACAATAATAAACTGCATACCATACAAAGTTATTAAAAATTCGCTGATCAAATATCGCTTATAAAATGAAGAAAATATAAAAATGTCACGCACAAAATGCAATTATCTTACAAAAATATATTAAATACACCAGAAACCTGTTGAAAAGTTGCTATTGAACTAACAGAATAATCGCCCAAAAAATGATCAACAATCAAACAATGCAGAACCATTTTTTTTAATCAAATTTTTGCAAAACCATAAAAACCGCTATAAGTAGTGCACCTATACGGGTTCTGCGCCAAAATCCCATAAGGTTTACATGGGGGGTCTAAAATTACTTTTCTCACCTGCCCATCACTGAGTCCACACCTGGGCCGGCTTAATTGGTGTGTCGCCACCGTCGCTGGTGTTGGCGGGAAGAATTAAGGCGGGGTGTGGCCCGACGAGGTGTCGGGACGAGGGGGCGGCGGGGCTTATCAGTTGCTTATCAGTTGTTATCAGTGACATCCGGTATACGCACTCTCTTTTTATACCTCCATAAGAGCCCCTTGTGTGAGAGTGAGAACCAGAAATCGGAAATGGAAGGATGGAAAATATGAGAGGGGGAAATTCCAATGTTTTGTCTCAAGTGTGCGAGTGCAACGCGCGATACCAGCAGCCACCTAGCGGCAGCAAGCAATCGAGCATATATACAGGGTGGTCGAAAGACTTTGTATATACAGGGTGTGTCAAAAATAAATCCAAGATGGCGACCGGAAGTGACAATCTTTACCACAAAATCAAAAATGGCAACCGGAAGTGCGACTTCCGGTGTTGCGAAAAGGGCCTTCATGGTACTCAAATGAAAGCGCCCGTCGCGTACGTCACGAATCTAAAATAAAAACTTGTACTTGACCCGCTCCTAAGCGATAAAAATACAAAAAACCTCCTGGATGGTTTAAAATAAAGAAACAAATGTTAAATGTGTAATTATAATTTCATATATATTTCATAAATTATATAAAAGATATATTAACAATCATTAAATAAAAGAAAATCAAATGTATGTTATAACTGTGTTTTATTTCATCATTTCATAACAACATGCATGATAACATATCACCAATTTTCAACAGGAAATTATAACATAATCAGAAGTAACAGGATGTAATTGACTTTCTGATAAAAATGTATATTGTTTATTATAAAGGTAGTTAAATTAAACACAACATCTTAATAACACATTTATTATTATTTAAAAAAAATTACAAGATAAATTTGTACGTTTATCAATAATAATGTCACATAACAATCTAACATTACCAATTACACAATAAGTTACATTTAATAGTATTTAGTATTATTATTATCATTTAAATAAGTACAAATTTTTTTTACATTTTGAAATGAACAATTACTAAACTCATCCGTGTGATTTGCACAGAAATGAGTACATTTTTCAAACTTTGGTGAATTAATTTCACCTTCAAGGTTTAATATGGTAAAATTCGGGAAATGTCTTTTTAAAAAATCTTCTTTTTGAACACCCTTGACCACGCACGTCACATCGGATAAATTCTGAGTAAATCCGTAAAAGATGTTGTCAATCTCGGCCATATCAACAATTCCTCCGGAATATGGAATTGAGTGGTAATTATTTTCCAACCATCTGGCTTGAATTTTTTCCTTCGATGTTAAAAACGAGTAGTCGATTGTCGGTTTCATCAAGTAAGTGTGAATATTTTTGTAATTTGATGCAATACTTATTTCCTTCGGCATAAACTGATTTGCAATTACAAATCCTTGCATATCGATGGCTAATATAATCATCATGTTATATGAAGTGTACACATCAACGGCCTGTACTCGACTAAAATAAGAGCTCAATTGATGGTGGGTATTTGACGCATTTTTCTACGTTCAGGATTCACTACTGCTTCCAATGTTATTGCAATCTTTTTAATTCTACGTTGAAATCGTACTCTATTTTGTGCTTCAATCATCCATTCAGCACCGCTTCTATAGTCACCACATTCTTCAGGCAAATAAATGACCGTTGACTCGGGCTCACTGAATCTCACTCTTTTTCCCATCACACGAGTTTTCGAACCAACCCTGATAGCGGTGTGTATTCAACTATGGTATCGCTCAAAATGAGACAATAACACCTAGTATTGTCTTTAAAAATCTGAGAAGCTTCCATTTCAACGCGCAAGTCTACCGTCGAGGACTTGATGCTTTCATTTTGTTTTGAAACGTCAAATACAAACATTGTGTGATTCTTAAAATCAGTAAACGAAAAGTATGGTTGATTTTTTGCATTATCATAATAACTACTTTGAAACTGGCAGTACATCTCGTAGGCGGTTAAATATTCGCCATTGTCAAAATCCAAATTTAAATTTTCGTATGGATATGTTTCAGAATTTAGATAGATTCTTATGTTTTTAATGTTACAATGATCGAATGTGGAAACGTCTTCACTCGACACACCCTTTTTGTTGACGTGAAAAGCTATAATTACATATCGTGATTTCTCTAGACTGTTTGAGGTTTTTACGGACCAAACACTATCTTTAGATTTATTCATAGAGGGTAGTTCGTGTAGTTCCCATTTGCGAAATGGGATTAAGATTCTAGGATCGGTTTTAACTTGTTCCAACATTTGTAATTTAATCTCATCATTCAATTGTATATGTGGTACTCTCCACTCGACTTTGTTTATTTTAAATTTAATCAGGCTAGTTACTTTTTTATCAGTATCATCGCTTATGAAACAATTTACATCAGTAGACGCACGTAGTAGAATTAGTTCGTGTTTAGCAAATCCCATTATTTTTTGATAGTCTTCGGCAAATCCTAACCAGCACTTTAGCGGGATAAGAGCAAAAAACTTTTTATTCACAAAATATGTTTTTATTTGACCGGTTTTGCCCCACCCGGCAGTTCCCAAAACTTTCATTTCTTCGGCGTCTCCGTAGGAAAGGAACCCCTTCATAGTGCTCGAGATACCCAAATCTCTCGTTCTATCAATCTCGACACCGTTTAACTCATATCGGATTTCTTCGAATAAGAATGAGAAAACGTTGTTGGTTATGCTAAATGTTTTTCCATCTGATGGCTGCCCTTCGACCTCTCCAACCAAGTATATACTGCTTTCGCTTGGACATGTAAAAATATCTTGGTTCTGAATTGTGATTCTGATTTCATCGTTATTATCAAAGTTTGTAGTCCTTGGTCGGTAAGAATGATACTGTTCTTTAACGATGCTCTCATCAAATTGCACTTCATCAAAAATGTTAATTTTTCCCATAATGTTTCACTCTGTAACCTAGAGCCAATAATCGGGATAAATTAAGACGTGTCACCTCTTTCGTAGGCAAAGGGGAACTGATGGGGAACGCATTGTTCTTCTTCTTTTTATTACCGAAAACAATTCCCATCTTACAGAGGTTTTAATTCCAATCTTACTAAAATATTTTCTCTCCTAAAATTAATGGGATCCCCCGCTTGATCCAATATTCTGAGATTGATATTGTCGATGCTATTGCGAACGTTTACCGGTAAATATAAAATATTTCGAGGTTCAATATTAATTGCGTAACCGGGGTCCACTGCGGGACTAAATTCGAACAACGTGTGCGACAGACGATCGTCGTAATATGCTCCAGTAACGATGTTGCACTCTATTCTTATACTTTCCACTTTAATTATTTGCACGGGTAAATCGGACCTATGAATAATTCCGGCTTTTAAAATTTTTTTCCCGGAAAACCCCAAGAGACGCCCGATGGTGTTTTTATCAGATGTAAAATCAATGTCATACTTGCTCTTGATTTCACACTGAAGAGTGTTGTGATTGGGTTTCAAAGACAAAATTTCTTCTGCTTCCGACTCGGGTAAATTTAACCCCCCTATTATCATGCGTTGTAAATACAATTCAATGTCTCGAATTTCGTATGCCCCTGTAGAAAGTGTGATCAATTTATTATCGTTGAAAATGAATTTATTGTTGATTCCTTCCTCAATGTTCGGTATGGAATTATATGTGTGAAAACCAATGAGTCCTAAACAATATTCGTGTTGCGGATCTAACTCGATCGGAGGATAATAGTTGACCGATAGTTCGCTGCTATCACCTTGCAGGGTGAACGTTCGAGACATGACTAACATAAAATTAATTTTAACATCTTTATTTATATAAAAACTCTAAACATAAATGTCCGCAGTTGTGAGAGTTAAATTTCTGATATTGATTGTGATTATATTTTATCTCGCATGCTTTGAAATATTTTACAACTTCTAGCGGCGGGCTTAAATTTCCAAAACTGTCAAAGTATTGCACGCGTCTGCCGTTCTTCTTGTACGCTACCCAATGAGTGCCGGCTCCTGCCGCCCTATCCAGATTTATTATACCTGACTCTCTATAATGAGGGTGATGTGGTAACTGATCTCGCATAAATACTCCTCTAAACGTTTTAATATGTTTCGTATATTTTTTCAAGTCTAAATCTGTGAGCGGTCTATCGGGCAGCGAACTTAACAGTTTTTTGATTTTTTCAGGTACAGGCCCAAACCTTTCTTATATGGTTTTAAATATAAACCGCTTCCCTTCTTTCCGAGAGCGATGGCTTCCATCGTTTTGTTGTGACGCTCGGACTCTTGCAGTTTCTTTTGTGCCTCCTTAGTAGATTTTACTGCTCGTACGATAGCGCTAGTACCCCCCGCGATCGAACCTAAGGCGCTTAATCCAGCAAAGAGGGGTATGAGTGGCAGAAAGCCACCTTGTTTTGGAATAGGTAGAACTCTTGGTTTGCGGACTTTATTACGTCCACCCGTTTTCTTAACAGCATCCTTGGCAGCAATCAAGGCAATTTTAGCACTTTCTCGTATAACGTCTGCACTTTTAATTTTTTTTGCTAACGGTTTTAACGCCGTTCGTGCTTTATTTACTACACCTGCGCGAAGAGTTACAGTTTTAACGCCCATTCCTAATTTCCTTTTGGCTTTCATGATTCCAGTTACCGCTAGAGCGCTTGCTTTTTCGCTTAACGAAGAGTTCTTAGACTTAACTCTTCCCCAAGCAGATTTTTCCAAACTTTTATCTGCCTTATGTCGATCTTCTAACTTGGATGAATTCGAATAGGCAATGTCGTGCTGCATACAAGCTTTATCCAAATCGTTTATACCGATATCTCCTCTGATCAAACGCTTCTTCAACTTGGTGCCGGGACCGCAATATTTATATCCGGGTAAGTGTAGCTCAACAGGTAACTTATCTATAGCGCTGTTGATGATACCTCTACCGTGGTACATTGCTTAATAATTTTATCAGATCAATGATGTGTATATATAGCCATATTAATTAGAGTTTTAGTTAGTATAATGAGAACCGTTAAGCAGAAAGTTACTTTACCAATTATAAATATAGACTCAGTTGTGGGGGATACGACTGGACAATCTGAAAAACATGGCCCGTTAATCCCAAATTCTGTAAGAGCTTTAATATGCGGACCCTCGAATTGTGGCAAAACTAACGTTTTATTTTCAATGCTTTTCCATGAAAACGGTTTAAAATTTGAAAACTTGTACATTTACTCAAAGTCGTTGTTTCAACCAAAATATCAAATGTTAAGTAACGTTTTAAGCTCGATGTCGGAAGTTGGATATTTTCCATTTTCCGAAAACTGCGAAATCCTCGATCCGAGTGAAGCAAATAATAATTCAATTTTTATATTTGACGATGTTGCATGTGACAAACAAGATAAAATTAGAAATTTCTTCAGTATGGGTAGACATAAAAATGTTGATTCATTTTACCTATGTCAAACATATACACGTATCCCTAAGCATTTGATCCGCGATAATGGAAATTTTATAATGCTCTTCAAACAAGATGATTTAAATTTGAAACATGTATACCAAGACCATGTGGGCAGCGATATGAGTTTCGAGAAGTTTAAAACTCTATGTGCAGAATGTTGGAAAGAAAAGTATGGTTTCATTGTGATAGACAAGGATTCTGATGCCGGCAGATACCGCAAAGGACTCGACGAGTATATAATAATAAACTGATAATTACCTCAATCAGTATAGCGCATGCGTTAGCGGGGTGTGGTTATTATTTCTATCTCTATTGAAGTGGAGCAGTATAAAAAGATTAAGCAGTTATATAGCAATTGATATAGCAGTATAAAAGCGGTAGCTATTGAAGAGCGCCTGATATAGCGCGCAGTAAGCCGAATAGCGAGCGGTATAGCGGAATAGGGAGCGGTATAGTGGAATAGCGAGCGGTATAGCGGGATAGGGAGCGGTATAGCGAAATAGCGAGCGGTATAGCGAAATAGCGAGCGGTATAGCGAAATAGCGAGCGGTATAGCGAAATAGTGAGCGGTATAGCGGAATAGCGAGCGGTACAGCGCTACAAAAGCGCTCGCTATAGCGAAATAGCGAGCGGTATAGCAAAATAGCGAGCGGTATAGCGGAATAGCGAGCGGTACAGCGCTACAAAAGCGCTCGCTATTTTTAGAGATGCGGTATAAGAAGCGCTCTCTATTACGGAACCCTTTCAATACGGAGAAACACAATGTTGATAAGGAACTCATAAATGTAAAGCATGCAATTCGCAAGAAAGTAATGGCTCTCAAATTGAAGCAATCCGATGATAATGAAATCTTAAATAAAACTTACAAGCCTTTAATTGAACCAATTAAGGAGTTAATAAAGAGTTCTACATTGACACCGGGTCCTGCAAATGTTCTTAATATAACGCCTCAAATTAAACAATCTCCTACGCAACCACCGCAACAGCAAGTGACTCCGATTAGACCTAAGAGAAGATATGGTAGAACTTCTACACCTACGAAACCAGAGGAAATGGTCAGCTTTGGTCAATATGAACCCAGTATGATACAATTTGATAAAACACAAGGAGGTTTAGAAAGAAACTCTTACGATGGTATGTCAGATGCAACCACACTTAGGAGGGAAAATTATAAACCCGAAGAAGAGACTTACGAAAGTAGGTTAGAGTCTTCAGATGATGCAGTTGATAATACAGTTGATAATACAATTGATAATACAGTTGTTGAAAATAATGAAAACCCAGAACCTATTACTGAACATGGTTTGAGAGAATATCTCGAACAGTATCCTAATGTTTTAGTGCCTTTACTTATTGGATACGTCAAAGATGCTGATAAAATTGTTTATGATCGCTCTTCGGTAACGGGAGTTAATTATGACATTGATACTAGCAAGATAATCGTTGGAAACACAGAGCTAATGATTGATGCGATTGGAGATTTTTATGTGAGAGGGAAAAAATTTATAGGTACTGATGGATTGTATGAATTATTATTCAAGAAAACTCCTCAAAATTATACCGAACAAGACAAAAGAGACTATTTTGAAGTTTTAGTGGCTACTAATGCTTTATTTAAAAATCATAATCCTGCAGAGCAACATCAGGGAATTGGTACAACAAAATATAAAATGTTAGTTAAACCTATGTTAGATGAACGTAAAAAAGCGAGAGCAATGAGAGTGAACGAGAAAACTGTGGATGAAGAGATAATAGAGGCCTTTGCTAATACTACTACTACACACCGTCCAAATCGCAGCAGGAGTGTGTCAGATGCCAATTCGTACGCAGGTAAAGGATTCGATTCAGCATTAGAAGTTGAAGATAAGCCCTTTCGATACACATACTGGGATAATCCTAACGAGTTAATAGAACGTTTGTGGTTGCTACACGCTTCACGTAGAGCCGGAAATTCATCTCACGCTAACGAGATTGCCTCCATCGAAGAAGAGCTGAGAGAAGCAAATATAATCTATTAATTTTTATTTTAATCTCAATATCACTATGAGTGTAGACAAGTTCGGACGTCATTCGTCGCAAAATAAATCATTTGCTGGTGTAAGAGGCCCGCCAGGCAACGGTTTTAAGCGCGATGCTGACGGAAATTTCGACATTTCTCACAAGCGTTTGAAAAATGTTGATGCTCCTATCGATGATACTGATGTCACGACTAAGCTGTACGTTCACAACATTTCCAACTACCTCGACTCTAAAATTACAAATCTTCTCAAGAAATCTGATGATGATAAGAACGCTATCAATACTCTCTTGGAAAATTTAAACGCCGAAAATAAATCTGATTTTGATCATATTAATATCAAATATGAGGATCTCGATAAGAAAATTCAATTATGCATTAAAGACATTCCTGAAATGATTGAATCAAAGTTACTAACATTTAAGGATGAATTGCATAAAATTGAACAGAATATGAACTTGATCAGCAATGCACATACAAACTTCAAACTGAATGTTTATGATCGTATTGAAGTTATAAGTGATAACTTAACAACAACATACAACAGTGTAAAGGTTCAAATTAACAGCATTAATGATCGAATTCATGATATTAGAGAGCAAATAGACAAATGAACTAATTCGAAGCGACATTCAAATAAAATGGGGGGAGTTTGTTATTAAAATGAATTTGTTATTGGGAGCTCAAGCAGAGAGCATTAAAAATTGATTTCTTCGAACAAGAATGAGTAAAGTAAAACAAGATATCGTTACTGAAATCCACAAGCCCGCGCGAATAAATTTCTCTAGAAGACGAACCATTTTGAAAGGTTTAGATGATCTGTGGCAGGCTGATTTGGCTGATTTTATACTGTATTCTCGCGAAAATAAGGGATATAAACACATTCTTATTGTAATCGATTGCTTCTCCAAATACTTGTGGGCGGAACCTCTAAAAGATAAAAGCGGACCGTCAGTGAAGAGTGCATTTGACAAAATATTTAATGGTGGTAGGATCCCGAAAAACTTGCAGACCGATCTGGGTAAAGAGTTTTACAACAAGCATGTTGAAAATTTACTTAAAAAGCGTTCGATTAATCATTACTCTACGTTTACTATTAAAAAGGCTGCAATGGCCGAGCGAGTGATACGTACTGTTAAAGAAATATTATATAGAGAGTTTAGTTTACGAGGCAAATATAAATGGCTTGATGTATTACCTGATATCACAAAAGATTACAACAATCGTAAGCATAGTACCATCGGTATGAAACCAAATGAAGTCACTAAAGATAAAGAATCGATGCTGTTGAAAACCGTTTATTCACACATCAAGATTGCTGGACCGCAAAAATTTAAAATTGGAGACTTTGTGCGAATCAGCAAGGAGAAAACCGTTTTTGCGAAGGGATACACACCTAATTGGTCCACCGAAATATTTAAAGTGATTTCAATTAAAATCACAAATCCTACTGTGTACCTGTTGGAAGATTCAAGGGGGAGTCCAATCAAAGGAGGATTTTACGCTGAAGAAATTCAACTTGTTAAGCATAATGATGCATATCTAGTGGAAAAAATTATAAAGAAAAAAGGAACTAAAGTTTTCGTGAAGTGGCTGGGACTTGATAAGACTCATAATAGTTGGATTGATAAAAATAATGTTTTATAATAATTTAATCGTATACTAGTTTAGTTTTAATAATAATAATAATAAATATATATTGTAACCCACACACATTGTTTTATTTATGTGAAGGAGTAAATAATAAGATTGATTTTTTTTTAAACATTTAATTCATCAGGAGTTTATATTCATACATTCATAGTCATAATACATTTTACCGTAAAACATGTTCAGTGTTTCCATCATAAGATACTCGAGCTCTCCTTTTGTATCGTTCTCACTCAATAAGCGGATAACTTTACCATACAAATCGTTATCTTCGTGAGCTAATTTTAAACATTTAGCCATAATTACATTATAATATAAATCAAATTCATAAGATTTTAATAATGTTAATTTAAAGTTTATAAGATTCTTAAAATTAATTAAGTTGTTGAATGTCATTGAAGAAATTAATATTTTAAAATTCCCACACTCGAGTGATATAACATCCAGTTGTTTGTATGAAGTATATGAAATGCGGTGATCACAGTACTTCCATGTGCCCCCATCTCTAATTTCGGTTATATTTATTTTGGAGAATGCAGTCCATTCTTCTGCGGTGAAGAAAACCCCATTGCGTCCAAAAATACCATTATGCCCACAGTGGATTTTGATAATTGGTATAAATCCTAGTGCTGGACTTAGACCAATGGACACAAATTTTGTTCTAGAGTTATTGATTGCATAAAAGCTCTCTCCAATCAGCTGCATCTCACGCTTGACGTCATCATCATATCTACGAATGCCTTCCTCCACTGGATCTTCGAACTTTGGGGGATCTGAAAAGAATGATTAGATGTAAAAATAAATTTCACTTGAGAAAAATATATTTAAAACTTACGTTCAATAATATCTTGTGGCTCCAGACTTTTCAGGTTAATCTGTTGCATGCACACATCATCTAAATCGTACCCCACGTTGTAGAATTTTTCTGCATCTTTGCGTGTTAAACCGTAAGTACCTTCAGGGTTGATGTACTCGTATAATAATTCAGGTTGTAGATCTCTCGGTCGACTCTCCATATCCTCAACGAAAGGTTTAAAAATAGAATTTTTTGGTGTCTCGATTGGATTTACATGTGGCTTTTTAACATCGTACTCTCGTTTTAAAGGTGTAGAATAACTCCTTTTGAGGTTAGACATTATGAACTCTATTGTAAATGTAGCTAAACTATCGTGAACTGAACTGCACAAACACTGAATTAACTGTGAAGTTTTTGCATCATGATCACCATATTATTACTAATTTAAGAATCAAATTTCAACCAATCACAGCGCTGATAAAGATTTAATGATTCATACTTATAGTGAATCACAAGGTTGATATGATGATGATGATAAGAATTTTCTTGTTGATTCTTGTATTATGATGCAATTTTTCTGTTAAAAGCGGATGTTACATCCTGTTACTTCTGATTATGTTATAATTTCCTGTTGAAAATTGGTGATATGTTATCATGCATGTTGTTATGAAATGATGAAATAAAACACAGTTATAACATATATTTGATTTTCTTTTATTTAATGATTGTTAATATATCTTTTATATAATTTATAAAATACATATGAAATTATAATTACACATTTAACAGTCAAAATTATTTCTAGACTCAATATTAAATTTGCGTTATTACTTTCAACATTCGAGATTATTAAATGATTTGATACGTTCATTACGTATCGATTTTTATCGAGGAACATAAAAGTTGCATTCATCACATTTGACACCCCCGGAATCGTGCTGGCGTTGATTTTGAACGTTCTTGGATGAGTGGTATTGTCGAGGTGCATCATTTTCCACTCCAAAGGCCAACTATCATTGATTCCTCTATCGATGGCGGTTATGTAGCATTGTCTGGCATCTTTGGGTTTCGTGATGAACAAAGTTCCATTAAGCAAAGTTGATAAAAGTATGAATGCGGTGCTATTCATTTTCGGTGCTCTTGTCACTTTTTCTAGTTGATCGGTAATCTTGACACTTTTTGCAGATACACTTTTCTGCGATGCATCTAAAACAGTTTTTTATGGGCGGAGGTGGTCCGTCTATGTGGTCCTCATCGGTTGGAAGGTTGTAATGCTTATGACAAGGAAGTCTTATTTGGAAATATAAATCACTCTTACATTTTTCAGGCAGGAAGTCCCACAATCTTTCCAAATTTAGTCCATATAGCGATCGCAAATATTTTTCAGGCAGATATTTTACATATTCACCAGTTAACTTGCATTCATCATACAATTCAATGGCTTTATTTATATTTTCAAATAATTTTATTTCGACTTCGCTAATTTCATCGGAGCTGCATACCGTCGAGTTTTGCACACAGTTGCTTTTGCAATTCATAATCATAAATAATTTTTTTAACATTTATAATTTGCTTTAATAGACTTTCCAATCGATAGTCTAATTGCTGTTTTTGTTTTTGCAATCGATTTTTTAAAAGGTGTCGTTTAATGAGTGACGTTCTTGACATCACCATTATCTACGACTAACTGATTTTTAAATTTAGTGTCTCCACTTAAACAACATATTGTTATCATTTGTTTCTTTACTTTAAACCATCCAGGAGGTTTTTTGTATTTTTATCGCTTAGGAGCGGGTCAAGTACAAGTTTTTATTTTAGATTCGTGACGTACGCGACGGGCGCTTTCATTTGAGTACCATGAAGGCCCTTTTTGCAACACCGGAAGTCGCACTTCCGGTCGCCATTTTTGATTTTGTGGTAAAGATTGTCACTTCCGGTCGCCATCTTGGATTTATTTTTGACACACCCTGTATATACAAAGTCTTTCTACCACCCTGTATATATGCTCGTTCGCTTGCTGCCGCTAGGTGGCTGCTGGTATCGCGCGTTGCACTCGCACACTTGAGACAAAACATTGAAATTTCCCCCTCTCATATTTTCCATCCTTCCATTTCCGATTTTTGGTTCTCACTCTCACACAAGGGGCTCTTATGGAGGTATAAAAAGAGAGTGCGTATACCGGATGTCACTGATAACAACTGATAAGCAACTGATAAGCCCCGCCGCCCCCTCGTCCCGACACCTCGTCGGGCCACACCCCGCCTTAATTCTTCCCGCCAACACCAGCGACGGTGGCGACACACCAATTAAGCCGGCCCAGGTGTGGACTCAGTGATGGGCAGGTGAGAAAAGTAATTTTAGACCCCCCATGTAAACCTTATGGGATTTTGGCGCAGAACCCGTATAGGTGCACTACTGCTATAAAATAATCAATTCTCCAAAAGTCGCTAAGAATACTTATTTATTGTAAAAACAAATTAAAAATCGCTCTAAAACTATGGTTGCATATTATTTTAACGCTTAAAATACACCGAAGACACAGTTATGGACAAAATACACGATAAACTATTCAAAAATCGCTCATAATCATCAAGTATCGCCCAGAAAATGCATTAAAGCTAAAACTCTTAATAAATCCTTTACTTGTCTCAAAAATTATCCTAAAGCTTGTCACTCATGAAATATTGTTCCAAAGTATGGGAAAGAGCATCAGAAACTACACTATCTCTTCTAAATTCAATTCAAAAAAGATCTTTGCATTTTCTATAGATATTGGACATTGTTCAGTAGAAATAAAAATTGCCATCTAAACAAATATTTACTCGTAGTAGAAGACTTGCTAGAAATTCTAACAAATATTCAGTTCAGAGATGTAAAACCAAAATATACTTCCAAAATCAGTATTTTCCGAGACATGCCGACGCGTGCAAGATGAGTATAAGAGCAATACTATAGCAGAGAGAAGGAGACAGGAAGCAAATAATCAATTATGCTAGCTCATGGTTCTCAGCCACCCACATCTCAAGACACCAAGTTTAAGTTCATGCAGTGGTCATTACTTCTTGCTAAATTCACGTTCTACATTGAGCAAACCCGCCGAGCAAAAAACTATCTGCCGGACGCGCTATCCCAAGCGCCCAGCGATAAAAGGGCTGGCAGCAAAGCTAACGATTTGGACCAATTGGTACGGGTCTATACCAGCCGAATATCGCCGCAAAACTAAGGCTGCAGAAAAATCATTGCACTACAACCTTTCGAGGTTGAGACTATGGTGATGCAAAGCCAACGAGAATCCCCACACACAAAAGATTGTCCAATCGTGGAAAAAAATTAGGCCACCGATTAGTCGCTGACAGAGAATTATACCGCACACTAGCAGACTGGTAGTAGCTAGCACTTCCACCAGCAATACAGAAGAAGGTAATAAAGCAGACCACAACGACGACGGCGAGACAAAACCTGTCGCAACATACTGAAGAGTTACCACTGGCCAAAGGTCATAAAAGACGCCAAAGCATAGGTCCGGGTGTGCATCACCTGTCCGCAGATATAAAAACTAGTGCCTCCCAAGAAACCGCCGCCTTACAGTCTCAACATCAAGGTCCTAGAGCAACAGGTCTTTTGAAGATTTGGGAACCCCAAGATTGTGCTGAGTAACAACGGTCTCCAATTTGTGAGTCACAAACTTTGGAAAGCCACTATCGCATGAAGAAATCGTTTCGGTGCTTGCTGAACAGCTACCCAGGCAACCCTTGGTACAAGCTGCTACACTTGGCCTACTTCCAACTCCGCGTTCACCAACCTCACCCCGAGTGAAGCCCTACCAAGAACAAATATCGCCAAACCCGGAACTTGAAACACACCACGCGCGGAGATCCACAACGACAAGGCCAAAGACCAAAGGTTTCAAAAACCAATAACAAACTAGGACTAATAGATAAGCCCAAAACGCCTAATCACTGGGTCAAAGACAATTCGCGGCGCCCTCCCATGAAGATCCACTTGAACAATCTAAGACCAGCTCCACCACCAAACCACCCGGATAAACCAAAACAGGGCACTACTCGGACAAACCTCCCAGGAGCACCAGTGGACAAGACTCCCGACCACAAAAGTGCGCGGCTAGACCTCAGTAGTAAGTAGAACAAAAGTGTAACCATAAACTTAGTGTAAACCGGCAATAAACCGCGCACTACCTATAGGGTTAACTTTGGTGCGCAAGAAATTGGAACAAACCAGACCTCGCAAAACAAGGAACCTACCGGAACAGCACGGCTCTCCTCCTCGGACAAACCTCCCAGGAGCACCACCGGACTAGATTTCCGACCGTAAAAGTCTGCTCACAACCCAGGTGGACTTCAATAGTAAGTAGAACAATAGTGCAAACCGGCAAAGTGCGAGACCTACCGAAACGAAAACAATGTTAAGAAAGTGGTGCAAGCGCGCGTCTCAAAGAAGCGTAGCTAAGAACTTAAAAAACCTCCAAAACCAAAGTTAAAACTACTGTCGCGCAATTATTGAATTTAGTGCCCCCCCCCCCCCCCCCCCCCCAGCGTTTGTGATGTCCTGCAATTAATGAACTGTGTCCCCTTCTTGTCCAACCAATCAAGAAATTAAACATTTGGGCGAGTGGACAAAAATTAATGTTGAACTACTATCCCGCTATCATTGAACCCCCCCCCCCCCCCCCCCCACTACCACAAGCGTTTGTGATCAATAAATTGATTAAAAAACACTTGGGCGGGTGGGCAAAAACTAAAGTTATACCGACTGTCGCGCAATTATTGAACTTAGTGCCCTAACCAACTGTTTGTGATCAAGAAATTGATTCACAAAAACCTGGACAGGTGGGCGGGAACTAAAGTTAAAACTACTGTCCGGCAATTAATGAACTGTGTCCCCCGCTCGTCCACCCAATCAAGAAATTAAATAACATACATTTGGGAGGTTGGACAAAAATTAATGTTGAAACTACTATCCCAAAATCATTGAACTTAGTGCCCCGCCCACCCCTAAGCGTTTGTAATCAAGTAATTGATTCACAAACACTTAGGCGGGTGAGCGGGAACCAAAGTTAAAATTACTGTCGCGCAATTATTGAAGTTAGTGCCCCACCCACCCAACTGTTTGTGAACAAGAAATTGATTCACAAACACTTGGGTGGGTGGACGGGAACTAAAGTTAAAATTACTGTCGTGCAATTAATGAACTGTGTCCTCTGCTTGTCCAACCAATCAAGAAATTAAATAACAAATATTTGGGCGGGCAGACAAATATTTATGTTGAAACTACTGTCCCGCAATCATTAAACTTAGTGCCCCGCCCACCCACCCAACTGTTTGTGAACAAGAAATTGATTGACAAACACTTGGGCGGGTGAGCGGGAACCAAAGTTGAAACTACTGTCGCGCAATTATTGAAGTTAGTGCCCCACCCACCCAACTGTTTGTGATCAAGAAACTGATTCATAAAAACCTGGACAGGTGGGCGGGAACCAAAGTTAAAACTACTGTCCGGCAATTAATAAACTGGGGGACTCGTCCACCCAATCAAGAAATTAAGTTACAAACATTTGGGAGGGGGGACAAAAATTAATGTTGAAACTACTGTCCCGCAATCATTAAACTTAGTGCCCCGCCTACCCACCCAACTGTTTGTAAACAAGAAATTGATTGACAAACACTTGGGCGGGTGGGCGGGAATCAAAGTTGAAACTACTGTCACGCAATTATTGAAGTTAGTGTCCCACCCACCCACTCAACTGTTTGTGAACAAGAAAATGATTCACAAACACTTGGGTGGGTGGGCGGGAACTAAAGTTAAAACTACTGTCTTGCAATTAATGAACTGTGTCCTCTGCTTGTCCAACCAATCAAGAAATTAAATAACAAATATTTGGGCGGGCAGACAAATATTTATGTTAAAACTACTGTCCCGCAATCATTAAACTTAGTGCCCCGCCCACCCACCCAACTGTTTGTGAACAAGAAATTGATTGACAAACACTTGGGCGGGTGAGCGGGAACCAAAGTTGAAACTACTGTCGCGCAATTATTGAAGTTAGTGCCCCACCCACCCACCCAACTGTTTGTGATCAAGAAATTGATTCATAAAAACCTGGACAGGTGGGCGGGAACCAAAGTTAAAACTACTGTCCGGCAATTAATAAACTGGGGGACTCGTCCACCCAATCAAGAAATTAAGTTACAAACAATTGGGCGGGTGGACAAAAAATAATGTTAAAACTACTATCCCGCAATCATTGAACTTAGTGCCCCACCCAACTGTTTGTGAATAAGACATTGATTCACAAACACTTGGGCGGGTGGGCGGGAATCAAAGTTAAAACTACTGTCGCGCAATTATTGAACTTAGTGCCCCGCCCGCCCACCCAACTGTTTGTGATTAAAAAATTGATTAACAAACACTTGGGTGGGTGAGCGGGAATTAAAGTTAAAACTATTGTCCCGCAATCATTGAACTTAGTGCCCCGCTTACCCACCCGACTGTTTGTGAACACGAAATTGATTCACAAACACTTGGGCAGGTGAGCGGGAACCAAAGTTGAAACTACTATAACGCAATCATTGAACTTAGTGCCCCGCCCACCCACCCAACTGTTTGTGATTAAGAAATTGATTAACAATCACTTGGGTGAGTGGGCGGGAAGAAAAGTTACTTATATCACAAGAAGCACTTCAAATATACTTTAAAGTAGATTAATAACTTTTTAATTTTATTAAATATTTTGAAGATAATTTATTCGAATTTTAAATTGATTATAATGAGTAATAAATTGATTCCTGCGAGGCACTACTGTAATGATTTGAACATAAAAAACTCATAGTAATAAATATCACTAATTATTAACAAACCGGATAAATTAGATGTTATTCGATAAGCGAACAAAAATGTGTTCAATTTAAACACACAATTAATTTCCCATGATTATAAAAAAAATATGTAGTAATGGCACCGCTTTTATGAATCACCTTGAAATTAACATAGAATTTAAATAATTCATTTCGTGTGTGTTAACACACACGAGTTTGTTTACAATTCCGAATCGGATTGTTTCTAATGCAGTTTTTATTAATTGCCTGTATCTTACGTTATTTATATATTTTTTTAAATAGAGAACGAATCAGGTCAATGGAGCGATGTTATTTAATGAGGTGTGAATTAGAAAGACTTACATAGACATGTTCCGCAGGTTAGGAAACTCTCGTTGAAATCTTCATAGTTTATACTGACTGTTTCCACAAGGGTAGAGTTCATGCTGACCATCCTCTCCCCAAGCCTAGTTCTGAAACAAAAAGAATACAATAAGCAAACACATTAAATTAATTTAAATCTAAAATCACTTAGTTTGGTTTGTTGATTGAAACACATAATTTCCTGCACGAATGAACGTCATTATTAAACAAACATCATAACAGACAAAAAATAAGATAAAATGTCATTTATTATTTGTTTTGCATCAACTTCCTAATTTGAATAAATAATAAATGATCATGCAATGACGGGCGTGTGAGTATGAAAGGTGCGAAAGTAAATGCGCACTTATAACCGCGTGCTGGCTGTTTGTATACAACAATATATAAAAAAGGAAACTACTCAACTTAACCCACATCCAGATATAATCTCTTGTTAATATTTGTGATAGTCGAATGCGGACACACGTGTGCTGTGCTGTGCTAGTACGACTAAAACATTACGAAATGTTGGGTTTATAGATTATGTTTAAGTTGGTAAATATTCTCTATGCATGACTGGACCGCAAATTCAATAGTAACAATTGCTACATAATAGTATAAATATTTATGTAGAAATTTAAATATTACACACTAATGCGTTTCGATGAAATTTTGTTCCAATCAAAAAGATTGTTGATAAACGTGAGCAATTATTTAATCAAATCGTGTGTATAGAATTAATGGATAATAAAATTGTCGGTTTAATCAATGTGTGGAATGAAATCATCATTAATTTGTAATTGTTTTTAATTTTAAACATTGATACTAACACGTCTTGTTTTACTTTGTTATCATATTTGATTTTCTTGATAAAAGAAACATGACGCTCGGTACACTACAACACATCAATATTCATTCATTCAACAAATCCTATGTAATATTTACTTAACAGCAATTTATGCTACTATATACATTTCATTACACACATGCAAGCCGTGAGAAATAAGCCTATTGTGCACTAGCCAGCCGTGGGAAATAGGCCTATTACGCACGGGCACGCCGTGGGAAATGAGCTAATTGTGCACGGGACAAATAAAAATAACAAATAACCTACACAATATTCTTGGTATAGATAAAAAAAAATTAATAGATATCTTAATTTAGACTTTTTAGCATAATTATACAATGAGCCCTATACACGATCAATCAATTCGTGCAAAGTTTCAAAATTTTATATAATTCACATTAAATAGATACAATTCATGGCTTTATTGCCTTTTCCACTTCAAATAATAGTAGTTTAGTGGGTAGGTGAGTCACTCCAATCCGCAGTTTGAAATTAGTGTAACCCGTGGGTCACTCCAATTCATAATACCCGCAAACAGTTTGGAATTAAATTAACCCCCCCCCCCCCTCCCAAGTGTTTGTGATCAAAAAATTGGATTCTGTTCCCTTTTTCGTGCCTTAGTGACCCCTGAAGATTGTAGAGAGAACAAACATGCAATCTCTTGATGACTAACAATTGGGTGGGTGGGTGGGTCACTCCAATTCATAATACCCGCAAACAGTTTGGAATTGAAGTAAACCGCCCACCCTCCGAAGTATTTGTGGTCAAAAGTTTGAATTGTGTTCTCTTTTTTGTAGCTTGTGACCCCTGACGCTTGAAGAGAGGACAAACATGGAAACTCTTGATAACAAACGCTTGGGTGGGTGGGTGGGTCACTCCAACAAATAATACCCGCAAACAGTTTAGAATTGGAATAACTCGCCCACCCACCCAAGTGTTTGTGATCAAAAAATTGGATTGTGTTCTTTTCCATGACTTAGTAACTCCTGACGCTTGTAGAGTGGACAAACATGCAATCTCTCGATGACAAACACTTGGGTGGGTGAATGGGTGGATCACTCCAATTTATAATATCCGCAAACAGTTTGGAGTTGAAGTAAATTGGAATAACTCGCCCACCCACCCAAGTGTTTATGATCAAAAGATTGAGTTGTGTTTTCTTTTCCATGACTTAGTGACCCTTGACGCTTGTAGGGAAAACAAACATGTAATCTCTTGATGGCAAATATTTGGATGGGTGAGTGGGTCATTCCAATTCATAATTGTTGACATCAATAGTGCAACCCTTGATTTAGTCTCAATTTTAGGTTAGAATGCTGTGTTTTTGATAATATTCATATTGTATGTCAGTAAAATCAAGATATCTGCGTTAATATAAAAAGTTTTCAGCTCTAGTTTAAAAATTTGAATTCAGAAGACTGGATTACATAAGGAAAATTATTTACATCAATAGTGCAACCTTTAATTTAGTCTCAATTTTGGGTTAAAATGCTGTGTTTTTAAAAATATTCATGTTTTATGTCATTAAAATCAAGATATCTGCTTTAATATAAAGAGTTTTCAACTCTAGTTTAAAAATTTGAATTCAGAAGACTGAATTAGACAAGAAAAATTGTTGACATCAATAGTGCAACCCCTAATTTAGTCTCAATCTTGGGTTAAACTGTTGAGTTTTTAATGATATTAATGTTTTATAACAATAAAATCAAGATATCTGCTTTAATACTAGGAGTTTCAAATTCTAGTTTAAAAATTTGATTTCAGAATACTAGATTACATAAGAAAAATTGTTGACATCAATAGTGCAACCCCTAATTAAGTCTTAATTTTGGTTTAAAATGCAGTGTTTTTAATCATGTTTATGTTTTATGTCACTAAAATCAAGATAACTGCGTTAATATTGGTATTTTTGAATTCTAGTTTAAAAATTTGAATTCAGAAGACTGAATTACATAAGAAAAGTTGTTAGCATCAATGGTGCAATATCTAATTTAGTCTTAATTTGGGGATAAATTGCAACGTTTTTAATAATATTTATGTATTGTGTTAGTAAAATCAAGATATCTGAGTTAATTTTAAACTCTGGTTTGAAAATTTGAATTCAGAAGACTAAATTACATAAGAAAAGTGGTTGACATCAATAGTGCAACTCCTAATTTAGTCTTAAAATGCTGTGTGTTTCAATAATATTTATGTTTTATGTCAATAAAATCAAGATAACTGCGTTAATATTAATAATTTTAAATTCTGGTTTAAAAATTTAAATTCAGAAGACTGGATTATATTAGAAAAATTGTTGGCATCAATAGTGCAACTTCTAATTTAGTCCCAATTTTGGGTTAAAATGCAGTGTTTTTAATAATTTTTATGTTTTATGTAAGTAAAATCAAGATAACTGTGTTAATATTAGCATTTTTGAATTCTGGGTTAAAAATTTAAATTCAGAAGGCTGAATTATAAAAGAAAAGTTGTTGGCATCAATAGTGCAACCCCTAGTTTAGTCCCAGTTTTGGGTTAAAATGCTGTTTTTAATCATATTTATGTTTTTTGTCAGTAAAATCACGATAACTGAGTTAATATTAGTATTTTTGAATTCTGGTTAAAAAATTTGAATTCAGAAGACTGGGCTACATAAGTAAAATTGTTGACATCAATAGTGCAACCCTTAATTCTGTCTGAATTTGCTAAATTTATATAACTTTTGATGTTTTGTCTCAGTAGAATCAAGATATTTGCGTTAATATTACAAATTTTGAATTCTAGTTTAAAAAATTGAATTCAGGTGCCTGGATTACATTAGAAAAATATTTGACATTAATAGTGCAACCCTTAATTCTGTCTTAATCTGCTCATTTCTTATCATTTTTACTGTTTTTTCTCAATAAAGCCAAGATATCTGCGTCAATATTACAAACTTTGAATTCTGGTTTAAAAAATTGAATTCAGAAGACTGAATTACATTAGAAAAATATTTGACATCATTAGTGCAACCCTTAATTCTGCCAATTTCTTATCATTTTTACTGTTTTATCTCAGTGAAGTCAAAATATCTGCGTTAATATTACAAATTTTGAATTCTGGTTTAAAAATTTGAATTCAGAAGACTGGATTACATTAGAAAAATATATGACATCAATAGTGCAACCCTTAATTCTGCCTTAATTTGCTAGTTTCTTATCATTTTTACTGTTTTATCTCAGTAAAGCCAGAATATCTGCGTTAATATTACAAATTTTAAATTCTAATTTAAAAAATTGAATTCAGAAGACTAAATCACATTAGAAAAATGTTTGGCATCGTTAGTGCAACCCTTAATTCTATCTTAATTTGCTAAATTTGTATAATTTTTAATGTTTTGTTTCAGTAGAATCAAGATATCTGCGTTAATATTACAAACTTTGAATTCTAGTATAAAAAAATTAATTCAGGAGACTAGATTACATTAGAAAACTATTTGACATCAATAGTGCAACCCTTGATTCTGTCATAATTTTTTGAATCTATATAACTTTTAATGTTTTGTGTCAGTATAGTCAAGATATTTGCGTTAACATTACAAATTTTGGATTCTGGTTTAAAACTTTGAATTCAGGAGAGTAAATTACATTAGAAAAACTTTCGACATCAATAGTGCAACTCTTAATTCTGTCTTAATTTGCTAATTTCTTATCATTTTTACTGTTTTATCTCAGTAAAGCCAAGATATCTGCGTTAATATTACAAATTTTGAAATCTAGCTTAAAAAATTGAATTCAGGAGACTAAATCGCATTAGAAAAATGTTTGGCATCATTAGTGCAACCCTTAATTCTGTCTTAATTTTCTAATTTCTTATCATTTTTACTGTTTTATTTCAGTAAAGCCGAGATATCTGCGTTAATATTACAAATTTTGAACTCTAGTTTAAAAAATTGAATTCAGAAAACTAGATTACATTAGAAAAATGTTTGACATCAATAGTGCAACCCTTAATTCTGTTTAAATTCCGGCTAATGCACCGGATTTCTTATAATTTCCATGTTTTATCTCAGTAGAATCAAGATATTTGCGTTAATATTACAAATTTTAAATTCTGGTTTAAAAAATTGAATTCAGAAGACCAAATTACATTAGAAAATGTTTGACATCATTAGTGTAACCTTTAATTCCATCTTAATTTGCTAATTTATTATCATTTTTACTGATTTTTCTCATTAAAGCCAAGATATCTGCGCTAATATTACAAATTTTGAATTCTGCTTTAACCCTTAATTCTGTCTTAATTTGCTAATTTCTTATCATTTTTACTATTTTATCTCAGTAAAGCCAAGATATCTGCGCTAATATTAAAAATTTTGAATTCTGGTTTAAAAAATTGAATTCAGGAGACTGGATTACATTAGAAAAATATTTGACATCAATAGTGCAACCCTTAATTTAGTCTTAATTTGCTAATTTCTTATCATTTTTACTGTTTTATCTCAGTAAAGCCAAGGTATCTGCGTTAATATTATAAATTTTAAATTCTGGTTTAAAAATTTGAATTCAAAAGACTTGGTTACATCAGAAAAATATTTGACATCAATAGTGCAACCATTAATTTTGTCTTAAATTGCTAATTTCTCATCATTGTTACTGTTTTATCTCAGTAAAACCATGATATCTGCGTTAATATTACATATTTTGAATTCTGGTTTAAAAAATTGAATTAGAAAAATGTTTGACATCATTAGTGCAACCGTTAATTCCGTCTTAATTTGCAAATTTCTTATCATTTTTACAGCTTTATCTCAGCAAAGTCAAGATATTTGCGTTAATATTACAAATTTTGAATTCTAGTTTAAAAAATTTAATTCAAAAGACTAAATTACATTAAAAAAATGTTTGGCATCATTAGTGCAACCGTTAATTCCGTCTTAATTTGCTCATTATCATTTTTACTGTTTTATCTCAGTAAATCCAAGATATCTGCGTTAATATTACAAATTTTGAATTCTGGTTTAAAAAATTGAATTCAGAAGACTAAATTAGATTAGAAAATTATTTGACATCAATAGTGCAACCCTTAATTCTGTCTTAATTTGCTAAATTTGTATAATTTTTAATGTTTTGTCTCAGTAGAATCAAGATATCTGCGTTAATATTACAAATTTTGAATTCTGGTTTAAAAAATTGAATTAAGAAAACTAAATCACATTAGAAATATGTTTGGCATCATTAGTGCAACTTTTAATTCTGTCTGAATTTGCTAATTTCTTATCATTTTTACTATTTTATCTCAGTAAAGCCAAGATATTTGCGTTAATATTACAAATTTTGAATTCTGGTTTAAAAACTTGAAAACTCTGATGTTGAGACCTTTTTTAGAAAATTTTGGTCTTAATGTCAAAAGGAGCCTCTTCTAGTAGCTTGCAAAGTGTTCTATGGTTTTTGTTGTAAAACCCTAGAAACTAGGATCCAGCTTGCCTATACCACCTCTCGAAGTCTTTGATTGCACTTTCAGTGTATTCAGGATTTTAAAGTAAGATTCTGTGGAGTTATTAAACGTAAGAGCTACAATCTCTGCTTTTTAGTAAGTATTATCAGGCTATTTAAAGTCTTCTACAAGTAGTTAGCATTCTTGAAGACTATTAATAGCTTATACTAGCTTCATTAAAGCTTAGCAAAGCTGAAGCGTTTTAAGTTGTAATACATTCTTACAATTCATTCAACTCTCAGAATAAGTGCATTGCATTACTTCAGCACATTTCTGTTAAAACATTTATTGGTCCTTCGAACCGGATTTCCATTAATAGTCATTTTAGGTTAATAAGTCAAAAATCTAAACTTTGAACCGGATTTCGGGTATTTTGAAGTAAGAGTTTTTAGTAACCTGTAGTAGATCTCAACACCTATTAATTTGTTACAATCTTTCTGCTTTCTAAAGTTTTCTGAGGAATAAAACAATTTTTTGTACTTGAGTGTCAATTGGTAAATCGCGAAGCGACAAACTGTTTGTTGTGAAGTGTGTCATAACATTCCCTATCAATCGCAAAGCGACACATTAGAGCTTCACTGACAGTTAATTGTGAAGCGATTTATAGCTACTCAAGTGTCAATCGCGAAGTGACAAATTGTTTGTAATGAAGTTTGTCATAATATTTTCTATCAATCGCAAAGCGACAGACTAGAGCTTCACTAACAGTTAATTGTGAAGCGATTTAAAGCTACTCAAGGATTAATCGCGAAGCGACAAATTGTTTGTAATGAAGTTTGTTATAATACTTTCAATCAATCGCAAAGCGACACATTAGAACTTCACTGACAGTTAATCGTAAAGCGATTTATAGCTACTCAAGTATCAATCGCGAAGCGACAAATTGTTTGTAATGAAGTTGGTCATAATATTTTCTATCAATCGCAAAGCGACAGATTAGAGCTTGACTGACAGTTAATTGTAAAGCGATTTAAAGCTACTCAAGTGTCAATCGCGAAGCGACTAATTGTTTGTGAAGAAGTTTGTCATAACATTTCCCATCAATCGCAAAGCGGCACATTAGAGCTTCACTGACAGTTAATTGTGAAGCGATTTAAAGCTACTCAAGTGTCAATCGCAAAGCGACAAATTGTTTGTAATGAAGTTTGTCATAATATTTTCTATCAATCGCGAAGCGACACATTAGAGCTTCACTGACAGATAATTGTGAAGCGATTTATAGCTACTCAAGTGTCAATCGCGAAGCGACAAATTGTTTGTAATGAAGTTTGTCATAATATTTTCTATCAATCGCGAAGCGACACATTAGAGCTTCACTGACAGATAATTGTGAAGCGATTTATAGCTACTCAAGTGTCAATCGCGAAGCGACAAATTGTTTGTGAGGAAGTTTGTCATAATATTTTCTGAAACGACTCATTAGAGCTTCACCGACAGTTAATTGTGAAGCGATTTAAAGCTACTCAAGGATTAATCGCGAAGCGACAAATTGTTTGTAATGAAGTTTGTCATAATACTTTCAATCAATCGCAAAGCGACACATTAGAGCTTCACTGACAGTTAATTGTGAAGCGATATAAAGCTACTCAAGTATCAATCGCGAAGCGACAAATTGTTTGTAATGAAGTTTGTCATAATATTTTTTATCAATCGCAAAGCGATACATTAGAGCTTCACTGACAGTTAATTGTAAAGCGATTTAAAGCTACTTTAGTGTCAATTGCGAAGCGACAAATTGTTTCTAATGAAGTTTGCCATAACATTTCCTATCAATCGCGAAGAGACACATTAGAGCTTCACTGACAGTTAATTGTGAAGCAATTTATAGCTACTCAAGTGTCAATCGCGAAGCGACAAATTGTTTGTGAGGAAGTTTGTCATAATATTTTCTGAAACGACTCATTAGCGCTTCACTGACAGTTAATTGTGAAGCGATTTAAAGCTACTCAAGTGAATCGCGAAGCGAGAAATTGTTTGTAATGAAGTTTGTCATAACATTTCCTATCAATAGCAAAGCGACACATTAGAGCTTCACTGACAGTTAATTGTGAAGCGATTTAAAGCTCCTCAGGCGTCAATTGCGAAGCGACAAATTGTTTGCGAGGAAGTTTGTCATAATATTTTCTGAAACGACACATTACAGCTTCACTGACAGTTAATTGTGAAGCGATTTATAGCTACTCAAGTGTCAATCGAAGCGACAGATTGTTTGTAATGAAGTTTTGTTAGAATATTTTCTGTCATGTGACAATTAAAACAAAATTTGATATAATTTAATGCAAATAGTAAACTTTTATAATAATATTGAGGCCTTCATTAAGCCTAACCCTGATCTGAAACCACAATACATTTTTAAATTAATTTTAAAATAGATTTTCCCACGAAGCAACATTGATACAGTGAGTAAATAATTCCATAAAAGTCAACGCATAAATAGATCAAATCTAATCATTTCTATTCGCATTGCCATATATGTACATGCAAACTAAACTAACTATTGTTTGCTTTCCTTTCACAGATTGATAAATCCACATCTTCTCACATAATTTTCCTCAGATTTATAACATGATGTCAACAAATTGAATCAGAACTATTTTGTTAAATTATAATTAAATCAGGTATGGTTTTAACAGCTATAATGAAGCTTACATTCTCAACAATGCTTCTTTCTGTCTGCAGCTCACACGTTATTTATGCAACACCACAATTCTATAATTAAAAAGGGGTAGACAACCGCTTTAATTGGCTATTAATTAGTTAAATGAGAGAGTACCGCTAGATTTATAAATAGAATTTATGCTTAACAAATCGGTTGAAGTGTTTTGCATAAACTTCAATCAATAAAAATGTTATCATTAATATAATGGTTTTCACATTTCATTTCATGTTAAAATAAATTGAATGCTGACCTATCTTAATAAAAAAAAACAAATTCGTTATTGTGTTTTATGAAAACATAAAAATAAAACGTGATTTTGCACTAGTCATAAAGTACATATATTAATATTTTGTAAACAAAAGAATGGGTGTGTTTTGCGATTGTTTAAAAACTAGGTTAAAAAATATAACTTATTAATATCGTTTATTGTATTGCGTCATTGTGTCGGAATCATTTTATGTTTACTATTATAGAATGATTTAATAGCTTATTACCATGTTCTAAAATTTAGCTCAATTTAATTTAAAAACTAAGATGCTCCCAGTTTTTTGAAATAATAACATTTAATGGATTTAGTTTCTAACAGTAATTACTTAAAACTAAACCAATTACAAGTTTGCGTGATGTGAAGCTTAAATGGGGCAGATTAGAGTGATTATTTAAACTTAAATTAACGTTGCTAATTTGTATGTAATTTCTCCAGAATTGAGATTACAATTTGTTCCTATAAAATATTTGCTAAAGTGGAAACAAGGTTTGATTCATAAGATAATAATTTGATGACGGCTACAAGAGTCATATCCGGTATTCATGATTTTAACTAAAATGTTAATAAAAATAGTATTTCAGAATAATCTCACGCTTTTGTTGCCAATTTATTTTTGTTTAAAAAATCTGTTGCATATAAAAGCAGGTAAATGTGACTAGTAGCGGATCACCTGTTTATTCTATAACAGTTGGGGCTGCCAGGTGGTAGTAAAAGCATTAAGTTTGTCAAATCAACATCAGGTGATTTTACAAAGCTAACCACAAGACATCTGGGCCCTTAAGAAAACCAAAATAAATATTTTTTATTAAAATCATAAAATAATATTTCTAAAAAGATAATTCCTAAGCGAATCAAGCCGTTTAAACTCAAATTTTCAATCTAGAACTCGAAATTTTTATTGGTTCTCATGTAAACTCAGTTTAACTAATAAAACCTAAAATAATTCAAAACTGGTGACTCGTGAAGAGCATTTCAGCTCAAAATATCAGTAACAAAATGATTCTAACAATATTTCCTAACTGAATCAAGTCTTTTAAACTCAAATTTGTAATCTACAACTCAAAATTCCTACTAGTTCTCCTTTAAACTCAGTTTAACTGATAAAACCTAAAATAATTTAAAACTGGTGACTCGTGAAGAGCATTTCAGCTCAAAATATTAGTAACAAAATGATTCTAACAATATTTCTTAACTGAATCAAGTCTTTTAGACACAAATTTGCAATCTACAACTCAAAATTCCTACTAGTTCTCCTTTAAACTCAGTTTAACTGATAAAACCTAAAATAATTTAAAACTGGTGACTCGTGAAGAGCATTTCAGCTCAAAATATTAGTAACAAAATGATTCTAACAATATTTCTTAACTGAATCAAGTCTTTTAGACACAAATTTGCAATCTACAACTCAAAATTCCTACTAGTTCTCTTTTAAACTCAATTTAACTGAGAAAACTTTTTAGCCCAAATTATCAGTAGCAAAATGATTCTAACAATATTTCCTAACTGAATCAAGTCTTTTAGACTCAAATTTGCAATCTACAACTCAAAATTCCTATTAGTTCTCCTTTAAACTCAGTTTAACTGATGAAACACAAAATAACTCAAAATTGGTGATTCTGAAGAGTATTTCAGCCCAAATTATCAGAAACAAAATGATTCTAACAATATTTCCTAACTGAATCAAGTCTTTTAGACACAAATTTGAAATCTACAACTCAAAATTCTTACTAATTCTCCTATAAACTCAGTTTAACTGATAAAACCTAAAATAATTCAAAATTGGTGACTCGTGAAGAGCATTTCAGCACAAATTATCAGTAATAAAATGATTCTAACAATATTTTCTAACTGAATCAAGTCTTTTAGACACAAATTTGCCATCCACAACTCAAAACTCCTACTGGTTCTCCTTTAAACTCAACTAAACTGAAATAAAACCTAAAATAACTCAAAATTTGTGACTCGTGAAGAGCATTTCAGCCCAAATTATCAGTAACAAAATTATTCTAACCATATTTCCTAACTGAATCAAGTCTTTTAGACACAAATTTGCAATCTACAATTCAAAATTCCGATTAATTCTCCTTTAAACTCAGTTTAACTAATAAAACCTAAAATAATTCAAAATTAGTGACTCGTGAAGATCATTTCAGCCCAAAATTTCAGTAACAAAATTATTCTAACAATATTTCCTAACTGAATCAAGTCTTTTAGACACAAATTTGCAATCTACAACTCAAAATTTCTATTAGTTCCTCTTTAAACTCAGTTTAACTGATAAAATCTAAAAAATATCAAAACTGGTGACTGGTGAAGAGCATTTCAGCCCAAATTATCAGTAACAAAACTATTCTAACAATATTTCCTAACTGAATCAAGTCTTTTAAACTCAAATTTGCAATCTACAACTCAAAATTCGTATTGGTTCTCCTTTAAACTAAGTTTAACTGATGAAACCTAAAATAATTCAAAATTGGTGACTCTTGAAGAGCATGTCAGCCCAAATTATCAGTAACAAAATGATTCTAACAATATTTCATTACTGAATCAAGTCTTTTAGACACAAATTTGCAATCTACAACTCAAACTTCCTATTAGTTCTCCTTTAAACTCAGTTTAACTGATAAATCCTAAAATAATTCAAAACTGGTTACTCGTGAAGAGCATTTCAGCCAAAATTATCAGTAACAAAATAATTCTAGCAATATTTCCCAACTGAATCAAGTTTTTTAGACACAAATTTGCAATCTACAATTCAAAATTCCGATTAATTCTCCTTTAAACTCAGTTTAACTAATAAAACCTAAATTAATTCAAAATTGGTGATTCTGAAGAACATTTTAGCCCAAATTATCAGCAGCAACATGATTCTAACAATGTTTCCTAACTGGATCAAGTCTTTTAGACACAAATTTGCAATCCACAACTCAAAACTCCTATTGGTTCTCCTTTAAACTCAACTAAACTGAGATGAAACCAAAAATAACTCAAAATTTATAACTCTAAAGACAATTTCAGCCCAAATTATTAACAACAAAATGTTTCTAAGAAGATTTTCTAACCAATCAATCAAGTTAAAACCTAAAACAATTAAGATTAGTGATTTTAAAGATGATTTCCGCCCAAACTATTAGTAACAAAATTTTTCTAAATTCCTAACCAATTGAAGCTTTTTAAACTCAAATTTACAATCTACAACTCAAAACTCTTATTGGTTCTAGTATAAACTCAATTTAACTGAGTTGAAACCTAAAATAACTTAAAATTAGCAATTTTGAAGACGATTTAAGACCAAATTATTAGTAACCAAAATTTTCTAAAAATAATTCCTAACCGAATCAAGTCTTTTAAACTCAAATTTGCAATCTACAACTCAAAATTTCTATTGGTTCTAGTATAAACTCAATTTAACTGAGTTGAAACCTAAAATAACTTAAAATTGCCAGTTTTGAAGACCATTTAAGACCAAATTACTAGTAACAATTTTTTTCTAAAAATAATTCCTTACCAAATGAAGCCTTTTAAACTCAAATTTGCAATCTACAACTCAAAATTCCTATTGGTTCTAGTATAAACTCAATTTAACCGAGTTGAAGCCTAAAATAACTTAAAATTAGCAATTTTGAGACAATTTAAGGCCAAATTATTACTAACAAAATTTTTCTAAAAATAATTCCTAACCGAATGAAGCTTTTCAACCTCAAATTTGCAATCTACAACTCAAAATTCCGATTGGTTCTAGTATAAACTCAATTTAACTGAGTTGAAACCTAAAATAACTAAAAATTATCAATTTTGAAGACAATTTAAGACCAAATTATTAGTAACAAAATTTTTCTAAAAATAATTCCTAATCGAATGAAGTCTTTTAAACTCAAATTTGCAACCTACAACTCAAAACTCCTATTGGTTCTAGTATAAACTCCATTTAACTGAGTTGAAACCTAAAATAACTTAAAATTAGCAATTTTGAGACAATTTAAGGCCAAATTATTACTAACAATTTTTTTCTAAAAATAATTCCTAACCGAATAAAGCCTCCTAAACTCAAATTTGCAATCTACAACTCAAAATTCCTATTAGTTCTAGTATAAACTCAATCTAATTGAGTTGAAACCTAAAATAACTTAAAATTAGCAATTTTGAAGACGATTTAAGACCAAATTATTAGTAACAAAATAATTCCTAACCAAATCAAGTCTTTTAAACTCAAATTTGCAATCTACAATTCAAAATTCCTATTAGTTCTAGTATAAAGTCAATTTAATTAAGTTGAAACCTAAAATAACTTAAAATTAGCAATTTTGAAGACGAATTAAGGCCAAATTATTAGTAACAAATTTTTTCTAAAAATAATTCCTAACCAAATGAAGCCTTTTAAACTCAAATTTGCAATCTACAACTCAAAATTTAATTGCAAACAAAAATTTAGTTTAGTTTAGTCATCATTTCAGAAATGAGAAACGCTTTAATTAATTGATTATTATTATTATTATTATTATGCTTTTTACGGCTATTTTACATCGCCACAGTAAGTCTACGACTTGTTTAAAGTGGTTTGATGGGACCAACAGCTTAATACGTGACTTCCGAACCACGCTGGTGGATATAGAGCAAGTTATCATTTCAGTCATATTTCGGGGATCGAACCCCGGACTGCTCGCATGATATGCAAGTGCTCTACCATTGAGCTATCACACCATAGTTTAGATAGTTTATCAATACCGACCTCAATTTTGAACAAATGTTGTTGAAAACATGCGTTATACATGTCTATAACTAATTCTGTTATGACTGAACTAATACTATTTGCATCAATATTTCCAGACTATTTGTATTCTAAAAATAATCGACACTAAAAAATAAAATATTGGTACCTCTCATAAATGACCTTGATAAATAAAATGATTTGCTGTATTCTCGTGGGAAAATCAATTTTAAAACTGCAATTTGTACCGCATTATAAATTTGAAACATTTCATGCTCAAAAGAACAAATAACAAAAAATCTTTGCTAAGTCATTTAAAATATTAATTTGTTTGTAATACTAAATAAATTGTTTAATGTTAAATCTATAAAAAGGAAGTTGAAGGTTATAGTCTTCCTTTGTTTCGATGCATTCCTTACTGCGTTTTAAAATGTGTTTGCGTTCACGACGTTTATATTTCAATTTTATTTGTATTCAGCAATTCTTTCTAATACCAAATAAGATAGTAGAGGTCAATTTTTACATACAGTTATAGTTAATTGTGGGTGTAAATTTACAACTAAATTAGCATATATTAGTAAACAATGAAGAGTTAATTAGTATTTTATAGCGATATAATGTTACACACGTGTGGATGTATAATTAACATTTTTTTTAATAATATTAAAAAAACCTGATGGATTACTTGAAGAAGAATTTTCTTACATTGATAAATGTAGAAGATTATAGTAATAAATAATCATCATAACGGATTTTTTTGCGATTTAAATTCACACGAACATGTTTTTATGTTAATACAACAATGAACGATTTGTTTGGTTCACTCCTATATATGTTCATAATTTATTTTAATGGCCACAAAGTGTGATGGAATATAGATTAAAGTCATTTACATATCATTTGAATTGATAGTGTTAAAAAATATTTTATTAACGTTTGCATAATAATTAACTGCGTAATGAAACCAATAATTGTACGTTAGAAAATAGTTTTGATTGTGATAATATTAAGCAGTTTAATAGAAACTTTTATAAGAACTCTATACATACACACATTGACCTGCACGAATTACAAATCACGAACGTTTAGGCACGTTCACGAACCGTCTGCATAAGGGCTTTTAGGTTAGGTTAACAATATATGTACTATTGTTAGGTTGTGTACTACCGAGAATCAACTTCAATGCCAATCTCAGAAATTGCTGTCGTAGACGTTTTTTCTAGATGTAGATGAGTGTGCTGTGATGCAGCGTCAACTTTCAATGACCATTAACGTTAAAAAGTGCAAAATTCGTCCTTGAAATATCAAAATATTGTTAGAATGGCCCAAAAACCGGCTATAAATAGTTGAAAAGTGCAAAATTTATTTATATAATCCGACCATAGAAACTTAAATATTGTCAGAAAGCACCAAAATCTGTTGAAGAATGCAAAATTGTTTTCACAAAAAGTCAAAATGAGATAAATCCGGCAAAAAAAACAGTTAAAAAGTGCAAAGTTCTATTCATAAAAGTCAAAAATACCAAAATCCGGCTAGTAAATAATTAAAATATTGTCACTAAGATTCAAAATCCGGCCGTAAACTGCCAAAAAGTGCAAAATTCTGATTAAAGAATGTCAAAAATAACAAAATCCGGCCATAAAGTTTGAAAATATTGTCAGGCAGAACCAAAATTTAATCATAAACTATTAAAAAATGCAAAAGTAATTTATGAAAAATAAAAAAATGATAAAATCCGACCAAAAATTAACCTGCAAAATTCTATTCATCAAATGTCAAAAATCAAAAAACCCGGTCGAAAAGTTTAAAAATATTGCCAGACAGTACCAAAATTTAGTCATAAATGTAAAAAAATGCAAAACTATTTTATAAAATGTAAAAAATTGCAAAATCCGGTCAAAAACGGTTGAAAAGTGCAAAATTCTATTCATCAAATGTCAAAAATATGAAAATCAAGCCATAAAGTAAGAAAAAACTGCCAAAGAGTATCAAAATTTAGACATAAACTGTTAAAAAATGCAAAATTATTTTATAAAAAGTAAAAAAATGATAAAATCCGGTCAAAAACGGTTGAAAAGTGCAAAATTCTATTCATCAAATGTTAAAAATCAGAAAATCCGGCCATAAAGTTTGAAAATATTGAAAATTTAGTCATTATCTGTTAAAAAATGCAAAATTATTTTATAAAAAGTTAAAAAAATGATAAAATCCGGCCAAAAACGGTTAAAAGGTGCAAAATTCTATTCATCAAATGTCAAAAATCAGAAAATATGGCCAAAAAATTTGAAAATATTTTCAGGCAGTACCAAAATATAGTCATAAACTGTTAAAAAATGCAAAATTATTTTATAAAAAGTAAAAAAATGATAAAATCCGGCCAAAAAGTGAAAAATTCTATTCTTCAAATGTCAAAAATCAAAAAATCCGGCCATAAAGTTTGAAAATATTGTCAGACAGTACCAAAATTTAATCATAAACTATTGAAAAATGCAAAATTATTTAAAAAAAAGTAAAATATGATAAAATCTGGCCAAAAACGGTTGAAAAGTGCAAAATTCTATTCATCAAATGTTAAAAATCAGAAAATCTGGACATAAAGTTTAAAAATATTGCCAGACAGTACCAAAATTTAATCATAAACTATTGAAAAATGCAAAATTATTTTACAAAAGTAAAAAAATGATAAAATCCGGCCAAAAACGGCTGAAAAGTGCAAAATTCTATTTATCAAATGTTAAAAATCAGAAAATCCGGCCATAAAGTTTGAAAATATTGTCAGGTAGTATCAAAATTTAGCCATAATCCGTTAAAAAATGCAAAATTATTTTATAAAAAATAAAAAAATGATAAAATCCGGCCAAAAACGGTTGAAAAGTGCAAAATTCTATTCATCAAATGTCAAAAATCAGAATATCCGGCTATAAAGTTTAAAAATATTTTCAGACAGTATCAAAATTTAGTCATAAGCTGTTAAAAAATGCAAAAATATTTTATGAAATGTAAAAACATGATAAATTCTGTCCAAAAACGGTTGAAAAGTGCAAAATTTTATTCATCAAATATCAAAAATCAGAAAACCGGCCATAAAGTTTGAAAATATTGCCAGAGGGTATCAAAATTTAGTCATAAACTGTTAAAAAATGCAAATTATTTTATAAAAAGTTAAAAAAATGATAAAATCCGGCCAAAAACGGTTGAAAAGTGCAAAATTCTATTAATCAAATGTTAAAAATAAAAAAATCCGGCCATAAAGTTTAAAAATATTGCCAGAAAGTACCAAAATTTAATCATAAACTGTTAAAAATTGCAAAATTTTATTATAAAAAGTGCAAAAAATGATAAAATCCGACCAAAAACGGTTAAAAAGTGCAAAATTCTATTCATCAATGTCAAAATTCAGAAAATCCGGTCATAAAGTTTGAAAATATTGCCAGAAAGTACCAAAATTTAATCATAAACTGTGAAAAAATGCAAAATTATTTTATTAAATGTAAACATATGATAAAATCCGGCCAAAAACGGTTGAAAAGTGCAAAATTCTATGTATCAAATGTCAAAAATCAAAAAATCCGGAAATAAAGTATGAAAATATTGTCAGGCAATACCAAAATTTAGTCATAAACTGTAAAAAAAGCTAAAATTATTTTATAAATAGTAGAAAAATAATAAATTCCGGCAAAAAACGGTTAAAAAGTGAAAAATTCTATTCATCAAATGTCAAAAATCAGAAAATCCGGCCATAAAGTTTGAAAATATAGTCCGACAGTATCAAAATTTAATCATAAACTTTTAAAAATTGCAAAATTATTTTATAAAAAGTGAAAAAATGATAAAATCCGGCCAAAAACGGCTGAAAAGTGCAAAATTCTATTCATCAAATGTCAAAAATCAAAAAATCCGGATTTAAAGTTTAAAACTATTGTCAGACGGTACCAAAATTTAGTCATAAACTGTTGAAAAATGCAAAATAATTTCATAAAATGTAAAAATAGTAAAATCCGGCCAAAAACGGTTGAAAAGTGCAAAATTTTACTCATCAAATGTCAAAAACCAAAAAATCCAACCATAAAGTTTAATAATTTTGCCAGGCAGTACCAAAATTTAGCCATAAACTGTTGAAAAATGCAAAATTATTTTATGAAATGTAAAAAATGGTAAAATCCGGCCAAAAACGGTTAAAAAGTGCAAAATTCTATTCATCAAATGTCAAAAATCAAAAAATCCGGAAATAAAGTTTGAAAATATTGTCAGGCAGTACCAAAATTTAGTCATAAACTGTTAAAAAATGCAAAATTATTTAATAAAAAGTAAAAAAATTAAGAAATCCAGCCAAAAACAGTTGAAAAATGCAAAACTCTATTCATCAAATATCAAAAATCAGAAAATCCGGCCATAAAGTTTGAAAATATTGCCAGAGTATCAAAATTTAGTCATAAACTGTTAAAACATGCAAAATTATTTTATAAAAAGTTAAAAAAATGATAAAATCCGGCCAAAAACGGTTAAAAAAAGCAAAATTCTATCCATCAAATGTCAAAAATCTAAAAATCTGCCCATAAAGTTTGAAAATATTATCAGGCAGTACCAAAATTTAGCATAAACTGTTAAAAAATGCAAAATTATTTTATAAAAAGTAAAAAAATGATAAAATAAAAACAGTTGAAAAGTGAAAAACTCTATTCAGCAAATGTCAAAAATCAGAAAATCCGGCCATAAAGTTTGAAAATATAGTCAGACAGTACCAAAATTTAGTCATAAACTGTTAAAAAATGTAAAATTATTTTATGAAATGTAAAAAAATGAAAAAATCCGGCCAAACACGGTTGAAAAGTGCAAAATTTTATTCATCAAATATCAAAAATCTGAAAATCAAACCATGAAGTTTGAAAATATTGCCAGAGAGTATCAAAATTTAGTCCGGAAATAAAGTTTGAAAATATTGTCAGGCAGTACCAAAATTTAGTCATAAACTGTTAAAAAATGCAAAATTATTTTATAAAAAGTAAAAAAATTATAAAATCCAGCCAAAACCGGTTGAAAAGTGCAAAATGCTATTCATCAAATGTCAAAAATAAAAAAATCAAGCCATAAAGTTTGAATATATTGTCAGACAGTACCAAAATTTAGCATAAACTGTTAAAAAATGGTAAATTATTTGATAAAAAGTAAAAAAATGATAAAATCCGGCCAAAAAGAGTTGAAAAGTGCAAAACTCTATTCATCAAATGTCAAAAATCAGAAAATCCAGCCATAAAGTTTAAAAATATTGCCAGAAAGTACCAAAATTTAGTCATAAACTGTTAAAAATTGCAAAATTATATTATAAAAAGTGAAAAAAATGATAAAATCCGACCAAAAAAGGTTAAAAAGTGCAAAATTCTATTTTAAAAAGTTAAAAATAGCAAAACCCTGCAATAAAATATTAAAATATTATCAGAAAAAACTAAAATCCGGCCGTAAACTATTAAAAAGTGCAAAACTGTATTTATGAAATGCAAAAACAGCCAAATTCTGTCATAAACTGTCAAAAAGTGCAAAATTCTATTCAAAGAATGTCAAAAATAGCTAAATATGGTCTTTAAATATGATAATAATGTCAAAAAGTACTAAAATTTAGTCTAAACTATTTAAAAATGCAAAATTTTATTGATGAAAAGTAAAAACTTGTAGAATTCAAATGTCAAAAATCAAAAATATGGTTAAACTGTTAAAAAATGACAAGAAAAAAAAACATCATCCGTCTATGAAAAAAAATGTTGTCAAAAAAATCCAAAATTCAGCCATAAACTGTAGAAATGTGCAAAATCCGGTATTGAAACTTCAAACAGTTGACAGGAAGTACTAAAATCCGGCTATAAACTGTTAAAAAAAGTAAAAAACTTGATAAAATCCAGTTATGAAGTATCAAAAAATCCGACCATAAACTGTATAATAGTAATTATGATTTTATGTAAATTGTCTCTCTGACCAGTGAGATGCTAGACACACTGATGAAAGGTGCATGCCTTGGATCACTAGTTTATATGACTCATACTGGGTAATGAAGCAATTTACATAAAACAAACAAACTTGCTGAAACTATCACATTGAAGACAAGATTTGATCAGTCTGTTCTTCAATCAAGAGAGTACTAGTATCAGTGACGTAAAAGTTTAATATGCGATGTTGACCGATTCGAAGCCCCGCTCCTAGAAGAGAAATGCACGGTCATGAGAAAGAAAAAAGCAAAAAAGCTAAAGAAGGCAACTTCTGCTTCTTCTAGGCCATCAAGTAAAGTGGCTTTAGTGCCACCGGGCAATCAGCCATTACGATTCGAAATAAAACCAAATATCCAAGGCTGATGGCAACGCTCAAACCTTTGAGCATAACCGTCAAACATGCAGTGAATGTGTTGGATGGTATCCGCATGCACTCGCTAACCACACAAAGCATAGTGATCGAGTATTTTAAGGTGAACAAAATCTTTCCAAAAATCCCTAAAGTACGTTATTCGGAATGTGCCCGACTGTATCACGGCTGATGTGGAACAGGCCAAGTTTATCGCTCAGGGGTACACTCCAACCTCTACAACCTTCATGAAAAAGAACAGGATTATCTTTCCAACGCTGTACGTGCAGCAAAAAATTACATGCGTCGCAGATCGCTATTTACAACGTTGCCCAGTTTATCACAAACCGAAGGTTAGCCGCAACAGCCAGAACATGAGTACAGACAAGTAATTTAAACTGAGATTCCCGCCCACCCACCCAAGCTTCAGTTATCAAAAAATTCACTTTTCTGCAAGCGTTAAAAGTATATATCACAGGAGGTGACGGTGATATCCAACCCCGTGATGACGGGCACTTGGGCGGGTGGTTGGGTTACTCCAGCACATAAGTACAGACAAGTAATTTAAACTGAAGTTCCCGCCCACCCACCCAAGTGTTAGTTATCAAGAAATTAGAAGTTTCACTTCTCTGCAAGCGTTAAAAGTTTCTATATCACAGGAGGTGATGGTAATATCCAATCCCTTGATGACGGACACTTGGGCAGGTGGGTGGGTCACTCCAAAACTGAGTACGGACAAATAGTTTAAACTGGAATTCCCGCCCACCCACAAAAGTGTTAGTTATCAAGAAATTGTAAGTTTCACTTCGCTGCAAGCGTTCTATAACACAAAAGGTGATGGTGATATCCAATCCCTTAATGACGGACACTTGGGTGGGTGGGTGGGTTACTCCAAAACATAAAAACAAACAAGTAGTTTAAACTGGAATTCCCGCTCACCCACCCAAGTGTTAGTTATCAAAAATTTGAAGTTTCACTTCTCTGCAATCGTTAGAAGTCTTTATATCACAGGAGGTTATGGTGATATCTAAACACTTGATGACACTTGAGCGGGTGGTTGGGTCACTCCAAAACATGAGTACGGATGAGTAGTTTAAACTCCATATAGAGAGAACGACTACACTTTAGTTTCGATTCTTTTCACCTCTCCTGCATGTAGGTGAAATAGTGACCTCGCATCACATATTTGTAGGTTAAGTTGCAAAGCTGTAGATGCAACATTTTAGGTTATGTGTGTACCGTGACGCAATTTGACAAACTGTCAATATCAATTTTAGGTTAGTTTACCAAAAAACAACTTCAATGTCAATTGTCTTGCTGAGAAAGATGAAACTAATTTCGTATTAAAATAATAGTGCCGATTTATCATTACAAAATTAAGAACACAATTTACTTCATTGTTATTAGTAACTGTGTTAATTACATGGAAAAAACATTAAAAAGTAAAAATATTATATCTTTCACTCTATGAAAGTATATCATTGTAATAATTTCAGATCGAGTTCCATCCTCTCTAATAAATAATAATTAGATCCTTCACTCACTTTTACTTCATGTCCTCGAGCTGTGCATTTATTCCTTTCTCTGCTTTTACAATTGTTATAATGACCTCAAATTCGCCATTGTAGGATGCTAATAAAATTAAGTGCAATAATTGTTAATCGGAATTAAATTCAATTATGCAACGCTCGATAAATTATTATTGTCTAAATTAATACTTAATAATTGTGTCAACGGTATTTAATATGCATCCATCATCGTACGTTGCTCCATCGCGTGATGGATGATATTAATTTTTTATTTAGTTTGGAAAAGGATACAATTATCCACGGATATCCCAAATTTGTTTTATGGTGCAAAAAATATTTCTTTGAACCAACTTAAAATGAAATAGATTAGAAGTTTGTTTTGAAACAATTTTAACAAACAATGTTAATTGCATCCCAAATTAGGCAACATATCAATTATTTCCATATAGGTGTGAACTGATACACCCAAAAATAATTCAATTGAACTACGCATAATGTTGTTTTGTCGAATATAAAATTCATTGTGTTGTTTTGGTCGCTTGAATAATTGGGTGTGGGTGGATTGTACGTGAGATCGTGACCGAAAGAGTTCATAAAACTTTGATATGCGCACCTCGTATATGTAGGTCCTTTTATATATTTCTCAACATTGTCTAGACATCTTTTGGGGTCCTACTTAAGCATATTATAAATCACCGATTTCATTTAAGTGATTAAGCAATTTGGTCATGATTTGTTTGAGTAATGAATATTTAGAGAATTTATATTGCTTTCAACACTTTATTTATAATTGTATAATTAGATTTCTTCTTCGTATATATAATATATTATAGCGTTTTAGATAATTTTGATTAAGTATTGAAATCAATCGATAAACTATAGGGAACCAAAAGATGTTATTATTAGTGGCTTCAAAGTCCTTGAAAATTACTTTCTAAACTTTGAAAACTATTAAAGTAGATTGCAGATATCAAAATCCACTAAAAAAAGTCTCAGAAACACTTAATAACTCTTATAAAACATTGAGAAGCAACTAAAATTGCAGTTACTTTAAATAAGTTCGAAACAAATTTAAAAGTAGTTTGCGAGTTAAACAATGTTTAACAAAACAAAAATTTTGAGTCTGGAATAACTTAATGTAGATTGGCAAAAACAATAAAAGCCTTAAAACGAACAAGATAAAAAAATCTAAAATTCTAAGAAGTATTAATTTCTCTTGAAAACAGGAAAAGGAACTTGAGACATGTAAACACAAACTAAAATCAATTGAATTGAATCTATTTTACAATTTGTTATTAAAACTTAAGTCTGCATTTTATTGATCAGATATTTTTCTTTATTTATAATCAGTAGGGCAACCAAAAATATGCATATGCATATTTTTTTTCATGCATCTGATAGAGAAGTGGAATAAACAGAAATTTGTTTCAGATTAAACTGTAAAATTTAAGCCCTATTTGTTTGGGCATATTTTTGCATATTTCATCTATAAGGGCATATTTTTGCATATTTTATCTATAAGAGCATATATTGCATATTGGGGAGTTATATGGCATTTTTAGAAAAAAAAACTGCATATTTTCGATATTTTTGTTTTTTTATAAATTTAATGATTTGGTAAAAGTTTGAATTACATAAATAATTGTTTTGGAAATAGTTATATTTGGTAATTTAAAAAATAAAAAATATGTAGTGCAAATGAAGAATAACAAAATAGTGAATATGACGATTGCGGCAGTAAGAGAGGAAAAAAGTAGAGTGTGCGACGTGCGTACCGTTTTGTCGCCAGACTTGCCAGGTGGTTCCCCGATTTCTATTTGCCGGCCAATGTTCCGTTCCGACCGTTCCGTTAGTCACGCGTAAACTCTGAAAGATTGTGTGCTCTTCTCTTTGCTCGCGTGAATAAAACATATTTAAACTACAGCGTAATTGAAAAAGTAGTAAGTATAAAAAAAAATTTAAAATGATAATATTTACTATAACTTAAAAATTATTTAAAGATTATGTCGAAAGTAAAGACGTCGATGTCAGAAAAATTATCTCAATATGTGCGTGAATATCCGGTATTTAAACTGACGGCAAGGTGCTATTTTGCAAAGTGTGCAATAAATCAGTGACAGCCGAGAAAATATTTATGGTAAAACAGCATTTAACAACTACAAAACATATCGAACTTGACAACAGGAATAATGCAAAAAAAACTACGCAGGCTTTCTTTGGCGAATGTAGCACATCTATATCAAACGATGCTGAATTTGCAGAAGATTTATGTAACGCTCTCGTTTCCGCTGATATACCATTATATAAAATGCGTAACAAAAAATTAGTGTTGTTCCTAGAAAAGTATACGGAATACAAAGTACCATCAGAAACCACTCTTCGAACCAATTACGTTAAAAAGCTTTACAAAAATACTGTAGATCATATACGCAGTTGCATCAAAGATCGCTTCTTATGGGTTTCAATCGATGAAACAACCGATGCAACTGGAAGATATGTAGCAAATGTTATTATTGGGATTTTAGATGACGATGAGCTAATCGCTAAACTAATTTTTTTGTTAAATACTGCAGTACTAGACAAGGCAAATCATAGCACAATTGCAAGACTATTTGATGCTTCAATTAAGATTTTGGGTGAAAATTTTAATCGAGATTTGATTCTACTTTTTATATCAGATGCTGCTCCATACATGGTAAAAGCAGCCCAGGCCATACAAATATTTTACCCAAAAATAACACATCTAACTTGTCTTGCACATGGACTTCATAGAGTATGCGAGCAAATTCGAGGCATCTATACTAACGTAGATCGCCTTATAGCAAATGTAAAAAAAGTGTTTTTAAAAGCGCCATCAAGGGTACAAATTTTCAACGACAATGCACCTGGTCTAGCACTTCCTCCGCAACCAGTAACTACTCGATGGGGAACATGGATGGACGCCGCAAACTACTATGCCACCAACTTTGAAAAAATTGTGAGAGTATTTGATTTATTGGACGAAGAAGATGCCGCCTCAGTTAAGATTTCAAATGACCTCTTAAGTTACGATACAATAAAATTAGATTTAATTTTTATCGCATCAAGTTATGGATTCCTAAGCGCATCAATAAAAACATTAGAATCGTCTGGGTTACCAATGTCTGTACAGATTGGGGTGGTAACACATGTTCAGGAAGTAATTAACAGCAATAACGTAAATAGTGAATCAGCTAACTTGGTAAAAAAAAAACTTGCCACAATCATTTCAAAAAATCATGGTTTTTTAACTTTGAAAGAAATTTCGGCGTGTTTGGCTGGAAGATCTACAACAACAAATCAAAAATACAGTGTTAGTGAAACAATGTCATTTAAATTTGCACCCATAACATCAGTTGATGTGGAGAGAAGTTTTTCGATGTATAAAAATCTCTTGCGCACAAACAGACAAAGTTTCCTATTTGACAATTTAAGTGAGATATTTGTCATTTATTGCAATCAAAATTTAAATTAAAGCTATTTAAGTATTATAGTTTTTATTCTAAATAAAAATAATAAACAATTTTGATTTATTTTATTTTGTTATTATCCTTACTTATAGATTTAACAGGATATACATTTTAAATTTTTTAAAGAGCATATTTTTATTTTTATAAAGCATATTTTCATTTTTATAGAGCATTTTTTAAGCGCTTAAAGTAGATTTTTTAGAGCATATTTTTGGTTGCCCTAATAATCAGTAATGTTATTGATTAAATTTTTGCTTGAATTGTCGTATGTTGTTGCATACTATCATAACTTAAACTGAGTAAGTGTTAATTTGTCTCGAACTGATAGCAATTTCCTCTATTTTTATATGTTAATTATGATAATTAATCAAGTATAAACAAATTACATGTATATTTAATTCGTCATCATTCTGACGTTTGTTTTGCTGTTATTTATTTTGAGATTTGTCTATTTATAGAATGTTTTTCAGCATTTTTTTCTGAACAAAATATATTTTATTTTTACTCAAAATTATTTTGTTGTGGTTAAAATTAGACGCATGCAACAGATCTTAGCCCCAAAATATCCAAAACTCTTTACAATCTGAATTAATTTCCAGAATGGGTGGGACACAGAATTAGAAGCTACCCGCCCAAAATTTAAACTTAGTGCCCACCCAAGCGTTTGTCATCAAAAGTTTTATTGTTAAAACCTCCTCTAGTGTTTTGTTAACATTTTACACTCTTTCTATTGCGTAGAATAGTTACAGGAAAACGAGAAGTGGGAGATATTAAATTTTGTTTGATAACTAACTTTTGGGCGGATAGGTGGGACACAGTATTAGAAACCACCCGCCCACAATTCAAACTTAGTGCCCGCCCACCCACCCAAGAGTTTGTCATCAAGAGTTTTATTGTTAAAACCTTCTCTAATGTTTTGTTAACATTTTACAGTCTTTCTATTGCGTACAATAGTTACAGGAACACCAGAGATGAAAGATATTAAATTTTCTTTAATCACTAACACTTGGGCGGGCGGGCGGGACAAAGTATTATAAACCACCCGCCCACAATTTAAACTTAGTGCCCGCCCACCCACCCAAGCGTTTGTCGTTAAGGGTTTTATAGTTACAAACTTCTTTAGTGTTTTGTTAACATTTTACACTCTTTCTATTGCGTACATTAGTTACAGGAACTCGAGAGGTGGTAAATATTAAATTTTCTTTGATCATTAACACTTGGGCGGGTGGGTGGGATACAGTAATAAAAACCACCCGCCCACAATTTAAACTTAGTGCCCGTCCACCCACCCAAGCGTTTGTCGTTAAGGGTTATATGGTTACAACCTTCTCTAGTGTTTTGTTAACATTTTACTTTCTTTCTAATGCGTTCAATAGTTTTAGAAACATGAGAGGTGGGAAATATTAAATTTTCTTTGTTCACTAACACTTGGGCGGGTGGGTGGGATACAGTATTAGTAACCACCCGCCCACAATTCAAACTTAGTGACCGCCCACCCACCCAAGCGTTTGTCGTTAAGGGTTTTATGGTTACAACCTTTTCTAGTGTTTTGTTATCATTTTACACTCTTTCTATTGCGTACAATAGTTTCAGAAACACGAGAGGTGGGAAATATTAAATTTTCTTTGATCACTAACACTTGGGCGGGTGGGTGGGACACAGTATTAGAAACCACCCGCCCCCAATTCAAACTTAGTGCCCGCCCACCCACCCAGGCGTTTGTCGTTAAAGGCTTTATAGTTACAACCTTCTCTAGAGTTTTGTTAAAATTTTACACTCTTTCTAATGAGTACAATAATTACAGAAACACGAGAGGTAAAAGATAATAAATTTTCTTTAATAACTAACAATTGGGCGGGTGGGTGGGACACAGTATAAGAAACCACCCGCCCACAATTTAAACATAGTGCCCGCCCACCCACCCAAGCGTTTGTCATCAAGATATTTATTGTTACAACCTTCTCTATAGAGTTGTTAACATTTTACACTCTTTCTATTGCGTACATTAGTTACAGGAACACGAGAGATGGGAAATATTAAATTTTCTTTGATCAGTAACACTTGGGCGGGTGGGTGGGACACAGTATTAAAAATCACCCGCCCACAAATCAAACTTAGTGACCGCCCACCCACCCACCCAAGCGTTTGTCGTTAAGGGTTTTATGGTTACAACCTTTTCTAGTGTTTGGTTAACATTTTACACTCTTTCTATTGTACACAACAGTTACAGGATCTCGAGAGGTAGGAAATATTGAATTTTCTTTGATCATTAACACTTGGGCGAGTGAGTGGGATACAGTATTAGAAACCACCCGCCCACAATTCAAACTTAGTGCCCGCCCACCCACCCAAGAGTTTGTTATCAAAGGTTTTATTGCTACAACCTTCTCTAGTGTTTTGTTAATATTTTACACTCTTTCTATTGCGTACAATAGTTTCAGGAACACGAGAGATGAAAGATGTTAAATTTTCTTTAATCACTAACACTTGGGCGGGCGGGTGGGACAAAGTTTTAGAAACCACCCGCCCACAATTTAAACTTAGTGCCCGCCCACCCACCCAAGCGTTTGTCGTTAAGGGGTTTTATGGTTACAACCTTTTCTAGTGCTTTGTTATCATTTTACACTCTTTCTATTGGGTACAATAGTTTCAGAAACACGAGAGGTAGGAAATATTAAATTTTCAAAGTGTTAGAAACCACCCGCCCACAATTCAAACTTCATAATATTGTATAAAGAAACTGAAAATTTTGACAAAACGTACTCAATCCATTACCGAATACTATAATTTGTCCAAAAATTAGAAATATTTTTAGGAATTTTTGAAAATACCAAAATTGTCGCATTAATTGCTGCTGTGTTCATAATTTTGTGTATATAAATTGAAAATTTTGTCAAAACGTATTTAATCCATTGCCGAATACTATAATTTGTCCAGAAAATTATTTCAAAAATTAGTAATATTTTTTTGACATTTTTGAAAATATTAAAATTGTCTCAAGTAGCAATAGATCACATTATTTGCTGCTGTGTTCATAAATATGTATATAGAAATTATAAACTTTGTCAAAACGTACTTAATCCATTACAGAATACTATAATTTGTCCAAAAATTTATTTCAAAATTTAGAACTATTTTTTAGGAATTTTTTAAAATACCAAAACTGTTTCAAGTAGCAATTGAATTAATTGCTGCTGTTTTTATAATATTGTATATAGAAACTGAAAATTTTTACAGTATGTACTTAATCCATTACCAAATACTATAATTTGTCCAAAAATTTATTTGAAAATTTGGAAATATTTTTTAGAAAAGTTTGAAAATACCAAAATTTTCTAAAGTAGCAATGGATCACCTTAATTGCTGCTGTGTTCATAATTTTGTATATAGCAACTGAAAAATTTGACAAAAAGTACTTGATCCATTACCGAATACTATAATTTGTCCAGAAATTTATTTCAAAAATTAGATTCATTTTTTAGAAATTTTTGAAAATACCAAAATGATCTCATTTAGTAATAGATCACATTAATTGCTGATGTGTTCATATTTTTGTATATAAAAACTGAAAATTTTGACAAAATGTACTTAATCCATTACCGTATACTATAATTCATCAAAAAATTTATTTCAAAAATTGTAAACATTTTTTAGAAATTTTTGAAAATACCAAAATTGTCTTAAATAGCAATAGATCACATTAATTGCTGCTATGTTCATAATATTGTATATAGAAACTGAAAATTTTGACAAAACGTATTTATTCCATTGCCGAATACTATAATTTGTCCAGAAATTTATTTCAAAAATTGGAAATATTTTTTAGAAATTTTTGAAAATACCAAAATTGTCTTAAGTAGCAATGAATCACATTAATTGCTGCTGTGTTCATAATATTGTATATAAAAACTAAAAAATTTGACAAAACGTACTTAACCCATTGCCGAATACTATAGTTTGTCCAGAAATTTATTCCAAAAATTATAAATAGTTTTTAATATTTTTTGAAAATACCTTAACTGTCTCCAGTAACACTGGATCACATTAATTCCTGCTGTGTTCATAATATTGTATATGGAAACTGAAATTTGGACAAAAAGTACTTAATCCATTACCAAATACTATAATTTGTCTAAAAATTTATTTCAAAAATTAGAAATATTTTTAAGAAATTTGTTGCAAAGTCTTTAAAAGACACAAACAGAGTTTTAGATGCAACTAAAAAAGTCTTAACCTATCAAAACTATTCTTAGATCACTTTAAAAGTTCATAAAAGTAGTTACAAACTTCAAAAAAAAAACTTGGAAAACCGCAATCATCTAAGAAAACTTAAAAGTATAATGAAGGGACCACAAATGTCTTTAAAAAAGTCACAAACAGAATCTAAGAAACAATTAAGAGAATCTTAGCTACACAAATGTTTGAAGGCTAAGAAAAAAATCTTTGAAATGATGATACGAGACCATAAAATTCGTTGAAGACAACAATAGTAATGTTAGAAATGACTAAAAGAGTCTAAAACGTCCAAAACTACTCTTAGAACGTTTTGAAAAGTCTAAAAAAAGCTTTGAAATTTGTTGTAGGTTTCAGTTACCATATGATTCTTTAAAATACTTTTAATACTTTGGCAGTTAAGCTGTCAAAATGCATTGGTTTCAAAACTAATTTCTTCAAAATATCTTGAAAAAGAAAAAGTTGCAGCATAAACACTATTAAAGCTGTCAAAAAAACTAGTTTCAGAGCTTCAAAAGCCTTTAAAACACACAAAAATAATACTTATAACAAGACAACTTTGAAATTGTACATTCATAACTTATAAATCGCGCAAGAAACTCATAAAATTCGCTCGTGTTTAAATAAAATATATCAAAATTGGCACATTCCAGATCAAACTTATCCTAATTAGTGCAGAAAACCCATTTATAGCATAATATTGTTTAAAAAACATTAAAAATTGCACAAAAATCACATTTACACCAAAAAAATAACGCAAAAATCCTATTCGTATTAAGAATTTTGCTTAGAAAGTCTCAAAATTACACAGAAAAACATTCATAACTTAAAAATCGCGCAAAAAAGCATAAAAATCGCTCAAAAATTGTTGTTTGGTACATAAAATATATCCAGCATAAAACTCGTGTAGAAATCATATTTACCAAATACAATTTATCAAAATTCAGACAAAAACAAGCAATTTATAGCATAAAATTTGTTTAGAACACTCACAAATTTGCAAAATAAGTTATTTATAACAAAAATCGCTCAGAAAACTAATTTCCAACATAAAAATCGTGCATAAAGCTCATTTCTAGCATTAAATTCGCTCAGAAAATATGTTTTGCATGTGAAATTAGCGCAAAAAGACCATTTACAACATAAGATTTACTCAGAACACCTTAAATTTGCACAAAAATGACATAAAATTACGCAGAAAACTCATTTCCAGCATGAAATTTGCTTACAAAACCATTAAATTACAAAGAAAAGTCAGTTATAGTGTAAAAACCATGCAAAAAAACTCATTTCTTACCTAAAATTCGCTCAAAAATTATAATTATCACATAAAATTTATCGAAAAACTCATTTATAAGATAAAAATTACTGAAAACACCTTAAGTTTGCACAAAAATTACACTTATAACATGAAAATCGTACAAAAAACTCATTTCTAGCATAAAATTTGCACCTGGTTCACGTTTAACACACATAAACTTGATCAAAATAAGCGTAAAAACCCATTTATAGCATAAAAATTGCCTCAAAAGTGTAAAAAAAGTCGTTTAAACTAACTTTCATAATAACATTCGCATTTAACACATAAAAATGATTACAAAAATGCATTTATAGCATAAAATTTACTAAAAGCACATTGAATTTGGACAAAAATAACACTTACAACATAAAAATCGCTCAGAAAACTCATTTCCAGCATAAAAATCGCTTGAAAATTACGTTTGCCACTTAAAATTCATCATAACCGACGCAAAAAACTCATTTATAACATAAAAATCACGCAGAAAACTTATTTATAGCATAAATTCGCTCAAAAATCACATCAAATTTGCTTAAAACGCCCAAAAATTGCACAAAAGTAACATTTACATCTCAAAAATCGCACAGAAAACTCAATTTCAGTTTGAAACCCACCCAAATATTAGTGATCTAAAGATGTATTACTTCAACCACCGTTTGTGATCTTGCAGCTATTCTTAACAAGAGAATTATTGTAAATTGTTAGCAATATAAAAGAGAATTAGTTGACATCAAATTTCCTGATAACAAAAGCTTGGGTGGGCGGGCGGGAACCAAGTTTAAATTATAGGCTGGTAGCTCCTTCTACTGTGGCCCACCCACCCACCCAAGTGTTAGTAACCTAAAGATTTATTACTTCAATCAGCGTTTGTGATCTTGCAGCTATTCTTAACAAGAGAATTATTGTAAATTGTTAGCAATATAAAAGAGAATTAGTTGACATCAAATTTCCTGATAACAAAAGCTTGGGTAGGCGGGCGGGAACCAAGTTTAAATTATAGGCGGGTAGCTCCTTCTACTGTGGCCCTCCCACCCACCCAAGTGTTAGTAACCTAAAGATTTATTACTTCAATCAGCGTTTGTGATCTTGCAGCTATTCTTATAATAAGAGAATTATTGTAAATTGTTAGCAATACAACAGAGGATTAGTTTACAACAACTTTCATAATAACAAGCGCTTGGGTGGGCGGGCAGGAACCAAGTTTAAATTGCGGGCGATTAGCTTGTTCTACTATGGCCCACCCACCCACCCAAATGTTGGTGATCTAAAGATTTATTACTTCAACCACCGTCTGTGATCTTGCAGTTATTCTTAACAAGAGAATTATTGTAAATTGTTAGCAATACAACAGAAGATTAGTTTACAACAAATTCTTTGATAACAAACGCTTGGGTGGGCGGGCGGGAACCAAGTTTAAATTGTGGGCGATTAGCTTGTACTACTGTGGCCCACCCACAAACCCAAATGTTGGTGATCTAAAGATTTATTACTTCAACCACCGTTTGTGATCTTGCAGCTATTCTTAACAAAAGAATTATTGTAAATTGTTAGCAATACAACAGAGAACTAATTGCAACAAATTTCCTGATAACAAACGCTTGGATGGGCGAACGGGAATGAAGTTTAAATTATAGGCGGATAGTTTCTTCTACTGTGGCCCACCCACCCACCCAAGTGTTAGTGATCTAATAATTTATTACTTGAACCACCGTTTGTGATCTTGCAGTAATTCTTAACAAGAGAATTATTGTAAATTGTTAGCAATACAACAGAAGATTAGTTTACAACAAATTTTTTGATAACAAACGCTTGGGTGGGCGGGCGGGAACCAAGTTTAAATTGTGGGCGATTAGCTTGTACTACTGTGGCCCACCCACAAACCCAAATGTTGGTAATCTAAAGATTTATTACTTCAACCACCGTTTGTGATCTTGCAGCTATTCTTAACAAAAGAATTATTGTAAATTGTTAGCAATACAACAGAGAACTAATTGACAACAAATTTCCTGATAACAAACGCTTGGATGGGCGGACGGGAATGAAGTTTAAATTATGGGCGGATAGTTCCTTCTACTGTGGCCCACCCACCCACCCAAGTGTTAGTGATCTAATAATTTATTACTTGAACCACCGTTTGTGATCTTGCAGCTATTCTTAACAAGAGAATTATTGTAAATTGTTAGCAATACAACAGAGGATTAGTTTACAACAAATTTCATAATAACAAGCGCTTGGGTGGGCGGGCGGGAACCAAGTTTAAATTGCGGGCGATTAGCTTCTTCTACTGTGGCCCACCCACCCACCCAAGTGGTGATAATCTAAAGATTTATTACTTTAACTAGCGTTTGTGATCTTGCAGCTAATCTTAACAAAAAAATTATTGTAAATTGTTAGCAATACATCAGAGGATTAGCTGACAACAAATTTCCTGATAACAAACGTTTGGGTGGGCGGGCGGGAATCAAATTGTGGGCTTAGAATTCTTAAAATTTACACAAAATGACTTTTATATTTTGTTCAAAAATCCCCTTTATCAAAAAACCTATTTTAAGTATAAAATTCGCTCAAAATCACACATTTGACATGAGATTTACCCAAAATAGCACGATAAAACCATTTATAGCATAAGATTTGTTAGAAAACCTTAAAAATTGCAGAAAAATTACAATTATAACAAAAAAATCAGCAAAATTTCCATTGACAGCATGAATTAACTTCAAAAACATCAAAATTGTACAAAAATACATTCATAACTAGGTTGTGGAACCATAAAATCTTTTAGAAAGGGAGTCCGAAATTGGTCTTAGAAAATTTGAAAAAACTAAATTAAAAAAAAATCTAAAAGTCTAGGCTCGTTCTTAAAATAGTCTAAAAAGTATTAAACATATTTAATTCTCATTAAGATGCCAATTTACAATTCATAAAATAACTAATCGCTACAACATTTTTTAAAAAGATTATCGTATTTATCTGTTTAATAAAAGCATAATAAACGATTTATGTCATTCAACTGCGGCACCGTAGAAAAAGATTTGCTAAATTGTATAGAATTATTGTGTGCATACTGCAGCAAATTACCATGAGAATCACAAACGGATCACATGAAGCATTCAATAACAGGAAATTATGCAAATCAACATTACACTGTATCTTCAGGCGAAATGCTTAGGGAATCGCAAAATGAGCCGCTTTTACATGCATTTGATGAGTATATAAAAAATAAAAACGAGCATTTACATTTGTTGTTCAGTTGTAAACGTAGTAGTAGCAATACTATAGGAAAATAAATTATAATCTTGGGTGGTCTGATGACAAAAAAGAAAAATTAGTGAAAAATACTAACAATTTACCTTGTATAAATCTAATTAATATTCAAATTTGCATGAATCAAGGCAATCAATATAATTAAATTAATTTACACCTTCCGTAAGGTCGATGAAATGGTAAATAATTTCATTTATTTTGCATTTCAGGAAACTAGGTGCAGTTTAATTAAACTCCGCACACTTATCATTTAATTAAATCAACTTAATGAATTCACTTAATTTATTATGTAATTCTAATTACACCAAAAGAATTCAAAATTTAATCTAATAATGACCATGAACTTGCAAATTTAGATAAGATTGAAAGGAATAGAACGCAATTCAATTCTCATAAATTATTTCAGCCACGATATTAAATAAAACACGTCCATCGTTCTGTAAACAAACAATAATTTTCCTCAAACATGCTTCGCATATTTTATCTATATAATACCGTTAATATTTGGTAAAATAACTGTCGCTTTTGTAATTATATTGTGAGAAAATAATATATAAACATCAACCGGTTGCTTGCTGCAAAATAATATCAACCACCTGCTATTTCTTCCCCCCATTGTTTGCGAATTAAAATGAATAGGGTTCATGAACCTGTCTCGTGTTATATCTTTATTTCAGGCATCTGCTTATAGTCTGTTGCTATCTGTTGAAAAAATATTGTTTTGTTTCTTGCTCTTAATCGGCAATAAAAAATATTAATCGTCGGAAATAATGTGTTATTTTTAACAGCATAGCCTGAGGAGAAGCCGGTAATAAAACCACATTTTGTTCGCGTTTATTTATATACAGGGATTTATGGAAGAATTTAATTTTTAAATCAACAAATTTAAGTGATTCTTTAAACTTTAATTTCAATGAAAATTAATGATTGATAATTTATATGCATCTAAAAATTGTTATTTCCAAAAATAAATTATTGTGACAGCAAGAAAAATTCTGTGCCAAATTTGCGCTGTTGCAATTGTACAAAGATAATATTTACAAAAATATTTATTTAGCTTTTTTTTTAATCTAACTACGAAAGTTGAATCAGAATTGAAGATTAGCTTCTACACTCTTCAAAGTACTATTCATATTTAGTTCAGTGTTTGATTTATCAAAACAGTGACTGGATAGATAACAAAACTAAAGTTAAATCCCCCCCCCCCCCCCGCGCACCAAATGTCAGATTAAACAATACATTAAATGGCTCAGACTTCTTCACCTAAGATTAATTTGGACAGACCAAACTCCTTTTAGTCGTCTAGAAAACCCTGTTTGTAGCTTAAAAAAATATCAGAATTGTTCGTAGAAACGCCAAACAAGAATATTTGCCCACAGCGTTAAAAATACCAGAGTATTCCATGACACAAAACCAATCCTCCTTGGTTGCAATTTGTTAATTGCAATTCAGCGCCCTCTCACACGGTCCTTGCGTTTTATTGGCGGTCCGTGCACGTTCACCCAGTCAAAATGCAACATCAGCACTGCCTCGCCTCAGGTTCAATCCATCTTGGACAAATCTAAAATGACTAAATCTCTTCTCTACCCGATGCTGCGACGGAACAGCGGCATGTCGCTCCGGAATAAAACTCGGCTTTACACTTCGACCATCAGACCGATGATCACATACGCTTCCCCCATTTGGAGAACGGCGGCAAGTAGCCACCTAAATCGATTAGAAGCTTTCCAAAGCAAAACTCTTCGGATGCTCGCAGGAGCTCCATGATACGTTCAAAATCTGGACATTCGAACTGACCCCGAGAAAAAAAAGACACCGTCCAAAGATATTTATGATGTAAATGAATCTAACAGAGGAGAAGAAAGAAGAGATGAAGACAAAGAAAGAAGAAAAGAAGGAAAAGACTAAGATGAACTGAAATATTGGACGTAGAACATCAGTGCGCAAGCTCAGTTCATGCAAACACAGACTGAAGTTCTTGAGAAGGTTGCTAGTTCCCTGAAAACCTTAACAACACCAGAAGAACCAAAGATACCTGCCCGAACCACCTAGTTTCGGCGAGAAACCATTCGAAGATCCGGAAACGTTCTTCCAGACATTACAACAATATTTCGCCAAACAAAAAACTCTAACAAGAGCCTACCAAAATTACGAGAAACCGCCAAATCGTTCAACTATGACAACATCAAACGCCGAATTTTACGTCAGTGCTCGGACCCAGTAGAGCTTGTCTACTCTAATTGACTACTTCCCTACATGAGTCCAAAGAACCAGTTAAAAATTACTTGCAAAGACAGGCCGCTCTATATCGACAAGTTTACCCACAACACACGGAGAAGGTTATAGCCAATACCATTGCCATCCTGGTGGAGCCTACAATACAACAATCACTAAACGTATGTAAACTGCTATACAAGTGAAAATCAATCTGGCACGCCGTAAACCCTTTCGGCCTAGTCCAAACAAAAGCTACCAACGAGTCAGAAACTAGTAGAGGGTCGGACCGAGAAGCAAATAATGTCCGACCCGACCCAACAACACCAATCACCAAGAGACCGACCAAAAATACGACACCAAAGGAAGAAAGCTTCCAAAGACAAAACAACCACAGGCCAAAAATCAGGCAACCACAGACCGAGTAGGTCTTGTAGGAAAGATAATTCTACCAAAGTATCAAAGTATACATCCAAGGAACAAACGTCATGGCCTTGATTGATTCGGGGGCAAGTCAAAATTACACCCGACTTCGTCTACCAAAAACACGACCAACAACGGGTGAATTGGATGTGACAGTAAAGAAAGGCGGCCGATGCCAAGTCATTCCCATTCTCGTTACACCCAGTCTAAAAAACGATGCCATACTGAGGAACCAATGTTTAATAAAACACGAAAACTACTCTATATAGTACATGCATTATAGAAAGGAACGCCATCCATTTACTGGTCACAACAGCAAAAATCGAACCCGATGCTGGATACCAAGAAGATCCAGACACCTAACAACTCGTTCCCAAATCAGACCCAATCGACCATTTTTTTGCAAGAGTTTGCACACCGTATTCAACAACAATATTGTTCCCACATCAAACAAAACTATCACCCACAAGATAGATCTCAAGAACCAAACTCCCGTCCGAGCAACCCGTTACAGACATAATACTCGTCGGAAAGCCCAAATATTCGAGCATGTACATGAACTCCTGACCAACGAGAGAGAAGCAACAGCAGCTATTAAATTCAGAAAACATTAAAGAATTTTAGCAACTTCCAAGTATTTACCAAACTCAATTTAACAACAAGATATTGGCAAATTCCCATGAAAAAGAGCCATAAGCCATACACCGCTTTTGCAGCTCCAGATGGAGGAACTTATCAGTTTACCGTCATTCCATTCAAGCTCAAAAATAGACCACCCACTTTCCCAAATTTTGGACGGACTCCTGGGTACTATGGTACTGGTATATCTAGATGATATCATGGCCTACTCACAGAATCCTGAACATCACGTCGACCATCTACAAAGAGTAATGAAATGACTGCAGGAGTATAGACTAAAATGTAAGATGTTAAAGTGTAAATTTAGAAAAAAGTGAAAGACTACCCAACTCCAACAAACAAGAAGCAACTCCGCCGTATGAACATTTGCACCAAAATTCTCCATCAACGCCAACCCGCAAATGGAATTGCAAAGAGCGAAGAAACCCTTTATACAGCAATAGCACAACCCCCCTAACTAGCCCAGCTTAGACCAGGCATACCGTTCATCCTTCAAACGGATGCGTACAAGCTAGGCTTAAAAGCGATGTTATATCATGAAGAGGACGACCACAAGCACGTTGTGTCGTACGCCAGTACTAAGCTTACACAGCCGCAGAAAAAGTTTCATTCAAATAAGTTGAAGTATCTGGCTATAATGTGGGAAGTGAAGAATTTTAGGGCATACTTGGAAGACAAACCCTTCAAGCTGAGAACTCACAACCGAGCTTTAGTGTAGTTGAACAACTCCGTGAACGCTAAGGCCAAATTGGCTAGATGGTCGCTGATATTACAGGAGTGCACATTCTCAGTAGAACACAGCCCAGAAAACACCAACATCTTACCTGACGTGTTTTCCAGGACCCCCGTAGCTGAGTTAGTAAATTCAGCCCTCAAAAGCAACAATCGGCTCTCCGCCCGAAAAGACCGAAGATCAACCAACATCCAAACACTTGCCAGCTCTCATCCAGCAAACAAGAGGATACTCCAAGCCAACCTACTCGAAGGTGAGACCCTACCCAAATTGGTAAAAAAATGCCAAAAGACTAGAAGCACATCAAGAACGATTAGCTGACCCAAACTACCCTAGAGACGTTAACATGGTGTATGGCTTGCGTGTCAACGGCAAATTGCTCCGCACCTCCGCTGGTTGGAAACCATTTTCCGTACCACCAAAAGCAAATCAGGAAGTGCTAAAGTACCATCATGATACTTACACAGCAGGACATCCCGGACGTGACAAAACACACAAGGCCATCCTAAGGTCCTATCATCATTCAAAGCAGACGTAAAGACCCACATTCGCCGATGCTTAACGTGCTCACCCACCAACCAAAGACTCCACTTCTGTCACAACCAACAAGGGAACGTATCGCAGTCGTTTACATAGTACCCTTTGACACAACACAAGCAAAGAACAAGGTGGCCCTCACCATCATGAATATGTGTACAAGATGGATTAAAGCTTAGCCCTTAGCGACCAGTAAAGCTACCACCCAAGCGCTCAAACAACAAATGGAAATAGCCGAAAATCCGTTTGTCACACAATGTACCTCAGTTCCAGAGCCAATTGTTCAAGAACACTATGCAACGTTGGAAGGTAAGACAATATACCGCTGCCACTTACCATTAACAGGCAAACCCAGTCACGCAAAATGGAAAAAGTCTATCCTAAGGTAAGAAAACCCGAGGAAGCATTGGGACGAGTTACTACCACTCGAGGTACACCACAATAACCGCAAGACCAATGCTGCCACTAGTATGAAACCCAGCAAATTTCTTCTTGACTACAACTTAATGAAACCAGAAGGCTGAAATGCTCCAAACAAACCTTTACCCGAAAAATACCAAAGACTATTATATTATCGAGAAAAAAGATATCCGAGACCAATTAATCAACCAACCTACGTCACAGAAGACCAGGTCATGGTATGAGGCAAAGCCAAAAGCATTGCAAATAACTAGTTGGGCCCTAAAAAGATCATCACAGCAGCAGGCCCAGCCTTAGAGCCCCAACCAAAGTCCATCTCAATGACCTTCGACCTGCACCACCTACGAAACCACCAGACGGAGATCACAAGATGCTACCTCCATCAAAGAAGCTGTAGGGAATTGACCCCAATCAGCAATCAGTACGCTAACCATTGGTCATCGGTTCCGGTCAATCACCAAAAACCCAACATTTTCTTACCGAAACGATAGGCAACCACATCCGTTACTCCACATCGTGTAACAAAATCGTCAGCGGAGACGAGAAGGAAAATCAGCTACCGCGTTCCACGAGGCGGGCGCGACTCACATAGCCCGCTCCCCAATCCATTCGGGGTCACACGCATACCATCGCGCGTGCATTTCATCTATAGTAACAGAGGCACTAGTCTCAAGCTCAAGTTTACTGAATACAAGTGGGTTTATTAGTGAAACAGGGCACGGCTAGCCGGCCACACTGTGAATCAGAAGCAAATTAGCAGAACTAAAATAATAACCCAAGCTGTGTGGTTGGGGTAATCTGAGTGATTACGTGTAAGTGTTGATTAATTATCATTAATCGGGGCTTGTGTAGCTAGTAAGTGAGTCCAGAGGATATTCAGGAAGGCCACTGATCTTGTTAGCTCCGGCGCAGGATCACGTCTTACACAACAAAAGACATCCTCTGGGCAGAAGAGAAGTAGAGGGACGAGGCGGACTCCTGGGGAACCGGAAGCTCGTGCCCTGAGAATACCAAATTGTAACAGTTGGCAGAAATATGCGGGGAGACATTCAGACACGCCCAGCATACATGCAATATGTGTTTGGTTGTTGTTGTGAGTGGTGGTATCCAACTGTCATGCTCCCGGGGTTCGGGGCTTCTAGATGCATTGTATCGTGCTGCATCCGGAGATTCGACGCTACCTGTTGTGTGGCTTCAAGTGTGTGCCTGTCCCTCTCGGGGTTCTCTAGAGGTGTTGGAGAGTGGATCACCACTTCCTCCAATACGACCCCCGTCGTGCGTGTAAGCCCCAGGATTCGAGCCAGAGTTGGTGGTGCTTGACTACCGACTCGGTGATGATTTGGAAGCTTCGTGCCTGCTCCAGGCGGATACGTCTGCTTCCATTCCTGTTCCGTGATAGAGAAATCCATGTTCACGATGCAGGTCTTCAATAGTGTTATCTGATAAGGCCAAGCGGAGGGGCGTGCAATCTTCTTCAGGTGCCTATCCGATTACCGAATATTGCCGATCAATATAGCTATTTTTACTTTGTTCACAGCATCGCGGAAGAGTTCTGTAGTTGTACTCCCGAACCACTGTCTTAAGTTCTTGAGCCAGGATATACGCCTTCTGCCAGGACCTCTTCTTCAGAACACTTTTCCTTGCAGAATCAGTTGTAATAATCCATATCTTTCTTCATTCCTCATAATGTGTCTGAAATACTGCAACTTGCGCGCCTTAATAGTATTAACTACCTCCAGTTCTTTTCCGAAACGTTCAAGGATCCTTGCGTTGGTGATATGATCCTTCCATGAAATTCTTAGAATTCTCCGGTATGCAGGTATCTTCGGACATGGTCCATGCTTCCATTCCATATAAGAGAACCGGGTGCGCAATGCCGCTGAGAATTGGGTTTCTGGCGACGTTAGATGCAATGCCTATCGGGCTGCCTGAGCCTAGGAAGAATGTGAAATCTTCCCGGGGCTGTCGTTGGTGTTGAGGTGCTTCAAGTGGAATCGTTCATGTTGAATGATTATCTCTCGGTATTGTCGGTTGGATTCATCTGATAGGTGGAACGGTTACTCCTGTTCATACTACTTGGTGACTCGTTCGTGACTGAGACTCAACTGACTCTGCTCCGCAAAAAAGTCGTCCTTTTATACTACCGAGAAGACATGCTAGCTTCTGATTGGTTGGTGATGCCCCGCTCCTAGGCGGCATCACAGTCACACGCCAAAAATTTTCTTTGAACCTACACAATTATCTTCCTGTACCAATTATCCCCAGCCCTTTCAGATGTTTGACAATCTTAACTTCAGGCAAACACGAGACGGAACGAGACCAAGCGTCAGAAACTACATGTTCTTTACCTTTTTGATCAATAATGACAAAGTCATATTGTTATAATCGGAACGCCCATATCCATCTATCAGACTGTGGAGTCAAAAAAGAGAATGATTGTCAGTTACCACAACATTCCTACATGCGGCCTACATTTCTCTACAGCCCACAATACGCCAATGCACTCTCGTTCTGTAGTGACCAACATTCTTTCTGTCCGAGACAACGTCCAATTCAGATAACTAATAACGCATTCTTCACCGTTAATGGTTTGCTTAAGAACAGCCACGACAACAAATCCAGAAGCGCTCGTCTCTATTATAAACAAAATCAAACAATCAGGAAATTTTTGACAAACTGCAATGCTTCCTCATAGCTTGATAATCCATTTGAAACAAACTTTCTTTTTTGTCAGATAGGTCATAGCTGCTAGCATTTCTGAAAATTTTGGTAGAAACCTACGATATCAAAAAGCTAAACCAATTACACTTCTTACTTCAATAACAAACTTCGGTGCAAGAATTTCAAGCGGAGCCGTTACACGTAGTGTCACTCAGAACGTCTAAGCAGCTCTCACAAAAGTCTATTCATTAAGTTTGGCCAATACCTTCCAAAAATTCAGACTACCAATTCTACCTTGTCCTTCAATTTAAACGGCAAGCTCACATAACAGACTTCACCGTTGGGTACTGTATAAAAAAATGTTTAACCCCCCCAAAAACTTAAAAGTATCCCAACCTTCACTACTTAAAATTGTCCGAGATGTACCTAAAATCAACAACCCCAAAATAACCTTGCCAAAGATGTCAACTCGCAAATAAGACCTCTTATCGCCCTAAGAGTGCAAAAATATGTACTCAATGACCGTAGAAGTGGTTGGCAGTACTACAGCGTTAGGCAATAGAAAACCATCTGAAGTAGGTGATATTGCCTTTCTTCTCACAGCCAAAACATTTTCTAGAAGCCTTGCGGCAGTTCCTAGCCAAATGCTCTAACTTACGATAACTGTAACTTGTCTTCTCCACAACATCAAAATTAGTCTGAACATACGCCAAATCAGGCTCCAACTAAAAATTCCTTAACTTTTTTGCAGAACTCCTCGCACCGCCCTAAAAATACGCAAACGTCAAATAATTTTATTTGTACCAAACTTTAAGCATCTTTAAAGCAGCAAAAGCAATCCTCGGGCAAATAGAAATGGAACTAAAGAACAATTCTCTAGTAAACTTCAAGAAAAAACAAAACCGCTGACTAAACCTTAACTCAAAAGTAAACCACTAACAAATGCTTCCCAAGACGCCATTACAGGACAGCAAAAACCATAAAGTAGGTAATGCTATCACTAAACCCCAAAAAAAGTAAAAAATGCTAGCCTGGTAGGCTAGAGAGCAAACATAATTAATGTCAAGCTAGAAGTAAGTCTCCTACAAAAGAAAACTTCAGTATTGCAAGAATGCCAACAAAATTTAAACTGTGATATCCAATCTCTTGATGACACTTGGGTGGGTGGACAAGAATAATAGTTCAAACTACTCGCTTGTCTCATGCTCTTGGGTTACCGCCCACTATGTAGTTCCTGCCCATTCTTCAGAGTGTTTCTCCTATTTGCAAGCGTCAGAAGTTTCTTTGTCCAAGAAGAAGAAAGTGATATACAAAACGTTGATGACCAATACTTGGGCAAGTAGGTGGATCCTAATTACGTAGTTATTCAGTTGAACTAGAGTGCCCACCCGCCCAAAAGTTTGTTATGTACGGCTGGGTTTGATTATCATCAAGAGTGCTCACCCACACGCTTTAAAGTTATTAAAATTTCTCTTTTTGGCAAGCCTTAAAAGTCTCTTTGTCCAAGAAAGAGAAAGTGATACCCAATCTTTTGATGACCAATATTTGGTCGTGTAAATGGGTTACTCCAGATCATGATTACCAGGGAGTAGTAGAACTGGAGTGTACACCCACCCCCTCAAACCTTTGTTAGCAAAGAATTGGTAGTTTCTCCTCTCTGCAAGTTTTAAAACACCCTTAGTTAGACAAGAAGAAATCATATTCTTTAATCTTATGATGACCAACAGTTAAGTAGGTCACTCCAAACTATGATTACCATCGAGTAGTTTTTACTAGAGTACCCACCCACCCGCTCTAGTGTTCTTTATCAAAATATTGGATATCACCTCCTCCTCATTTGAAGAAATCTTTATGTTACAGGAGAGAACAAGGAATAGTTTAAGCTGGAGTTCCCAACCACCCGCTCACAAATAAGCGTTGTAAAGAGGAGATGATAAATCCAATTTCTTGATGACCAATACTTGAGTTTGAACTCACAATAGAATAGCTCAATAGAGATCAAATACAGAATTCAGAAAAAAAGTTATGTTTTACCATGTACAAAATGGAAGCATAGACATTTACACTACAAGCAAAAAACTACAAAATTTCAGATCATGTCACCAATGCAGACGTTTTAAAGATATTTAAATTTAAAATAAAGAAAATCATCCAAAAAAATATGATTTACTTCAGCTTACACTACAAGGCAAAATTGAAAGTAAAAAAATCTAAAAATCTAAGACATGGTTTGTGTAACACCTCAACCAAGAAACTGTTTTAAACTGAAGTGCCAATCCAGCCGCCAAAGTGTTTGTTATCAAAAAATAGAAAGTTTCATCTCTCTCTGCAAGTGTTAAAAGTTCCTTAGTCAGATGATCAACACTTAGGCGGGTGGATGGGTCACTCCAAATCTTCAATACCATCTAGTAGTTAAAACTGGAGTAACTTTAAACCGCCCAAAAGTTAGTTAAAATTTTCTGCTTCTTCTTTGCAAATGTTAGAAGTCTATGTTAGAGGACAGAATAATGAATCCAATTTTTTGGTCCAGATTATAATTACCATCAAATAGTTTGAACTAAAGGAGTGAGCACTCTAACTATTTGATATTACTCACTCAAAAGTTTGTTATCAAGAAATTGAAAGTTTCTCTTCTTTGCAAGCGTTAGAATTTTTTTGTTCAAGAAAGAGAAGGTGATTTTCAATTTTTTGATAAACAACACTTGAGTGTGTGGATGGGAATTTGTTATCAAGAAATTGGTAGTTTCTCCTTTTTGCAAGCGTTAGAAATTTCTTTGTTCAAGAAAGAAAAGTTAATATCCAATCTCTTGATTCTTAAAAAAGAATTAAATTCCGCTTCTAATGATAGGTGGTAAAGTTAATATAATATTTAAGAATTGCATCAAATTAATATAGTAACAGCTTAAAATATACAATTTTGAACAAAAATAGAAATGTTGAATAAATACAAAACAAACGCCAGAAAGATGACGACTTAAATACACATGTAATTTGTTTACACTCAATTATCATAATTAACATATAAAAATAAAGAAAACAACTATCAGTGCGAGACAAATTAACAATTACACAATTTAAGTTAAGTTAGAACGCAACAACATACGACAATTCAAGCAAAAATTCAATCAATAACAACATAGCTGATTATAAATTAATAAAAATATCAGCTCAATAACACGCAGACATAATTTTAATAACAAATTATAAAATAAGAGTTTCGCAGTAATTAATTGATTTTAGTTTCTTGTTTCAAGTTCCTCTTCCTGTTTTCAAAAGAAAGATTCTAAAGGTCAATCAATCCACATAAAGCAATACAATTCGGATTCTCACTCGGTGTGGACATACCTTAACAAATTTTATTCAATGAGATTAAAAAAAAGTTTTTACGATTTTATTATTTACATATAGATGGAATATGTTGTGGTAAAAACGGCCTTGGTGATTTATGGCTAGTTAAAAGGTGTCATTTATTAAACACGCATGTATAATGCTTAACATTGCAAAATGGTGAAGCGTAAATTATGAATAATATATTTGAAATGACCACAATGAATGCTCAGCGTTGCATAAAATTCATACATGTATGCAAACATAAAAAAAAAATTGTTATTACATACTTAATAAATTAAAATGTGATCAACACTAATTTACTTACGAGTAATGTTAATTGCTAATAAGGATACTCACCTGAAACAAAGAAAAAAAAACATTATTTTCATCATACTAATGCATTTACAATTTCTCATCCTATCCAAACCCATTTATAATAATTATTTTCCAAGATTTATATTCCCCTTTTAATACCCATAATGTAATTTTCTAATCATGTGATTTATTAGATTATGTAAGAACCTTGATCGATTAATAAGCATCGAATATCATGATTGAGTTTCAATCCTACTATGGGCGCGGGTAATTAAGTCGGTCTAGACTTTAGTGTGATCTAGTCGTGCATGTACACTGGATATATTTATTATTAGATAATGTTGTCGGAGATCATTATGAATGTTTTGTGCGGTCGCGGTTTGTAAATTGTAATTGTTGTGCCGGTAATAAAATAATGATTTATAATTAGTAAGCTGAGTAATATGTTTAAATATCCAGGAAGTAGTTTAAATAGTTATTGTTGTTTGCATAATTTTATTACAGTTCAAATTTAGGATTTAATAGAGTAGAAAGAAGAATTATTGTATTAAATATTTACCAAACAGATGGTCACATCAAATAGGTGGAGAATGTATAATAATGAGCTTGTAGATTTTAATCAAATCTGACAAGTCGATAATGATGTCAATGAAGTATATTGTTGGCAAATTTCATCAAATTCCATTGAACCGTTTAGAAGTTACGACTTAGATTATTTCGCCTATAATACGTAGGTCAAGTTAGGCGAGACCAAATTTGTTGATGATGTGCAAAATAGAACGTATCGATTTTGATCAAATTTGCTTCATCAGTACTGATAATAATCTAGTATATTAAAACCAAATTTCATCAAATTCCAATGAACCGTTTAGAAGTTACAACTTAGCTTATTTCGCCTATCATACGTAGACCAAGTTAGGCAAGATCAAATTTATTGATGGTGTGCAAAATTAAGCGTATCGATTTAAATCAAATTTGCCTCATCACTACTGATAATAATGTAGTATATTGAAACCAAATTTCATCAAATTCCAATGAAGCGTTTAGAAGTTACAACTTAGCTTGTTTTGCCTTATCATACGCAGACCAAGTTAAGTGAGACCAAATTTATTAATGGTGAGCAAAATTGAGCGTATCGATTTTAATCAAATTTACTTCATCCGTACTGATAATAATGTAGCATACTAAAACAGATTTCATCAAATTCCAATAAACCGCTTAGAAGTTACAGCTAAGCTTATTTCGCCTATCATACTTGGGGCAAGTTAGTCGAGACCAAATTTATTAATGATGTGCATTAATTTTGATCAAATTTACCCAGCCAGTACTAATAACAATGTAGTATATTAGTAGCAAATTTCATCAATTTCCAATGAACTGTTTAGAAATTATTGGGAAGCTTATTTAGCATATCATATGTGACCTAAGTTAGGTCAGACCAAATTTATCAATGGCGGGCAAAATTGAGTGTATAGATTTTGATCAAATTTGGCTCATCAAAGCTAACAATAATAAAGTATATTGCTTCAAAGTTTCATTAAATTCCAATAAACTGTTTAGAAGTTACGTCTTAACTTATTTCACTTATCATACATAGGTCAAGTTAGAGACCAAAATTATTGAACTTGAGCAAAATTGAGCGTATCAATTTTGATCAAATTTGTCTCATCAAAGCTAACGACAATAAAGTATATTGCTTCAAAGTTTCATAAAATTCCAATAAACCGTTTAGAAGTTACTTCTAAACTTATTTCACTTATCAAACATAGGCCAAGTTAGGAGAGACCAAAATTATTGATCCTAAGCAAAATTGTGCGTATCAATTTTAATCAAATTTGCCTCATCAAAGCTAATAAAAATAAAGTATATTGCTTCAAAGTTTCACTAAATTCCAATAAACCGTTTAGAAGTTACGTCTTAACTTATTTCACTTATCATACATAGGTCAAGTTAGAAGAGACTACAACTATTGATCCTGAGCAAAATTGAGCGTACCAAATTTGATCAAATTTGCTGCATCAAAGCTAACGACAATTAAGTATATTGCTTTAAAGTTTCATTAAATTCCAATAAACCGTTTAGAAGTTACGTCTAAACATAATTCACTTATCATACCAAGGTCAAGTTAGAGAAGACAAAAATTATTGATTCTAAGCAAAATTGTGCGTATCAATTTTAATCAAATTTGCCCCATCAAAGCTAACAAAAATAAAGTATATTGCTTCAAAGTTTCATTAAATTCCAATAAACCGTTTAGAAGTTACGTCTAAAATATTTCAGTTATCATGCTTGGGTCAAGGTAGAGGAGACCAAAATTATTAATCTTGAGCAAAATTGAGCGTATCAATTTTGATCAAATGTGCGGCATCAAAGCTAACAACAATTAAGTATATTGCTTCAAAGTTTCATTAAACTCCAATAAACCGTTTAGAAGTTACGCCTTAACTTATTTCACTTATCATACATAGGTCAAGTTAGAGGAGACTAAAATTATTAAAATTGAGCGTATCAATTTTGATCAAATTTGCCTCATCAAAGCTAACAACAATAAAGTATATTGCTTCAAAGTTTCATTAAATTTCAATAAACCGTTTAGAAGTTACGTCTAAACTTATGTCACTTATCATACATAGGTCAAGTTAGAGGACACTAAAATTATTGATTTTGAGCAAAATTGAGCGTATCAATTTTGATCAAATTTGCCTCATCAAAGCTAAAGACAATGAAGTATATTGTTTCAAAGTTTCATTAAATTCCAATAAACCGTTTAGAAGTTACGCCTTAACTTATTTCACTTATCATACATAGGTCAAGTTAGAGGAGACTAAAATTATTGATCTTGAGCGTATCAATTTTGATCAAATTTGTCTCATCAAAGCTAACAACAATTAAGTATATTGCTTCAAAGTTTCATTAAACTCCAATAAACCGTTTAGAAGTTACGCCTTAACATATTTCACTTATCATACATAGGTCAAGTTAGAGGAGACTAAAATTATTAAAATTGAGCGTATCAATTTTGATCAAATTTGAGTCATCAAAGCTAAAGACAATAAAGTATATTGCTTCAAATATCATTAAACTCCAATAAACCGTTTAGAAGTTACGCCTTAACTTATTTCACTTATCATACATAGGTCAAGTTAGAGGAGACTAAAATTATTGATCTTGAGCGTATCAATTTTGATCAAATTTGCCTCTTCAAAGCTAACAACAATTAACTATATTGCTTCAAAGTTTCATTAAACTCCAATAAACCGTTTAGAAGTTACGCCTTAACTTATTTCACTTATCATACATAGGTCAAGTTAGAGGAGACTAAAATTATTAAAATTGAACGTATCAATTTTGATCAAATTTGCCTCATCAAAGCTAAAGACAATAAAGTATATTGCTTCAAAGTTTCATTAAACTCCAATAAACCGTTTAGAAGTTACGACTTAACTTATTTCACTTATCATACATGGGTCAAGTTAGAGGAGACTAAAATTATTAAAATTGAGCGTATCAATTTTGATCAAATTTGCCTCATCAAAGCTAAAGACAATAAAGTATATTGCTTCAAAGTTTCATTAAACTCCAATAAACCGTTTAGAAGTTACGCCTTAACTTATTTCACTTATCATACATAGGTCAAGTTAGAGGAGACTAAAATTATTGATCTTGAGCGTATCAATTTTGATCAAATTTGCCTCATCAAAGCTAACAACAATTAAGTATATTGCTTCAAAGTTTCATTAAACTCCAATAAACCGTTTAGAAGTTACGCCTTAACTTATTTCACTTATCATACATAGGTCAAGTTAGAGGAGACTAAAATTATTGATCTTGAGCGTATCAATTTTGATCAAATTTGATGTATCAAAGCTAACAACAATTAAGTATATGTCTTCAAAGTTTCATTAAACTCCAATAAACCGTTTAGAAGTTACGCCTTAACTTATTTCACTTATCATACATAGGTCAAGTTAGAAGAGACTACAACTATTGATCCTGAGCAAAATTGAGCGTACCAAATTTGATCAAATTTGCTGCATCAAAGCTAACGACAAGAAAGTATATTGCTTCAAAGTTTTATTAAATTCCAATAAACCATTTAGAAGTTACGTCTAAACTTATTTCACTTATCATACATAGGTCAAGTTACGGGAGATCAAAATTATTGATCCTAAGCAAAATTGAACGTACCAAATTTGATCAAATTTGCCTCATCAAAGCTAACAACATTGCTTTAAAGTTTCATTAAATTCCAATAAACCGTTTAGAAGTTACGTCTAAAATATTTCAGTTATCATACATAGGTCAAGTTAGAGAAGACCGAAATTATTGATCTTGAGCAAAATTGAACGTATCAATTTTGATCAAATTTGCCTCATCAAAGCTAACGACTATAATGTATATTACTTCAAAGTTTCATTAAATTCCAATAAACCGTTTAGAAGTTACGTCCAAACTTATTTCACTTATCATACATAGGTCAAGTTAGGTAAAACCAAAATTATTGATCTTTAGCAAAATTGAGCGTATCAATTTTGATCAAATTTGCCTCATCAAAGTTAACGACAATTAAGTATATTGCTTGAAAGTTTCATTAAATTCCAATAAACCGTTTAGAAGTTACGTCTTAACTTATCCCACTTATCATACTTAGGTCAAGTTAAAGGAGACCAAAATTATTGATCTTGAGCAAAATTAAGCGTATCAATTTTGATCAAAATTGCCAGATCAGAGCTAACGACAATTAAGTATATTGCTTTAAAGTTTCGTTAAATTCCAATAAACCGTTTAGAAGTTACGCTCAACTTATTTCACTTATCATACATAATTTAAGTTAAAGGAGACCAAAATTATTGATCTTGAGCAAAATTGAGCTTATCTATTTTGATCAAATTTGCCATATCAAGGCTAACAACAATAAACTATATTGCTTCAAAATTTTAATAAATTCCAATAAACCGTTTAGAAGTTACGCCATAACTTATTTGACTTATTATACATAGGTTAAGTTAGAGGAGACTAAAATTATTGATCCTGAGCAAAATTGAGCGTACCAAATTTGATCAAATTTGCTGCATCAAAGCTAACGACAATAAAGTATATTGCTTCAAAGTTTCATTAAATTCCAATGAACCATTTAGAAGATACGTCTAAACTTATTTCACTTATCATACATAGGTCAAGTTAGAGGAGACCAAAATTATTGATTCTAAGCAAAATTGTGCATATCAATTTTGATCAAATTTTCCTCATAAAAATTAACGACAATAAAGTATATTGCTTCAAAGTTTTATTAAATTCCAATGAACCGTTTAGAAGTTACGTCTAAAATATTTCAGTTATCATACATAGGTCAAGTTAGAGGAGACCACAATTATTAATCTTGAGCAAAATTGAGCGTATCAATTTTAATCAAATTTGCAGCATCAGAGCTAACAACAATTAAGTATATTGCTTCAAAGTTTCGTTAAATTCCAATGAACCGTTTAAAAGTTACGTCTTAACTTATTTCACTTATCATACATGGGTCAAGTTAGAGAAGACCAAAATTATTGATCCTGTGCAAAATTGAGCGTATCAATTTTGATCAAATTTGCCTCATCAAAGCTAACGACTATAATGGATATTACTTCAAAGTTTCATTAAATTCCAATAAACCGTTTAGAAGTTACGTCATAACTTATTTCACTTATCATACATGGGTCAAGTTAAAGGAGACTAAAATTATTGATCCTGCGCAAAATTGAGCTTACCAAATTTGATCAAATTTGCTGCATCAAAGCTAACGACAATAAAGTATATTGCTTCAAAGTTTTATTAAATTCCAATAAACCGTTTAGAAGTTACGTCTTAACTAATTTCACTTATCATACATAGGTCAAGTTAGAAGAGACTAAAATTATTGATCTTGAGCAAAATTAAGCGTATCAGTTTTGATCAAAGTTGCCTCATCAAAGCTAACAACAATTAAGTATATTGCTTCAAAGTTTCATTAAACTCCAATAAACCGTTTAGAAGTTACGCCTTAACTTATTTCACTTATCATACATAGGTCAAGTTAGAGGAGACTAAAATTATTAAAATTGAGCGTATCAATTTTGATCAAATTTGCCTCATCAAAGCTAAAGACAATAAAGTATATTGCTTCAAAGTTTCATTAAATTCCTATGAACCGTTTAGAAGTTACGTCTAAACTTATTTCACTTATCATACATAGGTCAAGTTAGAGGAGACCAAAATTATTGATCCTGAGCAAAATTGAGCGTACCAAATTTGATCAAATTTGCTGCATCAAAGCTAACGACAATAAAGTATACAGCTATAAAGTTTCATTAAATTCCTATAAACCGTTTAGAAGTTACGTCTTAACTTATTTCACTTATCATACATAGGTCAAGTTAGAGGAGACAAAAATTATTGATCCTGAGCAAAATTGAGCGTACCAAATTTGATCAAATTTGCTTGCATTAAAGCTAACGACAATTAAGTATATTGCTTCAAAGTTTCATTAAATTCCAATAAACCGTTTAGAAGTTACGTCTTAACTTATTTCACTTATCATACATAGGTCAAGTTAGAAGAGACTACAACTATTGATCCTGAGCAAAATTGAGCGTACCAAATTTGATCAAATTTGCTGCATCAAAGCTAACGACAATAAAGTATACAGTTTCAAAGTTTCATTAAATTCCAATAAACCGTTTAGAAGTTACGTCTTAACTTATTTCACTTATCATACATAGGTCAAGTTAGAGGAGACTAAAATTATTGATCCTGAGCAAAATTGAGCGTACCAAATTTGATCAAATTTGTCGCATTAAAGCCAACAACAATCAAGTATATTGCTTTAAAGTTTCATTAAATTCCAATAAACTGTTTAGAAGTTACGTCTTGACTTATTTCACTCATCATACATAGGTCAAGTTAAGAGAGACCAAAATTATTGATCCTGTGCAAAATTGAGCGTACCAAATTTGATCAAATTTGCTGCATCAAAGCTAACGACAATTAAGTATATTGCTTCAAAATTTCATTAAATTCCAATAAACCGTTTAGAAGTTACGTCTAAAATATTTCAGTTATCATACATAGGTCAAGTTAGAGGAGACCAAAATTATTGATCTTGAGCAAAATTGAACGTATCAATTTTGATCAAATTTGCTGAATCAAAGCTAACGACAATTAAGTATATTGTTTCAAAGTTTCATTAAATTACAATAAACTGTTTAGAAGTTACGGCTTAGCTTATTTCGGCTACCAGACGTAGGTCAAGTTAGGCGAGACCAAATTTATTGATGGTGACCAAAATTGAGCTTATCGATTTTGATCAAATTTGGCTCATCAGTACTGATAACAATAAAGTCTACTGCTAGCAAATTTCAATAATTTCCAATGAGCCGTTTAGAAGTTACGGCTTAGTTTATTTCACCTATCATACGTGAGTCAAGTTAGGCGAGACCAAATTTATTGATGGTGTACAAAATTGAGCGTATCGATTTTGATCAAATTTGGCTCATCAGTACTGATGACAATAAAGTCTACTGCTAGCAAATTTCAATAATTTCCAATGTGCCGTTTAGAAGTTACGGCTTAGCTTATTTTACCTATCATACGTGAGCCAAGTTAGGTGAGACCAAATTTATCAATGGTAGGCAAAATTGAGCGTATCGATTTTGATCAAATTTGCCTTATCAGTACTGATGATAGTAAAGTATATTTCTAACAAATTTCATTAATTTCCAACAAACCGTTTAGAAGTTACGGCTTAGCTTATTTCACCTATCATACGTGAATCAAATTAGGACAAACAAAATTTATGAATGGTGTGCAAAATTGAGTGTATCAATTTTGATCAAATTTACCTCATCAGTACTGATGAAAATGAAGGATATTGTGGCCAAATTTCATCAATTTCCAATGAACTGTTTAGAAGTTACGGATTAGATTATTTCAGCTATCCTACGTGGATCAAATTTACTTTACTAATTAATTTGTGATTAAAAGATTGATATTATGAAAATATAATTTACTGAAAAACAATTAATAACATTTCCAAAATAATTATAAAATTGTTCCAGATTGTAATTGCTAAAGAACTTCTCAAAAATTCAGGAATGTTCATGTTTATATTGCAAGTTATTTTCAAATGAGTAATGTAAATCATGAATCATTGGAATTTTGTTGATGAAAGTAGCATTTTTCACTTAATTTTCAATTGATAATTTAGTTAAATTAGATTGAAAATAAAATACTAAGCAAATTATTACTAAAATAAGCAGTTTTTTTTTTAATAATTCACTCGTGTTTGTACTATTACCATGGAGTAATAATTACATACATATTCATTGAATTACTATCAGTACTTTGCATAAAACAATAGGTCAGTTGCATGCCAAAATAAACAAAGAATTTACGTAACTGAATGCACAAATTCGGAGAAATGCTCAGAAAAATCAATGATAAGATACCCCAGCCTCTGAACTAAATATAAAATTAATCTCTTACTGTATGGCAAGTCTTAATGCTTCCATTCCTTAAGAACCCATTAAAATGTTTAAAACAATCACTTCACGTACACACAAAACACAATTTAATTAAACACCGATACAACAACTCGGACGTCTCGTAGCAAACTGATTCCTCTCCCCGCTTACACTGACTGAATGCATTTCAGCTGGTGCGCTTTATCGGCGACGCATGAGCAGGAACGGGTCGGACAGCTGTTTAGAACAAAGAGAATTTCTTCTCTACCACCACGTGCTTTTAACCTGAGATAAAAGACACGTGTATCGGAGGAGGACAGGTGATACATGGTATGCTAGGTCCCATCTTTGTGCAAAGTGGCCTGTATTTTCATTGCAGCAGGGTTAAGTAAATGTCTGCAATGTTTTGCTGCAGAGTTCATCGATGACAATGACCTTGCGGTTGGGATTGCTAGATAAAGATGTTGTTGCTGTTTTTTATTTTACAGAACAGGTGCTTTGTTATCAAACAAATATGATTTAACCAAGTCTAGAAATAATGTTATATGATTAAAAGTTCTGAATATGGATTTAATAGTGTTGGTTTTATTATTCATTATTTTGTGTAAATCAACTACTCATTGATAAACATATATGTAGATAATTTTTTATAGTATTAGAAAAAGTTTTAATTGCCAGTATGAAAAATTATATACATATGTCATATTAATTTAAAAAATTTAAAACTTAATTAGTCGAACGAAGAAATTTGTATTTCCAACAATACTAATCAATAGAGTACTTATTGGGCATTGTCTATACAAAGTTTAAACAAAATTAGTTTTGGATTTATTAAGGATTTAGTGAGTAGGTGTCCAAAATAATATAAAAACTAATTTCAAAGTTAAAAAAAAAAATAGTTTTAGCTTGAAATTTGAAATTTCATCAATGCCAACGAAGAAAGTACTTATTGTACATTGTCTATACCAAGTTTGAACAAAATCTAAAAATTAGTTTTTGTTTTATCAAGGATTTAGTGAGCAAGTGTCCAAAATTATATAAAACAAATTTCAAAAATTTCCAAAAATTAGTTTTAGTTAGAAATTTGAAATTCCAAGAATGTCAAGCAACAAAGTTGTACTTATTGTGCATTGTTTATACCAAATTTGAACAAATTTTGAAAATAGACTTTTGTTTTATCAACGATTTAGTGAGTAGGTGTTCAAAATGATATAAAAACAAATTTCAAAAGTTTCCAAAAAAATAGTTCCAGTTGAAAATATGAAATTCCAAGAATCTCAACCAAATATTGTACATTGTCTATAGCAAATTTGAATAAAATTGAAAAATAAATTTTTGTTTTATCGACGATTTTATATTTAAATTTAAATCATTTTCTTTTCACAGGAAATGAATTTCTTGTATGCAACAAAGTGTTTACTTTTTACCAAGTAGTTTTATTTTAAACAGGAATTCGCCAGGCGTAAACTGACCTTCATTCCACTTGCACAATTTATTAACGCATATTAATTTTTGACTCAGATTACCGTGATTAAACCAGTTTATTAATTTCAATACGTGTTTTATGGATTAACATTTTTTTTACAAATAAGTTATGGAACAGTTTACGTTCAAATTCAATATTGTAAAACTTAACAGAACAAAATAAAATATTTTTCTAGTTTAATTGCAATAGAAAATATATGTTTGGAATAATTGGTTCTGATTTTATGCTGGTATTCCCCAAGGTTCTATTATATCTCGGTTTATGGTATTTGCAATCAATACTACTAGATTATGGCAGTGGAGTTGCTATCTGTAAGCAAGGGTCTGCAATGCGGAAGGGCCCACAAGCATACAGGGCCTTGTAGAGGGAGGGGGGGTTATTTTTAACATTTTGAGAATAGAATTTTGCACTTTTTTACAGTTATGGTCAAATTTTAGTTTTTTAGCATTATTTAGCCGCATTTTGTGAAATTTCTTGAATTGGTTTTTTCCCAATTTTGATGTTTCAAAGGATTTTGCTACTTTTGACATTTTATGAATAAGAGGAATCTTCTAAAGACTTAAAGTGTTGGTTTTACTATCCCGAAGAGAGCGCCTACCAACTAAACCCTAATTTTTGAATAATTGGAAGTTTGAGCTGTAAGGCTCATGCCTTTCCGTTTGGAGATAAAATGACAAAAAGAAGGATATAGACTGATTAACCTGATTTTGATTCTATCTGAAAATATTTTAATGCTATATGACTTAATAGCCAATATTTCAAGTGTTTGTTATCAAGAATCTGGAGCACGAACACTTGGCCGGGTGTGTTACCGGCATTGGATCAATCACCCACCTCTAACGTAAAGTGCCCCACCCACATCCCCAAGTGTTTGTAGTCAAGAAACACGCCCAAGTGTTTGAGATCAAGAAATTAGACCACAAACACTCGGGCGAGTGTGCTGGAACACCAATCAAAACCACAGGCCCAAATAGTTTAAACTTAGTTCCCGCCTTTGGGTGAGCACCCAAAGGTTTGTGATCAACAAATTGGAGCACAAACACTCGGGCTAGTGGGCGTTAACCACTCACTAAAATGTTAATGATTTAAAAACTGTATTACAAATACTTGGGCGGGTGGGCGGGAAACACCTATCTAAACTACATGCGCACTATATGTAAACTTAGTTTGCGCCCACCCTCCCAAGTGCGTATGATCAAAAAGTTGGAACAGAAGCACTTGGGCGGGTAATCGGGAAACAATCCACCAAAATGTGTGTAGGCAAGAAATTAGATTGCAAACTTTTGAGCGGATGCCCGGGGAACACCAATGTAAACCACCCCCACAAAATTCAGCTCAAAATACCTGTCAGTAATCATGTTATGTAGTACTCCACCCACCCGCCCACCCAACTGTTAGTTATTCAAAAATTTGTATTACCATCGCCTCCTCTAATATAGAAATTTCCAACGCAGCAGAGAGAAAAAACTGTAATTTATGGATCACCACCCAACTGTTGGTTATCCAGAATTTTGGATCTCAATCGCCTCCTCTGACATAGAGACTTTCAACGCTAGCAGACAGGAAAAACTCTAATTTCTGGATCACCAGCACTTGGGTGGGTAGGCGGGCACTCTAGTTGTCAGTAATCTTGTTATGGAGTGTCCCACCCACCCAATTGTTGATTTTTCAGAGTTTTGTATCTCCATCGCCTCCTCCAGTTCAAAATACCGGCTGATAATTATGTTATGTAGTGCCCCACCCACCCAACTGTTGGTTATTCAGAAATTTGTATCACCATTGCCTCCTCTAATATATAAATTTTCAACAATAGCAGAGAGGAAACTCTAATTTCTGGAACACCAACACTTCGGCGAGTGGGTGGGCACTCCAGTTTAAAATAACGGCTGGGAATCATGTTATGGAGTGTCCCACCCACCCACTTAACTGTTGGTTATTTAGAAATTTGTATTTCCATCGCCTCTGACATAGAAACTTCCAAAGCTATCAGAGATGAGAAACTCCAGTTTCTGGATCACCAACGCTTGGGTGGGTAGGCGGGCACTCTAGTCTAAAATACTTTTCAGTAATCTTGTTATGGAGTGTCCCACCCACCCACTTAACTGTTGGTTATTTAGAAATTTGTATTTCCATCGCCTCTGACATAGAAACTTCCAAAGCTATCAGAGAAACTCCAGTTTCTGGATCACCAACGCTTGGGTAAGTAGGCGGCCACTCGAGTTTAAAATACTTGTCAGTCAGTAATCTTGTTATGGAGTGTCCCACCCACCCAGTTTTGTATCTCCATCGCCTCCTCTGAAAAATTGGGCATGTGGGTAGGCACTCCAGTTCAAAATACCTGTCAGTAATCATGTTCACACGCTCACAAAATTGAAACTTAGTTCCCGCCTTCCTACCCAAATGTTTCTGATTAAAAAACTAGAGCACGAACACTTGAGCGGGTGGACGGGAAACATCAATCTAAACTACACGCTTACAAATTTAAACTTGGTTCCCGCCCACCCACCCAAGTGTTTTGTTATCAAGAAATTAAAGTTTGAACACTTGGGAAGGTGGGCGGGGAATATCAATCTAAACTACAAGCTTACAACATTTAAATGTCTCTTCTGATGAAAGATCTTCATAATTTTGTCAAATTGCCTTTTGAGCAATTTATGGCAAATGGCTGAGAGTGGACATAAGTATTAAATTCCTTAGCTGTCAGATAGGAGCACCAAGAGGTATCATGTTGCGGATGAAAAAATGTTGCCTAAATTGCCGTCTTGCCAAAATTTTGTTGAATAGCCAGGCCGTAGTAGATCGTCTATTTGTTGATAAGTTTGTCGGTCAATTTTTGCTTTTTGCTGACTTTTAAATTGCTTTGCTTTTGAACATGATCAATGCATTCTTTCTTGCTAATCGTGAAGTCTTTGTAGGAAGCGCTGTAAATTAATGTCTTCTACGTTTTGCGTCACCGTTGCCTATGTGCCGGACAGAGTGTTTTGACACATTAACCAGTTTTATAGCACGTGTAAAGTATGCTGCCAAACAACTGATTTTACTAAAACAAACAACATCAGCGCCATCTAGTGAAAGAAAGAAAGAGTTGCTTTTCATAATCCGGCAAAATGTCGTTTATAACTGTCTGGACCCGGTCCCCTATTTCTTGCTGTATCTTCATAAAAACTTTATGTATCAAAGCGAAATTTTGACACAATACTCTAGAGGGTATAAGGATACCAAAACCTTTAGATTAGGGCCTTTCCTTAAGAAATTAGATCACAAACACTAGGGCGGTTGTGCCGGATTTTTAATCCAACCCACATGCCTACAAAGTTTAAATTTACTTTACGCCCGCCAACTCAAGTGTTTATAATCAATAAACTTGGACAGAAATCCAAACTACACGCCCACAAAATATAAACTTAGTTCTCACCCGCCAACGATCAAGGAATTGGAGCATGAACACTTGGGCGGATGGACAATAACTTTAATCCAAACCGCACGACTACAATATTTAAACTTAATAACAATTGTATAAAATTTTAACGCCACTTTTCAACAGGTTATGGCGGAATTTTGCTGCTTTCTGACAATATTTTTGATGTTTTGTGGCAGGATTTTGTTATTTTTGACATTTAATAACTTTTTAACCAATTTTGACAGGATTTTAGTTTTTTATGAAAATATTTAGTTATTTTTTACTTTAAAAAAGAATATCAAAATTGTGTACGCTTTTTTCTAAAACCGAGAATATTTTGCGATGAAGCCCAAAAATCCTATCTACGCCACTGGATTATGGTATGCTGTAGAGAGAGCAAAGATAGGTCCCAAGAAGCTAATATCTGTCGCGGGCAGCACTGCGACTGGGTAGAAGTTAATAAATTGATCACAATATTAATAAAAAAACAAGACCAACGATTTCATGGAATCCAGTAAAGGAAATCATCCATATATGAGTACAAACATAAATTATATAAGGACGATTTTCTAATACTGGTTTATTAACGACACTTTCAAAGCATTTTAAATCCACATTGTTTATTATTTAAGAAAACATTAATTAAAAAACAAAATACAAAGTTTATATGCATAGCCTTCGAATAACAATATAGATAATAAGTAAACATTACAATCTTGTTTACAATAAATTCGCAATGCAATTACAAAACAGTAATTTAATAATAATTATAATTATTGATTGTATCCTAATTCAATGTAACTAACTGAAGATGACTCTCAATTTAAGTGCTTGTTCCAATTACGAAAATCGATATTAAAAGTTGTTATTAATAGCATGCGAAAATGGGGCAACTAACATCTGTCTCCATTTTCCTAAGCAACGCATGTTCAATTGCACTTCCGTTTATGCGCACGAAACATATTTAAAAAGTCTGATTCATTTAATCATTGGTTACATTGGTATCATATTACATACAAGAGCCGTTGCGTTGACCTGAAGTGAAGTCGTGTGCCTTCCTTCACAAATAAATTTGCATGTTGCTGCAATTGAATTGATGCTATAAATCAATCGCGATTAAATTGATTGTAATAAATGTGTACATTTACTTTTAATGGAATGTGTTATAATTTATACTCTATCGTACTTACCCAATTTGGTAATACAAATTCGATTGATTTATTAAGGTGTTTTCTTAATGAGTTTTAAATAATTTATGAGATGATTAGGATTTTATTTGTTAGTTGGAACGTTTTTGTGGTTTTAGATTATTGTACTGATACCAATTTATAATGATACAACATACCACCAAGACAGATAGTAAACTGGTTGTTTTAAAGAAATAATTAGTCTTATTACTATTTTAAAAACATTTAAAAACATTAAAAAATTCAAATTAAAATTGGGCGTGTTTAGATAAAAAACTGAAATTTTGATTCAATTTTGTACAATTGTAAGGTTTTCTTGTTACAAATGTCATTTTAGTGCAATTTTTATGGTTTTTCAAGCAAAATTTATGCTATAAAGGGGATTTTTGGCGATTTTCTTGTTAATTTTTAAGGTTATCTAACAAATCTTATGCTACAAATGGTTTTAATGCGCCAATTTGTAAATAACAAAGACTTAATGGATTGATTAAAAAAACAGGCCACACAACGTGTAGGTAAATATGAACGTAAATATATACTCTGGAAACTCTCACTTGAAAAAAAAGAAGAAGATACTCGAGTGGGTAGTCATGAGTGCACTTGCCGCGATGAAAACGAGGGACCAACAAGTCATAAAAGCATTGACGCTATATGGGTCGTAAGGTAAACATTTAAAACGAGAACGAGATAAGAAAAAGAAGACAGAAATGGCGTCTACTAAAGTGGTTTATTGATATTTAAAATTGTATTAATCATCGTGATTCATTAATGTATCGGAATGTGAGGAATGAGTATAGTTGGAAAGATTTGAAATTTATTATAGGTTTTATAAATTATATATATATATATCAAAGCACTCAAATAGTAGATTTCTTTAAGCATTAAAAATATTAGTTTAATAGATAATATACATGCACGAGTATATATATGCTTTGAAAGATAAAAGCCGTTGATTTATACACTCGATTTAATCAAAGCAAGCTAAGTTGGTTTTAATCAAAATTGGATACATTTTACACAGTTGGTAGCTATGCTTTTAGGCGCATTGTTGCCAAATTATATAAAAATACAATGTTTTGTTTACAAGTTACGATTTTATTTATTAACTTCTTTACGAACATTCAACTCAATCGAAGCAACCTAAATTGATGTAAGTCAAAATTGGACGTATCAAATTGGATACATTTTACACAGTTGATAGCAATGTTATTTAGCTGCATTGTTGCCAAATTGCATAAAAATCCAGTGTTTAGTTTACAAGTTACGATATAATTTATTAACCTTTTTACGAACATTCAACTCAATTGAAGCAAGTTAAGTTGATTTTAGTCAAAATCAGATGCATCAAATTAAATGCATTTTACACAAATGGTAGCAATGCTATTTAGGCGCATTGTTGCCAAATTGCATGAAAATCCAATGTTTGGTTTATCAATTGCGAAGCGACAAATTATAGAAATGAATTATTTTGTAGTTAAATCGCGAAACGACTAAATATGTTTTTAGTTTTTTACTTAGTGTTTTGCGTGACTCACTTGTCAATCGCAAAGTGACAAATTATAGAAATTAATTATTTTGTACTTAAAGTGCTTAGCAAGACATATAAATCACGAACTATTTTTTTTTAAATTTTGAAATTAGTTTTTATATAATTTTGAACATCTACTTACTAAATCCTTGATAAAACCAATACTAAATTTTATATTTTGTTCAAATTTAGTATAGACAATGTACAATAAGTACTTCATTAGTTAGTATTGTCACAATATCAAATTTAAAACTAAAACTATTTTTTTTTAATTTTGAAATTAGTTTTTATATAATTTTGAACATCTACTCACTAAATCCTTGATAAAACCAGAACTAATTTTTAGATTTTGTTCAAATTTAGTATAGACAATGTAGAATAAGTACTCTATTGATTAGTACTGTTGGAAACACAAATTTCAAACTAAAACTAATTTTTTTTTAATTTTGAAATTAGTTTTTATATTATTTTGAACATCTACTCACTAAATCCATGATAAAACTAAAACTAATTTTAAGATTTTGTTCAAATTTATTTAAGACAATGTACAATAAGTACTCTATTGATTAGTATTGTTGGAAATACAAATTTCAAACTAAAACTATTTTTTTTTTTAAATTTTGAAATTAGTTTTTATATAATTTTGAACATCTACTCACTAAATCTTTGATAAAACCAAAACTAATTTTTGAATTTTCTTAAAATTTGGTATAGACAATGTACAATAAGTACTTTATTGGTCAGTATTGACAAACTTTCAAATTTTAAACAAAACTATTTTTTTTTAAATTTTGAAATCAATTTTTCTATAATTTTGAACATCTACTCACTAAATCCTTGATAAAACCAATACTAAATTTTATATTTTGTTTAAATTTAGTATAAACAATGTACAATAAGTACTTCATTAGTTCGCATTGTCACAATATCAAATTTAAAACTAAAACTAATTTTTTTATTTTTTTAAAATAGTTTTATATAATTTTGAACATCTACTCACTAAACCCTTGATAAAACCAAAACTAATTTTTAGATTTTGTTCAAATTTGGTATACACAATATACAATAAGTGCTTTATTGGTCAGCATTGTCAAACTTTCAAATTTAAAACTAATTTTTTTTAAATTTTGAAATTAGTTTTTATATAATTTTGAACATCTACTCACTAAATCCTTGATAAAACCAAAACTAATTTTTAGATTTTGTTCAAATTTGGTATAGACAATATACAATAAGTACTTTATTGGTCAGCATTGTCAAACTTTCAAATTTAAAACTAATTTTTTTTAAATTTTGAAATTAGTTTTTATATAATTTTGAACATCTACTCACTAAATCCTTGATAAAACAAAAACTAGTTTTTAAATTTTGTTCAAATTTAGTATAGACAATGTACAATAAGTACTCGATTGATTAGTATTGTTGGAAATACAAATTTCTAAAACTATTTTTTTTTTAAATTTTGAAATTAGTTTTTATATAATTTTGAACATCTACTTACTAAATCCTTGATAAAACCAATACTAAATTTTATATTTTGTTCAAATTTAGTATAGAGAATGTACAATAAGTACTTCATTAGTTAGTATTGTCACAATATCAAATTTAAAACTAAAACTGTTTTTTTTTTAAATTTTGAAATTAGTTTTTATATAATTTTGAACATCTACTCACTAAATCCTTGATAAAACCAAAACTAATTTTTAGATTTTGTTCAAATTTGGTACAAACAATGTACAATAAGTACTTTATTGGTCAATATTAACAAACTTTCAAATTTTAAACTAAAACTATTTTTTTAAAATTTTGAAATTAATTTTTATATAATTTTGAACATCTACTCACTAAATCCTTGATAAAACCAAAACTAATTTTTAGATTTTGTTCAAATTTGGTACAGACAATAGACAATAAGTGCTCTATTGATTAGTATTGTTGAAAATACAAATTTCAAACTAAAACTATTTTTTTTTTTAAATTTTGAAATTAGTTTTTATATAATTTTGAACATCTACTCACTAAATCCTTGATAAAACCAAAACTAATTTTTAGATTTTGTTCAAATTTGGTACAAACAATGTACAATAAGTACTTTATTGGTCAATATTAACAAACTTTCAAATTTTAAACTAAAACTATTTTTTTAAAATTTTGAAATTAATTTTTATATAATTTTGAACATCTACTCACTAAATCCTTAATAAAACCAAAACTGATTTTTAGATTTTGATCAAATTTGGTATATACAATGTACAATTAGTACTTTATTGGTCAACATTGTCAAAATTTCAAGTTTAAAACTAAAACTATTTTTTTTTTAAATTTTGAAATTAGTTTTTATATAATTTTGAACATCTACTCACTAAATCCTTAATAAATCAAAAACTGATTTTTAGATTTTGTTCAAATTTGGTACAAACAATGTACAATAAGTACTTTATTGGTCAGTATTGACAAACTTTCAAATTTTAAACTAAAACTATTTTTTTTTTTTAATTTTGAAATCAATTTTTATATAATTTTGAACATCTACTCACTAAATCCTTGATAAAACCAAAACTAATTTTTAGATTTTGTTCAAATTTGGTATAGACAATATACAATAAGTACTTTATTGGTCCGCATTGTCAAACTTTCAAATTTAAAACTAAAACTAATTTTTTTTAAATTTTGAAATTAGTTTTTATATAATTTTGAACATCTACTCACTAAATTCTTGATAAAACAAAAACTAATTTTTAGATTTTGTTCAAATTTGGTATAGACAATGTACAATAAGTACTTTATTGGTCAGCATTGTCAAAAATTCAAATTTAAAACTAAAACTATTTTTTGCAAAAAATTTGAAATTTGTTTTTTTATCATTTTGGATAACTACTCACTAAACCCTTGATACAACCAAAACCAATTTTTAGATTTTGTTCAAATTTGGTACAGACAATGTACAATAAGTACTCTATTGATTAGTATTGTTGAAAACACAAATTTCAAACTAAAACTATTTTTTTTTTTAAATTTTGAAATTAGTTTTTATATAATTTTGAACATCTACTCACTAAATCTATTATAAAACCAAAAGTAATTTTTAGATTTTGTTCAAATTTGGTATAGACAATGTACAATAAGTACTTTATTGGTCAGAATTGTCAAAATTTCAAATTTAAAACTAAAACTATATTTTTTTTAATTTTTGAAATTAGTTTTTATATAATTTTGAACATCTATTCACTAAATCCTTGATAAAACCATAACTAATTTTTAGATTTTGTTCTAATTTAGTATAGACAATGTACAATAAGTACTCTATTAATTAGTATTGTTGAAAATACAAATTTAAAACTAAAACTATATTTTTTTTAAATTTTGAAATTAGTTTTCATATAATTTTGAACATCTACTCACTAAACCCTTGATAAAACCAAAACTAATTTTTAGATTTTGTTCAAATTTGGTATAGACAATATACAATAAGTGCTTTATTGGTCAGCATTGTCAAACTTTCAAATTTAAAACTAAAACTAATTTTTTTTAAATTTTGAAATTAGTTTTCATATAATTTTGAACATCTACTCACTAAATCCTTGATAAAACCAAAACTAATTTTTAGACTTTGTTGAAATTTGGTATAGACAAAGTACAATAAGTACTTCATTAGTCAGAATTGTCAAAATTTCAAATTTAAAACTAAAACTATTTTTTTTAAATTTTGAAATTAGTTTTTATATCATTTTGAACATCTACTCACTAAATCCTTGATAAAACCAAAACTGATTTTTAGATTTTGTTCAAATTTGGTATATACAATGTACAATAAGTACTTTATTGATCAGCATTGTCAAAATTTTAAATTTAAAACTAAAACAATTTTTTTTTTTAAATTTTGAAATTAGTTTTTATATTATTTTGAACATCTACTCACTAAATCCTTGATAAAACAAAAACCAATTTTTAGATTTTGTTCAAATTTGGTATAGACAATGTACAGTAAGTACTTTATTAGTCAGCCTTGTCAAAATTTCAAATTTAAAACTAAAACTAATTTTTTTTAAATTTTAAAATTAGTTTTATATAATTTTGACCATCTACTCACTAAATCTTTGATAAAACCAAAACTAATTTTTAGATTTTGTTCAAATTTGGTATAGACAATATGCAATAAGTGCTTTATTGGTCAGCATTGTCAAACTTTCAAATTTAAAACTAAAACTAATTTTTTTTTAAAGTTTGAAATTAGTTTTCATATAATTTTGAACATCTACTCACTAAATCCTTGATAAAACCAAAACTAATTTTTAGATTTTGTTCAAATTTAGTATAGACAATGTACAATAAGTACTTTATTGGTCAGCATTGTCAAAATTCCAAATTTAAAACTAAAACAATTTTTTTTTTATTTTGAAATTAGTTTCTATATCATTTTGATCATCTACTCACTAAATTCATGATAAAACCAAAACTAATTTTTAGATTTTGTTCAAATTTGGTATAGACAATATACAATAAGTGCTTTATTGGTCAGCATTGTCAAACTTTCAAATTTAAAACTAAAACTAATTTTTTTTAAATTTTGAAATTAGTTTTCATATAATTTTGAACATCTACTCACTAAATCCTTGATAAAACCAAAACTAAATTTTAGATTTTGTTCAAATTTGGTATAGACAATGTACAATAAGTACTTTATTGGTCAGTATTGACAAACATTCAAATTTTAAACTAAAACTATTTTTTTTTAAATTTTGAAATAAATTTTTCTATAATTTTGAACATCTACTCACTAAATCCTTGATAAAACCAATACTAAATTTTATATTTTGTTCAAATTTAGTATAGACAATGTACAATAAGTACTTCATTAGTTAGCATTGTCACAATATCAAATTTAAAACTAAAACTATTATTTTAATTTTTTTAAATTAGTTTTTATATAATTTTGAACATCTGCTCACTAAATCCTTGATAAAACCAAAACTAATTTTTAGATTTTGTTCAAATTTGGTATAGACAATATACAATAAGTACTTTATTGGTCAGCATTGTGAAAATTTCAAATTTAAAACTAAAACTATATTTTTTTTAATTTTTGAAATTAGTTTTTATATAATTTTGAACATCTATTCACTAAATCCTTGATAAAACCATAACTAATTTTTAGATTTTGTTCTAATTTAGTATAGACAATGTACAATAAGTACTCTATTGATTAGTATTGTTGAAAATACAAATTTCAAACTAAAACTATTTTTTTTTAAATTTTGAAATTAGTTTTTATATAATTTTGAACATCTACTTACTAAATCCTTGATAAAACCAATACTAAATTTTATATTTTGTTCAAATTTAGTATAGACACGGTACAATAAGTACTTCATTAGTTAGTATTGTCACAATATCAAATTTAAAACTAAAACTATTTTTTTTTTAATTTTGAAATTAGTTTTTATATCATTTTGAACATCTACTCACTAAATCCTTGATAAAACCAGAACTAATTTTTAGATTTTGTTCAAATTTGGTATAGACAATATACAATAAGTACTTTATTGGTCCGCATTGTCAAACTTTCAAATTTAAAACTAAAACTATTTTTTTTTAAATTTTGAAATTAGTTTTTATATAATTTTGAACATCTACTCACTAAATCCTTGATAAAACAAAAACTAATTTTTAGATTTTGTTCAAATTTGGTACAAACAATGTACAATAAGTACTTTATTGGTCAATATTAACAAACTTTCAAATTTTAAACTAAAACTATTTTTTTAAAATTTTGAAATAAATTTTTATATAATTTTGAATATCTACTCACTAAATCCTTGATATAACCAAAACTAACTTTTAGATTTTCTTCAAAATTGGTATAGACAATGTACAATAAGTACTTTATTGGTCAGCATTGTGAAAATTTCAAATTTAAAACTAAAACTATTTTTTTTAAATTTTGAAATTAGTTTTTATATAAATTTGAACATCTATTCACTAAATCCTTGATAAAGCCAAAACTAATTTTTAGATTTTGTTCAAATTTAGTACAGACAATGTACAATAAGTACTCTATTGATTAGTATTGTTGAAAATACAAATTTCAAACTAAAACTTATTTTTTTTTAAATTTTGAAATTAGTTTTTATATTATTTTGAACATTTACTCACTAAATCCATGATAAAACCAAAACTAATTTTTAGATTTTGTTCAAATTTGGTACAGACAATGTACAATAAGTACTCTATTGATTAGTATTGTTGGAAATAAAAATTTCAAACTAAACCTATTTTTTTTTAATATTGAAATTAGTTTTTATATAATTTTAAACATCTACTTACTAAATCTTTGATGAAACCAAAACTAATTTTTAGATTTTGTTAAAATTTGCTATAGACAATGTACAATAAGTACTTTATTAGTCAGCATTGTCAAAATTTTAAATTTAAAACTAAAACTATTTTTTTTTAAATTCTGAAATTAGTTTTTATATAATTTTGAACATCTACTCACTAAATCCTTGATAAAACAAAAACTAATATTTAGATTTCGTTCAAATTTGGTATAGACAATGTACAATAAGTACTTTATTAGTCAGCATTGTCAAAATTTCAAATTTAAAACTAAAACTAATTTTTTTTAAATTTTAAAATTAGTTTTATATAATTTTGAACATCTACTTACTAAATCCTTGATAAAACCAAAACTAATTTTTAGATTTTGTTCAAATTTGGTATAGACAAAGTACAATAAGTACTTTATTGGTCAGAATTGTCAAAATTTCAAATTTAAAACTAAAACTATTTTTTTTTTAAATTTTGAAATTAGTTTTATATAATTTTGAACATCTACTCACTAAATCCTTGATAAAACAAAAACTAATTTTTAGATTTTGTTCAAATTTGGTACAGACAATGTACAATAAGTACTCTATTGATTAGTATTGTTGGAAATAAAAATTTCAAATTAAACCTATTTTTTTTTAATATTGAAATTAGTTTTTATATAATTTTAAACATCTACTTACTAAATCTTTGATGAAACCAAAACTAATTTTTAGATTTTGTTAAAATTTGCTATAGACAATGTACAATAAGTACTTTATTAGTCAGCATTGTCAAAATTTTAAATTTAAAACTAAAACTATTTTTTTTTAAATTCTGAAATTAGTTTTTATATAATTTTGAACATCTACTCACTAAATCCTTGATAAAACAAAAACTAATTTTTAGATTTTGTTCAAATTTGGTATGGACAATGTACAGTAAGTACTTTATTGATCAGCGTTGTCAAAATTTTAAATTTAAAACTAAAACTTTTTTTTTTAAATTTTGAAATTAGATTTATATAATTTTGAACATCTACTCACTAAATCCTTGATAAAACAAAAACTAATTTTTAGATTTTGTTCAAATTTGGTATAGACAATGTACAATAAGTACTCTATTGATTAGTATTGTTGGAAATACAAATTTCAAACTAAAACTATTTTTTTTTTAAATTTTGAAATTAGTTTTTATTTAATTTTAAACATCTACTCACTAAATCCTTGATAGAACCAAAACAAAATTTTAGATTTTGTTCAAATTTGGTATGGACAATGTACAGTAAGTACTTTATTGATCAGCGTTGTCAAAATTTTAAATTTAAAACTAAAACTTTTTTTTTTAAATTTTGAAATTAGATTTATATAATTTTGAACATCTACTCACTAAATCCTTGATAAAACAAAAACTAATTTTTAGATTTTGTTCAAATTTGGTATAGACAATGTACAATAAGTACTTTATTGATCAGCATTGTCAAAATTTCAAATTTAAAACTAAAACTATTTTTTGCAAAAAGATTGAAATTTGTTTTTTTATCATTTTGGATAACAACTCACTAAACCCTTGATAAAACCAAAACTGATTTTTAGATTTTGTTCAAATTTGGTATAGACAATGTACAATAAGTACTTTATTGGTCAACATTGTCAAAATTTCAAGTTTAAAACTAAAACTATTTTTCTTTTAATTTTGAAATTAGTTTTTATATTATTTTGAACATCTACTCACTAAATCTTTAATAAAACCAAAACTGATTTTTAGATTTTGATCAAATTTGGTATAAACAATGTACAATAAGTACTTTATTGGTTAGCATTGTTGAAATTTCAAATTACAAAAACTATTTTTAGAAAAACTTTGAAATTTGGGCGGTATTCCAATTCATACAAAACATGCCTAATCTCTTTTATGGCTCTTATAATATTATTAACATTCAATGTACCAAAAAGGTATCATTAATATTCAAATAAATGTCAACTTATAATATAATTATATTACAACAAAAATGATCCGCATCATTAATTAAAAAAGCAGCATAATTGTCGGCATGACGGCATTATTAATGACATTTAGGGGAGCCAAACAGCTGTTTGGTTTTCTGCATGCAAACAGATGATAAATTGCACAATGGCACTCAATCAAATAACTTACTTTGCAAATGTACGAATAATATACAACTCAATCCAAGTAATTTACATCCGACGATTCCAATTCCGAGAAGTAGGTGAGGAGGTGTGTACGATTGTGAATTAATCAATAATTTCATTTCAATTGCACTGCAAAGGATGAAGATAAGCTACATAGTTGCGTAACATGATTTAAAGCAAACTCAAATTTTAAATAAATCAATTGTACTGTTATTATTGAAATGAATAACGTCATCGATGCGTTAAATTGATGAGTCCCGTCGAAGAGCGCACGCACTGAACAGGAAATATATAGTTTATTTTCAAATTTAAAATATGATTCGTAAATAAATATACTTTGTATCGTAACCTTTAATATTATGCATGCCGACGATTTAACATTTGCTCCTGGTTCTCTCTTTTCCAACTGGTAATTTTAACTGTTCATCTTGTGATTTTTCTCAAATAGATATCTGCAGGAGAAATTGCGATTCGTGCAGATTCTACTTTAATAATATCTCATGACATAGCATGGGGAATCGGGAACGATTTAAATGTCATGATTCATAGGCATGGGGGCAAACCGGCAGTCGTGCTCGTAAAATGCATTTATATTTCAAATTGGCCTTTGTTGTTTCGCTTTTATGGTGCATACGTTGACTCTTTGCATTCGACATGAGGCTAGACTAGCTAGTAGAATGTGGCGTGGTGAATAGAGAAGTAGTCAGCAGAAAAGTTTTAAAAATGATATCGAATATGTTACGGGAATAATATAAATCGTTCAAAACTAAAAAAAATCTAACTTAAAAACCGTTCATTGGAAATTAGTGAAAATAGGTACCAATTTACTCTTATAATATGAGTACTAGTTGTGTAAAATTTAATAAAATCGGTACGACCAATTTTTGTTAATTTCAAAAAAATTGACTTAACTTATCATAACCTTTGGCTTCATGGTTAACTTGAAAAGTTATAACTTGAAAACTGTTCATTGAAAATTTATAAAAATTGGTACTAATATAGTTCATTATTATAAGCACCAACTGTGTAAAATTTAAAGAAATCGATGCGACCAATTTTTGTTAATTTCAAAAATATTGACTTAACTTATCATAACCTATGGCTTCATGGTTAACTTGAAATGTTATAACTTCAAAACTGTTCATTAAAAATTGATGAAAATTGGTTCTAATATAGTTCATTATTACAAGTACCAACTGTGTAAAATTTAAAGAAATCGATACCATCAAATTTTGTTAATTTCAAAAATATTGACTTAACTTATCATAACCTTTGGCTTCATGGTTAACTTGAAAAGATATAACTTGAAAAGTGTTCATTGGAAATTGATAAAAATTGGTACTAATATAGTTCATTATTATAAGCATCTAAGGTAAAAAAATTAAAAAAATCGATGCGATGAATATTTGTTAATTTCAAAAATATTGACTTAACTTATCATAACCTATAGCTTCATGGTTAACTTGAAAAGATATAACTTGAAAACTGTTCATTGAAAATTGATGAAAATTGATACTAATATAGTTCATAATTATAAGCACCAACTGTATAAAATTTAAAAAAATCGATGCAATCAATTTTTGTTAATTTAAAAAAATATTGACTTAACTTATCATAACTTATAGCTTCATGGTTAACTTGAAAAGTTATAACTTGAAAACTGTTCATTGAAAATTGATGAAAATTGGTACTAATATAGTTCATGATTATAAGCACCAGCTGTGTAAAATTTAAAAAAAATCGATGCGACCAATTTTTGTTAATTTCAAAAATATTGACTTAACTTATCATAACTTATAGCTTCATGGTTAACTTGAAAAGATATAACTTGAAAACTGTTCATTGAAAATTGATGAAAATTGGTACTAATATAGTTCATTATTATAAGTACCAACTGTGTAAAATTTAAAGAAATCGATGCAATCAATTTTTGTTAATTCCAAAAAAAAAATGACTTAACTCATCATAATTTATGACTTTATAAGATAACTTTTCAACTCATAACTTGGAAACCGTTTATTGAAAATTGATGAAATTTGGTACTAATATAGTTCATTATTATAAGTACCAACTGTATAAAATTTAAAGAAATCGATGCGATCAATTTTTGTTAATTAAAAAAAAAATAACTTAACTCATCATAACCTATGGCTTTATATTATAATCTTAAAAAAGAAAATCTGAAAAACATCTACAAACTTTTGATCATGATTTCATTGCATGATGTAATAGATAACAGTACCGAAACTATTAATTAATCCTCAGTTATTACTTCCCAATTACGTCAGCCGGAAGATTGCCAAAAATAACACATAAATAAATCTACAGAAACGTCTGAATTACATTAACATTGAATATTTAATTAAAAAATAATAATATAAGTAATAATGTGGTTTCAATGTTTACCATATTAAATGCTTAATAAAATATTTATGTAGTACGCATCAATACTCATCGCATAAATAATAAGCAAGCGGTTAGTTATTCATGTTCTGTGCATTTTCTTATTCTTCTTTTTATTCTTGTAGGTTGAGAGATATCGTGTTTTCTAACTGTCCCGTATGTCAGTGATATTACAATATGTAATTGAATACGTACGCAGCATGTGTATTCCATTTCGTTTCAGGAATATCTGATCCTGTCATCCTATCATGTATTGAGAGAGATTTGTCACTTGTCAGCGTTTACAACTTTTAACTGTCGAGGTAAAATGATATTATTTATTATGACAACTGAATTTGTTCTTCATAATTGTAATGAATATTTTATTCGATAAAACTTAATTGTATACATAAAAAAGGTTGAATGTTTATAAACATTCATTGCGGAAATGGCATGTCGTGGTTAGTTGAAGTCGCATACAAGTGCTCTGTTTATTTTCTGATAACGCATTACGTCTTGCGAAAGCCGCGACATGTGGTTTTTCGAAAATTGTTCATATTTTATGATAAGTATCCATTAAATTTAAATCACTTGAATAAATAGCGTTTTTATTGTGGTGTAATTGATCGCGCGTGAAAATTCATCTTACTTTCGTGAAAGTTAAACAAAAATAAATTCAGTGGTTAATAATAGAAATTTCTAATATTTTCTTATAATTTACTTAAATTATAGCAATTGTAACATCAGCAAGTATTAGAAAACTTTTATCATAGACTGGACAAAGGGCAAATGGAAAATTAGTTCAGGATTTGGAGTGAATAAATCACCTTTGGACTCATTAGTCGTGTACTATTTTGAAGCCAACATATCAACAATCTATGCCCACAACTGACGTCATGCGCTAATTGTGGGCATATGTCCTATGAGTACTAAAGTTGATTTTACAAGTTTTTGCCTTACATATAAATTGTGAACTTTTAAGTTTGTATAGTCAACATTTTTTAAGCACTAAACATTTTTGCACTCTACTGGGGACTAGTTAAACAAACTTTTGGTGCAAACTGAACTAAACTAAAACTCAACGCAGCAAACTAAAGCTAGTCCCAAAAAATGCGCAATTCAATGTAGAGACTTAGCTTTTATAGGCTCAAATTAAAGTTTTCAAGAAAATGTAAAAAACTGTCCAAAAGTGACACTTTTGGTACAAAGTCATATTCGACGCAAACTAAACTAAACAAAAAGTTAACGCAGCAAACTAAAACTAGTCCCAAATGATGTGCAATTTAATGTAGGTTCACGTGTTTGACTTAGCTTTTATAGGCATAGTTTAAAGTTTTCAAGAAAATGAAAAAAACTGTCAAAAAATGACACTTTCGGGGCAAAATCGTGTTCGTCGCAAACTGAACTAAACTAAAACTCAACGCAGCTAACTAAAACTAATCCCAAAAGATGTGCAATTCAATGTAGATTCAAGTGTTTCAGTTGGCTTTTATAGACCCGGTTTAAAGTTTTTGAAAAAACGCAAAAAAACTGTCCAAACGTGACACTTTCGGTGCAAAGAATTCGACGCAAACTGAACTTAACTAAAACTCAACCAAGCAAACTAAAACTAATCCCAAAAAATGCGCAATTTAATATAGATTCAAATGTTTCAGTTGGCTTTTATAGGCCAGTTCAAAGTTTTTAAGAAAATGCAAACAAACTGTCCAAAAATGACACTTTCGGTGCAAAGTCGTATTCGTCGCAAACTGAACTAAACTAAAACTAAACGCAGCAAATTAAAACTAGTCCAAAAAGATGCGCAAATCAATGTAGATTCAAGTGGTCGACTTAGTTTTTATAGGCTCAGTTTAAAGTTTTCGAAAAAATACAAAAAACTGTCCAAAAGTGATACTTTCGGAGCAAAGTCGTGTTCGTTGCAAACTAAACTAAACTAAAACTCAAGGCAGCAAAGTCTAAAAATTTAGTCCCAAAAATGCACATTTTAATGCAGATTTGTGTGTTTGACTTGGCTTTTATAGGTTCAAATTAAAGTTTTCAAAAAAATACAAAAAAGACCAAAAATTACACTTTCGGTGCAAACTCATTTTCGACGCGGTCTAAACTAAACTAAAACTAAACGCAGCAAACTGAAACTAGTCCCAAAAGATGCGCAATTCAATGTAGATTCAAATGTTTCACTTTACTTTATAGACCCAGATCAAAGTTAAAAAAAAAATTAAAGTTTTCAAGAAATAGGAAAAAACTGTCCAAAAGTGACACTTTCGGTGCAAAGTCGTGTTTCAAGCAAACTGAACTAAACTAAAACTCAACGCAGTAAACTAAAACTAGTCCCAAAAGATGCGCAAATTAATGTAGAATCACGTGTTTGTTTTCAAGAAAACGCAAAAAACTGTCTAAAGTAATACTTAGGGCAAAAAAACTGGAAAAGAAGCACCTAGAACCTGCAAAAAGCAAAACACCAATGATGATGATTTACAAAAACACACATTAATGAAGTGAATAACCCTTCAGTTATGCCAAGTACACTATGCCAAGTACACTAATAAAGTGTGCAGTTTACTATTACACTTTTCCTAAATGTATTCAAAACTAAAAAGCACTCTACCTCGCCCTCTCCGCTATCAACCATGACCTCCATTCGTATATACCACGTCCCCCTGCCCAGACCTCAACCAATACACCTTTATCATCTCATCTCCGATGGCATTGAAGAACCGGTGTCAGTGACAATCTCCAATCTCCCCCCCCCCCCAATCTCCCACATGTCATTGACAATCTCCAACCTTACCCCCCCCCCCCCCAATCTCCAACATGCGTCCTCAAAAACGTATCGCACAGCATTACCTACGCCCCAATGTTGCCCAAGCCCACCTCATTTGACTGAATCATCGCTTCTAACCACGGTACCATAGACGCCCTACTAGCCCACAAGCTCATAATATTTAAAATCCTTCACCGGGGTGAACCCTCTCCCATCCCCCCCCTCCTCCTCCACAATGTCCAAAAACCCTGCCATAACCCCATCACCTGCAGCACCTCCACCGGTTCTAACCACGCTCCATTCTCTCATAAATGCCCTCCCTACCTCGCTTTTTTCTCCAAAGATACCATAACCTTTCTTAAAACTATTTACAAACCATATGAATCCAACAAAACCAACCTAGCACAACTAATCGCACTGGTAATGCTTGACCCCTGCCCAGAAGAAAGAAGCCAAACTGCCTGCGTCATAAACCGCTGCTCATCCCAATGCCTTGGTATCCAGCCTCGTATCCTATAGACACAACATCTGACAATCGCCTTCTTAAATTCCCACAAGTGGACACCAAAACGCACATTCGTTCGAAACCTGGTCCAAACATCTTCATCATAGCTTTTCAGGAAACAAAATTCTTTCCCAAATCTAACCTGTCACTCCCCAAATTCACATTTCATCACAAACGGTAAGCCAATCAAGGGGCGTGGCTATAGCCTATGATGCCCTCCTCTCTATCCCTCCCAAAACCACTCCCCCCCCCCCAAACTCATATTTCATCACAAACATGCGGTGAGCCAATCAAGGGACGTGGCTACAGCCTATGATGCCCTCTTCCCTATCTCTCCCATCACCCCCCTCCCCAAATTCATGTTTCGTCTCAAACATGCCATGAGCCACCGATCTCTCCCATCGCTACTCCCCCCCTTCCAAATTTTCATATTTCATCACAAAATTGCGGTAAAAAAATCTGGGGGCGTGGCTATAGCCTATGATGCCCTCCTCCCTATCTCCCCCCCAACCACACATAGACGGACCTGAACCTGGCGGTTGCACTGCAAACTCAAAGTCTTATCTAAGTCTAATTTACAAATATGTTGCCAACCAAGGAAAATCGATCATTCTTGGCGACATCAATGCCCGACACGTTTCGTTCGGCAATCATTCATTAAAACTGAAGGGGACCATCCTAGCAAACTTCCTCATCAACTTTTCCCTATTTCGACTTAGCTGCCCAACCCACTTTTGCTAAACACAATGGTCACTCCATCATCAACCGCATTGTGATCATACTCAACCTGATCCCATATTTCAATGTTGCAGCCCAAGTGTCCCCAAACTGCATCACCAGTGACCCCTCCTATGCTTCACCTCTCTAATTAACTCACTTCCCCCTCCCCCAACTTTCATCAAATATTGTGACTACAGAAACGCTAAATCGCCCTCAACCTGCTTCACATCATCAACAAAGCCATCGACGTCTACTTTGACGCAATAACTTCTGCTTCCTCGTTCTACATCCCCATCAAAGTCAAATCCCTATTATAAAATCCAATCCTGCCCCCCCCCCCCCCTCCCAGAAGAAAACTTCACATACAAACAATTATTTTGCACCCGTGACCCCTTCACCAAAAACTACTGAAACAAGCTTGACGCTAAGATCCGACCTCCGCTGCCCTAGATTTCCGTGATGAAAAAAAATTCTGGAAAGAATTCAACCTACTCACTGGACGCAGAGCCAACCACAACTCAACTCAACAACTCTAAAAGATCGACGTAAACGACTCCACGCCCTAGAACAAAGTGGACCTCTTCGGAGACTACCTCTAAGCAACCTTCAGAGCCCCCCAAGACCCAATGTTTCTGGCAGCCCAGACAATAATCTGCTGCAAGAAGTGACCGACCTTCAGGCAGCAACCCCCCATACCTGACAACTAATTTCTGCCCACCACCAAAGAAGAACTCCAGAAGCTCAGAATTCAGAAAAGACATCTCGACCCGTCATGCCATCTTCCATCTCATGTCAGACCTGTCCTCTTTAGAAATCACTAAAAAGTGAACCATTGCCATCACCACCTGTGGCCTCATCAACAAACTACTTTCGATTAAAATCCTTCCTTAGACATTTACCGTCAAGTCATTTCTGGAAAATAGTTCCAATATTTATTTTGATCCTTCTCGATCTAAACAGGGGTACCACAAGGTTCCATCCTTTCCCCACCCTCTTCAATATTTATGTTATAAACATCTCACCCAACCTAAAAACCCACAGATAAAAGTCGAACAGTACGCTGATGACACCCCAACCCACAACTTCTCCATCTCCAAACCTACCTCTTCACCCTGTAACGGTGACTCCAAAAATAGAATCTAACCGCAAACCCCAAAAAAACCAACTGATCCTTTTCACATTTATTTAAATTAATCGTAAAGCGACAAATTTTCTCTTGAGTCAATCCAGCCTTCTTAGATGAAATCGCAGAGCAACATGCTCTGTTGTGCGTTTTACAGATATTTTACACCGCCCCAGAAGCCTTATGACTTGTTTGAAGAGACTAACAACTTATTAGGTGACTTTCAAATCACTCCGGTGAATAAAGAGCAAATTTTTATTTAGACATGTTTCAGGGATCTAACCCCTTGCTAAGCAAACCCTCTACCACTGAGCTACCTCACCGTTGTGTATTGCGCAATACACCACAACACCTGTTTAACATATTAACTGATGATGACCTAAACAATTATTTATTATTACAATAATAATTTTTAGTTTTTTGTTAAATCTATTATGACCTAAATCAAAACCACTTGTGGTGCTTGAGAATTGGGTTGGTTTTGTAAATAGGTTAGTAAATTATAGCTTTTTCTTGCTTAAGAGCGCATTATGTTATAATCCATTTACTCAATCACTTATTTTAATGTTTATGTTGTAAATATAATATAAAATTTGGATTACTTACAGTCGCGAACAACAAAACATCTAAAGTATCGACATCCTGAATATCAGCACGCAATTTCTTCAAAGGAGACGGTCACGTAATAAATAATTGATTACGTGTCGCGGTGGATGCATTTAAGGTATCGAACAAAGGACCGACACAGTCCAGGTGAATCACCACGGAATGCGAATGCTGCACTCACACAATATTAATGCAAAAAAAAAGGTTGCTCACGTTTAGCTGGCCTCAAAGTAACCAACCAGCCAGACTGTTTGTGTTATTGTTCTTCAGCTGGTTGCTTGTTGTGAGAGAGAGCAGCTGAGCGGATCCTGATCAATATTCCGCGCGTTTTACCCCCAACCGCCACCGCTACTCCGTTCCGTGGCGCCGCCACTCTTCACATTCTGACACACTGACTTTCACCAACAACACAAAGCAAAACGGGGTGGTTTAGATGTAGGGTACTTTAAAACATTCACCCCTTGTTGAATATGTTATATCCCCATATCAATAACGATAATATCCTAAATAATCATTCCTTCTCCACTCATTAAATAAATCAATTCCCAAACATAATAAAAATAAACCTTTGCCCTTATTTTTATTAGTTGCTGTCATACTCATTTTTAATTTATTGTCATCCCTCAATATGTGAAGCATTTTAAATTGTAAAACAAACATCCGTTTCAAAGTCATTAATGTCATATCCCAGACACAAATAAACCTTTGTTCCATATTGATAACACCACCCTCCGCGGAACTTCCCTATATATATGTTGCATGTTTAGTTTTAAGTCAGTGGGGAACTATTCTTCGACGAAGTACTAAATAAATAATTTTTACTTCATATATATGTTAATTTTAATTTAACCTATTCACCAATTTGTGCGCTATATATAATATATATATTGCCCCACGATCGGTAAACAATCAAGTGTCTGTGTGCGACGAAGAAAGAAGTCCGACCCACAACAAGATTTGGTGACAGCGGTGGGATGAACTGACGACGCAAGCCCTTTTTCTGCCGAGATATCCAAGCTACCCTAGGATTTGCCCATCACCTGTATTGAGACAATTACAAATAATTGTAGAGGATGATGTCGATGTAAGTAGCTTTAACGTTTCGCATGTTATTTTGGTCATTTGCCGCATTTTTTTTCGTTTACACATTATCAATATATAGCTTCAATAAAAAATCCCAACTCAACATTATTCGTAATTAATTACATTTAAAAAAAAAAATTGTTATATACACACAATTACATATAAGTAATAGGTATATAAATATTCTTTTATTTCGCAATTTTTTTATAAACAAAAATTAATTAAATATGCCATTAACAAATATGGAACTATTAAAGCTGGTAGAGCCATTTTCGGGAAGCCCCGATAAGTTAAACGTATTTTTATTACAATGTGAAACTGCGGTGTCAAAAGTAGCTGACCCAAATGAAGTAAATGAATTTGTTTCATTGCTCGCGGGTTTTAAATTAGTAGGTGACTGTGTATCAGTTTTAAAAAATAGTACTGAAGCCTATTCCACTTGGGACGATTTTCAGTCATTTTTAATAAATAATTTTAAACACGCGCATAAAACGAAGCACGGTTGGATTGCAGAAATTTTTAACGCCCGCCAAAATAATAATGAATCTCTAGAAACGTTCGGAAAAAATTTAAAACACATAGTAACGAATTATAAAAACAATAGCGGCGCGTCGGACGAAGAAAAAAATAATTTTGAGGAAATAGCAATAACTTCTTTCAAACGGGGTATAGCCAACGAAAAATTACAAACGGCAATGTTAAATTGTAAAGAAAATAAATTAGAAAAGGTTATTAACGAGGCAATCGAACATAAAAATATTTTGGGAGTCGAGCAAAGAGGTTCATATCGCGTTAATCAAGTTCGCGTTTACTGCAATTACTGCGACCGTCCCAACCATATAGAAAGTGAATGCCGGTTGAAAATAAAACATTTAAACGAAAATCAAAGCTCTATAAATTATAACAGAGATAACACCAGAAATAATTACAGAAATTATGACAATTATAGAGACGGTAATAACTATAGAGGAAATTTAAATTTTCGTGGCAATAATAATCGAAGTAATTTCAACGACCAAAGACGCGATTTTTCACCAAATAATTATAATCGAGGTAATTTTAATAATCAAAGACGCGATTTTTCACCAAATAATTATAATCGAGGTAATTTTAATAATCAAAGACGCGATTTTCAAACAAATAGCTATAATCGTAACAATCCCAATCAAAGACGTGATTTTCAACAAAATCCCCATCAAGACCAGTCCAGCCACGGTCAAGTAAATCGTCAAACTTATGATGATGTTACATTTGATCATTCGGGAAACGAACGTTCCTTGGGCGAGCACGTCCAACCAAGGAATCAAGTTTAAACCGTGCACCAATTCATGTGAGTCGGTGTAATTATTTTGAAATTGGCGACACTTTTAACACGATAAATGGAAATAATATTGACTATAATGAAGGTGAAGGTATTAGAAATTTAGCTAGGGCGATTCCTGATATCTATCACGAGGGTTGGATTGATAAATATGAAAACTCCCGGAATTTAGCTAGGGCGATTCCAGGTGTTTGTCATGATCAATTTAAATCAAATAAAGCAATTAATAAGACTGAAACTTTGACAAATAATGAAATAGAAACGTTAAACAAAATTAACGATACTATAAATAATCAAAAAATTAGTAAAGAAACTAATATAAAAGATAATTCATTAAACAAAGATTTAGTAATCGCACACCACAAAGAAAATGTCAATATTATTACCCAGCACAGAGTGTTTGAAATTATAGAGCCAGTTACAGATAATAACCCGATAATTATAAATAAATCCATATTATTTAACCAAGAGGGTAGTTGCGACATCATTTATTTAAGTATGAACAGTGATATAGATAAGAACAACGCGCGAATGATTTTAGATACGGGCGCTCAAACTAGTCTAATCAATATAAATAAAATTAAAAACAAATCAAAAATAAATTTACAAGATCTTGTTACAATTATCGGTATCACTAATAACGAAGCCATTACTATTGGATCAATAACAACAATGGTTAAAATAAATGGTGAAGAAATCCCTCATAAGTTTCATGTAGTTGACAATAATTGCAATCTCCAAGCAGATGGCATTATTGGAAGAGACTTTATGAAACATTTTCATGCTGTCATTTCATACGTAAATAAAACATTTACAATAGGTGACCAGGTGTTTAAAATTTACTCATCTAATGAAATTGATAATTTAATTTTCATACCAGCTCGATGCGAACTAATTACAGAAATATCAACTACACAGAATGTAAACGGACAGGTATTATGTGACAAAACAACATTAAATGATGATTTAATTGTAGGTTCTTGCATTACAAATGTCGAAAACAATAAATGTTACGTTGGTATCCTGAATGTATCTGAATGCGATCACATAATAACGACACCTAAATTAATGCTGGAATCTATAAATAACTACGATCAGTTTGTAAACGAAGATATTCCAATTAAATACGACAATTTTGTATTAGATAGACTGGACAAAATAAAACGATCAGTTTTAACAGATCATTTAAATAATGAAGAAATAAACGCTTTATACGATATTTGTATAAAATATTTAGACGTAATTTACCTTGAAGGTGACATGTTAAGTAGTACAAATAGTGTAACACACAAAATAGTTACGCTTCCTAACAAACCTCCTATTTTTGTAAAACCATACCGCCTACCCTACCAACACAAAAATCAAATTGAATCCCAAATGAAACAGATGTTGAGTGACGGAATTGTTAGCCATAGCAATTCTCCGTACAACGCACCTCTTTTATTAGTCCCAAAGAAACCTGATTCAAATGGCGAAGCAAAGTGGCGAGTAGTTGTAGACTACCGCAAACTAAACGAAATTACCATTAGTGATCCATATCCTCTCCCTAACATCACTGATATCCTTGATCAACTCGGAAATTCCAAATATTTCACTACTTTAGATTTGGCATCCGGTTATCATCAAATTCCAATGCATCCTGACCATGCTGAAAAAACAGCATTTAGCACTACTTTTGGTCACTTTCAATACAATAGAATGCCGTTCGGTTTAAAAAATTCAGGAGCAACTTTTCAAAGATTAATGAACTCGGTACTGAGCGGTTTGCAAGGCATTAAATGTTTCGTTTATGTTGACGATATTGTAGTGTATGCAAACAGTTTGGATGAGCATAACAGTAAATTATGTGAAATTTTTGACAGACTTCGCGAAACTAATTTAAAAATTAATTTGTCCAAATGTAATTTTTTAAGAAAAGAATGTAAATTCTTAGGACATGTGATTTCTGAAGACGGCATTAAACCCGATCCTTTTAAAAATTCAAGCAGTAATAAATTTTAACACTCCGCAAACCCAAAAGCAAATCAGATCATTTTTGGGTCTAGTTGGTTATTATAAAAGCTTTATTAAAGGATTTTCAAAATTAGCATATCCCTTAAACCAACTGTTACATAAACATGTAAAATTCATATGGACTCCTGAATGTCAAGTCAGCTTTGATTTATTAAAACGTAACATAACTAATCCACCTGTACTAGCCTATCCTGATTTTAAAAAGCCCTTTATAATCACCACAGACGCGAGTAAATACGGTTTGGGCGCGATTTTATCACAAGGCGAAATAGGTTCGGATAGACCAATCGCGTATGCTAGTCGTACTTTAAATAGAGCGGAATCGAATTACTCTACAACAGAACGCGAGATGAAAGCGATAATTTTTGGTATAAATCATTATAGACCATATATTTTTGGAACAAAATTTACTATTATCACGGATCATAAACCATTATCGCAAGTTTTTAGAGTAAAAGATCCGGGTTCTCGATTGACCAAATATCGTTTATTATTAGCAGAATATGACTATTCAATAGTGTACAAAGCTGGCAAATTGAACACAAATGCAGACGCGTTAAGCCGAATTAACACTTTTAATACTAAAAATACTGTTATAAATGAACTTGGATATTTTGAGTTCGAAGAACTGATGAAAACCAAACTAATAACTAACGCTAAAGTTAATGAAACACTTGAACCAATCTTGACCATGCAAAATAGTGTAGATTTAATTATGTTTATGCCTCAAAACTTAGATGATTCTGATGAGTTTTTAAATCTTTTAGACGAAAAATTTAATTTATTTTACGATTTTAATCAAAACAAACCGAATATAAACGACATTTTTACTTTAAATAGACTGGACCACTCTGAGGGAAAACTATATTGTTTAATCGATAGAGAATATGATGTAGATAACCATGATTATGAACAGATATGGATATTACTATGTACTCTTACAAAGTTGTTAGACGAGACACATGTCAATAATAATATAAAAAACATTGCAATATTAAAATTTGAAAAAGGAAAAATAAAATGGAACAAAACTCTGTCAATGATCCGGTTGCTATTTAAGGGTTATAATACGCAGGTGTGTATTAAGGATAATATGACTGAATTAAACAAACTGACGGAACAACAAAAAACGGATATAATTAAAGAATACCATGATACCCCTCTTGGAGGACATCAAGGTGTAAACAGAACATATAATAGAATAAAGCAAATATATACATGGCCTAATTTAAGAAATACATATCTGACTACATAAGTAAATGCGAAAGTTATCAAAAAAATAAACTAATTAACAATGACACAAAAATGCCAATGGCAATTTCAAGCGTCGCATCTAAACCTTTTGAGAAAGTTTATTTGGATGTAGTTGGACCTATGACATTAACAGAGAACGGACATAAATATATACTAACTTTTCAAGATGACTTAACAAAATTTGTAGAAGCAATTCCAATACCTAATCAGGAAGCTGTAACTATTGCCCGTGAATTTGTCAATAATATTATCTGTCGACATGGCATTCCTGAAACAGTATTGACTGATCAAGGTACTAACTTTTTAAGCGATGTATTCAAAAACACTTGCAAACTTTTAAAAATAAAAAAAATTCAAACTACTGCGTATCATCCACAGACAAATGGTGCTTTGGAAAGATCCCATAGAACTCTTGCCGAATATTTACGCCACTTCAGTTCACAAAATCAGTTAGATTGGGATTTACATATCCAAACTGCAATGTTTACGTACAATACCACTCCACATACATCCACTAAATTTACACCATATTATTTGCTCTATGGTGTAGAAGCTACTTTACCTTCATCTATTATCAAACCTACCGAAGTTCTTTACTCATACGACGATTATGTCAAAGATTTAAAGTTTAAAATGCAGAACGTTAGACAAATAGCACGCGAGAATTTATTAAACAGTAAACAAAAATCTAAAGTACAATATGACAAAAATTGTAAACCCAACACCTTTTATGTCGGTGACAAAGTTTTGTTAAAAAACGTAACTATACGACGGGGTTTAAGTAAAAAGTTTTTGCCTTTGTGGGAAGGACCTTACATAGTTTATAGCAAACATACACCTCTAAACTATTCAATCAAAGTTAATCGCAAATTAATTCGTGTAAACGCAAACAGATTAAAACATTTTTGCGAGTAAACAATAACATAGATGCATATATACTAAAATCCGATAACTGATATATACGTTTTTCAGACGGAAATTTAGTGTACGTGATTCGCATCCCCTTAATAGAGACAAATTTATTCAAATTATTAAAACTACAACCGTTTCCATCTAAATTGCATGAAAATAAATTTGTCATGATTCAACCTAAAACTAAATTTCTCGCCGTAGATGACAACAAACAACAATTTTTGGAATTTTCGGAATTAGAAATAAAAAATTGTATTACCGTGGCGTCGTCAAAAATTATCTGCAAACAAGACAAACCCATAAATTTAGCACACCTTTATGATAGTTGCGAATTTAAAATTTATACACAGTCAACTTCAATAATACCTGAAATTTGCGATAAAAGAATATTTAATTTAAACAAGAGCATTTATATACAATTGCAAAATTCAAATACTTGGATTTTTGTTATACCAAAATTTGAAACGATAACGTTGAGTTGCGAAAACAGAGCTGTTACTTTGATGTTGTGTTAAGGAATACAGGTGCATTGACCATCGATAACAAGTGTAAAGGTTACAGTAGCTCCGTCATGCTAAACCCTCATGACATCATCTCGGGCAATCCTAAGCCCAGCGAGTTCCTACCCGATTTGGATTTCATCAAGCTGATATCCGAAGAAATTAGGTCACGTTCTAATTTTAACTTAAGTCTACTGACACTGGATCATCATTACAACAAGATATCAAACCATGTTGATGACTTAAACGTTGCAAGTCATAAACTGGATGATATTATAAGAACAAGCAACGAAATTCACGAACCAACGGAATGGCACCATAGTGCAATTACTTTCACACCGTTAGTGATTTCAGTGATTGTAATTTTTTATATTTTATATAAAATATTCAAACGGATTTGCCCAAGGTTCACCTTATGGAACATGTTCTTAAATGCACAACGCCGTCAGCGCATGACACCTCCTGCAGCCCCTATTAATTTAAGGCTAAACATGTTGCGAACACCGATCGTTGAAGAACCCCAACATGACATTCAAGAAGAACCACAACCTGAAATTATAAGACCACTTGCGACAACACCTCCGTCAACACCTCCCAGAAGATCTTCAAGAATCCAGCAAAGAATGAATCCTTTTAACAGACTTTAAAATTAAGTGCGATTTGTGTGTGCGTGTGTTTATGTATTCTGAACTCTCTATACTTTTCAGTTGCAAATGACTTTTCTTTTTCTTATTAAATTTTATTATTTTTAGCAGGTATCATTATTTTATTAGTTAGTTATTTTTAAGTTAGTTAAATTTATCAGGTTTTACCTATTATCTATTTTTTTTATTTTATACAAAAAAATGTAGAATACATTTTTTTTATGATAAGGAGGGAGGAAATGTTATATCCCCATATCAATAACGATAATATCCTAAATAATCATTCCTTCTCCACTCATTAAATAAATCAATTCCCAAACATAATAAAAATAAACCTTTGCCCTTATTTTTATTAGTTGCTGTCATACTCATTTTTAATTTATTGTCATCCCTCAATATGTGAAGCATTTTAAATTGTAAAACAAACATCCGTTTCAAAGTCATTAATGTCATATCCCAGACACAAATAAACCTTTGTTCCATATTGATAACACCACCCTCCGCGGAACTTCCCTATATATATGTTGCATGTTTAGTTTTAAGTCAGTGGGGAACTATTCTTCGACGAAGTACTAAATAAATAATTTTTACTTCATATATATGTTAATTTTAATTTAACCTATTCACCAATTTGTGCGCTATATATAATATATATATTGCCCCACGATCGGTAAACAATCAAGTGTCTGTGTGCGACGAAGAAAGAAGTCCGACCCACAACAAATAGATCACGAGGGCGAAATCGTTTCGTGAATTTGTTCATTTTTCATTTTAATTGTACTTTTTAAATGAATTTTATTAACTTACAATACTTCTCAACCTGCGCGACCACAATTAAAAATAATCTCCATACAAGTACATGCAATTCCACTCATGCAATATACAGGAGGGGGAATAAAGGGCATAAAACGACCCATTATGTTGAAGCCCCGACGACTTCATTATACAACATCACAGCTTTCGTTACACAAACAAAGTCGCAACAATGCCTCATTTCATTTTCTCCAAACAAATTTTTATATTATTTCTTCCTGGAAAATAATCGCTTCCCTCGATCTCCATCACGCACTCGCCACTCGGGTGCACGTACTCATAACACTAAATTATAAATAATGAATGGCCGATGGCAGGCCTTAAATGGACTTAATGTTATTGAACCTAATTAACAAGGCGAGGAATAACAATCGGTTTATGCAAAAATATTCATTCTTTGCCCCGATGATCATCTCCAATGATAAAGTTGAAGAAACTCATAACAATGTTTTCTTTTTTTGTTTGAATGAACGATGGGAAAATATTGTTGGTGTTATCAATTATTTATTTATTATATTCTTACTCTAATACTATTGTGTTTATCACAAAACAATTGCATATACCAAAATAATATCTATCATAATAAACACTGTCATCTGTCAAAATAAAATCTATCACAGTGACATTTGTCATCTCCCAAACTGTTATATTAATATCTGTCAAAGTTACATCTGTCATATGTCAAAATAAAATTTTCCATAGTGACATTTCTCATCTGTCAAAATGACATCTGTCAAAAAGGGTTCTGTCAAAATCTATCAAAATCATCATTAAAATAAAATCTATTATGATATCTGTCAAACTAACATTTGTCATGTAGCTGTTATAATAATATCTGTCATCTGTCAAAACTTTGAAAGCGCGCTGCTCAAAGTGCTTTAAAAATCTCTTCCGGATCTCCTAGCGACAACATTGGCCGCGTTCAGAACGAGTCATCATGCGTACTGAACGCGCTCGCTGACTACCGCTGAGTCTGGCAGCGCTTGTCATTTTACTCATCATTGATTGGTTGCTGACCAAGAAACTTATCAATCAGTGATTGATTGATGAGTCGTTCTGAACGCAACCATTGTTCCGTACAAACCAAACTCTACAAAAGAAATCATCCGCCTTCGTAGCTATCCCAATAGCTCATTATTGGACACTGCAAAATTGGAACCAAGTCCAAAAAGAGAAAAAAAAGTTATATCCCTAGACAAACTATCCAAAACCCCAAAAAAATATTCAAAATTCATCCGGATTACCACCTCCAGGCGACCATCGCAGAGCTGGGTGGTAACAATTAGAGCCCAACGTGGGGCAACTTGAGAGGGCGCTCCAACCCACTTACCCGACACACCAAGAACCCTAGACCTCTGAAAAAATCTCTCCAAGAAATTAGACCTGTTTGACATAAAAAGCTCGCGTGTATCCCCGTAGCAAAAATTAATATATTTAACAAAGTCCCCAAAACTAACTGGCACACCATCAGTCCAGAGTACTAGGCCTACCAACAGCCTAGACCATCCCAGACCTAGTTTACTACGGGAAATGCTTAGCCGACTAATAGTCCACGCACCAATGCCCACCTGGGTTTCCACCAGAACCTCAACACGTCTTTCACCCGAACCCTTGGCCAAAACCTCAATTCCCAGCAAAACCGACCCTGGCTGAGTTGAAAGAAAACAAAACCAATATGGCCAACAACATTGTCAAGCTAGTAGTATCGTATGCAAAAACTGAAAAACATTCCGTTGCAAAGCTTCCCACCAAGATAAGGCATAAAAACCACTGACATTCCAACGGCTTGGACATAAAGACCCCCAACTTTTAAAAAAATTAAAAAACTACTTTCAGATCTTTACCGGAACTGATCCACCACAGTTGTCTTGTAAAGGCACTAAAAAACAAAACAAACATCAGGCCAAGGAACAAATTATCACCTTCCTTCGCCTCAAGATTGCAAATTCAGAGAATGGTCAGCATCAGCCACTAAAATCGAAGTGAAGCTGGCCCGGTTCAAGGCTAAACGAACAAAGAACGCAGCCCAATAAAAACTCCTCCCAGTCGGAAAATCGTTCCCTGCTCAAGTAGGAGTAGTCGGCGACTATCACCACCTGCCAAAAATTCACGTTAAGTATCAGGATAAGACCAAACTTGCCCTGATAGATAGCGGGACTAGCCATAACCTCACCCGGCTAGCTCTACCGGGTTCGCACGTGACTAAGTCGCCTACCAGACCAACCCCCATAATAAACTCGAAATTACCAAAAAAACGACCATCACCATCAAAATCGGTACCCAACACCAAACCGTTACCTGATTGCAACCGACACAAAACCAGGCCACTCTTGACTATCTCCGTCACCTCGTCCACTTCGGGTGCAACAATCAAAAGGTGCCCAATACATCGCATATCGCCAAACCAAAGCAACAATAATACCCCAACATACTCAAAAAGCGTTCCCGACCGTCCCGGATTCTACCTGCTAGTAGAAGAACTCGCTAGTCTGTTTGTGAAGAGTTTAGAACCACCAACTACCAACAAATTCTGCTTACCAGCCTAAAGAAAAGGGCGCTTATCTACGAGCAAGTGAACGAGATGTTTGCTAAAGATGTAACAAAACCCTCAACTAATAATTACTGCGCGCAAGAAGTCATAATCAAAAATAAGGATAGAAGACCGTTTCTGCGTCAACTTCCGCGCCCTCAACAAAGCCAGCAGAAAAAAAGTCAAAAATCCAGAAAACCCTTAAAAAGTTTAGAGCTGCAGCCGTTTCTTCAAATTAGATCTGACAACCGGGTACTAGGAGAAACCCGTACACAAAGACAGCCAACACTTCAGCGCATTTGCTACTTACCATTTTAAGGTACTGCCCAAAAATGCCCCGGCTACGTTGTTCCAGAAACTGATAGCCAAAGTGCTAGCAGGTTAGATTGACGAACTCGTATTAGTGTATTAATGATATAGTCTTGTACTGAACCAACTATCGCAACAACATTGGACACCTAAGACGGGTGATAAAAAGGTTGCTGGAGTATAGACTGCGATGCAACCAAAAGAAATGCAACTTCAAAAAACCTAAAATCGAGTATCTGGTACACAAGGTCACGGCCTAAAAAAACAGCCTTTGGAACACCATCTCCAACTAATCCGCAACCACCCACAACCAATGACTCACAAACAATTGCGCAATTTTATGGGTATCTGTACGTGGTTAAGGAAATACGCCAACGACTTTGCGCAAACCACCGCAAACACGCCTTTGTAGCCGTTAAGACAACACTGCTGGACAGATTGCTGACTCTAAACTACTCACGACCTGGTCTGAGATTTGTTTTAGAAACTGACGCACGCAAAACTACGCTACGCGATCGTGTGGGCAATCAAGAAGTAGAGTGCCTACTTATAAAACAGCCAATTCCAGTTAAAAATAAACAATAAAACGTTGGTGTGGCTCACCAATACGTAAGATACCAAGACCAAATTTAAGCAGTAGTTGCTACTGCTAGCCAAATTCACTTTGACATCGAGCACACGCCCGGAGCTAAGATCTATTTACGCTCTATCACAAGCACCCAGTGACAAAAAAGCCGGCAGCAAAGCCAACAAGCTAGACCGGCTAATATCCCCAAAAGTCATGGTTCGATCTGTTAGCCTCACTAGCCTCTACCATTGGCTGTCTCGGCAAAACCAAGGCCACCAAAAAATCGTTGCTCTACAAATATTTGAGGTTAAAAGTCTTAACTCAAGCTACGCCAACGTGAGTTTCTGCAAGTGCGTAACATATCAACGAGTTACACCAAATACTCCAGATACTGGCCAAACCAGAAGGCAACATATGGGTCACCGGCAAGGCAACGTACACTAGCAAGTTGGGACCAACTAGCCTTCCCACCTGATATGCCTTAAGAAGTAATAAGACAGCGACAACGTCGCCGGTGACCCAGTGCGAGACGACACTCGCCGGAACCTTCAACGGAGCTACCGGTCAGGCGTCAGAATAGATGTCAAAACATGTCTGGAAGTGCATTACCTAAGCGGATAAAAACTGGCGCCGCCCTACAGTCTCATCTCAACAGCGACCCTTGGGAACGTATCTCCATTGACTACGTGAGTCCGCTAAACAGTACTCCCACGCAAAATCTCTTCATCTAAACCGTGATGGGCATGTGCACAAGCTATGTAAAAGCTATTGCCACCCATCACACCACTATTGACGTGACCATCAGGATCCTAGAACACCAAACCTTCTGCCAACTCGGCTATCCAAAGATCGTGTTAAGCGACAAGGCCCATAAATTTCATAAAGATATTACCAAATAAAACTGCCACCCCATCATGACCACGTACCACCCAAAGACTAACCCCGTAGAACGACAACACGGAGTTAAAAATGTCACTACGGTGCTCACCCTAGAACACCTTGGAATGAGTTGTTACTCACTTTTCAGCAATGCGGCCACCGTCCTTACCTCAAGTGAAGCCCTACTGGGAGCAAATATCGCCACACCCGTAGCTTGAAACACAAGCTTGAGATCGACGGCTACAAGAAGCACAACAACGACAGGCTACTTACCGCAAGCAGCGCCATCAAATGCCAACCCGGCGACCAGATCATAGTACGAGGACAAGAGCGTAGACTAACGTCCAAATATGTTACCCAAGAGGTTAATCACCTCTGACGGAAGATATTGACATTGAATAAAGAATCAACCACAGGGTGCCCTGCAGGCACGCGGCTCAAAAGGACTTAGTTTTAAACCGACGGGCGGCGCCACCAGCACAAACCACGCCAGATTCATTCCTGGGGACGTGTCCTTAAAAAAAATGGCGCTCAACGTGGGGCAACCAAAAGCATGACAGCCCGCACCAACCGCCTCGAACCAGGTCAGCTATGGTTGGTTCTACCGCTTCGGCATCCAGTGCCTACAACAATGCCGGTAGCATCACAGCGACCTAAGATTAATGTACACCACGTGGTACTGCGTCTAAACTAAGCAACAAGTCCGCGGTAACAAGTGCATGCGTACATTGCCATACTCAGTCCAAACCCTGGACTACAGCAACACTGGGGCCAAACCTTAGACCACCGTAACAAATTAACCTCTCCTGCAAACAAAACTTTAGTTCAACCAACCAACTGTTCCGCCAAAAGCCAAACCCTTGGCTAAAAAACCACTACGCAGTTATCAATCAAACCATGAGCACAGTGGCTGTCAATACAATCTAAGATATGGCACGGCGCTGGGTCACGTGCCGGTTCCAGAGCCACACCACCCTCAGACACATACCGATAGTTTTGCACTAACTAAACAAGCTACCAACATGGCCTACGCCTAAAAGAGCACTAAAAACGTAGCAAAGTCACCTACTTCAGTGTGAACTCCATAAGAGCCTAGAAGCTTACTTCCAGTGGATATAAAAGCACTTCGACCAGCAACAAATTCCAACAACTAACAAAACATCGCACCTTGCTCCGAGGCCTAAAAGATAAGACCAATTCAGCAAGGAACCGCAGCCTAGTTACAAAAGGAGTAAACAACGGGTTCTGGGTAAGTATACCAATCCTACGGTACTTACTGTGCATCAGCTCAAGGAACCCGTCGAGTATTACCAGCAAAAACAAGCCGCGCTGCACAAGAGAGTATACCTGCACCACGATGCTTCCCAACTACACTGATCACGTGGATTAATCCCAGTATCCAGTAAGCCCTAAAACTACTGTGCTTTGCAAACCTCAAACAGTTGATCAAATACGCAAGCAAAGTGAAAACCAACATACAGCACTGCATAAACCTAGACAATTAAACACTAAAACCAAAACCCCAATTCTGGAAACAACAAAAAGGCCGGCCAGAGTTAAGCATTATCACTCAACCGGCCCGCGTCATTAAATTCAAAACCACGTCGTGTTGATCGACCCTGGGGCCAACCTGGCAATAGCAGAAGCCAAACTACCAAAAAGAGCAATAACCCAAGGAGACCCCTGCGCCATTATATTAGCCACTAGCAAAGTACACATGCAGCTAGCCTTAAAAAAAAACTCCAGCAAAAAAGCTGTCATACTGGACAATGACTGGCTACACAACAATGATGCAAGCCTCGATATGCGCGGCAATGCATGTATTTCGACAAGCACAAAAAACTACAGTGTTCTAGAAGGCGCGGAAAAAACCGCCCAGACAATTAGTCCTTTGCGTCAAAGTTTGCGGACAATGTGCTACCTAACACAACTCACACAATCACTCATAAGATTGAGCTGCAAGATCATACATTCTATTGACAAACAATTGGGTGGGTGAGTAGCAAACTTCAGTTTAATCTTTTGACCGTCTACATGCTCAGGAGTAACGCACCCACCCGCCCAAGTGTTTGTTATCAAAAGATTAATTTACAAACACTCGCGCGAATGGGTGGATAATTCTAGTTGAAACTATTGATGTTCATTATGCTCTGAAGTTACCCGCCCCAGTGTTTGTAAACTAATCTTTTGATAACAAACACTCGGGCGGTTAGGTGGACAACTCCAGTTAAAACTATTGATTGTCAACATGTTCTGAAGTGACCCGCCCGAGTGTTTGTAAACTGATCTTTTGATAACAAACACTTGGGCGGGTGGATGAGCAGCTCCAGTTAAATCTGTTGACCGTCTACATGGTATGGAGTAGCCCAACCACCCGCCCAAGTCTTTTTTATCAAAATATTTACTTACAAATACTCAGACGGATGAGTGGACAACTCCAGTTAAAACTATTGATGTTCATTATGCTCTAAAGTTACCCACCCGAGTGTTTGTAAACTAATCTTATGATAACAAACACTTGGGCGGGTGGGTGGGCAACTCCAGTTAAAACTATTGACCGTCATCATGCTCTGGAGTAGATCACCCACCCGCCCATGTGTTTGTTATCAAAAGATTTATTTAAAAACACTTAGACGGGTGGGTGGGCATCAGTTAAATCTTTTAGTCCACCGACCCTCCCAAGTAATTGTTATCAAAAGATTTATTTACAAACTCACTTGGTCAACTCCAGTTAAAACTATTGATTGTCAACATGCTCTAAAGTTACCCGCCCGAAAGTTTGTAAACTAATGTTTTAATAACAAACACTCGGGCGGGTGGGTGGGCAACTCCAGATAAAACTATTGACCGTCATCATGGTCTGGAGTAGCCCACCCACCCGCCCAAGTATTTGTTATCAAAAGATTGATTTACAAATACTTAGGCGGGTGGGTGGGCAACTCCAGTTAAAACTATTGATGTTCATTATGCTCTGAAGTTACCCGCCCAAGTATTTGTAAACTAATCTTTTGATAACAAATACTCGGGCGGATGGGTGGGCAACTCCAGTTAAAACTATTGACCGTCATCATGCTCTGGAGTAGTCCACCCACCCGCCCATGTGTTTGTTATCAAAAGATTTATTTAAAAACACTCAGACGGGTTGGTGGGCATCAGTTAAATCTTTTGACCGTCATCATGCTCTGAAGTAGTCCACCCACCCTCCCAAGTATTTGTTATCAAAAGATTTATTTACAAACTCACTTGGTCAACTCCAGTTAAAACTATTGGTTGTCAACATGCTCTAAAGTTACCCGCCCAAAAGTTTGTAAACTAATGTTTTGATAACAATCACTCGGGCGGGCGGATGGGCAACTCCAATTGAAACTATTGACCGTCATTATGCTCTAGAGTAGCCCACCCACCCGCCCAAGTGTTTGTTATCAACAGATTTATTTACAAATAGTCGGGCGGGTGGGTGGGCAACTCCAGTTGAAACTATCGATTGTCGACATGCTCTAAAGTTACCCGCCCAAGTGTTTGTAAAATAATATTTTGATAACAAACACTATATATCAAAGTATTGCTAATTATCTAAATTTGCAGAAAGTTTAATTACTTACAACTTTTATAACTTTAAAGGTGATTGATTGTTTTTCTAAAATCATCTTCATTTTGATGATGAGCTATCAAAATCTATCAAACTTTTTCAAGATAGTTAAATTCTCCATCGCTCCATATTTCAACTTTTATTTTAACTTTCGAGTTATTTAAAGGAAAAAAAGCTACAAATCAATGTTTTCTTCATTTTGATAGCTTAAATGTCAAAATATTAAAAAAAAGTTACTTGAGCTTTACCAATATAATAAAATTCTGCATAATTTTATATTTCAACTTTCTTAACTTTTAAGATATTTGAAAAAATTTGGAGTTTTCTTCATTTTGATGACTTAACTGTCAACAAATTGAAGAAAGTTACTTAAACTTTATAAAGATAATTAGCTTCTGCATAATTATTTGCAACTTTTGTTCTAACTTTCAAGATGTTTGAAGAAATTAATTTAAATCCATCTTCTTCATTTTGATAGCTTAACAGTCAAACATTAAAAAAAAAACTTAAACTTTATTAAGATAATTAATTTCTACATAACTTTTATATTTTAACTTTCGTAAATCCATGTTTTCTTTATTTAGTAATCAAAAAAGTTTTAACTTTCGAGATATTTGAAAAAATATAATGCATTTTTGATAGTTTCAATTCTACATATTTATAGCACAATTGAAACAAAAAATGGCAATTTCATATTTATAGATCAATTTCCTCTTATTTCATCATCACACTCAAAAAGAGCTTCAGCCTGCCTAAGAATACATATGGTAAGATTAATGATTTTTATTAAAAAAAACAAAAAATAAGAATTAAAATGTTTCCCATCGCAATATACATAACTATAATCACAATTAGAAATAATATGACTTTCCCATACGCATGTAGAAAGTAAATTATATGCAAATTCATAATAATCTCAAACATAATTTAACACAATTACTATTAAAAAAAAATCTCTCCAATTGTAATTAATAACCTTATATCATCTCAATAATTAATAGGTTATGGACAAACAAACTGTAATTGAAGTCGATCGTTATATTATTAACAAATTCTAATTGAATATTTAGGCTAATCGAAATGCCGTCTATATTTGTACAGTCGGTCGTTTAAAGAATACCTTCGGGACAATTTGTATTCGTTTGATGATGATGGTTTTCAATTACAGTGGAATGAAGTTGCATTTTTAAGATGCCACTTAAATGCAGCCAGCATGCCGCTCGGCTGCTGGAACTCACTGAAATTATAATGGGACTGTTTGGAAATTTAATGTGATTGAAATGCCAGAATTGATGTAAGACTGTTATATGTTACGTAAATAATTAATTGTTGAATTAATTAAAAAAGGGGACGGTTTAAAAAAATTTAATTAATTAATTATTTTTAGAGCATGTGATGGGTTGAGTTAAGCCAGGGATAGAAGTGGAAGCTATGAGTACTAAAGAACGACAAAACTTGTTATATAGTTTAATATATGCAAATGCCCGGAAAGATTATTAATAAAAATTTAGCATTTAATGAAAAAGAAAATCGTAACAAAATTCAGACTTTAAAAGAGTAAACTAAATGTTAAACTGTCAAAAAGAAGACGTTTAAAGAAGACGTTTAACTGAGCAAACTAAAAGTGAACTGTCAAAAGTTGTTAAACGTCACAATTACGTATCAGATGTGGAAAATATAAATTAAACAAATGTGACTACAAGTCAAAAATATTTTTTTATTCACATTGTTTAGCTGTATGTGTAAAAATTGTTAAACGGTTAAAAGTTACAGTTAAACATCACCCTTACAAGAAAGACATGTCAAAAGTGACGTTTAACCGTGCAAACTAAGAGTGATCTTAAATATTTTTGAAAAAGCGGTCATTGTCATAATTTAAATTAATTGTTAAATGACAAACTGTTCGTACTAAAAGTTAACTGTCAAAATGTCCGTTTATCTGTTTTTGGAAAAGTTGTTAATCTGTCAAAAATCAAGTTTATCTACTTTTAAGAGTCAATAACTACTTTTAATTAATGTTGTTTAGCTGCTTTGTGAAAAACTGCTAAACTATCAAAAGTGACAGTAAACGTCAACTTTAAAAGAAAGACCTGTCAAAAGTAACGTTTAACAATTCAATCTAAAAGTGAACTGTTAAAACTGACATTGATAAATGTAATTGAAGGAACTGTCAACATCAGCTGTCAAAAACATAAAAATAATTGTCAAATATAACTATAACAAGTTGTTTATACTAAAAGTTAACTGTATTCGACAACGCTTTTATCTGTCAAAAATAAAGTTTATCTAAATTTAACTGTCAAAGATGAATTTTAATTAATGTTGTTTAGCTGGCTTGAGAAAAAAATGTTACAACTGTCAAAAGTGACAGTTAAAAAACACTTATGAAAAAAAAAAATGTTAATAGCAGAGTCTTTAAGAAAGCTCAGATGCAAATCCATTTTTTGAGACTCTTTGTCATACAAAGAGGTTTGTCACATTTGATTTGATAAATAGCTGATATAACAGATTTGTATGACAGCAAAATGTAAGAAATCGCTCAAAAATGCTTTAAAAACAGCTCAAATATTGCATTGTTAGCAGTTTTTATAGAAAACATGCAATTTCTGAACGATTTTTTTGTCATTTTGTTTATAATTTTAATTTTTACGCAGTATTTTGTAAACATTTAATACGTTATAAGCGATTCAAGCAATTTTTGATAGATTCTGATGCAATATTTTGTATTTAATCAATCAATCTATTTTCCTGATTGAGAAAATTGACAAGACAAATGCAATCCTTGGACGATTTTTGCGAGTTTTTATGCAAAAAATGTTATTTCTAAACTGTTTTTATACTTTTTTGTTTGTAAACTTTATTTTTATGTAATCTTTTGTTTGTTTTATCATGAAAAATTCATAACATCTTAAAATTAGCCAAAAAATAGCAATAAAAATAGCAAAATTTTACTATAATCCGGCTTTGAAACATCAAAATATATTTAGAAAGCACCAAAATCCGGCCAAAGACGGTTTAAAAATCAAAATTTTATTTAAAAAATGTCAGAAATCCGGTTAAAACATTGTAAGAAAACACCAAATTCCAGCTATATTTTATTGTTTTATTATTAAAACATCAAAATATTGTTACATAGTAAGTAACAAAATCTAGCTACGAACTGTTAAAAAGTACAATTTTTTCATAAAAAGACAAAAATACTAAATTCGTCTACAAAATATTGTCACAAAGAACCAAAGCTTAATAAATAAACTGTTGGCAAAAATTATAAAATCCCAAAAATTATAAAATCCAGAAACATCAAAATTTTGTCAAAAATATTTAAAATTCGGCCATAAACTTTAAAAAGTGCAAAATTCTATTCAAATCCAGCCATAAACTGTTAACAACGGCAACATTCTATTTATAAAAAATAAAAAATAGCAAAATTTATCAAAATCCGGACAAAAACTGATGAAAAATGCAAAACTTTGTTTATAAAATATCTTAAATAGCAAATCCGGCCTTGAAATTTCAAACAATTGTTAGAAAGCACCAAAATTCGGCCACAAAATGTTAAAAAAGTCTACAAATGTTAATTAAATATCAAAAATGTTAAAATCCGGCCATGAAATATGAACATATTGCTAAAAAGAACTAAAATACAATCTTAAAACATCAAAATATTGTCAGAAAGCACCAAAACCCGGGCGTAAACTGTTGAAAAGTGCAGGAACATTGTATCAAACCACCGGCCCAATATTTATAAACTGTGTTCCCGTCCACCCGCCCATGTGTTAGTTACCAAGAAATTTGTTGTTGCACCCACCTCTGACGTATAAATGACAACTATCATTCAATCTGTCATATTCAAAACAGCAGATACCTAACAAGTGTGAGAATAAGCAAATTTCTTGAAAACAGACACTTTGGCGGGCGGGCGAGAACACTGTTAGAAAACACCAGCCCAATATTTATAAACTGTGTTGCCGCCCACCCACCCAAATATTAATTATCAAGAAATTTGTTATTGTACCCACCTCTGATGTATAAGTGACAACTGTCATTTAATGTCATACTAAAAACAGAAAAACCGCAATAAGTGTGAGAATAAGCAAATTTCTTGATAACAAACTCTTGAGCGGGTGAGCGGGAACACTGTATTAAACCACCGGTCCAATATTTATAAACTGTGTTTCCGCCCACCCGCCCTAGTGATAGTTATCAAAAAACTATTTATTGTGCCCACGTCTGACATATAAGTAACAACTGTCATTTAATCTGTCATATTAAAAACGGCAAAACCGCAACAAGTGTAAGAATAAGCAAATTTCTTGATAACAGACACTTGGGCGGGTGGGTGGAAACACTGTATTAAACCACCGGCCCAATATTTAAAAACTGTGTTCCCGCCCACCCGACCAAGAGTTATTTATCAAAAAAAATGTTATTGTACCTACCTCTGACGTATACGTAAAACTGTCATTTAATCTGTCATATTAAAAACGGCGGAATCACAACAAGTGTAAGAATAAGCAAATTTCTTGATAACAAACACTTGGGCGGGAACACTGTATTAATCCACCGGCCCAATATTTTTAAACTGTGTTCCCACCCACCCGTCCAAGTGTAAGTTATCAAGAAATTTGTTATTGTACCCACCTCTGACGTAAAAGTAACAACTGTCATTTAATATGTCATATTAAAAACGGCAGAACCACAACCAGTGTGAGAATAAGCAAATTACTTGATAACAAACACTTGGGCGAGTGGGCGGGAACACTGTATCAAACCACCGGCCCAATATTTATAAACTGTGTTCCCGCCCACCCGCCCAAGTGTTAGTTATCAAGAAATTTGTTATTGCACCCACCTCTGACGTATAAGTGACAACTGTCATTCAATCTGTCATATTCAAAACAGCATATACCTAACAAGTGTGAGAATAAGCAAATTTCTTGACAACAAACACTTGGGCGAGTGGGCGGGAACACTGTATCAAACCACCGGCCCAATATTTACAAACTGTGTTCCCGCCCAAGTGTTAGTTATCAAGAAATTTTATATTGCACCCACCTCTGACGTATAAGTGGCAACTGTCATTCAATTTGTCATATTAAAAACAGCATTAACGCAACATGTGTGATAATAAGCAAATTTTTTGATAACAAACACTTGGGCGGGTGGCCGGGAACACCGTATTAAACCACCGGCACAATATTTATAAACTGTGTTCCCACCCACCCGCCCAAGTGTAAATTATAAAAAAAATTGTTTTTGTACCCACCTCTGACGTATAAGTAACAACTGTCATTTAATCTGACAATTAAAAACGGCAGAACCACAACAAGTGTGAGAATAAGCAAATTTCTTGATAACAGACACTTGGGCGGGTGGGCGGGAACACTGTATTAAACCACCGGCCCAATATTTATAAACTGTGTTTCCGCCCACCAACCCAAGTAGTAGTTATCAAGAAATTTGTTATTGTACCCACCTCTGACATATAAGTGACAACTGTCATTTAACCTGTCATACTAAAAACAGCAGAACCGCAACAAGTGTAAGAATAAGCAAATCTCTTGATAACAAACACTTGGGCGGGTGGGCGGAAACACTTTATTAAACCACCGACCCAATATTTATAAACTGTGTTCCCGCCCACCCACCCAAGTGTTAGTTATCAAGAAATTTGTTATTGCACCCACCTCTGACGTATAAGTGGCAACTGTCATTTAACTTGTCATACTAAAAACAGCAGAACCGCAACAAGTGTAAGAATAAGCAAATTTTTTCATTGATAACAAACACTTGGCGGGAACACTGTATCAAACCACTGGCTCAATATTTTTAAACTCGCACTCGCCCAAGTAGTAGTTATCAAGAAATTTGTTATTGTACCCACCTCTAACAAAGTGACAACTGTCATTCAATTTGTCATATTAAAAGCAGCATAAACGCAACAGGTGTGAGAATAAGCAAATTTTTTGATAACCAATACTGAGGAGGGTGAGCGGAAACACTGTATCAAACCACCGATACACTAACTCTAACTAAGAGGAGTAGTAACGTAAGACTACTTTTTGCCAAAAATCGTTTCTCTTTTTCAAACTTTCACAAACTCTTACTGATTTATTTGTAGAGATAATTTAAAAAACTACTAAAATTATTTTTTGAAAAAGAAATAACCTTTTTCTTAAACTATGCACAGTGACGTACGTGTGCGGGTTGATCAAAACACTCTCAAAAAGTATTTTTAATCGCTACTTTTCGTACTCCACTGAACAAAAACAAAAACCTAAATCAAAAATCTTTTTGCTATGGTTTTTAGGCTCCATCGCAAAATATTGAAAAAAACCCACTGAGACTGTTTAAAAAAAAGCAATTTTAACGTTTATTTAACCTTTATATTGTAAATTCTGGAAAGCCCCAGGTTTTGAAATAAACGTCAGAGAGCACTCTATGCTTATGGGCTCTTCCACATTGCAGACCATTGCTTACAGATACCTCCTAAATAAATTTTTTAAATAATTTATTTTATTGTAATGCTACCGAAATATGTTGATACTTTACTTTGAATTCAACAAAGTTTACTGCGCAACCTGCTCCTGTCAAAAATACCAAAGTTGTAATAAAAAATTCCTCAATAACCAACTACCCTGGTAAGAGTGCAGGGTCGGTTTTTTGTAAAAAAATTGTAAAAATTGAACAAATGACAATTGATAAACCAATATTTAGACCTTTGGTAGTGAATAGTTTCTAATTTACAACGACCTTATTTACCAACTGATTTAAAAAAAAAATTACATAACTGGCGCATTTTAATTAGGTTATTAGAAAAAAACTAAATTCAAAATTGTCCATAAAAACACATCGCAAGTATGTATTGCGGTTTGCAGTTAAAAAAAATAACCACTCCATTGACCTCCAATAACGGGCCAATAGTTTAGAATAAAGCGGGCCACTCACCCATTTGATGACAAAAACTTGAGCGGGTGAGTGGGTCACTCCAAAGCATATTATCGGGCCAATAGTTTGGAATGAAATGTCCCACCCACCCACCCAAGTGTCACGATCTTCTCTTGTAACAAAATTAAATCTGACGTCCGCACAGAAGACAAACATCAATTATTTTTATGAGAAATACTTGGGCGGGTGGATGAGACACTCCAGAGCATAGTAACAGGTCAATGGTTTGAAATGGAGTAACCCACCCAAGTATTAGTTATCAAAAGGTTGGATCACAACCTTCTTTAGTGACAAAATGACTTATTACGTCCTCACAAACAACAAACTTTAATTTTTTTTCAACAAACTCTTGAAAGGGTAAGTGGGTCACTCCAAAGCATAAGAACTGGCCAATAGTTTGAATGGAGTGTCCCACCTCAAGTTTTAGTTATCAAAAAATTAGATCACTATCTTTTCTTGTGACAAAATGACTTCTGACGTTCACACTGAAAACAAACAATTTATTTTTTAATGACAAATACTTGAGCGGGTGGGTGAGACACTCCAGAGCATAGTAACAGGCCAGGGTTTAAAATAAAGTAGCCCACCCACCCACCCAAGTGTTAGTTATCAAAAGATTAGATCACAATCTTCTCTTGTAACAAAATGACTTCCGATGCCCGCACAGGAGACAAACATAATTTTTTTTTTATGGCAAATATTTGGGCAGGTGGATGAAACACTCCAGAGCATAGTAACAAACTCATAATTTAAAACGGAGTGTCCCACCCACCCACCCAAGTGTTAGTTATCAAAAGGTTGGATCACAACCATCTCCTATAACAAAATGACCCATACAGAAGACAAACATTTTTTTTATGACAAACACTTGGGCGGATGGACGGGACACTCCAGAGCATAGTAAAAAGCCAAATGTATAGAGTAGCTCACCTACCCGCCCATGTGTTATCAAAAGATGAGATCTTCTCTTGTAACAAAATAATTTCGGACGTCCGCAACAAAGACAAACATCTTTTTTTTGATAGCAAATACTTAGGCGGTTAGATGGGACACTCCAAAGCATAGTAACGAGCCAATAGTTTGGAATAGAGTAGCCCACCCACCCACCCAAGTGTTAGTTATCAAAAGATTAGATCACGACCTTCTCTTGTGATAAAATGACTTCTGGCGTCCGCACAGAACAAACATCTTTTTTTATAACTAACACTTGGGTGGGTGTTTAAGAACATATTAAGTAACGCGCTCCTAGTTTGAAATGGAATGGCCTACCCATCTACCCAAGTGTTACTTATCAAAATATTAGATCACATTCTTCTCTTTTGACAAAATGATTTCTGACGTCACAGCAGACATTTTTTTTTTATGACAAACACTTGAGCTGGTAGTTGAGTCACTCCATAGCATAGTAACGCGCCATAGTTTAGAATGACGTGGCCCAACCACCCAAGTGTTAGTTATCAAGAAGTTAAATCACAACCTCCTCTTGTTGTAAAATGTCATGTGATGTTCGCATAGAAGACTAACATCTAATTTCTTAATGACGAACACTTGGGCGAGTGAGTGGGACACTACAAAGCATGATAACAAACCAATAATTTGAAAAGGACTGACCCACCCACCCACCCAAATGTTAGTTAGCAAGAGTTTAAATAACAACCTTCTCTTGTGACAAAATTACTTCTAACTGCCGCACTGAAGCTAAACATTAATTTTTTTGACGACAAACACACTTGAGCGGGTAGGTGAGACACTTCAAAACATAGTAACAAGTCAATAGTTTGGAATGGAGTGTCCCACCCACCCACCCAAGTGTTAGTTATCAAAAGATTAGATCACAATCTTCTCTTGTGACAAAATGACTTCTGAAAATAAACAAAATTTAATTTTTTTAATGACAAACACTTGGACGGGTGGGTAGGACACTCCAAAGTATAGTAACAAGCCAAATGTTTGGAATGGAGTAGCTCATCCACCCGCACATCTATTAGTTATCAAAAAGTTGGATCACAATCTTCTCTTGTGACAAAATAACTCTTAACGTCCGCTTAGAAAACAATCATTCACGTTTTTGATGACAACCACTTGGGTAGGTAGGTGGAACACTCCAGAGCATGGTATCGGGCATATAGTTTAAAATGGAGTCGCCCACTCACCCATCCGAGTGTTATTTATCAAAAGCTTAGATCACAATCTTCTCTTGTAACAAAATGACTTCTGACGTCCGCACAGCAGACAAAAATATTTTTTTATGACAAACACTTGAGTGGGTAAATGGGACACTTCAGAACATAATAACGCGCTGATAGTTTGAAATGAAATGATCACATTTAGATATGATGACTGTCGCCGAAGCACACAAACATAGACATACACCAGCACCATATCAAATACAACAACATAAAGATACGTGCAATGAAGATGCGTTATGCGTATTACCAGTACAGTGTCCTACACATTACTACAGAACATCAAAAACAGATTGCAAGGTTATTGGAACAGAAAAGAAGTTTGTTGCACCACTGGACAGAATCATGCAGATAATAATTTATTGTAAGTTTTTGCATCTGACCATATAGAACCATCAATGTTAGGTTCCGTAACAAAACACAGTAAAGTCCAAATGAATGTCTAATGTAAGTAAAGTTATGAGCGTTGCCAATAGAGCTATGGAAATTGCTTTAACTTCCAGAGCTTTTAAAGTAAAGTATGTTATCATCCCTTCTGCATACATGTTAAAGTATTCGTGTGTCCGTCGCGAGTAGTGCGCGTCTTGTTGTAATGAACGTTAGATATCTCAAATATCCGATTCGAAGGACCAATATTGATAAATTTAACAATAGTTAGTCTGTATAGAGACATATGATTGATATTTTTTTATGAGATGTTAAGTTGTACATTTTACATCTTAGGTTGGAGTTTTAGATAATCACATATATAAAAAAATATCGTATAAAATTTATTCAAATTTGCTACACTATTAGTACTATAGTAGTACTAAACTTTGCCAAAAACTCAAACTAATCCAATGTATAGTTTCAAAAACATTCAGCATAGTACTAATATCTCAATTAAAAAATTCATAAAAAAATGGTTTAGTTCGCAATATTCTGAAATAAAAAAATTATCTATAGTAGTATTAAATTTTGCAAAAACTAATCTAATGCATAGTATAAATTACATTCAACATGGTTAATAAGATCCTTAATATATTTAACAATCTTCAACATACATAGTCAATCACAAGTGGCTTAATTTAAGTACTTCAAAACCAAATCTAAAATTAAACCAACAAAATTGTTGTCTCATTAGTAATCCCATGAACACGTTCATCCCTTTACACCACACACAAACCCGACGTAATAATTATATGCTCTAGATGCCAAAAATAAATCCAAATGTTACGTAAGCGATCCTCAAGCGAATTACTCCTCTAACACCGCATAATGATCATTGCACGGAAGAAACTATTTTGGAAGATTCTATATATAAATTGATAGAAATATATTCCTCTTACAAACGCCGCCTGAAGAGCAAAAATTTAGGAATAAATTGAAACAGTTTTATTTTTTAATTTATTAATAGGTTAGTTATTTTCGGGGGCGGAAGGAGTTTTATATTTAGAAGGATTCGATAAATGCCGAGTAAATAAATAAGACAAATTTTGACTAATTTGTTGACTTTCAAAATATTTGAAATCACCTGATATTGGATTCCTACCTCGCTCATAAACTTTTATTAATAAAGACATAAATTATTATCGGATATAAATCAAGCAGAATAATAAAATAGCAGCACGATACTCTTGCGGCTATAAATATTTGACCTTTGTACATTTACCCCAACGTATGGTGAAATATTACAATAGTAAATCATTAAGTTACAACCAAAACATGATCCAGATATTAAATTTACACACTAATAATCTAATATGTAATAAGTGATTTCATTCGTTGTGATGACTTGGATGAGTAGATTCATTTTATTTACCTAATCCGTCAACATGAGAACGTTTCGTGTGAAAGCAGCTAAACGCAATTTGCATTTTAATGGTGTTCTTGCTGCGTATTATTTTTTAATTAAAGTAACTCTTTGTGTTGAGTGAAAAAAGTTTAAAATTGAATACAGTTTTTCTTATAATTGTGTTTCATATTCATTTCCAAGAGATGGTAAAGATTTTACCGTGTTACATTATTCAATAAATTGAATATAAATACACTTCTTTATTGAACTTATTAAGATTTCTGCAACTAAATAGGAAAAACCTAGAATTCAAACTGGATTTGAACTCAAAGTAGTTTACATAACTGCAGCACAATCGCAACTAGTAACGTCATATAAAGTAAACAACCTAAATATAATTCCATATTTAGATATAAATCAATAGAATTCTTAACTATTATTAACCATTGTTTGTCCAATAAATCACAGATTGCAAAACAATACTAAACTATACTAAAACCGAACATTAAAATAACAAATAGTGTCAATAAAAAGTACCATAACAATAGCTTACATGTAAATAAAATTGCTAAAGCAATAAATTATTTAGAGAAAATGTAATAAAAATTTATTTAAATAATAAAAACAGTAAATCCACTTCATTATTATTATTATTTTCTCGTAATGCAATTATCGCTTCCCCATTGCGAAATCGATCAACGGTCGAACGTAATCAGCGTTTGAAGATCTGCGTGCTTATCCGAACGAACACTTGAATCTCTAGTTTAGAGCATGCAGTTAATAAAAATTAAATAGAGAAAGTGCACGCAGTTACTTACCTTAATTAAACACCACAAATAGTTGTGCAATGTTGGTATATGTCATTCTGATATTTTTATTGCGCTTTACTATTGAAAAGGAGAACGGCAAACAATCATATATGTATTTTACGTAATGTTCGATATTATAAAGCTGCGTACAGACCAGAAGATTGTACAATTGTTGAAGTTAAGTTATAAATTCTACTTCTAATGTTATACTACATAATAATGTTAATTTATTATTTGAAATTACATAAAAGTAATTCCTCAAAATAAAAATAGTTTGAAATAAATTAACCCGACTTCAGTCAGTTTAACTGTTTCAGTATCGATTGAATGCCATTGTTTATCAAAAGTTTGGTGTCTATAATTTCGTAATTTCACGAACAAAACGAAATTTTTCAAGTTTCAAATTTTTTTCAAGATTCTCTTATTTATTTCGAAACGCGTAAAAAACGGAAAATTTTCGACTTTTGAGCCAAAAATTGAAAATTTCAATTTTTATCAAGATTCTCTTATTTCTTTCAAAACGCGTAAAAAACGGAAATTTTTCGACTTTTGACCCAAAAATTGAAAATTTCAATTTTTTTCAAGATTCTCTTATTTCTTTCAAAACGCGTAGAAAACGGAAATTTTTCGACTTTTGACCCAAAAATTGAAAATTTCAATTTTTTTCAAGATTCTCTTATTTCTTTCAAAACGCGTAAAAATCGGAAAATTTTCGACTTTTGACCCAAAAATTGAAAATTTCAATTTTTTTCAGGATTCTCTTATTTCTTTCAAAACGCGTAAAAAACGGAAATTTTTCGACTTTTGACCCAAAAATCGAAAATTTCAATTTTTTTCAAGATTCTCTTATTTCTTTCAAAACGCGTAAAAACGGAAAATTTTCGACTTTTGACCCAAAAATTGAAAATTTCAATTTTTTTCAAGATTCTCTTATTTCTTTCAAAACGCGTAAAAAACGGAAAATTTTCGACTTTTGACCCAAAAATTGAAAATTTCAATTTTTTTCAAGATTCTCTTATTTCTTTCAAAACGCGTAAAAAACGGAAAATTTTCGACTTTTGACCCAAAAATCGAAAATTTCAATTTTTTTCAAGATTCTCTTATTTCTTTCAAAACGCGTAAAAAACAGAAAAATTTCGATTTTTGACCCAAAAATTGAAAAATTCAATTTTTTTCAAGATTTTCTTATTTCTTTCAAAACGCGTAAAAACGGAAAATTTTCGACTTTTGACCCAAAAATTGAAAATTTCAATTTTTTTCAAGATTCTCTTATTTCTTTAAAAACGCGTAAAAAACAGAAAATTTTCGACTTTTGACCCAAAAATTGAAAATTTCAATTTTTTTCAAGATTCTCTTATTTCTTTCAAAACGCGTAAAAAACGGAAAATTTTCGACTTTTGACCCAAAAATCGAAAATTTCAATTTTTTTCAAGATTCTCTTATTTCTTTCAAAACGCGTAAAAAACGGAATTTTTTCGACTTTTGACCCAAAAATTGAAAATTTCAATTTTTTTCAAGATTCTCTTATTTCTTTCAAAACGCGTAAAAAACGGAAAACTTTCGACTTTTGACCCAAAAATCAAAAATTTCAATTTTTTCAAGATTCTCTTATTTCTTTCAAAACGCGTAAAAAACGGAAAATTTTCGACTTTTGACCCAAAAATTGAAAATATCAATTTTTTTCAAGATTCTCTTATTTCTTTCAAAACGCGTAAAAAACGGAAAATTTTCGACTTTTGACCCAAAAATCGAAAATTTCAATTTTTTTCAAAACGCGTAAAAAACGGAAAATTTTCGACTTTTGACCCAAAAAACGAAAATTTCAATTTTTTTCAAGATTCTCTTATTTCTTTCAAAACGCGTAAAAAACGGAATTTTTTCGACTTTTGACCCAAAAATTGAAAATTTCAATTTTTTTCAAGATTCTCTTATTTCTTTCAAAACGCGTAAAAAACGGAAAATTTTCGACTTTTGACCCAAAAATCGAAAATTTCAATTTTTTTCAAGATTCTCTTATTTCTTTCAAAACGCGTAAAAAACAGAAAATTTTCTACTTTTGACCCAAAAATTGATAAATTCAATTTTTTTAAAGATTCTCTTATTTCTTTCAAAACGCGTAAAAAACGGAAAACTTTCGACTTTTGACCCAAAAATCAAAAATTTCAATTTTTTCAAGATTCTCTTATTTCTTTCAAAACGCGTAAAAAACAGAAAATTTTCGACTTTCGACCCAAAAATTGAAAAATTCAATTTTTTTCAAGATTCTCTTATTTTTTCAAAACGCGTAAAAAACGGAAAATTTTCGACTTTTGACCCAAAAATCGAAAATTTCAATTTTTTTCAAGATTCTCTTATTTCTTTCAAAACGCGTAAAAAACGGAAAATTTTCGACTTTTGACCCAAAAACGAAAATTTCAATTTTTTTCAAGATTCTCTTATTTCTTTCAAAACGCGTAAAAAACGGAAAATTTTCGACTTTTGACCCAAAAATCGAAAATTTCAATTTTTTTCAAGATTTTCTTATTTCTTTCAAAACGCGTAAAAAACGGAATTTTTTCGACTTTTGACCCAAAAATTGAAAATTTCAATTTTTTTCAAGATTCTCTTATTTCTTTCAAAACGCGTAAAAAACAGAAAATTTTCTACTTTTGACTCAAAAATTGATAAATTCAATTTTTTTCAAGATTCTCTTATTTCTTTCAAAACGCGTAAAAAACGGAAAATTTTCGACTTTTGACCCAAAAATTGAAAATTTCAATTTTTTCAAGATTCTCTTATTTCTTTCAAAACGCGTAAAATACGGAAGATTTTCGACTTTTGACCCAAAAATTGAAAATTTCAATTTTTTCAAGATTCTCTTATTTCTTTCAAAACGCGTAAAAAACAGAAAATTTTCGACTTTTGACCCAAAAATTGAAAATTTCAATTTTTTTCAAGATTCTCTTATTTCTTTCAAAACGCGTAAAAAACGGAAAATTTTCGACTTTTGACCCAAAAATTGAAAATTTCACTTTTTTTCAAGATTCTCTTATTTCTTTCAAAACGCGTAAAACACGGATAATTTTCGACTTTTGACCCAAAAATCGAAAATTTCAATTTTTTTCAAGATTCTCTTATTTCTTTCAAAACGCGTAAAAAACGGAAAATTTTCGACTTTTGACCCAAAAATTGAAAATTTCAATTTTTTCAAGATTCTCTTATTTCTTTCAAAACGCGTAAAAAACAGAAAATTTTCGACTTTCGACCCAAAAATTGAAAAATTCAATTTTTTTCAAGATTCTCTTATTTTTTCAAAACGCGTAAAAAACGGAAAATTTTCGACTTTTGACCCAAAAATCGAAAATTTCAATTTTTTTCAAGATTCTCTTATTTCTTTCAAAACGCGTAAAAAACGGAAAATTTTCGACTTTTGACCCAAAAAACGAAAATTTCAATTTTTTTCAAGATTCTCTTATTTCTTTCAAAACGCGTAAAAAACGGAAAATTTTCGACTTTTGACCCAAAAATCAAAAATTTCAATTTTTTTCAAGATTCTCTTATTTCTTTCAAAACGCGTAAAAAACGGAAAATTTTCGACTTTTGACCCAAAAATTGAAAAATTCAATTTTTTTCAAGATTCTCTTATTTCTTTCAAAACGCGTAAAAAACGGAAAATTTTCGACTTTTGACCCAAAAATCGAAAATTTCAATTTTTTTCAAGATTTTCTTATTTCTTTCAAAACGCGTAAAAAACGGAATTTTTTCGACTTTTGACCCAAAAATTGAAAATTTCAATTTTTTTCAAGATTCTCTTATTTCTTTCAAAACGTGTAAAAAACGGAAAATTTTCGACATTTGACCCAAAAATTGAAAATTTCAATTTTTTTCAAGATTCTCTTATTTCTTTCAAAACGCGTAAAAAACGGAATTTTTTCGACTTTTGACCCAAAAATTGAAAATTTCAATTTTTTTCAAGATTCTCTTATTTCTTTCAAAACGCGTAAAAAACGAATTTTTTTCTACTTTTGACCCAAAAATTTCAATTTTTTTCAAGATTCTCTTATTTCTTTCAAAACGCGTAAAAAACGGAAAATTTTCGACTTTTGACCCAAAAATCGAAAATTTCAATTTTTTTCAAGATTCTCTTATTTCTTTCAAAACGCGTAAAAAACGGAAAATTTTCGACTTTTGACCCAAAAATCGAAAATTTCAATTTTTTTCAAGATTCTCTTATTTCTTTCAAAACGCGTAAAAAACGGAAAATTTTCGACTTTTGACCCAAAAATTAAAAATTTAAATTTTTTTCAAGATTCTCTTATTTCTTTCAAAACGCGTAAAAAACAGAAAATTTTTGACTTTTGACCCAAAAATTGAAAATTTAAATTTTTTTCAAGATTCTCTTATTTCTTTCAAAACGCGTAAAAAACGGAAAATTTTCGACTTTTGACCCAAAAATCGAAAATTTCAATTTTTTTCAAGATTCTCTTATTTCTTTCAAAACGCGTAAAAAACGGAAAATTTTCGACTTTTGACCCAAAAATCGAAAATTTCAATTTTTTTCAAGATTCTCTTATTTCTTTCAAAACGCGTAAAAAAACGGAAAATTTTCGACTTTTGACCCAAAAATCGAAAATTTCAATTTTTTTCAAGATTCTCTTATTTCTTTCAAAACGCGTAAAAAACGGAAAATTTTCGACTTTTGACCCAAAAATCGAAAATTTCAATTTTTTTCAAGATTCTCTTATTTCTTTCAAAACGCGTAAAAAACGGAAAATTTTCGACTTTTGACCCAAAAATCGAAAATTTCAATTTTTTTCAAGATTCTCTTATTTCTTTCAAAACGCGAAAAAAACGGAAAATTTTTGACTTTTGGCCCAAAAATTGAAAATTTCAATTTTTTTCAAGATTCTCTTATTTCTTACAAAACGCGTAAAAAACGGAATTTTTTCGACTTTTGACCCAAAAATTGAAAATTTCAATTTTTTTCAAGATTCTCTTATTTTTTTCAAAACGCGTAAAAAACGGAAAATTTTCGACTTTTGACCCAAAAATCGAAAATTTCAATTTTTTTCAAGATTCTCTTGTTTCTTTCAAAACGCGTAAAAAACGGAAAATTTTCGACTTTTGACCCAAAAATTAAAAATTTAATTTTTTTTCAAGATTCTCTTATTTCTTTCAAAACGCGTAAAAAACAGAAAATTTTCGACTTTTGACCCAAAAATCGAAAATTTCAATTTTTTTCAAGATTCTCTTATTTCTTACAAAAAGCGTATAAAACGGAAAATTTTCGATTTTTGACCCAAAAATTGAAAAATTCAATTTTTTTCAAGAATCTCTTATTTCTTTCAAAACGCGTAAAAAACGGAAAATTTTCGACTTTTGACCCAAAAATTGAAAATTTCAATTTTTTTCAAGATTCTCTTATTTCTTTCAAAACGCGTAAAAAACGGAAAATTTTCGACTTTTGACCCAAAAATTGAAAATTTCAATTTTTTTCAAGATTCTCTTATTTCTTTCAAAACGCGTAAAAAACGAAATTTTTTCGACTTTTGACCCAAAAATTTCAATTTTTTTCAAGATTCTCTTATTTCTTTCAAAACGCGTAAAAAACGGAAAATTTTCGACTTTTGACCCAAAAATCGAAATTTTCAATTTTTTTCAAGATTCTCTTATTTCTTTCAAAACGCGTAAAAAACGGAAAATTTTCGACTTTTGACCCAAAAATCGAAAATTTCAATTTTTTTCAAGATTCTCTTATTTCTTTCAAAACGCGAAAAAAACGGAAAATTTTTGACTTTTGGCCCAAAAATTGAAAATTTCAATTTTTTTCAAGATTCTCTTATTTCTTACAAAACGCGTAAAAAACGGAATTTTTTCGACTTTTGACCCAAAAATTGAAAAATTCAATTTTTTTCAAGAATCTCTTATTTCTTTCAAAACGCGTAAAAAACGGAAAATTTTCGACTTTTGACCCAAAAATTGAAAATTTCAATTTTTTTCAAGATTCTCTTATTTCTTTCAAAACGCGTAAAAAACGGAAAATTTTCGACTTTTGACCCAAAAATTGAAAATTTCAATTTTTTTCAAGATTCTCTTATTTCTTTCAAAACGCGTAAAAAACGAAATTTTTTCGACTTTTGACCCAAAAATTTCAATTTTTTTCAAGATTCTCTTATTTCTTTCAAAACGCGTAAAAAACGGAAAATTTTCGACTTTTGACCCAAAAATCGAAATTTTCAATTTTTTTCAAGATTCTCTTATTTCTTTCAAAACGCGTAAAAAACGGAAAATTTTCGACTTTTGACCCAAAAATCGAAAATTTCAATTTTTTTCAAGATTCTCTTATTTCTTACAAAACGCGTAAAAAACGGAATTTTTTCGACTTTTGACCCAAAAATTGAAAATTTCAATTTTTTTTAAGATTCTCTTATTTTTTTCAAAACGCGTAAAAAACGGAAAATTTTCGACTTTTGACCCAAAAATCGAAAATTTTAATTTTTTTCAAGATTCTCTTGTTTCTTTCAAAACGCGTAAAAAACGGAAAATTTTCGACTTTTGACCCAAAAATTAAAAATTTAAATTTTTTTCAAGATTCTCTTATTTCTTTCAAAACGCGTAAAAAACAGAAAATTTTCGACTTTTGACCCAAAAATCGAAAATTTCAATTTTTTTCAAGATTCTCTTATTTCTTTCAAAACGCGTAAAAAACGGAAAATTTTCGATTTTTGACCCAAAAATTGAAAATTTCAATTTTTTTCAAGATTCTCTTATTTCTTTCAAAACGCGTAAAAAACGAAATTTTTTCGACTTTTGACCCAAAAATTTCAATTTTTTTCAAGATTCTCCTATTTCTTTCAAAACGCGTAAAAAAACGAAAAATTTCGACTTTTGACCCAAAAATCGAAAATTTCAATTTTTTTCAAGATTCTCTTATTTCTTTCAAAACGCGTGAAAAACGGAAAATTTTCGACTTTTGACCCAAAAATTGAAAATTTCAATTTTTTTCAAGATTCTCTTATTTCTTTCAAAACGCGTAAAAAACGAAATTTTTTCGACTTTTGACCCAAAAATTTCAATTTTTTTCAAGATTCTCTTATTTCTTTCAAAACGCGTAAAAAACGGAAAATTTTCGACTTTTGACCCAAAAATCGAAATTTTCAATTTTTTTCAAGATTCTCTTATTTCTTTCAAAACGCGTAAAAAACGGAAAATTTTCGACTTTTGACCCAAAAATCGAAAATTTCAATTTTTTTCAAGATTCTCTTATTTCTTTCAAAACGCGAAAAAAACGGAAAATTTTTGACTTTTGGCCCAAAAATTGAAAATTTCAATTTTTTTCAAGATTCTCTTATTTCTTACAAAACGCGTAAAAAACGGAATTTTTTCGACTTTTGACCCAAAAATTGAAAAATTCAATTTTTTTCAAGAATCTCTTATTTCTTTCAAAACGCGTAAAAAACGGAAAATTTTCGACTTTTGACCCAAAAATTGAAAATTTCAATTTTTTTCAAGATTCTCTTATTTCTTTCAAAACGCGTAAAAAACGGAAAATTTTCGACTTTTGACCCAAAAATTGAAAATTTCAATTTTTTTCAAGATTCTCTTATTTCTTTCAAAACGCGTAAAAAACGAAATTTTTTCGACTTTTGACCCAAAAATTTCAATTTTTTTCAAGATTCTCTTATTTCTTTCAAAACGCGTAAAAAACGGAAAATTTTCGACTTTTGACCCAAAAATCGAAATTTTCAATTTTTTTCAAGATTCTCTTATTTCTTTCAAAACGCGTAAAAAACGGAAAATTTTCGACTTTTGACCCAAAAATCGAAAATTTCAATTTTTTTCAAGATTCTCTTATTTCTTACAAAACGCGTAAAAAACGGAATTTTTTCGACTTTTGACCCAAAAATTGAAAATTTCAATTTTTTTTAAGATTCTCTTATTTTTTTCAAAACGCGTAAAAAACGGAAAATTTTCGACTTTTGACCCAAAAATCGAAAATTTTAATTTTTTTCAAGATTCTCTTGTTTCTTTCAAAACGCGTAAAAAACGGAAAATTTTCGACTTTTGACCCAAAAATTAAAAATTTAAATTTTTTTCAAGATTCTCTTATTTCTTTCAAAACGCGTAAAAAACAGAAAATTTTCGACTTTTGACCCAAAAATCGAAAATTTCAATTTTTTTCAAGATTCTCTTATTTCTTTCAAAACGCGTAAAAAACGGAAAATTTTCGATTTTTGACCCAAAAATTGAAAATTTCAATTTTTTTCAAGATTCTCTTATTTCTTTCAAAACGCGTAAAAAACGAAATTTTTTCGACTTTTGACCCAAAAATTTCAATTTTTTTCAAGATTCTCCTATTTCTTTCAAAACGCGTAAAAAACGAAAAATTTTCGACTTTTGACCCAAAAATCGAAAATTTCAATTTTTTTCAAGATTCTCTTATTTCTTTCAAAACGCGTGAAAAACGGAAAATTTTCGACTTTTGACCCAAAAATCGAAAATTTCAATTTTTTTCAAGATTCTCTTATTTCTTTCAAAACGCGTAAAAAACGGAAAATTTTCGACTTTTGACCCAAAAATCAAAAATTTCAATTTTTTTCAAGATTCTCTTATTTCTTTCAAAACGCGTAAAAAACGGAAAATTTTCGACTTTTGACCCAAAAATTAAAAATTTAAATTTTTTTCAAGATTCTCTTATTTCTTTCAAAACGCGTAAAAAACAGAAAATTTTTGACTTTTGACACAAAAATTGAAAATTTAAATTTTTTTCAAGATTCTCTTATTTCTTTCAAAACGCGTAAAAAACGGAAAATTTTCGACTTTTGACCCAAAAATCGAAAATTTCAATTTTTTTCAAGATTCTCTTATTTCTTTCAAAACGCGTAAAAAACGGAAAATTTTCGATTTTTGACCCAAAAATTGAAAAATTCAATTTTTTTCAAGAATCTCTTATTTCTTTCAAAACGCGTAAAAAACGGAAAATTTTCGACTTTTGACCTAAAAATTAAAAATTTAAATTTTTTTCAAGATTCTCTTATTTCTTTCAAAACGCGTAAAAAACGGAAAATTTTCGATTTTTGACCCAAAAATTGAAAAATTCAATTTTTTTCAAGAATCTCTTATTTCTTTCAAAACGCGTAAAAAACGGAAAATTTTCGACTTTTGACCCAAAAATTGAAAATTTCAATTTTTTTCAAGATTCTCTTATTTCTTTCAAAACGCGTAAAAAACGGAAAATTTTCGATTTTTTGACCCAAAAATTGAAAAATTCAATTTTTTTCAAGAATCTCTCTTATTTCTTTCAAAACGCGTAAAAAACGGAAAATTTTCGACTTTTGACCCAAAAATTGAAAATTTCAATTTTTTTCAAGATTCTCTTATTTCTTTCAAAACGCGTAAAAAACGGAAAATTTTCGACTTTTGACCCAAAAATTGAAAATTTCAATTTTTTTCAAGATTCTCTTATTTCTTTCAAAACGCGTAAAAAACGAAATTTTTTCGACTTTTGACCCAAAAATTTCAATTTTTTTCAAGATTCTCTTATTTCTTTCAAAACGCGTAAAAAACGGAAAATTTTCGACTTTTGACCCAAAAATCGAAAATTTCAATTTTTTTCAAGATTCTCTTATTTCTTTCAAAACGCGTAAAAAAACGGAAAATTTTCGACTTTTGACCCAAAAATCGAAAATTTCAATTTTTTTCAAGATTCTCTTATTTCTTTCAAAACGCGTAAAAAACGGAAAATTTTCGACTTTTGACCCAAAAATCGAAAATTTCAATTTTTTTCAAGATTCTCTTATTTCTTTCAAAACGCGTAAAAAACGGAAAATTTTCGACTTTTGACCCAAAAATCGAAAATTTCAATTTTTTTCAAGATTCTCTTATTTCTTTCAAAACGCGAAAAAAACGGAAAATTTTTGACTTTTGGCCCAAAAATTGAAAATTTCAATTTTTTTCAAGATTCTCTTATTTCTTTCAAAACGCGTAAAAAACGGAAAATTTTCGACTTTTGACCCAAAAATTGAAAATTTCAATTTTTTTCAAGATTCTCTTATTTCTTTCAAAACGCGTAAAAAACGAAATTTTTTCGACTTTTGACCCAAAAATTTCAATTTTTTTCAAGATTCTCTTATTTCTTTCAAAACGCGTAAAAAACGGAAAATTTTCGACTTTTGACCCAAAAATCGAAAATTTCAATTTTTTTCAAGATTCTCTTATTTCTTTCAAAACGCGTAAAAAAACGGAAAATTTTCGACTTTTGACCCAAAAATCGAAAATTTCAATTTTTTTCAAGATTCTCTTAATTCTTTCAAAACGCGTAAAAAACGGAAAATTTTCGACTTTTGACCCAAAAATCGAAAATTTCAATTTTTTTCAAGATTCTCTTATTTCTTTCAAAACGCGTAAAAAACGGAAAATTTTCGACTTTTGACCCAAAAATCGAAAATTTCAATTTTTTTCAAGATTCTCTTATTTCTTTCAAAACGCGTAAAAAACGGAAAATTTTCGACTTTTGACCCAAAAATTAAAAATTTAAATTTTTTTCAAGATTCTCTTATTTCTTTCAAAACGCGTAAAAAACAGAAAATTTTTGACTTTTGACCCAAAAATTGAAAATTTAAATTTTTTTCAAGATTCTCTTATTTCTTTCAAAACGCGTAAAAAACGGAAAATTTTCGACTTTTGACCCAAAAATCGAAAATTTCAATTTTTTTCAAGATTCTCTTATTTCTTTCAAAACGCGTAAAAAACGGAAAATTTTCGACTTTTGACCCAAAAATCGAAAATTTCAATTTTTTTCAAGATTCTCTTATTTCTTTCAAAACGCGTACAAAACGCGTAAAAAAACGGAAAATTTTCGACTTTTGACCCAAAAATC